>BSEG01000011.1:10000-1315833 GCA_036245055.1 Diospyros kaki
GCCCTAAGAAGTATGGTGGTTTGGGCCTTAAGCCTCTCTATGTATGGAATCAATCCTTGGTAGCCAAGCTTATGTGGCATCTGCTGGTTGGGGATAGAGAGTCCTTATTGGTGCAATGGATTCACACCTATAGGGTAAAAAGAACTTGCTTTTGGCTTCTTAAGATTTCGTATGCCTGCCCGTGGTATTGGAGGAAGCTACTCTTATTACGGGGAATCTTGAAACCTCTTTTTGGGTGGAAGATTGGGGACGAGTGCAACACGTTCTTTTGGTATGATCAATGGCACCTGTTGGGTGTGCTCATTGATCGCTTCCCTCGCCAATTACCTCATCAATTAGGCATCCCTATTTTGGCTAAGGTTTCAAACTTTATCGAGAATGGTGCCTGGACTCGAATGGAGATTCTTAGGTTTCCATCCCCTGATCTCTATGGGGACCGTTTTCCCAGTCTGCCCGCCCTGGCCGCCACGATGAGCTTTCTAACTTTCAGTCGCTAATGGGCTCTTCTCTGTTAGGACTACTTTCCAAAAGATTCAAACTCAGGGCGCCTAAGTCCCACTTGTTTATCTTTTGGCTTGCAATTCGAGAACGTTTATTTACTCTTGATCGTATTAATCTGTTTTTATCTTTCCCAAATAGATGTTTTCTTTGTAGGACAGATGCTGAGAGACATAGCCACATGTTCTCACAGTGTAGCTACTCGCGAGAGGTGTTGTCCTTCTTTCGTAAATCGAAGAAATTCAGCTGGCGTTGGCATAAATGGGAGATTGGAGTCCTTTGGGCAGCGGCTAGACAGAGCGGCAAGAGTCCCTGGCAGGTGGCAAACAGATTAGTGCTCCAAGCTATGGTTTACTTCATTTGGAGGGAGCACAACAATAGTTGTTTTCGTGGTCAGGAGAGATCAACTTCTTAGTTGGCCCATTTGATTCAGAGTACTGTGTGGGCCTGGCTGACAACTATTTGCTTCAGGTCGTCCCTTCAGACTCATGCTTTTAGTCATGTTTGGCGGCTCCCGAGAGACCAGACCTCCCCTCCTCGTTGAGATTCTTTGTGTAGGTGGCAGACTGCGATGTCCATGGCGTCTCATCCTTAGGGCCAACCCCTCCAGTGCTTACACTTCATTCATGCCCAGCTCATCTGGGTTTGCTTGCTTATCAGTCATTAGATTGTCAGAGACCCCTTCAGCTGCTTTGTCATTCCGAAATGGTTTTTGTCCCTCTTCTGGCCATTGTATTTATACTATACATATCTTTTTTTTCTTCTTCGGTTACCTTAGTTTACATTTATTTTTACTTCTTTCTTTCCTTTTCTGGTCCAGAAGGTGATTGTTGATGTGTCTTCACCTCTGGTTTTTTGGCGGCCCAGGGTATGGCCTTGGTTTGTAGCCTTTTAGCGTGTTTTGGTTTATTTTTCTCTTATTTACAGAAGGAAAAAAAAAAAACCCAAACCCCAAACCCGGAACCCTAAACCCGACCCATACTCAAACCCTCAAACTCTAAACTCAAAATATGAAACCCAATCCCTGACCCTGAACCTTGAACCCTGAGCCCTTAACCCTAAACCCCAAATCCCAAAACCCAAAACCCAAAACCCAAACCCCCAAATGCTAAACCCTAAACTCGAACCCCAAACCCGTAACCTGAAACCCTAAACCATAAACCCCAAACCCAAAACCCTAAAACCCTAAACCAGAAACCCAAAACCCCAGACCCCCAACCTGTAACCCAAAACCCCCAACCCCTAGACCCGAAACCTGACCCATACTTAAAACCTCAAACTCTAAACTCAAAATAT
Organism: Diospyros kaki; assembly: GCA_036245055.1. NCBI lineage: Eukaryota > Viridiplantae > Streptophyta > Magnoliopsida > Ericales > Ebenaceae > Diospyros > Diospyros kaki. The sequence goes on from BSEG01000011.1 coordinate 11,795, forward strand.
GAAACTCAAAACCCCAATCCCTAACCCTGAACCTTGAACCCTGAGCCCTGAACACAAAAATCTCAAAACCCTAAACCCCAAAACCCTAAGGCCTAATGTAATACCCGAGAATTTTCAAAGGTTTGAGGATTTTAGTGTAACTTCTCAAATATGTGAATGACTGAATTGACTATAAGGAGTTTCTTGGAGCTGAGATATCTAAGAAAAATGATATGGTATTAACGAGAATTTTGGGGCAAAATTTATGGCATCAAAAGAAGTCGAATCAAAGAGTTTTTAGTACAGCTATTTTTGGGCTGAAAAAAAAAACATAACCATAAGGAGACTTTTATCTAGTATGTAGAACAAGCCTTAAGTGGTTTTGGGGGGGAAACGAAAGGGTTTATAGTCATAACGTACATTTGGGCCTAAGTGTAATTTCTTAATTTTACCTGAGAGAGATCAAAAGGACGTTATTTTTTAATATCCAGGGATGAAACGAAAATTTTAGAGCTTGTGGGTTGTAATGGAATTATTGGAAAGCTTAGGGGCTTCAAGGAAGGCCAAAGTGCAAAGTGGAAAAAAGTTGGGGTCAAAGTGTAATTTTTCAAAAGTGAGCACTGCCATGGCCGACCAGCCTCTGTCGGTCGCCGACTGTCGATTTTGGCCATGGGGAACTTGAGGGAAGTGGTCGAAGAAGCTTCAAGGTTGGGCCTAGGCCAACATCGGCCACAAGGGTGGCCGATGTTTCGAGGTTTCCGATCGTGGTTTGGCTGAAATGTCGGGGCTCTATAACCATGTTTTGAAGGTTAGATGTTGGTGTTTTGGGTTGATTTAGGGAAGATGGAAGCATTTAAGGCATTAGATTGAGCATCCAAAAGCATTTCAAGACTCAATTTTGGCTATAAATAGAAAAGGGTTAGCCGAGGGTTTTCAAAAATTTGGGCCCCAAATTGCTCTTGTTTTTGGACGAATTAAGGGATGAGGATAAGGGGCTTTTGTTCCCCAAGTCGATAGGAAGGTTTTTGGAGGTTTTCGTGCATTTTGGTGTAATTTTTAAGTTGTTTCGAAGCTTGGCCGGAAAAGGAGACAATCGTTGGAGCCAAGCCTTTAAACGGCCAGTTGATGGCCTTCAAGTGTTCCTTTCGAGCCTCAAAGCATGCCATGGTGATCGAATGGATGAGGAGATCAAGGTGGAGGGAAAAACCAACATCATCAGTGTGCCGACGTGAGAAAATGACTGGCATGTGGACTGCACGCGCAGCCCACTCTCCTGGTGCATGAGGGCGCGTGGCATAGGGGTACATTCTGGAATTTTTTTTTTTTTTTAAATTCTTAGAAAAATATTTTATGAATTTTTGTGGAAAAATATTTGGGAGAATATTTAAGAAAATATTTATTTTGAAATATTAGAGAAGAAAATAGAAGAAAAATAGAGAAAAATACGAAGAAATTATCAAAAAATAGATGTTAATGTATTCTTTGTATAAATACGATATATAGTTATCATTGGGCTTGAGGTGAAGTGATTTGTGTGAATTTTGATGTTCGACACAAAAATCAAGGTTGTGCACGCTTTTCGAGGCGTACTGAATTTTGTGCAAATGGTGAGTAGTTCTATCCCAAGAAAATTGGTTTTGTTGCATATGAGTAATTTTCTCTAAAAACTTATACATGTTATGTTTTACCTATATTGAGCATGATATTTATGATGATTGCAAAAATCAAATATAATTTATGCACATCTTGTCATATCTGTACATATATTGTTGCATCGATAGTCGTGATTTTTCATTAGTATGATATTATTGGCATATCGATATTTGTGTGGGGATAGGATGTTACCTTGATAGTGTAGCCATAATTCTCCAAGGGTATTGTTGGAACAACGTTAAGAGTACCCCATAAGCAGATCGAGATTACTGCCTAAGGTTCCATACCAAGCTAGTTTGCTAAGGAAGTTACAGTAAGGCGTATGTTTGTTCATGTCGTTACATCATGCATTCATGTATCTGTATTTAAACACTCACTAGAAGATTCATTTTCTAATTGAGTTATGCCCCTAGAACATTCAAACGTTTTAGTTAGGACTTGCAGCAGAGGCAAGGAAATGGTTGAGATGTGACAGCACGTGATGACGTGTCCGATGGATTCAGCATGTTTCGGTATTTTACTTCCTCAGGAAGATTCGGTTATGTTTTAGTCATGTTGAACTTATTTTCCTTTGAGGATTGGTCTTGTAAAATCAAAGTATGCCATGTATTACGAATGATGTTTTATCGATCATGTAATATTGTTCAATGTTATTTGAGGTATCATTTGATTATACCTGAGGTACTCAGTTGTTAGTTTTTGAGAGATGGTTCTCCATGTATTTTATTTGAAGATATGATACTATGGTATGATTTTCATGTTATGAATAAAGTGAATTCAGTTATGTACCATATCAAGTTTCGATTATTGCTTCCACATTTATAATGATATGTTGGGGAATTTTCTTTGAAATACTATACTTGAGATATTATGAGATGTATCGTGTAAAGAGAATGTATATTTATATGTTGAGCCCCAGCATAGTGACACGCCTTGAAAAAGTGGGGTGTTATAGTTGGTATCAAAGCGAATTTTTATTCAGAGACATAGGAAAAGTCTGACTTGGAGACTTATGAGACTCTGATACAGTTGGTATCAGAGCGAACTAACAAAACCCCAATTGGAGATTCAGGGGGACCGCTAGGGGTTATGGATTCAGAGCGAAAGTGGAGTTAGATACCCTAAGTTGGAGACTTAAAGGGATCTAATACAATTAGAGCCAACTAGTAGGAACCCTAAATGGAGACTTAGGGGAAAAGAGACTAATGGTTCGTAGAATGGAATCCCTATTTAGAGATTTGGGATTGTCGGTTGAGGTCTTGGAGATTGTTGATTCGAGGATCGAACCTTGTTAAGCGATAAAACAGCTAGTCGAAATGACCTAGCTATAAAAGTTAAGGTCTGGTGATATGGTTCGAATGTAAGGTTAATTCAATAACCATGATTATGGATCCAAGAGATTTAGAGACTGTTGATTTAAAGTCATTAGTCGAAATCTTTACTATGAATCATGGGATGACTTGTAAGCACCCCTGCCCGGATATCCCAACCACCCGGACTACCTAAACGGGAGCGCCTACAAAAGGAGAAAGATTGAAGCACAAGACAAGAACTACCCTGGCATGCATGCACAAAAATTAAAACAACGAAAGCTAAGCTATACACATGCATGCACTACGGGTACTCTGCTAGCACAGCGGGCACATGATAAACAAATACATACAGACACCTGTGCCAACATATATGAGACACGAGGAATGACATGGCATAGTAAAAAAAAATAATAGAGTAAATCCTACTCAAACATCAGAGACAACTAGGGCTGACGAGGGCATGACAGGGACTGACAGAACTGCTTGTACACCATACCGACTCCACCGCTGGATGTTATCACCCTTTCTCTTGACCCACGCTGCCACTACCTAGAATGATGGAAAGCAAAGTGAGTCGAGAGACTCAGCAAGCACAAAGAAAGAAAGGTTGTAGGCTGAACATATCCAGCAAACTGTCCCCAGAACACCAACCCCCAAGCACACACAAGCCATGAGACACCCAACACAGTATAAAAGTGTAAATAAAAGCACATATCAGTCCTTGGGGCTCACACAAGACACACGGTACCCAAATCTCATACCAACCTACCGCTACCTTGAAAGGCAACATATATCTCTAACAAACCTGTGTGCGTCGTCTCGGGTCGGTGCTCCCGTCACCCTAATGCTTGCGTCGGTCCTCCCGACACCCGAGTTATAGAATAGCTGAGTCGTAGGCTCCCTTGGAACGGTCCTCCCGTCTGAGATCTATGAACTGTCAGTAACTATGAAATGCACATAGAAATGCAATAGCGTAGTGAGCATCAACGTGATACACTAGCGCCCATACATCCAGGCATCAGGCCATGCTCCGCCCACATAGTAAACCACATGCGATGCATATGCCCGTGCCGGATGCAATCTATCTATGCTAGAATGTTCGTGGCCAAGCATATTTAATAAATGAATATCCCAACATGCATCTCGTACCCATGTGCATATCAAACTATGAACAGTAATATAACATTTCATATCATGTAGTAAACCACATAAATCACATAATGGCAGAGTTAGTCAGTAGTGTCCGGAACCAGTCAACGATCAGTGACTAGGAGTGTCCGCCCGACAATCCACTTCAGGGCCTATAATTGTCTACTCCAACGTCACCAAATACCCGACCCCTGCTCGAGAGCTCTAACCGGCCCACACCCTAGAAATCCATAAATAAACCCGCACATCTAAGAACCTAATCCCCAAGTTGGGTTTAGCATCATTCCTAAAGAAATGGGGGCGGTACAAACCCCCGTAGGCTTTCAACAACTAAAATTCTAGAAGTCCCAGATTTAATATAAATTATACCGAATGAATAATACTCAATAAATAATGCTAGGCGCCGAATTAGAGTAAGGGAAGGGATAAAATACGAGAAACCACGGAGTCTATCACTGGAATTAAAGAACATGAGAAGAGGGTTAGGAGCTTGCCTTTTAATAGCAGATTCCCACCTCCTTGCTCTATCGCTGCACAAATTAGCAATTTTTACTAATTACACTAAACTCTAATACAAGGCCTATACGCGAATCCCCAATAATCTAATTAAATCGGTATAAAATTGAGGCTATTACGGGTATAAAAGGTCACTAAAAATTATAAAGTGAAGAGGGTTTGCCTTATTTCACATATTTTTAGCCTTAAATGCCCACGCACAATAAAATAATAATAACACTAAAATAAGCCAAAATATAGCCTAAAAATAAGATTTAATCCGTAGAAAATGTTTAATATTAGCTAATTAACCTATCTCATCCTTTAGATCTTCAATTGCATGGAATAATATCAATTTTCTGAATTTTTTCCTCCAATTTCTCTCTTGTTACGCCTTGCTTCTTCTCCCATTTTTTCCTCTATTTATGCTTGCTCGGAGACACCCGAATTGGGCTTAAAATGGTGCAAAAAGGAGTGGTTGGGGAAGGGCCACACGGCAACCGCTGGGGCCAGTGCTGGGAGGCCACCACCTCATGACGAAACGGTGTCGTTTTGTTCACCTAGAGGCTGAATAAAATTAGCCAATTTCCCTCAAACCCGCACGCACGGCCTCGGATTGATCCCGCAACCTCACGCTTCGCACACGCGCACGTAGCCGCCCGCTCTACCCACTCCCTCGATTATATAATGCCTCTCATTAATTTTAAACCAATCCCCATCTCACTTTTCAAAAATCGCAAAGGCAGCCCAAAACTTCCAGAAACTCACAGTTACACCCACTTTACTAACTACACTATTACCCCCCGAATCTTTTGAAAATTCCAATCACACCCCAATTTAGCAATTCCATAAATATTTCAAAATAATATAATTAATAATTAATTACCTATTTTCTCAAAATAATATAAACTATTTTTGTTTTTCCTTAAACCGACAAATACCGAAATTAATATTTATTATTTTTTTCCCAAAATTCTAGGACGTTACATAACTAGTAGTTATCGAGAATAATCGAATCATGGATGGTTAGTCTGATGTGGCATGACCTAGCTATCAAAGTTAGAATTGTGAATGACAATGTGAGTCATCAAGGATGGTTGGCTTAAATAGCCTAGCTATCAAGATTAGGTTCAGTATCTAATAATACGAATCATCAAGATTCGAATGTAAGAATGATCTAGTGACTCTGAAAATGAGATGTGTAGATCAAGGATCCAAGGGATTTGGTCAAGTATAAGACCGAAACTGGTCGAGTGATAGCATAAGAGTTACACCAATTGATGAGGCGATAGTAGTGCAACCGATATGACTAGCAAAGATAGGACAAGGAACCCTAACAGCAAGATCAGCACTACTAGTTCAGTGTTCGCAGTGACAGGTCTGGATCTAGGGACCCACGAGCAGAAGGCCTTGAATGGCTTGCGATAGGTACGGGAGGCCCGTCAACTAAAGCATCGTAGTAGACTGCATGGGAGATGATCAGATGCTAAAGATTTGGGAAAACACGGTAGGGTTTGTACCTTGTATGGGGTTTAAGTTCCAATGGACTAAGGTACTAGGTGTGCCACTAGATGGTTGAAAGAGGATGGAAGCCTAGGAAATCAACCCAAAATGAGATGGATCGCATTGTGGAGGCACGATCTAAAGGAGAAAAAGAAGCAAGTAATGTCTTGAATGTGGATTATGTGTCCTATTTAAAGAATTGCATCTAGGTTCGTAGTCATCTTGCGAGTTGGTGATGAGACGAGCATTGTGAGGCTCGAGGAGTAGATCAACCTCAGTGTCTAGTGTAGCGATGCTAATGGGACCATAAGATGGGACGTTTTAGCATATGCCTCAAGAATAAAGATGGGTTGCAAAGGAAAAGCTACTCGAACCTAGATGGACCTTGTAGATGTGATGCATGCTCATGAGTCGTATAGGTGCTACCTATGTGGTAACGTGATCACCGGCCTTGATGAAGGCCTAGGATGAATGTTCTTATAGAATGAGTTGGACTTAAGGCAACGACAGTGAATGATAGTTCTTAGAGGACTACGACAAGGCCGTGCAGTTCCACCTGAGGTGTACCCATGTGAGGGTTGACGCTTGGTATAAGAGTAAGCCTACTATGTGATCGGATTGAGGATGACAACTTGTGTGCTGACTGACGGTGAGTGTAGTACCTATGAGGAATAAATTTGATGATCGCATGTCGATAGTCAGCTAGATCTGAAGAATGAAATGTGAGAGGCAAGTGGATTCTCGGTAAATGAGATTTCAGGTAGTAGAGCATGGCCAGTCCAAAGCCTTGGCGATGAGTTGTGAAATGGCAATTCAAGGTAAGGTTCGGGTACCTGAAAGCCAAGAGTTGCTTTTTGGGTCGTATCGACCATAAAGGAATAATGAGAGGCCTAGGTAACAGAGTTTGTACCTACGATTCAGTGTACTAAGTGGGCTTGAGGATTCAGAAGTCTGTGAGAAGGGACAGGTGAATAAGTTATACCTTGTGCATTCTCATGGGAACCCGAATCATTATTAAGATTTAAGGTATATATAGGTAAAGAATCCCTGGAAGTTCTTAATGTTTGACTGTTTGCAAGCTTATAGAAGATGGGTAGAACCAGGTAGCGTGATCTAATTTGAAGTCTTTAGAGATAAATCGATTTGGGATTCTCGAGGAATTTCCTTAAAGGATTGATTTTAAGGGTCATTGAGAATCTAAGGGTTTGTGGTAAAAATTCAAGAGTTTTTCAAAAAGGAATTCAATGGGTCTTTGGGAGACAACGTTGAGGAAATAAAGGTTGAATCTCTTAAGCTGTGAAGGCTAAGATCCAGCGAGAATTGGGGTACCATAGGTGACGTAAGTACCCACCCGCTCTAGTTAGTGGGATGGTTATGGTGTTAGATATAAGCCCTTAAGACCTATTCTAGTGAAACAATAGGGTTTGATCTTGTAATTCTTTAAACTCTATTTAATGGTAAGTTTTATGTTTAATTTAAATTGCAATATGGTTTGAATTGAACATACAAATATCCTTTAGTATAAAAAAGAGTGGATACCATTCTTAATTGTTAAGAATAATCGAGATGGATAATCCACAATACGTTATACTATAAATATGTTCCTGGCTATAGAGTTCCTAACCCGGATAATTAGCAACTCGCAAAAGTCGACACATCATCTTACTCCTTATTCGGTATAAGATACTGAAAGATAAGATTGGTGGCTCTCGTACCACTCTGTATGAGATATAGAAGAAAGACAAGTGGGTGCTCATTATAGAAACGAATTCACTGAACAGGACTGTTAATATTGAATCACATGGGTTTTATCTCACGAGTCAATGATTCAATATTAACTACAGATTTGCATTTGTCTTTAGACCTGAGATGACATAGATATCTGTGTATTGGTGGATTAAGACATCAACGATATTATATGGTTATCCTAATCAGGAATAGTTGTACGTATCTATGTGCCTAGATCAGTGACACACGAGGTATGTGTGCATCAGATATAGAATCTATCACCTCGAGATATATGAGGAGGATATCCTATGCGATCTAGTGGTCACTTGATGATAAATCATTGGTCGAGGTAATATGACGACGGAATTTTGATTCCATAGAGATTGTGTCATAATAGTCAAGTTAGATTATTAGATTTGGTCATATGACGAGATCGAGAGATTTGACCTGTTGTCTGTGATCTCATATTTCGTCGGGATATAGGTTGATAGAAGGAACAAATTACATGGTATTGTACGTAGTGTAAGGTTCACAATACCTACTTCACGTTAAATTAGATAATCATGACATATTATTAGATGTTTATCATAATTTATGATAATTAATAATTGATTAATTCTCGTTACCAATTTAATTATGAACCCAGAAAGTCTCACCCAAATAAGAAATCATTTTAAAGAGAAAAATACAATTTAGTAATTATGAAATTATTGAAATAAAAGTTTATTTATTTATTAGATAAATAAATGATAATGAAATAATTAATGGGTTAATTATTTAATTATCAAGTTGGGTTGGACTTAATGCTAACACATTAAGCCCAATCTGATTGCACTTAGGATTAGGGTTTTTGTCTATAAATAGAACATAAAACCCTAATCGAATATACAATACAAGAGAAATTTTCAAAAAATTTCTTGGTCTATTTCTCTCAAGACTCTCAAAGATCTTGGCAATTTCGGGTGGACCAACTCGACATCTCATGTGTGGGAGATATACGACGGGCTAATTGGCAATGAAATCAGATTTCGTCGCGAAGGTAACCTTTCATTTATGTCTTCGATTTAACTGAAAGATTTGAAAAATGTGATATCGAATAAAATCAAATTTTTTTTTCAGCTACGTATGATCCGATCATATTTTCTAACATATGGATTGACGTCTTTGTGAATCTTTGGCGTGCTTGCTAGGTGATAGGTCGCAGTACAAAAAGTTGTGTTCTTGATAAACCTAAATCTATTGAAGATCCAAAATTTTTTATTTTGGAGAATTAAACTTTTGTATGGCTAGATGGGTAGTCTAGTTAACCCTGGTAGGTAGATCATGAGATGTATAGCTGGACAATCATTAAAGTGATGTCAGTAAATTATGAAAATAAGGAGCCTGTTGATATGTTGAACAGGCGCTTGCGGTCAGTGAAAATCCATGAGAAAGTTGAGGAAGTGAAAGAAATACTAGGATGTATTATCGAAGAATTTATTGGGACTATGTCTTGACAAATGAGTCTGAATTTGCCATTAATAACTTGAGAGTATGGGATGCTTAGCTATGCATGGCTTGACTGAGAATATGAATTATCAGGTTTTGAATGAGGTTATAATTATAAGTCAGTACCTTTTACCTCGAATTTGATGAATTATTAACCAGCTACAAAAGGCTGGGATATTTTTTATGATTAATGTGTGATCAAGGGTAAGATAAGGAAATGAGACATTCTAGAATTGGCATTTGAGTCATGATTTAATGTTGCCTTATGGTTTGACCAATGCACTAGCTGCATTAAAGTCGCGTTGGTGATTGTTTTTATTGATAATATTCTGGTATACTTCTCGGATGGGGAGATGCGTGAGGAACATTGAGGATAATGATGGGAACTCTTAGGGAGTGTCATGATGGATGTTGTGACCAAGATTGGCTAGGTCATGACATGGTGATGAGAGCATGAGGCTTTATGTCGGTGAACGTGAGATCAAAATTGATTGTCATAAGCACCATGAGTTTAGGAAGTTCTGAAAAGTCAAATGTCTCGATAGGTTTCAAGAGACGAATCAAAAGTTTTGAAAAGAGGTTGGTCCAAGCAAAGGTTAGTAACCTAAGTAAGTGTAACTCCGAAACGGATCAAGGATTCGTGAAATTTGGAGATTTGGTTAGTATTGAAAGAAGTACCAGAAATGAATGGTACAGTCGCAGAACCACACACTAACACTAATAACTGCTATTTAAATTGGAATATTGGGATTACACAGGTACATAAATAAATCCAACTCTAAATCAGCCAAGCACCACCTCTGAATCCTTGCTCGTGCTGGAACCTGGAATACCTAATAAGCTTAATATACTTGAAACGTTGAATGTTCCAGGGGTATGAAACACCCTAGTTAGATTATTACATCTAAGTGAGTGGTACAAGGAAAGAAACTATGCATGCAAGAGCAATATGCAACTTTGCTAGGAGACATGCATAAATAAGAATGAAATCTCCCCAAGATCACGGCTCACCACAAGAGCATAAGGTCTAGGCTCACCGCAAGAGCACGAGATCCCCTGTGATGTCCCAACAACTAACCACAAATACAAATACCGAGATGTATATAAAATAGGAAAGATTTGCTCAAAAGCAATAAAACATGAGATGTAACCTCTCGACCCCCTTACACAGACACGAGATATCCTCCTTACTTGCCATGTATGAACCCCTCGGCCCCCTTACACAAGCTCAAGGTAGCCTTCTTACACAGGCCCATGTGGTCAGCCCCCTTACATAGGCCCCCATGGTAGTTCACACATGACAAGCCACCAACTAGCCACAGCTACCAAATGAAAAGATGTATGACAAAGCAGAAGGAATATGATCACAAGCCACGCACGAAAGCTGTCATGGTCAAACTCGATGCAACAAAGTAGAAATGATGTGCTCAAAACAAAGGGAACATAAGACGTAAGCAACAATCATCCACAAGTGAAAACCAAGAGTGATCAATAGGAATCAAGGAGCATGCATAAGAACCACTCACAAATGAAACCAAGAATGATCAAGAGGAAGCATGCACAAGAACCACTCACCTTGATCGTTTTCCCTTTGATAGCATTATTCACAACCCAATTTTGAGCACTAAGGGTTGTTTCTACAGAAATCACGCATTTTAGTGAACCTATCCTTAAATATTTTTACATGGAGTTGTAGATAATTAAATTAGGAGAATTATGGTAAAAATTTAAGGTCAAACGGAGGTCGGACGCGCCCTCATGCGCCCCGGAAGGGTGGTCACACGTCGTCTCCTTCCCTATTACAGATTTTGCAACCTAAAATTAAAATGCTATAACTTGCTCATTTTTGCTCCGATTCGCTCTCCATTTGAACCTACGGACCCTCTTTTCGTGCTCTATGACCCTAAGGAAAGAAATTCGACTTATCTTTTTGATTTCCCTTCTGTTTTTGCTGTTTTCCGACAAGATATCTTTACCCTTCCTCCTCTTTGCTTTCTTGGATTTCTTTCCTCTCCTTGTTGCACTTGTTCTTTTGTTATATTTTAACTTCACGTAAGTCTCTTCTCCTCCCCTTTATATAACCTCTCAAGTCCCCAAATCCTAAGTTAACCCTTAGCCTTTAAGTCACCCATTTTCTTCCCAATCCATCATTACAATCTTTAAATTTTTCTTCTTTGATTTTATCTTCCAATTCAAGCTTCCATTTCCTTCCAATCCCAAGCCTCCAAATCTCACCTTCACATAGCTTCTAGGATAAGAACCCATCATGGCCCTTATCTCTTCCTTTCCAAGCCAAACTCTTTCTTCCAAGCTAAGCCATTCTAAGACTTCTGATATAAGTCAATCTCTTTCTTCCAAGCTAAGCCATTCTAAGACTTTTGGTGTAAGATTAATTATTCATTATTACAACTTCCAAGCTAAGCTACCTTAAGACTTTTGGTGTAAGATTAATCATTCTTCCATAAGACTTTAAGGTGAAGTTTCAAATCCAATCTGATCTCTCCAAGTCATGTCTTCTAGGGTAAGGAATCATCATTGCAATCATTTCCTTTATTACGTTAATGCCCTAAATCAAAATACCATTCATTTTGCTATTATAATTTCCATTATAACATCCAATCTTTATATCAAATTTCGGGTATTACAAGGATTCTAAAGTATGTGTTCTCACAGAATAAGCTAAACAAGAGGCAACGATGGTAGATAAGGGGCTTTAGTTCTAATAGACTAAGGTGCAAGGTGTATCACATATAATTTTAATTATTCTAATAACTTATAAGCTCTCGTTTATCAAATACATAACTTTATGAACGACAGTGCATTACATATTTTCATCTTTTGATACGCCTATTTATTTTACTGTTGTAGTGTACATATTTTACTTTTGTGGTACGCTAATCTTATATTTAAGCTGTTGTTTGTTATGTCTCAATTTATTCTTCTAATAATTCAATTTTTCTTTTATAGTATCTCTTTTTTATTCTAAAACGACGAGTATCTCAATAATTTTTTATTAAAAATCTAAATTTGAATTGAAAAAATGTGTTGTAAATACAAAAAATATATTATACGTTTTAAATACATTAAAAGTTAAAGTGTAGAAGTTAAAAATGTAATATATGTCAACATAAATTGATGAAATTTATTTTTGTATTATTTAAAAAATAAAATAAAATAAAACGCCATGCCCATGAGTGCCTTCGGCCTAGGTTACCTCGCTCACGTGCGCGAGGGGGAGATGGATTTGTAGAGTAACTGGACCATTAGAAATCCTATAAAATCAAAGCTTTAATCAAACACACTCGTTTTGATTTGCACCCATCGTTTTGAACTAGAAAATACCCACCGATATAAATCCATGAACACCTCCAACTTCAAGAACTAAACCTGTGATTTGATGATATTCAAGACAGAAACCCCTTGAGCAAGGAAGCAAAACGTAAAACAAGAAGCAGATTTTTTTTTTTTCCCTCCATGGATTGGGCGGATCCCTCACCGATGTTTAAGTCAAATGTTAACTAACATGTCTAACTAGGATGATAAAAAGAGTACGCCAAGTATACAAGTCAACATTCGTTTTTTTCAAACCCAGAAAAGCATCCAATTTGATAATAACTGCCCGATGAGCAATAATACAGTGATCAACAACCATGGCAATCTTCATTGAGTGCTCATTGGCTCAGGATGAGACCCAGTCAGTATGTCTAGCAACGAGTTCTGAGGCTCCAACTCCTCGTGCCACAATGGCAGCTTATCGCCTGGATAGAATTTCCTCGTCACGCCCTCTGAATTTATCTGCAGAAATATAAGGACAAGAAGAAATAAGCTTAGCTACTGAAGTAGAGAGAGCATCAGAACAGGAAAAGGCGAACTCAGTGAATGAAGTCCTACAGTGACAGTCCGAACAACACCCCCACTGGCGCCATCTCGAGCAATGGCAAGGGAAACGGCCTTGACCACCAATTGCTGCAGTACAACACCGACAGTGTTAAAAACAATAAGCTTGACTCTAAAATCATGCCTCAGTAACAATTCCATCCTTTGGGCAGGAACTTACCATCATAAAAAGTTCTATGTAATGAAAAACAAAAAACAAATGGAGAACATCAATGGTAAATTAAATGGGCAAAATACAAGACCAAAGAGTCGGTACAAAATCTAGTGGCCATTAGCTGTTAGCTGAAGTGGTAGTTTCTGATCCACTAGTTCAGTAAAGGTGAAGCAGTTTTTAAGTCCGGCAAAGTCTTAAAATTGGCAGCAGCCCAGATTTTCTTTTCCTGTTTCTTTTCTCTCAAGTCCAAGCATGCGAGCCCGGGGAATTCAAGTTACAAAGATTTTTATACAGGAAATAAATATGAAGCCATGCAACATGGCCCCAGTTTTGTTCTTGAGGCAAAGGCCATCCCATCAAAACTAGCAACCAACATTTTGTGTCAAGTAGTCAACTGGTGTCATAAGCAGGCTAAGTATGACAGGTCCAAGAATGACAAGATTCGTGATGATCAACTATATGTAGTCAATGACACTTATCTAGTTGCAAAAGTCAACTACGTACCTCAGCCTCCTCCTCAGTCATTCCTTCTTTCCATGATTGATCAAAGAATCCATACAAGTAACTAGAGCCAGATCCTGTTAAATGTTGATGATAAATCTTTGAACCCAATAAATATAACATTACAGTGTGCTTCTGGTATTTCAAGATCAAAACAGAACATCCTCAAACAGCTGTTTCAGATGCAAGTCTATTATTTGAAAAAAGTTTACACTTCCTAGCAACAGCTGCAACAGCATAGAAGAATCAAAAGCTTAGAAAATGAAACAGAAAGAAGTTACTTGTGTGTAAAAATTTAAATAAGAGTTCAGCTGCTGACAGTCATCATCTATGTATAGTAAGATGATTCAACAAGCTGGCAAATTGAAAAGAAAAGAAAACTGAAAAACATCCAAACATGTATTATGAGCATACAAATTAAAATTAAATATATACATATTTCATCATCCTCCCCACCTAGTGGGATTAAGGCTTGGTGCTGCTATGGTTTGCTTATACATATACCATGCCGAGAGCCTGTTCAGAAGCCATTACTACTGGGAAAAGGTATCTATCTACATCCATTATCCATCATACCAAACATAATTAACAGCTCAATATATCTGTTCAAACATGTCAGATTCAGAGGATTATTCAATAAATTGATATGCATATTTCTGGAAATAACTACAAGCATCAATTCCAGAAAATGTCTGCCCAATTAATTATTTAATTAAGCTAAATAAATTTATGGAGAGCAAATGACATACATATTGATATATAAAACTAGTGTATGCCCTCCAAATGGAGCTCAAATGGTCCTCCATAACTTCCGTTATTCTTAAATGCCATGACACAGGAAAAATGGTTGGCCCACTCTTTTTCACTTGCTAATCACATTGGATTTCACTTTTTATAGTAGTCTCGTGTTGATAAAGTAACCTTCAATGGCTCTGCAGCGAAGAGACATTAATTCGTACCTATTTGGAATTATAAAATGCTTAACCTTCAAGTTATTGTCATTGGTTGAGAAGCACCAGTTATAAGAGTTTAGCTAGCAAGCCACTGCAAGGCCCATTCTTCATTGAACAGAAATGCAGCTATATACTTCCTTCCCATAAGCTATCGCTATGGATCAAACAGTCAAAGCCTAGTAAGTATCAAATGAAGCTCACCAACATGTTACGATATTAGTGATTAAGTATCACAATGTAATATTGTGTATTTATGTTTTCTTAATAACTTTAATAACTATGTCTTAAATCTCTTTTAACAGTTGCAACTAGACTATTAGCCTGAAGATTAACTTTTCTACATGTAGTTATCAAGGCTCATGCATCTTAGCTATCCAAATTGTCATAAATTAAATGTTATAGACCGCGAAGCAAAATAAATCTTATTTCATTTACACTACATAATATGTAAAAATTTACTTCCATAGATTAAATGTGTTTTATCCTCCGTGCAAATAAAACACCCTACCATACATGACCAAACAAATTCAAAGGGCATAACATCTCTAAAAGAAGGATCCAACTCTTTGAGGAGCATTAAAATTTATAAATTCACAGATAATGATGGTATCTATTAACTGTGATGTGTATTTTTCTTAACGCTAACCCTAAGCTTACTAAATGGCTTCTATTATTTGATCTTGATATATAGCAAAGCATAGATGAAGATTTAAATCAAGAATTTCAAGCATTCCATAATGAGTCTATACTTTATGATTTTATATATATCTGCTCTTCTAACTTATTTAGATCCAAAATTTTTCAATTACATCATTTGTTGATTATTTCATAAAAATACATCATCATTTGTTCAATATTTTATAAATATCAAATATTTACATTTAGACATCTATATTCTTTTGGTTTGAACCTAAGAAGCATGGACATTTCTATAAAATTTCATGCCATATTTAAAACAACACTCATCAGACACTTTCAAATTCATGACTGACACTAGTTTAAATGCATCCTACTCTCATCCGAATTGCAATTATTTTTGCTTTTCTAGATTCAAACAATATAACTCCTCAAGCACCTCCACCAACCCAAAATCACACTTCTTTATTTTATATAATTATTTGTTGATGAGATATTTATGCAGATTAATTTTGTCATCAAATGTTAAAATGATATTCAGGACTCTAGTCCTAACTAATGTTTTCTTTGAAGATACAACTGGAATTTAAGGGGGAAATAGGAAGAAATAAGGGGGAGACAAACCAAAATGAGGGAGACTGATAGAAAATAGGGGGAAAACCAGGAGAAATGGGCGAGAAATTTGACAAAATTGAGGGGGAAATCAAAGAGAACAATAGGGGTAAATGAAAGACTTCAATAAATTCTTCATAATTCATACATTGACATCCTCAGTAACGAGGATTATGGCTGTATATATAAACAGTCCACAATTCTATAGAGCAGTTACCACTACACCGCTACTAATAACTGCTCCTAAATCACTAGACTACCCCCCACTACTCCATAACTGTAAATAAACATAAATAAATATATATAACTGAAATTAAAAATAAGAAAATATCTTTCTAATTCTTGGGGTCGTGATAGATATAAGGCATCCAGTCATTGTCTTTTTTTTTTTCCAGTAATAATTTCTTTTTTCCCCTTCGACTGGAGCAGGGGAAGATGAAATATGATCCACTACGAGCAGATAAATTGATTGACACCCCAGTAATAGAATACATTATTGGAAGAAAAATATACTAATAGGGACAGAACAAGTTATCTGACAGCAAAGACAATAACAGCTGGTGTCCAACATTCAATAGTAAACTAAATGTATGCCAATTGGATTTTCGGGCTGGGAAGAGAACACAAGAATCCAAACTCAGATCCCAAAATAAGTTTGAAATGTTACCAACCTCCAATGGCGAAAGGCTGCTCTATTAATGTTCCCCCAAGAGGAATCCCATATATCTTTCCACCTTCATATTTGTCCCACCCACCAACAATTAAACCAGTTTGTAGCATGTTCTGTGAAATCCAGATCATACAACTCAATCAAAGTCAAATATCAATCATCAACAGAATCTTAAACAACCTACTAAACATGAGTTATGCTGTTCAATAGAAATAAATTGCCACAATAAAGTACAGATAAGGTGATACTGCACCTGAACAAACAGGTAATAAATTGCCACAACATAGACAAGAAGTTTACACATTGGTTGTTCTTCTATATGGTTTCAGGATAGTTCAGATAAGTTTTTGCAACCAAGTCTAGGAGTTTTAGAAGCCTATGCATGGCATGGGCATCTAATGATTTCAATTCAGTACTTAAAAAGTTTGAAAATTGGGTTGCAGCTTTTGATTACTCTAACCTCCCACATTATGTGTACAGCCTTCGGATATTAACAACTGACACATAAAAATATAAACACCAGACAGTTATTTCAAAAATATATATATAAACATATAACCAACTAGTTCTTATTTCAAAATATATATATAAACATATAACCAACCAGTTCCTGAACTTTTTTCCAGTTACCAAGCTACATAATGACTAAAATATTTTATTGACTAATGACTAATAAGAATACAAATTCATCTTAGATTTTAGCCTTATATCCTCCTTTTGCCAGTAAATATATGACTCTGGTAGCGTACAAGAAAAAGAGGAGAAGAGAAGCAGGTTAACAGTAAGATACTTTTTCCAGCAGTGTAAATGACCATTAGTGGCATTCCACTGTTGAACATATGGGAAACATGTGCCATACATCCTTTTTAAATTAAATCATAAACTCAAACCTTGTTATTATATGACATTAGCCTGACGAGATTTGCAACAACTTTGACAGTTGCAGGCTGCCCCAGCTGTATCCTGCACAAAAAAATACTGTTTTATGAACGCAGACTAATATTTGAAAACCACATAAGATGAAATTATAAAAAATGTGGCTGGACTTCAATTATTGCGCTAGCTTTCCATACAAGGCTCTTAAGTCTAATTTCCAAATATCTTAAAACTAAGTATGAAACATGAGCACAACACCAAATCTGATATAAACAAAAAGGTGTAACTTGAATTAACAAATGAAAAGGAATCAATCCTGCAAAACTACTTGAGGAATATTCCCAAATAGAGGGCGTTTGAAAGAACAAATGACAAGGAGAGACTCAACTGCTTGTTGAGTTAATTGATTTAAGGATGACAGCACAATCCCAAATAACATTGTGCAATCCCACAAAAGGCCGTGTGCTTTCCCACAAGAGGCCTTGACCTTGATACATCTAGAAGAGGAGAGATTGCACACCAAGAGAAAGTGCCATACACCAGTATCCTTACACATTATGCTGCCTATTCATGGTGAGAAGGAATGCATTCATAGAATGACAACTCTGCTAACAGGAAGCAAATTATCCTCTACCAGGTGGACCAACAAGCCACCTATCAGTCCTATCCCATGATGTGACTAGCATCCCAACACTTGCTTTTTGTTTTGAGGCCATCCCTCCCCACTTCCGTCTTCCTTTCCCCATTTCTCCCGCTCAACTAAACAATACCATGGCATCCTACCCCTTTCCACACACATCATATATTCCACCTCTCCCTGCCCTCAATCATTGTTGGTGCAGACAGGTGGCTCAAATCCAACACATGCCTCACACATCGTTGTCATGTGAACTTGTCCTTTCTGACAAGCTCAAGGTCCTGCAGAATTCTTCTCACAGCACCCTAAGGCTCACAAGAACTTATCATCCAACAATTTCCCACACTTTTAATTCCTTGAGGAGGGAGTCCGAAGCAACCTCCCTACCAAGGCTAATTGGAGTTTGTAGTCCCCAATAGGAAAATAGAGGATTCTCGTAGGCATTTTTTTAAAGGCCTTGGCCCATGATGAACTTGAGTGAGGGCGGGAGGGAGGGAGGGACGGAGGGCTGTTTAGGGTTTAGTAGTAACCAATGTGGGTAGACCAACCCAGAACCCCTCCTAAAGAATGTACACTAGGAAGTGACCTACCACCCAACAAGGGGATATAGTCTAAGTCAGACAATAGATGCCATCACTACAAAGAAATCCCTCTGGACATGGATCTAAAGGTTGAAGGAAAGTAGTGCATTGATGATGGAGCACAAAATACATCAAACTGAAAAAAAGAAAAAAGTTCAGAAAATCTCATTCATTCAGCATAAAGATATCATTCAATCCACAACAATGATAATTGGTCCATTGCATGAATGTTATCACTCTAGACACCATGAAGAACTCAACTATAGATCCTTAGATCCATTTAAAATGTTTACCTTAGCTAGAGGGGCCTAGATTTTTTGGTTTTTACAAGGACGGCTAATAACACTTTCAATCCCTTCTTAATTTTCTTTTTCATTTGATTATTTCTTATCTGTCTTTCAATTAGTCTGTATGTCAGCCTGCATTTGTTGAAGAAAGCTTCATCCCCCCTCTTAGACTCCAATAGCAACCAAGCCTTAAATTCATATCAAAAATTGCAGAAGAGGCAAAAAAAGTTGCATATTTAATTAATACTCTTATCGAGATGTTTCAAATGGGGATCTGTAAAAGGTTAAGGCAAGTGCAATTACAACATACCAAGATGCAACAAGTACATGAGATCCAATAATAAAGAAAATTATAACAGTACTTATAAAAGAACCACTCACGTGTGCTGATGAAGAAAGTACCATACGTAATCAGATACAATTTGAGAATCAGCAGCCTGCAAAAGGTAGATGTCAAAAATGACCCATCGAACAAGAAACCAGATCGAACATTATTATTTTGCATAAGTTTGCAATTCTCTTAAAGGTTCATAAGAGAGGAAATTCTAAGCACATTTGTAGGAGAATAAATAAATAGTCATTATTCCCTTAGGAAGTACTTGACAGATGAACAAAATATATAGTGCGCCATCGCAAACTCTCATCTTATCCTTTGGTTGTCACTTGCATCTATGTGTGTGCCCAAGTGCATCTTTACACAGTACAGAACGGAAATGACCAAAAAACA
This sequence comes from Diospyros kaki, assembly GCA_036245055.1. NCBI lineage: Eukaryota > Viridiplantae > Streptophyta > Magnoliopsida > Ericales > Ebenaceae > Diospyros > Diospyros kaki. Next base: position 31,634 of record BSEG01000011.1, read on the forward strand.
GGGACAATAGACAATATTCCAGAGATTGCTTTTACACAATAAATGAGAAGTCCTAGAACTCATAGCATAAGGAAAAGAAATAACAAAACATCTAAATAAATGATATCATCTGGAATTGACATAAAAAACCACAGATATTTTTGCAGGTACTGCCACAACCCCGTAAATTCGTATTCGAGAAAGCCCAGTACATAAAGAAAAGGAACCCAAATCCAAGGCATAAAAGTATTGTGCAAAACAATGAAACTGAAACCCAAAAGGTCAAAATCTGAAGATGAGAAATACCGATCCCGAGCGGCAAACGTAGACATTATCAGTCAGCTGCGTGATTTTATCCGATGCACGATTAGCCACATACATTCCTATCAATCAACACCAACAAAAGAACAGAGGATTCCATCAAATTCCAATCATTACATTCAGCAACTAACTCTTTGTTCGATTTACAACTAAGGAGGACTAGTAAACAATATGAAATGGATTCTTTAGTTCCTCAGAAGCCAAACAAATGGAATGTTGCAAAATTAAAAAAGAAAAGAAAAAGGGCAGATTTGGTACCCGTGCTGGTTCGAGAGTCAGCACCGAGGACGACGCCTCCGTTGTAAGTGACGCCGATGATTGTTGTTCCCATGGAGAGAGGGCCATTCACATCCATACTCGGATTTTCCATCAGAATATCAGTATTTCTTGGAATTCGAGCGATTTTGAAAGCAATGCTCGAAAGCCCTAACAAGATCATTAACAACCCAATCAGAAAATATGGTGCAAAACTTGTATGAGCAATCATTAACAACCCAATCATTCATAAGTTACCAGAAAATATGATGCAACCCAATCATTAACAACAATAACTCATACATATCATAACAAGCTTAGTCCCACTAAACCTATCCATCCATCTATTATCTATCACATTCAAAACATGTATAACGAAAATTGTAAACTGAATTTCTTTAGAAAATTATGTAATCTGTAATAATCCTACCCTGAAAAGAAAATTATGAATCAAAGTAACTATTGTTGATAATAGAAGTTTTTATTAAGAAATTCAAAAGTTGATATAATTTGATCCCCTGCACGACACCAGCAACCAGAGTCAACAGGACAGAGGCCACACCTGGAATTTCAGCCTTGGAAGTGGGCCAAATTCCCACCTCACAGAAAAAGAATAGAAAGTAGACGTAGTAACAACAACTAGAAGACCAAAAAACATTGGTGCAAGGAATTAATGATATCCTCAGTTAAATGCATGATTATGTTACACACTCACTGGCTGCTTAATCTAATTTTGGTAATGACAAAAGATTATTATTATTATAAAAATAATAGTCAAACAACTTCAAAGGAGAAGCCTGCATTTTAATGAACTAAACCAGAAGCCAAAGCCAAAGCCAAAGAAGGAACAAAAATGGAGGAAGAGGAGGCTAGAAAGAAAGCCAAAAAGGGAAAGAGAAAATGGTTGAGGAGCCCAAACCCAAAATAGCAACAGAAAAACCAATCAAGACTAAGCAAGCTGAAGAAGCCGAAGGGGTTAAGAAAGAAGAGGAAGAGGAGGGTAGAAGGAAAGCCAAGGGGAAGGAGAAAATGGTTGAGGAGCCCAAACCCAAAGTCCCGAAAATTGCTAAGTCAGCACAGGGACCAGTTAGGATTGGTAAAGGGCAAATAGAGCAAGGATGCAGAATACTGTCAAAACGTAATTGACACACATGAGGTAGCACCCTTACCCCCAACTGGGCCAGTTTACTATCAAAACGTAATTGACACACACATGAAGTATTAAGCTTTGCTCATTATTTGTAAAATCAACTCCACTATCTTCGCCACTCACTTTATTATTTGTTTCTTATGACTAATAAGAAAAGGAGAGTTTAAAAGCAAATGGATTAAGAGGATGAATAACTCATGTCCTGTAAGATTGAGATACACATAATGTCAGCATCGATTGGTCTGACAAGGTTAGGGATGGAATTCAAGGCGAATTCCGGCTAATCAAAGAAGAGAGCAAAGAAAGAGTGGAGAGAGAGAGAGAATAACAGAAAGGAGAGAGAAACCAAAGAATATTCTTACTAATCATTGGGAGCGTGGCTCCAGTACATCCAAATATATAGGCTGTTAGAGGGCCCTTCTAGAAGGTAGCCCATGACTCAACATCCCCTACAACTGCCGAGGCTCACCCATCAGGCGTTGCAAAATATGGATGGACCTATCTACCCCTATTACATATAAGCTACGTGACAATTCCCCCCTCAAAATATTTCTTGTCCTCAAGAAATCAAAAAAGTCCAACTACCCGAGGAAACTGTTTGAGCAACTCAGGGAGGTACTCCTAAGTTGTGTCATCTGGAGGCCGATTGGTCCATTGTACCTGCACTTGAATCAGGGGAAAGGAGCCCTGGTAGATGACCCTTCTGTCAATAATTTCCATAGGTTTAGACACTCCCAGGAAATCCTCCTCCAAGGTTGGCGGTTCTGCACTTACAACTTCATGTGGCCCTACTGATTTCTTGAGTCTACACATGGAAGACTGAATGGATGCCTGCTGCATCTAGAGTTGTAGTTTATAAGCGGAGCTCCCTACCTTAGTCGCTACTTGAAAGGGGCCGAAGTACTTAGACCCTAGCTTATAGGGGGGCTTACCCGTAAACATTTGCTGCTAAAACTGTCTTACCTAAACCAAATCCCCTTCTTCAAAATTCCTTTCAGTTCTCTTATCTTCCATTTGCTTCATTTGATTTTGTGCCACCGTTAATTCTTTTTTAATTAACTGAAGGGTTTCTTGTCTTTGCCTCAAGTATTGATCCACATCCCGTTCCACATTGGAGTAGTGCATCACTGTTGGGATGAGTGGCAGTTTGTAGCCAAAAAGTGCCTCAAAAGGTGATCTCTTAAGTGATTTATGGAAATTTGAGTTGTAGCACCACTGAACTAGGGGCAACCATTGATTCCAACTTTTAGGTTTACTGAAACATACACACCTTAAATAGGCTTCTAAGCACTGGTTCACCCTTTCGGTTTGTCTATCCATCTCTGGATGATAGGCTGTAGACATGTGCAAGTCAACTCCCAATTGCTTGAATAATTCTCTCCAAAAGTTGTTGGAAAATATCTTGTCCCTATCTAAAGTGATAGACAAAGGCAAGCCATGTACCTTCACCACCAAATCCAATAGCACTCTAGCCACATCTGAAACTGTAAATGGATGAGCTAGACTGAGGAAGTACCTGAAATAGTCAACCTATCCACTACTACTAGGATAGTGTTCTTCCCTTCGGACCTAGGTAGTCCCTCCACAAAATCCATATGCATGTGGACTAGCCATTGCTAGAACTAGAAGATGCAAATTATGGAGTTCGGGGGGATCTCCAAAATTTCAATTTCTTGATGGATTTGATTATGTCACTCCCCCATAGAGTCCTTCAATTATCTAAACATGCTAAAACAAGTCTATGATCAATATTTACAGCTTCTTTAGGAAATAAATAAAATGTTCAAACACTCTGTCTATCATTGTCATTGAAAAATAGTTTTTAAATTATTAGTAAGTATGTTTTATATTTTTAAGCTAGATTCTGCCTTTAATGTTTTTGCTTTTGTGGGTCTTCGTGTGGATTCGCCCCCCCCCCCACCTTTTTTTGTCTTTTTCGAAAGTTGTTAAAAGGGAAAAAAAAAACACACACACACACACAAGAGCTAGAAGTTGATGTGCTAATAAAATAAATAATGGGAAAAGTACTCCAATGAGTCTCCACTTTTTTTTAAAGTCCTATCAAAATGCCCTCCACAACTTGAAAATAGCCAGCTATACTTTTTTAATAACCAGTACATCAAACCAAAGATGCGTAAAATAAAAAAAAAAAGATTAAATCAATATTAAATGATGACCCAAGTATATTACTAAGATTGGATCTTTAACATGATACTTCTAACTATACAAGATGTTAAAACATCAAAGGCAAACATTCTCTACAAGTAAAATTTAGTAAGAGAACAAATATTGATGAACAATATTACCTATTAATTTAGTATGATAATTTTGGGTTGATGAATAGGAAATATGAAATGAATAAAATTAAAAGAATTTTCATTTTACAGCTGCTAAAAAAAATAAAAGTCAAATAAAAGTCAAAACTGAAAAAACAAATGCAGCCAAATAGGTGGGTCCAATTAGATTTTCGAGGCCCTTGTTAATTATACATGTTGTTCATATATACATATATATATATATATATATATTTTGTCGTGTAAAATATAAATATAATATGATAAGGCTCTTTTTGTTAATTTTTTATACTTGATATAAGATAAGTAGCATTTTTTATTTTTTATAATTAACATTAAAACAACATCCAATAAAAAAAATAGAACAATACATCAAAGTTAACTAGACACAGTAAGAGAACAAAATGAGAACAAAGCAAGGAATAGCTAGAGTTGAAACAACAACGATAAAAGAGCTATATAATTATAATTTGCCCAGATCCAAGTACCATGTCCCACACAGTGAACAACTCACAAATCATAATGTTTCAGATCAATTTAAATCAATTTTAGTCAGGGGTGGATCCAGGAATTTAGGCTAGGGGGGCTGAAATTTAAAAAGTTAATGTAATAAAATTCTTATGTAACTAAAAAATCAATATAATAAATTTTCATTAAACTTGTGCTCGACGAGATTTTGAAACAAAAAATTCATTAAACTTGTGCTAAATTGATTTTGCTCACTATGAATTGAAATACTTTCACTAGTGTGATGATCTCTCTTTCTGAGAAAAGATAACAATGTTTTTCCTTTCTTCACATAAGATGGTTGTTTCATCCTAAATTCTAAGATACTAGTAAAAAGAATTTGGGCTGAGAAGTAGAAAAAGAGAGGAACATCAACAGAGGTTGGAGAGTATTTGCTCAATTTCTGGATGATTTTACTCAATGTAAACGAGACCTTAAATAGGCCTAAAATTGGTTACAACTGAGAATCGTGAAATACTAGGAAATCATGCTTAGTGGCGCTGAAGATCAGGAGATCTTTCAGCCACTATAAAATAAACAACAAATTATTCAATTGACTAAATCAAAAGCAACAGTCTTGTGGTCTTGTGCGTGCACCTAGCAGTCTCAACCAACCAACCAAGGAAAAAATCATATCAGATACACAAATAAAAAATAGCACAATTCAATAATCGAACAATTAAAATATTTAACTCAAAATTTGAGGCAAATGCAACTCCAATACAACAACTGTATTTCTAGAGTTTAAACAAGAGAAGGCAAAAGTATGGTCGATTCAAATATTCAATAACAGATTCACAATAACAAATTCTAGACTTCCAATTACAAATTCCAGGCTTCCAGCCACGCCAATTCCTAAGTTCCTAACAAAATGCAGTAGTCAAATAGGCAAGCAGACACAAAGTTAGCAGAAAATCACTTACTTAAAACTTGCTAAAAAAAGGCAGCGATTTCATTTCAACAACAAATCAAGAATAAACAAGGAAAAAAATTATGGGTGAAAAATAGAAAAACAATCTAGATTTAGCTGTCGAGAATCAAAGAACTGAAAGAAGAGAAAACATACCTGGGCTCGAATGAAGCAAATCTGGAAGTTTAAGGGGGTAAAACGAAGACTTGAATCAGAGGCAGGGCAGCGAGCAAGAGGGCGAAGCCGACTGGCCGAGCGAGCGTGGGAGCGAGGGCGAGCGAGAGCAAGAGAGAGGCAGTCAGGAAGAGAGCGAGGGTGAGAGGCAGAGAGGGCGAGCGAGAGAAAGGCAGCGAGAGCCGGAGGGCGAGCGAGAGCAAGAGAGGCAGAGAGCGAGGGCGAGCGAGAGCAAGAGGGGCCGAACCCGAGCGAGAGCAAGAGAGAGCCAGCCAGCCAGCGAGGGCAAGCACGAGCGGACAAGCAAGAGAAGAAGAGGCAGAGAGCGAGAGGCAGCGAGGGTGAGCCGTGAGCGAGAGCGAGGTCGAGAGAGGAAGGAGAAGAGAAGGGTTTGCAGGCAAGTGGGCTGGGCTGGGAAAAATTAGGGTGGGTTAGAGTGAGTTTGGGCTGGCCTAATATTAAATAATCAAAAAATTTACTCTATAAATTTAATTTTTGTGGATCCGCCCCTGATTTTAGTAACTAAATTAAATAAATTAAAATATATATAATTATAATTTTCCTAATTTTGGGTTTAACAACAGTTTATTTTAGTAACTAGCACAAAAATATAACATAATAAAACTGTCATACGAAAAATACCACAAAAATTTAACCACTAAATCACAATTGCTTCCGACGACGACCACCACCAGTAGGAATTTCCAACGATTAGAGCCTACATTAGAAGGGCCAAGTCAAGAGAATTGACATACAAAAAAATGGGAGAAAATTAACGGTTGAATTTTTATACATCTAAATTGTAATTTTCGGCCATAATTGAATAATGCACTGGCGATCACAGCTGGCCACCGTGGTCGGTGGTTTCCGACAATTGGAGGCATCCACCCGACATGCTTACTCCCATTGACCAACATATCCAAAAACCAACAAAATCCAACGGCCGAATTTCCATGGATCTAAGCTAAAACTTTTGGTCAAACCCAACCTGCACGTATGAGTATATATATCATAGATTTATGCTGAAAATAAGCCTAATCAAAGTAAAGGACTGACCTCATTGTAGATCGAGGTTGCTTTGTGTTGGTTTTCTTACCTAACCTATGTCTCAACCAATCATAAGATCAAGCGTAAAATACGAAAGATAAAACAAAACTTTAACTAAATTAAGAACACAATATACGTGTTCGGATCCAAAAAGATCTTACTCACGATAGAAGCTCTACCTCTAGTCAATCCACTAAATACTTTTGATTACAATCGAATTATAAGATCATAACAAGAATAAACAGTATTGCAAATACAGAACTAAAAAACAGAAAAGTTACAAGAACAAGCGCAAGATCTGTTTAACCGATCTCAAGATCAAGTCGTATTTGTTCTTTTCAGTTTCTACCAATCTCACACACCTCAGGCGATTAAACAATAAATATTACACAATACCTTTACCTTACTGAGTAACCTTACCACAGAAATAAAACCGATCAATCAAGAGAAGGATTCACGAGAAAGTGTCTCATTTCAAGCGCTGAACTAGGGTTTAAAAAACGAGAGAGTAAATAATCTATTGATTAGGGCAGCATAAGAGCCTTTATATAGCAACAGCAGCGAGAACTGGAATGGGCCGAGCTAGCTGAGGCAACACACATGGATCACACAATTATGGGCTTAGCCCATAACATATCTTGGCCCAAATGAAACTTGACCCACATAATATAACAACAGATTATATATAATGCAAATGAATTACAAATAACATAAAACCTAATATTGCAGATAAAACATAAAATACAATTATCAATTATTTTGAATCATATAAATACAATATTAACACTTTGACGATGAAAATATAGTCGGATCTAAGATCCAACGGCCGAATTTAAAAAAAAATGATGATTTATAGAAGTGAGATTGGAAGAGAGAGAGAAAGAGAGACGGGAAGAACCAGAAGATGGGGGGCCAAAACAACTTGGGAAAAACCAATAGAGATAGTCGACAACTTCAGGCAGCAACAACGACGACCAGAGATGACAACGACATACAGGCAAATGGAGTTGGAGTTGATGGCGACGAAGGGCTTCAGGCATTGATGGCAAGAGTGAGTAGAGAGAGAGGGAGTGAGTATGAAAAAGTGAGTAAAAGAGGGAAAGAAGGAATTAAAGGAAAGGAAAATTTCAAAAGAAAAAAGAGCAACAATGGAGTTCACGAGGGAAAAGTGTAGAGATGGGGAAAATTGAGGGTTCACGAGGGAAGGGAAGCAAAATTGAGTTATTAAATTTTAATTTTTATATTATTATAATTTAATTCTTTTTTTATTAATAAAATTTATACAATTTGTATTAATTTAGACTTTAAAATTATTTAATTGTTAAAATTAACATTAATAGTGTAGAAAACTATAAAATATTTTCCCTCCCTATACTATTTTCCCTCCCAATCGAGTAATTTTAAGTTTTATATTAATATATATTATGTCATTTTTTGTTAACAATTTTTTATTAAAAAAATAAAAAAGAATGAATTGTAACAAAAATTAAAAGTAATAATGATTGTAATTTATCCACGAAAGATTATTTGGGCAAGACTATAATAAATAATTTTAATTAAAAAATAACTTACCTTAATATAAGAGATTATAGTTATTTTTTTGTTATTAAATTTAAATCTATTTTTGAAATAGATTCTTGCGTGTTTATTTAATGTTTGTGGATTATGAATTATTATTCTTATTTAATAAATTTTTTTAATACATATTAAAAAAATAATGATTATAAAATCTCATAAAATTGGGCAAAATATGAAGTAGAAGGTGACGCTTTTACTTTGCAACTGCCTTCAACTACTTCAGTCACTGTTGCTTTACTCGTCGTCGTTCAATAATAATATTTTATGAATAATTTGGTCAAATATTAAATTTTTTAAATAATTATTATATAAATAATTTCACAACCTAACAAAAAATTCATAACATTGGTCGAAAAACATCGTAATTAGATTGATAAAATAACAAAATTAATCTTTCTTGAATCCATGCACAAATGCACGTTCAAACCAAATCTCTAATATTAGGTTTTCTTTCATCCAAGATTCATTGATCTTTAATTTAAATAAAAAATTACAATAATTCGCTCCATCGATAACATTCATACAATTATTAGAGAGAGATGGGGACACTTACTCAAAACACATAAATTTTCTCATATTATATTAATTCAATCTCAATAGTGACCAACAATCCGCCTAAAAAAAAAATTCAAATAAATGTAGAATCCAATATTTCTTAACTCTCTTTTAATTATATGTTGTATTTTTAGTATTAAACAACAGATTAAAATCTATCAACACCCCCCTCCCCACCCCCCACCACCAAGACTATATTTGATTTAGAATTAAATTCATAACCCTATTTTAATCTGAAAAACAAAATCCCAACATGGCTGACTTAATGTTGAGGGACACATATAGCCATATAAGCAAAAGATTAATACAAAAGAAGAATGGCTCAGGGCAACCAACCCTTGACAAGAGGAGGGGGAGTAGCATCCAGCCAAGACACAACTGATTTACTATTGAAATGGACTCTAAAACTCATAAAAAAAAATTTGAAGTTCAATACTTATGTAACAAATGATTTTAACTTCTTCTAACCATATGTAGATATGTATATTTGGGGATCATGCAAATGATTGCAGTAGTACCATTTTATTTGCTTGATTGAAAGAATAGTAAACATTATTGAACCAAACACTACTCTTTCAGTGTCTGAACATAGGCATATAATATGTGAATGGATCTCCACTTCATTTTAAGTATATGTTACAACATATTAGACGACGAACATAGCAAACAAGTCTGTAAGATGGGGAACAACTCTCTCCTTAAGCTTGAGGACAATGAAGAAGGTGAGTCTGTAAAATAAAAGAATGACCAGTACAGCAAACAAGTCCCACCATTTGGAATGATCTAGAGGAATCCTGAACATGTTTTTTATGACATCTTTGCGCCTTTAGTGCATACCTATGTCAAATAATAATATGTTACGCTTAATAGCTATAAATCTTATTTGTGATTCTAGTTGTCAAAGAAAATAATTTACTTGTCATAAACACTCAAAAAATATCTACTCAAATCGACGTCTGAAGAAAAAAGTGTTTGCACCTTTAGTTCGGTTTGGATCTAGTAACTTCATTTAGCTTTGCAAATTTTACAGGTTGGTACTTCTCCTACTCAGCACATGTATGCTAGGACCTTCATCCTGCAATATTGAAATTCACATATATTTTTCCTTCACCAAAATCAGTTTGTCCTATTTTTATCCACATCATTGGTTCAAAAAATACCTCATCTACCCTCGACATTAACTCATCAATTATTCGATCTAGATTTGGGTCTTTGTAGTTTGGGTGTATAAGCTGCATCCCAAACTCATTAATTAAATTCATAAACTATTTTAATCAAGAACTCACAATTATGTCCAATTGCAACAAATTTCTCATCCACCTAGATATTGGATGTCAAAAAGAAAAAAATCTCTGAGCAATTAAAAATTACCTTTGACCATGGTGGCAATATGTGGGTAAATACTTTATTTTATGGATGATTCACCGACACAATCAACATATATATAAGAGTAACAAAAAACTCATTACATGCTTTAGACAATACAAGAAAACTCATTACCTGTGATACATCAATTTCTTGTTGATTAACAGGTGCCTCATAGTTTGTGACCTGTATAGTCTCCTACGGGTCAGAAACTACCACAAATCAACAATCTTTATCCATAAATTTTAACCATAATTAATTGCATAATAATATTATGGGAAAAAAATAATAATTGACTTACATCAGGCAAGGTGCAGAATTGAGGAGTTGGGTTCACTGGTGGGCTTGAGTTTCTTGTTTGTGAATTCGTACCAATATTGCTTGCCTTTGTCACTCTTGGTTTCTGGGTTTTTTCACCTGTTAAACATAATTCATAACAAATGTGCATGAAATGAAAAAAATGAAATTAAATTGATAGAGATAAGAATTAGACTAACTTGCAATTTCCCTTTTGTAGGGACTGATGTAGGAGCTGAAAATGTAGTGGACTCTTGTTGTCCAGCATCACTATCATTTGGTTACTTGCCATAATATCTTTTATTATGACCATTCACACCACACACTGTGCATGTCATAATAAATCCTCTCCTTGAAACCCTTCCATTCGCCAATTTCTCCAGCTCATCTGCTTCTAATCTCTTTAAGTTTGCCCTTTTTCTTTTCTTTGGATTTGGTTTTAGTGGGGGTAAAAGAGCAGGGGTTGATACAATTGTTATAGATCTTCAAATAAGACTCAACAGTGTAACACGTATCCACATAATCTTTTGCCTTATTTCTATTTATGAACAATGCATTGACTGCATGCTCACATGGGATCCTTGTGAGATCCCATCTCCTACAGGTACAACTCCTCTCATTCGTATCAACTACAAATTGACCTTCTGGTCCGACAACTTGACATTTACTTCCCCCAGACCAAGTGGACATGTAGTTGAAGCTGAGCACCTTAATTTTATCTATTTTTTTTTTTTGTATTTTCAGGCACAATGGACCAAGCATTTTTTTCATAGCATCCCTTTTTTCCAAAGGCTTTTCATCAACTTACAGCTTATGATTTCTAAGGATGTGATGATGCCCTTATCCCTAGCTTCTAAGATGCAACTGTTGAAGCATTCACAAATATTATTCAATAGTAAGTCACACTTACAATGAGTTTGGCAATGTGACCTTGTCCAATGCTGAGGTGGAATTTCATTAAGATATTCATACGTTTCATGTGACTTCTTATCAACTTCTCTCATGCATTTGGTGAACTTCTGGACATAGCTTGACCTTCCACAATCCCATAACATATCTTTTAGCTCTTTTCCTTTCCAATTTTTTCTTAAGTTTGTATAAATGTGCCTCACATAATACCTCTTCTCTGATGCAAGGAATACTTGATTAAATGCTGGAATCAGCCCCTACAAACCAATGGAACTAACAATGTAAAATATTCTCACATTTAACAATAGGCAAATAATATTAATTGTACTTGAAATAAGTGTAAGAATTTACCTTTTGCCTATCAGATATAAAAAGTCCACTTCATTGGATTTTTAATGATTTCAAATTCCACCCCAATATTTGTCAAAAATCACACCCAATTTTTCTTATTCTCATTCCTCACCACTACCCAAGCTAGTGGGAATATGCAGTCATTAGCATCAATGCCAACAACTATACGCAAATGATTGTACTTGAAATATTCTCACATTTAACAATATGCAAATAATATTAATTATACTTGAAATAAGTGTAAGAATTTACTTTTTGCCTATCAGATATAAAAGTTCACTTCACTAGATTCTTAATGATTTCAAAATCCACCCCAATATTTGTCAAAAACCACACCAATTTTTCTTATTCTCTTTCCTCACAACTGTCCAAGCTAGTGGGAATATGCAATCATTAGCATCAATGCCAACAGCTACTAGTAACTGACCCCCATACATGCCTTTGAAGAAACATCCATCTACCCCGATTAATCTTCTACATCTACCTTTAAATGCATTAATCAAAGGCCCAAGACATATGTACGCTCCAGCTAGAGATGGCAAACGGGCCGGGCTGGGCCAGCCCGGCCCGCCACCAAGTGGCCCGCGGGCCAAGCGGGCCGGGCCAAATTGGCCCGCTTAAAAACGGGCCAGCAAATTGCTGGCCCTAGCCCGGCCCTACACGGGCCAAGCGGGCCAAACGGGCCAATTTGGCCCGCCCAGGCGAGGGCGACGAGCGAGGGCGAGGGCGGCGAGCGAGGCGGCGGCGAGTGAGGCCGACGGCGAGGGCGAGGGCGAGGGCGGCGAGCGAGGCCGACGGCGAGATAGAGGGCGAGCGAGGGCGAGGGTGAGGGCGACGGCGACGGCGAGACAGAGGGCGAGCGAGGGCGAGAGGGAGGGGTGCGGGCGAGGGCGATGGTGAGGGCGAGACAGAGGGGCGACGGCGAGGTGAGGGTGAGGGCGAGACAGAGGGCGAGAGAGAGGGGCGAGGGCGAGACAGAGGGGCGACGGCGAGGTGAGGGCGACGGCGAGACAGAGGGGTGCGGGCGAGGGCGATGGTGAGGGCGAGCGAGGGCGAGAGCGAGGGGCGACGGCGAGACAGAGGGCGACGGCGAGGGGCGAGGGCGAGGGCGAGGTGAGAGCGAGGGCGAGAAGAGGGCGAGGGAGAGGGTGAGGGTGAGGGCGAGGGCGAGAGGTGAGGCTGGGGGGGTTGTTGGCCGATTGGCGGGCCAAGCGGGCCAGCCCGGCCCAGCCCGGCCCGCCACCATTCGGCCCGCCGGGCCAAGCGGGCCGGGCCAAATTGGCCCGGCCTTAAACGGGCCAGCATTTTGCTGGCCCGAGCCCGGTGTCGGGCCGGGCCCCAACGGGCCAGCCCGTCGGGCCCGGCCCATTTTCCCACCTCTAGCTCCAGCAAAAACAACTTCATCATCATAATCTGGCAAAAACACACTACTACTATCAGGATTGGTTCTCAAAATCTCTTCTTAGTAGTTTTGCATATTTGTAAATTGCTCTTTTTCATCCCCATCTATCATTTTGGAAACTATTTTTCTTACTCTCCATGCCTTACTTATGGTTACTTCAATGTTGCATTGTTCTGCTACACATTTTATGAACTCATTTAAATTCCAGCTAGGATCAACTCTAAACATCTCTAGGTATCTCTCTGTCAACCATTTAGATGTAACTTGCCTGATGTTGTGCTCTTTTGTGCAAATGTGCTCAAATTGACCTGATTTGATTTGAAATGTGTGAGGGTCTTTTACCATTGCATCACACCAAATATACCACCTCGATCGTCTAGGCCCAATCTCGGCCCATCTCACGGCCCAATCTGGGCCCCATCATGGTCCAACACTAGCCTGCAGCAACATCATTGCAGCCTCTACTGGGTATCTGCATGTCCACCCTAGATCTCATTCTCATTAATGGCGGATCCCATCCACGTTAATGAGGGTCCCATCGACACCATACTGCCACCTGGAAACCCCCATCAGCACCGGATACTCAGTCCCATCACCTACAACTGCACGATGCATGCATGTAGGAAGCCGTCTCCTTGTCCTATATCAACCAACTCTTTTCAGAGCTAAAGTATGTTCTGCTCTCTGACTTACTAATACACTACCATTTCTTTACTCTCTCACACACTTGAGGTTCGGGGTGCTTACAGATGCCAGCCACCCCTCGAACGGACCCGTCACTGAAGCTCGCTCCCTACCGTTGCGATCTCGTCTCCGACTGCTCCCTTGGGTCAGGAAGGAACATTTGGCGCCCACTGTGGGGCTCGGTAAAACTTACCTACCCCATAATCTCAATAAAGCCTTTCAAGCCAACCCCATCACCTTACCACGGTGCAAACCAGAAGTGCCCCTGCCTAAGAGCCATACGACGCCGACCGTCTCCCACAGAACCCAGCTGTCATAGAAGTCCTCCTCCAAACTGTCCAACAACTCTAGAACCAAGTAACTGAGTTGACTCGAAACTAGCAACGCAACCAATCCAACGAGCAAGTTGACTATGACGTAGAAGGTAGTCACCACCAACACCATCAAGCCACCCGTACCCTTATTCCCCCACCTTCCGCGTCCTTGTATTCCCCAAGTCATCCTTTCTTAGAGTTCATCATGGCCGTCCCTTTACCCGATGGTTTTCGCCTCCCTAACACTTTGGAGCCTTACGACGGCACCACCGACCCTTAGGAACATCTCATCATATTCAGCACAACAATGCTACTAAGAAGAAGCTAGGACCTGATCATATGCTGGTCCTTTCCTAGCACGTTGAGGAAGTCAGCCAAGTTGTGGTTCTTGTCCCTAGAGCCAAACTCCATCCATAACTTCCTCAAGCTAGCCACTCACTTTCTTACTCATTTCTCCACTAGCTAAGCTCACCATAAGACATCAACCAATCTCATCAACTTAAAGCAAGGAGAACATGAACCACTTCGGGCATTCATAAACAAGTTTTTTTAGAATGCCCTTCAGATTAGGGACCTCAACCCGATAGTCTCCTTACATGATATCATGGCCGGGCTAAGAGCAGGTCCCTTCACCAACACATTGGCTCGAAAGCCTCCCGTTGTCCTGAATGATCTCAGGACGCGCATGGTGGGATACATAAACATGGAAGAGGCATTGATCGGGCTGTCGAACACCGATAGATTAGATGAATAATGATTCGGATTTCCAATAAGGGTGCAACCCAAAGTCATCTCCCAACGAACCTCAAACGGATCTGTCAAAACAAGATTAAACGAAGGGGGTTTTGATAAAAACCGAAATTAAAAACGCTCAAGAATGAAACAAAACGTAACCCGCTACAAACCGTACCTCCTTACCATGGTAATCCTCGTCTCACTTATGAACACAATCTGTTTGGTTTGATTTTCTTTTGATTTGAAAAACTCTTCTACAACCGTAAAAGATTAAACCAAATCGAGCAATTGCTCATACAAATATACCGTTCCGTTTCTTTCTAATCAAAGCCTCAATCGAGTACATCAATTAAACCCATCCAAAGATCATGCATGCATTCACACAATCGCATAAAAGAAACATACATAAACTTAGAGAAGGAAAAGAAACATAATCATCAATAAAAACATGAAAATCAAGTTCCAAACCGGATTCAACAATATGACCGAGACTCAAACCGGGCAAGGGGTACGAGAATGTAGCGAATCACAAGCAAATTAGCCTTCCATCTTCTTGGTTGAAATCGTGAGAAATCTCCCAAAATCGGCCACTCCAAAAATCGGCCATTTAATGTGCTTAAATAGAGCTTAGGGAGGAAACCCTAAGTTACTGCAACTACACAGCCGATTTCAAATAGGATAATGTGCGTTCTAGGCTTCAGCCCCTTCATAAAAATTGTAGATCAGGAAGAGTAGATGAATTTTGGATTTTAAATCACTTGATTTGGATATCGGACGCCCAAGTTATGGCCTTTTAAATATTCAGCATCTGTGCAGCTTTCCTAATTTGACCCAACTTTCTGGTCCCGACTTTGAAGCGTTGTTTGGAGGCCTAAACGAACTTGGATTTGGACCTAACATACCATTCCAAAAAGCCCAAGAAGTCCTCTACAATATCTATGAAGACATCATTCACGTTATGAGATTATAACTTGGCCAAAAACTTGAAAGAAAAACAAAAGGTCAAATCTGTGAGCACACTTTTGCTTCTTTGTCTCCAATCTCCTTATTTCCCTTCTTGCCATCAAAATTCCTCATGACCCAGGAAGCCCAAATCTGTCCAAAATAAGATAAAACAGTGTGAAGCCCAATTCTTATAAAATAAAATAAAACAAAATCAAGATGAATAAAATGACACAACTAACGTGCAAAAAGACTAAATATGAGGGCTAAATAATATGAAAATATGCGCTCTATCAGGCGTCAGTCACCCGATGCAATGAAGTTGAACTATAGGCACGACCATAACCGGTCCCTCAGCCGGGACCTCCCTCCAGACAACAACACAACCCCGAGAGGGACTTCGACTAAAAACAGGAAAATTGAGGTCACAACAAAGGGTTAAGGGAACCGGCCCAGACCCCTAAACCGCCTCAGTTATGTTACAACGCATACACCCCATTTACTGCTAGGAGAGATTAGATCTTTCGAGAAGTCTACAATGCAAGGGTTATCCTTCTCCCGGACGTCAATGAACAATGCCCCCCCGTGGCTACATTGATACTAGCAGGCAGTGCAATTACCACTGCATGTTGGACACACGACTGAAGAATACATCGCCCTGAAGGACCAGATAAAGCGACTGGTCAGAGAAGGCTATCTTCGCCAATATATTTTCAGAACAGACAGAAGATGGTCCCCACAGGGCGATCCGGACAAGCGAAGGAGCCGCAACCCTCAAAGACGATCAATAGTAGACGACAGGAAAAACGCTGCTCCACCCTCAGCCAATCAAATAGTGAGGGTCATTAACACCATCTCCGGAGGCTTGCGGGTGGAGGTGAGTCAAGCTTGGCAAGGAAATGAACCTCCGGGCAATAATGTTGATAGATAATGTAACACCTCACCTTACACGGACGCGTTACTATAAGGTAATTCCCAGGAATCTTTTTTTTTTTTTCCAAGTTCATCACACGCGGTAATTTCAAGAACAATCTTCACATGCAGGTAAAAAAATCTCGAGAACCCCAGTCTTACCCATTTAACTAACAACATCAATAATCTTATACTAAACAAGACATACTACAATGCAGTGGATTAATTAACATCAAAATATCGTGGCCTACCACGAGTTTCATACAAAGTGTTCCAACATCGAAATACGGGTTACAAAATAACCAAATGATAATAACATTATCTCACAACCATTCATACATATACCAAAGTAAATACTAACACCTCCAGAATGATACAACGACTATCATGCTAAACACCATTGACCCTCAACTGGCCACGTCCTCACCCTCGCAGCAGTCCCTGGCTTGAACGTTGAATGTTCAAGGGGCATAACCTAGATTAGATGATAAAACATTTAAGTGATGGCATGATACAGTTTACTGAATGCATGAAAGACATACGAACATGGCATATATTGACAACAACGACATGTAACACATCTAATTTGAGAAATCTCCTTGACATACTCAATCTTCTGTGGAAAATTCATTCCACACCCCTTTGGAGTTGACCTTGCCGCGACATACTTAATCCCCGAGTGCCCTACCGTGTCACCCGATCATTAGGATTAACCTTGTCCCATTCTCAAGAAGACCCCATCCCGTCCCCCACGCACATAACAACGACACGAAAATTAGTACCACGATGATATGAAAAACCACACGCCATGCACAGACTCTTTTACAAGTAAAAACAATTGATGCAATATATCACATGTTCAATATGCATACGATGCCATAAGTACATAAGTAAAACACTTAAACTATATAGCCCAAATTCTGGAGGGTATAACCGTTCGTTAGAACTGGTTCAAACACATGTAACCTAAGCTTGGGAGGGTAGAACCACTCACCTGAGCCCAATACACACACCAACACACTTCCAAAACAAGGGTAAGATTGGAATCAAACCACTCATCTTAATTCCGAAAAGACCAATTTTTGCCTAAAAAAGCGTGTCGTACCTCGAAAAATGTGCAATCTTTCCCTTTAACAGTCCAGTCATCTCATGTTTGCCATTATGATTATAGAAATCAATATTTCTATTTTTTCCATAATTTTCTCAATTTTTCTTTTTTTTCCCTATTTTTCAAACCTTTATTTCCTTCGAAAAATCATAATAAATGCCAAACACCTAATTTTACCAAATCTTTTTCCATGAAAATTTCTAAAATAATTTTAGAAAAATTACAAAATTAATTTCGAACCCAAAGCATACCTCACGTGCCCTCACGTGCCTGGTGCATGGCTGAGGGTGGAGTTCGCACGTGCACACGCCCGGCTAGTCTTTTTCGACCTTCTTCTCCAGCGACGGTCACCGGCGATGATCTTCGATGGCCAAACCAGATATACCCTCTTGAAGCTCTCCTCAAGGCGACCCTAGTGGTGCCTTTAAACACCGAAAAACGTCATCGGAAGAGGCCTTAAAGGCCAGTTGCAGGTTGCGACTCTGTCATGCCCGATTTTCCAGCCACTTAGCTACAACCTGATGAAACCTATGCCAAACCCTCCCAATTTATCCATAAATGCTCCCCACAACCCATAGGATAAAATCCCATTATCTCTAAGCCTCGATTCAAGCTAAAATGATAGGAATTTTGCCCGATTTCCTTTTGAAACCCTCGACCTTCAACCTCTATTTATACTTGTTTTTTATGCTGATTTCCACCAAATCTCGGTTGATCTTATCCTTTAAACCCCAAATATATCCTTTAAATCAATCAACTAGCCCTAAATCATGAGAAAGATCCTTCAAAAATCTTGGCCAAACCCTTAGTCACTTTCGCCATTAATTCTGATCGCGTCGCAGCTTTCTCTGGCTAATGGCGACCCTCACTCGCTTCATCATCACCTGGAAGCTATCCCCGAGCCTCCAAGGGACCTTCTCGATGCCTTAAGGTGGCTGGCCGGCAGCCACAAGCGGCAGGTCGGTTTCACACCTCAACTTTGCAAATTTTGCATTTTCACCCCTCAAGTTATTTCCAATTTCATTTTACCCCTATCCTTGACACCCCTGAACCTTTCATTAATTCCTTTACTACCTATAAATTCCAAATTATTCATTTCCCTCAAGAATTTCTAAAAAACCCATTGATTCGACCTTCCTCAAGCAGTTTACATAATTAGCACTTTTGCCCGGATACCCCTAATCTCGTGTTTTTGATCTGAAACCTTCGTAAATCTCTTGTTTTTGTCAAATATTCCTTATTTGGAAAATTTTACCTTCCTTGACTTGATTTGATGTGGACTCTCACCTTTCGTTCATGTTTTGGATATTACACGTTGGCACGAAACCTTGATAAATTTCATTTTGCCCCTCAACCTTGATAAAGGTATATTTGGAGATACCTTTGATATTAAATACTGGGTATTACAGATAATATCGAGAAAAAGCCAAAGAGGATGCGCTGACATCCCATGATCTCTTTCATTGATGAGGACTTTGAGGGCATTAGTAATGTAATACCCAGTATTTTGTATCAAAGGTATTTTCAGAGATTGAGGGGTTAAAATGGAATTTACTATGGTTTCGGGCCAAAGTGCAATATTCAAAACATGAACGAAAGGCGAGAGTCTACATCAAAGCAAGTCAAGGAAGGTAAAATTGCCTGAATAAGTAATATTTGACAAAACCATGAGATTCGCGAAGGTTTAGGGTCAAAAACACTCGATTAGGAGCATCCGGGCAAAAGTGCGGTTTGTGTAAACTACCCGAGGGAGGTCGAATCGACAAGTATCTCAGAAATTCTTGAGAGAAATGAATAAGTTTAGAACTTCTAGGCAGTCAAGGAATTAATGAAAAGTCTAGGGGCATCCTGGATAGAGAGAAATGAGGTTGCAAAATAATTGAGGGGCTAAAGTGCAAAAAATGAAAGTTTTAAGGTGTGAACCCAACCGCTGCACATGACTGCTAGCAGTCGCTTCTGGGACATCAGAAATCTCGCCTGAAGGCTCAGGAGTAGCCTCCAGGTGATGGTGGTTGCTTCAAGGGTTACTATTGGCTGGAAGAAGCTGTGATGCGACCAGTTTTAATGGCGGAAGTGACTGTCGATTCGGTCAGATTTTTTGAAGGCTTCATCACGTGATTTAGGGCTATTTGATTGGTTTGGAGGCTAGATTTGGGGCTTAAGGGATAAGAGCAACCAAGATTTGGTGGGAATTTAGTCGAGAACAAGTATAAAAGAAGGTTGATGGTCGAGGGTTTTGAAGCACAATCAGGCGAAATTACTCCCATTTTGGCTAGAATCGAGCAAAGAGGTTAGAGGGTTTTTATTCCTTGTGTTGTGGGGATCATTTCTGGAGAGTTTCGAGGCGATTCGTGTGCGTTTGATAGAGTTTTAGAGCCTTGGCTGGAAAGTCGAGCCTCGTCGGACTACGACCTGTAACTACCTTTTAAGGCATTTTTTGGCTACTACTTCAGCCTTTTGAGGGTGCCATCGAGGTTGCTTCTCCAAAAGCTTCAAGGCCTTGCCATTGGATTGGCATCGGAGAACGTTGTAGACTGCTGGAGTTGGAGAAGAAGGCCGAAAAAGATGACACGCGTAGGCTTCATGCGCGTGAGGTATTGTTTGGGCTTGAAATTAATTTTATAATTTTTCTAAAATTATTTTAGAAATTTTCATGGATAAAGATTTGGTAAAATCGGGTGTTAGGTATTTATTATGAATTTTTGAAGGAAATAAAGGTTTAGAAAAATAGAAAAAAAAAAGAAAAATTTGAGAAAATTATGGAAAAAATAGAAATATTGATTTCTAATGTCATAATGGTAAACATGAGACAACTAGATTGTTAAGGAGAAAGATTGCACGTTTTTCGTGGCATAACACATTTTTTGAGGCAAAAATCGATCTTATTTGAATTAAGGTGAGTGGTTTGATTCCAGTCTTACCCTTTTTTTGGAAGTGTGTTGGTGTGCGTGTAGTGGGTTTAGGTGAGCGGTTTTATCCTTCAGAGCTTAGGTTACATGTGAATGAATCAGTTTTAGTGAACGGTTATACCCTCTAGAACTTGGGATATTATGCATAAGCGTTTTTACTTATGTACTTGTGGCATCATATGCATATTGAATATGTGGTATATTGCATCAACTGTTTTTACTTGTAAAAGAGTTAGTGCATGGTGTGTGGTTTTCATATCATCGGGGTATTGATTTCGTGTCGTTGTTATGTTCATGGAGGACGGGATGAGGTCTTCTTGAGAATAGGGTAAGGTTAATCTCAGTGATCGAGTGACACGGTAGGGCACTTGGGGATTAAGTATGTCGCGACAAAGTCAACCCCCAAAAGTGTGTGGAATAGATTTTCCACAAAAGGTTGAGTATGTCAGGGAGATTTCTCAAGTTAGACGTGTTTCATGTTGCTGTGTCTGTATATGCCATGCTCATATGTCTTTCATGCATTCGGTAAACTGATTCATGCCATCACTCAGATGTTTTATCATCTAACCTGGGTTATGCCCCTAGAACATTCAACATTCTAGGCAGTGACTGCTGTGAGGGCGAGAACATGGCCAGTTGAGGGCTAATGATGTTTAGTATGATAGTCGTTGTATCATTTTGGAGGCGTTAGTATTTATTTTGGTATATGTAGAAAAGGTTGTATGATAATGTTGTTATCATTTGGTGGTGTTGTAATACGTATTTCGATGTGGGAATACTTTGTATGAAACTCATGGTAGGCCACGATATTTTGATGTTAATTATTCAGCTATGTTATACCATGTCTCATTTATTTTAAGATTATTGATCTTGTTAGTTAAACGAGCAAGATTGGGGTTCTCGGGATCTTATCTGCATATGAAGATTGTTCTTGAAATCACCGCAGGTGCCGGCCATTGTAGGTGTTGGGTGTTTTATCTGCATGTAAGGATTGTTCTTATTAAAGCACCGGGCGTGTTAAACTTGGAAAAAAAAAAAGATTCTCGGGAATTGCCTTATAGTGACGCGCTCGTGTGAGGCGGGGTGTTATAGATAAAAATCTCGATGACCCCATGGTAATCTCGATGATCGCCGCAAACTTTCTTATAAAGAAGTTCTCATGGATCAAGGCAGCTCGGCCGACCTATTATACGTTTCGACTCTAAGAAAAATGGGTATTCTCGAAAAGCATTTGAGGCCATTTCACGAGAATGTAATTGGCTTTTCTGGAGAACAGATAGGCGTTAGGGGTTACATCAACTTGCTAACTTCATTTGCGACTCCCCCCTTATCAAAACAATCACCATCCGGTACCTAGTCGTCGATTACCAGACACCATATAACTCGCTCCTCGGCCGACCTTCTCTCAACATCTTGGGCGCAATAGTATCCACCCCCCACTTGGCCATGATGTTTTCAGTGTTAGACACTAAGGTCGGGGTCGTTCATGCCGACTAAAAGGAGGCTCGATAGTGTTACCACCACAGCCTCAAGGCATGGAGCCCCAAGCCCAGCAAAAATGACAAGGGAAATTAGGCATCTGGAAACAATGGCTAAGCAGCGAGTGCCAGCAACCAAATGCCACCCCCCAACATACACATGGTGGAGATAGATCCACAAAGCAAACAGTCAGATAGTCGTCCCCCAGAATAGGTCATCCATGTTGACTCCACCTCACCAAGCCACTAGCAACCTTAGCAGCAGATCTTACCAGTT
Organism: Diospyros kaki; assembly: GCA_036245055.1. Lineage (NCBI taxonomy): Eukaryota > Viridiplantae > Streptophyta > Magnoliopsida > Ericales > Ebenaceae > Diospyros > Diospyros kaki. Next base: position 54,087 of record BSEG01000011.1, read on the forward strand.
GGCTGAGCCTTCAGAAAAACCCCCGGCCCAGATCATAGAATGCGAGCAGTCTGTAGAAATACTATAGCTAAGCAACTACTTTCCTGTATCGTTCAATTAAAAATACGTTTTAATTAATCAAGACACTTGTTTACACTTATTATGTCATCACATGGTAGAACTTGGACTCCCTTGTTATGGCCTTGGCTTCATGTCACCCTGGTCTCAACCTGCCTTGTATCAAATAGGCACAAAACATAAACAGACCTTGGATCGCCTCAGTCTCGCTCGACTGACTCAATACAAGGTACCCAAGAATTCCTCATATTGTAATACCCCATATTTAGATAAGGTTGCCACAAAATTTTAATAAGTTTAGAACACCAAAAAATTGATTTTATAGCAATTTCAGGTACCGAATCGACTGTAAGGAATGTCTCGGAGTGAAATTGTCTAAAGAAAATTATATGGTCTCGACGAGCGTTCCGAGATAAGATTTATGGAATTGAAAGAAATCAAATCGGGAACAGTTTTCGGTACAACTAAAATACAGCTACTAATTAGGCTGTAAAACCGAATCGTCATAGGAGACTCCTGAAAAATCAACGGAACCCTATGGGGGCTCCGATTTTGCGTAATAAGCAACCCTTCAGTGGTTTCAGGATTAAACAACAGCCCGGTAAGGATACTGGGGCGAACTCGTCCTTTTCAACTAAGAATTGGATGATTAATTTTGCGCTTTCAGTATTAAAATGCAAATTTAATCGATGTTTGAGGACATGGTTGCAATAAGGAAGAAATTCTCAAGTGAGATTATGAGAAAATTGGAATTTAATACATAATTTTATATATATTAATGTAATATATGATATATAAATATATATATGTATGTACACGTATGACAGAGGCCTCTGTTAAACGCAAATGGCCATGCCTTGCCACTCCAAACTTCAAATCCCATGCCCTGTAAATCGGCCATGCTTTTTGCACCCGCGATTTGCGCAAATCCCACGCCTCTACAAATCCATGGCAACCAGTTGAGTGTGTCAGACGCAATGGGGTGTGGCCAGTGAGGTGAGAGAGCAGCCGAGCGCCTATAAATAGGCGTGAAGCTTGGCTGTTTAAGAGCAGCAAGGAAGCGAGAGTTCTCTGAAGAGATTGAGGGAGAGACTGAGACAAGCAAGGGAGAGAAAGAGGGCTCGGTCGAAGTAGGCCATGGCAGCCATGAAGGAACCGTGGCGAGCAGGGGAGGTCGACGGGTTGAGCAGCGATGGCTGCGCGCGAGCTGGAGATGGCCTCGAGTTCGGCCAGAGGTGCCCGAAAGGAGCCACGATCACGAGTCGGAAGCAGTCTAAAGCGAGGCCAGCAGCTAGGTGCGGCCATGGCTGCAACTTGGTGCCCCGAAGCAGCAACCAGCCGCGAGTTGCTTCCAGCCAGGGCGGAGGCCGGTGCTCGGCCAGTGGGAAGCGTCGGTAGCCGGCGAGGGCGGCGAGGCAGGCGTTGTCGGCTGCGAGGGGTTGCAGGCGGTGGCTGGGCGAGTGCGCAGAAGCCACGGGCAGGAAGGAGAAGAAAAAAGGGAAGAAGAAGAAGAAGAAGAAGAAGAAAAGAAAAAGAAGAAAGAAGGAAAAGAAGGAAGAAGAAGAAGAAGAAGATGGAGGCGCATGGGGGTTGCAGCAGGAGGAAGAAGAAGATGAATAGGAGAAAGAGAGAAAAAAAAAAAGGAAAAAGAAAAAGAAAAGAAAAGAAAAGAAAAAAAAAGAAGAAAAAAATAGGAAAATGATGAGAAAAAAATTCTAGAAAATCCCAAAAGATAGGAAACTATATTTCGGTAATATCCCAGAGATTTTGGCGAGAAAAATAGCTCGGGCACGCGTTTCGGGAATATGGCACGTATATCGAGAAAAATCAGAGATGCTGAGTTAAGGTAAGTAAAATTTTCTAGAAAATTCTAGAAATTTTAGAATATTATTTTATAAATTATCGTAGTGAAATATTTGAGAAAATATTTTTAGAAATATTTAATTTGGAATTATTGAGAAAAAATAGGAAGAAATAAAGAGAAAATTAAAGAAAATACTAGAAATTATGGAAAAACAGGTTTTAATGTTTATTTAAATAATTATGGTGATTAAGGTACTTTGAGGCTAAAGTTGAAGAGAGACACGCAAATCGAGGCGATGCATAGGCAGGCACAAATATCAAGGTAGCTCGATAAGCTTGAGAAGGTAAGTGGTACTTCCTCGATAATATTTTCATCATATTGACATGCCCTGATATGTATCCATCATGTAGAATGCATACATGACTATGAAATGCATGAATACACGTTGATATCATTGATCACACGCATATGAGGCCGTAGGGAGTACGAACTGGCACTGTTGCCTTATCAAGGGTGCACCCATACACCCCGGCTTCGAAAGAGGTGGCTGCTAAAATGGTAGGTAGCCTAAGGGGTGCAGTTGACGCCTACGATGAAAGACATTGCATACACACCTGACATAGCATTGTGTACCCTTAGATGATTCATCATCTAACTTGGGCTTTGCCCTTGGAATATTCAAACATTCCAGGTGGAGACTGTAGTAGATACGAGAATAAATGAGGCACGAAATGGCACTTAGCAGAGTGCATGAGAAATAAAATGTATGTAACGTAACCCCTGTATTTAAGTTCTACTACTTTAGATTCTGAACGTTTTGAGGAATGTTGAAGATGTAAGAATTTATTTATGATTATGTTAAGATATCAAGTTTCGATCTTTGCTTCCGAATTTGATGTGTATAATGATTATCTTTTGAGAAAAAAAATAATTGGAAGTTCTGAGACCAATTCGAGGTATGATGTGGTTTAACTTTAGTGTTTAAAAGAAAAAAATTATTGTTCCGGAATTGTCCCAAGTTATAACATACCCGAAAGAGCGGGATGTTACACATATTATCACTCATGACTTTATCCCAGTGTTAACAAACCAGAAGCTACCTCGTCCTGGCCAAAACCGCGCCCCAGGTTGGGCATACCCAACAATCTTATCTCATCTAGCACTTACGTCGGCAAGGATAAATATCTAAACGCAACACTGGCAAAATCAACAGAAGCCACAAAGTACTCGAAAATCCCTCATTTTTACTACCCATAATTCATTCAATGCAAGTATTAGTAAGACAGAACCTCAAGCCAAAGTCGGTCTTCTTTTAAACCGTGCTCGAGACCCAGACCGACATGGTCAGTCCGCCTCGCGCGGTCTTTGGGCCAGCCCGGTCACTACTCTAGGGCCTCGAGCCTGCCTTGGCCTTATCGAGCCATGCCTTATATTAGATAGGCGCATAGAACCTCGGGCTAGACTCGGTCTTCCTTTAAACTGTGCTCGAGACCCAAACCGACATGGTCAATCCGCCCCTTGCAGACCTCAAGCCAGCCTGGTCATTGCCTTAGGGCCTCGAGCCTTGCTCGGCCTTATTGAGCCATGCCTTGTATCAGACAGGAGCACAGGACCTCGAGCCAGACTCAGTCCTCCTTTAAACCGTATTGGGGACCCAAGTCGACATGGTCAGTCCGTCCCGTACGGACCTCATGTAATACCCAGGAAAATCCTTAAGGGTATAAATGACATTTTATGAAGGGTATAAATGGAATTATCGAAAGAATGAGGCTTTAGGGATCATTATCACAGTCTTAAGCGACCGAATCAGCTGAAAGGAGTACCCCGAACCCTAGATAGCCAAGAAGAATGGTATAGTATCAACAAGTAATACGAGTTATGATTTTAGGCATCAAAAGAAGTTGGATCGGGAACGGTTCCCGGTATAGCTAAAAAGGCAATTGTGATTTAGGCTGAAATACCAAATTATCGTACGGGGCATCCGAGAAGTCAATGGAACCCCGAGGAAGTTCACATTTGGCATATAGAGTAACCCTTCAGTAGTTTTTGGAAGAAACAAAAGGGTTTGTAGCCAAAACGAAGATTCGGGCCTAAGTGCAATTTTTTGAAATTGACAGAGGGAGATCGAAACGATATTTTTTCAGAATTTTAAAGAGAATGTTTTATGATATTTCAAAGGGTTATAAAGGTCTTTAAAGAGAAGTTCAGTTTTTGAGCCAGGGGCAAAATCATAATTTTTGAGGTTGGGGTAAAAGTGTAATTTACCTAAAAATTAGGGGCATTAGCGTAATTAGTCTATTTTTTAGGGACTAAAATGCAATTAAAAATTAGTCCGGGAACCATGTTGAAGAGGGTTACCCAAAAGATCGGGTCAAAGTGTAATTATTGAAACCTTTTTACTATAGGCATTTAGAAAATTCAGGAAAAGCCTCATAAATGACTTTAGTGATAAAGATGAAGTTTCATGATGATATTAGAGATAAGATGAAGCCTTATGATGACGTTAGAGATAAGATGAAGGCTCATGATGACTTTAAGGATAAGATTTGATTGGATAAGATAAGATTTGGATAAGATTTGATTGGATAAGATAAGATTTGGATAAGATTTTGTTGGATATGATTTGAATAAGATTTGATTTTGATAACAATGATTATATAAAATCTTAGAAGATTTAGAATGATTGTAGAATATCTTAGAAGATATGGTAATGATTATATAAAATCTTAAAAGATTTGGAATGATTATAGAATATCTTAGAAGATTTGGTAATGATTATATAATATCTTTGAAGATTCACAATAATTGCAAAAGATATTAGAAGATTTTGGAATGATTGCAAAAGATATTAAAAGATTTGAAATGATTATAGAAAATCTTAGAAGATTTACAATGATTGCAGAAGATCTTTAGAAGATTTGGAATGATTATAAAAGATTTTGAAATATTTGAAATGATTGCAGAATATATGTTTCTTGGTGGCTAAGTTTTCAAAACCTATAAATAGGGGTTCATAACCAAAGGTTTCTCATTCAAAATTGTGAGAAGTTCGTGCCAGATAAGAGAGCTTCGGGTTTAGTAGATAGAGGGCTTTTTAAGCATATACGAAGCATCACACGCGCAGAGCACTTGGGTAGCACGTGAGGACATGTAAGGAGGTGGTTTGGTCAAAAAAACTTGAGGAGTTGCACAAAAGTTGAGGTTCAGCACAAGATTTAAGGCATTTGAGTTTCGTTCAAGGTGAGTGGTTTGACTCTAGTTTTACCATTGTTTGGAAAATGTCTTGGTGTGAGTGTAGCGGGTTCAGGTGAGCGGTCTCACCAGAACTCGGGATGCTATGCTTATGCGTTTCACTTATGTATTTATGTCATCATTTGCATATTGAACATGTGATATATTGCATCAACTATTTTTACTTACAAAAGAGTCGGTGCATGGTGTGTGATTTTTATATCATCGGGGTATTGATATTCGTGTCAATGTTGTTTTCTGTGTGGGACGGGATGGGGTCTACTTGAGATTGGGACAATGTTAATCCAGGTGAACGGGTGTCACACTGGGGCACTCGAGGGAACAATGTTAAACCAGGTGAACGGGTGTCACGACGGTGCACTCGAGGGATTAACGTTAGACCAGGTGAACGTGTGCCACGGTGGGACATTCGAGGGATTAAGTATGTCAGGGTGATGTCTCAAGTTAGACGTGTCTTGTATATTTTCATTTGTCTGAGTATGCCATGCTTGTGTCTATCATGCATTGTATAAACTGTTTTATGCCTTCACTTAGATGTTTATCATCTAACCTGGGCTATGCCCCTGGAACGTTTGATGTTCCAGCCAGGGACTGCTGCGAGGCAAGGATGTGGCCGGTTGAGGGCCAATGGTGCTTAGTTTGTTAGTCATTGTAACGTTTGGAGGCTTTAGTATGTATTACAGGTTGTAAATGAACAGTTGTATATTAGCAATGTTATCATTTGATCTGTATTACGTATTTTGCTATGGAAATACTATGTAAGAACTATAGTGTTTTGATATTAATGTATCCGCTGCGTTGTATTATGTCTCGTTTAGTTTAAGATTATTGATCTTGATAGTTAAACGGGCAAGGCTGGGGTTCTCGGGGTTTGTATCTGCATGTGAAGACTGTTCTTGATACACCGCGCGTGTTGAGCTTAGAGGAAAAAAAAAAAAAAAAGAAATCTCGGGAATACCCTTATAGTGACACGCCTGATGAAACGGGGTGTTACACCTCATGCCAACCCCGTCACTACTCTACGATTTCGAGCCTGCCTCAGCCCTATGCAGCCACGCCTTGTATCAGACAGGTGCATAGGACCTCGAGCCAGACTCGATTCTCTTTAAAACTGTGCTCGGGACCCAGACCGATATGGTCAGTCTGCCCCGTGTGGACCTCAGGCTAGCCCTGTTACTGCTCTAGGGCCTCGAGCCTGCCTCGGCCCTATCGAGCCACGCCTTGTATCAGATAGGCGCACGAGACCTCGAGCCAGAATCGGTCCTCCTTTAAAGTCTTGCCTTGTATCAAACAAGCACGCTAGACCTTGTGCCTTATATCAAACACAGGGCTAGGAATACTAAGAGGCGCTATCGCCAAAAAGAGTATGCAAGACAGAATAGAAAAGAAGGTACTCAGAAGACACCTACATTTCATTACGAAACTTACATCTGATTACAAGATTCATATCTGTAGTAATTTTATGTTACACCCACCTATCACACTACAACCACTACAAGGCACAAATGCTGGAGGCGGCCTAAAAGCACGCCCAAAGTAAAAGCAAGGCCAAGTAGCGGTCGCTTTGGGATGTGCTCCCTCTATTATCATCAGTAAAAGCTCTCCCCATAGGCCGCTCGGTAAAGGCTGAAACTCTTTTTGTATTTTCAGACATCCTGTCCTTAACAAAGGGGTCAGATTCCGCTTGTCTAGCAATCGCTCCCAAGGAAAATCTAGGAAGGCCTAGCGTCTGTGCCAGGGGAAGATCTCCCACTTTCAACCTTAGAGCGGTTGAGCGACCCCCAGTGTCCAGCTTGATGATGCCAGTGACAAACATCAAAATAGTCAGATGCCAAAGCATGGTGCTCCCCCCCGGAGACAAACTCCAAGAAAGCCATATCACCCATTCTAGATACACCATGCCTCACCCATCCTAGTACTGCTCTCGCCCAAGCATGCTTAACTTCAGATTTCTCAGCCCTTGTTGCGCCGATTTTAGCCCTATTTTCTAAGCCACTAGCGGAAGTGCCGCTTTCGAAATAAGAACCCCCATTACAGACCATTGGCCTTATTTCCCCAACTTTCCAGAGCCAGGGCATAAAACAAGCAGTAACATTGGAAGAAACCAAGGGCTTCCCTCCCCTCTTTTATAGGCATGGTCACCCAACGATCAGAAGACCCTCACTGTCTTCTAACAATCAATATGATTAGACTTCAAAAATCGTGCCATCAATATGATCATACCCCCACCTCGAAAATCGAAAGGTCACCCCCACTATAGCTAATCAACCCTTTTCACATGCTAAATAGAAAATCCTGATGAAACGTCTCAAAAAGAGCAGCGCACCTGATGTGTCATCAAAACGCTACCTCATTTATAACCTTAAATCCCGTGCCAAGCGCACAATTCCCTCGCACTTCTGCAATACCATGGAGCTGAGTTGACAAATGCTTTTTCTCCAAGCCCTAAGACCAGGCACCGACCCCAGCGCTAGGATCACTTTGTTAGCCCCTAAGGGCCCTAACCAGGCCAGGAAAAGCATAATAAACCAAGCCAGAGTAAAGGAGAGTATCCTGAACAACAAGAAAGCCTTTTATTTCATTGGCAAAGTCAACAAGGGGTAATATTACAAGACCTAGTAAAACCCGGCCGCCAAAAACACTAGAAAACCTACACTACTACAAGGTAGGAAAAACAAAAAGAGTTAACCCAACTCAACTCGAGGCTCAACCACGTCGACAACACCTTCCTCAACTTGGTCCTCCTCGGTACCTAGAATTCCCCTAGAAGTCCCGCCAGTACGCTCCCATTTGGACGGATCAATAAGTCGATCATCCTCGACCCTCATAAAGGGCTTACAAGGATGCAGGTCCAGACCCAAAAACAAAGTCCTAACATGGAGTAAGGCTTCCTCATAACCCTTCAAATACCCATCTACAGCCTCCACCATCTGAACCCTACCAGCCTCTGCCTCCACTTGAGCGACCCCAAGTACAGCTTGCAGATGGGCAACCTCCGTTGTTGAAGATGAAGCTCTAACTTAGCATCATCGCGCTGGCAACTAAGTCGACCTATGACCTCATGACAGCGAACTAGCGATGCCTCCACTTCCTCTAGCCGCTAGCTCAAGTCAGCCATCGCCCTAGCCACTGCATCCCCTAACTCACTTTTCGCAACCTCTTGAACCCGTTTTATCTCTTCTCGATGCAACCGTTTTAGATCAACTACCTCTGTTCGGAACACAAACTCCAATGCACGGCATTTTGCCACTACCCCTAGAGCTTGATCCTCCACCCGGCAATACGCCTCTCATCGATCCCCTGAAGTAGGTGGGTTGAACACGCCCACATAAGGTGTGCCAGCAAGTGGCCCAACCCCTCCAGCGTCCCATGGGTGTTTCCTAATCGATAATCGCCTCTCATTAGCAACAGGTCTCTCGGAATGCAACACTAAGGTGGCACCAGAAGCAGGCGGGAGGACTGACACGATGAAAGATGCAGGATCCACAACAAGGGAAGAGGCGTTTTCTCCGTAGACGCCATTAAAGGCCTCTCTCTTTCCCTTGAAGACAACCTTTAGCATTTTTCTGCTAAGCCGGGGAGCCATTTTTCCTCAAATAACAATTAAAAGAAAAAGACTTAGGAAAGTAGTGCACCCTAGAAGAAATAAGGAAGAAGTAGCGATAGAAAACTCAGAAGGGGATGCAACCTTTATACTGTTCCCATACAGCGCATCCAGAAGAAAACAAAACGCCATTAGGCGCTTAGCAACCGCTAGGGACATGCCACATGTCGCACATTCAATCTTTCGAGGGAAATCATGAGCTGCCGTTCATACCTATGACACTATGTCTCCCAAGCATGACGCTCCATATCCCGAAGTTCCACGCGTCGTATGTCTGAACATCAAGAGGACTTTCCCTACCACTAGATCCGGTCCCAATCTTGTGAGGATTAAGAGGCCGATCATAACCAGAGCACCACTCCCAAAAAGTGTATTCAATCCTCGATGAGGGTAGCAAAAATCAAGCGTGAGATGGGCTATACCCCAAATACGTCCCAACCGCAGCCCAAAACTCCACCTGTGCACATTCAAGATAAATCAGCTGGCCACCACACCTAGATGTCACCTTGGGCCCTTCCAGGCATAATGCCTCGAATCTCAAAACCAAGCGAGCTATGCGCACCAAGAGAAATGCTTCGCCACAAAAAGCCAAGCGGGCTCCAGATGCCTTTGGAACCAACATCTATTCAAACGAGACCATGCATCAACTCGACTATCCATCTTGGCTAGGTCCTCATGACAATCCAACTTTCCAAAACTAGCGTATGTAGCAAATTACCCAGACTTCCCTTCTCTAGCTCGAACGCTCTCTTCTCGAGCATCCAACCTAAGGGTTGTGGACCATCCAGGCCCAATCTCGGCCCATCCCTCATGACCCAATCTCGGCCCATCTCATGGCCCAATCTGGCCCTGCGCTAGCCTATAACAACATCATTGCAGCCTCTACTGGGTATCTGCGCATCAGCCCCATATCCCATACTCATTAATGATGGATCTCATCCACATTAATGAGAGTCCCGTCAACACCATGCTGCCACTTGGGAACCCCCTACCGGCACCGGATACTCAATCCCATCACTTGCAACCGCACAATACATGCATGCATGCATGAGGACGTCTCTTTCTCCTATATCAACCAGCTTTTTTCAGAGCCAATGTATGTTCTGCTCTCTGACCTACTGATACACTACCATTTTTTTACTCTCACTCATTTAAGCGTCGAAGTGCTTGCAGGTGCCAACCACTCCCAGGACGAATCTGTTGCTGGAGCTCGCTCCCTGCAGTTGCGATCCCCTCTTCGACCGCTCCCTTGGGTCAGGAAGGAACACCACCCACAACCCTTGCCACACCAATGCCTTGCATATTTTCTTATCATTTGGTTTGAACTTGATTTGCCACCTGTTCTTAATAACCCAACTCTTACTTAATTGAGAAATTCTTTTTATGTGATCCTAAATAGTTAAAGCCAAAAACTTTGCACTTGTGTATTTGGGTAGGTGGGTGGGGTTTTTTTTTTTGCCGCTTGGTGGGGCAGGAGAGAGGGGTGCCACAACACTATTTGTGAATAATTCTTGTAATATTGGTTCCTAGTGATTGATGTTTATGCTTCCATGACTAGAAATGTGTATTTTAGGCATAACATGCATACATTACTTAGAATATCATTTCATGACATCCATCGTATATAATATGTTTTTAGCTTATTTTATATAGTATCACCATTGCATTACCACATGACCATATGCTTAGCACACTTACCCCTTAGTCAAGCATGTTGTTTGTGTTATATGACAAGCAATGCTCAATAGTCTAGAAATCTCAGTACTCTGGCAAGGTAACATTTCATGATCCATATCGTTCATTGATTACACCCACTAAAATAGATTTCTAGAGTATTGAGCTTTGCATCATTTCATCCAACTTGCAATACACCAATCAGACAAGGGAGGGGAAATTTTTGGACCATCTTTGTTACTACCAACCTTGAAGCTAACATTTTGAAGATACAACCACAAACCCTACTTGTGGGTACCTATCTTAGTGTTATAGCTATCATATATCACAATATTATTAACTATTGCGAAAAATCTTGACTACAATGTTAGAACATTATTAATTGTGTCCCATAATCCCATACCAGCTCCCACCCAAAAATGGAGAAAATTCATCAAAACTGAAACAAGTTCTAAACTTCTTGTAGGCTTGTACCAACTATTTTATATAGAAAGAAATTTAACCAACTAATTTTTCTATGTGTATATGGACTTGGATTTGAATTACTTATTCAAATGATTTCATAAGCCCCAATGGCCTAACCTTACGAGAAGTTTGTAAGAACAAACCACAATAACAAAGTATATGCTTACCATGTATGCATTTTATCTTGTTGGGTCCCCCCCAGCCCAAAAAAAATTGTGTGCGTGTCTTCTTTAGCTATTTGCCAAATTAAAGGCACCAAATTCACTAGGAAATGAAGGAGATGGGAGGATTGGGCTCCTTTTGCAATTTCTATTAGTCAATTCTAGCTAACAGGATGACTTCACCAATCCAACTGAAGCTTCGGCTAGGAGTGTCAATCCCAGGACGCCTTCGTTCGGAATTGGAAAGAGATCCTACCCCATCAGAAGGAGGGTTGTGCTCCCTAGGAGGTTTGTTGTAGTAAATTCGCCCTGCCTCTCAATTTATTGCCATCGTAAATATGCTAGAGGGATTTACGATGAATGGATTACGCCATCGCACCTAGTGACAAGTGGATCTTCGCACTTTGATTATTTGAGTTATCCATCGCTAGGTCCCAGCACCAACGAGTGTAGCGGGAGGCGTATCAGGATAGGTTTGCTGAATGTGGATGGTTTTGTGACTCTGGAAGGCCAGTTGAGCATGCTGGAAGAGGTTGCGTTGGGCACTTCCAGTCAAGGAGATGATGCCGTGATGGGTCAGGCAATTAAAGACCACGATGGTTGTAAGTCCGACGTGGGGTGTTTGTACATCGTGCTAGACCATGAGCCCAACCCAATCGCAACACCTTGCCCGTCTAACATGTTCAATGTTAGCACGGGGACCATCTAATTGTACATCGGATGCCACGTCTACAAGGACATGATCAACAGGTTCTGTGTGGTGTGCTGAAAGACTTTTAATTTTGTTGATGGCCCAGTTGGGTCCCGCATTTTGTTGAACTGGTACATCCGACTAAATACCGGTCAATCGTGTCCGATCGTTAGGTTTAGGGACTAGGATGGCGAGGTGTTCGGTTGGTATAGTAATATGTTGGATAACGCTTTCATGGTGTACTTGGTGTGGGACAACAGGGACGACGAGGGTATTAGCGATGTAATTAACAATCGATTAACATTTTATAATCAATAAAATGATAGAATTTGTTACATCGTATCTCGCATTATATTTTTATACCCTAAATCCTTATCCTTAACCCTTAGCGAAGAGTGGGATGCACAACATTATATATATCATTTCCATCCAAACATAATTAACAATTAACATTAACAAAAAGCATTTCTATTCAATCATAATAAAAATTAACATTAACATTTAATAGGGCGGGCCTAAACAAACAGTTCATCCCAACAACATTTAAATGGGCTAGGCTTGCTGGCCTTCTGGTTTGTTCCTGGTCCTTGCTTGGAGATGAAGTCAAGGGATGCTTGTACTGTGGAGGCTGTGAAGTGTCCCAGCTACATTGTGCGGGCCTATCCAGGAGCACGACCCATTTTTGCAAGATCAAGGTACACTTAAAACTCATGACTACCAAGCTCATCCGAGAGATACCATTTCGACCACCGGAGATAACCAGTCCGTGAGTTTGGTCATCTATGAGTCTCTAGGATATCTAGGGTTAGCATGCCCGGGTCCCTTGGTATAGGCTAATTTGGTCATCTGTGAGTATTCTGGCCTAAATTTTCATTCTCTAGTTAGCAATTCGAGAGCGATTATCTACTTTTGATCATATTAACTTGTTTTTGTCTTTCCGGAATAAATGTTTCCTTTGCAGGGCTGATGCGAAAAGGCATAGCCATATTTTTTTCGAGTGTTTGTATTCCTGAGAAGTGTTGTCCTTTCGTAGATCGAAAAAATTTAGCTAGACGTGGCGTCAATGGGATATTGGGGTGCTGTGGGTAGCTACTAGATGGAGTAGCAAGGGTTCGTGGCATGTTGCAAACAGGCTGGTGCTCCACACTTTGGTATATTTCATCTAGAGGAAGCACAATAACAAATGCCTTCAGGATCAAGAGAGACCTGCTTCTCAGTTGGCGCATCAAATCCTGTGTGTTGTTTTGGCTCATCTAGTGACTATTTGCTTCAAGTCATCTTTGCAAAGTCATGCCCTTCGTCATGTTTGGCGGCTCTCGAGTGACCAGCCTTTTAGTCACTGATGAGTTGTTATTTTGCTTCTAAATGATGGTTGATGCGATCATGTTGTTTCATGCTGGGTGCTAGTGCCTCTTGTGCTTATATTTCCTTGATGCCCTGTTATATTAGGCTTGTGTTTTGTTTAATCCTGCCTCTGCTGGTGATCATCTCAACGGATTAGCCATGTCCTAGTGATTATCTTCTGGCCTTTGTATATATCTTGTACATCTTTTATTTTTGTTTTTGTTTTGGTTTAGAGTATGTTTATTGCTATTTTCCCCCTGGTTTTATGGTGATCTGAGGTATGCCTTTACATTCGTTTGTAGTCGCTTCAGGGTTGGTGTTGTTTTATAAAATTCTTACATACAAAAAAATAAATAAATAAATAAATAAAAACCTTACTTTTTGGCAACAACCCAACAAATATGACCACCTCTCTTTAATTGTCCTCTGATTCATATCGATTTTCCTAAATTTCCACTGAACTTACTCGTGACCAAGCTAATTGGGGAATGGTATTATGAAAATGATTTGACAGAGTCCCAAACCAGTTGGAGAAGGCATGTAGGTGGGAACCACTTACTCTAAAATTAAATAAAAATGCATATATATCTTTGTGCTAAATCAAATCAAACCAAAGGCCAAGCATGTCATGCCGGGGGGATGCATGCTCGTTCTTCTCTCTTGTTCCAAATTGAGTCATTAAATCAGCAAAGCAAAAGGCTGCCTTAGAGCACAAGCAAAATAGTTGAAGAAGCAAGCAACTTGGAATGGACGGTCTGGTCTATATTCACCGACTATTGTTACTCTTGGTGTTGCAATCTCATCTCAATATCACATCAACTGAGAGCATAGCAATCAAGCATGTGAAAGCAAATCTAAAGAATTAATCATATTCATGCCAATGAAATATATATCACATTGTAAAGCAAAGGAAAATTATGCATTGATTAATTGATACCAACAAAGCAGACATAAAAGGCAATGCATTGGGAACCAAGGAAGGTTGTTACAATTTTGACCCAGAAAACTCCACACTACATTGAAGACTGAATGGTATTAGTCCAAGAAAACTCAATTGTCCTCTCTAACAAACTCACAGTTCAAACTAATAAAACAAGTCGAGCCTCTAAACAAAATCAGAGGATGATACAATTCAGATGTACATAAAACCTGAACCTGTCAGCAGCCTCATCACTATTTTTGAGTTTGATTACGCCATTGTAAACCTGTCAACAACACATCTTTGAGTTGCTTCCATACATGGTATGGTAGGACCACACAACACACGTAAACCAAGGCCACCTTACAATTCATATGATAAGCCTTAGCAAAATCCAATGAGCTGTTGATGAGCACCAAGCTTACTAGTGAGATCTACAGGTACTAGACATCTGAAAGATGATCAGGCACGGTTGAAGGCTCTTCTCCATTCCGATCATTTGGGGAAAGCAACTTTTGTTGGGCAATATATTTTTGGTTTCTTCCAATCACTACGATGTTTGTTATTTTGCTTTTCGAGTGGTTGTTATCTCTATCAATAGTGGGGGAGCGGGGTGTTTGCCATAGAAAAATTTAAAAATTCAAAAATCCTACAAGAAAGTCAAGAATGGGGGATTTGCCATAGAAAAATTTAAAAATTCAAAAATCCTACAAGAAAGTTAAAAATTCGAATGAGCGCGAAGAGCCTGGGCTCAAGTCACCCAATAATTTTGGAAAGATTTCAAGAAAACCTATAAAGAGGATACTTTTCGGAGCATTCTATCTCCAAAAGTACCTTCAAGGCCCAAGCCTCATCTACAACATTTTCCCCCCGAAAAGTTAGGACGCACATCAGCATGCCACATGTCACGTGGCCCCCATTGCCAATGCATATAAATACCCCATAATATATGATAAGAAGGGAGGGCCTAGATCTAGGATTCGAAGACTCTGACCCAAATCATACCCTGAACCCATAAGAAGACACCCATACGAAACCACACAACATACATACATACATACATACATATATCTTTCTATTCCATGGCATCATCTAACTTAAGCATCGAAAGGCTTGCGTGGGGCAGCTCACCGTATGCCTTCTAACTGTTCTTGTGCTACAGACCTATCAGAAGCCTACCCATCTAGGGACTATTCGGACCCATCGGAAGACCAACCAGCAGAAGACTAGAGCCATCAAGGAGCAAGGCTCCCCAAAACTCCCAGAGGCCATCTGAAGACTCAGGGCATCTTCCCAGACAACAGATTGAGCCTCGCCCTGAGGAACCTATTCTTCTGGACAGCAGATTGAGCCACCTTCCAATCAAGCACCTGTTAAGTCCCTTTGCCGTTACAGACCTTACTCCCTCTCTTGGACTCTGCCAAACTATTTCTTAAGCCATATAAATTTAATTATTGTATTCAACCAACAACAAGTGGTGTTGGTTGGGTTTATGCAAAATATTTCTCAATACAACATCAATGTAAAATCCTACTAACAATCACAACAAAATCTAGGGATTGATGATGGAATTGTGGAGGAGATGGTTTGATCATACATTTGTGTTACAATTGTGATCCGTAATTCAAATTTGATTGAGATTGAGACTCCTAATTTGACTGTAATTCAAATTTGATTGGAATTTGTTGTACCGTATCTTGTATTATATTTTTAAACCCTAAACCCTTAACCCTTAGCGAAGAGTGGTGTGCAACATTATATATATCATTTTCATCCAAACGTAATTAACAATTAATATTAACAAAAAAATATTTCTATTCAATCATAATAAAAATTAACATTAACATTTAATAGGGTGGGCCTAAACAAACAGTTCATCCCAACAACATTAAATGGGCTTGGTTGTACTGGCCTTCTGGTTCGTTCCTGGTCCTTGCTTGGAGATGAAGTCAAGGGATGCTTGTACTGTGGAGGTTGTGAGGTGTCCCAGCTACGTTGTGTAGGCTCATCCAGGAGCACAACCCACTTTTGCAATATCAAGGCACACTTGAAACTCACGACGACCAAGCTCATCGGAGAGATACCATTTCGGCCGCCAAAGATAACTGGTTCGTGAGTTTGGTCATCTGTGAGTCTCCAGGATATCTAGGGTCAGCATACCCGAGTCCCTTGGTATAGGCTAGTTTGGTCATCTGTGAGTATTCTCGCCCATATTTTCATTCTCTGGTTAGCAATCTGGTAGCGATCATCTACTTTTGATCATATTAACCTGCTTTTGTCTTTCCTAAATAGATGTTTCCTTTGCAGAGCTGATGCGACAAGACATAACCATATTTTTTTTTCAAGTGTTCGTATTTCCGATAAGTGTTGTCCTTTCGTAGATCGAAGAAATTCAACTGGATGTGGCATCGATGGGGCATTGAGGTGTTGTGGGTAGCTACTAGATGGAGTAGCAAGGGTTCGTGGCAGGTTGCAAACAGGCTAGTGCTCCACGCTTTGGTATGTTTCATCTGGCGGAAGCGCAACAACAATTACTTTCAAGATCAAGAGAGATCTACTTCTCAGTTGGTGCATTAAATCCAGCGTGTTGTTTCGGCTCATCTAGCAAGTATTCGCTTCAAGTCATCTTTACAAAGTCACGTCCTTCTTCATTTCTGGCGGCTCCCGAGTGACCAGTCTTTTAGTCACTGATGAGTTGTTATTTTGTTTCTGGATGATAGTTGATGTGATCATGTTGTTTCATGCTTGGTGCTAGTGCCTCTTGTGCTTATATTTCCTTGATGCCCCTGTTATACTGGGCTCATGTTTCGTTTAATCCTGCCTCTGCTGGTGATCATCTCAACGGATTAGCCATGTCCTTTTGGATACTTTCAGTGATATCTTCTGGCCTTTGTATATATCTTGTACATCTTTTATTTTTGTTTTTGTTTTGGCCTAGATGATGTTTGTTGTTGTTTTTCCTCTGGTTTTATGGTGATCCGAGGTATGCCTTTACTTTGGTTTATAGTCGCTTCGGGGTTGGTGTTGTTTTATAAAATTCTTACATACAAAAAAAATAAATAAATAAAAATAAAAACCTTACTTTTTGGCAGCAACCCAGCAAATATGACCACCTCTCTTTAATTGTCCTCTGATTCATATCGGTTTTCCTAAATTTCCACTGAACTTACTCGTGACCAAGCTAATTGGGGAATGGTATTATGAAAATGATTTGACAGAGTCCCAAACCAGCTGGAGGAGGCATGTAGGTGGGAAGCACTTACTCTAAAATTAAATAAAAATGCATATATATATATATATATATATATCTTTGTGCTAAATCGGGGATGCATGCTCGTTCTTCTCTCTTGTTCCGAATTGAGTCATTAAATCAGCAGAGCAAAAGGCTGCCTTAGAGCACAAGCAAAATAGTTGAAGAAGCAAGCAGCTTGGAATGGACGGTCTGGTCTATATTCACCGACTATTGTTGCTCTTGGTGTTGCAATCTCATCTCAATATCACATCAACTGAGAGCATAGCAGTCAAGCATGTGAAAGCAAATCTAAAGAATTAATCATATTCATGCCAATGAAATATATATCACATTGTAAAGCAAAGGAAAATTATGCATTGATTAATTGATACCAACAAAGCAAACATAAAAGGCAATGCATTGGAACTAACGAAGGTTGTTACAGTTTTAAGACCCAGAAAACTCCACACTACATTGAAGACTGAATGGTATTAGTCCAAGAAAACTCAATTGTCCTCTCTAACAAACTCACAGTTCAAACTAAAAAAACAAGTCAGGCCTCTAAACAAAATCAGAGGATGATACAATTCAGATGTACATAAAACCTGAACCTGTCAGCAGCCTCATCATTATTTTTGAGTTTGATTACGCCATTGTAAACCTGTCAGCAGCACATCTTTGAGTTGCTTCCATACATGGTATGGTAGGACCACACAACACACGTAAACCAAGGCCACCTTACAATTCATATGATAAGCCTTAGCAAAATCCAATCAGCTGTTGATGAGCACCAAGCTTACTAGTGAGATCTACAGGCACTAGACATCTGAAAGATGATCAGGCACGGTTGAAGGCTCTTCTCCATTCTGATCATTTGTTCCTGTAGCAGCATGATCAGAAGGAGGCGTAGGAGGGGGCTGCTGCTCTCCATGCTCATTGTTCTCAGGATGGAAGTTAATTGGGAACTTTGTTACTCTGGGTTTATCAGCCAGAATATTCCTTTGAACCCTGTCTATTAACACCTTCTGCGGAGGCTCCTCTCTCAGCTGCTCATCGTCATAATCATTGTTAACATAGTATCCCACTCGAACAAATTCCTGACCCATATATGAGCATGTCAATAACAGTACTGTGACACCAATAATATCCTCATCACGGATTTTTGACGGGTCTGGAGGATCTGCCTGCATGTCAGTGCAACAAGCATATACATCAGCATCAGTTGAATGTGAAAGGCACGAGAAAGACACATCCACTTCACATGTGGCGTCATATAGGTCAACCTCAAATATGAACCGATAGTTGCCGACATTAACAGGTCCAACAAGCACACTTTCTAGAAGCTGGTCATAAGTCTCATCCTCAGCAGATCCCACATATATGAGCTTCCATTCCAAATCTGTAAACTTAGAAGTGTTAATACATGGCATATATGTATATAAAAGTTAGTAATAAATTTAACCAAGTAAACATCTGATAACATAATTATCAGCAACCGCATCCCGGCAAAAAGAATCATTCATTTCAAACAAAAACAGTATTTAACTAGAGAGAGAGATCTCAAATTTGCAGTGCAATGCAATTTGACCATTTCACTTGTACAACAATTCCAGACACCAGAAAACAAACTCAACATCTGTGCCACCGGCATTCCCTTTCTTGTGCACAAAATGACACATGATAAATTTCAAAAATCAAGCAATAGTGCATTTGTAACAAACCAATCACCTAAAGGAAAGAATAAAAAAAAAACTATTACACCTTGATATAAAAGCTATTGATTTTTTTTTATTTTTTTTTGTATTTTTAAAAATTATAACTTTCAATTTTTTTTTGTTAAGTATTTGGAAGTTCATTTATAAACAGAAAATAAAATGATGGATAATGGTAATCGCTATATACATACGTATATAAACACACTAGACCGTGACCCATGATACACATGCATGTGTATTTGAGAATCTCTTAAATCAACAAAACATCATAAAGCAGTAACACATGCATATGCATAACAGGGACACCAACTTGCCACCAGCAATATCTCGGTGAAAATCCTGGGACAAGGGGAAAACAATACCATCTTTGATTCAACATGAAAAAGTGCAAAAATTTTAACCAAGACACAACAATGTATAATGCTTTGCTGGTTCCACTTCAGCAATGTGCTCTCCCATAGAAATTCCTCAGCGTACTTTCCCAAATATCAAGCACCACCTAAATGAAAGCTTATGAGCCACAGGACATACTTCAATAAAACCTACACTACTTTGAGTTAATTTTTAATCATTATTATAAGGAAAGAAATTATAGGGTGATTATTAGTAATCTAACTATAATAAATAAAGCAAGATATTAACTTCAGATCTCATAATAATAAAAAATGGATTTCTTTCACCGAAAACCACAGTTCTTTTGATGATAAACATAAAAAACACAACTTTTCTCCTTCAACATTTATGTGAAAGAAAAGAATATCTTAGAAGACCTTGTAGATGACTCTTGAGAACTCATATCTACAAGTTCAAGCAGTAGTTACTATTTTCACTGAGGAGAATCTCCCCAAGGTATATTCTATCCTACCATGGAACACCAAGACTTATACATGCTGCAGATATAGTGGATCATATAAACCAATTAAATTATTGGTATTTCTACTTAGAATTGAATTAGACAAATTTAAACCAGAAGCTCCAATTTGTGCACTAAAGCATAGAATGATGGCAGGTTTAGTGGTATTGGATATCCCAATTAAACTAACTGTATCTTCAGCTTTGAACTGAACACAATTGGATGATTAAGATCTAAGCTCTGAAATGTTCTTCCTTTGGTAAAATCTTAATTAATCAGAAACAGAAAGAAGTTTCTATTCATTTAGTTTGTGTATATCACTTCTATAATCAACTAGATTAATCATCTTATGATCTCAAAATGGTGAAAATCATTTAATAAGATGAACACAACTGGTTTCATTCCAAGGTAGTCACTTAAGGTGCTATGACATTAGATTGCCAAAGGCATCGAAAAAAGTGCTCACTAGAGCAAAGAAAGGCGCTAAATTGACAACAAAATTGGTAAACATATTTAACATAAAAAGGATAATAAGATAATGTATATAGGACTTCTGACACAACACTATGGCGGGGGAATGATAAAAAAACATTCTAGCACCATCTTCATAAGAAAAGTTTCATGAGATGACCGTGAATGAAGACATGAATTATCGTTGGTACTTGCAAAAAATTATATTTCCAGGTCCAGGTCGGATCCTTTTTCCCACTTTACCAAAGAAAATGGATTCAAAAGCCATTTGTTTTAAAGTAGTAATAATACTAAAAACACTAACATGTGTAATATATATTATAAAGCAAATAAAGAATGAAAGAATTGTGTAACATAATAACCATCAATAGCCAAAGAAAGAAGCGTATTAGAATTCCAAATAGAAGAAACATAGAGATTTGGTGTCTATCAAGTCACTAAGGCACAAATACTAGACTAGAGAGGGTGTTATATGTTTGCATCGAGTATGCCCAAAGACAGTCAAAATTAGTCAGGTAGGTTTCAGTTTGTTAGTCAGGCTGCAATGGTAACTAACCAACCTAACTGTATCTACTGTTTGTCTACATTGTAAAATCTGCCTCTATAGTTTATAAATAGAAGGCTGGATTGTGTGTTTAGGTCATCAGAAAAATACGAGCACCCGTGAGAAAGAAAGAGAGAAAAGTCTAGTTCTAATAGCCTTCATAATCTCCAGTTAAAGTGTGCTTGTGTGCGATCTGTGTACTATTCTTTCAAGATTTAACAATATATTGCTCTCGGTTGGACGGCTGGATGTAGGATCATCATATTTGTGATGATCTGAACCAGGATAAACCTTGTGTCTTGTGAGTGTGTGATTGTTTTCTATTGTTTCTGTTGTTCTGTTTTCTATTCTGTAATATATGTGAGTGTGGGTGTGTATCTGTGAGGGCTATTGGAGAGTTTCCAGCGTGCAAGATTTAACAACTTGGTATCAAAGCTTGGTTAGTCCATCAAGAAAAGACAAGAACCGACATCTAAAAGGCATAATCGAGAATTCTGATCCATGGAAATGGCGTCAACCTCCTTTGCAACAAGGTATGATATAGAAAAGTTTGATGGTCAGAATGACTTTGGATTATGGAAGATGAAGATGCAGGCATTGCTTGGAAATGGAAACCTGGGACTGGAGGAAGCACTTGAAGGAGAGACTAAGATGCCAGCCGTTTACACCACAGAGAGGAAGAAGGAAATCAGAAAGAAGGCTTTCAATACCCTAATCTTGAGTCTTGGAGACGAGGTGCTGCGGGAGGTATCTAGAATGAAGATGGCAGCAGAGATATGGCTGAAATTGGAAAGCCTATATATGACTAAATCCCTCTCAAGTAGGTTGTATTTGAAAGCCAAGTTCTATATGTTCAAAATGAATGAGGGACAGAAGCTGCAAGACCACATAGATGGATTCAACAAGCTGTGTTTGGATCTTGAAAACATTGAGGTAAAGTATGATGATGAGGACAAGGCACTGGTATTACTTCACTCTTTACCTAAATCTTATGATACATTTTTTGATATTCTAAAGCATGGCAGAGATGCTCTATCCCTTGATGATGTTATAGGTGCTCTAAATTCTAAAGAATTGTAGAATAAGGTGGAAGGCAAGAGCTCTCAAGGAGATAAACTTGCTGTCAAGATAAGGTCAGACAACAGAGACCCGAGAGAGAGGAATAGATCAAGATGGTCAAAGAGTGGCAAGAAAGTGATAAAGTGTTATCACTGCCACGAGGAATGACATATCAAGAGAAATTGTCCAAAGAGGAAGAAGGAATTCCAAGAAAAAGGTAACACAAAAAATGCCTCATCTATTTGTGAATTCGGATATGATAGGTCTGATGCTTTGGTAGTTTCAAAAAAGTCTGAAAATAAGGTGTGGATTATGGATTCAGGATGTTCATATCATATGACACCCCAAAGACACTGGTTTCAAAATTATCAAGCTATAAATGGAGGAAAAGTATTGCTAGGTAATGACCATGAATGTAGAGTTATGGGAATAGGTGATATAAAGTTAAAGTTGCATGATGGAACCTGTAGAACCCTAACATCTGTGAGACATGTGCCAAATTTAAAAAGAAATCTCATTTCTCTCCGTGAACTAGATAAAAATTGTTACTCCTATAAAGGAGATGGTGGAGTTCTTAAGGTGTCTAGATGATCTCTGGTATGCATGAAAGCAAATTTGCAGAATGGGATATATATTCTGCAAGCTTCCACCTTATCAGGAGAAGCAGCTGTGGGAGAAAATAAAGTCTATGATCAATCTAGACTATGGCATTTTAGGATGTCTCATATCAGTGAGCAAGGACTGATAGAGCTATCTAAACAAGGAATCTTAGGTACAGATCAGATTACAGGGTTAGATAAATGTGAGTCAAGCATCTTTGGAAAAGCTGTAAAGGTAAAATTCAGCAAGAAGGCAATACACCCCCCTCCAAGGCACCTCTAAATTATATTCATTCAGACTTATGGAGGCCCTGCATAGACCTTATCTCATGGTGGTTCTAGATATTTTCTGTCCATAATTGATGATTTCTCTAGAATGGTTTGGGTTTATGTTTTAAAGTCAAAAGATCATACATTTAAGGCTTTTAAAACATGGAAAACTATGGTTGAAAATCAAAAAGGGAGAAGTGTAAAGATTCTAGAACAGAAAATGGTCTAGAATTTTGCAACAAGGAATTCAATGAATTATGCAATGAAAGTGGAATAATAAGGCACCTCACAGCCCAGTACCCAGCCTCCGCCGCACCGAGACCGACGATGACATCCTCCCCTTGGCCCTTTCTTTCAGTTTCTTCTCTGGTTCTCCATTCTCTAACATTGTCTCGGTCCTCGGAGGCATCCAAGCGGGCCCTTTCTTTCAGTCCTTTCTTTGGTTCTCCGTTCTCCGACATCATCTCAATCCTCAGAGGCGTCCAAGCAATACATCGTCTTTGATCATTCTTTTATTTGTCTTCATTTCGAAGCAAGGGAAGTGACTCAAAGCCAAGATAACTCTCTTTGAGAAGAAGACTGAGCTCCTGGTTGTTTGATGGTAACATGTCCAACTGGCTGAAATGATCTCTCTCTCTCTCTCTCTCTCTCTCTCTCTCTCTCTATATATATATATATATATACGGATAGCAGGTTGTTGAGGTAGGCACCAATCATGTCTCTTGCATATCTTCAATTCATATTATGATCCCTTACCTTGCTCATGATTTAGCTAGATATTTCTATTAGTTGTGTTAGAATGTTAAAAGTTTGTATATCATGTTTAAGGGGGAAATTGCCAATTGGCAGATCATCCATGATTTTGGTAGTCAAAAGCATTCTTTGTTCATCTTCATTTGGACTATAGACTTTGTGTGATGTATATCAGAAGATATTGAACTACTGTGGAGACACTAATTTCAATTTGGACAAATCGTGGAAACTGCACCAGACTGCACTGCATTTTGCAGAAAAACCGCACATGCGGTTTGGCGTATTGAAAATAGCTTAAATCGCCCAAACCGCATCGTGAATACCCCTAAATGCTAGTGGGCTAACTATCCTCATCTAGTCAACCCCTACCACAATGTCACAACCCCCCAGCTCTAGGACCCTTAAATTAGCCCTAAATTCATGTCCCTACATCAGCCATCTAAAATCCGCACACTTACAATGACTATACATTTCTTGACCATTGGCCACAGTCACTGATAATGGGGTGGTATTAGTCATTCTACATTTCAATTCAGTGGCAATAGCTTCATTCAAGAAGCTATGGGTCCTTCCACTGTCTATCAGTATCATTAGTTTCATCTTGCCCACCTAACCTTTTGACTTTAATTATCTTTCCTGTGGAGCCTCCTCTGAGTGCACGAAAGGATATCTCACCCCCTTCCTGACCTTGCTCCTCCTCAAGTGCATCCTCTGCTTTTTCCCCTTTCTCTTCCTCTTCTTCTTCATTGTTTACATCCTCTTCCTCATCCTCCCCTTCCATATTGAGCAAGTGTCTGTTACACAGATGCCCTAGGCTGTATTTGTTACCACATCTATAGCACAATCCCAACATTCTTCTTTGTTCCAAGGTAGTGGTCTTATTAGCAGATAGATTGAAGCCCCCCCTTAGGTTCACCTGAAGCCATAACAAACAATAGAGCTCTAGGATTCCCACCTGTCAAGTGACTAACAGAGGTTAGTGCCCTTGGCAAGATTTTATTCTTCTTAAAAATTAACTCCAGTGTCAACTCCTGTAACTTGGCCTTCTCTACCGCTTCTCTCACAGTGGCAAACATCATCATTTTCACTATAGACTTTAATTCATCCTTAAAGCCACTAATAAAACTAGAAACAAAGTATTGATCCGTGAGGGTGGGTTGATCACTCCACACCAACACCCCCAACTCTTCAAATTTCTCCTGATACTCAATGGTTGTCTTTTCTTGTTTGACCTTGTTGACTTCCTCAATTACATCTGCCATATTCCTCTCCCCAAAGCGGATGCACAATTCCTCCGCAAAATCAATCCATCTTGCCCTCATACCCCTAGATCTAGACCACCCTTGGTACCAGGCATCAGCCACGTCGTTTAGATAGGTTGTAGCAAGAGTGATCCTATGATTCTCTGCTATGTTGTAGTACTAAAAGAACATCTCACACCTACAGATCCACCAACGTGGTTTAGATCCTTTAAACAGAGGTATCCCTCGCCTCAGCATCGGTCCTTGGCTAAATCTAGGGGAATTGAAGTCTCTTACCTAGTCACTCGTCTCTTCATAATGCGAATTTCCCGCCTCTGCCACTCCTTGGGGTCTAGGAAGGATTCCCTAACCAGCCATATCGGCCTCTAGAACTAACCAGAGAGGAAATTCTAGTGGTAACCAAAATTGAGGGAGTGTGGGCAGCATGCTAATAACACTGCTGATTCGCTGATCTAGCGTCTCCCTATGTCTCGCCAATTCTCTTTGAACTCCGTCCTTGGATGCCGCCATATCCTCCCGCAATTCATCGCGGATCGCTCTCACCTCCTCCCTACTCTGGGACACCGCGTCCTGAGTTTGGGACATCCCAAACTCCATCGTGTCCATGTGATTCTCCAATTGTTTCAGTCTTGTGCCCTCCGCCATCCGATCCACCGTCTCTGTTTTGACCACAATTCGACTACCACCAACCGTCGACAACCAAATCACACCCATTCTTCGCCAATGACAGTCGAGGATGATAGGCACTGATACCAAAATGTCAAGCCTCACGGATGAGACTTGAATTTTCAGAACATTTAGAAGAATGGAGAGAGAGAGAGAGAGAGAGGACGAGAGAATTTTGGAGGGAGAGTTTGAAAGAACTAGAGAGAATTGAGAGGGAGAGAATTAGGAGGGAAAGAATTATGTATTACTTCATACATAAATTCCCATCCTCGTGTAGCTTAGCCTTACATAGGCTCTTCCCTGCGATTGCAACTATACCGAGGGGTAAAATAGTAATGCAACAAGTAACTAACTCGGATGGCTCCAGCTGGTACATTTAAAATTTCAAAAAAAATTGTAATCTGGCCCTCCAGTCGTGACACTACTATCCAAACCATATAACATTAAACCCTAGGTCAACAACAAATTATCAAAACCCAACAAAAAAATTGACATCAAACTCAATATCAAACATATTTCAACTAAAGCAAATGTGAAATGTAAGATCATACCAAGGATTGATAGAAGCATTACCGTCTTTGAGGGGGATTAAGCATTCGTAGGAGATCTCGAATTGAAAAGGGCTGAGAAAAGGTGCTGGGTTGGCCAAAACGGTTACATTTGTGATGTTGATTGCACTCATCTTATGGAATTGGAGCTCAAAACCCTAGATTGCAAAGCCTTTGACTCAGAATTGAAACCCCATGAAGCGAATTCAAACCAAAGCAAATTATTGGAGCCAAACTCAAATCTAGTAAAATGAAAAACTATAAAGAAACATATACTTAAGACATTTATATATATGTAGTTTACAGGCACATGCCAATGGTAATAGGGCAGGATGAGCAGGGACTAGGAATTGGCAGGAAATTTAGACACATTTGGTTCACAATGAAATCAAATGTGAGTGCCCAAACCAAATATATTGTCATTCATTGTTAATTGAATTTAGATAGAAAAATATTGCCTTCAATAACAGTTAACAAGTGCTGTAGAAGAATCAATTTGTGCCCACCACCAGACAACGTGGTCATTTTACTGTATAGGCAAAGTTGAAATTTCTTCCTAAATGAAAGATAAATCAATTTCCTAAACCAAATCATATCAAGGATAAAAGCTAATCAGATCTTTAAAAATATAAGAAGCTAAAGATATTAAGTCTAACTCAATAACAAAATCACATCATAATAAAATCATATTTCCTACATTCTTCATCACTTGTCAACAATTACTTGTGGTTTCAATTAAGTTCATTTTAAACCTGCCCAAATAAGGCCATCTTATGCCAATTTTAATGTGATAAAATCCAAGTAACATATGGGAAAAAAAAAAAAAAAAAGACTACAGTAGAAAAAAATTAAAAAAAAAAAAAAAAGAATTTCCTTGTCAATCTCAGTATAACTTACACAGGAACAGTCCTTCTCAAAGTCATTAAACCAGATAAAACTTCTGCAAGGTGATTTGCACTCAAAACCTTTTCCATTTTCCTTTTGACACAGGTTTTCAAATGAACTTCTAAAACTCTATTCCTTGAATATCTTCGACTCCCTATATTAATATTACATAAGGAGGCATATCAAATAGATACAGATGTAGTATACAATGACCAAATCCATAAATTGCAGAAAAAAAATGAATTATCAGTTCTGACATCTTAGAGATATTACTGTTTCCACTCTACCCTATACTGGATACAATTTCTCCAAACTTTACATTTGTTTTTATTCAATATTTTCCTATTCCAACCTAAATTTTCTTCAGCCGACGAGCATCCCGTGTGTATTTACTGAACAAAAACAGTGAAATTTGTACACTTGCGCCACATTCTACGTAATCGATTCAGAAATCACATGCCCTCAACGCAAATCCAAAAATCCCATACTGCTTGATATACCAAAACCTAGCATTTATGTCCGCACAAGTAGAAATCTGCATTTTATTTTATTTTACTTCTCATTTCAATAACTGAAGTGCCGAGAAAGTTTCGAAACCTAATCGTCGGAAAAAGTTGAAGAAACGACTTACCTGAACTGGTTTGGCCGCGAGTTGGGTTCGCCGATGGATTGCTGCCGTCCGGCCGCCGCTCACCGCAGGTTTCTTCGTCTTATCCTTCCCCTTCCTCCTCCGGCGAGCTGCTCCGTCCTTGTCGCCGGCAGCTTCTTCTCTTCTTCCGCTCTCTCTCGTATTCTCTAGGCGGAATGGGGTAGACACAGCAAAATTTGCTCCAACCCCGTTATATATGGCCAAGTTCCTTAAATTGTACATGAACCCCCTTGGTTTTTTTTATTTCTCTTGATTCTTTAAATTCCACGCATCCCTTTTCGAAAACAAATTAACAAAAATAACTTAATTTTTATTTTTTTAATTTGAGTATTTAACTTTTACTTTTGTATATTAAGAATCTCTAAGTTAATGTCAATATATGATGTATTATTCTAACACCTTGTTCTGCACCAGGCCTACCAACTTTTTACTAAGATTTTTTTAAAATAAATAAATTTTAATTATTATATTTTGAGCAACAATAATTTGAAATTGTTTATATTGAAATTGTTCATGGAGAAGACAAGATCCATTTGTGTCGAACAATCATCATAGTAGATAGAGGAAATTCCCAAACCTAAAACCCTAATTCTTAAACTCCCAACTCTTCTAAAAACCCTTAAACCTTTAACCCTCCAAACCCTAAACCCTCAACTCCTGAAGCCTTCAACTTAACCCTAAAACCCTTAAACCCTATATACATATATATACACACAATATAGAATATAATATTCATGCAACACTATAATGCCTCACCGATAATAATGCTGAAACATACTATCGATGCTCAATGGCCAAGACATGTCAAGGTTCACAATACCATGATCTTTTTTTGCTATGAATACTAGACAATCTACTAGTTTGTCCTATACACATGATACCTTATTTATGCATATCACAAAATCTATCTATCATCATACCTAATGCCTAAAATGCACCATTTTTCAACAATTTGTATAATCCAAAAATAAGAAACATTTAGGGTATCATATCATAATCACCGTGCGTATGTTTCTTTAGTAAGATGAGAATACTTCATGTACTTAGAACAATTTACATATTATTCAAGAAAACACATGTAAACATCATGTATAAGTTATGCATGAAGCAATACGTACGTGAAAGAATATAAGTTAAACATAGAATATCCTTTCTCCTTGCTTGGAAATAAGTAACTCAAGTCTAAGCCTGGGAGAAGGTAGAGTAAAATCTTAGAAATCTGGCCTAACAACAAACAACACAAAGGGTCAAAATCAACGATCAAGATTAAATTAGTTAATAAACTTGGGTTCTGGGCCAACCCAAAGGCTACAACAACTGGGCCAGACCCAGCCCAACACGTTGGGCTGGCCCATAAACCAGTTGGGCCCCCGCCAACTTGGGCTAGCAAAAAAAAAAAAAATAGTCTAAACCAGCCATAACAGTTGTTGCCGGCGATGACCGTCGTCAGCTGGCGATTTCCATGATCAAAGCCTACCATTTGAAATATCCAAAAGTAGGGCAGATCTAACGGTTGAATTTTTGTAAATCTAATTTTTAAATTTTGGCCACAATTGAAAACTCATTGCTAGTCGCTGTTAGCCCCCTAGCTGGCATTTTTATTAGCGATTCAAGGCAACCACTTGAAACCCTTACCCCCATCGACCAACATACCCAAAAATCAGAAAGATCTGACGGTCGGATGTTCGTAGATCTAAATTTTAATTTCTGGCCAAACTCCCAAATCGCTCGCATAAATATATATATCATGGATCTATACTTAAAAAATTGCCAATGGAACTAAAAGACTTACCTACTTCTAGATTAGGGTCACTTTCACCGTGAAAATGCGATCTGATCAAAGATTGGACGATTGAATTTTGCAAAATTGGTGATTTACAGTAAGTGTATTTGAGAGAAACTTGAAGAAAGAAAATAAAAGCGAGAAAGAGAGAGAGCGGATGGGATCATTTCTTGGTGGGCGGATCCGATCGGATCCACCTACTTTTTTTTTTCTTTTTTATTGTTTATATACATATATATATCATTATTATTATTATTATTATTTATTTTTTTTGAATTTTTACAATATAAGTACACATATACTTATATATTTGTATTTATGATGCATACTTACATATATGCATGAATGTGTATATAGATATATAGAAATTTATACATATATAAGTGTATACCTTTATAAAAATATTTACTTACATATCTAACTGTGTATTTATATATATATATACACATATATGTACATCAATGAGGGCTTTAAGCATAAGCCTATACCCCCAAAAAAATAGGGCCTCAAAATCATTAATTTTGATACTTAATTATTTAAAATTTATTTTTTTAAATGCAAAATCACTAATTTCATTTCATGACAGATTTTTATTTGTGATATGCCCTGTAAAAATAAATCGACAAAGCGAATTAGCGAAAATAAATGAAAGAATCGAAAGAATAAGACAGCGTCACATGGCCAGGTGGAAGCCCCATGCGCATGGCTGCGACCTACCACGCAGCTGCTACAGCAACCCCGCGCGTGTTTCTGCGGGTGCCCAAGCCCACCAGCCGTGTAGCCCCACACAATCATGCAGCCTTGCGCGTGCATGGGCCTACACCCCCGGGTGACCCTCACTCGGGGGTGCCCACCTTCGGCCCTACATGGCCCCATGCAGCCTCAGGCAGCCATCGCGCACCTGCGCCTATGCCTGCACCCTCGAGTGACCCTCACCCAAGGGTGCCTTACGTGCCACACCCTCGAGTGACCTCACCGGTGCATGCCCCGTGCTCCCTCGTGCCCACCCATGCAATTCGCGCATCATCACCCTCATGAGACCCGATCAAAACTACCTCCAAAGTATTTTTTGAGAAAATCAGGTCACTCGACACCTGATAGCCTCTTCCATCGCTATAAATAGAGGGGTCCTCCCACCCATTCGGTATGCTATCTTTGACACTCGCATTTTCTTCTTACATTTAACTACTCTATACTTTCAGAAGGCTAACTTAGGCATTTGAGGGTCTGCATGGGGATCCTCACCTGCGCCCTTAACCAATCTTCTTTCTAGACAGGTCATTAATTGCTCGAAAAGGTCATCCATCGCTCTCAATCCACCCGGGAGACTCATCCATCGCTGTTGCTCCACCTCAAGAAACTTATAAATCGCTGTCACTCTACCCTTAGAGAGTCATCCATCACTCCCGATAGTCACCCATCGTTCGGATAATTCACATGTGAGTCATCCTAAGGTAGTTTTTATTGTTGCCAAAAATACAACAATAAGAATTTGTAATGCATGAATATAAAATAGATATACCTTTCCCGATGAGGAATGGACTAGCCATAGTATTTTACTAGACGTCAGGAACGAGCATGCATGTCATGAGCACTTGGATGGGCTTAAAAGGAATACCCCATCGAAAGACTGAATAGCCTAGGGAGTCATCCGAGAAAAGGTAGGCAAGTTGTCGAAACATGTTCTTGGCCTCTAGAGGGCCTATCTGAACAAAGCGCCAAGTGGTCAAGGGATGTCTCTAAGGATTATTTATTATTCGGAATTTATCTTATTACTTTCGAGAAGGATTATTCCCCATTAAAGTTTATAAAACGTTATATAATGTCTGGGGTTTTCCCGCATAATTTTATTGAGAAGAGGGGTTTAAGGGCAGCCATGTGGCCTAACCAAAAAGGCCCACGTGGTTTTGCATGTTTTCAGAAGTCATTAAATGTGTTTGGTAAGTTTCGGGGTGATTGAGAGCTTTCAAAAAATTTTGGGGCCTAAATGTAATTCTAGAAACTTGGTGCAAAATTAGTATAAAAATAAGATGTCTACATAATAGAATGAATGGGGGCTTATAGAGCAACTAGTCTTGCTCGCGCACGCGCGTAGAGGGATCTTGGGATTGAACCAAGGGAAAGGCAGTGCTGGAACTATTTTTCAGAATGACACGTGGTCGTTTTTGGGTGCATCACACGACATGCAATGGTGCGTTCGAGCTTACCATGTGGCAGCAAGTGGAGAAGTCTAGTGGCGACACATGGCAACATGTGGAGATGACACATGGCAACTATGGAAAGGAGGCTTTCAGAAAGGAAAATCTCGCAGGAAAAAAATGGCATTTCGAAAAGAAATGCTACTTGGTGGCTACGGAAATAAGGCTTTCAAAAAGGAAAGTCTCGGTAGAGAGACTCGTGATCTAATGCATTCCCGCCGGTCTCTGCCGGCGAGATAGTGTCTCAGAGTCGGCTACCTCAAGGCCGAAGTATGGGCGGTATTTTAAAGCAAGCTTACCGATTTTATTAATGAAATCTAACATCCATTCATGCAAAAAGACGTGATGTTGAAAGTCAATCTATGGTGGATGATGTTTTACTGGAGTTTGATCTTTTGCCCCCTAAAAATCAGGATGAATAATAATGTGGTTCATCATGAACATGGGGGGGAGGAGGGATGGAATGCTTAATGTTGCTGACCAAAGGATTATCCATGAAAATGAGGATTTGTAGAGGATGAACGCATGGGCTATGAGGATTATTAATCCTTTGTTTGCTGGAGAAGAGCGTTTGGACATTTTGGAATGAGAGAATATAGATGGTGACGTTGAAGAAGATGATTTCATGAGAAATAAAATGGAGCTAGAAGGTAATATGTTGCTTTATGTGAATCATACCAAGTTGATTGAGAGGGATGGGCATGCAAGCATCATTATTGCTAAAGTCGCGAGTCGACTCACACAATTTTATGAGTTTATGAGTCGGGAAGCATAAAATGAGTCAACTCGCATGTAGGATCAAGTTTTGGTAGAATCGACCCAAGATCACCAGTCAACCAGTGAACTCGATAAAATTGGTAAAATATAACTGAGTTTACCAAGTTCTCTCTCAACTTTGGTTTCCAACATCTAAATATATAACCAGATTCCTTTCCCCATTTTGGTCCTACTTTTGCAATCCCTAACCAACAATTGACGTTCCCCTTTCACCCCTTACTACGACGTGGTTAATCGACGTTCCCCCGTGCTGCAACAAGGTTGATCGATGCCACTGCAGGTGTTTGTTCTGTGCTTTACTCCTCTGTTTCGACATGTTTCTTCTTCAATTGTTGTGTGCATCTGATTGTCAAAACTCTCCCATGGCTTTGACTCTACTCCAAAAATTAAGCTTTCACATGGCTTCTACTACTGTTGTTGCTTCTTCTCGGAACTTTGAACAACCTATTTGACACATGGGAATAGGTCGACTAGGAGGATCGCACATGACACACATCATTATGGTGGGTTTGTTTGTTTTCTGCGACTCTGTTCTTGTGGGTTTTTTTTTTTTTTTTGTTTTTAGTTGGGCTATTAGATGATAATGATGATGATGTCAGGATCTTGGATTCATTACAGTTGCACTAGGCTCTGTAGTTTCTATTTGCTATGTGTACTTAATTCTATCTTGTCCTCTATCAATATAATTAGGTTTCTGGGCATATCTAGTATTTATTCATTATAAAGAAATAGAAATGGCCGTTAGCAAATGTGAAATGAATAGAATCTCCTAGTTTTTCCATTGGAAAATTAGGAAATGCTTTCCACCCTAAGAATATTTTAATATCATATTATATTTGTTGTATGTTTGTTGTTTTTATGGCTTATATTTAAGAATAATATTTGTTGATGATGATGATAAAGTTTGTTGTTTGAAATTTTGATCATGGATGGATGAATGATGAATTGATGATAAATAATGAACTTAATATTTAGAAATTTCATATTATTGAACTTAGTATTTTTGAAATTGATAGATAAAATAATTTTAAAATAGGTACATATATATCATTTATAATAAGGATTATGTCATTATAAATATATATTTACATAAATTAAATTATATTTTTAATTATCTATAAAATCTTATAATTTTATGATTTAATTTTATAGACCTTCTTACGATCCCACTTAAAATTTTGATTTTAACAACCTTGATAGGAATCCTTATAGATAATTATGGGCGACCCCTACTGTCATTTGAATAGGAGGATTATTATTTTCCATTTGCAGGAGATCCTACTAGTATGGATATTATGCAACAGGATGAATATAGTGGGCATTATGGTGAAGAATTGGTGAGGGAAGGGTAAGTCAGCAGGGTATGGATCTGGGAAACACCAAAGACTATCCTCCTCTAGTCGTGTATCGTCAGGCTAGAGATGTTCCGAGAATGGAAAAGTCATCGGACTAGAGGCAGGCATCGCCGACGACGAATGGATCTCCAGATCAATTTAAAAGAAATGACAGTGTGATGGACAAGGATTATGGGCACCCATATCGAGTAATTCTGAGCGATTTGATCCACAAATCTCGCTTGGATGATCAAGATGACCATTACTGTGTAAATTTGGAAGGTGGGATCATAACTTCGAATCACCGCCTTCATCGTTGGGAAGCTTTCATTGTAGAGTAGACGCGGGGGCTTCAAAAGGAAGGGTTAGGTCAAGCTAAGGGATCAGGTCATGATAGTGGGCTGCGTAAGTGGGTGGGCCATGTTCAAGAAGCTCACCAAGTGGGTTTTAAAGGCTTGTGTGAAAACTACGATGGGTTGTCCAAGGGATGGGCTACGATCAAGACCCACGTGGTTACCTTGGGCCATGTGGTTTCCTTAGGCTGAGAAGCTGGGGTCCAGCAGGCAAAGATAATAGAGCCAACATGTAGCAAGCCAAATCCATGGCCCAAACGTAGCCTTTCAGGGAAAATCAGCAACCTGGCCCAAATAATCTCAAAAAATCATGGGTTGATGTTACAGAAAATAAAAGCCAGTGTGTGCCTACACACCTCAAATATTTTCCTCCGTCAAGTACACCTTATAAAATTCCTTTAGTTCAATTACCCATTGATTTTATAGAAGAATGTGCGGATTACTGGATGAATATTCTAGTGGGATATTTTATTAAAAAGAGCCTTCCCTTTCCGGTTGTTCAAAATATTGCTAGGAGAATGTTGCAATGCCATTATCTCATTGAGGTTCTTTTAAATAATTGTGGTTTTTTCTACTTTCATTTTGATTCTCAAGAAATTATGCTAAAAAATTTTGATGCGGGTCTGTGTTACTTTGTGGGTTGTTCGGTAATTTTGAAATGCTAGGAACCGAGCATGAATATATCTACAGAGTCTCACACATCGGTCCCGATGTGGATTAAAATCCATAATCTTCCTCTAGAAGGGAGCTCGCTTAAAGGAATTGTCGTTGTAGCTAGTAATATAGGTAGACATTTGCATGCAAATCCTATTAATTAATAGAGTTGTAACCTGGGAGCCAATCATAAGAATTGTGAGTTGGTTGCATCTCTTATTAATCTCAGACATTTTGATTAATAAAAGTATTTTTCTTTTAATATTTGGCAATACGTTCATCTTTATGTTTTACTATTTAGATGAAACCCAAAGAGCGTAGCGATGTTAATCGAGTTGTGATAAGATCATACTAATGAGACAGAATTACTTAGCACTGTCATAGGACTATAGAGTGAGGCCTCTATAGTACCATCAAAACCTATACACACTTTGCATGCTTGTAAGGAGGGTAGTTGGTCTCATTGATTACTTGTGTGGTGTCACTAATACAAGTGTGTAAGTGCTCATTGGTGAATGAGTTCACTGAATGACTTAACTGAGAACACCCAAATAATAATTCTTACTAAATGTCAATTGGAAGTTCTATGTGGCGACAAGTGCTAGTATTCTCTTATCTTAAGGTACCACGATTATTTTGTATGAGGAGCGTCATGCTTTGATGCCACTATATGGGGTCCAATAAGATGAGTCTCTAATAGGGTGGTTATTGGACATGATTTGAATCATACGAAGGTAGGTACGCAAGATGAGATCTATCGCCCTTTGTAAGAATCTTAAAAAGTATATGGTCTATGTGAATGATGAAGTCACAACTGAAGAAGTTGTTGGCTAACGTGGATAGTTGAGAATTAATAAAGGTTATTAATTCAACTATAGGAGTTGTGGACTTAGCATTTATACACATAGTGTTGGTTGTTGGAGGTTTGACATTTTACCATACTTCTAGACCATACTGGAGCATTATAATAAAAGGATCGAATAGCATTGAAACTCGTTATGGAAAGGTTCATCTGAAGTGTTGTTTGCATTTGATTATAATATGGGGGCCATGATATGTTGCTAGAAGTCAATCTTGGTCTAAGGGCAAGATGATAATTTTTGTCATGTGATGACATAAATTACGAATCATAATCAAAGAGTTTGATTAGGAATATGATTCTTTAAATTGCCCTTTGCCATCTTCATGGTGAACCTATAAGGTCACACATAAACAAAGAGAAGTTTTATGAAAAATTTAGTGGGATCGAAAGATGTTTTTGTTCAGATGAATTCGTGGGTTTTGGGGCAAGCTAGTACTGGCGGAAAAGTCCATGGGATGTCAAAAAAATGAGCAAGAAAAGAAAAGGGGGCAAAAAAAGACAAGGGGATACGCTAGGCATGGCCTAAGGCAATAAGCATAAGTGTGTCTTTGATTATGATTCAATAGGCAAATTGCAATAAGCAATAGGCATTGAACTTTGACATTGAGCAATAAGTAATAAGCAATAGGATGTCAATACGCAAATTGCAATAAACAAAATTTGGTCATTGAACTTTCACATTTGTTTTAATTTTATCCTCGATTGGCCAAGCGTGTGCCCCAGCTTACGTGGCGACTGATGTAAAATACCCGACCCGTCCTGCCCCGACTCGCTCAATTAAAACCCATCAATTTCATCCTTTAGCTAGGGTTTTAACCCATCTATGCACTGTCATCGTTGCCAAAATAGATGCCAAAATTGAAACTAGAGTTCTGTCTTCGACCTCTGACCAAACCTAATGTAGCAAAGACGAAAAGTCATCCTGGATAAGAGTAATTCTCTAGAGTTTTTGATATACTCAAAGCAGCTATACCACGCAAAGATCAGGACCAAATGTTACTTGAATAAAAATTGCATGGAACTCGTATTATGAATGTTGTAACATATGAGGGTATTGAGAAAGCCAAGATGAGCTAAGCTCATGTGCAAAGAGAGCCCTAGGGCTCTAAGCTCCCTTCTTCTTCTCTATAACAGCCGCCGATTCCTTCCTTAGAGGCGTGGATCAAGCTTCCCCCTTCTCATCCCCCATTCACGAATCAACAATCTTGCACCTTTCCTTCCATGGAAACAACGTCTTCTCCTCTTGCAAGATTTATTCAACAATCAACTCTCCCTCTCTCTCTCTCTCTCTCTCTCTCTTGTGATTTCTTTTTCTCTATCGCTCTTTCTCGCTTGGCTTCATTTTCTCAACGCTGTGGGTGGTGGCTGAAAATCGCAGGTAAGAACGTAGCCCTTTGCATCATTCCATTGATTTCAATTTTGTGTTGGGTTATGCCATAGTAAAGATTGATGATATCTTGGTTCGTGGCTTCAAATCCCTTTTGCTTTCTCTTAGTTCGATCTTGCTTTTTCTTCTGCTTCTTCTATGTCGTCTTATTTTTCTGTTTCCTCTGCGTTGTTTTCTTCTTCTACGTCGGCTTCTTCTTCTTCTTCATGATGAACCCTAGCCCTAACAGTAAAATGGTCGTGGCTTGGCGGCCTCCAACTACCGTGGTCAGAAGCCATCGCCATTGGCAAGAATCTTAGGGCAATGCACATAGGGTTTTAAGTAAGCAGGTCGGGGCAGGACGAGTCAGGTCGGGTCAGGTGTTTGGCTGATGTGTTCATTATTGGACACATCAGCAAGCAACATTAGTTACCACGTAAGTTGGGGCACACGCTTGGCCGATCGAGGATAAAATTGAAACAAATGTGAAAGTTCGATGACCAAATTGAAGCAAAGGTCAAAACTGGATAAAATTGAAAATTGACTCAAAGTTCAGGATATATTAGTCTATTTCCTACCCTCCCCAATTCTAATTTCTCCTCACGTCTGCCAACCAGCCCTAACTGCCCCCTCTAATTTATGCGCCACGTGGAGCTTAATCATTGTGGCTATTGGGAAGACAAGAGTCGACTCTCAGTGCCACCAAGAGTTGACTCTTAGGGCATCTGGTCAACATTTGACCAGCCAATTCTTGAGACACTTTGGGCTCATGATGGAGATACCAAACGCAACACTATATGATGTGTGACTTTCTAAGTTCACTACCTGCTAGAAATTAGATAATACCAAAACCCCATTCAATATTGGTTAACCCTTTGACCCATCACTAGAACTTCTTCAAATCTCGATGACGATCTGAGAGTTCTTGAATAATGCCTAACAGCGATTTAAGACCATATAGGTGGCAATGAAGTCTCACTTCAAGTGAACTTATTATAGTTGATGATTACTGTATGTTATAATCCTTCCATCACTTAACGTCCCAATTGAGTGAGAGCCATGGAGCGACAAACTCAAAAACTCAGTAACTATGTGTCCAACGAATTTTATCCCTAACATTTGTCTCCATATATCAGCAATACAGAACTACATAGATGAATGTTCCCACATCCCAATTGGATGGTCTGGCTCATTAGCAAATCCAGTACACCAAAACACAAAACAACCATACCAATTTATGTCTAAAGGTTAACACACCATCGTAATCTGATGACTCGACTATTATCCACCATGTCATGTGGTCATTAATCGACCTCACATTCGGCTAATCATTCCCCAATGACCACTCACGGGTCTACTAACAAAATCTCATGTCATATGATACATGACACACCACCCTCCCATCGGCATCCCCTTGCTAAACGAGATAGTAACCCATGTGTTAGTCCATACTTAATTAATCGGAGTCTTCATCCAAAAAATCTAAGGACTAGGAATAGTTTAAGAAGTTTTATTACCAGATAATCCTGTCATACAGTCTCAACACCTTGAGAATAAGATTCTCAAACAAAAAATTTAAGAACTCATTCATATAATTGATTGAAGAAAATAGGAATGAAGAAAACTTTACTTTTTATTGATTTATAGAAAAATCTAGCATTAGGGCACACAACACTAACAATCTCCCATTTGCACTAATGCTAATTTATAATAAATCTACAACTAGTGCTCCACCATCGGTAGGTATTGGATACCATCTTCTTAAGATGTCGATCTAGCTATGACTGAGTCATAGCCATGGTGAGTGGGTCTGCTACATGATCTGCTGAATCTATTCTCTGATGTTGTGCCTACCCACTGAAAGGAAATACTAACTCTTGGTGTATTGATGCAAGGGTTTTACTATTTTAAAACTTTTTCAAAAACATAAATAAGAATACAGTGGAAATAAGTTCAAGACCACCTTATAATACTCGGTTTCCCATGACCATATGCAATACAAAATCAAATCATGCCATAATGGGTTTAGCAAATATACCTCATGGTGGTTTGAAGTTCGATGTAGAGGTTGGAATCTTCTGTAACGCCCCGCTCCCACTTACGGGTGTTACTCATGAACAATCGCCCGAATTGTCCGCCTGCCCGGCCTTTGGCGAAGGGTGGACCATGTTTCAAGACGAAACGCCCTAGGTGGGAACTAGGCTCGTCCTTCCCCTCGCTGAATCCCAGGATTTACTAGCAAAATTAGGCTTTAGCCACACCGCATAGGCTATAAGGAAAATCTCATTCCGATGCCCAATCGCCATTTTCTCAATTTTATTTAATTCTTTTCCAACCAAGAATTTTACCGGGCTCCATAAATCACCAATTAAACCAATCCATAGATGGATCACCAATTTTTGGAGGAAAACTCATCAATTTCAAATTTTTCAAACTTTCGGCATTAATCTCCAAAATGCCCGAAAAATCCCTTTATTTGAAAAATTCCTCCGGGGCCCAAATTCAATTAAGAAATGCCCCAAAATTCTCAAATTTTCCATTTTTTAAAAAAAATTGGCCGACGGGGCCCGCTGGCCCGCGCGGGCTGGCCGCGCCTGCCCGCGCGCGGCCGCGCGGCCGCCCGCCCGCGCACGCTCGCACGCGGGCGCAGCCGCCCACGCGCTTGCCCCCGCGCGCGCGCGCCTGCTGCTTGCTGGCAGCCTTCTGCTGCCTTATTTAGCTTCTCTTTTTTTTTTTTTATTTCATTTTATTTGGGCTTCCAAACCCAAATTTTTCCAGAAAAATAAATAAATAAATTACCTCACTTTCATGCAAATTTTGCCTTTAATTCTCCATAATTAAGGCCTAAACAATATACTTGATATCTTCACAACATGCATCAAACATCCACAATTTTCCAACCATAAATCATAGGATTTAACTTCTTAGTGCCTCCCACCATTCACACCAAATGAGACCTCACTCAACCTAGGCACCAACATGCCATAAGCCAACATCTCATTGTGTAAATACAACATATTTACATTACACAAATCAAACACACAAGCTTCCATAACATTGTCAAATACACACAATTTTTCCAACAAAACCATTTCACCATACATCTTAGTTGCTTCTCACCACATACCCAACAATGAGGCTTTCACCCAACTTAGGCTTCAACATGCCTTAAGCCTATGCCTCATTTCACAATAAAATCAAGCATCCTAAAATATAAACTACATACATGATCTTAGGCTTGAATAAGCCATCACCAACCAAACAAGTTTACATTTTATAATTCAATCATAACAAGATAGGCTTCCATAAGCCAAAATATACACTTGAATCTTCTTCCATGCTTTCTCATGTCATTTCACTTTGTCTTGACTTTAGCATGCTTTCACAACCTACATGTGAGGATAAAAACCTCATGAGCCATTAAGCTCAATAAGGGTGCAATGACAAATAAATATGAACATAACAAGTTATATGATGTCAAATGCATGCAAATGTGGCTAGGTTTCTTTGCCTTCACAACCCTCCAAGGTTGAGGCATCAACCCACCATTTCAACCATGTTCTCAAACTAACCTATGGCCATAAGTCTCATGAACATAAAAGAACATGCTAAATGCAACATATACATTTATGAAACACATTTATAACACATTGCAAGGCCACCCTCCCATGGGGCCATCCCTTACCTCTTCTTGAATATTAAATCTCCATTTCAAGAGAGCTTCCATCTTCATTTTCCCCCATCTAAAATGGCATTTCAACAAACCACTCACTTTACATTCAAGTATACTAAAATGGAGAGAAGAAGGATTAAAGCTTACCTTAACATCTTCTCCATTTCTTTCCTCCATGAGAGACTTCTTCTTCTCTCTTCCTTCCTTTCTCCTTCATTTCTACAAATGGCCAAAAGGGAGACAAGTCTCCCACACTTGCCTTTTTATACTAAATTTCTCATATTTCAAGAATGCATCCAAGCCATTCATTACAAGCACAATCCATGTGCTTTTGAGGATCTCAATCTCAACCATTGATTTTAATAACCAAAACTTCTCTCTTAGAGAAAACACAAAAGCACAATCCATGTGCTCCTTTCTTGATTAATCTCATCCATTGGATTTAATTCCACTTTCAAGACAAATCCTCCACCCTTGGATTATCTTGAATTCCCATTTCTTTCTCATTTATTTAAATGGGACTATTTTCAAGCTATCATCTTGAAAGACTAATATCATATAATATCCCATTTAATTTAATTGAACCATTTTCATCCATCAACTTGAGAGACATAATACATTTATTTCACATTTAATAAATCCCACAAATTTTTCATCATTAATGGGAGACTAATTTCCCATTTTCCTTTGGATTTATTTAACTCTCATATTTTCCAAGGCATTAATGGTGACCATTTACCATTTTCTTTTGGATTTTCTTTAATCCAAATAATCATGCCTCTCATTAAATGCTTGAAAGACTATTTAACATTTCTTTTGCATTTAATTAATTCACCCAATTATACTTGAACCACAAAATGCCAAGTGTCACAACAAGACACTAACTTGGCTTCCAAATTTAATCTCATCTCTCCAAGTGGCATTACCACATTAAATCACAATTTAGGGAAAATATAATTATTCTCCTCAAATAATTTTAATATCCACCATTTTCCCTATTTCCAAAATTTAATTTCCTTTATGGAATCACTCCAAAATTCCAAAATAATCTTTGTGAATTTATTAATCC
The DNA here is from genome assembly GCA_036245055.1 of Diospyros kaki. NCBI lineage: Eukaryota > Viridiplantae > Streptophyta > Magnoliopsida > Ericales > Ebenaceae > Diospyros > Diospyros kaki. The sequence goes on from BSEG01000011.1 coordinate 95,633, forward strand.
CATATATCTCCTCATAATTACCAAATTGGGATTTTTATTCACTTACACACTTAATTCCACATAGGAATTATTTTTAATTTATCAAATTACCCTTCATTGGATTTCACTATCCAAATTACCAAAATACCCTTCCCATGGGCATTCTTAATCTCAAGGGTCCATTACCTTCTCAAGGGCATTTTTGGAATTTTTCTCACTTCATTTCCTCATTCCTTTAACACCTGTAACACCGAGTGTTACATTCCTCCCCCCTTAAAAGAATTTCGTCCTCGAAATTCGCTTTACCATCATCTCATACCCAAGACAATCACATTCTCGGGCTACTTGCCAAATTTTCCTGCTCGAAAATCTTATAGCCTATCCATTCTTCACATTTACCTCGGGTTACACCTACCTCAAGGCTTCACTTTAGGCTTTCGATCCTCCAACTCTCGAGGACATTCAACAACCGAACACCGCTTTGGCCTCTTGCCAAATTGCACAACTGGTTGCTGATCACGCTTACCGCAACACTATCCATTTCTGGATGGATTTTTGCTACCTCGAGCATCACCTTGCAGTTCATTTCAATTTTTCCATCAGTCAAAACCACACATGCTAACATTGCATCATTGATTAGTCTGCCACGATTTTACGCCGATCACACACGGCAACGTTTCTCACTGCCAATCACACATGGCCACGATTTTACGCTGGTCCAACCAGCAACGTCTTAGCACTGATCATACACCGCAATGTCACATTCTAGTGCCCATTAAACACTCGGACACCCATTCCACCATGGCATACTGCCATTAATCACACGTCTGCATAGCTTGAGTTGATCCTCATGGTAACCTCTCATTACCGATCAACTTACCATGCTAGCACTGTCTGGGAAGCACCCATTTGGCCCACCTTGCCAACTTTGACCATTTCATACATGGTCTTCTACCTTGACCAGCCGACCCTCATTTATCGATACGATTACGCCAAATCGACTTTACCTAACACCGTGCTAGGCTATCACACATTTCAACCCTGTGCATTGCCCGAGTTCACATCGAGCTTGGCGACATATGCACCATTTCAATCTCACCTCGAGCTTAAGCATGCTCGGGCCACAACCTTCTCCCAACCAGGAGTTCTTCGTATTAAGCACACAACGATACTTACTAGCCGATATCACATGCTAGTAGGGTCTCATACCCATACCAGGGAACTCTTCACTGAGCAATCCCTCTTTAATTCCCCATTTCAACCTTTATAATCACATTCCCATGCTAGGCCTCACCTTGGCTATTTACCCTACCACGAGTCCAGGATCCTACCATCGCGCTTAAGGTCGTGGAATCTATAATCAGCCCTCGTCATCACCCACGGTGCATGGCACAAGTGATTGGCTTATTACCATTTGCACAATCACTTATGCATCGCACCTGTAGGATGGCGCGTGCCTTTGGTCCCCACCACAATAAGCTATCATGGTTACATCCCCCTCTCTTGTAGCGGTCTTCTGGCCAAATTTTCTCGCCCAGCTTCACTTTCATTGGGACTTTTCAAATCTCACAATTTCTCAACAAAGCCTCTTACTGTTGAGGCACGCACTTTCCGCCAACATACATCAGGTTCATTCTCAACCCGCAATAGACACCTGATTTAAACCATCCATAATGGTTCTTCTTGTCCTCCTTGGCAAGGACAACACTATTATAGCAACGAATCTCTCCTCCACGATCGTTGCATTTCAAATTCACCGATACCAGCCTTCATGGCCTTTCATACTCGGCTTCAAGGTCTTACCATACACAATGGCTACCTTTGACCTTCTTGACAACTTCTTTTCCCTAACCACGACGATGACACCACCATGCCATCTCAAAAGACTTGCTGCTCTTTGAATCTCACTGGTCACAACAACCAGCACGACCCCACTCTTAGGTCGCCTTCCTCACATCACCTTTTATACATATAGCATCTAGCTAAATCTCTGAGAGACTCTGACTTCTCTTGGATTTCTTATACACTTTGTTACAGCCAGCTCACACCTCTCGGTGAGCAACCACATGGCTCTAATACCACAACAGCTACACTAGCCGATTTCTTTTCACAACCATTAACCTTAGACACGAGGTTAATTTTCATCAATTGCCCATACTCCAAGGCATCCCTTTAACTGCATCAATCACAGCCATTAGGTGATTTCATCACCTCAACACCACTACTAGAGACCAATCTCGTCCCATAAGCTCTTCCTTCTAGCTCTCTTTTCCCCATTGGCGATATTTTAAATTTGCCATTATCTTTCATCTAACCAACTTGCTTAGCTCTAGCCGGATCGCCCGGCTCATATCCAACACCACCAGACTCCAGGCACTACTCTTGCAATCATCGACTACTTCTTCGATTTAAACTCCACTCACTGAAAATCACCCTGCCACTCATGTGGAATTCACACTTCCACTGGATGCCGTAGGACTCACCTTCCTACTCAGGCACCTGCCATTATGCCGGTCTTTCCCCAGGTGATCTTTCCTGATAGAGTTGTAGCGCCTTAGGAAGTTTATCCCACACTGTTGCCTCACGCGCAACCTTTCTTGGGAGAACATCTCAGTTCTACCCCGACCACATTTCAACCCTACTATTTATAGCTCTCATTCCAAAGCCACACTCCTCTGAGTAGCACATTTCTTCCTTGACCAACCATCTTCATCACCTTGTATCTCTTTCTCACAATTTGCATGATCTAACCACCAGGACCCGCTGAACTTTTATACTAAAGGCATGCACGGTAACCAACAAGGCTTTACACCACAGCCCTCGAGCCTCATGCTCCATTATTGCCATCAGGTGTTACCACCTGGCAATCTCTTATGTGTCATCAACTGGAAACCCTTCCAGTGCCACATGAGGACACTTCCTCATTTCGCATTGACACTACCAAGACTTACACCAGACTGTTCCATGGCGCACCTTCACGAAATTCAAACCGTGCCTTAGCCACATGTTCAGCCTACTACAATTCACATCACTGAATTAGAGATTGCTTTATTTGAAACCTCCGCACGCTTCAATTTCCCCATCTGATGGTTGGCTTCCATTTTGTAAGTCTCGCCCTCCACAACACTTACGTATCATTCTCGAGCCATTTACCAACTCTACCAATCGATCCCATCTTCATGCATCACTACATCACAGCAAGATCACACAGGGTCCATCATCCCAATTTACCAGATCACTTCGATCAAATTTAATCACAACTATTTTAGCATCCTTTAGCGAGGAGCATCACCACAAGATATCACTCCATCGATTCACAAACTTTCTTGCTGCCTTGACACCAACAGTACTACCACCATACTTCAACCCTTACGGAATTTTAGGTCTGGCTCAGGCATAACCTACAGCATACCCCAGGTCTTCGGTGTCTAATCGTCTCCACCACAGACAGGTTACTCCACGTGGAGGGCTGCAGTCCCTCATGTGGACTAACCGTCTGCATCCAGTGGTCCATAGCATTAGACCCATCACTAGTAAGCGTCAACTGTAGCATTATTCCCACGCTAGACCCGTTTCTTTTCCTCGGGTTTCTTTCTCAAACATCTCACCGATCTTCAGTCCCTGACCATCTGCATAGTCACTGTGTTGCCCCGTGCTTTAGGCGCGCCAACACCTGGTCACCATCATCGTGTCACTCCCATACACTGGCCCAACACTGGTTCCCCATCGTGTTGCCCTGTGCTTCAGAGAGTCAACACCCAATCACGTGTCACTCCCATACACTGGCCCAACACTGGTTCCCATCGTGTTGCCCTGTGCTTTAGAGAGTTACCACCCAATCATTATTACTGTGTTGTCCCTTACACTGGCCCAACAACAGTTTCCTACAGCATGGTTCAGGTCCCACTCTGATCTGCTTTTCACCCCGTATCGCGACTTTCACCTTCCAGTCACACCTCTGCTATCAAACTCGGCATGACCACCTTGCCACGCTCGCAGCCACTTTTCTTACCAAGCGTCCTACTCGACAACAAATCTATCGGATCACTACCGCGTTCCACGATTCCTCTTTAGGACTACTCCAAATGTCCTATCCCGCACAGAAGATTTTCGGTCTCACCTGACCAATTTTCTAAGGTGCTGCTCCACATCTTCGGTATCTGACCGTCACCTGCAGTTCACTAACTTGCTCAGGCCCATGGGCCACTTGCCCTCAACGCGAGCCAACTCATTAGTCCTCTGCCACACGGTCCATAGCATCAGATCCGCTACATCGAGCTTTGCACCCTTAGCATCGAAGCTACTTAAAGCCTTCCCGAGCTATGATGGTTCCACCACAATCTTACCAAAACCGACTTACTTGGTTATCCTTGCCTTGATAACCTCAAGCTCATACCATGAACCTCGCTCCTCAGGACTCTACATCTCTTACCACTTAAGAGACTCTCAAACCACTTCACCTCTTAAGGCCTCATGATCTTACCCCACAAGATCACACCTCATGACTCTCACTCAACATTTGAAAGCTCCAACTTTCCACGACAATGGATCCCAGTCCATCATGGTTCATTCGCCACCCAGCTCATCCTAGAGCTTGATTATCATAGATCTCGCAATCCACAATCGATATGCTGAGCCCATCTCAGGCTCTGGCACCATAACCATAAAGTACTACCATTACCCTCTAGGTAAATTGAGACCTCTCGTCTCACCTTGCACACTCATAAATGCATTTCGTCACTACGCCTAGCCTGGCCTTTCTGCACGCCTTGCTCGGGCTTCCTTGACTTGAGTATAAAATTCGGGGCTTCCACATTACTCACCATGCCCCTGCCCACTTGGCATCCAAAATTGGCATTTCTTGTGCGCGCATAGCCCACGGATGCCCTGTTGCCACCATTCACTGCCCTCGGCCCACATACTGCTCATACCCTTCATTGGGTGACCTCCGCGTCTCCCATCAAGGGTTTCATAACCTTAGGCATCATCTCGACCCCAGGCATCATAATGAGGGTCTATTTACCTCTCATCTCTCGACCTCAGGCATCTCGCCTGACTCCAAGTGTCAATGAGAGTTTAGATTGACCCCTCATCCATCATTCACATGAACGGTCACTTGGCCTTTCACAATTAGGACTCCTATCCCATGGCTCCCACGCGCATATCTACACATGCCCAACTCTTTTATCCCAAATCTGGATCCTCTTAAATTCCAGCTCGACTCACTTGGGATTTTGCATCTCACACAAACACCCGCTATGGTCCATTTGCCACCTACCTATCCTTTCTCAGGATATATCCCATTTCATAATGAAATCAACTAGGGTCCACTCATACCCTAGGCACGTCCCCTCCAGGATCGTTATAACGATATAATCATATGGCACCGTATGCATCCCTCATGCATGACTCACACCTGACTCCCCTTGGAGTCTTTCAATGAACTACCAACGTCATGCCTACCCTGGCCATGACTGACATATGCTTCACATGCTCGCTCCACCTAGAGCCTCTCTACAAGCAACTTTAGCTTGCTCCATTCCCGGAGCTCGTCACACAACCTGTTGACGACTTCTTTCTTTGGGCTTCGAGCTAATTTCAACCTTAGCTCACCCTAGTTCAAGCACGCAACCCTTAGCATGTCACCTCTATGGGAACCACTCCATTCCCTCACACGAGCTTGTACATCTCCCCAACATAGGTTGGTCCACTAATCCCTTCTTGGATTAGCTATACCTCGGCTCTCCTTGTCTCATCATGGTTCTTATCATGACTCGGCTTTGTGTCCCCACACAAGCCTCAACACTTCAATCGCAAGGAACTCTTATCCTTAGAATGCCTCATGAACCACCAAATTTTCACATTCGGGTTCTTGATACCAATACCCACACTTGGTCATTTGACTCTTCATTGCTCAACCCGTATATCTCTTACGGTATATCATCTCAAACAAGATATTTTCTCTATTCCCATAGCAGGAATATCCGAGCATTCCATTCGCATCACCACCGACCTCCATGTCTCGACCCAACCCTCAGGGTCCTCGGTCACTTGTGGTCCTAATTCCAAGGCCTTTCGATCAACCTTCGACCACATTTCTCCAAGCATCTTCCACTTGATGCTCCAACCACGCTCTGATACCAATCTGTAACGCCCCGCTCCCACTTACAGGTGTTACTCATGAACAATCGCCCGAATTGTCCGCCTGCCCGGCCTTTGGCGAAGGGTGGACCATGTTTCAAGACGAAACGCCCTAGGTGGGAACTAGGCTCGTCCTTCCCCTCGCTGAATCCCAGGATTTACTAGCAAAATTAGGCTTTAGCCACACCGCATAGGCTATAAGGAAAATCTCATTCCGATGCCCAATCGCCATTTTCTCAATTTTATTTAATTCTTTTCCAACCAAGAATTTTACCGGGCTCCATAAATCACCAATTAAACCAATCCATAGATGGATCACCAATTTTTGGAGGAAAACTCATCAATTTCAAATTTTTCAAACTTTCGGCATTAATCTCCAAAATGCCCGAAAAATCCCTTTATTTGAAAAATTCCTCCGGGGCCCAAATTCAATTAAGAAATGCCCCAAAATTCTCAAATTTTCCATTTTTTAAAAAAAATTGGCCGACGGGGCCCGCTGGCCCGCGCGGGCTGGCCGCGCCTGCCCGCGCGCGGCCGCGCGGCCGCCCGCCCGCGCACGCTCGCACGCGGGCGCAGCCGCCCACGCGCTTGCCCCCGCGCGCGCGCGCCTGCTGCTTGCTGGCAGCCTTCTGCTGCCTTATTTAGCTTCTCTTTTTTTTTTTATTTCATTTTATTTGGGCTTCCAAACCCAAATTTTTCCAGAAAAATAAATAAATAAATTACCTCACTTTCATGCAAATTTTGCCTTTAATTCTCCATAATTAAGGCCTAAACAATATACTTGATATCTTCACAACATGCATCAAACATCCACAATTTTCCAACCATAAATCATAGGATTTAACTTCTTAGTGCCTCCCACCATTCACACCAAATGAGACCTCACTCAACCTAGGCACCAACATGCCATAAGCCAACATCTCATTGTGTAAATACAACATATTTACATTACACAAATCAAACACACAAGCTTCCATAACATTGTCAAATACACACAATTTTTCCAACAAAACCATTTCACCATACATCTTAGTTGCTTCTCACCACATACCCAACAATGAGGCTTTCACCCAACTTAGGCTTCAACATGCCTTAAGCCAATGCCTCATTTCACAATAAAATCAAGCATCCTAAAATATAAACTACATACATGATCTTAGGCTTGAATAAGCCATCACCAACCAAACAAGTTTACATTTTATAATTCAATCATAACAAGATAGGCTTCCATAAGCCAAAATATACACTTGAATCTTCTTCCATGCTTTCTCATGTCATTTCACTTTGTCTTGACTTTAGCATGCTTTCACAACCTACATGTGAGGATAAAAACCTCATGAGCCATTAAGCTCAATAAGGGTGCAATGACAAATAAATATGAACATAACAAGTTATATGATGTCAAATGCATGCAAATGTGGCTAGGTTTCTTTGCCTTCACAACCCTCCAAGGTTGAGGCATCAACCCACCATTTCAACCATGTTCTCAAACTAACCTATGGCCATAAGTCTCATGAACATAAAAGAACATGCTAAATGCAACATATACATTTATGAAACACATTTATAACACATTGCAAGGCCACCCTCCCATGGGGCCATCCCTTACCTCTTCTTGAATATTAAATCTCCATTTCAAGAGAGCTTCCATCTTCATTTTCCCCCATCTAAAATGGCATTTCAACAAACCACTCACTTTACATTCAAGTATACTAAAATGGAGAGAAGAAGGATTAAAGCTTACCTTAACATCTTCTCCATTTCTTTCCTCCATGAGAGACTTCTTCTTCTCTCTTCCTTCCTTTCTCCTTCATTTCTACAAATGGCCAAAAGGGAGACAAGTCTCCCACACTTGCCTTTTTATACTAAATTTCTCATATTTCAAGAATGCATCCAAGCCATTCATTACAAGCACAATCCATGTGCTTTTGAGGATCTCAATCTCAACCATTGATTTTAATAACCAAAACTTCTCTCTTAGAGAAAACACAAAAGCACAATCCATGTGCTCCTTTCTTGATTAATCTCATCCATTGGATTTAATTCCACTTTCAAGACAAATCCTCCACCCTTGGATTATCTTGAATTCCCATTTCTTTCTCATTTATTTAAATGGGACTATTTTCAAGCTATCATCTTGAAAGACTAATATCATATAATATCCCATTTAATTTAATTGAACCATTTTCATCCATCAACTTGAGAGACATAATACATTTATTTCACATTTAATAAATCCCACAAATTTTTCATCATTAATGGGAGACTAATTTCCCATTTTCCTTTGGATTTATTTAACTCTCATATTTTCCAAGGCATTAATGGTGACCATTTACCATTTTCTTTTGGATTTTCTTTAATCCAAATAATCATGCCTCTCATTAAATGCTTGAAAGACTATTTAACATTTCTTTTGCATTTAATTAATTCACCCAATTATACTTGAACCACAAAATGCCAAGTGTCACAACAAGACACTAACTTGGCTTCCAAATTTAATCTTATCTCTCCAAGTGGCATTACCACATTAAATCACAATTTAGGGAAAATATAATTATTCTCCTCAAATAATTTTAATATCCACCATTTTCCCTATTTCCAAAATTTAATTTCCTTTATGGAATCACTCCAAAATTCCAAAATAATCTTTGTGAATTTATTAATCCCATATATCTCCTCATAATTACCAAATTGGGATTTTTATTCACTTACACACTTAATTCCACATAGGAATTATTTTTAATTTATCAAATTACCCTTCATTGGATTTCACTATCCAAATTACCAAAATACCCTTCCCATGGGCATTCTTAATCTCAAGGGTCCATTACCTTCTCAAGGGCATTTTTGGAATTTTTCTCACTTCATTTCCTCATTCCTTTAACACCTGTAACACCGGGTGTTACATCTTCTCCAAGACAACAACTGTTGCACACCAATAGCTCTTGAACAGATAACTGATTATACCGAACCGTCCCTCAAAAGCATGAGGGGGCTAGTTAGTCCACGTTCCGGGTAGTGAATGAATCCTACAACTTAGCTTATGTGCTAGTGAAGCTAAATGTAGGAGATGAAAGCTAAATAGATTCCAAAAAACAATAGACTCTCTATTAAGTTAGATTTGATACACTAGCTGTAATACCCAGTATTTAATATCAAAGGTATTTTTGGAAATTATGGGGTCAAAATGGAATTTATCAAGGTGTCGGGCCAATGTGTAATATTCAAAACTTGAACAAAAAGGTAAGTGACCAAACCAAGACGAAACTTGGAGGGTAAAAATGTTCAAAGAATCATGGGATGTCAAAAACAAGAGATTTACAAAGGTTTTGGGTCGAAATTACGCGATTAGGGGCATTCGGGCCAAAGTATAGAATCTAAAAATTGATGGAGGGTGGTCAAAACGAGGGCTTTTCTAGATTTTCAAGGGTTTATTGATACATTCTAAGCTTGTGGGTTCTAATGGAATAAGTGAAAATTTTAGGGTTTGAGAGATAGGGTAGAAGCATGAAATACCAAAAACTAGGGGTGGAAGTGCAATTATCAGAAGTTAGGTGTGAAACCTGCAAACCACCAGCCAACTTTGCGGCGGCCGTCGTCAAAAATACTAAAGGGCACCAGGATGTGCTCCAGGCCATGATGGTTCGAATGAACCAAGCCATTGGTCGAGATCAATGGTGTAGCGGCGGGAATTAATTTTTAAAGGAAATCGGAATCTGGACAAAAATTTTGAAGCAATTTGGTCGCCATTTGGCTCGATTTAAGGCTTGATATGATGAGATTCGAAGCTTGTCAACTAGGAAAGCTTCTGATTGGTTGAAGAACAGGTTGAAATCGGGTATAAATAGGGTTCGAATGGCCGAGGGTTTCAAAACAAATCGAAGTAGATTGACCATGTTTTAGCAAGAATCGAGTCTTAGGAATAAGGGGCTTTTGTTCCTTGAGTGCTAGGTAGTTTTTCTAGAGAATTTGGGAGCATTTGGTATAGGTTTCAAGGGGTTTTGGGAGTTGGCCAGAAAATCAAGCCTCGCCGGAGCCGAGACATGCAACTGCCCGTTTGGGGCTTTTCCATTGACGTTTTTAGCCATCAAAGGGTACCCCTAGGATCGACTTGAGGAGAGCTACAAAAGTGTAGGATCAGATCAAGCATTGGAGCAAAAACACAGTCGCCGTCACTGGAGAAGACAACCGGAGAAGACGACTGCGCGTGGGCTTCACTCGCTGAGGCTGGGGGTAGCGCATGAGGAACCTTTTGCCTTCGAAATTATTTTTGTAATTTTCAGAAAAACATTTTAGGAATTTTCATGAAAAAATATTCGGTGAAATTTGGTGTTAGGTACTTATTATAAATTCCCGAATGTAAGAAAGGTTTAGAAAAATAGGAAAAATTGAGGAAATTATTGAAAAAATAGAAATATTAATTTTTATAGTCATAATGGCAATCAGGAGACGATTTGACTGTTAGAAGGAAGGATTGCATGATTTTTGAGGTGTGACACGTTTTTTGAGGCAAGAATCGATTTTTCGAATAAGGTGAGTTGTTTGATTCCAGTCTTACCGTTGTTTTGAAAGTGTCTTGGTGTGTGAGTAGTGAGTTCAAGTGAGCGGTTCTACCCTCCCGAGCTTAGGATTGCATGTGTTTGGACCAGTTCCAGTGAGTGGTTATACTCTCCAAAACTTGAGATATATCGTATAAGCATTTTACTTACGTGTTCATGGCATCTTATGTATATTGATCATGTTGAATATTGCATCAACTGTTTTACTTATGAAAGTCGGTGCATGGTACGTGTTCTTCTCATATCATCGAGGTGTTGATTTTTGTGTCGTTATCGGGATGGGGTCTTCTTGAGAATGGGGCAAGGTTAATCCCAGTGATCGGGTGACACGGATGGGCATCTAGGGATTAAGTATGTCGCGACAAGGTCAACTCTAAAGGTGTGTGTAAGGAATTTCCATTGGAGGTTAAGTATGTTAGGGAGATTTCTCAAGTTAGACGTGTTGCATATGGTATTTGTCTGTATATGTCATGTTCATGTGTTATTCATGCATTCAGTAAACTGTATCATGCCATCACTTAGATGTTTTATCATCTAATTTGGATTATGCCCCTAGAACATTCAACGTTCCAACTAGGGACTGCTGCAAGGGCAAGGACGTGGCTAGTTGAGGGCCAACAGAGTTTAGTGTGATAGTTGTTGTAACATGTTGGGGTGGTAGTATTTATTTTGATATATGTATGGATGGACGCATGATAGTGTTATTATCATTTTGTAGCATTGTAATACGTATCTTGCTATGTATGAACCCCATGGTAGGCCACGATATTGATGTTATGATATTATTTTCCTCTGTGTAATGTTATAACTCATTTAGTTTAAGACTATGGATCTTGTTAGCTAAACGGACAAGACTGGGATTTTTGAGATTTCATTTGCATGTGAAGATTGTTCTTGAAATCACCCTGGGTGCCAGCCTGTGTAAGCATGTGAGGTTGTTCATGGGATCGTTGTATGTGTCAGGCATGTTGAAAGATTGTTCTTGCTGCACCATGTGTGATAATCATGAAAAAAAAATTCTCGAGAATTCCCTTATAGTGGCACGCCCGGTGAGGCAGGGTGTTACACTAGCAACAATGGAATGGAGAGTAAAATGGGAGTAATGGTTAAGAGAATTCCAACTAGAATGAGAAGGAAGAGAGCTTATAGCCAAATGTTTCTCACACACATACATTCTCTCCATGATCACCTATTTATATAAGAGGAGATGGCTATTTTATTTTTAATACAATATATCACATATTATATATAATGAAAGTGCATTTTTCTTTTCAATATTACATCATATATATTATTTAAAGTGCTCTTTCCATTTTAATAAAATATATTATATATTTATTATTGCAAAAAATACAACAAGTATAATTTGTAATGCGGGAATTCCAGAGTTGCGGCAGAGCGAGATGAATAGCTGGCAGGTGTTTACTTGTGGAAGTGTACATCAAGTAGCTCCGGTCTCCTATTATCTCTTCGAGGGTCTAGAATAAACCCTCGAGGGTATTTTTGGTAACAGATTAATCCATCCGATAGTAACCTCGAGGCTTGATATGATGAGATTCGAAGCTTGTCAACTAGGAAAGCTTCTGATTGGTTGAAGAACAGGTTGAAATCGGGTATAAATAGGGTTCGAATGGCCGAGGGTTTCAAAACAAATCGAAGTAGATTGACCATGTTTTAGCAAGAATCGAGTCTTAGGAATAAGGGGCTTTTGTTCCTTGAGTGCTAGGTAGTTTTTCTAGAGAATTTGGGAGCATTTGGTATAGGTTTCAAGGGGTTTTGGGAGTTGGCCAGAAAATCAAGCCTCGCCGGAGCCGAGACATGCAACTGCCCGTTTGGGGCTTTTCCATTGACGTTTTTAGCCATCAAAGGGTACCCCTAGGATCGACTTGAGGAGAGCTACAAAAGTGTAGGATCAGATCAAGCATTGGAGCAAAAACACAGTCGCCGTCACTGGAGAAGACAACCGGAGAAGACGACTGCGCGTGGGCTTCACTCGCTGAGGCTGGGGGTAGCGCATGAGGAACCTTTTGCCTTCGAAATTATTTTTGTAATTTTCAGAAAAACATTTTAGGAATTTTCATGAAAAAATATTCGGTGAAATTTGGTGTTAGGTACTTATTATAAATTCCCGAATGTAAGAAAGGTTTAGAAAAATAGGAAAAATTGAGGAAATTATTGAAAAAATAGAAATATTAATTTTTATAGTCATAATGGCAATCAGGAGACGATTTGACTGTTAGAAGGAAGGATTGCATGATTTTTGAGGTGTGACACGTTTTTTGAGGCAAGAATCGATTTTTCGAATAAGGTGAGTTGTTTGATTCCAGTCTTACCGTTGTTTTGAAAGTGTCTTGGTGTGTGAGTAGTGAGTTCAAGTGAGCGGTTCTACCCTCCCGAGCTTAGGATTGCATGTGTTTGGACCAGTTCCAGTGAGTGGTTATACTCTCCAAAACTTGAGATATATCGTATAAGCATTTTACTTACGTGTTCATGGCATCTTATGTATATTGATCATGTTGAATATTGCATCAACTGTTTTACTTATGAAAGTCGGTGCATGGTACGTGTTCTTCTCATATCATCGAGGTGTTGATTTTTGTGTCGTTATCGGGATGGGGTCTTCTTGAGAATGGGGCAAGGTTAATCCCAGTGATCGGGTGACACGGATGGGCATCTAGGGATTAAGTATGTCGCGACAAGGTCAACTCTAAAGGTGTGTGTAAGGAATTTCCATTGGAGGTTAAGTATGTTAGGGAGATTTCTCAAGTTAGACGTGTTGCATATGGTATTTGTCTGTATATGTCATGTTCATGTGTTATTCATGCATTCAGTAAACTGTATCATGCCATCACTTAGATGTTTTATCATCTAATTTGGATTATGCCCCTAGAACATTCAACGTTCCAACTAGGGACTGCTGCAAGGGCAAGGACGTGGCTAGTTGAGGGCCAACAGAGTTTAGTGTGATAGTTGTTGTAACATGTTGGGGTGGTAGTATTTATTTTGATATATGTATGGATGGACGCATGATAGTGTTATTATCATTTTGTAGCATTGTAATACGTATCTTGCTATGTATGAACCCCATGGTAGGCCACGATATTGATGTTATGATATTATTTTCCTCTGTGTAATGTTATAACTCATTTAGTTTAAGACTATGGATCTTGTTAGCTAAACGGACAAGACTGGGATTTTTGAGATTTCATTTGCATGTGAAGATTGTTCTTGAAATCACCCTGGGTGCCAGCCTGTGTAAGCATGTGAGGTTGTTCATGGGATCGTTGTATGTGTCAGGCATGTTGAAAGATTGTTCTTGCTGCACCATGTGTGATAATCATGAAAAAAAAATTCTCGAGAATTCCCTTATAGTGGCACGCCCGGTGAGGCAGGGTGTTACACTAGCAACAATGGAATGGAGAGTAAAATGGGAGTAATGGTTAAGAGAATTCCAACTAGAATGAGAAGGAAGAGAGCTTATAGCCAAATGTTTCTCACACACATACATTCTCTCCATGATCACCTATTTATATAAGAGGAGATGGCTATTTTATTTTTAATACAATATATCACATATTATATATAATGAAAGTGCATTTTTCTTTTCAATATTACATCATATATATTATTTAAAGTGCTCTTTCCATTTTAATAAAATATATTATATATTTATTATTGCAAAAAATACAACAAGTATAATTTGTAATGCGGGAATTCCAGAGTTGCGGCAGAGCGAGATGAATAGCTGGCAGGTGTTTACTTGTGGAAGTGTACATCAAGTAGCTCCGGTCTCCTATTATCTCTTCGAGGGTCTAGAATAAACCCTCGAGGGTATTTTTGGTAACAGATTAATCCATCCGATAGTAACCTCTTGCGTATTCAGAGTATAACTGCGCTCATAAGAACAAGTTAGAAGACACGCGGGGATTCCTCACCCGCATATGCCATCTAATGCTTAAGTCAGTACGAGAAATAAAATAATGTAATAAATAAAAGAGATGGTAAACAAATATTAATGTGTACCCTTCCTAACAAAAGAGGGTTTAATCATGTCACGAACACTTGGGTGGGCTTAAGAGGAATCCCCCTGGAGGGCTAAACTACCTAGAGAGTCATCTGGGAAAAGGTGAACCTCACGGCGGGCTGCCAAAGTAGATTCTTGGCCTCTAAGGGGCCTAGCCGGACAAAGCTTCGGGTTGACAAGATACTACTAGATGTTGTTTATTACTCTAAATTTGACATATCTTCAAGATGAGATCCCAATTATACAAGGTAAGAATTAATTCTTGTAAGAGGAGTCGCAATATGATTAATTAACTCTTCCCCACTTAACTAAATTTAAGATGAGGGGCTATTGAAAAGTGTATGGACGAAGCCCAAAGCGTAGGCCCATTAGGCACCTAAAATGACACATGCATGGTCCATGCACATTGTATATTTTACTAACCACTTCACCTTACACGTCATGGATAATTTTATATTTGTATGACATATGGGTGTGCATAGTGGGTGTATTACAATTGAAGGTTATAGGGGATAAGCCACATAGCCATAGTCGTGGGGCCCCGTGGGCACTTGCCTAAAGAATTGGATTGCATGTGACTGAATTAAATATACTTAAATATATGATTGCATGCTGAACATATTCAAATGTGATTTAAGATATATATGATTGTATGCTAAATATATTCAATTGTGATTTAATATTTATATATATTTGAGATATTGCAATTAGATAGTGGCAGCATGTGATATGCTTGTAGCCCAATTACATATTATATTTCCAATATACATGCTCATGGGTTGCTATTTGAATATTGGCATATTAATATACACCTTCATGGGTTGCAAGGCATAATATATATTTTTAATATAAATGCATCCCAATTGCTATTTGTATATTGGCACATCAATATTATATTTGAATATTGTGGAGAGATGCAACAATTACCAAGAGATTTTGGCCTTGCCGAAAGGAAATAATCATCTTTCTAAGAGGTTATTTGTTGAGAGAAATTGAAGTGAGCTGGAAGGAAATGCTGCAAGCAGGCAAGGAAAATCAGTGCTGCAAGGATGAGTTGCCGCAAGAAGATTCAGCTACCGCAAGAAGGAACTGCTGCAAGGAATGCCACGAGACAGGCTGCTGCAAGGAATGCCACGAGAAGGGTTGCCACAAAAAGGGATGCTGCAAGGATATGCCGTAAGCCACCAGTAGATTGCTGCAAGGAATGTTGTAAGCCCCCATTGCGCCGCAAGAAGGCTACGGTAAGAAGAAGCGTTGTGGCAGGTTTCTGCAAGGCACCATTGTGCCACGAGGATGTACTGCAAGCCCTCATTGTGCTGCGAGGACGCTCTGCAGGAGACAAAAAGGAACTTTGGGAATCATGCCAAAAAGTCTTTTTTTGTTCATTTACTGCACAATTTATAGGGAATAGTGCCACATTTTCCCTTGGACCATTTTGTCCCCAAAATCATGAATATTTTCTTCATAAGCATTATTAATTACTTCCTTGCCATTTAATCATTATTTATTCTTTGGAAAAAATACTCTCACTTGGAATTTCTCATTAAAAATATGCCCGCTTGGATTTTTTAATAAAATCCCCTAGATGGACGTTATTTTTGAAAAATCTATGGCACAACAATAGCCCTCCACTATTTGCTTTGACTTTTAAGTTGAAGGGAAGAGTATATTACTTCTCGTACGTCCACCTGCCTTAATGGACAAACCTATTTTTCAACGATTCATGGCCTCATGCCGACACAGAAACGAGATCCTTTATTAAAGTTAGGACAAGCAGTGGGTAGAGCTTAGCATGTCGAGTGGGTGGAAAAAGATTTGGAGGTATAGCTCGAGGCATCCTAAAGGATGATCCATTTAGGGAAAGATAAATGCATGTCTTTAAAGCATGATAAATGGAAGTATAAGCCTTATTAGCGACGCAACACCAGGTAGATAGCTTAACAACTCAAGAGTTAGAAATGTTATGGTCGCGATAAGGTTTTTATTGCGAGCCAGGACATAAGCAGAGATTGTTGAGTGCTCAGGGGTGACGAACCTTCTAAGGAATGCGTTCAGGGGTAAAGAAGTTTGCATAAGCGGTTTCGTCATATTTAGACTTTGGCTTTATTTAAACCAGATTTTATTGGGATCGAAGTGTCTCCATGGGTCTTATCCTGAGATGATGTATTTGCCTAAGGTGACTTTACTCACCTTTTTAGACTGGCATCTATACGACCTTAGTCTTCAAAATTCTTAGGAGTATCTCGTCTTGAGGACAAAAGATGGCATTGTCGACCTTCCTAGGTCATAGATTCGGGATGTGCTTAAGAGAAGAATATTTCTTTGGGCATTTGTAAAGGTAGTCTAGGAGGTGAAAGACGACATTTCAAGCGAGTCGAAGGAAAACGTTAGAGACACTCTAATCAGGGCTACAAGAATAGCTCTTTAATAGCCAGTTATCCGACCTCGACCGTCCATATTTTAGGCCTTGTTCTTCTAATTTTCGTTGTATTTTTTGTGTGTACTTTTTATTCTTGAATGTAACTGTTCTAATGAAATAGAATGAACAATACAGTTTTTTCACATGTCTGACATTTTTGGTTTTCTTACAACATGTGTTGCTAATTTTTGTGTCTCGTGTTATGCTTTAGTGAAAAAGTAGGAATGCATGTACCAAGCATAAAAATGATCATGATAAGTAATGGTACCTGGTAATGCTCTCACACGTTCCCTTGGGTCTGCCAACCATGTTAGTCAAGAGATTTAAACATAAAAAGACTAGATTGGTCGGCGCAATACCTTAGTCTTTGTGAGAGTATTATGTCATTCACTAGCTAAATCTTTTTTCTTGCCCCGTCAGCTAGCATCCGGCTTCTCAATCATAGAGTTAGTGCATGAAATTCTTAACTTAAGAAAGCAAATGTAGTTTGACGCATACAAGCTTAAAAAATAGAAAACCATGGATGATAGAGCAAGTAAAGAGGAGTTTCTTATGTACCTCGGATCAAACACCACAAGTTAGGGTGCTAGGATAACAATAACTAACTAAGGTGAAATTGGCAACGCAACTTATGTTGTCTCTTAGCCTTTTTCCAGGCTATCATGGGATCATGGTGTGACCATCTCTACCTTGACCATCTCGATGGGTTTTAATCATGTGAGACCCTTAGAGCCAAACCATTATGATAAACTGGTCTTTTGGCTGGGTACACTCCCACTTTAACCATCAAGTGGTTTCCAGGTGAAGTTGCCCACACCAAGTCGCCCGTGGTAAAGCCATAGGCTAGGTGAAGTCGAGCATAAGGTTAGAGCATGGGCCTAGCCCCCCAGAGTTAAGCAGATCATTTTCATTCTAAGAGCGCTAAGCACTGGTTTTTAGAGAAACGTCAGACATTTGATACCTTGCTGTGGATAAGTTACCACTGTGTGATTTCTTTGATACCTATTTAGTGGTTTGGGCACGTTATGTTCAATACCTTTCCATCCAGATTAACCGTTGCACGATCCTGGTAGAGTAGGTTGTTAGGCATCAATATCCATGTTCTTATCGAGGATCTGGGTTACCCTTAGCTCAGACTTCTTTAACTACCTCTACAGTTCAGCTTCTTCCCCTCATACGACCCCTACTTAGGGCCCATTCATTGTAGGGAGTCTAGGACAAACATCATGTCCTAAATTTGATCATAAGGCTCATGCCTTGGCATCGAGCTCTCTGGGTGGTTAAATTTAGGGGAATGCCTTATCACTAGATTTTTGTGAGATGACATGGGGGTAAGTGTGTAGTTTTTGAGTGGGGTACCTTTTAGTGGTACTAATCTTCCTTTTTTAGGTTGCTCTACCACAGGTAATCTAGGTTTAGCGAAAGGTCCAACACGGGATTCTTGCCGAGCGTCCGAGTTTGTTGGGAGGCCTAGGTGCCAGATCGACCAAGGAGTTTGGTCTAGCTTAGGGGCTTATCACCAGACTCAATCGAGGGATCCAGGTGAGCCTGCGGGCATTGGCATCGAAGCATCCGGTGATCCTGGGCTGGTTCGAGGTCATAAGCACCAGATTAAGCTAGGCGACTAAACCTTTTGTGAGTGGAATCATTTTCGGGGTTATCGTGTCATTGTTTCATCTTTTCTTGCTCCCTTCGAGGATTAGTCAACCTTAGGGAATCTAGGTTTGGCCAAAGGTTCAACCAAGATTCCTGCTGGGTGTTCGAGTTTGCCTGGAGGCCTAGGAGCTGGATCAACCAAGGAGTCAGGTCTAGCTTAGGGGTGTAGAACTAGACTCAATCGAGAGATCCAAGTGAGCCTACGGGCATAGGCATCGGAGCATCCAGTAATCCCAGTTTGTCCCAAGGTCATCAGCATCAAATTGTAACTAGGCGACTTAATCCTCAAATAGTGGAATCATTATTTGAGTTGTTGCACCGCTGTTTTATCTTCATCTGCACCATTCAAGGATTAGTCTACCTTAGGGAATCTAAGTTTGGCCAAAGGTCCGGTGCTAGATTCTCGCTGGGCATCCTAGTTTGCTGAGAGGCCTAGGTGCTAGATTAACCAAGGAGTCGGGTCTAACTTAGGGGTGTAGAACCGAACTCAATTGAGGGATCCTGGTGAGCCTGCGGGCATAAGCATCGGAGCATCCGGTGATCCTGTTCCGTCCTAAGGTCATCAGCACCAAATTGCAACTAGGCAACTCAATCCTTGAATGGTGGAATCATTATTTTAGCTATCGCACCGTTGTTTCGTCTTCATCCACACTTCTTAAGGATTAGTCTACCTTAGGGAATCTAGGTTTAGCCAAAGGTCCGGTGTGAGATTCCCACCGGTCGTCCAAGTTTGTTGGGAGGCCTAGGCGCCGAATCAACTAAGGAGTCAGGTCTAGCTTAGGGGCATAGCACCAGACTCAATCGAGGGATCCAGGTGAGCCTGCTGGCATAGGAATCAGAGCATCCTGTGATCCCAGCTCGGTCTAAGGTCATCAGCACCAGATTGCAACTAGGCGACTAAACCCTAGGGAGTGGAATTATGGTGTGCTTTTCTTGCTAATTGCTTGAGGGCCATGCGACTCTATCGCTTTTTTGGGTCGTGCTTGGGCTGCAGTACCTGCATTAGATCTCACAACACACATACAAAACGTACCATACATAAGGTAATTTACATGGTTTGGCATGGTTCAAGTTTACCTTCCTTCATGGCATGCGCCTCCATAATCAGAGAGTATTGGTATCAATATTTTGTTCACGCAATTCAACGTCTCTTGCCTACATCCGCAATAAGAGAACATATGTTATCAAATTTTGTTTACGCAGTTCGACTTGTCTTGCCTACATCTGCGACAAGGGAATATTTATGCCAACATTTTGTTCCAGCAGTTCGGCGTGTCTTGCCTATGTCAGCAACTTGAGAACAATTGTGTTCATATTTTATTTTCGTAGTTCAGCGGGGCTCGCCTACGTCTGCAACTTAAGAATATCTCATCAATATTTTATTTCAATGGTTTGACATGCCTCACCTACATCCGCGACAAGGGAATATTTGTGCCAATATTTTGTTCCGACGGTTCGGCGTGTCTTGCCTACACCCGTAACTTGAGAACAATTGTGTTCATATTTTGTTTTCGCGATTTAGCAGGTCTCGCCTATGTCCACAACTTAAGAATATTTATATTAATATTTTATTTCGGTGGTTCAGCATGCCCCGCCTACATCCGCAACTTGAGAATATTTATATTAATATTTTGTTTTAGCGGTTCAGCGTGTCTTGCCTACATCCGCAACTTGTGTCTTTCCATAAAAAATCAAAGATCTCTTCAAGATTGCATTAGGCAGAAGAATGTGTTTTGATCTCCATAAAGTTTGCCTGTCAATTTTTACCCCTGGGGAACACTCTCAATATTACGTGTAGCTGAACTATTCCCATTATTAGTATTGCCTCCTCGACAAAATTTTGAGTCCTAATTTCCTTGACGAGAAACTTGATGATTGCGATGGAGATGACGAGAGAGTAATCCTGAGGTGTCAACACATCACCCTTATTCCTTTAGTGTGAATCTGATTAGGTGCGATGGAGATGAAGAGAGAGTAATCCTGAGGTGTCAACACATCACCCTTATTCCTTTAGCGTGAATCTGATTAGGTGTCAGCGTAGCCCTCTCTTCGAAAACTGGGCCCAAGCGACTTCCATCTACAACTTAAAAATTGGGCTGAAAAATTGAATTGTCATAAGGGGCTTCTAAAAAGTCAACAAGACCCTTAAAATAGTCAAATTAGGCCTGATAAACAACCCTTAAGTGGTTTCGAGGTGAAATAAGGAGGTTTTGCAAGCAAAGCATAAGTCCGGGCCAAAGCGTAATTTTTGAAATTTCTCGAGGGAGGTCGACTAAACATATTTTTTGGAACTTCAAGGGTCAAATGAGAAGTTTAGAACGTGAGGATCTCAAAGAAAGTTTTAAAAAACTCAGGGACTTTGTGAAAAAGGCCGAAATGACATTTCAGAAATTTAAGGGGTGGAAGTGTAATTTTCAAAAAAGGCAGCCATGGCCAACCAACCATCTAATCGCTAAACTTGACCATGGGAGACTCAAGGAAGTGGTTGGGGGGCCTCGGGGCAAGGCCAAGACAAGCTTCTTAGCTGACAAATGGCTAAAAACATGTTGGAATCGACCAACTTTTGGTCGAAAGTGGCTGAAACTTTAGCCACTGAGAAATCAATTTTGAGAGCTTTTTCAGTGAATTTTGGACTCATTTAGGGCAAGAGGGGACATCAGAGGCCTTGGGTTGCTCGAGATCCGTCGTTTAGGGGTTCAATTTTGAGTATAAAAGGGAGCTCAAGTGGCCGAAAGTTTAAAGAAGTTGGAGCATCAAATTAGCCCCATTTTTGAAAGAATTGAGAGACCAAAATAAGGGGCTTTTGTTGCCCACGGCTTGAGATGAATTCTGGAGAATTTCATGCATTTTGTTGTTGGTTTGAGGGGTGTTCGAAGCTTCGCCGAAAAAGAGAGGCGGGCGGCAGGCTAAGGCTTTAAGCCTTCGATTGAGGCACTTTGGGTGCTTCTTTTAGGCCGAAAAGCATGCCATCGTGGTCGACTAGTCGAGGATAGCTTGGTGGTGGAGGAATCCAAATTTTTTGGTGTGCCATCGTCGGAGAAAAAGGCCGGCGTGTGGCCTTCACGCACGGTGCGTGAGGGCGCGTCCCTGCTTGGAAAAATAAAAAAAAATCTTGAAAAATCTAGAAAATTATGATCTCGAGGGTTGTGCAAAAAGTTTTGGTATTTACCTTCCTAGTTTCTCAGTTTTCACAACTAGCCTCGTTTTATGTGTAAACGAAGCTTGAGGGTAAGTTCTGGAATTTTCCTTTAAAGTTCTTAGAATATAATGAATGGTTGTGGAAAAATATTTGAGAAAATAGTCGTGAAGGTATTTATTTGGAATTTTAGAAGTAAAAAGGGAAGAAAAATGAAGGAAAATAGGAAGAAATTGAAGTATTGAGATACTTTATGAATAAATATGTTTTATATGATTGTTGTGCTCGAGGATTAGTGATTGGTTCAACTTTTGAGATTTGATATGAAAATCAAGGTCGGACACACAAATCGAGGCGGGACACATGTTTCGAGGTATTCCGAACTTCGTACTAAAGGTGAGTGGTTTTTCTCAAAATCTTATACATGTTATATTTTGCCTATGTTGAGCATGATAGTCATGAAAGTGGGTAAGTTATATGTATTATATGAGCATTCTATCATATTTATACAAGTATTGTTGCATCAATGGATTATGATTTTTGCATGACATGATATTATTGACATATTGATACTCGTGCATGGGATTGAGATGTCGCCCTAATAGTGTAGCCATAATTCTCTAAGGGTAAATGATGGAACAATGTTAGAATTATCCTAAAAGTAGGTTGAGATTCTACCTAGGGTTCCATGCCGAGCTGGTGGGCTAGGGAAGTTACACTAAGGCATATGATTGTTTATGTTATTGCATCATGTATCATGTTTCTAAACCCTCACTAGAAGATTCATCTTCTAATTGAGTTATGCCCCTGGAACATTCAAACATTTCAGTTAGGATTTGCAGCTATGGCAAGGGGATGATTGATGACGTGGCCGATGAGTTCAATGAGTTGTTTCGGTATATGCTCCTTCATGAGGAATCAGGATATGTTTTCTAGTCATGTTTAGAAGATTATACTATATTGATGATCATGTATAATTGTTACAGTTTAATGTATTTTTGAAGCATCATTAGATTTTATCTGAGATGCTTAGTTGTCATTTCGAGAAACAAGTCTCCATGTATTTAAGTATTTGATGATATGATGGTACATATTCTTGTGTTATGATTAAAGCGAATTTGATTATATACCATATCAGGTTTCAATTTTAGCTTCCGCATTTATAATGATTACTTGTCTTAGTTTATTGATCCTTATTTTGGTATGCTGAGAAGATAAAACGGGAAGGTTGGGGAATGATATATATTGAGTTATATGAAAAAAAAATATATATCCAAGAAATTCCATGAGTTATTTAACGCTCGAAAAAAGTGGAGCGTTACAAAGACATCTGGTATTTTCTCTGAACTTAAAATTAATTTTAAGTTGCAAAACCAATCCTTGAAATTCTTCCAAGGATTTCCAAGATTAATTTTAAGTTACTATGCAGTTTATCCAAGATTAAAGTGTTTTTGTCCAAAAGACAAGAAATAGGATTTGAGTTTGCCATATTGAAAAAACTGTATAAATAAATAAGTGATTGTCAGTTTGATTTAATATTGCACATCCATTTAGTTTCGCTCTCAAACCAAATAGTAACTCCCACTCAATTTTTTGAATCTCACACTTTCCAAGTGGGAAACGCGAATCTTTAAAAGAGACTCGTGGTGGGTGATTGAGTTCTTTCATACATGAATACCCCACAACTCTTTGGTGGCATGTTGGGATACTCACATATTCAAGTAAACAACTCTTGCCTATCACATCTCATGTGAGGTTCGATCCACTGATCCATATGTCATCTATTCCTCAATGCTTTTGTGGTACGTTGGAGAATGACATACATAGACTAGACCAATCATCTTAGCCAGCGATCCACTTGAAACATCTACAGCCTCAACACTTTGATGGTATGTTAGCCATTTCTGTGTGGGGTGATCGACAACATCTCATGATTTGATAGGAACATCAATCAACTCTCATGAAATGTACCCTCCCACCTTTGGGCAGCCAGGATACACTCAATCAATAGACGAATTCCTATGATAGTGAAGGGTTACGATAAATCTTATTTACCATATCTAATATAAGTTTGCACAATTTGGGAAGATTTTGGACTTCATTTTTAAAGGTCTCACTTTGCACATGCATTTAAGTTTTCCAATTATGCATCTCATACATAACTAACTCATACATTCAAAATAAATCTAAATTTATTTTGGAGGTTTCACTTTGTACATGCATTAAATTTTCCAATTATGCATCTCATACATAACCAAAACATGCATACATACAAAATAGGATGATCATGGACTAATGCATATTAATTAAATCCGAGCATCTAGATTTAATTAATTAGCATTTATTGAGATAAATAACCAACGCTCATCACATGAGCATAAAACATTTCTCTCAACCCTCTTGCTCTTTGGAATCATCAACTCTTGAAGCCTTTATCTTTATTTTACATAAAGAAATATACTATACATTTTTCTAAGAAAAAATAAAAAAAACTAGGAGACTTATGTCTCATTATAGTCCCAAATGAAATGAAAATTAATTATTATTACAAACCATTTCTCAAATACCTGTAACATTCATCCATTCATCCAAACAATCACATTATACTAAGTCCATGATCACCCATTCATTCAACCTCCTTGAATAATTTGGCATATTAAATAAATTTCATGTTAATGAAATATGCATTGAGGATAGGTCATTGAAACCGAGCTGAGGCTTTGATACCACTAAAAGGAAATGCCAACTCTTGGCGTATTGATGCAAGGGTTTTACTGTTTTTAAAACCTTTTCAAAAACATAAATAAGAACGCAACGAAAATAAGTTCATGACCACCTTGCAAGACTCGATTTCCCATGACCATATGCAATACAAAATCAAACCATGCCATAATGGGTTTAGCATATATACCTCATGGTGGTTTAAAGTTCGGTGTAGAGGCTAGAATCTCCTCTAAGACGGCAGCGGTTGCACACCAATAGCTCCTGAATAGATAACTGGTTAGACTGAACTGTCCCTCGAAATCACGAGGGGCCTAGTTAGTCCATGTTTCGGGTAGGGAATGAATCCTACAACTTAGCTTATGTGCTAGTGAAGCTAAATGTAGGAGATGAAAGCTAAATAGATTCAAAAATCAATAGACTCTCTATTAAGTTGGATTTACTACACTAGCAACAATGGAATCGAGAGCAAAATGGGAGTAATGGTTAAGAGAATTCCAACTAGAACGAGAAGGAAAAGAGCTTATGTCCAAATGTTTCTCACACACACGCATTCTCTCCATGATCACCTATTTCTATAAGAGGAGATGACCATTTTATTTTCAATATAATATATCATATATATAATGAAAATGCTATTTTCTTTTTCATATAATATATATAATATATATATATATTGGAAGTGCTCTTTTCTTTTCAATTCTTTTCTATATAATATATCATATATATTATATAGATAATGGAAATTCTCTTTTACTTTTCATATATTGGATTTAAATTAATTCTCTCAATATAATATAATATATGTATAACTATTATACATAAAATATTATACAAGAATTAATTACCCAATGAGAACCATTCTCATTATTAATATCCTAGTAAAAATCATTAACTCTTAATAAAGATTACAACTTTCATCGCTTAGTCAACCACTACACTCAGATATGCGTGTGACTTTCTAGGTTCACCACTAAGTAGCAATCGAGACACGTCAAATTCTTTTACGCCAACCAAATACTTTGGTCTACAATGAGGATCTCTCCATCTCCCTAAGGTAACTCGAAAGACCCGAATGACAATTAGCATTATGCCAAGGCGATCCTACCAGTAATGAAATCATACTTCTTGAGAACCTATTTGGGCTTTTGATTCCTGTGTACTATAATCGTTCCATCGATTAACATCCCGATCAAGTGAGAGTCATGGATTGATCAAACTCACTAACTTGATACCTATGCCAAAATCTAGTGTGGGGTGATCGAGATGACATATCAAAGCACCTTTCAACATTAGAAACACCTTTTCAATCATGTGTACCCTGCCCAAGGATTTATACAACCACAACCACCACTGATCGCATAGGATGTTCACTTCACGCCGAAGGCTGATGGATCCCATTAGCAATCACCTACCTTCACACGCTACTGCACAGGAACCACATAGTGCATTTCCCACTCGGTAATCGAATGGTTCTTAGCAATGACAAATTCCAGACACTGACATACAAGATAATTGTGTTGCCTCCGGTTTAAGGACCAGTAACACAATCGAAACCAGTGACAAATTATAAATCCTCTTAGCCATGTGATTTATCACCTACGTCACATTCAGCATATGTTCAACTAACACCTACTCACATGTTTACTATATCCATCTCATGAATTATGGCATGTGACTCACCATCCTTTATCATTAGTATCTCATACTAATCAAAGGTAGGAACCCATGAGCCAGTCCGTAATTGATTAATCATAGGATTGGGAATACTTTTAGGAAATTCTTAATCTGAAAGTCTATCACATATTCTTAACACTTAAGAATAAGACTATCATCAGGAAATCTAAGGGTTCATTCATATAATTTGATTGGAGAGATATGAATGAAGATATGACTTTAAAATATGAAATAATATTTTATTATATTTACAAAAATTACATCATTAGTCCCATAATTATAATTTTTAGATGCTCTCTAAATCTAGCATTAGGACACTAAGACCAACACCGACGTGTTATAATCTCTCGAATCAAATGAAATAGGTGTTCAATATGTTTGGATTTCTGATGAGTCTGGATTTCTTCGCTTGCACAGTAGCTTTATTATTGTCACAATGCAAAGGTACTGCTAACAGAATGGCTAGAACCACATCAACCTCCAAAAGAAACTTTTGGATCCAAATAGCTTCCTTAACAGCATCACATGACGCAACATACTTGACTTCTGTGGTTGAATTCGCTATGATTGCCAGCTTGGAACTTTTCTAGCTCACAACACCACCATTCAATAGATACATAAAACCCGATGTCGATTTGCAATCATCAACATCCGATTGAAAATCCGAATCAGTGAATCCATTCACATAGAAATCATTCCCTCCATAAATCAGTAGCATATCTTTAGTCTTTCGCAAGTACTTTAAAATATGTTTCACTGCGATCTAGTGACTATCATTGGGATCGGACTAATATCGACTTACAACACTCATAGCATATGCAATATTCGGTCTCGTACATATCATCACATAGAAAAGGCTCCCAACAGCTAAAGCATAAGGTACCTTACTCATACGATCCCTCTCATAAGGAGTATTAGGAGATATCTCCTTAGAGAGATGAACTCCAACGCGGACAGGCAACTGCCACTTCTTGGAATTCACCATACTAAACCTCTTTAACATCTTCTCTATGTACAAGATCTAAAAGAGACCTATCAATTTTATGACTCTATATCTATAAAGTTTAATCCCAAAATATAGATAGTATCTACCAGATCCTTCGTGGAGAATACTCTAGACAATCAGGCTTTTGTAGACATCATCATGTCTACATTGTTCTCCATAATAAAAATATCATCCACATTTAAGACTATAAACACAATGTTACTCCTACTACCCTTCTTATATACATATGGTTCATCTGGATTTCTCAAGTAACCAAATCCTTTGATCTCATGATCAAAATGGATGTTCCAACTCCTCGATACTTACTGTAACCCATAAATTAATCTTTTCAGCAAACACATCTGACGTGGATCGATGGACTCAAATCCACGTAGTTGTTCCATATAGATCTCTTCTTCAAGAAATCCATTCAAAAAAGTCGTCTTAACATTCATCTTCCAGATCTCATTGTCATAATAAGCAGCTAAGCTAAAATCATCCTGATGGACTTCAGCATCGCGACAAGTGAGAAAGTCTCATCTTAGTCAATGCTTTGATGCTAATGATAGCCCTTTGCCACCAACCAAACTTTATAGGTTGAAACATGTCCATCTGAACTAATTTTTCTCTTGAAAATCTATTTACACCCAACATGAACAATTCCTTCAGGTGGATCTACCAAGATCCAAACTTGGTTGGAGTACATAGATGCCATCTTAGATTTCATAGCTATCTTCAACTTTGAGGCATTAATATCAAATATTGCCTTCTCATAGGTGGTAGGGTCAACTAACTTGTTGTTATCCCCATATAAGATCAATTCATGTATTTCCTCCATCGATAAACCATAACATTGATCTAGAGGATGGGACACTTTACCAGACCTATAGGGAACCTTTGGATGATCTCCCTAACTTGGTTCATGTTGCTTAATAATCCAATAAGGTATTTATGGAATAAAAGACTCATTTTCTCTTCGATCTATTTTCTTCCCCATACCATTCTTTTGGATGAACTCTTCTTCTAAGACATAACTAGCGACCACAACTCTTAGGTCAACTGAAAATAGATATAACACCCTAAACTATCTTTAGGATATCTCACAAAATAACCCTTCTCAGATCTGGGATCCAACTTCTCTATTCTCAACCTCTTCGCATAAATCGGGCAACCCCAAATCCTAATATGCTTAAAACTCATAAGTTTCCCAACCCATATCTCATATGGTATGCTTGAAATAGATTTAGTCATTACTCAATTTATCCAACAAAGTCTGATTCTTACGTTCAGGCACACCATTCAACTGTGGTGTATAAGGAGGAGTCAACTATGAAACTATACCATAAACCTTAAAATAATCAATAAACTCAATATTCAAGTATTCACCTCCTCGATCTGATCAAAGAATCTTGATACTCTTTCCTGTTTAGTTTTCTACTTCAGTCTTGAATTCTTTGAACTTTTTAAATACTTCAGATTTGTACTTCATTAAGTACACGTAACCATGCCGTGATAAATCATCAGTAAAAGTTACAAAGTAGACATAACCACCCTAAGCCAAAACATTTATGGGCCCACATACACCTGAATGTATCAACCGTAACAATTTAGTAGCCCTTTCCCCTTGTCCAACAAAAGAAGACTTAGTCATTTTCTCAAGAATACATGACTCACAAGTTGGCTCAGGTTTAAAACCTAAATCACAAATGAACCCACTATGAGCTAACTTCATAAGCCTATTCTCGTCGATATGACCCAACCTTAGGTGCCACAATTGTTTGGGATTAATGTGATTACCTCAAGAACGCTTCTCTTTTAATGTGGTATTAGGTCTTGCAATAATTTGCTGACTATATTCACATGTATGTGTTTCTAGAAAATATAGACCGTTTATCATCACAGCTTTGCCCCCACACACATTATCAAACATAATGAAACATTCGCTTCGTGAAAAACAAAATGTATAACCATGTCTTACAAGCTATGTAATTGAAGCAACATTCTGAATCACATTCAGTATATGTAAACAATCATATAAAAAAAACACATGCCCAGAAGGTAAAGATACAAAAGTAGTTCTTATGGTTAATGCAGCAACGCTTACCCTATTGCTAACCCTTAACACAACTTTACGCTTCACAAGCGCCCTACTTTGATTGAGATCCTATGTAGACAAACAAAAATGAGATGTAGCACCAAAATCTACAATCCAAGAAGCAGGGTATCAACCAATTGAAAGATCAATCTCAATCACACATAGAGAAGGAAAAATACCTTAACCCTCTAGGCGCTTTCCCTTAAAGCTCCTTAGATAGTCTGGCCAGTTCCTCTTCTAGTGTCGGTTCTGACAGTAAAAGTAACAATTACCCTTACCCTGAACCTCCTTACCCTTAAACATTGTCTGAGCCCTACCCTATTGGCCTGTAGAACATTTCTCTTCATTTTCTTAAATTTTGGTTTCTTCTAGAAAGAAGACGAGGCAACAACAAGAACTCTTTCTCGACCCCTTCCTTTCATTTGTGATTGGGAAGTTATTAACATATTTAATAACTCAGGAAAATGACACTCAATCTTATTCATATAAAAATAAGTAATAAAGGAGGTGAAAGAATTCGACAACAATTGCAAAACCAAATTAATACGGAGTTGAGCATTCATCAAGAAATCCAAGGCATCAAGCTGACCAATCCAGTTGATCATGCTGATGGTATGGTCCCCAACATCTGAACCTTTAACCATCTGGGCCTGAAATAACTTCTTCGATATCTCATATAGAGCTGTCCGACTATGCTCGCTAAAGAGATCCTTAAGATGCTAAATCATGCTTGCAGCTTTCACATAATTTTCAAGTTGGCGCTGCAAGTCATTGGACATCGATGCAAGTATATAGTTACAGGCTCTCATGTCATATTCTTTCAAAATCTCCCAAGTGATAATCTCTTCCTCAGTCACAATTTGGGTAATTTCAATAGATGGTATATAGGACTAAGTATCATATATCGTTTCCATATTGAGCACAATTTTAAGACTTCAATACTAGTCAGAAAAATTTGGGCTAGTGAGCTTATTGGTTTTTAGAATATTAGTTAACAGATTTAAACCTGCCATTTTATCTGCAAAAAATAAATAGATATATTAGCTTGTATCTTTGCAAAAATCCATTTAATTAAGGTTTTTTAATTAAATGGATACTCTCACTAAATTTTTTGAATCCTATGTTTCCCTGCAGAAAACATGATTCAACCTCACATTGCAATTTTTTGGAATACTCTCATAATTGAGTAGGCAACACTTACCACCACGTCATATGTGAAGCTTGACCTTCGGCTTCTAACCCATCATAAACCTCACATTATAGTTTTTTAGCCTGATAGACTAGTTAGATCCCACCCACTATCTGGCTAAGTGCAATGAGTTGAACATAATCTTCCCTCACATTTTAGTTACTTGGTTAGGTGAGACCTGTTGAACACTGTCTCATCTCATGGTTAATAGGAGAAGTCAAACAATCTTTCATGAAATACACCTTCACATTTTAGTTTTTTTGATACACCCAATCAGACTAATGAACCCCTACAATAGTGAAAAGCCACAATGAATTCGATTCACCGCTCAGACCTAATATTAATTTTATGTGAAGATTTTTGGGTTTCTTAATTTTTAAGGTCTCATCATTCACCATTCATTCCATCATACAACCATTAAATAATAAAATGAACAATAAATTAACCAGGATGACCATGAGCTTGAACACAGAATAAATTCAAGCTTTTGGAATTTGATCCATGCCACACATCAACTCCTTGATGGATTGCACGCTTCACTGCTTCTGCTGCAATCAACTCCTTGATGCCATCTTCAATTTACAATATTTGTAAAATAAAGACTAAAAGAAACTACTCAAGGCTTATGCCTCAGTACATACTTGAATGAATAAATTATTACATATTGAATTAAATCAATCGAAGTTCTGTAACATTCATTCTTTCATACCAACACATGCTCATCCTGAACATTCATCCTCTTCCATTAAATAAAAATAATTTTTGAAAACATTTATCCTGCATATGTCAAATAATACAACTGAGCATCCAAACCCTTATATTTAAATCCCTGTGTCGATGTCCAATGTGAATTACCACACAATCATCAACAATGAAGCAATTAGAGGATGTTATTTGGCTATTGGAACTGGAAAGAGTCGACTTTTTAGTGCCTGGGAGTCGACTTTCTAGTTACCCGAGAGTCAACTCTTCCAAAAGGGAAAGTCGACTCTTCGACAACACAAAGATGAGACCCAACTTACTTAAGTCACTAAACTGCCAATTAAATGCTATATTTGACACATACAACTGCATATATACATTAAATACTAAGTTGATGCTCTGATACCACTAATGGAAATCACGTATATGGCGGTATGGGCAAAAATAAATTTTTTGCCATGTATTAGATACACACAACTAAATAAAACATACACGTTTACACTATCTTGGGTATTTAAGCAACACGCATATTCAACAATTAAATATAAAAAAATGCATACTTCTTGTTTAATGTAAGGATGGAGTACAAAAATTACTTCTGTACTAAGATTGAATCCACCTCAAACTGTGGTGGTTTTAGTCGATCCACACCTAGTATGCAGTCTGGTGCCGTTCATGTTGTTGCAAAAAATACAACAATTAAATTTTATGATGTGGGATTAGTTATTGCAGGTGTTTGAGCTTGGTGTCTAAAGGAACAAAGCTACCACAAGAATGTGAGTGTCGCAAGGATATGAGTGTTGCAAGGATATGAGGGTCGTAAGGATGAAATTGCCAAGAATGTTGTAGGTAAAGGTGTTGTTGCCATAAGGATGTTGTTGCAAGGATGGTGTTGCGGCTAGAATGATGTTGCCACAAGGGTTAAGCCTCTTGTCGAAAGAATCTGTGCTTATCATAACGATCCTCCATCTCCCTGTTGATACTGACAAAAAGGGTTAGAAGGCTCGCAGGCATCCTCACCCATGATGACCCTCCGATGCTAAAGTTAGTACTCGAAACATTCAATTATCCCAGAGAAATAATAAAAGCACTCTAGGTGTCTAGAATTTATCAAATCCCCTACATTTAGGTCCTATAGTGGGGGTATTTATAGGGCACAAACCCCGAGAATATCTAGTGTTGACATGTGTCCATTATCCTATGGCGAATGAATTCTTTCCGATTAAGATGTCTCTGTAGGGCAATCACACTACTACAAGTCATTTCTTGTTGCAAGGCTTATTGCACCAAGTGGGCTCCTTTGCTTTGGCCTTGCAGAGAGAAAAGATCTTAGCCTTGGGATATCTTTATCGCAAGGCTTACTATGCCGTGAGAATGCCTCCATCATAAGGCTTCATCCATGCCGAGGTATTGTGGCCTTGCCCTTGCCGTAAGGTCCCATCTGTAGTAAGGCCTTGTTATACCAAGAGACTTAGCCTTGTCACAAGGTTTGGCTTTACTGCAAGACCCACCATGCCTTTGCCGTAAGACCTACTATGTCTTAAGTATGCCTTTTTCCCAAGACTAGCCATGCCTTTACAGTAATACCCTCCATGCCTTTCCCACAAGACCCACCATGTCTTGGGTATGCCTTTGCTACAAGACCCACCATGGCTTTAGTATGTCTTTGTCGTAAAACCCATTTGTGCCAAGATGATTTCCTTATTGTAAGGCCCTATTGGTGCCTACCATAAGCCCTATTGGTGCTGAGATGATTTCCTTGTTGCAAGGCCTAACCTCAAAACCATTCCATGCTGAATTTATACCTTTATCGCAAGGCACACACACTGCCTTAAGGCACACTACCACAAGGTCATATTTAGGGATTATTTTGCTTCAAAAAATTCCATTTTTCTGTAGGTGGTACATTTCTATCACCTTTTCCCATACTAGACACAAAGATTCCCCGTATCACCAGTACCCACGTCTCAAAATTATACACGTGACCTTCACATGTATAATTTATGGTGTTGTGGCCAGCTTACAACAATAATATTTATTTATTTAGGGATCAGCCTGAGCAAAAGTATCCATCAATGTCAAGAGTCTAGGGTATCATTCGCGAGGCTTTGACGAGTCCGAATTGGGTCAGAGTTGGAATTCTACAAGGCCTGGGCCTAGAATAGTCTTTAGAATCTTCTTTGCAAGGTACCCGAAGGGGTCTTCATGTGACAAGCAATGTGGGACCCTGATGGGGCCTTCAATAGATTGGTCTTCCAAGGTTAAGGAAAAGTCGTCTAGAATTTAGCCTGCAGGCACAATAACAATTCGAAGGCCACGCAAGGGAATTCCCCGCGCGGGCCCTCCGACGACCAAGTTAGATAATTTCCTGAGAAATACATCCAATGCATGTCACAGATATTATGCATGACCTTACTAATATGTGCATAAATGTTCATGTTTATGCTGATGAATAGTTGCTCTTTCATGAATAGTACTGTTCAAATAACCGACTGGCTGAAGAACTGATTGGGTGTTGATTATAACCGATTGGCTAAAGAACCGACTGGCAAAAGAAACAAGTGGCCTTCAGAAAGAACTGACTAGTTTAAGAACCGACTAGCCTTAAGTACGTAACAACTGGGTCTTCCTTAGGACCGAGTGGCCTTGAGTAACAATTGGGTGTTCATAATAATCGACTGGGTCTTCCTTAGAACCGAGTGGCCTTGAGTAACGATTGGGTCTTCATAAGAATTGACTGAGTCTTCCTTAGAACCGAGTGGCCTAAGAACCGATTGACCCTTTGAATGCTTGAGAGCAAAATAGAGTCCTTATCTTCTCCGAAAGATGAGTTCCCTTAATGAAGAGTCAAGTCTCCTATTTATAGAGAAGAGAGTGAGGGACACGTGGCAATCATCTCGGGCTTCCCAGAGGACATGTGGCAGCCATCAAGAGCTTCTCGGATGGCATATTCTCAACATATTCGGCCTCGAGATTTTGAAGAAACATGGGCTAAGAACTGTGTTGGACCCACTCGGTTCAACGGAACTGAGATGCACTCAGTTTAAAAGAACTGAGTAGGTCTCGGTTGTGGCCATTTTGGCCACCAAAGAAATCGAGATCCACTTGGGTCTCAGTGGTGGCCACTTAATGGCCACCATGAACTGAGAGAAAAGGGGCCGAGAGGCCTCTTAATTGTAGGAATCGATTCATAGGAATCGATTGGGTCTCAGTTTTGGCCACCCTTGGGTGGCCAAAACTGAACCGAGAAAGGGGGCGAGAGCCCTCTTTAAATATAATTGAGACCTACTCGGTTTAACCGAGTAGGTCTCGGTTGTGGCCACCCAAGGGTGGCCACAATTGAAATGAGAGGTGGCGAGAGCCCCCTTAATTATTAACCGAGTCCCACTCAGTTCAAAGGAACCGAGTGGGTCTCGGTTCCAAGGAACCAATTGAAGGCATTCGCCCCCATTAATAAAATGAGAGAGGGGAGCCGAGACCCACTCGGCTCCCCTAATCAAAATCAAGACACTACAACTGAGTGGGTCTCGGTTTTGGCCACCCAAGGGTGGCCAAATTTCAATCGAGTAGGGGGCCACTTGCTCCCCAATTGCTACTTCTTCAAATTATTTAATCACTGTGTGGTCCAATTGTCTAATCCCATGCCTGCCATATTTATATATATATATATATATATATAATATTCATAACTTGTTGGACTCTCAATTATTTAATAATATTTTTGTATCAATTGTCTTCACGTGTTGGGCAGCTTGGGCTTCAACTTCAATTGGATTCTCAATTAAATGCTCCAACTGTAAGGCTTGATATCATCTTAATTTGCTCTTTGGATAAATGATTTTCATATTGCAAATCTTCATTGGCATCAACAACTATAAGATGATGAAATAGATGTCTCGGCAAAACACTTATGATGCCATGGTTTCTTCCTTTGTAGTATAAATCCATATGCTCAATACTTGCTCGCCTTAGCACACTGGCTTGACTCCTTTTTGCTTTCCCGGCTCCCGAAAGGGTGAGAGTTTTTCTTTTTGAAACTATGGTGATGTCTGTTGTAGTTATGAGAGTAACTCATATGTCCCTGTGGTCAGAGAGAAATCCATATTTTATTCACGTAGTTCGGTGTATCCCTACGTTCGTGACTATAAAAATATCCATATTTTGTTTACACAGTTCGACATATCCCTACTTCCGCGGTATATTTTATTTTAGCGGTTTGGCATGACCCTATGTCCGTGATTATAGAAAATAATCTTATTTTGTTTACGTGGTTCGACATAAACCTACGTCCGTTATATATTTTGTTTTCGCGGTTCGACGTGACCCTACATCCGCGATTAGAAAAATATCCATATTTTGTTTACGCGGTTTGGCGTATCCCTATTTCTACGGTATATTTTATTTTTGCGGTTCGGCGTGACCCTACGTCCGCGATTATAGAAAATAATCTTATTTTGTTTACGCGATTTGGCGTAAACCTACGTTCGCTATATATTTTGTTTTCGCGGTTCGGCGTGACCGTACGTTCGCGATTAGAAAAATATCCATATTTATTTACACGGTTCGGCATATCCCTGCTTCCGCGGTATATTTTATTTTTGCGATTCAGCGTGACCCTACATCCACAATTATAGAAAATAATCTTATTTTGTTTACACGGTTCGGCATAAACCTACATCCGCGATTAGAAAAATATCCATATTTTGTTTACGCGGTTCAGCGTATCCCTACTTCCACAGTTGGGGGACCCGATCTTGTTGATGGAACTATTGTTCAAACTGTATTGTCGGGTTGTCAGGCAGAACAACAGGCCAATAGTTCAAACACGATAATTGTACAGACCACATTGTCGGGTCATTAGGCGGGACAATAGGCCAATCTTGCAGACAGAACGATTGTGCAAACCACATTGTCGGGCCGTTAAGGGGGACAATGGGCCAATCTTGTATATCGTGTCGTCGGGATGTAAGCGGGACGAGACTTATTATGGGAAAAGAACTTTCGGTTGATCTTTTCCTTTCATCTCGAGCAATAAGGTAGACAAATAATAACGGACAAAATAATAATAATAATTCTTTCGCACTAGAAAATAGTATTAGTGTGGTTCAACCAAAAGTGCATGTGTCCACAGTCTAGCGTTGGGCTCGCAAATGCAGATAATTCATATGAAAAAGAAATAATACAACTCAAAATTATTCTTACGCAGTTTTTTTGGCAATAAGTAGAGTTCATTCATTCTTCTTCCCAAACGTGTGTCTCTCGCTAATCTCCACGAATTTGTCCCACGCCTTAAGGTGTTGGGAACTTCATCAGTAGATGGTAGGAGGAGACGATAGCCTTCATGTCATTGAGTAGGGGGCGGCCTAAGATCACATTGTATGCAGCTGAGGTGGCTCTAATCACCGTAAAATTGGCTTGTTGTCGAGAGGTGGATTTTGTCTATAGTCCCTCCCTTTCTCTTGTCGTCTTCGATCATGGTTCTCGTGCCCTTCAGGCCTTTCTTCCCTTCTTTGTGGCTCCCGGTTGTCCCTCTCTTCTTTTTGTACATATCTTTGCAAATGTCCTTCCCGAATAAGCATCTCAATTTGATTTTTTAGTTCCTTGCATTAATTAGTGGAGTGGCCACGAGTTCTATGATATATGCAATATTCGTCTTGATCCCTTCCCATAGGATGATCAATTCTATTCGGGGGCTTGATAAGCCCTGACCTTTCCACCGTTGCTAATATAGCAGACTATGGCTGAGTAAGGCGGGTGTGATGATTGAATTGGAGTCTAGGTGGATTCGGCCTCCATACCCTTTCATGTCGCCTATTGAAGTCCTCTTCACTTTCTCAACCTTTTCTCTTTCGTTCTCCATCTTCATCTCTTCCCACTATTTTCATCATTTCAGTGTGAAGTACGTATATGTTTGCTTTAACGAACAAATCCGCCAAGGACTTTGGGGGGTCCAATGACAGTGACCCTTGGAAAGATATTTGTTGTGTTTCTTGCATCATAGCATAGATTGCCATTTCAAGTGGTAGGTCTCGGATCTCAATGGTGGCGTTTCGAAATCTATCTACATATTGCCTTAGGGTCTCTTTGTCTCCCTGTCAAATGTTGAGAAGATGTGTTGCGTCCCTCTTTTTTTGACTACTAATTACGAAGGCTTTAATGAATTCTACTCTTAACTGCGCAAATGATGAAATGGACCCATCAGGTAATCCCTTGAACTAGGTTCGTGCATGTGTAACACCCCAAATTTCTTGAGCGTGTTATAACTTAGGATTTCGGGATTATAAAAATTTTTCATATCACAATAGCTGTCATACACCACATAATATCCCAAAAACCCTAATTTTAACCTTCTCAGCTTAACAAACCCAATAATCAAATAGCTAAGACAGGTATTAAAATCTCAAATGCAGAAGCTAGATCGAACCTGATATGGTTCAAAACCATAACATTTTATTTATCATAAAATTCTTCAAGACGTCTACAAAATGTATTAATATACATCGTCTCTAGCAAAT
Source organism: Diospyros kaki (assembly GCA_036245055.1). Classification (NCBI taxonomy): domain Eukaryota; kingdom Viridiplantae; phylum Streptophyta; class Magnoliopsida; order Ericales; family Ebenaceae; genus Diospyros; species Diospyros kaki. The sequence continues at coordinate 133,431 of BSEG01000011.1, forward strand.
GATAACTAAACATCTTAAACATATCCAAAATTACATAAGCTCGCACATAAACAAAAGTATGCTAAACATGTTACAGGTAGTAAATTAAACATCTTCTTCAGCTACCTCCTTTCCCTTAGAGCTGCTCGTCAAACCTGGAACGTTTGAATATTCCAGGGACATAGTCCAATTAGAAGATGAATCTTCTAGTGAGAAACTCCAAAAACAGTTTATATCGATGCATGATCAGGTATAAAATGTATGAGAATACAACGAGAACTACTCCGAAGTGCCTCGTGAACATGTCAGCCTCCTCCAACGAGAGCTTTCTCAATGGCGCATGCATAGCGCCTCTCGGGAGGTTCCTAACCATGTCACTTCGGCCCAACTTCATAGAACTCATGCAAGCACCACATCCATTGTGCCTTAGACTCACGGTCTTCCCCACGAGAGCTTTCTCGATGGCGCATGCATAGCGCCTCTCGGGGGATCTCCGACTTTTGCCCTCGGCTAACAACAAATAGGTACAACAGTATGGCCACACGAATTTTATAAATGCAACAGTTAAAAAGCCAACAGCATATATTTTCAGGAAAATTCAGTTCATAGATGCAACATGATTTCACGTAAGCAAATAATAAGAGTTTACGTATAAGAACTTCACGAAACACGTGTCATGCAATAGAAGTATCTCATAAGAGAAATAAAAATAAGATTTGGAGTATAAGAGTCTCACGGAGTCTCACATAAACCAATTTGTCACACAAAACTAGGTTTTTAAGTCAGAGCACTCACCTTATTGGGTTATCTCTTCGACGGTATTATTTTACAACAAACGGCCTAGATTTCTGCAGAAAATACATGTTTTGGTAAACCTAACCTCAAATATTTTTACATATACTTGAAAGGTATTAAATTAGGGGCATAAATGGAAAATATCATGTAAAAAGGACCCTTCACACGCCCTCACGCGCCCAAAGAAGTCGGGCCACGCGCCCCCACGCGCGGCCATTTTCCGGCGCGTGTAGCTCACGCGCTGCACAGCAGAATTCGGACAACTCGCGTCGTTTTCGTATTTTGGCCATATCTCCCTCGTTTTAACTCCGATTCGACCCCCGTTTGAACCTACGCGGCCCTCTCTTCCCTCTCTACAGGATTATCAAAAAAAATCGGACTTACCTTGCTTTTATGCTGACTGATTTTGGCGAACTCTGGCGAAGACCCGCAACTCCGACGAGGCTCGTTCTCCGCCGCTTCTTCGTCGCTTTCTTCCCGCCTTCTTGCCGAACCTCTTTCTCTCTCTCTAGAGTGAGCTCCTCCTCTTAGAGTGCTTCACTCCTCAAATTTGTTTGGAATGGTTTGAGAAGAACTCAAGGTGCCTATTTATAGAATCCTCCAACCAATGGTGTTATGCCACTTGTCACAATTTTAGCCATGGACTCCAAAGATTCAAAGCCATAATTGAGTAGCTTTTGAAATCCAAAACTAGAATTAATCTAACTTTTGAAGTCCAAGCTAAAACCCTAAACTTCTTTCAAATAACACTTTGGCCCTTATTTCAAGTTTTCAACTTTAACATTTCACCACCTAAGCTCATAATTTCATCATTCTTTCATTTGGATAATTTCTCTGATTAGAATTATATCCTCAAACATCAAATTTATCAAGATACTTAAAATCCCAAAATTATTAACTCAAAATTACTCAATATATACGATTTTTCGGAAGCCCCTTACCATCATTCGGTATTTTTAGGGTATAACCTAGCTTAACCGAAAACCATTTCTAATTTGATTTCTTTCAGTGCAATAAGTCTCACCTCGAGACGCTCGTTAAAATTATACCTTTGTCCTTAGGTATCTAAGCTCCAGGGCACTCCCTACGATCGATTCGGTCACTTGTTGCCATTTTAAGCATATTTTCGGTAATTTAAACTCACTTAAAATACGTGGCAACCTTACGAAAATATGGGGTATTACAGCATGCCCCGCTAAAGTTAGAGAAAATGCTCGACACATGATTTCGTCTTCCCATCCATGAAGTACCATTAGCGATTCATAATTTTCAACATGATTTTCGAGGTCATCATTGCCAGTATAAGGGATAATTTGTGGCATCTTAAATTTTTTGGGCAGTGGCTTCCCCAATATGTTTTGGGTGAACCGGGACTTTCTTCTAGGCTGCTCCTCAGTAGTCGGGATCAATTTTTTCTGTTCTAGCACTTCTTCTATCACTCTTTTCATGTCCTCCCCCATACTCATTGTAGTGTTATTTTTATCAGTCTTTCTATTTTTTGGCGATGAATTCCTAATGGGACTTTCCTTTCCTCTTGCGGGCATACTTGTCACAGCTTCTGGTTGTCTTTTGCCTTTCAAGTTTTGCCTATCACCTCTCTCTCTTTGATAGTTTGACTTAGGCTCCAAGCTTTGTTGCAACGAGGTGTTAGGGTCTCGCGACAAAGTTTTTAAGTAATTTCCTTAATGGGGTGAGGATCGAGAATGGGTGTTGGACGTAGCTTCTTCATAAGAATTAATCTCTTTATCTCTTGGTTGAGTTTCCCTCAGTAGTATTGTTTCGAGTATAAACCTTCTCAGTGTCGTGGGCAGTTTGGTATCTAGAACCATACTTTGAAGTATTCCTGCCATGTCTTATAGGGTTTACATTCCTTCGATATGCTATTGTCGCAACTCCTCATAGTCCGCCAATGGGACAGTAGGAATAACTTAATGTGACGGTCCAAGTTGATGGTGAGCTTCTTGTTGATTCATCAAGTGTCGAGAACTTGGTGGGGGTGATTGGGCTCCCACTTGTTCCAGGGCATCGAAGGAAGTTGACTGAAGGCTCCCTTATTGTTGAAAGTTGGGTGGGAGCTGGTACGCTCCTATTGGATTTTGTGAGTCTCGTGCAGGAAGACGAATTTCAACACCCTGAAATATATTCCGTTGATTGCCTCTAATGCTTGCCATTGATGGCGTATTTTGTTTGACTTGTCATTGCGTTTCCCACAGACGGTGCCAATTGTTGTGGCCAACTTACAACAATAATATTTATTTATTTAGGGATCAACCTGAGATAAAGTATCCATCAATGTCAAGAGTCCAGGGTGCCATTTGCGAGGCTTTGACGAGTCTGAATCGGGTCAGAGTTGGAATTCTACAAGGCCTGGGCCTAGAATAGTCTTAAGAATCTTCTTTGCGAGGTACTCGAAGGGGTCTTTGTGTGACAAGCGACTTGGGACCCTAATGGGGCCTTCAATAGATTGGTCTTCCAAGGCTGAGGGAAAGTCATCCAGAATTTAGCCTGCAGGCATAACAACAATTAGAAGGCCACGCATGGGGAATTCCCCGTGCGGGCCCTCCGACAGCCAAGTCAGATAATTTCCTGAGAAATACGTCCAATGCATGTCGCAGATATTATGCATGACATTACTAATATGTGCATAAATGTTCATATTTATGCTGATGAATAGTTGCGGGAGAATAGTTGCTCTTTCATGAATAGTACTGTTCAAATAACCAACTGGTTGCTGATTATAACTGACTGGCTAAAGAACCGACTAGGTGCTGATTATAACCAACTGGTTGTTGATTATAATCGATTGGCTAAAGAATCGACTGGCCAAAGAAACAAGTGGCCTTCAGAAAGAACCGACTGGCTTAAGAACCGAGTGGCCTTGAGAAAGAACTGACTAGCCTTGAGTACGTAACGACTGGGTCTTCCTTAGGACCGAGTGGCCTTGAGTAATGATTGGGTCTTCATAAGAACCGACTGGGTCTTCCTTAGAACCATGTGTCCTTGAGTAACGGTTGGGTCTTCATAAGAACCGAATGGGTCTTCCTTAGAACCGGACCTTAGAACCGACTGACCCTTTGAATGCTTAAGAGCAAAATAGAGTCCTTGTCTTCTCCGAAAGATGAGTCCCCTTAATGAAGAGGCAAGTCTCCTATTTATAGAGGAGAGAGTGAGGGACACGTGGCAATCATCTTGGGCTTCCCGAGGGACACGTGGCAGCCATCGGGAGCTTCCTGGATGGCATATTCTCAACATATTTGACCCCGAGATTTTGAAGAAACACAGGCTAAGAACCGAGTTGGACCCACTTGGTTCAACGGAACCGAGACGCACTCGGTTTAAAAGAACCGAGTGGGTCTCGGTTGTGGCCATTTTTGCCACCAAATAAATCGAGATCCACTTGGGTCTCGGTGGTGGCCACTTAATGGCCACCATGAACCGAGAGAGGGGGGGTCGAGAGGCCCCTTAATTGTAGTCGAGACCCACTCGGTTCATAGGAATCGATTGGGTCTCAATTTTTGCCACCCTTGGGTGGCCAAAATTGAACCAAGAAGGGGGGCAAGAGCCCCCTTTAAATATAACCGAGACCCACTTAGTTTAACTGAGTAGGTCTCGGTTGTGGCCACCCTTGGGTGGCCACAATTGAAACGAGAGGGGGCGAGAACCCCCTTAATTATTAACCGAGACCCACTCGGTTCAAAGGAACCAAGTGGGTCTCGGTTCCAAAGAACCGATTGGGGGCATTCGCCCTCATTAATAAAATAAGAAAGGGGAGCCTCTCGGCTTCCCTTATCAAAATCGAGACACCACAACCGAGTGGGTCTCAATTTTGGTCACCCAATGGTGGCCAAATTTCAATCGAGTGGGGGGCCACTTGCTCCCTAATTACTGCTTCTTCAAATTATTTAATCATTGTGCGGTCCAATTGCCTCTAATCCCATGCCTGCCATAGATATATATAATATTCATAACTTGTTGGACTCTCAATTATTTAATAATATTTTTGTATCAATTGTCTTCACGTGTTGGGCAGCTTGGGCTTCAACTTCAATTTTTAAGTTTTAGACTCTAGTAATAGTTTAATTGATTAAATGCTCCAACTGTAAGGCTTGATATCATCTTACTTTGCTCTTTGGCTAAATGATCTCTCAATGGTGGCTTGAAAATAATAGGTTACGGCTTGCTTCCATGGGTCTTTTGGTAGGGCATATCATATGGCAATAGTAGAAATTACAGAGGAAGAAGAAGAATAAAAATGTGTATCTGAGAAGCAGAAGCAATTTGCTTCTTTTATGAAACTTCTTCCCCTCCCCAATTCCAATTTCTCCTCACGTCTGCCAACCACCCCCAACTACCCCCTCCAATTTTGTGCAACATGGCGCTTAATTATTGTGGCTACTGGGGAGCCAAGAGTTGACTTTTGAATCTAGAAGAGTCAATTCTCGGTGCCACCAAGAGTCGACTTTTTAGAAGCCAAAAGTTGACTCTCAGGGCCTTTAGTCAACATTTGACTAGCAAATTCCTTAGACACTTTAGGCACATGATGGCGATACCAAATGCAACACTATATGGTGTGTGACTTTCTAGGTTTACTACCCGTTAGCAATCAGATAATATCAAAACCCCTTTCAGTACTGGTTAACCCTTTGTCCTATTACCAGAACTTCTCCAAATTCCAATGACGATCTGAGAATTTCTGAATAGCGTTTAGTAGCAGTTCATGATAGTATAGGTGGTAGTGAAATCTCACTTCAAGTAAACCTCTTATAGTTGATGATTATCGGGTGCTATAATCCTTCCATCACCTAATGTCTTGACTGAGCGAGAGCCATGTAGTGACAAACTCAAAAACTCAGTAACTATGTGTCAAAACTCATCAATGTGACTGGATGACACGTCGAGAAATACCTTTCCTGACTTTCAATTTTTCCTAGGCAGGGACTGTCCCATCACATCAACAGTAGATCACATAGGACATTCACCCTATTAAATACTGACGAGGGAAACAAATCCTATTTCCAACACTTGTCTCCATATACTCGCAATACAGAACCACATAGATGAACATTTCCACCTCCCAATTGAATGGTTCAACTCATTACCAAATCCCGCACACCAATACACAAAACAACCTTGTCAGCTCAAGTTTAAGGATTAACACACCATTGCAACCTGATAACTTAACCATTATCTACCATGCCATGTGGTCAGTTATCGACGTCACATTTAGCTGATTGTTCCTCAATAACCACCCACAGGTCTACTAGCGACATCTCATGTCATATGACGCGTGGTACACCACACTTTATTCAATATCCCCATGCCAAACGAGGTAGAAACCCATGTGCTAGTCCAACTCGATTAATCAAAGTCCCCATCCAAAGAATTTAAGGACTAGGAATAGTTTAAGAAGTTTTGTTAGCAGAGAATCTTGTAACACAATCTCAACACCTTGAGAATAAGATTTTTAAACAAAAGATCTAGAGACTCATTTATATAATTAATTAAAGAAAATATAAATGAAAAAAACCTTGCCTTTTATTGATTTATACAAAGATACAACGAATGTATAAAACAAGCCCACTAGATGTCATCTAAATCTAGCATCAAGGCACACAACACTAACAATAATATCTTGTATAAAGTCATTTCCAAGATCCTAGCCAATAGGATTAAGCCAGTGCTTTCCGGTTTGGTGGATGAGTCTCATGCGGCCTTTATCCTAGGGCAATTAATTAGCAATAACATCTTGCTTGCTTAGGAGCTAGTTTTTTAATACCATCTCCATAAGGGGCCTCCTCGTTGCGCAATGAAGATGGATTGATCCACCATACACAGTCCTTTAAATTTTAGTTCCGCTGGAAATGCGAGTAGACTCAGTTGGTGATGCTCATGATTACGGATGATTTGTTATTATTCTCCCATGGTGACCCTACTTATGTGAGCATTCTAAAATCATGTCTAGAGAGATTATCTTCTATGTTTGGCCTCAGGGCCAATTCCTTGAATAGTGGTTGTTTTGTCTCCTGTAGGGATGATTCATTAAGAGATGATATTTTTAATGCCTTAGGGCTCCAGATAGGTGTTCTGCCTATGCGTTATTTGAGGGTGCCTTTGCTTTCCACCAAGTTATCCTATGGTAATTGCCAGCCTATTATTGATAAGGTGAAAAATAGGATTTGCTCTTAGCCTAGTAGGTTACTCTCATTTAGGAGGCACCTACAGTTGGCTCATTCTGTTCTTTCCACCATCTATGTGTATTAGGCTTCCATGTTTATCCTTCCAAAGCGTGTGATTCGAGAGATTGAACAGTTAATCCATAATTTTCTTTGGACGGGTAATGAGGCTGATTCCCATAGAGCGAAGTGGTGTGGCGTGGCGGGAGATTTGCTGCCTTAAGGAGCATGCAGGCTTGGGTCTCAAGCCTTTTATGTCTGGAATCAAGCCTTGGTCGCCAAGTTAATTTGGCGTTTGCTTTTGCATGATATGGAGTTGCTTTGGGTGAAGTAGGCCCATACCTATTGAGTAAAAATGGCATGTTTCTAGCTCCTTACAGTGCCCTGTGCTTGCCCATGGTACTAGAAGAAGCTGTTCTCTCTAAGGGGAGCTATGAGATCCCGATTTGGGTGAAAGATTGGGGACAGGGGCAACATGTTCCTGTGACATGATTAGTGGCACCCTTTAGGTGTGCTCATTGATCATTTTTCTCACCAATTGCCTTGGCAATTAAGCATCCCAAATTTAGCCAAGGTCTCGAATATTATTGAGGATGGCTCCTAGAATTGGCCAGAGACTTCTTCCTCTCCGGCTTCATATCTTATTCGGAACCACCTTCCTAGCCTCCCCTATTTTGAGTGCCGGGATGAGCCTTATTGGCTCCTGGCCTCAAACAGGACCTTCTCAGTTAGGGCAGTGTTCTAGGATCTCTAGGTTCAGTACCCCTGGGTTCCTTAATATTGGGTAGTTTGGTCGTCAATGGATATTCCAGCTCATATTTTCATATTCTGGTTAGCGATTTGGGAGCATTTATCTACACTTAACAGTATTAACTTGTTCTTATCTTTTTCGAATAGATGTTTTCTTTACAGGGTAGATGCAGAGAGACATAGTCACCTATTTTTTGAGTGTGCCTATTCCCGAGATATGTTGACCTTCTTTTGTAGATCGAAGAAATTTAGATGGCTATGGCGTCGGTAAGATATTGGTGTGCTCTTGGTGGCTACGAGATGGAGTGGAAAAGGCTCGTGGAAGATTGCGAATAGGCTAGTTCTTCAAGCATTGGTGTACTTTCTTTGGAGGGAGTGTAACAATAGATGCTTTCGTGATCAAGAGAGATTTGCCTCTTAATTGGTGCATCAAATTCAGTGTGTTGTATGGGCCCATCTCGTGATTGTTCGCTTCAGGTCATCTCTTCAGAGTCATCCTCTTCGTCATGTCTGGTGACTCCTAAGGGACCAATCTCAACATTTAGGTGATAGGAGATTATCGTAGGACTAATTCTGTGCATATCTACTAGTGTCCACGAAAAGGTATTCCCATTGACTCATAAGTATTTAATTATTTCCCTTCTTACATTCCTTTGAAACTGGCTTTCCACATATACCAACTTTTGACATCTTCTTCTTATAACCTTATAGCTTCCAATTTTTCCACATGTTGAGGCTTATTTACAATTTGTTCAGTTATAACTAGAGTTTCTTCCCTTTCTTTCCCTTTTGTAAAGGAAATGTAACAATTTATTGCCTTCTTTTAGTCACCTTAAACTTGTCTTAATTCATGAGGTGTTAGGAATTTCATCAAGAGATATCCCAAAGAAATTACTACCCTCATATCATTTTGGGGGTGGCCACCCAAGATCACATTATTATATGTTGACGAGAATGTCTTCGCTACCATGAAATTTATTTGTCTCATCACACTTTAGGGTTCATTACGAAGTGTAATTGCTAGTTGCATAAATCTAGCCACGAGTATAGTTTCTCCAGTAAAGCTATATAGAAGAGAATATACAACTTTCAATTTTTCTTGGGAGATGATCATTTTTTTCAAAGCGGTTCTAGTAAATTAGGTTTACTAAGTTGTCTTTATCTATTAGCATCCTCCCAATTGGATGTTTTGTTATCACAACCAAGATAACCATAGGATCATCATAGGCCATAATAATGTTCCCCTTATCTTCCGGAGTGAAGGTAATGGGTTCCTCGTTTTCCTAAACCTTGATCACAAAGTTCACCTAATAGGCTTGCTTGGCATAGGCCATTTTAGAAGATGAATTGTCTTTTGCCAGGGCTAGAAATGACATGAATGACTTGATGAGTAGGCTCGTCGTCTAATCGAGTGGTTTTTCTATCTTCCTTTCTTTTGTCATCTTGTTACTTGTTTCGCCCCTCTTGTCTTTCTGGCGTTTCATCTTATCTTTCATGATGTCATCTTTCTCTTGCTTCAACATGAACATATCTTCTTCATCTTTCATCTTTGATTAGAAACTCAATTTGGTTCATCAGTTCATGACACTTATTAATTGTATGTCTGTGAGTACCATGGAACTTACATAAAGCATCCATGTCCCTTCCCAATGGTCGATCAGTCTTTTTAGGAAATTTAATTAAGCTTAAACCTTTGATAGTTTCTAGAATATCAAATTGTGGTTTTGTGAAGTGTAATTTCTAAACTAGAGTTTGAAAGGGTATTTAGATTTTCCTTTCTTTTACTTATCCCTTTTATTAATTTTTTTTTCTCTTTTTTCATTTCCCCCAACTATTTGCATTACCTCAACCTGCAGAATATATTTGTTACTTGGACAAACAAATATATTAAAGATGCAGACAAATTTAGAGTAAGGGATTCTTGTAATGGTATTGACTTAATTCCTTGGAGCCTTACTACCATACCCACCTGCAAGTCCTATATTTCCAAAACTGCATTTTTGAATTGATCAACATATTGCTTGGAAAGTTTCTTTGTTGCTTTTTCGGATGTTGAGTAAGTAGATGACATCCTTCTTTCTTTGGTTGTTAATGATTAAAGCCTAAATAAACTCTCTCCTCAAACCTTCAAAAAAGCAAAAATAGATTTTTCAATTAGGTCATTAAACCACTTGCAAGGATGGTTGATTAACTTTAAAGAAAAAGCTCGATGCATGATAGTGTCTTCCCATCCATGTAACAACATTACATATTCATAATTTTGGATGTGATCATAAGGATCACCTTTTCCCAAATAAGTACTGAGTGAAGGCAATTTAAAATTAAGAGAAATGGGTTTCTCCATGATCTCATGAGTAAATGAGACCTTTCTCTTGTGTTAGTTTTCTTTCGTGGGTCTAGTTTTTTTTGCTCCAGTATTTTGTTCAATTATTTTTTTCATATCGGTCTAGTTTTTTTTGCTCCAATATCTGTTCAATCATTTTTTTCATATCTGTAGCTTTTTGAGCATTAAAAATAGACTAATTATCCTCTTCTTACTCTTTTCTAGCCTAATTTCTAAGAGAAACCCTGCCTTCTCGGGTTGTTGTACTTTCCTCAATTTCTTGGTATTTTTCTTTCGAAGTTGTACTACCCTTATTTCATATTCGACCATGGTTATTGCAACATTTCTAGGTCAAACTAAATCCAAGAAAGTCTCTCAATAAGTCTCTGGGAGGTGTAGATTCTTGGGCATGAGACTCTTTAGGAAGGTCTCCTGAAAGGTCTCAGATGTTGGATTATTTTGTCCATTTTTTTATGTAATTTTACAAAGTTAACAGAAGAGATGCATGAGGCATGACATTTTGTAGAAAAACTGCAATCTCTTGAAGGGCGTTAGTACTTTCCTTGTGTTGCTTCCAAAGTGAACTAACAATGGAGCAATCCTAGACCTCTTAAAAGGTCATTTTGAGAAAGTCTCCCAGTTCCTCGAGAAATTCTAAGAATTACTGACAAAAGAATTCAAGGACTCTTATTTTGGATTGAAAATAGCTGAAGTCAAATTTCAAGAGCCTCACCAAACTCTATTAGAAGTACCCCAACCTACTCTATATCAATACCCACTTGAGAATAATAGAAGTCAAAAAAGGCAAGGAATATATTAACCTCCACAAGGACGGTTATGTCCAAATTGAGAATCCATAAAAGTGATTTGTTATAGTGGAAAAGAAATTGTCCGAGTGATATATTTGTACTATCATATGTATAATGGAGTCCGTATTTTGTCTGGTATGAAGAAAATTATCTTTTTACTATACATATCCCAAGTCGAAACAAAGAACCTGCCTCACCATTCTCCTTCCCCTTATCACAGAAGTCAAAGACAAGACTTACCATGACAAAGGCCTTCCTTTCATCTTAGAAAGAAGTCTTATGTAAGTCATTTCTTCATTTCATTTATTTCAACCACTTGAGATCTTGTGCAAACCATCTTAAATATTTGTGTATATTCATCTTTTTGATCCATTTCCAACAAACACTGCCAATTATTGTCGTTCAAATACAACAACAAGATTTATTTGTCAAGGGAAAACCATCTTAAAATTTTGAATACTCTACAAAGAGGAAAATCATCAGAAAGTGTAGGGTATTCCTTGTGCAAGTACTCTTATGCTTAAGTTAGATTCTTAAAAATCACATAAAGAATTGTAGAACTCCTAAACTAGTAAAAAGTGATTTACTTGGGAAAAAATATCCTTATCTATTTATAGATGAAATTGTTGGGAAGCGATAATAATCTTGATATATTGAGGTTAGGATTTGTTATAGATAATGTTCATGATCTCTTGCAAATTTTTAGGAGAAGATTTTAGAAGAAATTGCTTGCTCATTTATCATGAGAATACTCCACAATGGACTACCCGAGAGACTTTTCCAAGGCTTCTTGGTTCTTTTTAACAGAAGGCTATCAAGAGAAGTGTCCTAGGACCTCTCAGTTAACAGGGTTTTTTGGAACCTTTTTTGTCATTATTTTATTTTTCTGACCCTTACACTTTTGAACTATGAGTTTTATGGGCTTGTTGCTATGCCTTGGTCAAAAATAATAAAATGGTGTCTAAACAAAAAAAAAATAAACTATAAACATTTTCACAATCAATTTTAAATTACAAAAAAATATCTATACAAATAATTCGAATCACAAAAATTTGAGGGTTTCACCGTAATTTTTTACTTCATAATTCTTTCATCAAACAGAAAACAACGTTCAAGTGGCACGCTCACATAATGCAATTAATTAAAGTTGGGGGTACTCCTGGAAATACAAAATACTCGTGCCAAAAGTCGACCGTTACAGAGTTCAAAATCAGCACAAGCGTTTGAATGTACGCTCCTTCCTTCCTTCACAATCTCTCTCTCTCTCTCTCTCTCTCTCTCTCTCTCTCTCTCTCAGATCATTCATAGCCTCTATTTGTTCCTCTCTCGTGTAATACAATAACACATACGATGTCCGATCAGCAGAATTCATACTCAGGTGCGATGATGATGGAGTCGAAGCCTCCACACCCGCTTCACCAAATAGCAGAGACCCCAACGCACAAGCTTCTGTTGAAGCAATGGCTGAAAGAAGAGGAGCTAATCCTGAACCGGATCTGCCTCAAAGAGACCCAAATCGACACCATCCGCAAAGAGATCACCCAACTCTACTGCTTCTTCTTCCTCTTCCACTCAACGGCTCTGGTCCTGCTCTTCAGCAGCAGCGCCTCTCATTCGGTGTCTTCTTGCCACAGATCCTGGATCCCCTCGCTCTGCTCCCTTCTCTCTTCTCTGGGGATCATTTGGGCCATCCGCTACAAGACGGACGTGGAGGGCCACTTGGAGAAGCTGCTGGAGAGGGAGAGAGAGGACTCCAAGCTCTTGGGCAAATGCGTGGAGGAGTTGAAGAAGAAAGGGGCCGAGTTCGATTTGCTCAAGGAAGTCGATGCGCTCCGAAGGGCGAAGAGCTTGGGGGTGGAGGCCAAGGCCGCCGCCGCCACCGTTCGCAAGTGGTCGGCCAGGGACTTTGTCACCCTCTTCTTCTTCACCGCCTCTTGCCTCGTCCTTGCTCTTGTAAGGGTAATTCTCTGCAAGTAACAAACTGACTCGTTGGGGCTGGTTAGGGGTTTCTTCAACATTCTCGTCCTTTTTCTGGTGTGGTGGTATTTCTTTTCCTTTCTTTTTTTTTTTTTGTCAATGCCTGATGAAAATGAAAGATTGTTTAGCGGATAGTAAGTAATTTCTTATTAACTGGGGGGAAGAAAGCCAAGATTCGCAGAACACTCTGTTCTGCTATAGCTCTTTGTAATTTGGGGAAAGCGGCAAGTTTTACTACAGAGAGAAAGATGGATTAATAACAAATTTGTCATTTTGCCTTTTGTATTATTATTATTATTATTATTATTATTATTATTATTATTATTGTTGTTGTTGTTGTTGTTGTTGTTGTTAGATCTGGATTCATTCCAGGGGGGAAGCCTCCTCATTTGTGCGTCTTCTGATTGTTGGATCTGCCATGGATAGGGGGTAGGTTTAGTGGCAGTTACAGGAGAATAGCCTGGGGATCAGCCACCACCACACAACCACCATGGTTCACCTCAATATCTCCGGCAAGCATTCTCACTGCCAGGGCGGGTAGCTCTGATATACCACCCTTTGTTAAGATCGAGTTGTGCATGAGATTAATTAATTACAATAAATTGAGAACAAATAGGACACAAAACGAGTGCTAACATCCATAATCCCATCCCAGCACAAGGAATGCGATGAATGGCAAACCTATAACTGAGTGAAAAAAACATAAGTGACAAAATGATGCCTTCATGTGCATTAATTTTTTTTTATCTAAATACTCATGTGTAGCATAAGTTACAGGATGTGGATCTGTTGGCAATACTGATCTAGAAGGCCAGCAGTTTTCTACTTCTAGCCGAATGCTCTATGATGGGCTTCCCTGTTTCTTGGGCGCTGGGCTCTGCTCACTTGTCTACGCTCTGACCCAAATAATTGAAAAACTTGGAACATTTCTTATTCTATCAAGTAAGAAAGAAATTTCTGGCCAACATTAAGATTTAAAACTACTTGTAAAAAGAAAAAAAGGCAATCAATCAGAGAAAAAAAATGGAAATAGCGAATCAAGATCTAGATGGATCCCTATCTTTATCTCCATCCACGGGGATACCTATTACTTCTTTTCTTGATGGTTTGTATTCAGAAACTTATTGTGGAGCATAAATCTTCAAACAGATCTAGGACGGGAGCCGTTCGAAGCCGACGATCAACTATACGAATTTGCCAACGTTGAGCTCTAGAGGAGGAAAGGAAGTAGAGATGAGCTCTCTTCTGACCCTAAGGGCTAACTGAACTCACTTGAAAGAGGGAGACAAAGATGTGAACATAAATTGAAGAAGTTTTCCAGACGTGGGTGGGCATGGACTAGCGACGGAGATTCTTTGAAAGAAGACCGCTTTGCCATGAAGTGCGGTTGAAAGATCGGATTAGTTGAAGCTTTTTATTGTTTATGCCAAAGAAAGAGAAGAACCTATGACGTAGGGCTTTTTTTCCAGTTTAGTTACCAGTCCCTAGCCACTCCCTAACCTGGGATCTAAAGTGTTGCTGCTAGGCATTGGGGAATAAGGGAAGAAGGAGTGAATCCAAACTTCTCACAGTAGGAACGAAGTAGCTTGACCGATAGGTATAGGGGAGAGAAAGAGTGATATTTCCTTTAGAAAGTAGAACACAGAAGTAATCGGTATGAGAAATGAATGTCATACTAAGTGCGCAAGCAAAGAAGTCGGAAGCAAGCAAAACTAGTCCCTCCAGCCCAGCCGATTAGCAGTCTCATGTAGGAAGTCCCCTTCTTTACTGAGTAGGTCCCCCGTTGCCTATATGATTATTAAGGTAGGGTGCGTGTGTACCAGTAGTAGAGTGGCTTGAATCAAATCGTAGGTTAAAGTTGTCTCAACCTCCCTACTATGTTCAAAACGTCCTCCATTTTTGTGTGCTAGGTCCATGACGTATTGGCTAGAGTTGATTAAGAGTTGAAAGCTAAATAGTATGGAAAATTTCAGAAGGATTGACCTACCTAAACATTCTTCGGAGGAAATTTCTATTTGGAGTTCGGTTCGAGTTCGGAGTAATAAATTTGAAACACGTATTAAAGAATCAGCGAGCGATTTTATGAAAAACCTAATGGATCGAACTCATTCTTGGCTGCTATTAAACATCATCTATTATGGATGCCTCTCCTGCTATCACTTACCATAGATTCAGCAGTAGTTCGAAGGGTTAACCCAGGATAGCAGATGTGCCATTGAAAATTCTGTATATAAGGAAGAGTTTTGTCTTTCTTCGTGTTTGGTTCACATTTTTTCTGAAAATTCATAATCTAGGTAACGAGAAACCTGCGCCCAATAGTGCTTTGTTAAAGTCGTGGTCCCGAACAAAGATCCTTTTGTTGTCTTTTGAAATGAATCCTAATTTTAAGATGATTGACTCATTTTTTTTTTTAGATTACGCCCTATTATTGGGGTCATTAGCTACCATGCTTTTAGAACTACACTGAGGAGGTAAATCGAGGGATGTGCCCAAATGATCAGGGTGGTAGGCCTTAGCACCACTAATATCACTCTTAAGATCCTCTCTCAAAAAGAAGTATTCTGTTTCCCCTAAGAATCGAACTCACACTAAGAACCTCCAGACAAGCTTTCAGCCTACCCCTTTATCACTTGGCCATGTCCCTGGGGGCATGACTAACTCTTTTAATCCAGTTTATATAATGTCTTTTTGGGGAGCTAGAGGAAATGCATCTCAGGTACATCAATTAATAAGTATGAGAGGATTAATTTCAGATCCCTAAAGACAAATAATTAATTTACCCATTTAAAGCAATTTACATGAAGGACTTTCTTTAACCGAATGTATCATCTCTTGCTACAGTACAGAGATCGCAAAGGGGTTGTGGATAATCCAACCAGGTTCAGCAAGCATCAACTGGTTCTATTAGTTCAATTAGATCCCCCCTGCTTTCCCACTTCAATCGTGCAACTTTATTGAAGACTGGACTAATTGCCCTAAGGCAAAGAACTGATGGCACTTGCCCTAAACAGCTAACTTTCATTTCTCTACCCAAGCACCCTTTATTGATTTAGGAGTTCGACACCTAGTTAAAGATGTGTATCGCAGCAAATCTTTATCACAGTCCATAGCCTTCGGCCCAACCTTCAGTCGCCAGGTGAGCGAAGATAAGGTGGCGGAGGGAAAGGCTACGCACCTCATCTTACCCTTTGTTCCACTTTCAGTTCCTGTGTTAATAGGAGTGGACTTCTTTTTCCAATGGGCAACTAAAAATCTTCGAAGCATGTGGGTTTTTCAACAAATAAATAGCAATTCGATATATCAATATGTATGTATGGTCTTGGATCATCAATATTATTACCAATAATCCCTGCAAGAGCAACCGCCATCTTTAAAACAGTGGAACCGGTTTCGGTCACGCACTACAATATCTCGGTTAACAATCCCCGATATCAATTTGAAAGCATTATGACAATCTTCACAAACACGTAGGTTCTTCATGATTCTGATCGGTGTCCCAGTTGGCGTCTTCATTAGTCCAAAAACCAAAGCCAACTTCTCGCTATGGCGATACAGAGCTTTTTCCTTCTCATGCTCCTCCATATCCAGCAGAACTACTGAAGTGTTCGGTACATAACCTTTTGGCTTCATTTCTTCCAGCAATTGCACCCACCCTTCAGATATCTCCCTGGCTTGAGGATGGGTCTCATCCCCAGCCACAAACTCATGAACCACTTCATCTATAGTGATTGAACTCCACCCAGGTGTCTTCTTCAACCCTCGGTCTTTCATCAGCTTCCTCACTCTAGCTACGTCTTCCCACCGCTTTGCCTCTGCAAAAATGTTGGATAGCACGACGTAGTATCCGTCGTTGCCTGGATCCAATACAAGGAGATGTTGCATTGCTTCCTCAGCCATCTCGATGTTCTTGTGGACTCTGCATCCACCAAGAAGTGCTCCCCACACCACTCCATTCGGTTTGATAGGCATATTCACGATGAACTCATGGGCCTCTCGAAGAAGTCCGGCTCGGCTTAAAAGATCAACCATGCAACCGTAGTGTTCAACTTGAGGAGTTATCCCGTAATCATTAGTCATGCTGGAAAAAAATCTTCTTCCCTCATTTACCATCCCCATGTGGCTACAAGCATGCAACAAACCGATGAAGGTGACTCCATTTGGCATGATGCCCAATTGAGTCATCCTAGAGAAGAGATGCAGTGCTTCCTCTGCTCGACCATGCATTGCGAGGCCTTGGATCATTGCTGAACATGACACGATTGTCCATTCCTGCATGCCATCAAAAACTCTGCGTGCAGCTTCTAAGCATCCACATTTGATGTACATGTCAATCAGAGTGTTCGAAACACGGGCATTTCTTCCAAAACCATTTTGGTCCGAGTAGTCCTGAATCCTCCTGCCCAGATCCAGTGCACCCAAATCAGCACACGCTGCAAGAACAGCCACCACAGTTACTTCATTTGGTCTGAAACCCGCCTCCTCCATTTGTAAGAAAAGGCGAATGGCATCCTTGGGCTTCCCACATTGGACAAAACCCGCAATCATGGCCGTCCACGACCTCACACTTCTCTGAGGCATTCGCAAAAACAAACCAAAGGCCCCACCAGAGTCTCCTCGCCTAACCAACTGGGTTATCATCGTATTCCAGGTCACAACATCTCTTTGCGGCATTTTCTCAAACAGAAGCCAAGCACTCTCCATGTCGCCGCAAGAAGCGTACATATTCACAGTTGCGTTCTACAAAAACAAATTCGACCGGAACCCGAGTTTGACAACAATCCCATGCAAAATCCTACCATGAACAGGGTCCGACAACCGCGTGCAAGCCTTGAGAACAAAAGAGCAAGTAAAAGAATCAGGACGGACGTCATACTGTCTCAATCTGCGGAAGAGTGCAATGGCATCAATAGGGGTATCGCCTTCCGCAAAGGCTTTCAAACAAGAATTCCAGACATCGATTTGAGGCGCATCAGCGCGATCAAAGATTTCTTGGGCGTAATAAGGAAAGGCAGGAGAGAGAGCGCAAACAGAGGCGACTCGGGGAAGGGAGAGAAGTGAGTAGGAAGCGTTGGTTTTGATGATATGAGAGTGAAGTTGTTTGAGCTGAGATAGGGAGTTGAAGGTGTATAGAAGGTTCGTTTCTGAAGTGGGTGGTGATTGCCGTTGGGGGTGGTTTCTGGGACAGGGATGGAGTGAAGAAGACACAAGAGAGGGTACGCCATGAAGAGCCATTTCAGGCTTTTGGTTGTTCGTTGTGTTCGGTGTGGAGAGGGCGAGACAGAGAGGATGTGCAGAGGAGAAAGGGGGCTTGCGGATTGTATACGACGAGTAAGGCACTCACAGAGTCACAGTCACAGTCACACTCACTACGAGAGAGAGGTTGGTCGGAGAAAGCCATGAATATTGCTCTTTTTCAATGGCTTTCGTTGAATTAGATCTCTCTGTTTTTGCATTTTTGATGGCTTTCATTTTTCACTGTAATTATTATTCCTCCCTTCCCCACAAAATAATAATTATTAACTTATTAATTATCTACAGATGATTTAAATTTTAATAAATTTCATTGGAGATTTATATGATTTCATAACACGACATGTTCAAGTTCCAATACATTAATCCTTGCGTGAGTTTGTTTTTTAAAATATATAATTGTTCTTTTTTTTATAAGTTTAAGTGGCAAATTAAAATTTAACGTATGCTTTAGTCTAAGTAAGTAAGAAAATCAAATACTAATGAACTCATTCTCCAGCTCGATTAATTGGAAATGAAATTTGTAGAATTTGATGGATGATCCAGAGCAGAAACCATAACTCTTGTCTAACAATCTTTGATGCCATGTGAAAATTGTGATAAGAAATGAAAATGAAAAGGAAATAAAGAACAGAGAGCTTGAAGCTCTCATAATGGCAAATGTAGAAGTGATGGAAACAGACGAGGAAAAGAGAACGTATTCTTCAATACATTCATTAATTTTAGTTGAAAGTAAAAAAAAAAAAAATTATAATACACTAGCACATTAGTCTTAACTCACTGACTAACATCCCAATTAAATAACATATATATATGAATAAACAAAGACAATTACGTAGTAACTCCAACTAGATTTTGCATACTAGTGATTAGATCTAACATGACAAATTATTTTTTCTACAAGTGTAAAAGGTAATTTTCTCATATCCATCAATTGTTATATATTTTCTTTGAATAAAAAGGAGCAAACGCTCAAAGCAACTAAAAAATTATGGAGAAAAACTAAATCCATTCACAAAGTTCAACACCCCCCCCCCCCAAAAAAAAAATAATAATAATAATAAATAAATAAAGAAAAATCCATTCCCAAAAATAAGATTATTAATTTCATAGGATGCCCAAAAATAAAATAGACTAAAATTCCAGCGTCAGAAGCCAAATGACAACCGTAAGAAGGATAATGCAAACTAAGATTTGGCCTTTTGTTCCAAAGGCTTTATTCCAGCTCTAGTCTAGTGTTCTCTTCCATAAACACTCTTTTTTTTAAGTGGCATAAACATGGCAAACTTAATAATTCTCAAAGAAAACAGAAACAGAAACAGAAGTGAAACAACAATAATAATTTTACTACAGAAAAGGTATCTCGCCGCTTCATGCATATATATATATATATATATGTATGTATGTATTCCAGTTGGATTGATCTCTGCTTCTTACAGAAAGGGCACCCTCACCTGCCTTCTCCAATGATATCTTGAAGCATAGGTTTAGTGACATCTACCGGAGAATGGAGGCCTGGATCAGCCACCTTGCTTGTACCACTTGATGAACTGTGGTGGCTATTATATTCACTTTTAGCCATTAATGGAGCATCATTACTCATAAAAGTGGTTGCATCGTTAAACTTCCAGTCAGTCAGATAACCCGGTCGCGAAGTCACAACACCGACCTCAATGTCTCCAGCAAGCATTGCCACTACGCGTGACATGGACGGGCGTAGTGATGGGGATGTCTGGGTGCACAACAGCGCTACTCCTATCACTCTTTTCACTTCTTCCTCATCAGATTCAGATAAATTAGCATCCGCAAGCTCAACTTCACGGTTGTTTTCATGTAGATGCCAAGCCTAAAAGGAAAAGTTAAAATATGCCATGAGATTTTAAGACAGGAGTATTTGTACAAGAAGTATCAAGTATGGGAACTGGGGCAGGTAGACAAGCATGGATCACGCGTCAATTGTTATTGATGAAAATACTAAATAAGAAAAATATGTGTAAAGATTTGCACAGGGAGAAACAAAAGGTAATCAGAAGACAGACTATTTCCTACCGAATGAACAAGTAGAGCTTTGTGTACCATAGCATTAAACCAACTAGTCTTTGTTGTACTTACTATAATTATTTTGTCAGCAATAATCAAAGTCAGGAATATTGTACTAGAATAGTTTCTTTTTTCTTTATACATTTCAACTCATTCAACTTATTAAATCCTATATCAGGTCACCTCATATAGGCATTTTGAAGTCTTTTGAGCTCCCAAAAACAAACAAAGCTGCCAGTTTCACATATTGGTGGGGTGGATTTGCCACTAATGTCACCTGCATGAGCAAATCCTGCTCAAATTTGAGTTTCAGACTATATAAGCGTATGCTAATGTAACAGATGAAATACTTCCTTCTTTTCCCAGAAGTGAACCATATAAAAGCTGTGACTAAACCACAGCCAAAGAAGCACAGATATCACAATGCCACAGGACACGAACATGCCATGAAGTTTCCAGAAAATGCAAGGTGGAAGTTAGACAGCAAAACTTTATGAAAAACAGGTGTCCCCAATACACAAGTGTCCACTTTGCAAGGGTCAGGAGGGGGTCGTTTTTGTATGCATCCATCCCCCTCAAATTAATAATAAAATTCAACAAATCATTGGCAAAGAATTGCTCCCATAATATATAAACTGAAATATCATTGTTGTGCATCTAAAACCAAAGTCCACAAGGATATTCGTGGAACCACACTTTAGAATTGCAGAAATATAGGTAAACATTTTCATACCACATAAATACAGAGATAGATTACTAATAGAATCAGACCAGTAAACAAGGTATCACCTTTCTTTAGAAAATTACCTTATCTTTTAGTTAATTAAAAGGGAAAAGCTGAAGAACACAGACGTCAGAAAACTAAGAGAAAACCAAGGTCTTGAATCTGAAAACTCTCCTTGTATCACTCTGAAGAATTGAACTCTCTACACTGAAAAAATCAATCAAGCCTTAAAACATACAATAATAATACAAATGATATCTTCCACACACCTAAACCTAATCACCCATACATCTTATATACACACACAATCACAACTCTCCCATTATTTAAAACCAAAAGAAATGAAAGACAAACAACCCATAAATTATGAGCCATTTGCCCCCCATTAGACTCCAGAATTTGGGGAATAACTTTACCCCAATTTCCTACACTCCCCCTCAAGCTGGAGAATAGATATCAATCATTCTCAACTTGCTAATACAAATATTGAAATTTGATGTTTGAGGAACTTTGGTTAGAACATCAGCTTCCTGAGACTTGGTAGGAATGTGAGACAAGGAAATAGTTCCGTTCTCAATTTTGTTTTTGATGAAGTTTATGTTAATCCTCACATATTTCATTCGATCGTGTTGAACTGGATTATGGACTATACTAATAGTTGATTTACTATCGCTAAACAACTTCATAAGCCCTGTTACTAGCAAGTTTAAGTCTGCCAACCTTTGTATCCAAATGAGTTCACATGTTTCTTGAGCTATGGCTCTATACTCCTGCTTTTGCACTGCTTCGAGCAACCACAGACTGTTTTGTGCTTCTCCATGTCACTAGATTACCCTAAACTTTTGTGCAATACCCGATTGTTGACTTGCTATCAACAGCTTCTACCCAATTTGCATCTGAAAAACCAACATCCCTAACTTCAGTCTTTTTAAACAATAACCCTTTGCCATAACTTCCCTTTAAATACCTCAAGATTTGGTTTGATGCCTCCATGTGCCCTTTTGTGGGAGCATGCATAAACTGGCTTATCATACTCACACTAAAGGCAATATCAAGTCTCGTGAGAGATAGGTATATAAGTTTTCCTACCAAACGTTGATAGCTCTCTTTATTCACTAGAGGATCACTATCTGACACTTTGTGTTTCCAGTTACGTTCCAAAGGCATACTAGATGGTTTAGACCCGAGTTTACCTGTCTCCTTAAGTAAGTCAAGTGTATACTTTCTTTGTGAAATGAAGATCCCTTTGTGACTCCTTGCAACCTCCATTCCAAGAAAGTATCTAAGTTCCCCAAGATCTTTTACCAAGAATTATGCTTGAAGTCTTTCTTTGAGATTTTCAATCTCCATTTCATCATCACCTGTGATCACCATATCATCTACATATACAATGAGTATTGCTTGTTTTCCTAACTTATTCTTCTTCACAAACAAGGTATGATCAACTTGCCCCTGGTTGTATCCAAGATTCTTTATAACATTGTTGAACTGTGTAAACCAAGCCTGAGGTGATTGTTTCAAACCATAAAGGGCACTTTTTAGCTTACATACTTTGTTTGAATCATCTCCCTTTGCTTTAAATCCAGGAGCAATTTTCATATATACTTCTTCTAATGTGTCATTGAGAAAATCATTCTTAATGTCTAGCCGGTACAGTTTTCAATCTAAATTAGCAGCAATAGTTAGTAGAATTCAGATTGAGTTAAGTTTGGCGACTAGTGCAAAAGTTTTTTCATAATCAATTTCATAAGTTTGAGAAAATTCTTGTGCTACTAGTCTTGCCTTATATTGTTCTATGATTCCATCTGGTTTATACTTCACCGAGAAGATCCATTTACTACCAACAGTTTTCTTCCCTTTTGGTAGATTCACCATTTCCCAAGTTTCATTATCATTCAATGCCTTCATCTCTTCTAGCACAACTTCCTTCCAATTTGGATCCTGAAGCGCCTCATGAGCATTTCTAGGAATATAAATCTCATCAATCTTTGCAACAAAGGCTTTGAAATTTCCTGATAATTTAGTATATGCAACATAATCTAATATAGGATACTTGGAATTTCTCATACAAGACCTTACCCCTTTCCTTATGGCAATCAGAAGATCAATGTTATTGGTAGGTTCTTCTTCTTTTCGACATGGTTCATTTTCCTCATCCTCTTCTTAATTATCCATAGTAATGGGATCTGCCATTGGTTCATACTCTTGAGTTTGCATTGGAGCTTGTGGTCTCCTAGAGTAAACCAAAATTAGTTTTGGGTCTATAGTGTTAGATTCTCCCCCTGGACGCACATCATCACCGTTTTTGGACACAAAATCGGGTTTGGAAGGAAAATTTGAGGGAATCGAATTAGATTGAGAAGGAAACGTTAAGGAGATCAAATGAAAGGGCTCAAAGAAATTAGATTCCCCATGTTTGTCTCCTTGAGAATTAATTTCCCCCTGGAGAGAAACTTGGGGGTAAAAGATATGATCTTCAACAAAGGAAACATCACATGAGATTAGAAGGATAATAGCACTTATAGCCCTTTTGTGTGGAGGAATAACCAAGAAAGACACATTTGAGAGCTTTAGGATCAAACTTGCTTCGGTTGGGTTGAACATTATAAACAAATACCACACACCCAAACACACGAGATTCAAGAGAATTATGAACCCAAAAGGAGAGAAAGGCAGATAATAATGCACTGAAGGGTGTTCAATATTGAAGAACTTTAGAGGGAACACGATTAATAAGGAAGGCCGATGTAAGAATGACTTCACCCCAAAAAGAGTGTGGAACATGACAAGCAAACATGATGGATTTTGCAACTTCCAATAGGTAGCGATTTTTTCTCTTAGCAACCCCATTTTGTTGAGGAATATACGCACATGAACTTTGGCGAAGTATTCCATATTCTTGGAGATATTCATTGAGTTCATGGGAGAAATACTCTCTACCATTATCCGTTCAAAGAATATGGATAGATGACTAAAAAACATTTGTGACAACCTTGTGGATTTTTTTAAAAATTTCAGTCACTTCAGATTTTTTTCTCATTAGGTAAACCCAACATATCCTGGTGTAGTCATCAATAAAGGTAACAAACCATCGATCCCCAGTTAAGTTTAACACTCGTGATGGTCCCCACACATTACTATGAATTAAGTGGAATGGAGTAGAAGGTTTGTATGTGTGAGGTGGATAAAATGCACAGGTTTGCTTAGCAAGAGTACAAGAATCACACTGAAATGATGAAAGATCTTTGTTAACGAATAACTAAGGATACAGACGCTTTAGATAAGGAAAACTGGGATGACCTAATCTATGATGCCACAACATAACATTGGAATTAGAAAATAAGGAAAAAACAATAGGTAACATTGGTCTTGAAGGAGAACCAACATTTGACAAGTAATAGAGGCCATTTTGCTTCTCAGCATTCCCAATCGTTCTCCTCGAAGAGAAATCCTAAAATTTACAACATGAAGGAAAAAAACATTACTAAGCAATTCAAATTCTTGGTTAGTTTACTTGCTGAAAGTAAATTGCATTGCAGATTTGGGACATGAAGAACTGAATTCAACTTCAACCCATTGAGTTCTATATCTCTTCTCCCTGTTGCTGTGCACATGGACTCATCTGCTACAGAAATACCAACACTTTCCTTACATGCTTGATAGTTACTGAATCCTATATTGGAGCTTGTCATATGGTCAGATGCATCTGTGTCCACTATCCAAATATCATGTGAGTCTTTGCATGACAATAAGGAAAATATACCTTTACGTGATGCAAGTCCTATAGAGCTAGTAGGGACAGTTTTGGAGACATCAATAATTGAGGGATTCATCAGTTTTTGAAGGATTTCCATTTGTTCTGTTGTAAATAGTTGGGAGGCCACACCAGTTGCTGCCTCAACCACATAAGCATTTTGTTTCCTTTGGCTTTGTGGTTTCCAATCTGGAGGCTTGCCATGAATATTCCAACACGTCTTTGGTATGGTTGGGCTTCTTACAGTGCTCACACCACAGCCGTTTGTCTTTTCTAGAAGTTTCTTTTGGATTATATCCTTCATTTCGGTTTGCAGTTAAAGCAGATCCCTAGACTGCTATCTCGGTGGATGAGTTTTGTACTGGAGAAGACATTACTTTCCTCCTTGTTTCCTCACGCCTGACTTCAACAAATACCTCATTCATGTTAGGTAGAGGCTTTTTACCAAGAATACGTCCTCGAACGTCATCAAGGTCTTGATTCAGGCCTTGTAAGAAATCAAATATTCGATCTCTTTCCACCATCTTATTGTATAGAACTCCATCATCCGAACACTTCCATTCAATATTGTGAAACAAATCAATTTGATACCAAAGTTCTAAGAGTGTATTAAAGTACTCAGTGACAGATAATGTACCTTGTTGAGTGTTTCGAATTTTAGAGCAAATTTCAAAACTTTGAGATATATCCTTCAGGTCTAAGTACATTTCTTGTACTACATCCCATACTTCTTTTGTTGTTTTGTAGAACAGATACAGGTGCCCAATTCTTTGCTCCATTGAATTTATCAACTATGCCATCACGATTGAGTTTTTTGCTTCCCAGACACTATGTGTCAAAATCTGATGAAGGTGCTACCGTTGCTCCTATCAAATATCCCATTTTTGCTCTTCCCTTAATCACAAGTAATACTGATTGATACCACTCTCTAAAATTACTCCCATTCAATTTATGAGACGTGATTTGTATTGAGGGATTTTCAAACTAACTGTGTACTAAAGACAATCGTGGTGTGGAGATAGTTGAAATACTTAACGATTCTAATGTAGACGAAATGGAGTTGGTTATTTGATCAATAGTAGTGGTAAAGATGAGAATCACAGCTGCGCCGAAAGATGTGGCAGCTAGCAGCAGAAAAATAAAGGCAGTGGCGGTGGATGGCGACCAGTGTTGGATGGCGACAAAACTTTAGGGATCTGGAAGATCTTAGGTAGACGAGTTCAACGGTAGTGACGGGTTCAACGATAGTGACGGCGTCGTAATCGGAGCACCAAAGAGAGAGATCGAAGCAAAAGAAGTTTCAAGGAACTATTTTGAACGGCGGTGCGTGGAGGCTTCAGTGGTGGCTGGACTTGGTGGGATGACTGATTTGAGGTCGGAGACGGCAACTACAGTGGTTACATGGACAAATAATGACCGGTGGTGCTACTAAAGGCATGGCACGGTGGCGTGGCTGCTGGAGGCGACGACGCTTGGTGATGCTGCTGAAGGCGGCGGCGACCGGTGATCCTACTGAAGGCGTGGCACAACGACGCAGCTGCTGAAGGCGACGATGCTTGGTGATGCTTCTGAAGGCGGCGACGTTTGGCGGTGCTACAGAAGACGAGGCACGGCGGCGCAGTTGCTGAAAGCGGCGGCGCTTGGTGGTGCTGCAGAAGACGAGGCACGGCGGTGCAGCTGCTGAAAGCAGCGACACTTGGTGGTGCTGGTGCCGGTGGATGCGAGAGGTCGTTTCCTAGAAGCGCTTCTGGCGTTTGAAGGCAGCGACGGACTCGATTGCTAACTCCAGGGGCAGATCGGAGGCAGCTGCTGCAACTCTCGTCTAGTATGGCTGGAAGCACTGGTCACATGGTTGTGGATGGCTCTAATACCATAAAACATACAATAATAATACAAATGATATCTTCCACACACCTAAACCTAATCACCCATACATCTTATATACACACACAATCACAACTCTCCCATTATTTAAAACCAAAAGAAATGAAAGACAAACAACCCATAAATTATGAGCCATTCGCCCCCCATTAGACTCCAGAATTTGGGGGATAATTTATCCCCCATTTCCTACAAGCCTACACATATTTGTAGGCTCCATAAGCCCTATAAGATACACAAAATGGATATTGTACTTCATAGGAAGCACAGATACAACAGATACATGTATGCACATATACAAGGATAGGAAGGGATACAGGATATTGCATTTTGAAGAAAAGGAGATATGAATGTAAAGATGTCAAATTCTCCTATCCAAAAATATGCTTTATAATATTTTTTAATTTCAAACTTTTACATTTAAAACTAATTTTTTTGGATAAATATAATAATTTTTAGTTGAAATTTTTAATTTTAAAATTGGATTTTATGGATAACCATAAGAATTTCAAATGATATTTCAAACTAAAAAACTATTATAAATGATATATTTTAACAGGAGAATTTCAAATGATATCATTTGAATCTCCTATCCAAATATATCCTTTAAAAACTTGTAATTGGGAACAGTCACATTTTTAATTGTTTCATTTGAAATTTTTTTATTTAAAATTAAATTATTTGGATAATTCTCCCATCCAAAAATAGCATGCATGAATGATAAAAGTAAATTTGAACTATAGACATCAACGGATGCCAAATTCATCAAATAAAGTATTCTTGAAAAAAAAAACCTTAAAGTAACATGCTTTGCTCTTTAAACAACTCATAAACTACTTCAACCTTGACAAGTGACTAAACCATTACCGCTTTGTTATATTGCATTCGCTTAATTGAATTCCAAATTACCTTCATTTAGATACTTCACAATTTTGTGTTGACAACTTATAATAAAAAACTAATACACTCTACAATAAGATGACAAACAATAGAGCATATCAGTGACAAGACCCTGAAGAGTAATATAGCAAAATGAGTTGTGCATGCATCGTTTGTGCCCGATGATTATGTGTATGCATATATATAGATATATAATAGATTTGAGTTTAATTTTCAGTACATTTTTAAAATACATGATATATTTCTTGTAATTAGAAAATATATTTTTATAAACATATTTTTATTTTAGAGAGGGGGAGATAGAGAGAGTTTAAAAAAATAAGGGTAAAATAGTCATTTTCTCCTTTTTTTAAAATGGTTGTACTGTCATTTTCAAAATGTCAGAAGTACCACCTGAACAACAAAAAGATTAAACCTCAAGAGTGCTCGTTGTAATTTATCCCGAGATAAAAAAAAAAACTAAATAATCAGTGTTCCTAGCTTCCACTTTCAATCATATCCAACTCCAGGAAAATCCTTGCTATTAGATGTGACACATGCTTTCATGTGTCTCATAAATCACCGCCAGTAGACATGTTACATGGTGTGTATGATACATGCTTTGATGCAGTAAGTATGACTGTCCCATATACATTGGATAAAAATACAAGACATACTTGGCAGTTTTCATTCTTCATAGATGCCCAAACTAAGTGACTATGGATGCAGTTGAAATATTTCAAAAGATGTTTATAATGTGAAAAAAAGAAAGTTATGATACCCATTCAAGAAGATATATCTTTTCTGCGTCCAAGCTTGAGTCAGAATTTGGTCTTCCACTGACAATCTCAAGAGCTACAACTCCAAAGCCAAATACATCTGCCTTTTCTGTAAGATGCCCACGCATAGCATACTCAGGTGCAAGGTACCCACTACATCAGAACCAGAAAACAATGCCTTGAAGATATTACAATCGCAAAAGATTTTTAAATCAACCAATGTATTGAGCTAGACTGCTGAGAATCTTACATTGTCCCAGCAACACGAGTGCTTATGTGAGTTTTCTTGTCATCATAAAGTTTGGCCAAACCAAAATCAGAAATTTTCGGGTTGAGATCAGAGTCAAGAAGAATGTTGCTGGCTTTCACATCTCTATGTACAATGCGAAGCCGTGATTCTTCATGAAGATAAGCCAGACCTCTTGCTACTCCCAAGCATACATCAAAACGAGTAGGCCAGTCAAGAGATAAACTTCTCTGTCCTGCTTCACAAATGCCAAATATGGTTATATCCCATGCATTCTCAATCTTTGCTGATTCTTATACTTATAGATCTGTAAAGGTGATATGCTCATACCAAATAATGCTTGATCAAGACTCTTGTTTTCGAGATACTCATAAACAAGAAGTCTTTTATCTCCCTCAATACAGCATCCATACAATTTTACAAGATTTCGGTGCTGCACAGCAGATATGGTGGCAATCTCCGCAACAAATTGACTCTTTCCTTGGTGAGATGCAACAGAAAGTTGCTTAACAGCAACCACCCTCCCGTCATTTAGTGTTCCCTATGAGCACAGGACTTGAAATAAATTGTCTAGTTACAACTATAGTGCTGTTGTAATATGGACAACTATTTTTTTTTCCTGTATAATATCTCTTTATATTAAAATCTAGTATCAGTAATCAGCATGACCTAATCCAATTTCTATTTTGCAATGATTTAAAAAGCAAGAAAGGGCTGACTAAGGAAAATCCTGAAGGAACAGTACAAACAGCTCATATTCTCATTCTGGACACCATTTAACAAAGCAATATGAATAGCTCAATGACTTTCTTCTTGATGAGAAGAATAGCTAACCTTATAAACAGGTCCAAAGCCTCCCTCCCCAAGTTTATTTTCAGTATGGAAATCTTCTGTTGCAGCCCTTAGTTCAGCATAACTGAAAGTATAAGGTTTAGCATCCATCCCTAGGAACTCTGCAAGTTCATTACAACATTTCCATTGTGAATATTTAGGAAGCTATATAGGTCATGAATTTAGTATGCTCATATTGATGGTCAAAATCATCCTGTGCACATAATTAGTGAAGGATAGCAGATTATACAAGAAATATATTTCATGCATACACAAATAATGGTCCCAGACCAGACTAGAATGGCCTTTTATTGAAGATGACAGAGACAAATTGCAATATATTTTCTGTTGAAAGAGTACAGTAAATAAACTCGGCTCAATCTCCATTCTTATTCGTCTATTATTACCTTCATCATCATTCATATGTGGCCTTTTCCTTCTTTGAATGAAACAGAATAATACAAACACAGACAGACAGATTATAACTCCAACAGGAACAGCAACACCTACAATCAAACCAGTATTGGTCTTATTACTGGTTGGAGGCTTGTTCCTAACAGTGGGCTTGAATTCTGCACAAAAACTCAATTGTCAAAACCTTGACATTAATACGACAATACATCAAATTTCTTGACTTGCATCAAATAATGTAAAATCATATTACCTGGGGTGGCACTAATTGCTGAAATAGAAGGTCCATATGTGCCTTGAGCAGGTACACAGCAAGTCCCTTTACCAGCCCAAAAGAGATGGATTTCAAGGTAGTTTTCTGAGACATTAATTTTCAAAAAATTCTTTTGAACAGCTCGGTAAGAGGATCCGCCTGCTTCCTTTTGTATATCAAAATCTTTTAACACTAGATTCCCCTATAATGAAAAACTTGACAACTTGAGAGAGAGAGAAAGAGAGAGAGAGAGAGAGAGAGAGAGAAAAGAAGAAAGAAGAAAGAAACAAAAGGAAGAACATGAACATGAAGAAAAACAGAAAGAACTATATCGATCCACGGGTTTTGCTGACAAGTTGGAAAATAAAAAGTCTGAAAAAGAAATCACAAGGACATTTATTATATCTCATGCTTGGAAAAAATTTTAAGCAACACAACCACAACAACGTATCAAGCCTTGACCCCACCATGTCAAGTGACAGGTTCTGCAACTATCTGTCAGTGGTAAAAATAAAGATAATAGGCTGACAATTCAGTGGCAGTCAAGTGAGACAAGGTACTAGTCTAAATGCAGCTATCTGTAGTGAATATGGACCATTCTAAGACCTAGGGCTGATGATTAATAATTTACTACAGAAGGAATGAATAGAAAGGTGGTAACTCAGCCAAAAAGAGAGCAGAAAAAAACACAGTTTTTTTATCTGATTCCAGAACTTAGCACAGACCTGGATGTAGATATCAAAAACACGCCTTCCAAGACCTTTCCAAGTATTAGTAGGATTCGCAATAGTTATCTCTGCAAACTTGAGATTCACAGTATAATTACCATTCTCCAACCCTAACCCATAGTATCTTAATGATCCTGGAGATATTCTTGCTGTCTGAAACAGCTCTGAATCCAAAGTATCTGTGAACTGAGATGAAGTGAAACTGGTATATTGAGGGTTATTGCTCTCACCAAAGCGTCCAACATTACTTACTGCCCACCTGTTTGTGCTAGTGAGATAGTAAGTGGCTGGACCCAAAGTCTCATTCTCCCTCTCATATGTAATCTTGTCACTGGATGTAATCTGAGGACCACCACACTTAATTGCAAAGCTAGAATCTGAAAACCAACAGGAAAGAGGAATTTGTTAGACTAAGTTCATATAGGTAATTTCAATTAACAGCATCCATAACTTGTTCAGATGCAAATTATGGATTCACTGCACTATTGGAATGGGAATCTACAATTTTAGAAAGACAAATTGAGTTTGCTCCAGTGTAGTGCCACAACCACTGGGGGCAGCAGTGCCTAAATGGCGCCATGCCATGGTCGACACCCTCTAGAGGTGTATATTGTTACATATATAAATTTTAAATGTTTATGACCATCTTGAAATTTAAGTTTTTAAATTTGAAATCTCAAAATTTTTTAGATTTAAATTTCAAGTTTCCACCAAAGGGGAAGAAATTCTCAATTAAAATACATCTTTTAAAATTAAAATACATGGCACATCTTTTAAAATTAAAGTACACAGCACTTGTTCACTAGAACTAGTTCTCTAATTTCATACTACGAATATTTTAAAATCATAACAATCCTTTCTAATTTTCAAAACTAATTTTATAAATATTTAAAAAATTTAAAACCTTTTATTTTCATATGGGTTGGCCCAGGCTCAGCCATTTTGGCGGTCAGGGCCAGGTTGTGGGCTATCATCCCTAGGCTTGGCACGACACTGGTATGCGGGTCAAGCTTGACTCAGTTTGCTTTCTATAGTAAGTGGGCCAGGCTATCTAACATCTTTAACTCTCTCAGCTGCAACCAATCATATATTCAAGCCTAACTTGCTTACTTATCCTTGAATTATATTCCCTGTGGGTTGATCTCATGGTTCACTCAATCCATATGATGTGAAGGTCAGGTTATGGCTCGAGCCTATTGAGAGTATTGGAGAAATAATTCAAATGTGGCTTTTTTAATTGGTCTTGAAAACTCAGTCTTAGTTGCTCCACTTATTTAGGTACTATTAGTTAATAGGTCTTAGTTTTTTTTAACTTGGTCTATAGAATTAAGTTTAATAGAAATATGATTGTGGATGATGATGTTATTGTAAAATTGGAAGATCAAATCATACCAAGAAAAGAGCAATTTAGATATTTTGGATCAATCATCCAAAAAGGTGGGGATATTAATGAGGATGTTACCCATAAAATTAAGGCAAGATGGTTAAATGCAAAAGTGCATCTAGGGATTTATGTGATAGTAAGATTCTGTAAGAGCTAAAAGGAAAATTTTATAAAACAGTTATAAAACCAATCTTGTTGTATGGCATAGAATGTTGGATATTAAATTACCAACATGTGCAAAATATGAACGTAACCAAGATGAAGATGCTAAGGTAAATTTGTGGTCATACAAGAAAAGTAAAATTAGAAATGAGGTTATTCATGATAAGGTTGGTGACTCATACTAAAGATAAGGTGAGGGAGACATGAAGATGGTTTTGTCATGTGAAAATAAGACCTATAGAGGGCCCTTTGAGAAGAG
Organism: Diospyros kaki; assembly: GCA_036245055.1. Lineage (NCBI taxonomy): Eukaryota > Viridiplantae > Streptophyta > Magnoliopsida > Ericales > Ebenaceae > Diospyros > Diospyros kaki. The sequence goes on from BSEG01000011.1 coordinate 165,819, forward strand.
TTAATGAAATGAAACAAGTAGTTAGCTGAAGAGGTAGAGGAAAACCAAAAATAAAAACTTTGGTGGGAGACACTTGGGTTTGACATTAAGTATATGGGCCTTATAGAAGATAAGGCAGTGGAAAAAAATGAATGGAAATCAAGAATTCATATAGTCGACCCCACGTGGTTGGACAAAGGCGTGTATATTGTTGTTTTTGTTTGTTGTTGTAGTTCCTAGAACAAATCTAGATACATAAACATGCTCCTTAACGTTTTGTCCTTTAGGACCTTAGTTGAGCCCTAAAAACCTCAAGAATTGCTACCATTATTGTTGAACTTGCAACTTAGTATTTAAGTTTTTAGGAACTAGAACCTCAGAATTTAACCCATTTTGACAATTAATATAATCTATCAAATGGTGTCCAAAATTCTCACTAATTGGCATATCTTATCCACCTTTATGAGGTTAACCTTCGGTCTAAACATTCCTTCGTTATCCCCCTAAATTTTGGCTTCAAATAGAGATCTTTGACCAACCAGTCAAGCCTTCTTTGGGGCATTTTATCAAACATTTTATTTGTTACTTCCAACCATTTTCATCAATTCTGATTCTAAGGTCATTTCTAGAATTTCGGGTTCATGCCCTTCTGGAGGGAAAAATGACCATTTTTCCCCTGAGGTCATTTTTCCTTTAATCCTTCTATATCCATTTCTAAAGAAAACAACCTTCACGTCCCTCATATTATTATTTTTGGTTATTTTCCATGACCCTTCTTTATTACTTTCCTTCATTTTTGGAGTGTCACAAAAAGTGTTGAATTGTTAACCACCATTTGATCTAAAAGCTTAAGTTGGTAGATAGGTGGTTAACATCTTTTACTATTTTTACTCTCAATGCGCCCCTTCATGTGTGGCTAAGCTTCACTACATAACTAGTCCAAACACGTGCAACAATTTAAATACTAAGTTAGCAGTGAGATTTGAATTCGAGACATTTGCCTACTTTGATACCATGTTGAATTGCTAACCACCATATGATCTAAAAGCTTAAGCTAGTAGATAGAGGGTTAACTTCATCTTTTCTATTACTATTTTTACTCTCAATAGAAATTATACAAAATTAAATTCCATTTACATAGAAAAATAAAGTGTATTTTGCAAGACAAGCTAAACTTTATAGGTGTCTCATTGCTCCATTGTAGGTATGCTAAAGGGCAATCATGCTTCTTTGAGGTTCGGCTTCATATTTTTTATGGACCTATAAGGTATATCATATGATTTATAATAGACAAACAAACTTGAAGGGTGATAATAATGCCTAAGCTCATGAGAGGAATATCAACTAATATCTTTCTTGCCATATCAAAAGCATTACCCAACCAAATTCTCTATTCTAGACTAAGTATCTTCTATTGAATTGGCAACTCTGTTATGCCAGTGGACAAAATCAAGCCCTCAAATATGGTTTCATGCATATGTGAGCCTCTATTATCCACTTGTACAGTCTACTATTATGTACCAATGCAACTTCCAGATCAACTCTTCATAACTACCAATAGACCATTCCACTCCAGGGGGAGGCATCAGTGTCTCTAAGCATGATGCTAAAGCAAATCATTATCATTTACATCAAATGAGAACAAGAAAACAATATTTAAGGTACTACAAGTCACTTTAAAAGTGAAAGGAGAAACAAAGAAAAATGAGGTTAAGTGTGTTGTTGCAACCCCCAGTAGACTAAATTTCAAACACGTGTTCTTCTCAATCTCATATTATGCATATTCATGCTCAGCACTCAGAATCACAGTTAGGGAAGTTTTAAATTGCACTTACAGATAGGTGAATCGCGATTACAAGGAAAGTTCCTCTGGAGACAGCTCAGTCCTAGAGGCCAAGCACTGAAAGTAGACAAAGAATGTGAATCATTCCAAAAGATGTCAAATCTGATGATTTTGAGAAAACAACAGCACTATATGTGATAATGTTGTTCAAAATGTCATGATATTCATGTGTGAATGTCTAATACTGAAGTGACGAGTGAGGTAAATGTAATCAAGAAGAAGTAGGAACAGAAGATCAGAAGTTTAAGTGATTGTCTCATTAGGTTGAGTCTTTTACTTGATCTCTGGGTGATTTTTATTAGTATTTACATTGTACAATTTGGAGGTGCTAGGTCACTGTGGTAGTCAATATGATTATGAGCCCTATCAAGCCTATAATCAAGGCCTTGATGCATAATGATGTTTGCAAAGATGAACAAGATTTGGGTATCCAGCACATTGAAGACTTTAATCTATTAACTGCTTTCCTTTTCCTTTTCTTTATTTTCCACACTACTTCCCCCTCTCCCCTTTCTTTTCTTCTCCATTGCAGGTTATTTCCCTCTCTTCTTTTTCTATGAGCTGCTTTGAATGTGGTCTTTTTTCTTTATTTTTACAGGTTTTCTTAATTATATACATACTAAAGCTTTATATTGACCTTCTTCAGTTATCATACAATCTATCACATCCAAAACATAAGATTACATCAAAAGAAAGCCGATGAGAAATAATCTATAGTAAGATTAACAACACAACTGTGTTAAGCGGTAAATGTTGCTCAACTACAGATGAAAAGTCTTTTTTCAATTGTGAGTAGGTCAATAAAAATTCCTCTTTCTTCAAAAAAAAAAAATGGTGCTATCACTAGTTAGGAAATCAGAATCTTAAAAAGCTTTTTAGTTATTGCATTAAGCAGTACTAGAACCATACTTAAACAGGTGGTACTGAGCTCTTGCAGTAAGGAAATTATTTTTTTCTATTGCCATCAAATGTTCAGATAGCGGACCCCATATAGTAGGATAAAAGGATTGGCATGTTGTTGTTGCCATTCAATGTTCAGAGGCTAAGAACAATAGTAAAAACATACAGTGGAAGAGAATTACCTGTTATTAGAACTTTCTGTTGTGAAATTATTGGCTACTAAATTACTGCATATAAAACATGGAAAAACTCAATGTCAGTTTCAAGAGATTAATCAGAAGGTAACAAGGGATACAAAATGCAGTCTCAAGAAGACTTAAGAGTAACTCAAACTTTGAGGGTTGCCAATCAAATATTACAAGATAACAAGAACCAAAACCACAAATGTTGAAAACAAAAGCATTGACAAAGAAAGAAAAGTAATCTTTTACATACAGTTGTAAGCGTGTTTCATTGACCCAAGAAGGAAAGCTCCCAGATAATTCATTGTATGACAAATCTCTGCACGTAATAGTATTACAGGAACATTCAGCTGATATCCATATTACTGATAACTCTAACTTGTCAAGTGTCAAGTTTAGGCATGAAATTAGTACTTTTGAATTGCTAGGCATAATTTATTGATGATACCATTTACAGGCATTATACTTAAGCTGCATTCCCTTGCTAGAGGATTGTGCCAAGAAGGGTATACGGCATAAAATGTGCCACAGTGTTATTTTTTTTTTATGGATTTGTATTGTCAATGTGACTTTTAGAAATCAATTTAAAAAAAAAAAGAAGTGACTTTTAGAAATCAATTGACATAAGGAAAGTTGTGCTATTGACCCTAACTTGATAATACATACGCTGCACACATTCACATAAGGAATGCTTACATATTAAGAAGAGACGCATTCTTTTGAGCTGGAAGGGAGCCAGTTAGTTTGTTATTCCCTAGAAACCTGCATGCAAAGAAATTAGCTGAAGCTAATTGTACATATGGCAGTTTTTTAAAACAACAGAGCACAAGATGTTTATTACAAGTGAGAGAGAAAACTCAAACTGAACAGTGACTTGGGAATCTGTCCAGTTAATTTGTTGAAGCTCAAATCCCTGGAAATTAAATAAATTATTGCCAAAAAAATGCAAATGTTAACAAATATTTTCATAGAGTTGGCTGGCTGGTTTTGATCCCCTCTTGCCCTATCCTGGGAATCAACTGGCCAGTTTTGCAGTTGAGGAATGAGGGAGCCAACAAAAAATCTACAGCAATAACTTACAGCTGTGACAAACTCTTGTAATCTCCAATATTAGAGGGAATAGAACCAGAAATATTATTATTCCTGAGAATTCTGTGGGACATGAAACCACGTGGTCATTTTAATGAAAGAACAATGGACAAGAATGAAATGAGAACTGAATATTGAACAGGTTATGTTCTATAACCATTTTTGCCTTACAAGACATTCAAAGATTTCATATCCTTGAGAAACTCCAGTGAAGAGCTTCCATTGGGTAGATCACTTATTCTCCTATATGAGCACAAGTCATACAATTATTAGAAAAAATATTAGATTTATTGCCACTCTCAGTATTAACAAAAGATCTTGAAAAAGAGTTGGACACTCACAAGTCTGTCAACAAGGTTAAGTTGGAAAATGTCGATGGTATTGGACCTCCAAAGGAGTTTCCCTGAAACCTCCTACAGGAAAAATAAAAAAAGGAATAATAAATTTTACATATTATGCAAAAGAGATTACTGCATATTGTAACAATATCAAAGTCTTAGTCTTACATCACTGTTTCTATAAATGAAAACTTTAGTTCAAATTAAAGCTATACTTTGACTGTGATTACAGGGATATAGAGAGGATAGAATGAGTATTGCTTACAAGGTGGTAAGCTTAGACCAATTCCCTATGAAGTCAGGTATGCTGCCTGTGAGTTCATTATCTGAAGCCCACCTGAGATTCATAGAAATTCTTGCCCATTAATTTTAATCTCAATGAAATAATTAATTTGAACCAAATACTGATGTCATAAAGTTAGATAAGGAAAAGATAACCATAAAGCTCTTACACTGTCTGCAAGCTTTGTAGAGCAGCAAATCTTGAGGGTATAGGTCCACTAACTCCAGAACTATCAAAGTAGCTGTCAAGGTGGATAAAGTTCAGGAAAACAATTCTAAATTTCATTTTCCTCAACACTAGCTGTACATTTAATAAATTATGTCCACTAAAAATAAATAAGTGCTCATGACCAAGCTCACAAGCAATTGTCATGACCCCGAGGATCCCCAAGGATAGAGTAAGAAATCTAATAATTTTTAGCTTACATGCATTACTATACTTTGTAATTTCCTTTCTTCTTTCTGTTATAGCTAATTGTTTAAGCTATAGACAATTATAGTCATTGTTGTAACTGCACATGGGTGCATGGGCAATGCTGTGAGGCTATATAAGCCACAGCTAGAGAGGATGGAAGGCATGCTTGAATTGATAATTGAAATCTGATTCTCTCTCTACAATTTCTCACCAATCTCCCCCTCATTTTCTCTCTAATTTCTCCCCCATTCTTCTTCAATTTTCCCTCTAATACATTCTGCTCTTAACCTTAATTCAATCGGATCTTTCCGATTGTCCATTTCAGTCCGTCATGAACCCTAGGTTCATGACAGCAATCAGTCAATCAAAAAAGGTAACAACACATGTAACAGAAATTTGTCTGCAGCAACTATGACATCCTTAGAAAAATTGTGGTGCTTATTGGTTACTATACACCCAAATAACTATGCTGAATCAGAACCTCTGATTATTTGGTGCTCTGATATCGCTTAATGCAGAATAAATCAAACAGAAATAAATTTTGTCACGCCCACATAAGATCAAAATTAAAGACATGCAGATTTAACGTGGCTTGGCAATGTCCCTGCATCCATGGTGAAGGAGCAGAAACTCACAATTTGAATAATGGGATACAAAAGAGATAAATATCTTACTCTCAACCCCAAAATCCAATACATACAATCTCACATTCTCTCTGAGATCACTGTAATTCAAAACCCTCAAATCTACGCCCTGATTAATCAGATATGCTTTCATAATTTTCTTCTTCTTGTTCTTCTTTTTGGTGATAGATGGAAGACTGCTTCTCTGGAAAAGAGTAAGAATATTCAATAATAGGTCCGCTCCTAAGCATCTAGCTAAGGCTAAACCAGCTACGAGTTTTTTTTTGGTTTGTGACAATTTATTGGATATACATACTAATGAACTACCTAACTGAAGTACGTAAGAAGAGGAAAATGACACTTTAGGTTTTTCATGACCTTCCACTTCTAAGCAACATGCAAACTGGGGACCCATATTCAGCTAATAAAATCAGCATGACAGAAATACATGTCACAACTCAATTTCAGTTTGGTAATAACTATTTGCTACTAGAATCTAGTGCATGATAGTATGTCAAGGACCTCTGAAAGCTATAATATTCCAACTAAGAAAGGAGCTAGAAATATAGGTGAGAGGGGGCAAACTTTGTCCAAGTAGTTGTGCCAACAAAAAAAAAGATATAACAAAAATTATAAAAATTAATAAGTTACCATGTGAATTTAGATTAAAAATGTTATCTAAGAAATTGATATAACGTAATAATTATAAATAAAAATATTTATATTCCTTCCTTAATTCTTCAAAAGTAACCCTTTGGTTCATCATTGTATATTCTAAGCGAATAAGTCTTTTTGGATACATCTAACACTATGAAAATTATTCATTTAGAAAATCATATAATAATATTATTGTGTGAAAAACTTAGTGTGATCTACTAAAGAATTATAGTGTTTACGTCACGCAAAATCTTTTCTACAATTTAACTATGGGATTAACACTTATGATTGTTGTTGTTGTTGTTCTTTTGTCCATTGTAACTTAAGCTGATATTTAACTTAAATATGGTCATATACTATTCTGTATAGAGAACAAAGGCAACATGAAAATAACATTTCATAAGATTTTTTTTTTTTCATTTCTAAATTCTTCTAAAAGATTAATTATCTAGTTTAGGGTTGCTTTGGGTGGGAAGGAGGGGCCTACATTTTCTTTCTTTGTTTTGGAGAGGGAGGAAGAGGAGCAGTAGGGAGCTAGGTAGGAGCATGCCCCTCTCACCCTCTGGCTCCCTCTATGATCCCAACTCAATTAATATATAAATAAAAATGCAGCATATCAAGGGAAGCAGAAATTTGAAACAAGACATAATTGTGAGCCACGTCTCAGCAAAGTATCACTTACATTTGCTCTAATTTTGTTAAGTTCCCAAGCTCTGATGGCAGAGGACCTGAAAAGTTGTTTGTGCTAAAGGATCTGCAAAATTTGTGAGTTAACATCTTCAATAGTTAATAAAGGAAACATGTATGCCATTCAATTGTTTTTGCAATGATTCAAATGTTCATTTGAAATGCCCTAACTACAGTTATAATAATAATAGTAGTAAGTAACAACAATTACAAGTAGCATAATATATGTTGACAGAAACACGTCTCTATGTGCCTACAACATGGCGTCAAACTGCCTTATAATCAATAGAACTTGATATTTAGGGATGATTCCATGTACTAGTTACTATTTCTAATTAATGAATTGTTATTTCAAAACGGGATCATTTATTTAATTTATCATGCATTGATTATAACTTGTTCATACAAGATAAAGTCCATAGAAATAAATATCAAAAAATTAGTTCTCAAGAGTTAAGAATTGGAGACTAATAAAAGGACTTACTGTAATTATAGAAATTATAATCATTATTCCATAACGGTTAAATCTTTAATACTTAGTGAAATTATAAAAAATAATAATCATTATCAGATAATAGTTAAATTTTTTATAAATCAAAATCCTTATGCAATAAGGATTAAGTCCTCTATTTAGAAATTAAATATTTTGTTATATTCCGTTACACATACGATACTGTTTTATATTTTAATTCCTTTCAATTGAAATACCAAGTTCCCTCTTAAGAAAGTGCCAAGTTTAGATAGCATACAGTGATCTCAAATCAGTAAGTTTTCCAAGTTCCTTCGGAAGCTCCCCTGACAATGCATTAATACCCAAGCTCCTAAAACATTAAACAAGGAATCAGTATATTAAAGAACAGAAGCTACGCATGGATATGCTTTTGGAACTAGCTTATTTAAGTTTTTGTCAAAACTTGGCCGGTACAAAAATATTGTAATCAGTGGATTTGGAAGAAATTTGTCAAACCCAGTGACCACCATGCTTTTATATTGAAAGCATGGTTTCGAACATGCTTTCAGTTTTCTTGGAAGGGATTTCTACTTAATTTACTTCATTGATTAGTTAATAGTGAAGGTGTCTATGAACACCAATTTCACTAAAAGCATCGTCAGAGAACTCCATTGCAACAACAGGTTCGATCTACAAATACGGAAGAAATGCTTTAGAGGAAGATGGTCACTGTGGGAACTCTTATAGTGAGATTGGAAGACAATTGTCTTGGGTATGACATCTAAGCTCCGATGGGCCTCTTTATCAGTGGCGGAGCACTGTGAACCCCCCCAATCCCCATAGTATTTAAATTTATATTATAGATTTCTCTTATTTCTTCATATAAAATATGAATTTCTGTATAGTATTATTTAAAATTTATTTCTAGCTTTCGTAATAATGGCCCCAAATATTTGATACTAAGGGAAAAAGAAAAGAGTGTAATATGTTCATAAAAATAAGACTTAAATTTGATGGTAAGAGAAAATGAATGGAAAGATAAATATTATAATAATGGATAGTCGTATTAAAAACTTATCAAAAACTTAACAAAATCAAGTATGACGTAGTTGTATTTATAAATTAACTCTTTGGGCCCATGCTCTTTAGGTAAAAAGAGGAAGAGATGATGATGGCTGATCGTTGATGCAAGATAGGCTGGAATATAATTGTGATGTAGACCGTGGTTGTGTACAGGTCATAAGCATCAACTGCTCAGTGGTGATTGCCTCGAGAATTATGCAATTAGAGTAAGAAGAGATGCTGATGATGGACGATCTTTTGGGGATTGTAGGGTAGAAAATGACCGATGAAGACTGATGGCCCTGAGACAAACACCTCCGCCGATCAGCCGCGGTTAAAGTGGGAAGAACAAGAGCTCATGGATAATCTTTTACACATCATTTTGATGACAGTATCAACCCGATCTTATCAATGGCGGTAGTTGAGGAGCACCCATGTGTAGTGAAAGGGTAACCCATGACTGCAGGCTTTTAATCGGGTGAGTGAGGATGGAAATCCATTTTCAATAAAGAGCCTGCAATGGAGGCGTTGTTTGACACAACATTATAACGAAGGCATTCTTGAAGATGATGCTCCAAACAGCACTTTCATTAATTAACTACTTGCTGTTCAAATGACTTAACAAACTATTCTAGGTGCACTGAAGGCATGGTGCTGTTCAAATGACTTAACAAACTATTCCAGGTGCACTGAAAGCATGGTTTGGAATACGTTTTTAGTGGTGGTTGTGAATCGGGCTTTTGGTAGGGTCACTGGGTTTGGCAATTATCTGTCATACCCACTGATTGCAGAATTCTTGTACACCAATTCTTGGGTCTTTGAAAATAAACTCCGGCTCATTAGTAACTTCTGTAGTTTATATTTTAACCTTTCCACCAAAAATAAGGGCCCGAATTGTAATCAAAAGTAAGGTGGGCTTACAGGTACTGCATGCGATTTAGGTTGCCGATAGAGGCAGAAAGAGAACCTGTCAGGTAATTTTGGGCCAAGTTCCTGCAATACATGCGAACAAACTTAACATCACTAACGCCTGAAAAAATCTTAAGGGCCTACCGAGCAAATTAAACTACCTAATCATTTGTCGCACCCATTTCAATATATTGAAATAGCTCACACAGGTTCTTTGATGTCAAAGAACGCAGTTTGACAATAGTTTTATGCAGAAAAGAAAATGGTGGAAGCAAAAGGAAAACTAAGCTAAATAGGAACATGAATGAAGAAGCATACAAATCGACAAGGTAAGTCAAATTCCAAAGTTCATCTGGGATTACACCGACAACATCTATCGCATACACCTTCCTGCAACAAACAATGGAAAACAGCAACGAGAAGTGAAGAATGTTAATAAACAATACCAGTGTTCAAGCTGATAGATCAAGGTTCTGAACTTCAACTGCAGAAATAATGGAAGCTGGTATGGAATTTTGTAGAAGACTTAAAAGTTCAATCCAAAGTGAAGTTACTCTACAATTTGAAAGAATATATACTTCAAAAAAGATTAGTATAATGATTTATTAATTTAAAACATCAACTGTAGAATTTACCTTTGCAGCTAATTGTTGTCTGTAAAGTGTGTTAACAATCAAAATAGTTGAACTATTTTAGCATTTGTACGACAACCTATTAAATAAGTCTTCTAAAAATAATTAAGAACAGACTTTACGCAAATGTTTTATTTCTTTTGGTGGGAAAATTTTTTATTTCTCAAGCATTAACAGATATAATTCATATTCAATCGAAATTTCTGCAGTGCATGAGCAAAGCTTGTTCTTCAATTTCTATCGAACGTATCTATAACTACGTACTTTATCATAGCTCGCCCCCCAAATTAAATTCACGGCTCGTCCATAGCCAAAGAAAAAATGGTATGTGTATCGTCTGAATCGTGTTATCATCATCAAAGAAGTAGCGTACTAATTAAAACATGTTTTCAATGTCAACTGCACCCTCGTTGAGATAATTACCATTTGGCTAGACAATATGGAAAACGCATGGGGTGCAAGCATGGTAAAGGAAAAGTACAGATCGTTTCCGGAAATGGGTGCCGGGAGCTTACAGCCTGGTAATGTGGCAAGTAGAGGCGCCGCATTCGCATTTGATACCAGGATTGTAATTCTGATTGGTGATGTCGATGCTTTCGTCGATAGCAGCTCCAGTGCAGGGTTCTCCGCTTAGATTCCACTGGTTTGATGCTGATATCCCCCATTTTCTGAAGACGGAATTCAGAGCATTCACTGCCCACCAAAATCAAATAAATAAAATACGCGTTCGTCAAAATACAACTATTGTACTTAAATACATGCGGATGAGATGCGGTTAGTTAATTTTAGGCCAAATTCTATTACATTAATTAATTTAGCGTATTGTGTGGCAGCTCCACTTCCCCACGCCGGCGGGCTGGTCCACAGCCATGCCAATGCCACACAGAGGAGGAGGAGAAGAAGAAGAAGATACAAATTAATTAGTTAAGCTAAAATATTGATTTAACATGTGATTATATATAATATTTACTTCTTGGATTAGAATAAAAGTAGTTTTAGTTTAAATTCAATTTCAGCTTTTTATTAAGTTGATTAGAATATCTTAGTTAATTCTATCTTTTATCACATCACATCGTATTCAAAGTTATATATAGAACATATAATACTTCAATCTTATAAGATACACAATTCAAAACAATCTTTATGCATTTTTTTTTTAATAAATCAGAGGTATTTATAAATTCAATCCGTAAATATATATATATATATATTCTTACATGGACATGGTGGCCAACAATTAGTTATATATAATTTTGTCGTTATAAAATTATATTTGTTAGTTTTGTAACCTTATCATCTTAATTATTACCCGTTAATATATAAAAATATATATAATAAAAAATTCATAAAAAACGTTTAAAAATAATAAAGGTTGACATTAATGGATAAGAGTTGAGCACTAGAATGAATATTATCACCATCCATCCAACCTCTTCAATCTTTTAAAGATTGTTTGTATAAAATAACATTTTTACTCCAAGTCTGGCTGCTGCCTCCAATGAACTTAAAATTATTACTATATTGGTAGTAAAGTTTTTAACTTATTGTGATGATCATATTATCATCATCATGCATATGTATGAATTAGCAGGTTCGCAGAAGTTCAGTTCAGAACCCATCTGGATCGAACAACATACGCGCGCGTGTATGTATTATATGGGAGCAGAGAGCGATTTGATTTCTAAGTACGTACGGACGTAGGTAGAACTAGGTTTCTGATTATAGTAATTGAATAAAATGATATCTTGAAATCATCAAATCTAGAGAGAGAGAGAGAGAGGGGGGGGGGGGGGGGTTTACCTTCGGAAAGAGGTGTAGTGGCGTTAGCTGCTGCAGTCTGGTTTTGAGCTCGAGCAATCTGGTGATGATTCTGAAGGAGAAGTAGGCAAACAAAGTAGCAGTAAAGTTTGTTCAGAGCAGCCAACAAGGCAAAGGGGCCCCAGCCGCCCGGCGCCGCCATATAAAGTTTGATACCCATATTTCTTCCTTAATTTCCTCGATCGACTGACGCCCACAGATGCAGATAATTAGAGGGAGGCAGCCGCAGCCGCAGCAGCAGCAGCAGCAGGGTGAGGGCTGCTTAATTTCTGCTTGTCTTGTGCATTATTACTTAATTTGAGAGAGCGAGCGATGGGAATAATGGGATGGAGGGCAGTCGAAGGGGACCTCACCTCCTCGATCCAAAGAACAAGATTGGGCTATCGCCGGTGACGCCGGTCAAACCAATGCATCTCTCTCTCTCTCTCTCTCTCTCTCTCTCTCTCTCCTACCCTACTTGTTTCATTAACTTTCTAGCCTTCTGACCTCGTCCTCAGAAAGCTAACTAGTTAAAAAGAGGATGCTTTCATTCATTCATTATGCACAAGGTTGGGCTTGATTGTCCTGTGGATCATTAATTCAATAGAAAATGTCCACTGGAGGTGGAGGTGGGGGCGGCGGCGGCTGTCGTCATCGTGGTGGGGCTAATGGCGGACGGACGACCCGTTCAACTCAAAGAAAAAAATAAACAGCCAGGTGGGTGCTCCTGTCACATCACGTCAATCCTCCCACTGTTGCACAAACTCTCCCAACTTATCGTCATGCGATAGCTTTATTATTATTCTAATAATCACATCACAAGTATGGTTGAATTTAATTAGTTTCAGTGACAGTGACAATAATAATTGTAAGCCTTATGACATCTAGAACATGCCCAGTTGTATTAGTAAAATTTAATATTCTTCCTTCACCAACTGATTGAAATTTCTATAATATTAGGTTTGTCCCAAAGGTACACCGTACACACACCAATTTTCCAACCGTCAAGTCAATTACCTAATTGCAATATATTAAGATAGGAGCAACTCTAACTAGGCCACCAAATCCAGCGCTTATTGGACACTGATAAGAGAAACTCTAACGTAGGATATCAAATTCAACGTTAATTTGGTGTTTAATAATGTTTTCCATCAAATTTTTTAATATTAAATTAGTATTATCTCTAACGTGCTAATATTAAATTGGTGTAAAGAGAATATTTAAAAAATATTTTATAAATAAATATTTAATAAATATTTATTTATTTATTTAACTTAGCATAATATAATTAAAAATAATTAATCACATTTTATAAAAAAATTTAAAATTATTCTCATAATTTTTTTTTAAATTTTTTACAAAATACGTTATCCTAATTAATTTTCTTACTAATTTTTTAAAAATAGAGTTGCGAGAACAACGTAAAGAGAATACAATTTTACAGAGGGATGTGAATTCCATAAAACATCTAATGATACGTGATGCTATTCGAAATGAACAAATGATAATTTGTGAAAAAAAGACTCATGAACAACAATTTCAAGGAGGAAACGGATCATAAAATTCATTTGACCAGTATTTTGGTAGTTATGGAGGAAATGGAGATGATCTTCCGAATTTTTAACTGATCGTTTAGAATTAAGAATATAAAACATTTTATTTTTAAGGCATATTTTTTGTTTTTAACTTTTTTCTATTTTTATCATATATTTTTAATTTAAGCTAATGAAAATGTTATCATTTTTATTATATTATTATTGAGTTTTTGCATTAAGAATATTTTTTTTCTATCAAGTAATGATTGAAATAAAAAAAAATTATATACATAAACAAAAATAGTTCATTTTATATTAACATAGTATTTATAAAATATATTAAATATTTTAAAATATATTAAATATTATACTCATTTTATAGACCTTAATAAAATATTTTCATCGGTATATATTTTTTATAACAATTTAATTTATATTTCTAATTATTAATCAAAATATATAAATATAATAAAAGTAATAAAGGATATAAAGGGAATAACTTGTTTTTAAGTTATACAACGAAGGGCAAAATTGAAAAAAAAAAAAAAATTGGTGTTGGTAAATAGTATAACACCACTCAACACCAAATTTGGTGATAAAAAATTGTGGCCAACACCAAAATGGTGTATTCATTGAAGAGCTCTTTCACATCAAATTGAAGTCAGAGCCAGCCCTGGGCCAGGACTACCAGGGCCACAGCCCAGGGCCCACAAGTGAGGGAGGCACAATTTTCTTTTTTAAACTTGTGTACATGTGTATAAAAAATTAACAAAAGAAGTTGTCACTTATACCCTGTCAAAAGAATATTTCATTGCTATTTTTATTTTGTTGGTACATGTGATGATTGTTTTTACTTCGATTAATTGTAGAGGATAAAAGTAGGAGTGTCAATGGTTCGGATTGGTCTGATTCTATAAGAATCCAGTAACCGAACCATTTTTAAAGGTTCCAAAAAAATAAGAACCGTAATCAAACCATTACATATATAAAATCATGCCATGACCAATCCGTCACACCGGGCCGATTTCGGTTCGACTTCGATTCTATCCAATTAACATTTAACTTCTTAATATTTTCACAAAATATAAAATTACAAACAAATGTGTTAATTAAAATAAACCCATAACTTCATTAATGCTTCAAGTCTTGAAGTAAAAGTAGAACAAAATAATTCATAGACTATCTCATCAAATGAGATTACATCGACAGTTTAGTATAGCAATAACACATAAAAGGTCCAAAATAAAAGAGTTCATGAATCTCGCTAGTTTTTTAAGAAATGATACTATTTATCCATATGTATATATATATATATATATACTCCAAAAGGTATGGTTTGGTTCGGTTTGGTCTAGTTCATCGGTTTTTAGATATTTTTTGACAATCTTAGATGAAAAGAAGATTGATCAAATCAGGAAATATTTACGGAGATTCGGGAGGAAGTATGTAGACTCAAATATGTTGTTTTCGTTTTTTAATGCAATATTTACAATGCAAGGTACTCTTTTTCTTTTATTTGAGATTTTGTCCTATTAGATTTTTTCCAAATAAGGTTTTAATGAGGTTCCAAATTATTTTTTCTTATCTTTTGTAAATTCTTATAATTTTAATAAAATTAATTAATTGATAATTTTTTTTATTTAATTTATATAAATGGGCATACTTAAAAAATTTGCCCCGGGCCTCCGAAAACCTAGGACCAGCTTTGATTAAAGTTGGTGGTGATTGAAAATTGTGCCCAACGCCAAAATGGTATATTCATTGAAGAGCTCATTTACATCAAATTGAAGTTGGTGTTGGATTTGTTGCTTCATTGGAGCAACTCCAATGTTGGACACCAAATCCAGCGACAATTTGATGTACAACAGTGGTTAGCATCAAAATTTTATAAAATAAATAAATAGGTGTTGTCTCCAATATGTAAAACCAAATTAGTGTAAAAGAGAATCTTTAAAGAATATTCTATAAATAAATATTTAATAAATATTAATTAAAAATAATATTTTATAAATATTTGCATTAAGAATATTTTCTTTCTATTAAGTAATTATTAAATTAAAAAGATCATATACATAAACAAAAATAGTTCATTTTATATTAACATGATATTTATAAAATATGTTAAATATTTTAAATATATTCAATATTATACTCATTTTATAGATCTTAATAAAATATTTCCATCGGTATATATTTTTTATAATAATTTAATTTTTATTTTTAATTATTAATCAAAATATACAAATATAATAAAAGTGATAAAGGTTATAAAAGGAATAAATTGTTTTGAAATTATACAAAAAGGGGCAAAATTGAAAATAAAATGAAAAAACAAATTTGGTGTTAAGTGAATAGTATAACACCAAATTTAGTGTTATACTGTTGAGTTTGGTGTTATACTATTCACTCAACACCAAATTTGGTGATTAAAAATTGTACCCAACACTATTTTGTTGTATTTGTTAGAGAGTTTTTTACGTCAATATGAAGTTGGCGTTGGAAATGTCGCGTTCCTTGGAGTTGCTTTAAAATGTAGCCAAATTTATCCTAGTGAGTGGACTTAAAAAAATTTATAGTTTTAGATAAGAGTTATTTTGGTAGTATTTTAATAATATAAATAAATATTAAAAATTATTTAAAAATTATTTTTCTTAATTTTTAAGATATAAAATAATTAATTAATTTTTTAATTTAATTTTGAAAAATAAATCTTTTTTCAATGATAAAAAAAAATTTAAAAACATAAGAGTTGAATAAGTTTAATATATGGGGAGTCTACAGTCAAATTTTGTAAATTAAAAGTTGTTAATTTACTTTTTTTTTTCTTTAATATCCAACTTAGTGCAAATTCTCCACATGAAGTTTTTGTTGTTCAAAGAACCGTTTTATCAAATTTTTCTCTAAAATCATGTCACTTATTGCTTTTTTTTTTTCCTGTTGCATTACTAGTTTACACATCACTATTCATTGTCTAAAATTGAAAAATGATATGTGAACTTGGGGAGTTGAGGAATCTCTTCGTCTAAATGACACCTTACTACTTATTACCTAATATTGAAAAGTGATTTGTGAACTTGGAGTGTTGGGAGCTTTCTTATTTAAACAATATCTCACTATTCATTATCTAAAATTAAAAAATAATCCGTAGAGTTAAGGAGTTGGGGGCCTTTCTCGTTCAAATAGAACAACAAAATAAACAGTGCATAAATTCAAACAAAAGCCATCTTGAAATAGAATTAGAGATTTTGTATCTTAGGAAATAAAAAGAGTAAATTTTAAATAATTAATTATCAAAATAAGTGATTTTTGGACCCCTCTTTTTTTGGGGTCCTATTTATAAGATTTAATAGCTTATGCCTTGAACCGAGCCTATCTCATGATCCAATAATTTGTTAATTTGTAATGTCATCAAAAATTAATTACACACAACTTTTAAAATCTTCATAAGTGACATCAAATATATTTATTATAATTTTTAAAGCTAGTTTAGATGATGATTTATTTTTCATAATAAGTGTGAGATTATTTGTTCAAACTTTCTCATATTCTTTAGTGTTAACATCCTTCTTTAATTTTTTGTGTACCAAGAAAAACCATACACTTCATATTAAGTGTAACATCCCACTCGAGCGATAGGAAGAACCGGAACAACTTACCCTGATGGGCCTACACGAACTTCCCAGGAGGGTCACCCATCCTTGGACTACCCCAGGTTAAGCACGCTTAACTTGGGAGTTCTTTGCCAACATTCAGCCCAAAAGGTATCCAGCTAGTGTTATTTCCTTTCTTACACTATCCTCGATATATTCTAACTTCTCTGGGCTCTCGGGGTATTACATTCTCCCCCCTTAAACACATGACGTCCTTGTCATGCGACCTTACAACCGGTCCCAAATCTCCCCCCGTGCATGGCCAATGTGGGATTCGCCTAAGGTGCTTACACGCACCCCCCATAGGGGCCTCACACCCCCCTCGGGACTCAGTCTCCTCACTGAGGTTTGCCCCACCACCGCGCTCAGAGGCTCGGGGGTCGGCTCTGATACCACCTGTAACATCCCGCTCGAGCGATAGGAAGAACCAGAACAACTTACTCTGATGAGCCTACACGAACTTTCCAGGGGGGTTACCCATCCTTGGACTACCCCAGGTTAAGCACGCTTAACTTGGGAGTTCTTTGCCAACATTCAGCCCAAAAGGTATCCAGTTGGTGTTGTTTCTTTTCTTACACTATCCTCGATATATTCTAATTTCTCTGGACTCTCGGGGTATTACATTGTCCCAATCTCTCACACGAGTCAGCAAAACTTAGCTTGACGCAGCCTGACCTAATTCATATTCGTGCAGGGGTGATAAGTGGACGTTAGAATTGAATTTATTTAGGACTTGTACCTGCCCCTAAGTGTTTGGGTAAAAGGTTGGTTTAACCTTAATTTATTTGCCTGATATTTGGTGATTTTGAGTATTCCCAATATGGAATTCGGAGGTCTAGATTCTGGTGTACTTCTATCTAATCCAGATGACCTCCTAGCATTGGATCACTTATGGTGTCGGTGGGAACATGAGCTTGTTTCTGGACAGGGAGGCAGACAAGACGAAAAGGAATACCTAGTAAGTTATATGTATTTTCTTGATGAGTGGTTTCAAAAGACGATCATCGAGATCTTTTGGGAATTGTCAGAGAGACAAGTCATGTTCGCCTGGGAGCACATGAATGACGTGTAAAGGTGACTGACTGAAGTAATGATGAATGATGTGAGCCTTCGTTCCCATTATGATGTTTTTGCCAGGGTTGTGAGATAATAAGTTGCTATTTGAGGGTCCCTGGTAGGGCCAATACAGGACGTGCCCAGGATTGGAGCACTACCTGACATCCAGTCAGTATGACTATTAGGGGGCTGTAATGTAAGTATATGATTGCAAATTATGAGCTTTGTAAGGATGAGAATTGTGTGAGAAAATTATGTTACGAGAGGTGCTTAGTACTTGTGAGCTTTGGGATCCCTAGGAATCAAGTAGTCATTGCTATTAGCAAAAAGTATTCTAGTGACTTGATGTGATGAACATTCGATTGTGGACTGTCTTCATTAAGACCGAGTGGATCGGACACCTAGCTTGTGGTGGATTCGTTGGGTTCTTAATCATTGTCTAATGGTGATATGGATTAGAGATAACACGTACCTTGGCTAAGGGAAGTGAATTGAGGGAACTTTTAAAGCTGTATTTAAGGCGCACGTTGCTCATGATAAGGGCGTGTATGGCTTGATCATTTCCCCAATTGTGTATGAGTATGAGATACTCTTGACTTCCTTGAGATTTACCAGGAAGGTTGCCTTAGTGAGGGATTGACCCTACAATTGACTCGGGCAGCCTTGAGGCTTAAATATCTTCTCTCTTGAGTAGATGATTTGCCAGGCTAACTTTGAGGTGTTTTCTAATGATTGCTTGTCGTACTTGTACGACCGCTTTGAGTTCGTGGCCATGCCATTTGGGGATGATCGATGCCTTCGCAGTATTTATGGATTGGTCAAGACCGGTAGCAGAGATAGAGGTCTGGAGTTCCTTGGTCTCGCCAGGCGTTACCGACGCCTTATAAAGGCTTGCGTCAATTTCATGAGAGATGAGGTCGTGGTAAAATATGAGCTAGAGGTCCATGATTGGATTTCACCAAGAGCAGTACAGAAAGGTATCCAACTGGTGTTGTTTCCTTTCTTACACTATCCTCGATATATTCTAACTTCTCTGGACTCTCGAGGTATTACATTAAGTTTAGTGTATTTATTGAGTATTTTCAACACATGTTATATAAAGCGACTATCAATAGGGAAAATATCTCTTGAATAACCAATATAGAAATATTGAGATGATGAGGCATCTACTACTTTATCTATACAATATGATAAAAAAAATAAATAAAGGAAAAGTAACTCCTATCTCACCCACCCATCATAAAGCCATTTTCACAAATTATCTTGAACTACATGTATAAAAGTCTAATGAAACTATAGACAACGACCCTGAATGTACAATGGAACGCTTCTCTTGTACCCCTATTAGTGTTTTCATTCTTTATTTTTATCAAAATAGTCTCACTTGTCATGTAATACTTAATAGATATAAAAGTACATTAAGTAAGATAGTCTTATAATAATTAAGAAAAAAATTTAAAAAGAATTCTTGCTTTGATTATTATTATTATTCTATGAATTTTATGAAAAAAATATCTTTCTTCTATTATTATTATTATTATTATTAAATTGGGCATTGGACCTCTAAATTCAAGATGAGCCTATATACTTAAAAAATCCTATAAGCCCATTTTTTTAACGCACTTGGGGCTTCATTTGGACCTACTTTAAAACCCATTAGATAGAACTAATAATTTAAGGGTTCACCATGCATGGGCTTTGATTTAAATATTGGGCTCAAACGAGCGAGCGAGCGAGCCTTATTTCTTGGGCCTACCTCTAAACTCGCTTTCAAGCTAATGTCAGTCTAACCAATCCAATGTATAGAAAACTTGACGATGGGGATATTGGATCCAAAAAGAAAGAGATTCATAGTTCAAAAATCAGGTTGGTTGGTTGGTTGGTTGGTTGGTTGGGGTCCAACCACGGTGGAATGGAGATTTTTTTTTCCTCAAACTAAATAACTCACTGTTTTGAACCTTTAAAATGTCCATTTGAGTCCAAACTCATCTTGTCCAAAACCATACCCCAGACTGTGCTTTGCCTATATATCCATTTAATCCATAAGAAAGAAAAATGGTAATTAGCACTGATGATGGTATATCAGATCCATCATCACAACTCTTTTTTTTATGTGAGCAGTTATGAAAAAAGGGCAGTATTGACTCTATTGGTATAATATCTGATCCTCAAATTAGTAAAATCAATGAGTTAATGAGTAGTGAAAGTATGGTGTTTTACTCGTAAAGTTCTGACTCTTATAGAGGCAAAGTAAATCAGAATATTTAGAATTATTTTTGAGATTCTTACCTTAATTACCTTGACTTGATAGCAAATCTACCAGAACAAAACAGAGATGGCATTGGGCTTAGTTAATAGGAGTTGAGCTTATCAAAGATAAAATGAGTTAGGATATCCGAAGTTAAATTTTTTACATTCTTGAGTTCAAATATCTTGACCTAGTGGCAAATTCATCGAGCCAGAATTATCTCTTAAGCTTTTAAGTCTAGTTATCTTAGGTTATGCCAGTTGGGGTTGAATTTTTTGAGATTAAAATCTAAAAATTAGATCTTATTGAATTATTTATTAAATTCAAATTAAATAAGAGGATACATATCTCTCTATTACTTATCAATGAGAATACATGAGAATGTAAAATTTATTACTTCATAAGAACATATTAATAATTTTACCCTTTTTGGTATTGTAAATTATTTGGTATTTTAAATGGTCTATCGAAAAGTCAAGTCTTGCGCACTTGAAATTGGGCCAACCCAAAGCAAAATTGACAATTTTCCCTCCCCCTTGGGCTTGAGTTAGAGTGCACATTGTAATTTTTTGTTTAATTTTCTTCATCTTTTGTTTTTTTTTTAACCTTACTCGAGAATATTATGAATCGGTTTTCAATCATTGAGAGAGAATGATCTTTACTAACCAATTATTTCCTTCTTATCTTTTTCTTTTCCAATTAAACCAGTCTCCTGTTGTCGATTTTCTCTCTCAACATTCACATTTCTCTCTTACAAAAGCAGCCCCTTGTTACACTCCTGAGTGACGAAATTCATTTCCCCTTCCTTTTTCTATTCATTCCCCCTCCTACTTCTATAGTCATTTTATTGGGTTCATTCATTGTCTCTTGCTATTCTTTTGTCCCCAAAACTTGTGACGGAACCATTATGTTTTGGTTCTTCTCCACATTCTTATTGGGTGATTTAAGAATTTGCCTATATTTTTTTCAATTGATATTTCGATATAGAAGGATCTCCTTATTTATTCATTGCGGATTCTCGCATTATTTTCTCGAAAAGCATATAAAGTTTGAAAGTCTTTGTTGTATCCTGAACGATAGCCACCTAAATGTTTGTACTTTTATTGAGAAGTGAAAATTATTCGTATATTTACCATCCACTGCTGCCCATTTTCTTACAACATTGGGTACCTCAGGTCAAGCAAGCATGATATATTCAATTATATTACAAATCCATCATATATACATTGCATGTCATATGATACGAATCATATGATCATCAATAACCCAAAATAAATTATCCCTTTGATCAAAACATCACATAAGTTGTTAATTGATACGTAGCGCCACCCCCCCCCCCTCCCAATAGGATAGTATGTTGTATGCCTCTTCTAGTGCATGCCAAATGCATATTTTCATATATATATATATATATATATCCTCCATCTAGATGCAGTTAAGATAAAATGACAAATTTTGTCCCTTTCCACAATACTACTGGGTTTTCTTAATTTCCACCTTTTAATAAGTCTGTCTGAGTGGGCTTTCAAAAACTTCAATTTGAAGGCTCAGTTGGCTTTCTTAAATCAATGTTGGAAACTTTTGCAAACCTCAAATTGTTAAATCCAAGACACTACATAACCTGCACGAAAGGAAGGCTATATATATATATATATATATATATTAATTTGAGCATTTGACGATGACCTAAAATTCATAATTCATTCCCTTGTTGACCAACCATCCGAAAGAATATATAAGCACTCCTCCTCCTAAATAATAATAATAAACAATCATAGAAGAAAATGTAAAAAAATTTAGAAATAAAACACAAAACGATGAAAAGGGATGCCTCCCAAGTGTGAAGGACCCTAACCAGACTAATATAGAGTAGGAGAAGGGTTGGTGATGGAGAGTTATTTAAAATAAATAAATAAATAAATAATAAAATAAAAAAAATACTATTTTGAGAATGGAGAGATAAGGCGCCTAATTATAATTTTAATGAATTATAAGGCAAATGAACATAAAAAAAATAACAGAGGGCTAATTCTGACTATGACTATGGCTTAAGGTCCTTTACAATCAGATTCAGGCCAACCAACAACAACATTTATTGTAGATCATCAGTCAATGGTCTAAACTTCGAGACTGGTCAAACCCAAATTTATGTGTGTGCATGCGCGGGCGGCCGTGTAAGCAATCAATCACCCTCCAATATCTGTCATCTGATCTGATGATGATAACTGACTAATCCTTAAAGCAATTGCTATATATATATATATATATTCTGTTCCGTCGTTTTTACAGAACAGAGAAAAAGGAAATTATGATTCAGATGTATTATCTTTATCTTTATATTATATATATAAATAAGATAATCATGGCACATAATTAACTCTCATAATTACTTGCTTAAATTGTGCTATTATATATTTTTTTTTCCCGAACTATTACTGTACTTATGTCCTTTTTTCTTTTCACATTTACAATAGCCAAACCGTGTCATTGAAACATTTCTTTTCTATTGTCTTTTCATTAACTAACAATTTGATTTATTAAATACAACAAATTTCAATACATCAAAAATTGAATTTACATGCATATTTAAGACTCTTTATACATAAAAAATTCTTTCTTCATTAAATCGATTTCTCTGCAAATTAAAATTGAAACCCAATATTTGCCATGGTTCAGATTTTACATCTGTTGAGGTATGTTGACAACACAAGCGAATTTAACGTTTAAGATACAAGTGGTTCGAAAGTGAGAAGTTTATAGTTATCATAACCAGAACGAGATTAACAGCGTTGCTTTAATGTTGTTCGGCAAACATGCAAGTTCGGAAAACATTATTTTTTGTTTTTACTATACACTTTTGTTGTCTTTGCCATATGTACCATTAAGTTGTAGTTTTATTTTTGATCTTTTTGTTCTTTCCATCCACGTTTTTTTTCTTTGTTGTATGTGCAAGCGTTGTAATGTTGGATTGTAGTGACTGATGTGTAATACAAAGATGACATTTAAATTGTTCTTTATCGTACGTAAATTTGTTAGGAATAAAATAATTATTAAAACATATAATTGCTCATGTTTTAATTTGTTGTTTCTCTTTCCTTACTCATTATAATGATTTTTTTTTTCTTTGTTTATATTGATTTCCATCATGAGTGACGCCTCCAAAGTAGATGTGAGTGTACTGATTGATGCTACAAAATTTCATAAAATTCTAATTTGTCTGACTAAAGTACATGCTTAATAGTTTATTTATGCCTGCTTGGAATAATATGGATTGCGTTAGAACATTACCAAACTATAAATAATGTCATTTATCATGCAAAGTGGCGTTCATCAACATATAATCTATGCAATGTGTTATTTATCATGTTGTGTAGGAGACGCGAATGCATGCAATAATCAAGAAAAACTTGATGCGTTACTTTGCTGATAAAATTGAAAAGCACAAATTTTATGTAATAAAAAATTTCATAGTTGATCATAATACTATGATATTCAAGATTACCACACATAATTGTGTGTTGAGTTTCATGAGGACCACTCAAGTGGCTGAGATTGAAGATCAATCATTTCCTACTAAGATATATAGGTTCAAGCCTTTAATCGAACTTTTAGTCAGTTTATAGTCTAAGAAAACTTATCTATTTGGTCCGTTTATGTCTTTTTTTTCAATTAATCTTTTTTTACCTCTTTTTTAGTCAAATTTTTACAGCACTGTTCTGCCTCTTTTCTCGGTTAATTTCAGTCAATTTTTTTAGTTACTTTTTCAGTTCATTTTTTTATGCACTATCTTTCACTATTTGCTTGCATCTTTTTTTTTTTTTTTTTCTGAGATACACTAGTCTACAATTCTAATATGTTGTCATTTTTTATTTTGTCCATACTGATCTCAGATTTAAAGATGTGATCGGCGAAGTCGTCGAGAAGGACAAAGCTAGAACTCAGTCATCTTCCAAATCCACTACAAAGCGTATTGATATTGTTCTTGAAGATTGGAGTATGATCTTTTAATTTTTTTTATCTGTCTTTAATATTTTTTTTGTTGCGGAATGTATCTTTATATAACATGTGTTGGGTATTTTATTTATATTATATTTTGTTGGATATGTGATCATTTTTTTTTTTTTTTGAAGATAAAATTGAGTACCATGTACTCTTCGAGATGACTATGTCGATCTGGTCAACAGTTATCTTGAATCTACATCGAACGAACTTATGATTGTGCCTATGCAATTGTGTTGTATGAAAAGTTACAAGGGTACTGATTAAATGATTGTGATAGATTAATTTTGTCCTATTGTACAAGTTGATTGCCTCCAACGGTTTGTGTTTTTCAATTCTAGGTTGTATGAGATTGACAAGTTCCTACTATGTAACAAAGGTTCTAGTGAATGCAAGTATAGCGGAGGTTGAGGATTTTCGGGCGAAGTATGTTTCTAAATCATGCAAATTAGACTATTTTATTTTTTGCTATTTTTTTGAAATCAGTTTGTTTCTAAACACAGTGTATTTTTTTATTTACGAGGTTGTTGACTGTCCATGAATGTAATTTACAACATATAAGTCAGATTTCAAATTTGTCAGCCTATTCTATAATGGAAGACCTTGATGGCAATTTGACCAAATTTAAGACTATAAGAGAGGTTTTTCAATGTGTTGAGATAGTTTGACCATAAATTAATTAGTTCCATTGCCGTAATTACAGTGTTCCTATATTTTTTTATTTACGAGGCTGTTGATTGTACGTGACAATATCAAGAGTCACAAGTCGCAATGGGTTAAAGATACTAATATGTGATAAAGAGAGTGAACAAACAACTTTAACCATAAATATTGTATACAAATGTGTCTTCAAAAATTTATTTTAATCGTAATGAAATAAAATTATTATTTATTCACTAATTTATGTAATATATTAAATTTGTTGTAATGTATATTTTATTTTTTAAACTATTATTTTACACATATTTTTTATTGGATATTGTATTTGGTGCACCCACGCACGGGTCGAGAACTAGTAATAATAAACAAAAAGAAAGAAATTCTAAGAATTAGGTTAAAGTAATCGGATATTGAATGTGTATGTATGTGATAGGTTTTTCTCAAATTAATTTAAGAAACTAATTAAGCCAAGCGGGGAAGGGGAAGGGGAAGGGGAAGGGGAAGGGGCCACCCTTCCCTTCCCTTCCCTTCTCTCACTTCCTTTCCAATATTTCATGCCCCGCTTTGCCTGCCTGCAGGCCATCTCCACTGCCATCTCTGTATTTATTTTTTATTATTATATTATTATATCCAGCCAGCCAGCCAGCCAACCATCCCACATCCACCAATATTTAATTTAATTGCCTTCTCTTCTCTTCATTCATCTTGTCTTTTTATGTGGTGTGAATTTTGCTTAAAATCTTATAAATGTAATTAATAATCAATCCTTGCATCATCATCATCATCATATATATATATATAAGCAACAAATTAAAATTATAATATATCGGACCAAATATTAATTTAGAATGGTGTTAATTGTTTTGTGAAATAAAATTTAATTAATTGAAGGTAGAATCCTATGCTAGCTAGTTGGTGGTTGGTGGCATGTGAGATATTAAAATAAATAAATAAATATTATAAGCTAGGCATAATAGGCATACACCTAGCAGGCGAGTCATATACTTTTCCCAAAATATGGGATGTGACCTGATGATGATCTATCGATCTATCTATCTAATTTGGAGGAGGAGGAAGAAGAAGAACAAGGCAAAGAGAAAGATGTCCCTGTCTACACCTAACATTTTCCAGATATTGCAAGAATTTTTCTCACGTGTATATATAATATATATGATTCCAAAGGGGTTTTCTTGCTTAATTTCAACAAACATATATATATAAAAGATGCAGGCAGCCACAGGCAGTCCACGTAATGAAAAATTCAAACCCAACAACATTCCAATTAATTACTACACACCTACTGCTACTACTTCCCTCGCGTAAGTACTCACCAACCCCATCACCAATTATATTATATTATCGTACCTGATATATATATATAGAGAGAGAGAGAGATATGCCAGCAGCAGCAGCAGCAGCAGCAGCAGCCTTGGATATTCTGATTAATTTCTCCCTCTTTTTCCCCACCACTTTCCTTGGAAAAATCTCCACGATACCGTACGCATTTGCATCTTTTTGGCGCATAAATTAACAAACAGGGAAATGGACACCACGACCGTTCAAGTATTCAAAGATTAAAGTGTGGATTAGGATTATATACAGGCGCGCGCGCGTGTATATTGGGGGGGGGGGGCGAGGGGTCTATTTAATTATTTTTAATTGTAAATAATAAGGTATTGGAAATCGAATTTTGTTACAATTAAGTAACAAGACTTGAAGACTCTTCATTTATTTGGTTTAATCTTATATTCATTCATTCATGCAAAAAATGAATAATTTTAATTAGGCGTAAATGGGAGGGAGATGGCGTTGGCATACGTAAGTGGTAGTGTGGGTGGGCCAGTGAGTGAGTGAGTGAGAGTGATTTTCATGGGTGGTCCATCCCAATCCCATAATTCCGGTTTCATCTTTGAATTTGGATGTTGGGCGGTGGCATGCAGCAGCGTGAATGAATGAATGAATTGGCAATGTCGTCGACCCTACGCTGCTCCATCTCCTGCTCCGTGCAATTATAACATAACACCACCTTATTTATAACATAATAATAAGCCACCATATATGCACCCCACCCCTTCTCTTTTTATCTTCTTTTATCCTTGGGCAGATCAATTTGTGATTCTGAGTTAAAAGAGTTTAGACAGTTTTTTTTTTTTTTCCCAAAAAAAAAAACAGGTTCATGTCTACTCGACCTATTTTAGAAAGGTGGGAGCGGTTCTGCTAAGAGATGCGTCGTGTGTCAAATTAATTTTAGTTTTAATAGGTCAATTATAATACTATTAATGAGATTAGTGTGTAATGTTCTAATGAATAATGTCTAAATAAGTAAATATAAATATAATTTTAATTTCAAAATCTAAATTAATATTACAAAGAATACTTTATTTATTATTATTTTTTAATTCTTATAATTTCTTTAAAAAAAAACTTCTTAAAATGTGCCAAATGAGTCATGTTGGTTATCAGTCGCATGCTCAAAGGCCAAAATGACTCCATATTTTTACTTAGAGTTGACACAATTGGTTTTTTATGTGACGCAGTGTGTAGTACGTGTGTAAAAAAAATACATCAAAATAAACCCTTAAAATAACAAACTTCAATAGCTGAATGTTAGTTTTCAAGAAGACGCTAAAATAAGATTATTTTGTTAAGAAAACTCAAATAAGTTGACAAAATTTGTATTAAAAAAAATTTGATTACAAATTCTAAATTCTAAGCATATTTATAGTGTTTGGCTAATTCAAATTCATCTAATATTTGTAAATAAAATCCAATTAGAATAAAATCATCTAACTAGAATTTTAATAAAAATAAAATCTAAGTAAAAGTCAGCTAGAATTCTAATAGAAATAAATTTTAAATAAAATTCAACTAGAATTTTAATAGAAATAATTCGTAATCAAACATGAAGTAGAATCCTAAATTTAGTAGAATCTTACAACTTATAAAGTATTAAAATACTGTTCTGGTGATACTTTTTTGGCATGGTCGGATCGGCCTTGAGCCAGATCTTGATCAGTAATCGCATCATTCACCTCCATTTGAGAAGAATTCGTCTTCAAATTAAAATTCAGGTATGACAACTCAACATCCAACAAATACAAAAAAAGATCAGTAACATTAAATTTTTTGAAAATACCCATATGATTAGGCAAATTCACAACATAAGTATTATCATTAATCTTCTTTGTAATCTTGTAAGGACCATACTTCCTTGGCTTGAGTTTGTTTTATTTTCCTGTCGGAATCCGTTTATTCTTCAAGAATATCATGACTTCACCTTCAACCTCAAATACCTTGTGCTTCCTATGCTTGTTAGTCATCGCCTTGTACTTCTTATTTGTACAACTTTTGCTTGACATCTTCTTGAACCGCTTGAACTTTTCTGTTAAGGGAACATGACAAAAGACATTCATCCCTCTCTTAGCTCTATCTTCGTTGGCATTAGTCTAACCATCACCATGTTTGTTGTCTCTACCTCATCTGTATTATTACTATTAGATTGAGGACATTGAACATTCCATCTTAAACACTTATCTAATCTGGTAGATCTTATCACATGCCATTCTCCTCTCATCAGATTTCTTGATTTTGACTCCTCAACAGCTTTCGAATTCATCCATAAATTTTTTTTGCCTAGAGAAGCATTATTTTGCAACTGTTTTGAATAGAGGCTTATTCCATGACTACCAGCAGTCTCTCCATAACTTGAAATATTGATGTTTGAATGGATTCATTTGGTCCAAGCACTTGATCAGTTATAGCAGTAACTGCGACAACATTTTTAGTTTCAGAATCTAATTTCAGATTAATATCAAAAGCAGTTGCCCTACCTGAGTTAACTAACCTGGGAGATCCAACACCCTTATCCACAAAGAGATCTCTGTGATCATCTTACTTTTGCAATTGCAAAAGTGAATATGTTCATATTGCCTTTGATTCAACCATGTTAGAGCTTGAAAAAACTGTAGAATGATCTACTACCATGGCCTCCATCTCTTTTACAGTCACAAGACAATCAGAATAAACACCACCGTCCTTGGATTGCAAAGCAATGCTTGAGCCCTCGGGACTAAAAAATACCCTAGTATGAGTGAACAACATTGGAGTTTCTGTCATATTAGCAACATAAACCAGATTTGAGTTTGCAAACTTTAAGGTTGTTGGGACAACATAATGTTTGATATCTCCAAACTCAGGGAAAAGCCATTCTTTAGTTTATACTCATCGTTTCCCCAATGGTTGTGTTGTTGCGCACTCTTCCTAACCCCTCTACCACTAGGGTTGGCTATCATACGACCAAGATTATCCTTATCGTCGTTATCATCCATCATTGGTCTTATAGGATTAATGAAGACAACATTAATGGTTGGTCTTCCTGGTTTAACGTAGCCAGATTCATTCATGCCATTAATTCAGTTCCGGTTATCATTAATTCGTTGTAAAATGCCCAATTGGTTGCGAATTCGCTCCAATTGCTACTGCATTGTATGAGTTATTTCCCGTTATTCTTCAATTGCTCTCCAAATCACGGACAACCCCTGATCATCGTTACGAGACTGGTTGCTACCATTACTTTCAAGATTGGGCATCTGATTGATTGATTAACTGCTCTGATACCAATTGACGAAACGTGTAGCGCGTGTGCGAAAAAACACACCAAAATAAACGCTTGAAAGAACAAACTTCAATAGCTGAAGGTTGGTTTTCAAGAAAATGTAAAAATAAGACTATTTTACTAAAAAAACTCAAATATGTTGATGAAATTTGTATTAAAAAAAACTTAATTACAAACTCTAGATTCTAGGCATATTTATAATGTTTGGTTAATCTAAATTTACTAATACTTTTAAATAAAATCTAACTAGAATAAAATTATCTAACTAGAATTTTAATAAAAATAAAATCTAAGTAAAAGTTAACTAAAATTTTAATAGAAATAAATCGTAATCAAATATGAAATAGAATTCTAAATTAAGTAGAATCCTACAACTTATGAAGTATTAAAATATTGTTATGGCACTACTGTTCTAGTGTGATCGAGTCAGTCTTATATCGGGTCTTGATGAGTGACCGCATCACTATGGCAATGAGTCTATATTAGTAGACAGATGAAACAGGCCAACCATGGATTGGTCGACCTGTTTGACACTTCTATCCTTACTAATTAGTAATTAAATCATTAAAATATGTTTAAAAAACAATAAAAGAAAAGTGAAGGGAAGAATAAATTTTAGTCCTTTGAAGGAAGGCGATTTATTTGAATGGGTTTTGGGCCATGGGTTTCAAATCTGTCTGCTTAGGTGATAAAAATGACAAAGCAATCACTCAAAAGTCTTGTTCATATTATATATGTGTGTGTATATATATATATATATGAGGGGTTGAAAGCAGTAGGTAGGGTCCTGAAATGCAACAAATCAGGCATGAAATAAGTGCTGTCTGATGAGCAAAAGCCAAATAAAGTAAAAAAGGTGTCCTTTGAGAATTTCGGAAACTAAAGTTACTTTTCCGCAGCAGGAGAAGAGGTAAAAACGAACACCATTACACAGATTCAAAGTGAAGTGATTCAAGCCAATGGGCTTTACAGGCAAGCAGGCAGGCAGGCAGCCTCCACCACCACCACCACCACCGCAGCAAAGTTGTCTACCCGCTGCTGCTCCTCCACTTACAATCCTTATCCTACCCAGTGGTAACAATATCCTCAGATTGTTGAGTCTTTTTCCTTTTTCATATTAACTTAGTAATGGTTTATATCTATCCTCATAAATAAAATAACAAGAAGTTGAGGCAAGATAAGGCATCTAATAATAATACAAATGAAATGACGTCTCTTGCAAATTGCGATGAGAACAATAAAGGCTAAAACGATTCATCCAAGATAAGGAGGAGACGCCAGCCACCAGGCGTGCCCCACCACCGATCTCTCTCGGGGCGACACGCGCGCCTTGGGGAGAGTGAGAGAGGAAAGAGGGGACAGAAAGTGACACGTAGACAAAGGCGTTAAAAGGGGACATCCATCACGGAAATTGTACTGCTACGGACTATACGGAATTATTATTTTTTTATCTTATCAATGCAAAAGGCCAAAGAGATAATATTAAAAAATAAAAAATAAAAAAACAAAAAGCAGTCACCAGTCACTAGTCAGACAAAAAGTGAGGGCCCCAATCCTTTAGGATTAATTATGTTTACGTGTTTTAAAATCCAAATTGAAAGAAAGGGAGAGCTCGGGAGTAAAAGGTGTTAACCCACATCTTGAGGGTCCCTTATGAATTGTTTCACGTCACGTGAGGGGGTAAATCAGAAACTCAGCTGTCATGGTCACGGGGAGGACCAGTGCGAGCTGCCCACAAGGACCCCTGAAGAGCAAAAAATTCCACACTGCGGCTTGCCCGACTCGATTCTTGCCTCTCGAGAACAAATCTACCCGCCCACTACCAACTGAGCTATGCCCTGAGAGCAAAAGAAAGGGAGAGCTAGCGTGAGGTTAGGTGGCGGTTTCTATTATACTTGTGGTGTGGGGTACACTACCGTACCCCTGCCCTCGACGGTAGGCTATAGGGTAGGCCACATAAGTTAAATGCATAATAATAGGAGGAGGTGGAGGAGGAGGCCAGTGAAGTAATTAACAACGCTAATTTCACACAAACCCCAAAGCCAAGCCGTGCCGTGGGGCACCCAAACCATGTGCTGCCTCCCCTTCGCTCATCATTTTGCGTTGCCCTTGGCCCCATCCCCTCCGTAGTCCGTACCTCATATCCCTTTTTCACATGGGTGCGTTGGCTCATGGTCAGTTGTGAAATCTTAATTCAAAAGTTTAATTCACTTGTACCTTTTCGATTGATGGGAACAAGTTAGGAAGAGAAGAGCCAGAAGAGGAGGGTAAATTATTAATAAAAGGCGCAACTGACGAATCAAGCACAAAAGCAAGCAAGCAATCAAGCAAAGGCCTACCTACAAATTATGACCAATACTTTCAGCAAACGTGACCCCCCCCTCCTCCCCCCCGGCACATATTCAGGCATAACTCAATGCCGAAGGTAGTGTCTTAATATTATATTTCTTCATTTGGGGTAGTTCTGGGTTTTTTTTTTTTTTTTTGGGGGGGGGGGGGAATAGAAAAAGGATGCCGAAAATGGTACCTTACCTTGTTGTTGTCTTTGTAATTCTAAGACAATTTCTAGTGGTCTAGCACTATACAGTGCTAGTTGAGAGTAAGTGACGGATGCTTACTTGAGCTAGCTTCCCCTTGTTTAGTGCCAGAGATATAGTCAAATAATTAATCTAGTCTAAATCTTTCTTTCCTTGTTCCTTTTTATGCCAAGACAAACCCAACCCAAGTGCTCGATCAATGCGTTGTTTTCAAGCTTTCCTTAATTATTAGCAAACTTCAATTCGATTAATGCATCAACGTACGACAGTGAACTCGACCCACCCCCACATAGCTAGCTAGCTAGCTAGCTAGTTATACAGTGACCAAATTCACCA
Organism: Diospyros kaki; assembly: GCA_036245055.1. NCBI lineage: Eukaryota > Viridiplantae > Streptophyta > Magnoliopsida > Ericales > Ebenaceae > Diospyros > Diospyros kaki. The sequence goes on from BSEG01000011.1 coordinate 198,301, forward strand.
AGAGCTTACTCCATTAAACCAAACCAGGGAAAGGCATTCTCTGGGCTTGCCGGAAGAATCATCCTTCTTCTCGTGGTGAAATGGATGTGCACTTTTTGAATAACCTCAAATCTCAAAATGTAAATAACAAATATGGGATGCTTTTTAGACTAGGGCGAAATGACTCATAATCTATTTTTTGAGGCAAAAATGAATTGAAAAAATAAAATTGAAAAAAAATAAATAAATAAACGGGGGGATACATACATACATATGGTTGAACTGTGGGGTTGAAATTGAAAAGGCTACGTTAAGTGAGAAAGAAGGCGTGGTGGAGAAAGGGGAGAGAGAAAGTAAATTAAAAAAAAAAAAGAAAAAGGAAGAAGATGTAATGTACCTGGCAAGTACGCATACCTGTACCCTCTGCCACTGGAGGAGTTACCCTTTTCTTTTCTCTTCTCCTCACCTTATTATCTTTCTTCGCTATATATATATCTCCAACTCCAACCCACCCATCATCTCATCTTAAGATATAATATAAATACCCTCCTGTCCCGTCGCCACCCCGTCCCTGATCCTTCACCGTTCTCCTTCTCGTTCCTCCTCCAACTCTTTGTTTCCTCTCCCTCTCCCTCCGCCCAAAGACAAAATCATTTTCCCCTGAACTCCGATTGCACCACCGGGTCCATCCCATCCATGAAGAAGCTCATCCGGAGGCTTTCGCGCGTGGCTGACTCCTCGCAGTACAGCCTCCTCAGATCGGACTCCTCGACCGCCGGAAAGTCTTGCCGCTGGAGGCTCCTTAGATCTGGCGCCGTCCCGGAGGGCCACCTCCCCGTCTACGTCGGAGAGGAGATGGAACGATTCGTCGTCAGCGCCGAGCTTCTCAACCACCCGATCTTCGTGAAGTTGCTCAACAAATCGGCTCAGGAGTACGGCTACGATCAGAAAGGGGCGCTTCGCATCCCTTGCCACGTCTTCCTCTTCGAGCGCGTCCTTGAAGCCTTGCGCGCCGGCGACGATTCCGTCCAAGATCTTCTCGCCTCCTTGTCCGACGACTTTCTTTAGGCCTTCTTTTCTTTTTTTTTTTTTTTGTGCCTTGATTTTCTTTCGGTTTTCCTCACTCGTCTGCTGCTGCCTGGACAGTAGTGAGATTGGAACTAACTAATTTTTAGGCAGCCGTACGTACAACTAGCTAGCTAGATTGTAAAGTTCTTCTTCTTTTTCTTCTTCTTCTGCTGTACATACACTATTACTTACTAGTCGATGAGATCAATAGGAGAAGAGCGGTGTCAGTCAAGTTAGTTAGGGTTTTGTGAAAGCGCTTATCGATCGCTAGCTATGGTACTGTAAAGTGATAATACTCTTTTTCCTAATTTCCCTTGGGAAGAAATTAAGATGATGATTGAGAATTACTACTAGTACTGAAGAATTCTTTTTGAGGCGTAATTTCATTCACGTTCTTTCCTTGCTGTGTGTGTTCTTGTAATATTTTGGTGGTGGTGGTGGTCCAGAAAAAGGAAAGAGAACATGTACGAATGATATCCTTGAGATTCTGCTTTTGTGTTTACTCAGAGTCGACAGTAACTTTTGCCGGTGGCCGAGGGAGACACACACACACTCGGTGTCGCTATTCAAAATTCTGAGCGAGCGAGCGAGCAGTTTCACCTAACAGTCGGTAGCACCCCGGAAGTTGGTGAGATTTACATGAATGGCCTCCCTCGCCCCCTCCAATTCTTTCTTCCTTTTTCTTATATTTATTTATTTTTGTTAATTTCCATTTTGGCGTTTCTTTTGGGGAAGTGGTGAGGCTTCCTGTGACTGTGAGCCTCGTTGTTGTTGGCATGAGAGTGGGAGGGGCTGGGCTGGAGGAGGGGGGCAGTTTGCGGCATCTCCGTGATTTGCGGTGGCTTTTATATTTTTAACTTTTTTTGGGGGGTGCGTTTCAAGGTAGGTTGGTCGGTCTTGGTCTTGGGGGCTGCGAAGAGGGAGGGGTTAGCTTTGTCATTTCAGCGTTGGAATGGAGGGCGGTGGTTCCGAATCTGACGTGGTTGGGCCACTCCACACATGATTGATTGATTGATTGGGCTTGGCTCGTGGCGTGGCGTGGCGTGGTCGTCCAATTTGCTGTCAAGAAGATATCGATTGTTTTCCTCTCTTCTTTCTTCAGTCGTCGTGAACGCTACGGTTTTTCAGTTGCCAGTGCAGTTGGATTGGACATTGGGATAATTTGATCTCCGTATTCCGTTCACACCAAAATTAAATTTTAAAAACGTACGTTCTTGGGATGTGTGCACCAGTTATATTTAATAATATATATATATATTTATTTTTATGATTGATTGTATAACTAACTAATAATAACTTCACCGCTTGCGCTGGCCGCTGGGTGTTTAATAATGCGTGCATCTGTTACCTGCCCTGGAAATACAAGACCAGTAGTAGTATATATTTTTCAAACTGAAAAATCAACCAAATTAATTATATAAGATGAAGTGAGTTGCAATGCAAATGCAAGCCTGAAATAAGAGAGGGGTCCTTCTTTCCCACGCCCACCTAAAACAATGTCGACTTCTTGTATAATCCATGCCACCTAATTATATATATATATGATTAGGTAAGATTTGGGTCAGCTTTACACTTAATTAACTACTGATATACATAAAATTAATGAAAAATAGATTTCCCAATTTATTAATGAGGTGGGTTGGGTGGATTCAGATCCCTTCTTTACTCAGCGCGGCTATCACAAGATAATTTTTCAAGTGTATGGTATATCATTTGGATTTAACTCTTTCAGAATTTGTCTTCATTGAATTTGCCTTTCAATTTCAGGTCCATTTTCCAAACAAACAAAAACAAGAAATATTTTAATTTGAATCTCTCTCTCAGATTTTTGTAATTATTTTCATTCATAAAAATAAAAATTAAATACAAAAATCTGAAAACAAACATATAAAAATTGAAAGTGAATTGAAATCATTCTTAGAAGTTGAGAGATGATGGGCTTTCGAATATATCCACAACCTACTTAAGTGGATAGAGTTTTCAAGTCGGTCACGAACCTTATATTTTTATGTATTTGTTGCATCGCTTGTAAATCAATTAAAAACAATACATTTGGTTCTATTATAGAGAATTTAATAAAATTAAAAACAATTCTCAAATTACAAGACATATTTTCATATATAGAAAGATCATCAACAAATGGTCCAATACATTTGGTTCTATTATAGTATGTTGCTAGCACAAATATTCTTTGGATATTCCAAACCAATCTCAAAAGGGCTTCTTTTAATAACTAAATCTCTCTACTAAATTTGGACCTTGACAATCTATATATTGGGTACAGAATATTTATATATATATATATATACTTGATGATACTTGAGTTATTATTTCTTCAATTGCAAGTTCAAATCTTGATAAATAATATCCTCAATAACATCGATCCTTCACCCCAAATCCTAGTCTAAATTCATATGTCTAGTCCGTAGCTTTATCAAACTTGACACCTTAATTTAATTTGTTAAAAGTCACGCTCATTTCATTTGAAGCCTAATGGACCACAGAATCATAAGCTAATTAACGCAAGGGTTCTTTTTAATAATTTTTATTATTTAATTAATCTAGAAATATTCTTTATTTTAGAGTATTTTAGGATTCTTATTTTATTCTTACTTTTCTCCTTCACCTTTTGATTAGAATTCCTTTACTTCTTAGAAATAGGAAGTCTCAAACTTCAAGCCTATAAATATAGGAGGGCCTAGAGTTTATTTTAAAAAATTTACAAACATGAAACATAGATTTATTTATTTCTTATAATTAAGAGTGTTTCTCTAATTCTTGAGTTTTTTGTACTTACGAGAGCATTAGTCAAGTGTTTTCTTTAATTTGTTATGCTATACTCTGCGTTAAGTGATATTATATAGAGCAAGATAAATATCCATTCAAATGGCAAATAATAGAGTTTTTAGTGGCGGCCCTCTTGACGGTAATCAAAGAATTGAGGACCCGCAAGATCGAGCAAGATCATGGGGTAGCGTTAAAGGTCTTGAAGCAAATAATGGATCTTAGATTACAATATTTAGAACAACGTTTTGAAAAAATTGCAGATCAACTTGATGCTCTAGGAATTGCTACAAACAGAAACATGAACAGAGATAAGCGATCGACTAGCTAGGAGAAAAAGCAGCTCACGGTCACCATGTTGACAGATCTATTTCTACACAAAGATGTTGAGAAATTCTATTCACAACCCGTATTTTTACTCTTCATAGCTCACACCTTGTCAAATTCCACAATAATTTTGGTCACCATTTAAAATATGTTGTGATATTATCAATAAGAGGATGTCTGTCATTTGTTGTTTGGGAGGCCATAACAATATGATGTTAATGCACAGCATTTTGGCCATGAATTAAAGCATGTACCAAATTGAAGAATGCGCATGAGTGAAATTCACAGTGCTGCTGCCAAATTCAACACAATCCTTGGACACCATGCACCTTGTTAATTTGATTGCCAGGCCCTTTCTCGCCAAATTTGCTAGTTCTTACCACTATCAATATCAGTGGACTCATTCCCCCTCACCTAGCTAGACCTAGTTTTCACTCTAACAAAAAAAAAAAAACCTCTTTCGATGTGCATGCTTTCACTTAATCACGACCCCCAATGCTTCACCATGCATATATATCACTTAATTTTGGATCAAGTAGTCGAAGCTTGCATATATGTTCATTTGATCATTTGTTACTGGGTCGTCCAAAATTATTAATCTAAATTAATGTTTCAATATTCTAATTATTAGTGATTTGAAACTGATATAAAAATCTTTTCCTTAGTTTCTTTGATGTCTTAATAAAGTAAGTGGGAATGGAATCCACATATAAATAACAAACTATATATATATGTATGGACAAGTACTGTATGTGTTATAATAATAATAATGGAATGATTATTATTGAGTTTGAGTCGTTTTATTATTGCTCCAATATTCCTTTCCTTTGTCAGCTGCAACAGCATTTAAGCATTGTGCATTATGCATATTATATTATGCATTATGAAGGCTGTGTGTGTGTTGTGTTGTTGCTTCTGGCTTCTTCCGAGTGCTTTATATTATTATTATTAGTAATCAGTAATCACTCAGAGACTCATCGATCGTCCATCCCTCCTCCGTCTTTTGCCAGCCAGCCAGCCAGCCATGTGAAGAGGCTAAGCGCCCTTGACAGCTTAATTATGCTTATGGCAATTATCAAGTTCAACCTCGCTCGTACACACATATATACATGCGTACAATCATATCATATCATCGGCGATCGGAATTCGGAAATCGTGTCCACCATCTGCGCCGCAGCACATGACAAAGGACATGCTCACCACTCATTCCAACTCCAACTCCATTCCTAAAACTAAAATAAATCTGTGTCCTCACATAACTGATAAACCTTTTATTTTTTTTTAATAGTGATGGAAGATTAATTTTTAATAAAAATAAAAATATTTTATTTGATGGAGATTAATCACGTATCTATTTAGAAGTACATAATTTTACAATCACATCTAATTTATTCAAAAGTCAAATTAAAAAAAAAATCAATCTCAAAATTCAGATATTTGAATCATTAAAAAAATAAATTAAGTAACCAACAGTACACTCCCAATCCCAAATTATTAATTAATAGTTTCCTTATTTCATTATTTTTCGAAGGAGTGGGGGTCTTTTTTTATTTTGACTTGTACCCGCTTATACCTCCTCCTCTTATGTATGTGTGTATATATACATATACATTAATATATTCAATTAACAATTAAGATCCGCAAAAAGTGGCCGACCTCAATTAGGCCTCCTATATATATTATATTATATTATATAGCACATGACATGACATCATATCACCGTACGTGTCCTTATACAACATTAACTGTTATATATATTTTCAAGGTATATATATTTATATGAGGGTCATCTATATATATATATATGTAGGCTATATATATATATATATATACAGTTGAACCCGTTAGCTTGCGAATCGCTTTTCGACCAAGTTTGGTGCTTCTTTGAGTACAAGATTAATAGAGAATTTGGAGACTTAGTTGTAAACTTGATATAATTCTTTAGCAAAAGAGCAAAGAAGAGGGAGGATAGTGTTTCTAGCTAGGCTGAGCTTCAGGAGTCAATGCATGGTTTGATGGCGGGCAAAAGGTTTTTAAGCTAAAAAAAAAAAAAAGGTTCAAAGACAGGTTAGCACCACAATTTACATGACCTGACTGATGTTTGCTAACCGGTAATCAGGTTCTTTTAGAAATAGTGCTTTGCTTGTAGTAGCAGGAAGGGTAGTGTTTTGCCTAACAAACAGTACTTAGGGATAAAATATATTACTAGAATAATTGCAGAGTTAATGATCAATCCAAAACAGAACGTGCTGCTGAGTGACACTATCATCATATATAATGATGAACTTAAACCACACATGAAAAAGGCTAAATAGAGTAACATCTAATCTAGTAATTAAAATTAACAAATATAAAAGATTATGTTAAAATCTTTGTCCCATGCTTCTTTGATAATCTTTGTTCCATCCACTTGGTAAAATAATAATAATAATAATCAATTGTCACACTTAAATAGCTGTCTTTGTCCCATGGTCTGAGGCAGGGGGCCTACGATGTAAATAATCCCCTATTGTTCTTATGGGTATGGCCTAAGAGCAACAAGTTGTGCGTCAAGTTAGAGTGGGATCGACAATTATAATACTTCTTCACGAGAGCTCTTTGGCATCAACGGACATGGTCAGTTGATAGTATCCTTTAGAGCGGGCTCAACCTATTTAAGAGTTTTAGACGAAAAAATTTGTCGGGGCTTCTTAAAAGTATTAATTTTTTTTATAAAAAAAATAAATAATATACCTTTTTTATGAGAAAGTTTTATTATTTTATTAAATTTAAAAAAATTAAAATTCAATCAACTACAAAATATGATAATCTCTCAACGATAATGAATTTTAACTAAAATATAATATTTGAGAGATCAAAAGAAATCAAAGAACCTACTAAAATAAATAAAGAAAAACAAAACTAATTTTTTCTTGAAACTCTAAAAGATTGGTGCAAATCGAGTAAAAAACTATCAATTCCTGATTCTCCTGTAGCACTTGATATATGTCAAAAGAAGATGAACAAAGTTAAATAAAATTACTTTCAAAATAAAGAAAATTAGATTCTAAAGATAAAGAAAATTAATTTACACTGAAACGCAAAGTAAAAAAAATAAAAAGTAAATAAAATAAACTCACCTTACAGTGAGACAGTCTTCATGGACGACTCGCCAATTACATAAAATTATAAAAAATTTAAGAAAAATAGAACAAAAGAAACAAAAAAAAAAAACAAGAGTATATGATAATTGTTATTGCTTTTGATTGAAAATTTGTAATTAAAAGATTTTTTTTAAGACTGTAATTGAAAGATTTATAATTAAAAATATATTTACAGCCTTAAAGTTTATGAGATATTTAAAAAGAAATGATAAAAATTAAAAAGAGAAAATTAAGAATAATGAAAAGAGAGAACGAAAAAATTGAAAAGAGAAAATGAGAAAAATAAAAAAAGTGTTGTAAATTGATTCTTGGGTTAAGTGTCTTTATATCTGTGTAAAATTTAGATTGAAAGTTGAATTTTATTTTGAACTCAATTTTTTTAATAAAATATTTATTATTAAAAAAATAAAAATATATATAAATTACAAAATTTGGAAAGCTTTTTAAATGCGGAATCTTATATCACCGCCGCCTAAATAATTTGATGGTTGAGCGGGCTCTAGTATCCTTGCCTGAGGACTTTTAAGGGCAATAGATTGCGAGCCTGGACGTAACAGGCTAATTAATTCCAACTCCATTACCAAACCAACCAACCAAACACTAATCACATAATTAAAATGTGTCTTCTCCCAATTAAAATGAAAATACAATTATTTAAATCCGACTAATCTTTCGAAATACAGGAATACCAACATCTAATCACATAATTAAAAAGCAAGCTACAACATTGCCTAAACAAAGTCCAAACAATACGAGGCCCCAAATAAATTCTAGAACCTAAGGAACTGGACCCAAGCAAAAGGGGCCCAAAACAAAAGACCCAAACAAGGACCCTCCTCACAAAAAGGAAATCATTTTGCCAAGCACAAATGTAGTTTTTTTTTTTTTTGTTGGGCTAGGAAATTCTTTGAATCTCTTAGAGATTGAATAAAGAATTACCCAATGCTTAGTAAAAGATGACAATTAAGGAATATTTAATTAATTAATTAATGATCAAAAGATGACAATTAAACTAACACTCGACTGTAAAATTATAACATTTAAGAGGAAGCCAACAGGAGCATGTTTTGAGGCATTTTTTAGAGCCACAATGACCATGACACAAAGTTGTAAAATATACTGAAGGAGGAGGCGAGGCGTGTCCCCCCTAATCACGCCCACGCCCGCACCTACGCCCGTATGTATGTCTAGTCCTGACATTGACAACACCAAGTAAGGAGCCTAGGAAGAGCAAATTGTAGATTCCAATCAAATATACTGATCCCCTCATCTTGGATTGATCTTTCTTCTTCCTTTTGCAGTTAAGGCTTTTATATCATCAAATGGGGGGCCTCTGATTATATGGTTTAGTAAATTTGGTTATGATTTAAATGGTTTTAAAGACTTGCATTAAACTTTTTGCCTTTCCTAATTTCTAAATATACCCAACTAGCCACCAAATACCACTCAACCCCTACCCAACAAATATTTTTCTCTTTCAGTTGAAATCCTTAAGACTAAATATATATCCGATGATGAAGAGAGGCCCACAAGCTAGAGCCACATCCCCAAGGCTATAAAGTGGACGTGGATGGGGCTTGTGAGCCCAAAGATCAATAATATCAACCCAATAAAACATGCAGCTGGAGCGTGCAAGAAGAATTCATTCAAAACTCAAGAAGGTTGAAGCAGAGCTCAAGCTCCTCCTCCTCCTTAACCATAATAATTAAGCCTCTAATATGTCTTCTCATAAGCAAGCATGCTCGTAGCAATTAATTACATAAATACGCCTTATTCAAACTCTTTTTAAGTATCAACTTGTTACACATCTAACATTACTAACACAGTCCCACAAATAATAGAAAGATAACATGTAAACAAAGTTGAACCATCTATAAATACAAGTATTGACCAGCCATTCTCTCTAAATTAAGCATTTGCCCTATTCTCTTTTTCATTCATACATACTCTCTTGGTTCCCTTTACTTGAGCATCAAAAGGCAATCTGGGGAGAGTCCCAAGCAATCCTAAAGGGGTTATGTAGGAATCTTAATGAATCAATCGAAACGTTGGTTATGTAGACATAATAACCAATCAAGCAAAGTTGTTGTACTTCTAAATTGTTTTTAAATCTACTTTTTAAAAAAGTTTTTAATGATACCCACAATTTTAGAAGGCTATTATTAATTTACTTCTATAATATTTTTTTTTACAATTATATTACTTTCCAAAATAGCTATTATCTTAGTACATTTTTGGACATTTGTCAAATCTACAACACAATAATAAAATATTAACCATACACTTATTACTTGTTTTTAACATTATAAACACAACACAACACTCAGTTACTAAATATTAATTTATCAACACTACGGTACTTAATGTTATTACAAAAAAAAAAAAAAATTACTCGATGTTAAATTTTTATAAAAAAATGTAATGAAGAAAGGGAGTTAATCATCAAAATAACCCAATCATTTTCACGAATTTGTAATTTTATCTAATCTTTTTAATTTTGACAATTAAGTCTAAATTGACTAAATTTCATGCAATTTTATCTAATATATAAAATCGATTTAAAGAGAGTATGTTCAAACTGACTTAACATATCAGGTGTTATATAATAATAATAATAATAATAATAATATTTGTGAAACTATATGTATGCATATGTAAAAAGAAAAAAATAAAGAAAAAATGTAACTTGTCTTTTCCAATTATCTCTCCATCATCTGCAACTCTTCAATATCACCAACTCCTATCAGCCTCTTACAGTCTCGATTGACTACATCAATCACCATTTTTTATCATCACGATTGTTCTTGTGCCTTCTCTGATCATCACAATCAATTGTTAGTCTTCTCTTGTCGATGAGACCTCTCGTTTTGTCTTCTCCAGTCATAGTCTTCCCAATTGGTGGTATCTTCGATCATCAATCTTCTTTTTCAGTTATTGCAACCAACAGTCAATTTAAGTAGTATGTCTTTCCCGACTGATGGCTCCTTCTCCTCTTCACATTTTGCCACTGTTGACTACAGTCTTTGCACTTTCCACCACCACTGATACCTTTTTATTGTCGATTGCCCTTTGTCATAGCCCCCATCTACAACGAGCAGTTTATCTTCATCGTTTCTTTGTTTTTATTTTTTTATTTTTTATTTTTTATTTATGTGTACATATAGGTCAATAAATATTATTTTTATATGATATATAACATACCAAATCAGTATGAATACACATTTCCTTTAAATCAATTTTATATGTTAGATAAATTATACTTAATTGAGTTAAATTGAACCTAATTATCAAAATTGAAAGAATTGAATAAAATTATAAATTAGCATGAAGGATTAAGTTATTTTCATAATTAGAATTAAAAAAAATTACTGTAAAACTTTTTGTATAAAGTTTGTGCTTGGCATAGTGTTCTTTTTGTTCTTGTTGGCTAGGAAATTCTTTGAATCCTTTAGAGACTGAATAAAAAATTACACAATGCTTAATAAAAAAACTAAATAAGCATGAGCACAGAAAAGACAGGAGACAACTAAGAAATACTTTATTAATTAATGATCAAAGCCTGACAATTGGGTTTACACTCGGCTGTAGAATTATAACATTTAAGAGGAAGCCCTTGATGAAAGCAACATGAGCATGATTTTATGCATTTTATGGAGCCACATTGACCAGGACACAAACTTGAAAAACATACTGGAGGGCGAGGCGCATCCCCCCCAATCACCCCCACGCCCATATGGCTACGGCTAGGGCTAGGGCTAGGGCTGGCAGCACCAAGTAGGAAGCCAAGGAAGAGCAAAACGCATATCCCAATGAAACGTACCGATCCAATCATCTTGGATGGATTTGTATCTCTATAGCCCTCTTATCATCTGACTTCTTCTTCCTTTCGCAATTGAGGGGCTTTTATATCATCAAATGGGGGGAGGGGCCTTTGATTGTACAATTTAGTAAATTTTGTTATGATTTAAATTCCATACTATATTCTACAATATTCTATAATCTATTCTATATTCTATCATATTCTATAATCTGTTCTATAATATTCTATATTCTATAATATTCTATAATCTGTTCCATAATATTCTATTCTCTATGTAAAGCAACTCATCCATAATTAATTAATTACTGCATACATGCATGTCAACAACAGTTAGGTGAATGCTGCTTTCAAGCATTTATCTCTCTCTCTCTCTCTCTCTCTCTCTCTCTCTCTATATATATATATATATATATGGGGAATTGTTATTAAAGGTTCCCTTATTTTACTTGGGGAATTGTTATACAGGAGCACAAAATAGAGGTATGCATAAAATCGGTTAATTCGATGTAATCGAATCAAATTGATCGGTTCAGTTCGATTATCTAATATGAGCGGTTCAGTTTCGATTATTAATTGCTCAAAATTTTGGATAGTCGATTCGATTTGGGTATTTGAGCAAAAATAACCTCAAAACCCGAATTGATCGACCCAATAAGGCCAAGACCGCATCACCCCCCTAATTCAGTTTCACTATTTCTTCTTTTTGCACACCTGATAGCTCGAGACCGCTTTCACCGTCCCATCTGTCGTTGAAGCATCAAACCCTAGGTCACTGGCTAACCCTTATCTCACCGTCGTCGCCAGACCCAAATGCCTTCACCGTCAGCTTCTCCCCCCACTCAACACCCAACCCCCAACCCCCTACCCCCTTACACCCGATAGACTAAGACCCAGCCCCCCTCCACCCGTGGTCAAAGCATCGACCTTAGGTCACCGACTAACCCTTACCTCATCGTCGTCGTCAAACCCAAACACCTTCACCATCAGTTTCTCCCCCACCCAACACCCAGCCCCCCTACACCTAATAGCCCGAGACCCAACCCACCCCCTACCCCGTCAAACGCGACAACAAACCCTAAGCCATTTCACCCTCCTCACCTCACCGTTAAAGATCTGGTTGGTTTTGGCAATTTAATCGTGAACGATCTTGCAGGTATTGTCGTCAATGATTTGAGAAGGAAAAACAATTTTGGCAACTTAATCGTCGTGTGGTTTTGATTGTCATGTCCAATTTGGTTGGTTTCCCTTGTTGTTTGTCTAATCTTTCGATGCTTTGACTTGGCTTTGTGAATACGTTGTTTCTGTTTTGTGATTTGGTTCATAGTATCATAGAAGCTTAAACATTCCATGTATCTACCTATTCTCTTATCTTTTTAAATAGTTGAAATGGTATAGTTTGACAAACTTCAAATGATATCACGATTCATGAGAGATTTTGTAGGATTCAACTATATCTAGGTAGTTCCTTTCCTGATGAGTACCATGTTTTCCTTGGAAAACCATTTAAAATTCTAGATGGATTTCAAGTTACATAATTTACAAATTCATTGCTATTTTATTATTCAATTCAAAATGAAGTCATTTTTGAGCAATCAGAATAGAAAGACCCAAAAAGGGGAAACATGACCGAGTATGGTCTTTCATATAAACCTGAGAATTTACAGATTTAGCATTGTTCTTCGGTTGTGACTACACCGCTACATTTTGTTTTTCTAATATTCTTGATTGTAATGTAACAAGACACTATGACTTCATTCAAAATGGCATTAACGTCCTCATCTTGCAATGTAAGTAAATCAAATCACATAGGTTTCCTATATGATTTGATTTTCTACAAGTTTTATTGGCAAACTGATTTTGTTTTTTAAAATGAAATTAAAGGCTAAAAGAGAATGTTACTTAATTGTTAAGATCTTACTTACATTATCATTTATGTTTCATTTATGATTGTGTTTATTGTTTGTAAGTGTTTAAATTAGATTTGGAGTCAAGTTTATACCTGTTTTGAATTTAAAACGAATTTATTAGGTTTAACAACGGATTAGATGCCTTTTCCAACTATGTATTAAATTTAGATGACTAGAGAAGAAGACATCGGTCCCCATCACAAACATCCCAATGAATGATGATGATAGTTCAAAGCCTACACCAATAGTATCATCAAACCAACCTCAAGATGATAGATGTGCAACATCACTAGGAAAGTCTAAGAGAAAAGCAATAAGATCTAGGTTAGATGTATGTGATCACTTTACCAAATTTGTAAATGATGAAGGTCAGATTAAAGGGAAATGCAACTATTGTTCTAGGAAGTTCAACTGTGATGTTAAAAAAAATGGGACAACAGCTTTAAGAAATCATATGGGAACTTGTAAGAAACACCTTCTGCTATAGAATCTCGTCAAATATAATTACATTTGCAATCAACTACAATGTGGCGTGAGAGGGAAGGTGGTAACAGTATTGGTGCAGTAGTGAATTAGAAATTTGATCAAGTGCTCACAAGAAAGGCTTTAGATCATATCTTGATAGTAGATGAGTTGTTTTTCAAGTTTGTTAAGCATGAGGGGTTTAGACACTTCATGAATGTTATTTGCCCAAAATTTTTGTTTCCTTTACATTGGGTTATGGCTTGTGATTGTTTTAAGTTATTCAATGAAAAGAGCTTGAACATGATGAATAAGTTAACAAATTCTTATCAAAGAGTTTGATTAATCACTGACACTTGGACCTCCATTCAAAGGATGAAATATATGTGTTTAATGACGCACTATATTGACAATACTTGGACGTTAAAGAAAAAAATCTTTAACTTTTATCCAATATGTAGTAATGAGGGTGATGTCATTCTTAAACTTTAGTCCAATATGTAGTACTAAGGGTGATGTCATTCCTATGGCAATTAAGAGATGTCTGATGGGATGGAAAGTCAATAGAGTTTTTACTTTGACAATGGATAATGCTAGTTCAAATGATGTTGTCGTGGGTAACTTCAAGAAAAAAATGGAAAAATGGGATGCTAACATTATGAATGGACAATATTTGCGTATGAGGTGTGTGACTCACATAATAAATCTAGTTGTACAACATGGGTTGAAAGATCTAAATGAATCAATAAAAAGAGTTAGAGATGCAGTGAGATATGTTAGACAATCCCCAGCAAGATTGAAAAAATTCAAACAATGTGTTGAACTAGAAAAAATTGAATATAAGGGCTTGTTATCATTGAATGTTGCAATTAAATGGAACTCCACCTACTTGATGTTAAAGATCGCTCAAAAATTTGAAAGGGCTTTTGAGAGATTTGATGAGGAAGATCCTTGTTTCAGCTTCATCTTAGTACAAATAATTGGAATAATGATTTTCACCAAGTTATTATTATAGATGGGAAACCCAAGGCAGAAGATTGGACAAAGGTCAAAATGTTTGTCAAACTATTGAAACATTTTTATGAGCTAACTCTGCGGATATCATGTAACAAAAATGTCACCTTCAACACATTTTTTCATGAGCTTATTAAAATGCATTGTCTCTTACAGGGGTGGCTGGAGAGTGACGATTTTAAAATGGTGAAAATGACTGTAAAAATGAAAGAAAAGTTTGATAAATATTGGGGGGATCTGTACAAAACAAATCATCTAATTTACATTGATGTGGTGTTTGATCCTAGATACAAGTTAGAGTATATGGAATATGTACTGAAAGAGATGTATCTGGGTGAGAGAGGCATAGGTGTAGTTTTGTTGTTAAAAAATGCCTTACAAGCTTTGTACGAGAAATATAAGAAAAAATTGAGACCCCAAAGTGATGTTGGAGAGTCATCCGACTACTCCAACTATTGTGGCGGATGATGAGGATGACTCCGAAAATCCATTTTTTTTCTTGCTTCAAAAAGCACAAGTGTAGCAATGGTAGTGATTCTATAAATGTGCCTTCAAAATTGGATAAGTATCTCAGTGAAGCGTTTGAGCCTCCAAGTAAAGACTCTAACATTTTGAAATGGTGGAAAGCAAATTGTCATTGGTTTCCTATTCTATATTCTATGGTTCAGGATGTGTTGTTAATTCCAATTTCTACTGTTGCTTCCAAGTCTGCATTCAACACTAGAGGTCGAGTACTTGATCCATTTAGGAGTTATTTATCTCCTAAAGTGGTTGAAAGTTTGATTTGTATAAAAGATTGGCTTCGATTATCTGCCATGTCAATGAGTGTTGAAGAAGATTTGGATCATGTTGAACAACTTGGAGAAGGTAAACTCAGTTTTACTTTCTTTTTAAAATTTTAGTTCAATATTTGTTACATTGAAATTATTTAATTAAAACTAAGTTGAGTTTTACTATTTTTTTAAATTTACTTAAATTTTATTTCAATACTTTGAGATTAATTAATTCATTTTGCTTATTGATTTTAGAATTGACAAATATTAGCTTAGACAACAACAATAGCACGACATCCAACTCCAATATGAAAATTTAGATTTTTGAAGATCTCATGCATTCGTAAGTATATATGTTTTCTACTATCTAGTTGTTTATGTTTTCAACTATTGTTTATGTTCTTTTTCATTTTGGTATTAATTATTGGTTTGGATTCTTGTTTGACACTATATCTTTTATGTTTGTATTGCTTTAACTATGGGTGAATGCTTATTGGGTTGAATTGTATAGTTGTGCTATGTTAAATTATGTTGTTATGATTTCTATCATTTTTATAATGAATTGTGTTGTGCTATTATTGTTTAATGGTAAGAAAAAAATGGAAGCATGAATGAATTGTACTATGTTGTTATCATTTTGAGCCATTTCTAGATTGTACTGTGTTCTTATTGTTTTACTTTTTGTTGAAGATATGTTAAAAAACTTAAAATTATAATATTGATTTTGAGTTTGGAATTGGAAGGGGTGGTGATGGATTAATTTTTTCTATTTGGTAGATGTGTAATTAGCTTTAGCATAAGTATATACTCATTTCTAGGTGCAGTTTGGTTAAAAAATCTAAGTAGTCGGCTAAATCGATTTTTGTTTATATTCGGTTCGGTTTTTGGGTTGGTTTTTCGGTTTGGTTAGTTCAAAGTTCAAATTGGTTAATTCAGTTTTAGTTATTTCGATTAGTGTATCAAGTCGGTTCGATTATATCCATAAGGGCGGTTCGATTCGATTAGCAAACATGGGGCGATTCGGTTCGGTTATAACCGAATGCACACCCCTAGCACAAAAGCTCAAACCCAAAGCTTTCTCCAATAAGAGTCTTGCTATTTTGTCTGAGAACGTCACAGAGAGACTTAACGAGAAGGGCCAAGAAGACAAAAATACCCCTCAGCCAAATGAAAATTTACCCCCTTTCTTACAACCTTCCATCTTCTCTCTCACCTTCTCGTGGTCGCCACCTCCAGCAAGCTTCAACACCCATCGCTGCCTTACCGCCTTCATCACGCCACCTCACTGCCTCACTTCGGGCCACCTCACCTCACGCTGACCGTCGTTGCATGGATGGGGAGGATGTAACGGTGGTCGGCGCGAGGCGAGGTGAGGTAGCATGAAGCGAGGCAGTGGCGGGTGCTGGAGCTTGCTAGTAGTAGCGGTCATGGGAAAAGGAGAAAAGAAATGAGAGGTTGCAGGGAAAGGGGTAAATTTGCATTTGAGCGAGGGATATTTTTGTCTTTTTGACCCTTCTCGGTAAGCCTCTCTGTGAGGCTCTCGGGCAAAGTAGCATTAAACATCCAATAATCCCACAAGAGTTATGCACTACCATTCAATCATTTTGAATAAAACTTGAAAATGTTAGGATGCCCTCCTATTTTGGGACCCTTCTTTATAAATAAGGAAGGATGAGGCAAGCTATACACAATAACTCTACAATAAACACTCTAATTTCTATTACTTTCCAACTTTCAATAAAAGTCTTAACTCCATGAGAAATATGCTACGCCCTCCAATTGATTCCTTCTTTGTAGTTATCACGTAGCTTGGAGACAATTCCTAACACACAAATTCTATTGTTGTATCCTGACAATAACAATTGGTGTTATCTGTGAAAATCTGATTGAAAAGCTTAGAAAGCAACAATGACACACACAAGATCCTAGGTCACTAGAAACCACCAAAGTAACAAAAAACTTGATATATAGTCTTCCAGTCACCTTCAATGGTTGGGGAGACTCTCCCGATTAGAGATCCAAGGGCTTCTAGTTCAATCCCTCCAACTGTCCCATTTGTCGAATACGAAATGCTTTGCAAACAACATGACTAGAGTATCCTCGCTTTTCAAGAGGTGAAAAACTTATTGTAAGACATCATTCCCCATGCCCCGCTGCCACAAACATAAGGAGAGTATCCTCGCTTTTCAAGAGATGACAAACTACTTGTAGGGCAACATTCCTCATGCCTTGCTACCATAAAATCTACAAAACTTTATAATTGAAAGATAACCTAAACTTACCCCTATGACTCTCCTAAACTAGTCTCAACCTCAGGAAGAAGATTACTCCACTAGAAAAGATAAGGTGGCAAGAGAACTTTCTCGAAATGACAAGTTCCCTCAAATCATTGAAAGTACAACTATTGGGGAAAATCTGGTCTCATTGAAAATCTACTCAGGAGGGCTCGAGAAGATGACAACTTGATTATATTCAATGCCCGTGAGGTAACAAATATGATGAAAATGATTGAAGAGATTTTAGAGCAGAAAAAGCTTGAGCTTGTCATAGAAGACCAACAGAAAAGGAAAATTCCCTTAACCTGAAAAATTATGGAGAAAAACTCTCTCGTCGAAATTTAAAATGCCCCAGCTGGCACCTTCTTTGGAAAGGGAGATCCTTACGATCATTTCTAAAATTATGAGTCTCTAATGTTGCTTCATGGCTAGGAAGACATAATCATGTCTTGTGCTTTTCCCCTAATTCTAACATACTATGCACTAGTTGAAGGATTCATCTTTTCCTTTGATCAGTTGAGGAAAGAATTCACCAAAGCCTTCATTATTAACAATCAGAGGAAGAAAGACGTCACTTATCTACTTAACTTCTGACAAGATAATAAAAAACCCTTTGAAATTACATCAATCAATTTAGAAACGTGACATTGGAGATATATATGGCACTTGCAAGTTGGAGTAGCAGTCATTGATGTTGGAATAGTCATATGGCAGTGTATGAAATTTTAAAATTTTTGTGTATCAGATATACACAACGAAAGCAAAATTCTATATAAACCATATGCAGCTTGGGTATTTAGGCAACACAATACTATATTATATGTAATAAAATTAAAACTGTACCTGAAAGTGCAATCTCAGGTAGGTGTAAAAACTATTTTTACATTGAGACCGAATCCTTTTCAAACTGTGGAGGGCCTAGTTCATCCACACCTAGTAAGATTTTCGGTGTTAACTCATAGTCTTTTTCCAGTGCTAGCCAGAGGACGCCAGGTCACCTGCACCCGTATGTCTCTCATGGAATATCCAGAATCTCTCAACTCAACAATTGAGCTACTGACTGCAAGAAATAGAAGCAAAATTAGAAAATAGCATAACAAGCCAAGAGGAAGAAGCCAAAACTGCTAATTCCACTTATTTTCACTTGATTTCTAACTCAAATTAGGCCAAAGAGAAGCCTTAATCAGCCTCCACGTGTCACCCAAAGGACAACCACTAAGATGACACATGTATGCCACTAATCTAGACTAAGGCAGCAAAAACAATCGACCATTTCATACGAGTTGTTGACCATTTCTCATTTCTTTGGAAAAACGATCAACAATCTCCTTAAACTGTCGACCATTTCTCCCGGCATAGAGAAAAACAATTCATAGTTTCAACCGTATGCTATAGGGTCCTACATATAGTTGCAACCAATTCATTAGCATTTAATGAACCACGTCATTAACTCTTAATGACATATTCTAATCCATCGTTAACTTAATGATGTTAAGAACACAACATGTGCATAGTTCTGATTTCCAGATTCCACGCTATATTATATGTAACTTTTTAGGTTCACCGCTTAATAGCAAATAAATAACATCAAACCCTTTTGACATCAATTGAACATTTCAACCCATCTCAAGAATCTATCTATGTTCTCGAGATGTTCTAAAAGGCTTTGGGTAGCACCTAGCAATGACGCAAAACAATATAAAAGGAAATGAAGTCTAACTTCAAATGATATTACAGTTAATGATTACTGTATAATACAATCCTTCTATCAATTAACGTCTAGACTGGAAGAGAATCGAGAAAAGATAAACTCAATAACTGTGTGTCTGATCTCCTCAACGTGACTAGATAACACCTCAGGAAACTCTTTCCTAATTAATCATACTACCTAGGCTAAGGACTTTCCTGTCACACTAACAGTAGACCACATAAGACGTTCGTCCTAACTAAATGAGGGTGATAGATCCTATCCATAAGCACATACCTCTATGCACTAACAATATGAGGTCACATAAATGAACGTCCTCACCTTGAAATTGGATGGTTCAGCACATCAGTAAACCTTGCACACTAATGCACAAGACAACTAAGTTGCTTCATGTTAAAGGACTACTTACACAATCTCAACTCGATTGCAAGTTCATTATTCACCATGCCATGTAATCGGTCATTAGTGTCACGAGTTTACTATAAGCATCACATGTTATGTGGTATGTGACTCACCACCCTTAGCCATTAGTATCTTGTACTAAACGAGGTAATAAACGGCATGCTAGTCCATATTCGATTAATCAGAGTCCCCATTTAAATAATCTAAGGACTAGAATCATTTGAGAAATCTCGTTACTAGAGAAACTTGTTACATATTCTTAATACCTTAAGAATAAGAATCGCAAACAAGAAATCTAATGACTCATTCATATAACAAATTAGAGAGTAATGAATGACGAAAACTTGTCTTTATTAAGATATACAAAGACACGTCAAATGTACTTACAAGCCTACGAGAAATCATCTAAATCTAGCATTATGGCACATCATTAACAGTTGAGATACTCCAGAAGACTAGATCAATACCATTATAAGAGTCCCTAGCCTTAGATCAGCCTACTACCCTAGTAGATTTGTTTGTATAGGTGAACAAGTACACTCTACAAGTTGAAGTGATGAGGACTCACCTAGAAAATGCCAAAGGCACTTGGGCAGATGAATTGCCTTCCTTATTGTGGGTGCACCAAATAATAAGCAAACTCTCCACAAGTGAGACACCTTTCAACCTTGTATGCGGTATGAAAACCCTAATCCCGGTAGAAATAGGAGCAAGATCTCCAAGAGTGAGCGTCTTCAACAAACAAGAAAACTCTAAGGCTCTAAAGGCTGATTTAGACATCATTAAAGAACAGAGGGACAAGGCAAGCATTAAACTAGCTACCTACCAAAGATGAGTAGCTAGCTATTACAACTGTTGAGTACGAAATAGGGTTCTGAAAGAATGGGATCTTATTCTTAGAAAATCAACAATCACCAATGTCATCAAAGATGATGAGAAATTACACACAAATTGGGAAGGACCTACATGATACAAAAGATGATTGGGTTGAATACCTACATGCTTCAAACACTTCAAAGGGATAGCATTGGCAAAACCTAGAATGTGAATCATCTAAAGTTGTATTTTCAACCAAATATATGATGAATGTCCAAGCCATAACACACTTGTAATCCCCTTGAAATTATAAAAAAGAACCCCAAGTGGGATTGTGGATGTAGGCATTCTTGGTCGAACTATGTAAATCTTTGCCTTATGTGTATATGTCATTTTAACCTAACATTTTAAATTTACAACACCTTTTTCGTGTACTTTGTTTTTCAGGACAATAAATGCATGAAAAACGATCATAAGGATAGTGCACTCCCAAACCTAGTGTCCATAACAAAGAATAAAGATTTAGGACTCATCATCCCATACAAAATGAAGCTATTAGAACAATGAATTTAAAGATCCTTGCCCTGCACACTGCGAAAGCCATTAAAGAATATTAAGACAACAATGAGCTAAAAGATTCATTGCCACGTACGTAATACACGATTGCTAAGACATGCAATGAATAAAGCAAACCCATTGTTATGAACACAATATCACAAGTTAAAGACTGTTATGACAGTAATAGGCTGAAAGATTCACTGTCATGCATGTAACATAAGGCTACTAAGACATGATATGAACAAAACAAACTCATTATAATACACAGGGTATCACAAGTTAAAGACTGTTAAGACAACAATGGGATTTAAGATTTATTGCCATGCACATAACACAGGGTTGTTAAGACATGTAATGAACAAAATAAATTCACTGTGATGCATACGATACCACAAGTTAAAAATTGTTAAGATAACAACGAGCTGAAAGATTCATTACGATACAAGTCATGTAATGAGCAGAACAGACTCATTGTGAAAAATATGATATCACAAGTCAAAGGTTACGAAGATAGCAAAAAGATGAAAGATCCATGGAAGCCTCCTTACCCAAACATCTAAAAGTTCTTGCCAACCAATCAACTAAAAGTCCCCACTCTACGACAGTGACATTCTCTTGAGTAAGGACTACTTGGAGGATCATGGGACTAAGAAATGCTAATCTTTTTATCATTACATCATAAACCACCTGCATAGCCTTGGGAAGGGGGATGAAATCAAGTTGCATGGTTTTCCCACACAATGTCCCAAAACCATCACCAAGGAACCTCCTAGTCAAAGGAAGGCTTTACCATGACCCAATCTATATCGAAGCCATTAATCTTATTGGGAAGATCAACAAATAGCTTATCAACACTTGACATGCTTTGAAAGGTAAAGAAGCTAACTCTCTAATCTACCCATCTAAGCCTATAAAAACAATTGAATAGCTCTAGGGACAATGCCATTCCATTAGGGTAAAGTTGGGATAGAACCAAAGAATTTGCCTTTCAGAAGTTAAGGCCAAATTCGGGGATAGGGAACTAAAGGCTTGCAGACAAGGAAGCCTCGTGGACACTAATACACTCGTTGTCAACACAAGCAGTACAAATCTCCTCTACCTCTGGTAGCCTCACTACATAATCCTTGGGAAAGGGAAAAGCCACCTGTACTCTCTCAAAATCCACCTCACTAAACCTAAAACAACTTCCCAAAATCATTTCATTTCCTTGAAGTGAAACAACACTCATTACATGCTTAGTCTGAGCCATCACTCACTCAAAAACTCATTGAATAGGAAGTGAAAAAGGTCTAGAAAACTAGAACAAATGAATAAATCTATAGACGAATAGAGAGTTCTCTGAAAAAGCCACATCACGAGTCTTTGGAAGAACAACCACACATTAAGGCAAGTAGAAAGAAGAAAATGGAGCTACACAAACAAAAAATAACAAACGAAAAATGATGGCGACCTCATTCTTATAGGGAGACCTTGAGAGATGAAACGCCTTAAATAAAAGGATATGGATCTAACAAGGAGAGGTCCACAATAAAGCCAGTGAATATTGCACATGAAAAAATGCCTCTCAAAATCATGTTTCAAAGGAAAGTATAATAAAACCCTTCCTTCCAAGAAACTTAAAGGAAATAATGGGGAGAAATTGAAGTGCATTGGGCCAAGGTCCAATAAAGCACTAAGTTTAGGCCTATTAATAATTCCCATTTGGACCACAATTAAAAAAGAACAGGCCTAATAAAGGAAATCTAGAAAGCCTTCTTAGTTGAATGACCTTCGAGAGACCCTCATGAGTCAGCTTCACTAAAGAAGAGCTAACAAACCCTTTAGGCCTCTGGAGCCAAACCCAAATCCTTCTCCGATGATCTCACAATAAGTATATGCTACCGATAAATCATTTCTATCTTGAATAAACCTTGAAATGACCATAATATACCTCCTAAGTCGGAGTGCCTCCCTATATATAACTCTACAATAAACACCCAATGCAATCGATGCCAGGAAAGAAATGGGTAATATAGGGCAATCCCACAACCGAACATCAAGGTCCCAATTTTACCCTTGACTTGACCTTATATTCACTGAATTTTTTAATCGAAGAAGTAGTGGTTGACCCAACCCATTCTTGATAGAAGCAAATCCAAGCTTCCTTGGGGGACTAAGTGTGGATTTAGTGAGAATCAAAAGGGTAAACACGAACAAAGATGTAGGGGAAGCCTTAGGAGAAACAAAAAGGAGGGCTACAAGGAACAAGAGAAGCAAGTGCAAAATATGTGAAAAGAAAGGGCGTGTCATGCCTCGAAGAAGAGGGAGAAGAGAGGGGAAAGGGGAAATGAGAAAGAGATTGTAGAGGAAAGGGAAGGCACAGAAAGTGGAGAGGAATTAGGAATTAGGAATCATGCATATATAGTTCAGTGGAGGAAGAGAGTAACTTGAGAAGAAGCCATGGTGACAAGTCCACATTGCTTTTCTTAATTTCTAAAATAGCCCCAGAAAGAAGCTATTGTTGAATGTGGAAAGGCAAAAGGGGTTGTAATTTTTGACAAAGTAAAATTAAACAAGCCATAACTTTTGACAAATGAATGTTTTAAAGAAAAATATAAGAAGATGAGAGGTGAGGTTCAAGATAAATATCCCTTTCTCCATAAGGTTTAAGCATCCCCAGTCATCCCATTCTCAAATCTCATTCCTCATTGTGATAGGTGTTTTACTCTTATTGTTACATAGAGAGTGATAATTATTATCTTCTGACAATTTGAGAGTAGTTGTAATTTCCCTATTCTTTCTAGTGAAATCCTTCTTTAACTTTCCCGTGGACATAGCCTATATTGGGTGAACCACGTAAAATCATTGAGTTTATTTTATTTTCAATTTTTCTCATTTCAACTATTAGTTGCGAGCCATCTACGACCCATTATTTCAACCAAATGGTATCAGAGCTTAACTTGAGTGTTGATATCTACTTATTGTATACTCTGTGGTTGCCATTGAAAAGTGAATCCTCCACATTAAAAAATAAGCTAGATTATTATTCACTTTTTTTAAGGTATTAGGTACTATTCACTTATACGCACTGTTTACGTATATGATACTGTTCACAGTTTATACTGAAACGATTGAAATCAAGATGAATAAAATGGCAACAAAGTTCAAGATAGAGAAATTTAACAGGAATAATTTCTCATTATGAAAAATGAAGATAAAGGCAATCTTAACAAAAAAAAGATTGCATAAAGGTGATTGGAGAAAGACCGACAGAGATCACCGACAATTACAAGTGAAAGAAAATGAATGACACTGTTGTGGCCAATCTACACTTGAGTCAAGTTGATGAAGTCTTGTCGAGAAAAGAAGAAGACTACAAAGGAGATTTGGGATACTTTCACAAAGTTTACGAGGCTAAGTCACCACCCAACAAAACCTTCTTAAAAAGAAGACTCTACACTATTTGGATGTCAGAATTTGTTTCAGAAACAGTTCATATAAACACCATCAATACACTATTTTCTAAACTCCCAAAGTTGGGTTACAAAATAGATGTAAATGAGCATGTAAAACTTCTACTTCAAAGCATGTTAGATTCGTATGACCAATTTATCATCAACCTGACTAATAATATTCTCAGTGACTCTTTAGTCTTTGAGGACATTGCATTCGTTGTTTTGGAAGAGGAATAAAGGCGCAAAAATAAGGAGGACATGTTGGCAAATTTGAAACAAGCGTGGACATTATCGATGACAAGAGAGAGGTCAACTGAACGTGGTTCCAATGAGAGCCATAATCATGGTAGATCAAAGTTATGAAGTAAGAAAAATATAAAATGCCACCATTGTGGCAAGAAATGGCACATTAAGAATGAGTGTTGGCGTCTTTAGAAGAGTAGAAAAGGTCCTGAGTCTTCAAATGTTCAGAGAAATGTTGCAAGTACTTCAAATGATGGTGAAGTTCTATACAACGAGGCAACAACAATTGCTGAAGGCAGAAAGAAACTCATTGATGTTTGGATAGCCTCATGGTATATGACCCATCGGAAAGAATGATTCCATAAATATGAACCTATCTCAAGAGAATATGTGTTCATGGAAACGATCATGCCTTGGAGATTGCTAGTATTGGTACTATCAAAATAAAGATGCATGATGATATGGTTTTCACTATCCAAGAAGTACGACATGTCAAAGGCCTGAAGAAAAATCCATTGTCTTTAGGACAACTAAATGATGTTGGGTGTGTTGTTGCCAAAAATACAATAATTAAATTTTATGATGTGGGACCCTCTATTGTAGGCACTTGAGCTTGGTGTCTAGTGAAATAAGGTTATCATAAGAAAAGTTGTCGCAAAGAAGTTTACCTCAAGGATGTTTGTCTCAAGGATTTTCGTCGCAAGGATGTACACCTTAAGGATCTCGCCACAAAGGTCTCATCTCATGGATATTTGCCTTAAGGATCTCGCCTAAAGGATTTCACCTCAAAGGTGTTCACCTCAAGGATCTCCCCTCAAGGATGTCGCCGCAAGGATACTCGCCTCAATGACCTCACCGCAAGGATTTCTCCTCAAGGATGTTGCCTCAAGGATATTCGCCTTCAGGATCTTGCCTCAAGGGTGTTCGCCTCAAGGATCTCATTGCAAGGATCTTGCCGTAAGAATGTTTCCCTATTGAGACTCAAAAATGGGTTAGAAAGATCGTGGGAATCCTCACCCGCGATGACCCTCCGATACCAAAGTCAGTGCCCAATAAAGATAATTGTTCACGAAAATAATAAAAACGTAGTCAATGTGTCGAAATTTTACCGAATTCGAAAGTCCCTTTTAATGTCTTACACTTGGGTATTTATAAGGCGTGATTCACGAGCGGATCAAGTGTCAACACGTGTCAGTCATCCTAAGGCAACAATGAGGCCTTGCTGTGAGGCCCCGCCTTACCACAAGCCTCAGCTTTGTCACGAGCATCCACCTTGCTGCAAGCTTCTAGTCTCACCGCGAGCCTTGCTGCCAGCTTATGCCTTGTCGTGAGGCTTGTAACATCCCAAATTTTTTTGGGCGTGTTATATCTTAGGATTTCAAGAATATTTTTTTTTTCACACCATAATCACTGACATACATCACATAAATTCTCATAAACCCTAATTTCACTTTCTCAACCTAACAAACCCAATAATCAAATAGTTAAGACAGACGATATTATTTCAAATGAGGAAGGCTAGATCGAACCTGATATGGTTTATAACCATAATGCTTTATTTATAATAAGAAGTTGTTTGAGATGTTTACAAAACGCATTACATGGATACCATCTCTTGAAGCAACAACCGTACGTCTCAAACATGACTAAAACATACATAGGTTCGCACATAATCAAAACATGCTAAACATACTACATGCTGCGAAATAAGCCTATTCTTCAGCTATCTCATTTCCCTTAAATCCGCTTGTCGAACCTGAAACATTTGAATATTTCAGGAACATAGTCCAATTAGAAGATGAATCTTCTAGTGAGAACTCTAAAATAGTTTATACATGCATGAACAAATATAAAACATATGAGGAAATAACGAGAACTACTCTGAAGTACCTTGTGAACATGTTAGTCTCCTCCAACGAGATCTTTTTCGATGACACACGCATAGTGTCTCTCAGGAGGTCCCTAATCATGTCACCTTGGCCCGACCTCATATAACTCATGCAAGCATCACATTCGTTGTCCCTTAGGCTCACGGTCTTCCCCACCAGAGCTTTCTCGATGGCGCCCATATAGTGCCTCTCGGGGGATATCTAGACTTTTACCTTCGGGCAACAACAAATAAGTATAACAGTATGGTCACACAGATTTTTATAAATGCAACAGTTGAAAAACTAACAGCATATATTTCTAAGAAAACACATTTCATATATACAACAGGATTTCACGTAAAAGAATAATAGGATTTTGCGTACATGAACGTTACACAAAACACATTTCAGGCAGTAGGAATTTCACACAAAAATAGGAGTTTAAGTATCGGAGTCTCACGTTGTACTTAATTTGGGATTTTTCGAAATTTGTGCTCGACCTCGATTCTAATGCTAGACATACTATTACTTAACCCCGAGCTTCTACAATCCCTAACCATCATATTTATTCAAAAGAATATCAATCTCTATTTCTTCATAATTGTTTCTCTATTTTCTCCCTATTTTCTCTTAAAAAATTCCAAAATAAATATCTCTTCAAGCATTTTTTTTAAATTTTTCTCCATCATAAAACATAAATTATTTTTCTACAAATTTTAAAATAAAAAAAAATTACCTTGGCACGTACCCCCATGCGCTAGCGCGTGGACTCTGCAAGTGAAACCTCACGTGAGGCCCTCGCGCATCTTTTTCTCTGGCGACTAGAATTTCTCCCCCGACTTCATCAACTTGAAGCCCTATTCCAATCAATCACCATGGCATGCCTTGGAGCTCGAAAAGCCACCGAAAAAGCCTCCAAATCAAACAAGGTCTAAACATTTTCAATCATCCCATTCTCAAAATTCATTCCTCATTGTAAGAAGTGTTTTACTCCTATATTAAGAGTGATAATTGTTTCCCATTCCTCATTGAGGTGTTTTACTCCCATTGAGGTATTTTGAGAGTAATAATTATTTTCTCCTATTAGTAGCGAGTCACTCATTATTTTCAACAGCTATGGGTGTTCTTCGTGAACAAAATTTTGATGACGCATGAAATCATTAAGAATAATTTGCCAAATCAATGTCATCTAAGACTCTTGGACTCACTGTCATTAATGGTTATATATCTTCATTGACTGAACCAGTTGATGAGGTCCCAATATATAGCCAAGGCCAGCCCTGGGCATAAGCTGCCTAGGCAGCCGCCTGAGGCCTATGCCCATTTTCAGCCAACAGGGGGCCATGCCCATTATAATTTTCAGATTTTAAATTAGTTAACAAAATAAAATTAATTAAAAATAATAAATTTAAAAATAAAAGAGATGTTAGGGCCCATGCCTATTTTAAACCATTGTAAATTTTTAATTAATCTCAATCTCTCACATTTTTTTATCAATAATTAATCCCATGAGTATCAATATAATTTTTATTTAATCTCAATTTTTCACCTTCCTTTATTAATAATCAATTTCATTCCTATGCTTCTGGTAGTAGCACTCATCCCCTCACAACTATTCCATGCATTTTTAATTAATCTCAATCTCCCCTTTATATGATTGTATCACAACTATTTTCATGCATTTGGTAGTGATTGCGACTCTATCGTCTTCCTCAGTTTCACTACTCAATTTTTTATCTATTGCACAGGTGTAAGTCCTTAATCCAATTGATTTCATAATTATGCATTTTCTTTGGTAATTCTATTTTTGTCCTCATCATCCCGTTGTGTGATTTATTAGTTATGTCTTTTGATTTTTTTTATTAACCCTTAAATTATCAATTAATTTTGTGTATATATTTCAATATTTATAATCTCTCTGTTATTAGTGAATCTACACTAATGGATTGACGATTATGTCTACTGAAAATATATGTTAGAACAAATTAATTATAATAGTTTAATTATTGATTTTTCATCTAAAAATATTAAAAAAATAAATTTAAAGTGAAATATTATGAATTTTATATAATAATTTTTTTATTTATATTAATTTTATTTTTAAATATAGTCATGGAGGCCCATAAAAAATTTAGCTTAGGGCCGGCCCTGTATATAGCTGGTCTCCTACTCGGCAGTTGGCTTTTGTATGGATTCTTTTAGCTGGGTGTACCATTTTCGTTATTCACACGTTTAGCAAAATATGTAATAGATAAGGATTTTCTTTTATAAAAATAAAAACAGGCACGTACCCACCCCATGGATCAGCAGGACAGATGAATATATATATATATATATAGGTTAAGCGTTAATTAGAACTATAAAAGACTAAAATCAAAACAACACTTTCCGAGCAAAAATACCAAAACGTGAGCACATTTATAAGTACTAGACTCAACTAACCAACCTTAAAATCATAGAAACAGCCCATAACTGAGTAAGAAGAGCAATCAAATCACTTTAAGAAGCAAGAAAACAATGCTCTCTCTCTCTCTCTCTCTCTCTCTCTCTCTCTGAGTATATATATATATATAGGTAGGTAGGTAGGTAGGTGATGAGAAAACTGTATTTATACACAGAGCCTTAATAATGAATTATTAAATGTGAAACATATGCATACACGTATGTATATATATATAAATAAACATACTAGTTGAACAGTCAATTTTCACACTTTTATTTTAATATATTATATTTTATATTACATTCATAATATAATCAGTTAATATATAAATATCATATTAAAAATATCAAAAATAAATATCCTTTCATATACGTGGAAGACAGAGGCACTGGTGAAAGCCATGAATTAATGATGGAAGGCATTTAAATCAGTCGAGGTTGATGACTAGGAAGATGGATAGATCGTAGATGATGACAACCGACGACCCAGCAAGCGGCATTAATTGATGAACGGGCTGGCCGGGATACATATATAATGATTTTTGTTGACTGAAGTTATAACTTGTAAAATGGATAAGGCAGCAAAAGTTAAAATGTTAGATACGAAAGCCCCCTTCCTTCCTTCCTTCCTTGTGCCTCCTTTGTGGGTTCCTCCAGCTTCATGATATATATATATATATATATGAGCATAATTAATTTCAAGAATATCACTGATAGTGAATGAGCGAATGACTCCTCGGCTCTCACTCGCTCTCATTCAACTCAGCTGTTTCCTTTCCGTTTCACTTCCATTCTGTCAAATCAATCAAAAAAACAAATCCAAAAAAATAAACTCAAAATTCATCATATATATATATATATATATAGATTCCACCACTATGCATGCAGTATGCAGGATGCAGCGCAGGTTGGTCAACATATATAGTTTACATAATAATTTCTCATTTATTGGGGGTTAGGCTGTTAGGTACAAGCGTAAATTGCACCAGTAAATATGCCTTGCCTTCCCTTGGCTTGCTTGAAAAATTATTTTCTCTGAGAAAGTTTAGGTAGATGCTCTTTTCCTTCATTTATGATCTTGTCTCGACATTAATGGTTTCTCTCTCTCTCTCTGCATCAAGCACTAGCTAGTTAGCTGCATCCATCCTAATCTGAGTAATTATATGTAATTAATTAGCTAGATACGCACCAAATCAATTCACCTACGTGCTTTGGTCAACAAGATCATATATATATATATATGCTTATAACTGTATGTATATTTATATTATATATATGTGACAATTAATTAGCTAGAACAGGACTGGTTAATTTGTTTAATTATAAAACGAGACAGAAAACAAAAATCATCCTATTCTGATCCCTACTTGGGTTGAGTCTATGAAAATTATATAACCCAATTCAAGACTTTGTCAATGAACTCAAAACTTGTGGGGTTGTTTTGCGCCATTCATGATAATCAGGATGTTTAATATCAGCCAGCCATCTATAAATAATATATATATATATATTTATGCATATATGAAGGTTGGCTCTCAAAGAGGCTGTTTGGCTTAGCGGCTATTTCCATAACTTTTAAGTTATTTAGCTTTCAAGTTAAAAGTTAGATAGTGTTTAACTTGATAATGTATTTGAATAAATGTACTTTTAAGTTATCAATTAATATTTATGTGTTTGGTTTGAAAGAGCTGATAAGTTATTAAAACTTGATAAAAAGACCAAATAGACATGATATTGAATAATGTAAAATTTTATTATTAAATTTACATAACTATTAAAAATATATTAATACAATATTACTATATATATTATATATGTAATATATAATAATAATATATATTATTTTGTGTTATATATATACATATAACATATATTATTGTTGTTTTATATATAGATATATACACTATATATATACAGACCTGCACTAGCGAGAAGAACAGGGTGATGGCGCAACCCACCGACAACGGCTTGAAGCGGCTATGCTGGACGACGCCAACGACGAAACTGGAGGAGGGACGATGGCGACAACGAATATGGAGGAGGGGCGACTGCAAGGGTGAATCTGTGAAGGAGGGGCGTTGGCAGATCTACAAGGGAAGACGGAGAAGAAAGGGAAGGTGTAAATATTCAAAATGTTTGAGGGTAAAATAGTAATACCCTTAGTCAACGCAATAGCTTCTTTCGCAGAAGCTGGGGGTACCAACTTTCCTCAAACGCTATTATGGTGGCGTTTTAGCTACCCAACGTTTAAGCTAATTTAGGTTGCCAAACACTTCATCCAAAATCACTGCCTATCTGAAAAACTGGTTACGCAGCTTATAAGCAGTCAAACCGCTAAGCCAAACAGCCTCTAAATATTACAATAATAACTCATGAATTGAACACACAATTTGAGAATGGAAGGATGGACGCTGAGAAAATTAAATTAGGTTGAAAAGGTCAAGACATTAAAACTGCTTCTGAAACGTTAGGTATGTACCTTTATGGATATTAAAATTAATTTATTGCTTGTTGGGTTAGGTGTATAAATGGAAACCTCTTCACTGGATCGATGCATGCCATAATTAGTTGCACAAATATGTTCACCAAGCTAGCAACCATTAACATACGACTCATTAACCTTTCACAGCATATATGGCCATTAATATTTATACATATAGCGGTATGGCTAGGACACATGCAAACTATTTATTCCACCTACTATAGACTTCAATTTTATGACCAATAGATACAATTCTGCGAAAAGTCCCTAGAGTGTGCACAGCACAAAGATATACGGGAGAGAAGGAAGAGAATAGCCATGATCCAAAAACTTACCCTTAATATTACCAATTTCCATTAGACAAAACACCATTGTCAAATGTACAGAATTTCATAATTTCTTTCGCTTGAACAGCCACCTTCCTCCTATCATTTACAAAATCAAAACAATCAAATTCAAAGCTTGGTTTCTCATATTGATATGTTGAGATCTATCCTAGGTTTCTTCATTCCAGTGGTCATTGGAACAACCGTGTTGCACCGAGGGCACTTGGGGTTGTTCTTCGATATCAGCACGTAAAACAGGCAACCTGGGCACCCTGCAGCAACCGAGGACGAGGACCCATCCTCGTAATCCATTGTTTCTACTTCTTTCAGTGAAGATGAAGAATTCGACAGGGGTGATGAAGACTTTGACTTTGACATTGACACTGACACGGACCGCTTCCTGAATATTGTTTCTTTCTCTGCTCTTTCCAGGGCAGATTTCACTTTATCCAAAGTGCACACAGATTGGTAATTAGACGAAGAAGATGACACAAGCTTTAGGTCTAAGCTGGTGTCATCAAAGAGGTTTAGTGGCTGTTTTGGTGATGGAGGGAAGTTTAAATCTTGAAGCTTTGCACCAGCTGTTTTACTGGACTGGTGCTTATGGTCTGACGATAAAGAGGATGTGTTCCGCGAGCTGCATCTTTGGACGTAAACTTTTCCAGACTGTTAACAACGATATGAAAATCCTGACTTAGTACAACTGGAATTGATATCAAACAATGGTTATGCTAAAGAAAATTGATGCTCCAAAGACAACTTAAAAAGGATTTTACAATTATCAACGCAACCAAACATTAATATCCCGAGCAGTGCATAGGGATCATCCATGAGTTAATTTGTCTATAGGGTGATTGATAGGCAGAAGGCACCAATATATAAACGATCATACAAACAGTTGCTAAATATCTTAATAGAAACTTTAGTCTGCAAAGAATCCAAGAACATGGCTGAAGCCAAGTAAGCCCCATATATATGATTTTAGAAGCAATAACTTTAATCAATCAATAAGAAATAAATAAAATTTTCAAATGATTGTTTGAAAATATCCAAATGATATATAAGCCTACTTACAAAACAAGTTAGCATCTTGCAGCCAACAATCTCTAAATTAATGAGAAAGCCAGCACATGATTATCATGATACCACTATTCAGTCCATTTATAAGCGTTTCCGTCCCAAGTAAGTAAACAAATAAAGAAAATACTTCAAATTTAATCGGCCCCAAAATAATATCAGATGGCTTGCTTGTTCTGTTCTCACTTCTCATGAATATTGGATAGTGGATACTCCTGCGTAGCCATGATCTCTACAGAGGAGCATGCATGGGGAGAACCCAGAGAAGACCGAGATACAAACAAGAGATGAAGATAGATCCCATCTTTGTTTGTCCCAAAATTGGGTCCAGTTTATTAAGTCAAAAAATATTTATATTTTTACATTTCCATTCTATCCATATTCAAACATTTAAATTGTCTAAAGCCGTCAACAATTAATTTATTATTTTCAAAAAAAAAATGGGTAGTAAAACAATACCAGAAAGGACAACTAGCTCTAGTATTATTATGATTATTATGTTTTCTTAGATTGTGTTTTCTTTTGTCAAATTAAACTATTCTTCTGGGAAGGAGGAGTATTCATTCAGGATATTATTGCAGTAAATTAATGAGTGGGCGCTTAAAACTTTTGGAAATTAAACATGATCAAAACATTAATCAACATCATAAATGCTGCAGCGGATGTTCAATTCAAATAGCAAGTCATGAAGAAAAATTAATTCAGGGCAAAACGTGAGTAGAATAAATAAATGGTTTAAATTCGTGAACAGGTATAGAGAGAGAAACCCAAGAACAAGAACAGACGCGCAGAATAGAAATCACAATACCATGGAAAAGAAAACAATCAAGTAGTGAGTAGTGTAGAAAGCATGATCTTGCGAGAGAAAATCCATCTTGAATTAAAACGTAAAAATAAATAAATAAATAAATAAGAGGTGCTCTTGCCTTGCGGGAACGAAAATATTACCTCCACTCCACAGACACGGGAAACACAACAAATCGAAGCAGAAATTGGATTAACACGCTTTCGAAGCAAATTAAATCCAGTAATCAATTGCTTTCTCTGGATTGGGCTATTTTTTTTTCATTTATTTTCCTTCTCCATAATAATCATAATCATAATCGTGTGCACAGAACAGAAGTCCGGGAATTTTGTGAGTAAGCAAACAAGAAAATCAAAGAAGAAAGGGAAGGGGAAGGGAAGGATGTGTGTGTGTGTGTATATATATATGTATGTACCTTCAAGTCGAGACGCTTCTCCCAGCCGGAGGGGACGTGCAAATCAAGGTCCAATTCGGTGGATTCGGAAGGGGAAGAAGAGTCACGGAGCAAGTCGCGCGTAATCAGAAGGGTGGATTTGGGAGGAGGGGCGGAAGAGGAAGAGAAAGAGTCGGTGGGTGGCGGGGGCTTCTGGTCGTCCTTGTAGCCGCCGTTGTTCATAATCCGAAGCAGAAAGCTCACATCAGCCGCCATAGCTCTTGCGCATCTCAAGGGGGAAAGGAAGGAATTGGAGGAGGAGGAGGGATATCTGTGACTGGTGCTGCGGCTGCTTCCGACAGAAAATTTTAATTTTAAATGGACGGAGGCCTTCAAGAATGAAGGGGCAAGCCCAAGGGGTATTTATAGAACAGAATAAAATTACGGGCAATTTAATTTAATTTATTATAATAAATTGAAACAGAAATAGATGTATATATGCAGATAAATCACATTAAAGATCACAAAATTTTGGTGTCTTTTTTAATTTAGTCACTAAACTTTAATTCCTTGCAAAGTGATCACAAAATTTTAAAATATTTTGTAATGTGGTCATTAAAGTGATTTTTGATGGTTCTTAACTGAAATTGCTGACGTGACGATGATGTGACACTGACGTGGCGATGATGCAGTCATTACTACATCAACAATTTTGGTGAGAAATTATCCAAAATTTACTTTAGTGACCATATTATAAAATATTTTAAAGTTTTGTTATCACTTTGTAAGGAATTAAAGTTTAGTGACCAAATTGAAAAGAAGACTAAAATTTTGTGACTTTTAGTTTGATTTACTCGTGTATATATGGAGAGAGAGTCTTATTTTTGTGTTTTTATGACATTTATTTTTTATAATTATTTTTTATTTATTTATTTTATTGATTGCTTCAATCAATAAGATTATGTAAAGAGAGGGGGGGGGGGGAGAGAGAGAGGGGGGATTAAAAAAATGGTAATGAATGAAGAGCGAGGAGAGAGTTTGAAAGGAGTTAAAAGGAAAGGAAAGGGGGAGGAATTCAAGGAAGGGGGTCGTCACGTCAGTAATGGCGGCATTAAATGCCAATCAATGTTTAATATGAGAGAGGAAAGGACTAGAGAGAAGAGGCAGACGACGACGACGATGACACCCTCTCCCTCTGCTGCTTGCTTCTGCTGCTTTACTTACTATATGACCATGACCATGCCACTGCCATACATATCTCTCGTCTTTGTACCAAATATTGCATTTTTAATTTAGTTTGATTGGCACCCAATTAAAGCTAATTAAATGAGTTAGTGCCTCTTAATTTCATAGCCAACCCAACTTAATTAATATAAAAAAAAATCCAAATTCTTCATCTATATATGTTATGTGATTTATAAACAGATGGAGGGTAGTAATACTGATGTATGTATTTTATTTCTATTTTTATATAAAATATATTTATTATATTTTATTTTTAACAATTAGACAATTTTATTAGCCCATGATAAATGAAAACCAAAGAAAGAAAGGCAATGAATGAATGAATGAATATGTAATTATTATTATAATAATAATAATATTATATGCTTTGAATTGGGAACTTTCCCAGATTAAAAAGATAGCATTTTGATTTTGATTTGAAATTAATAATTAGCAATCATTTTGGTTTTGGATTAATGATGTTGTATGTCAAAATCATTTCATTTGTTACAAAAAAGGAATCTTAATTATTAATTATTAATTATTATTAATATTATTATCCCCAAATTTACCATATTTTGTATTTGCAGTTAAGCTTGCCAAAAATGGGATTGAGTGGAGGATCCGAGCAAAGAAAGGATTTTCACAAATATTGACTCTCACCATTTCCCATCTTTGATAATTGATGGTGCATAACAAATTATTATTATTATTATTATTATTATTATTATTATTATTATTATTATTATTATTATTATTATTATTATCACTGCTTAAATGTATTTTGTTTTAAAATAATGTATATTTATTTTTTAAAAAAAAAAAAAGAGAGAGAGAGATTTTAAGATGAATTGGCAATTTTGGGAGCCTGCGGGCCCATCCTCCATGAATGCAATTTTGGATTTTGTTATAAAAACAAATAAACATTTAATACTCTCTCATCACTCACCAAGAAGTACCTCTGCATCATTTCTTACCACACTTTTTTCTTTTTCTTTTTTATTTTTATTTTTCATTAAAAAATATGATAAAAACATAAATACTATCAAGCCTAAAGGTATCTTTAAAGCCAATGGCCAGCATTACTAAGTCTAAAGATAGTGGAGACAGCCAAGATAAGGGGAAGGTCAAGGCATTTCAATGGAAAAAGAGAGACCTCAAATGCTTTAAATATTTGAGAAGAGGGTACATACCTTCTCAATGTCCTAATAAGAGAACTACAATCCTAAGGGAAGATGGAAATATAGAGTCCGAAGAGAAGAGTGATGAAGATGAAACGCTATCTTTGGAAGATGCTAGTGATGAAGAAAATATGGAGTACGCCTCTAATGGCAAATTGCTTGTGACAAGACATGCTTTAAGTGTGCAAGTAAAGGAAGATGAAAAAGTGCAACATGACAACATCTTTCGTACTAGATGTTATGTAACATCTGAGAAATTTTTTTAGGATAAAATGATATTTGGTAAAGGGCAAAATTGGAAATTTGAGAAAAATGAGACTTTAGGGCACACTAACACGGCTTTGGACGATCGAATTAGTCAGATGGAGTACCTCGGACCCTAGATTGCCCAAGAAAATGGTATAGTATCGACAAGCAATTAAAATTATGATTTTTAGTGGTGAAATAAAGAAGATCGGGAATAATTTTCGGTACAGCAAAATACAGCTGCCCATTTAGGTTGTAATACCGAATTGCTGTAAACGACGTCTAAAAAGTCAACAGAGAGTGTTAGGGAATAGTATTCGATGTGTAGAACAACCCTTAAGTGGTTTTGGGTTGAATCGAGTGGATTTGAGGTCAAATAAATCAGTCGGGCTAAAGTGTAATTTTTCAAAAATGCCCAAGGGAGGTCTAAACGGCAATTTTTTGGAAGTTTCAAGGGTGAAATGAGAAATACTAATCTTGAGCGTCTTAGTGATAGTGTTAGAAAGATCAAGGACTTGAGAAAAAGGGCCAAATGCAAAAAGAGAAATTTTAGGGGCCTAACTGTAATTTTCAGAAAGTTGGATCGCGCATGGCAGTCTGGCCGCACGATTTGGCCAAAAAATCCGGCCATTTGGCCATCAAGTCTTGTCAAGGGATGGCTGAGGACTGTCCTGGTGGCGTGAAGAGGAAGCATTGGCCGGAGATCGGCCACGTGGGGGTCGATTTTGGCTATAAATAGCTGAAGGGTTTCGGCCGAGGAAGAAGCACAAATCGAGCTCGTTCTCGAACGATTTTTGGAGATTGGATAGAGGGCTTTTGGTCTCCAGGAGGTGAGGATCATTTTGGGAGTGGTTTGAAGCGTTTTGGTGGAGGTTTGAGGGAGATTCGAGCTTGGCCGAGGGCTTGAGGCGGTCCGCCTACCGTCGCCTGTAAACGGCCTTTTGGAGGCTTTTCCGGCGTCCTTTCGGCCTGCTTTTGGTGGGGTTAGGATCGATTCTCAAAGGGCTATCGGGGGGTACCGGTTTCACGGCCATCGGAGCAGTCGCCGGCGACCGGCTTGAGGAAGAAGACGACTGGCGCGTGACTGGCACGCGCCAGTTCAAACCAAGCCACCCATGCGCCGCGCGTGAGGGCGCGTGAGACATCAGGTATTTTTGAAATTTTTTTATTATTTTTGGAAAATTATTTTATTAATTATGGTGCAATAAAATTTAGAAAATTGTTGGAGAAAATGGTCATTTTGTAATTTTCAAAGCGAATAAGGCTTAGGAAAAATAGGAAAAGGAATTAGAAAATCCTTAGAAATTTTTGGGAGATAGGAATTAAATATTTATGAATTGTTATGAAGAGAAATCAAGGAAAAATTTTGAATAGGTATTTATTAGAATTTTTGAGGAGAAAAATAAAGAAAATAGGAAGAAATTATGGAAAATTGAGAAAATAGATATTGATATAATTTTGAACAAATGTGATGACTGAGGCTCGAGATTGAAGTATAAGAGCGTCAGGTGCAAGAATCAAGGCTAGGCACGCAAATCAAGGTAGGCGCGCAAATCGAGGCTGACCGCGCTTGACAATTGGAATTCGTCTAAAGGTGAGTAGTTCTTCTCTAAAACTCGATTTACTGTGAGTGTTCTCCCCAAACTCGATTTTGACTTGTGAGTGGTTCTGCCCGAAAAGATTTCAAATAACATATGAGTGAGTAGTTCTCCTCTAAAACTCGATTTACTGTGAGTGTTCACCCCAAATGACTGTTTACATGTGCATTAAACGTTGGTTTTAAGTATCGATTTAAATGACGCATGTTATGAGTTTAAGTGATGCATGTTATGATTTTTCGACCATTGGCTTGTTTTGTGTCGTTCATGTGGTATGTGGGTTGTGACGAAGCCCAGAGTGATAGCACTCGGGATGCGTACCTGGATTAATGCTTGGTGACCACTTGGGACGAGGCTGAGACGGACTTCACCCTACGGGACCCAAGTGGCGGGGCTGCGAGTGGACACCACCTCAGGATCCTTTGAGCAGTAGCATTAATGCCGAGGTGACGTCGATTCCGGGGATAGTGCTGACGTGACACTCTTGGGGGCTAGGGTTGTATTTTGGAATGCTTGAGTGGGAGCGTAAAGCCTGACAATGACTGTAGGGTGATTCCTGGGTTCATGTGTCGAGGTTATCCCTCTTAAGCAGGATCGGTTTGCCAATGGGTCGATTTGGTCGTGTCGCCTTTAGAGAGATTGCGTTTTTCCCGATTAGGGTTAAATGCGTTGGGATTCTCTTAGGCTGGTGCATGTTGAGATTTATCGATTTTGTGTACATGACTCTACATACATTCATGAAAATGTTTTCGAACTCTCACTTAGATGATTCAGCATCTAATTTGGACTATGTCCCTGGAATATTCAAACGTTCCAGGTGAAAGCAGTGACGTCAAGGAAAGAGTGTCGTCGGGATGTAGCAGTTGGTTTTATCTATGTTTTCAATGTTCAGAGATTATGTAATGTATTTTCACGTGAGACATCGATTCAGTTGTTGTAAAAGAAATTGTCAGTGATATGTATATATTTGAGGTTTCGATCTTGCTTCCGCTGATGTGATTAATGATGCCTGTCTTAGTTTGTTTATTAAATGTTGTTATACTAAGAAGGTACGATCGAGATTGTCGGGAAAACGGGTTGGATGGCTATCGAGGGATTTATGTGGTGTTGATTTAAATTTTCTCGAAATCTAGAATTAACGCACGCTTGGGAAAAGTGGGGCGTTACATGTTATATTAAAGATAAGGTTTGTTGTGTAATAATAGATAGGGGAAGTTGTACTAATGTGGCTAGTACCGACTTAGTGGAAAAACTAAGTCTACCTATTACAAAACATCATAGGCCATACAAATTACAATGGCTAATGATTATGGGGAAGTCAAGGTAACCAAACAAGTACTGGTATCATTCTCTATCGAGAGATACAAGGATGAGGTCCTATGTGACATGTCGGTCACTTGTTACTAGGGAGGTCGTGGCAGTATGATAGAAAGACTATGCATGATGGGTTCAAAAACAAATATTCATTTGTTATGGAAAGGAGGACATTCACTCTTGTACCATTAACACTAAGATAGGTTTATGAGGATCAAATGTGATTAAAAAACAATGAACAAAAAAAGAGATGAGAGGTAGAGAATAGAAAAGAAAAAGAGAGTGAATAAAAGAAGGGAGAAAAAACTGAGTTTAGAAAAGAAAGAGAGAATAAAAGTGTGCAAAAGAAGAGTGGGTCGGTTATGAAAAACAAAGACGTTGAGAAGAAAAATAAATAAATGTTTATGTAACAAAAAAAAAAGTGATGTGAGGGTTTCTTTTCTAGCTAAGCAGCGAATGTTTGTGTTATTTTATAGTGATATTTATCTTTCTACTAACGACCTTAATAATTTTGTGCCTAATGTCATTACAACTCTTTTGCAGGACTTTAAAGATGTGTTCTCCAAAGAAATCCTTGATGAAATGCCACCAAAGAGGGGAATAGAGCATCCAATAGACATCATACCCGATACTACAATTCCAAGCATACTAGTTTATAGGACTAATCCTAAGGAGACTAAAGAGCTTCAAAGGCAAGTTGAGAAGTTACTAAAAAAAGAGTACATAAGGGAAAGTATAAGTCCATGTGTTGTTCCAGTACTACTTGTGCCTAAGAAGGGCAAAACTTCGCTAATGTGTGTAGAATATCACATTGTCAACGGAATCACTGTAAAGTTTTCAAAGATGGTTCACTTTATACCATGTCACAAGACCGATGATGCAACAAATATTGTTGATTTATTCTTTAGGGAGGTTGTCAAACTTCATGGAATGCTGAGAATAGTAGTTTCAAATCGAGATGTGAAGTTCCTAAGCTACTTTTGGAAAACTTTGTAGGGAAAGTTGGGAACAAAGCTCTTATTTTTTATTAATTGCCACCCACAAATTGATAGGTAAATGAAAGTAGTAAACAAAAAATTAACTACCTTGATGTGATCTATAATACAAAAGAACTTGAAGAATTGGGAAAAGTGTTTGTCACATGTGGAGTTTGCTTATAACTAGAGTGTGCATTTAGTAACAACTTCCTCTTCATTTGAATCGTATATGGGTTTAATCTATTAACTTTGTTGGATGGGAAGAAAAAGGTTGAATTTGTCAGACAATTACGTGAGAAGATTAGGCAACACATCGAAAAGATAACTAAGTAATATGCCACTCAAGTTACAAAGGGCGTATAAAAGGATATTCACACCAGGTGATTGGGTTTGGGTGCATTTGCGCAAGGAAATACTTCAAATACAAAGGAAATCTAAGTTGCAACAATGGGGAGATGGTCAATTCCAAGTAATTGCACGAATCAATGACATTGCCTTCAAGTTGGACTTGCTTGGTGAGTATAATGTTAGTGTTACGTTTAATGTGTTTGATCCTTCTCATTTTGATGTTAGAGATGATTTGAGGACAAAACATTTTGAGGAAAGAGGGAATGATGGAGATCAAGGTAGCAATCATGTAGGACGACAAGACAACACTAATTGTCCATTATACGTCCAGGCGGACCAATGACAAAGGCCAAAACTAAAGGATGAAAGAAGTTTTAAATAGGCTAATCAAGGAGATTTGGACTAAGAGTCCTAAGCAATTTGGATTGGACAACTTAGAGGAATCACAAGAGTAGTTGAGCCAAAATATTAAAAACATTATTTAAGTCCAAGTGTAGGAAAATTAAAGGCATTTGGGCCAAAACATAAGAAAACCACAACATTGGCAAGTTTTGGAGGGCCTAATATGCACTTATTTTATTTTCATATGGGCTACATGTTTTGGGCTCTAGTTACTTTAGTTATTTTAGCTATGTCTAGTTTTATCATTTCAACTTTATGCTTGGTTAGGCTAAAAAATTCTAGCTTAGGCTTCTTAGGCTTAAAACCTTGCTTTAACTTGAGCCCATCATTGTTTTAATTGAAGCCTATTTGTTCGGCAATTAGGTTATTTGTTTTCCATTAGCTTTAGGATTAAGTTTCCTATAAAAGGTTGTATACACATGTAAAGAAGTGGGCAAAATTTTTGAAGGCAAATTTGAGAGTTTTCTCTTGTTCTTTTGAAAAACTTTCTAATCTTATAATCTTATCAAGCTAATGCTTGTGTTGATCAAATCCAACCTATCTCCTACTTTTTCATCTCGCTTTTGGGAGTGGTGTTTATACCTTTGGTCCATGATTGTTTAAAAATTATCAAGTAAAGATTTTCTCCTTTTATAAATTTATTTTAATCTTTTTTGAGGTTTTGTTGTCGTTTTGATCTATGGGTGCCATATCAATATATGGGGTTTGCATCATCTAATTTAATCTTAGTACTAGATATAGAGCAACAAAATAATACGCAACAATGAAACATTTGCTTTATAGAATTTGTGTCTTTATATAAACTTATTGTGAGATAGGAAAAAGTTTTGTTCACACTACATGGATGATCAATCCTACCTCATAGGCTAGTTTAGACAAGTCGAGATCAAAGTCTAGACTAGGGCAAATTCAGTTATTTGAATCGAGTTTTTTACTTAAATATAACCAAATCCTAACCTTAATTTAAATACTTAAGACACATGTTGCCTTTAAAAAAAATTTCAAAAAACAAGTATTTTTATAATTTTCCCACAAGACAAAATACTCTCCATCACCAATAAAAACCGATGTCATTTTTACCAATAAAATGAGTAACATGATAGGAATTTTCAATTTAAATCTCTAGTTTATGTTTTCTATATTTTATTAAGGGATTGCATTTTCTTAGCGGGTGTTTGTTAACCAAGATAAGAGGGAGAAAATGTTAGATATGAGAAGTATTTCGGATGTTTGGTATTTTTAACGTGTTTGTTAACCTTATCTGACCATTTCAGAAAAAGGCCTCACGTGATCTCTTATCTCCCCCTTTCAAGATAAATTTATCCGACCTCCCCCCTCGGATAAATTTATCTTACTTTTTCAAGATAAGGCTGAATTACTTATCTGCCCCTTGTAAGATAACTAATGCCATTTAGTTCATTTTAAAGATTTAAATTTATTAAAAAACCTTATTTATTTAACTCTTATAATTAATATTTTTTAATATATTTTTAAATTATTATATGTTTTGACAATTTTTAAAATTTAAATAACATTATTCATTTTATTGATTTTTAAAATTTAAATTTCTCACTCTATATATATTTTATTTAACTCTTTTCAACTCTTTTTAAATTTATTTTTGGACATGAATTTGAAAAATAAAATATTATATTTAATTTTAATCTTAATTTTTTTGACAATTCATATTAATCATAAAATCTTATTTTAATCATAAATTTGATAATAGGGATATTTTGGTAAAAAAACCCTTATCTTGATGCTTATCATATGTATTAACAAACACATGGAAAGAAAAAATACAATTATCAATGGATTCTAAAAAATTTAACAAACAGTCTGATAGAAATCTTGAAATGCTTTCCGGCCTTCTCTTGATCATTCCATATCTTGATCCGGAAAGTATCTCAATCTTATCTTGATATCATCTTATCTTGCTCATTTTAACAAACGCCCCCTTAGAGAATAGAGTGAAGTGTTTTCAAACAAAGCAAAGGGTTGATTAATATGGTTTGCAGTACATTCAATTCTTATTTCAATTAAGATATGCTTAATGTGACATGAGACATTAAAGAGGTTAGGTTGCAAGAAAATAAAAACTGGAATAGATGCGATACAAAATAAAAATAGAAAAACAGTATTTTTAAGAAAAATTGGAAAAAAATGCTTAAATAAAAAAAAACACAATATTTTTTAGAACCACCATTTTTAATAGCATTTTCCTTCTTATAACTATTGAGATTCTTTATAAAACATTCTGAATTAGTTTGAAATTTCAATTTAAACACTGAAAAGGTTGTAGAACTACAGAAAATGCGAGAGGCATGGAGCAGCAGAATAGGTCAGATCTAAACAACTATCTTAAGATTTATTTCGAGCAATGACTTATAATTAAAAAAAGTTAATGATACTTTTTATAGTGCCGTATTTGAGATTTTGAGGCCATGAGTCGAAATGTAAAAAATAGGCCCTTAATCATAGTGTACATTCAAATTTTATTTTTCATAATAAAATATAAAAAAAAATATTCATATCATATGAGAATAAAATTAAAAATTTTCTGACTGATCAATTAAAAACTACTCTCTTTGCAATTTTAGAGGCAAAAATATCAATCAAATTTAATTTTTAAACTTAAGCAATAATAACATTAAACTTAATTTTTAAATTATAATCCAACAAATCAATAAAAAATTACAAATGAATTAGTGATTAATATGGGGGCAAAATGGTCATTTTGACACAAGGACAAAATAGTAATTTTCTTTTAAATTTGTAGAC
Organism: Diospyros kaki; assembly: GCA_036245055.1. Taxonomy (NCBI): domain Eukaryota; kingdom Viridiplantae; phylum Streptophyta; class Magnoliopsida; order Ericales; family Ebenaceae; genus Diospyros; species Diospyros kaki. The sequence goes on from BSEG01000011.1 coordinate 242,459, forward strand.
CTCCTAAATTGGCATAATTATAGGTCCTAAAACAATGGATTCTTTGATTTGTCTATAGGTCCGGGCCTAGATAGTTAAGAGATTCAATTAACATGTTTTAGCTCAAACAAACAAGTCAGACTATTTCACACAAAAGTAGAACAATAAAACGTTTACAAATAACCCTCAGAACCTTAAAATCCATTTTTCACGAATCTTAAAAGAGTGGCACTTAATTAGTTCTATTGTCCAAATACTTTATACAGATAGTCAATATTAGTAGATTAAAAAAAGGAAGACAACCAAACACCAGAAAGAAGTCAGCATGGCCTGGGCAGTTGAAAAATGAAGGCCTACAATTTTCCAAATGCTAATCAAACTAACACAAGCGGTCATGCCATGAAATACATACTAGAGTTTTCAGTGGCATCAGCTTGAGACACATTCACTTCTGGCAACTAGAGATATGCAATAGTATAATCGAAATAAATTCAACATAATAGTCAGAGCTTTGTTGCACTAGGTGAAGTCAACAAAGCTCTGACTATACCATGCACAATCTTAAGCTTAACCATAGCATGCACAATCTTTATGAGTTGTTATGGTGGATAAATGCTAGTCCCTCAAGCTTTATATAAAGCCTTCTTACTGAAATGCTAGCTACACCCTATTGCACTGAAAATCAATCCGGGGGTGCAAATCATCTTAACGAGAGTGACATTGTCCAAGGGGCAATAAGATATTTAATTTTCAACTTTGTAGCCAAGGTAGTTAATATTAGGATTTTAAGTGGGATTGAAAAAGGGTTTATAAAATCAGATTGTAAAATCAAATCGTAAAATTTTAAAGATAATTAAAAATATCATTCTATTTTATAAATATATGTTTATAATAACATATATTTACAAAACCAGAGAATGCCACTTCTAAGGCCTTTGTGATATTTGAAAATAAAATAATGTTTCATTTGAAGATAAGGTTAGAAAATTCTTTCATTAATGAGCTGAAAACTATGGTCTGAAAACAACTAAACTACTAGCATTAGAGCTCATAGCTGGCTTTCTGAATTAGCAAAAATTAATTATATATTTAGCTTATATTACGGGGATCCAATTCAAAAATTTTATGTAGGAAAATTGCAAAGCGCAAAGGAAACAATTTCATTCATCAAGTCATGGTAGCAGGTCTAGTCAACTAGTTCCATACTCTCGCTTGACCGATTCTATCACCAGTAAAAAACAGATCGCCTATACTTATTTATATTGATCAAACCTTTTGCCTTAAAATAACTTACCCCTTTCTAAAAAACTATATCAATATAAGACAAAAAATATCATTCAAATGGACAACAGAGTGAGTACTACGATTTAAAGGTTGAAACTCATGATGATAATTCAAAGAGAAAGAGATAGAGGTTACGTTGTTGCTAAGAATGTTGAGATTTAGAGCAACCGAGCACCAAGCAACCGCACAACGAGAGAAAATGGCAACGGAAGGAAGAAAAGAGAGAGAGGGATAAAGGTTTATGCTTTGTGGAAGCCCTCGATTGTGCATGCAAAAGAAATTACTGGAAACTAGGGTACTTAATCAATTTGGTCAAGCTTAGAGATGGAATTGAAGGGCAAGAAAAGCTAGGGTACTTCTGTCCCTAAGTCTCCAGTAAGTGCAAAATCTAAACTCACTAAAACTGTGAGTTTAATCGCGATTTTATTAATTTACATCTCGATTTTATCCCAATTTAGATTTCACATGCGATTTGAATTGTTTGAGAGTCTCCAACACGTAAAATCGTACACATTGAATTGGGATTTTAACAACAGTACTTGCAGCAATGCATTCAAAATAGGGAAGCAAGATTAGGTAATTTGTACCATCATGTGAACAAGAATGAAAAGTATTCAATAACCGTTTTCTTCTCAATACTAATTTTTAAAAAAATCTCCTAACTAGCCTTATGTGATCAAGATCAATATTGCAATATCGTGGCTGAGATAGCCCAAATGAAGGATAAGAAAAGCCTAATTACGACCTAGGTTGCATAGAAACGAAACATGAAATGGATACAACACGAAATTGTAATGAGAAAACGACATTTTTGAAAAAAGTATGAAACGAAAATGCGGAATAAATACAAAATAAAAAAATAATACAGAAAATTAAATATAAGCATAAACATAAAAAATAAAAAATAAAAAACAAACAACAACAAACATAAGCATAAGTTATATTATCCATGAACCATGATTTACTAATTAGAAACAAACAACAAATTCAAAAAAAAAAAAATTTAAACATGTACAATTTATAAAAGTTCGTCCACATTGACTGTGTAATGACCCGCCCTCCCAAGGCATGTCATTATTTTCGGATTTTTATTTTTAGTAACCATCTCAAAACCCTTAACATACCATATTTAAAATCCCCTAAAACATATATCTTTAGCATTCCAAATGATAAACTAAGGAATAGTAAATTAAATATTTGCAAAAATAGAATTGAAATCTAATGGGATATTATAATCACAAACTAGTGGATCACCCATGCGATGCACGGATATCGTAAGAAAAAAAAGTCATTAAGCGAAAGTTGTATAATTTAATAATTACAATAAATGAAAATCACAATAAATAAGTAAAAAATAAACAAAATAATCATATTATAATCACGAGAATACAACAAAAGGATTACAGATTTTGAAAGAGTTCCTAATATGCATTCAAGGGTAGACGAACAATTAAAAGCACATAACTCTATCCCGAAACTATGTAAAAAATAAACTTAAATTACCATGTAATACAATAAGCAATGTGTAAAAAAATACAAAAATTACATGATAATAGGAAAAAAAAAGAATAAACAATAATCAACCTTTTTACCCTAAAATATGCATTCAAGGGTAGATTTTTTTTTTATTTTTACGTGTATTTATCTCATATGTGCGTACCACACAAGCCCTCAAGGTCTAATTTTTCTTAGTTGTATTCACATCACTCACTTGACATAATAATGGTGCAATGCTACACCTGAAGACCAAACTGGGTAAAAAAATACAGTTAAAATTTATTAAATAAAAGTGAAGAAGAAAAACAATTTGAGAAGAAGAATTGAGAAAGAAAAAAAGAGGAAATGGAAGGGTTGAACAGGAATGGAGAGGAAGAAGATAGAGATATTTGCTTTCTTTTATTAATTTATCTTCCTTCAAATTCTCTTATTTCTCTCAATTTATCAAATCACATGCCACCATTAAGTTTTCAATTTTTCCACGCTTTGCCACACAATCCGAATCTTACTCACTTGACATAATTTTCAAAACACAAATTTAATTTGCATTTAATTTCCCCAAGTCCAACATATAGCACATCTTCGGAGTAGACCAATGGGAAAAAGGAGAATTAAATAAATAAAAATAATCAATTAAGTTGAAAAATAAAATTATGACATTTAAAATTATAAAAAATAAATTTAAATTAATTAAATTGTATGTAAAATAAAGATAATTTAAATAATCAATTAATTATATAAATGATAATAATCAAATTTTTAAAATTGATTATCCATACATAAATTTACATATTTATCCCAACAATTAATTACCACATTTAAGATAGGTCAAATTTTTAAGGAAGTAACCAAAAAAAAATAAAGTTAAAAAATAAAATTATAACATTTAAGTTATATATAAAATTATAAGAAAATAAATTTAAATTAATTAAACTATATATACAAAAAATATATTTTAAATAATTAATTAATTATATAAATGATAATAATAAATTTTCAAAATTGATTATCCATACATGATTTTACATATTTCTCTTGACAATCAATTACCACATTTAAAACAGGTCAAACTTTTAAGAAAACAACAAAAAAAAAGTTAAAAAATAAAATTATAATATTTAAGTTATATATAAAATTATAATATTTAAAAATATAAAAAATAAATTTAAATTAATTAAACTATATATAAAATAAGGATAATTTAAATAATCAATTAATTAAATAAATGATAATAATCAAATTTTTAAAATTGATTATCCATACATGACTTTACATATTTCTCCTGACAATCAATTACCACATTTAAGACACATCAAATTTTTTGGAAAGTAACAAAAAAAAATAAAGTTAAAAAATAAAATTATAACATTTAAGTTATATATAAAATTATAACATTTAAAATTATAAGAAAATAAATTTAAATTAATTAAACTATATATAAAATAAAAATAATTTAAATAATTAATTATATAAATGATAATAATCAAATTTTCAAAATTAATTATACATACATGACTTTATATGTTTCTCCTAACAATCAATTATCACATTTAAGACATGTCACATTTTTAAGAAAGCAACAAACAAAAATAAAGTTAAAAAATAAAATTATAACATTTAAGTTTTATATAAAATTATAAAATTTAAAATTATAAAAAATAAATTTAAAATAATTAAACTATATATAAAATAAAGATAATTTAAATAATCAATTAATTATATAAATAATAATAATCAAAATTTTAAAATTGATTATCCATACGTGACTTTACATATTCCTCCTAACAATTAATTATCACATTTAAGACAGGTCACATTTTTAGGAAAGGAACAAAAAAAAATAAAGTTAAAAAATAAAATTATAACATTTAAGTTATATATAAAATTATAACATTTAAAATTATAAAAAAATAAATTTAAATTAATTAAACTATATATAAAATAAAGATAAAATAAAAAATTTACTTGGCAGTCGGTATTCGACGGTATTACCTGATATCCCAAGATTTCTCTCGATTTAAAAAAGTCTCATTTTTTGGTAATTTATTTCAATTAAAATTTTATATTAATATTTAAAAATTAATAATATAAATTAGATTTTAACTCTTCATATACTAGTATGCTTGCACATTCTCTAAACACTATTCAGCTATGAAGAAAACCATTTACATGTTCTAAGAATTACACGTTTTTCACAAATCTAGATTTAATTAATGACCTATAAAAATTTCATTTCGGGTAAGCAAAAAAAATTAAAAAAACATAATAAAATATCAAAATAGTAACTAAAAATGGGCAGAAAAAATTTGACAGCTGTTTTGTTATAATATATATACAGATTATAACATTTAAAATTATGAGAAAATAAATTTAAATTAATTAAACTATATATGAAATAAAGACAATTTAAATAATAAATTAATTATATAAATGATAATAATCGAATTTTCAAAATTAATTATACATATATGACTTTATATATTTTTCCTAACAATCAATTACCACATTTAAGACATATCACATTTTTAAGAAAGCAACAAAAAAAAAAAAAAGTTAAAAAATAAAACTATAACATTTAAGTTATATATAAAATTATAAATTTTAAAATAATTAAACGATATATAAAATAAAGATAATTTAAATAATCAATTAACTATATAAATAATAATAATAATAATCAAAATTTTAAAATTGATTATCCATACATGACTTTACATATTCCTCCTAGCAATTAATTATTACATTTAAGACAGGTCACATTTTTAAGAAAGCAACAAAAAAAATAAAGTTAAAAAATAAAATTATAACATTTAAGTTATATATAAAATTATAACATTTAAAATTATAAAAAAATAAATTTAAATTAATTAAACTATATATAAAATAAAGATAAAATAAAAAATTTACTTGGCAGTCAGTATATTACTGTATTAATTGATATCTCAAAATTTCTCCTAATTTAAAAAAGTCTCATTTTTCTGTAATTTATTTCAATTAAAATTTTATATTAATATTTAAAAATTAATAATATAGATTAGATCTTGACTCTTCACATACTAACATGTTTACACATTTTTCGAATACTATTCACCCATGAAAAAAACCATTTATATGTTCCAAGAACTATACGTTTTTCACAAATTTAAATTTAATTAATGACATATAAAAATTCCATTTTAGGTAAGCAAAAAAAATTAAAAAACATAATAAATTATCAAAATAGTAACTGAAAATGGGCGGGAAAAGTAAATTAAATAAAATTGAAATCTAATGGGATATTATAATTACAAATGAATTCAAATCGTACAATATTATTCTCAATAACTATAAAAATTATAATATCCGACAAATAAATTAACATATAATAACTGTAACATGCCACCTATTATCAAAATTCTCATAACTTGTCCTAGCTTGGTGTAGACTATTACATGACTACCAATACAATCACATCTCAACAATCTTTTTTTTTTTCCATTGCTCGTTCTACTTGGAAGGTTTAAATATTTCAGGGATAAAAATCCAAATTAGAAGATAAATATTCTAACTGAGAGTTTTAAAATAATTTTCATGAATGTATGATGGATGGACATGAATAAATCAACATCCTAGAATAGCTTTCATTAGCATTTTAGCCTCGGCACGAAACCTTTGACAGTCACCTCAGAAAACACACACAACATGACATACTTTTATGGTCACTCTGACAAAACTCAATTGGAAAAATACAGGTCACGTTATTAGGGCAACATCCCATCCTATCATGATCAACATAAATGTCACAATTATCGATATGCCAATAATTTCATGCCCAATGCAATATTACAATTTTTTAGACAACATAACGTGCACATATATGATAAGATGCTCATAAATTACATATGTTTTGGCAAACTTTCATGAAATTCACTCTTAATTTAGGTAAAATATATCACGCATAAATTTTTGGAGAAAACCACTAACATTGATCTAATTGTTTAAGCTTCCTCAAAATTTGTGGCCAGTCTTGAGACTCGTGTTGAGCCAAATTGCTCCAATAAACTTATTATGTGTTTTGATGATTAACAAAATATAATTTTAGTAAAACTATTTTTGGTATATTTAAAATTCCTAATGTATTTTTGATATGTCTTAAGTATTATAGTATTTTGTGTATCAAAATAAACTAAGTAGTGATATTTTTCTAAGTCTGAAATATTAGCAAGCTATAAGAGAACATATAAGAAAATGTTTTCTTTTTGAAAAACTAACTCTCGGTATTTTCATAGTTAATGTTCATTAGTGTTAAAATGATTTTTAATGAATTTTTTAAGAAATATAAGGTATCTATTTTGGGGTGGTAAAATCGCTAAATTCTGATTTTGTACTAAAACCCAAAATCTATTTTCTTATCTATTTGGATTTTGATTTTTTAGATATTTTTATTGAATCCAAATGGGGGGTACTTTGCTATTTACATTTATGTATTAAAGTAAATGGAATGTAAAATATAAATAAAATAAAATTTGGATTATGCCTTCAAACAATTGCTATGTGTTTAAAATCCATTTTCTATAAAATTTGGCTTAAAAGTCGACTCTTATATATCTAGAGTCGACTCTTCTTCAGCTGGAGTCGACTCTTGCAAAGTGAGAGACGACCCAACCGAGAGCAGTTGATGCAGAGTCGACCTAGCAGCATTAATGTTTTTCAAAGAGTCGACTCTAGCATTAGAGAAGTCGACTCTTGTATAACAAGAGTCGACTCCTGTTTTAGAGAAGTCGACTCTCGGTTCCAATGGTCAAATTTTTCCTAGCCGTTACAGATCCGTTGGAAGCTCTGGTATAAATATCAAGGTGAGATTTTTGGAGTAGGCTAATGCACAATTAAGATCTATCATCTTAAAGCACTTCCAAGCTCTCAAGCATTCATTTCAAAACAATCCAAGCCTCAAGCTCAAAGATACATCCATTGGAGCTCAAGGCAAAGAAGAAGAAGATATTCTCTCTAAGTTGGTAAAAATTGTATCATTATATTTGCCTTGTATATTGTTCTTATATTGGTATCCATTTTAGTCTAAATATGTTGGACATAGGATTGATTATTTGTATTTATTGTGAATTGTGAGTGGCCTTCTAGAGCCCAAGTAATCTAGGTGTGTTTTGTTGTATTAGTTTCCGGGGTGAATTAAGGGGAAAACCTCGGTGTTGTGTAAAAGTTCCTTAGGTGAGCTTGTTGAAAACCTAGGTGTGGCTTTAGTAGAACCTCGAGTGTCGGGTTGACCTTGAGAGAGTGGAGTAGGTGTTGGAGACATTGAACCACTATATTTCTTGTGTCGATTATTGTGGTTGTTTGTGTATTTATATTGCTATCATTTTCAAACAACATATATATTTATAACAAGGGTATTTTGTTTATAAGAAAATCTCAAGCTTTTTAAAAGGAAAGAATTTGATTTAATTAATTTTAATCACTCAATTCACCCCCCTCTTGAGTGGCCATTGTGTGTGTCAAGGGACCAACAACTCGTACCCTGATATTTTTCCTAATCAAATTTTAGGAAAAATTAATAAAATTAAATTCCCTAAATTTTCATAATTTTTTCTATTTTTTTCTCTATTTTTCTTCACCTCATGCATCTTGCATGCGCCTGTACCCACACGTCTTGTGCGTGTTCCCATATGCCCAAAAGCTAGTCGTCTTCTTGTCGACGACTACTGATTTTTACTTCAAACCTCTTGTTTTCTTCTTTTATTTTGTTCTATTATTTCTTTTGAACATAAAGGAATCACTTGTGGTTCAGAAAAATCGGTCAAAACACTTTCGATTTAGTTGATTAATTTTCAACTCTGGCGATACCTGATTTTTCAACAAGGTTTCAAAGCACCTTCAAATCTACACCAAAATCTATCAAATTTTGTAGAAATCTTTCCCTTCCCTTGAAGATTAAAACCCCTCTATCATTATTACTCAATTTCTCCCCAAACAAATTCTCAACCAAAAACTCGGCTATTTATAGGTGTTTCTGACCATTTATTTGGCCAATCAAGTGGCTCCATTGCCCTGGACCTTCCCCCTTATGCCATAATGGCCATAACCGGCCTCCAAACCTCAATTTGATGTCCTCATTGGAGATCAGAGTGCAACTACCAACAACTTGCAGGTTTCACATCTGCTTTGGATTTTGGTCCCTCCACTACTTCCTTATTTCATTTTGACCATTTGCCCTTAGGTCCTTAAGTTTTCAAAAAATATACTTTAGTCCTATAACTTTAAAAAATTACACTTTTACTCCAATAATAATTATATTTGAATATACCAAAATTTTTTGAATATTACAAACTGTATAGTCTGATATGAATTTGTATTAACCAAAGTTTAAAGATACTAAGATATCACCCAATACCACCCAAAAAATAAAAAATATTCCTTATATAATTGAAAAATAAAAGATATTAATTTTATATACCTTTATTATTTTATATCTATATTCTTATATGTTAATGATTAACTTTATAAACTTTTCTATATATCTTTGATAATATTTACGTGAACATGTTAATGATTCGTATTTATTTAATAAGGTAAATTCGATGCACATCTCATCCTAATTTGATCTTCTTTTAATGTTATCTATTTTCTTTAAAATTGGCCACAATGTAGGAGTTCTTGTGATTTTGATTTTTTATTTTTTTTTGGGCACAGCTCTTCTGTTATAACAATGTTACTCAAAATTTTAATTATATTAAATTAAGTTCGTTAAGGCTAATTAAGTTAAAATAAATGTAAATTTAATAAAAATTAAATATAAAAGAAAAAAAAACTTTTGGCCATTGGTAGCAAACTCGCTAGTGATTAGCCAACCTACCGATCAAATAGTTGTTGAAAAAAAACTAAGAATAATGAAAAGGACTGAAGAAGAATGAAGAAGATTGAAGAACTTGTTCCAAATCTAAAAGAAATTTGATCAAAGAAGATCAAAGAATAACCCATTTGAGTTTGATTGAAGAAGGAACAAGAACGATGAAGAATGAAGGAATAGGAAAAATAAAAAAACAAAGAAAAAAGAATGAACCCTGATGAATTTGATAAGAAGAACAATCAATGATGAGTTTTTCATCTTCTCCTATTTCTCTTCATCATTTTCTTTACAAGAAATTGACCAATTTTTTTTTAACTTTTTAGAAATCATCAAAATCAAATACAATAGATTAGATTTGAAAATGAACATAGTAGGGGCTCAATTTAATAGCGAAATCAAATTCCATTGTGTTTGATTTACTTTTAAATGAAACTAAGGTTCTATAAACATTGAGAGAGGAACAAAAAAAAGACAAAGACACATTATTGATAAATATCTTTTATTTTATTTTGTAGAGTTAGTTTGATTATGGGTTATAGGATGTCGAATAGTGTTCAGAGATGATGAGTAATAATAGGAATGATAGAATCTTGTCTCCTATGGAATGTCAAATGAGTAATAGTGCTATAATTTTAGAAAGAAATGAAGAAAGACAGAAGCTAAATAGTTTAGAGAAGACTAACTGACTGAGAAAATTCTTCTTCATTGTTATTTATTTTTTTTATTTTTATTTTTAGTTAAATATTTTACAATTCTTGAATATAAACATTTTATTTATTTTATATAAGATTATAAAGAAGTTGGAATATGGATGGAGAACTTACAAAAAAGAAAAGAAAAGAAGATGATGGCATCCATCCATCACTCAAAAACAAATAAATTGGGAACAAAAGTGGGGCCATGAAGTCACAGAATTTTCCAAATTCCACTGGACGAATATATATATATATATATATACACAAATAATTCATCTGAAAAAATGCTAATTTTTATGTTCATTTTAAGATGTATTTGATAGTATTTAGTTAAAAAAAATATTTTTTAATTTATATGAAAAATAAAAATCATCTCTCCTAAACACATTTTTTTATAAAAAATAAGTTAAAATATATTTTAATAATTATATCATAAAATTTAATTCTATAAAAAATAAGCATGTCAAATAATAAAGTGAAATTCAATTTCTCTCATAGAATTTTCATAATATCAAAGACATCTTTAATATTTTTTATTTAAGTATCAATATATTATATTAATTTGTAAATATTATAAAAGATATCTAAATAGTATTTTAGTTGAAAAATTCCATCCAGAAGATATTATTTATAATTTTTCATCTCCATTTCCATTAGACTTTGCCATTCTATATATATAGACAACACCCATATTCTCCCTCAAATCCCTCTCCCCCCCCCCCCCCCCTCTCTCCCAGGGGCTCCTCTCTAATTCAGCATCATGCAGGTCTTCGTCAAAACCCTAACTGGAAAGACCATCACTCTCGAAGTCGAGAGCAGCGACACCATCGACAATGTCAAGGCCAAGATTCAGGTCCTTTTCCTCTCCATTCTACATCCCTTTTAATATATTTGCACTCAACATGTATGAATTTCAAGCGCTTTCGATTTCTCCATCTTCTTGTTTTTTTTTTTTTTTGGTTACAAATTCGAGCCTTTGCTTATTGCTTTAGTCCTTCTTCATCAATTTCTTGTCCTTTTTCTCTTTAAAATCCAATTGCTTACTATTCTTCTAAGTTCTAACTGTGATTCGAATTTGGGGGCTCTGCTGAATCTCGTGTTCCTGATTTAGGCGTGGTCTTTTTTATGGGTAGGGTTGTATGTATTGGGTTTCTTGTTGCTTTTATTTTGCTTTTACTCGTACAACTATATGGGGGCTGTTTTCCCTTCCGTATGGGTTCTTATGCTTGATTGTGAACTCGGGGTTGGACCAAATCTTGATTCCCTTACGAATGGGTTCTTGTTCTTCTTAGTTCTTGTGCTTCTTGTGTTTATAGTTTGTTTTGATATCTGCTTAAACTTACTTACTACGGCTGGTTCTCCCCCAACCCAAAAGAATAACTAAAATAAAATAAAATAAAGGCTAGTGATTAGCAAGTGAAGAAAGCGAAGAGTGGAAGAAGAGAGAAGCAACAGAGAGGAAGAAGAGAAAAGAAAGCGAAGAGAGGAAGAAGAGACAAGCAACAGAGACAAGGATGGATGAAGAAGAAAGAAAGGAAGGGGGAGAGGGAGAGGGAGACTGCTCAAGTCTCTTCCAAACTATCTAACTTTTAGTTATATTCAAAATCTTAATCTTGGATTACATAAATAAGTCCTATTTATAGGCTTGACAAAAGTGCTGAAACACGTACCAGTACTATTCTTTCTTAATATGGTAATTTAATACAGCTTGAATTCTCATATAATTTATTATAGGGCATAATATAACCGACATACGTAATGGTAAAATTAAAAACTCCCAATCTTCTAGATTCCTAAATAAGTAAAGTCCTAACATAGTTAACATAATTATAATCTTGATTTCTATCTTCCCAGTTGAGTTTAACTCTTCTTTAGAGGGAGGAAACAACTCTATAACTTGATCTTTTTGTTACAGAAACAATTGATCTTCTCTTCAGAGTTAGCCATGGTTTTGATTAAATCGAGATTCGAATCGAGAATCGAAATTTGTATTTTATGAATTGTGAATCGAGAATCGAATCGAATTGTAAGATTCGGTACACATTCTCAATTTCAACTATAAATAATATATATTCATAGAAAATAAATAATGTGCCTACCAAGATCAATTCTTTTAAATATAAATAGATAAATAATATTTCTAAATATATTTGCTAAGTTTAAAATTATACCAAAAGGTAAAAGTATATTCATGTTTCCTTCAAATTCAAATTGTATCAAACCAAACCACTTTCAAAGTAACAAGCTAGAAAAAAAAAACTACAACTATTTGGCTACTAATAAACTCCATTGTCTATAATTTTCACTAGTTATCAATCATCTTCATCTTCAATTTCACGAGCATCAACATCTTCATCATTTTCATCTTCTTTGTCTTCAAACATAGCCAAATCGGATGAATATTTGATTAAACCGCATATACAGATGAAGTCGCACGAATTGGATGAATCGTGCGATTCATGATCGATTCGTTTGATTCACAGTCGATTCTAAGGGATTTTCAATTAATCCTGTAGATTTGACTCAATTTCTATATGAATCGAGTCAAATCGTACAATTCGAATTATGAATAGTACGATTCTAACAACAGTCTTGACAATGTTAAGAAAATGGAATTCCACCAAACCCTCTAGCAATAGCAACTTTTAGTGATGATTATGAAAATAAATTTCTTGAAGATGTGGATTGCAGTTATGATCTAACAAAGCAATGGTGGATGTTGGTGGATAATTTTTTTCTGCATTTAAACCTATTATTTTGTTGAAAAATTGCAGTGGTAAGTCGGTTTGAAGGATTTAGTTCTGTGATATCGTGGTCTTGTGATGACCAACATAGATCAAAGCTTGTTCTGATTACAAATTTGATGCAGAAGATGTAGGAAATTGGACAAAATTTGAGGAGAAAGGGAAGAGAGGAAACAAAGGAGAACGTGAAAAAAAAAAGCCTTACAGTCAATATTTAACATAAACCAATCCTAATTTCACAACATCTCAATAAGCCATGTCTATAGGTTTGCTGAAAAAATAAATCCTACCAGTAAATTCTATACCACTTAAAATCATATGATTTGTTAAAAGTCTTAATAGAAGTGAAATACATAAAGGTGAACCCAGTGCACGAGGCTCCTACATTGTGGGCTTTTGGGGAAGGTCATATGATTAGTTTTATGGAACCCTTACTTGGCAAAGAGGCTGTTTTTGAATAAAAGTAAAATACATAAAGAAAAAAAATTAAAAATTCTATTGCATAAAACTAATGATTTAATCATCTTGTGGGTTCCAATCTTTTAAGTGTATCAATCTCTCATTGTTGAAAAAACTTGATCTTGAGTTTTGCTAATTTTCAAGGCACAACTGCCCAATGATATTTATAAAAAAATAAAATTCCACCCAGTGATAAGGTGAGTGGTTAAATGCTCTCCTTCCATTGGTGACCGTATGCACATTTTAGTTGTTGCCTGAATTTGGTGCCTGCAGTAATATTCTTATCTCTAACTCTGAAACAAGTAGCATACAATTATCAGATTTAAATGTTTAATTCCATCCAGATGTTAAAGACTGTCAAAGCTCAACCTATGAGAATGTCAAACACAGCCATTGCTTTACTTGCTCAGATTATTATGTAACCTAAATACTATTTACAATTGGCATATTGTTCTTGCAATCATAAAGCATTAGTCAAGAACTCAAGAGCTAATCCAAGCTCAAAGAATCAGTTTGTTCACCTATTGTGTGATACTTTTTGGGTTTCAAAAGATATCATTTCTTGGTTGGATATAGTGAATATCAATGATAATATACATATAAGGAAACGGAAGGGAGAGCTACACAAATTGCAAGGAAAAAAAAAAAAAGTTTAAAGTACTCAAACTGAGAGTTAAAAATTGAACAGTTTGAATGCCATGTGTATTGCCATTTGAATGCTAGCATCCAATTGCTCCATGATTTTTTTCAATTTGGTTGTTTGGACACACACGGAGTAAGTTTGAACAGCCTGCTGCATCTTTGTCCTGAAAGTTCTTTGTCCTCAATTCTTCCTACTAGGTATCACCATACTATATGACATGGCAATCTAACAGTTCTTATTCCTATAACTCAATTTATGTATTTAGCTTTTGGAATAAATTTTTCCAGTATCCATATTCTGAATGACATGAATATGGCAAAATCTCTTTTTATAAGAGGGATACACACACACACACACGTCAGTGGCCAGCCATAAAATTCACTCTTGTTCACCTCTCCCCTTCTTTCCTTGCAGCTGGGTCTCTCTGGAAGGGGTCTGGGCATTTGTCTGGATTATTTTCTTGTTTAGCTAGAGCCTAAAAAGTACATGTTTTTTCAGGACAAGGAAGGTATCCCACCAGATCAGCAGAGATTGATTTTTGCTGGAAAACAGTTGGAAGATGGCCGTACTCTTGCAGATTACAACATTCAAAAGGAGTCAACACTTCATTTGGTACTGAGGCTTAGGGGAGGAACTATGATTAAGGTGAAGACTCTAACTGGAAAAGAAATAGAAATTGATATCGAACCAACTGATACCATTGATCGGATCAAGGAACGGGTTGAGGAGAAGGAAGGTATTCCTCCGGTGCAGCAGAGGTATGTCTTATCACTTGAGTTTTAGATGTCCAACCACCTCTACCCATGGGTTTAAAAACATGGTAGCAAAAAAAGAAAAAGCTTACCTTAAAAAGCCAACTTTTTGTTTGTCAGTTTATAGCTATATGTTTTAAAAAAGGATATCAATAATACCTAAACAAGAAGAATTTTATACCTTACAAAAAAGTTTCTTAAAAATGTGACATTCTCTCTCTCTCTCTCTCTCACACACACACACACACACACACACACATCACCCATATTTGGAAAAAACATACAAAAGATCACTTTTTGCACTTTAAGGATCATTTTATATCTAAAACCAAGAATTTGGTCAGGAAGGGGCAAACAGTGTGTGAATACTTGAGCTATAAAATTAACAAAAAGTTACTAGAAAAGAGTTAAAAAGTTACTACATGGGTATGAATTAGAATATCAGGTTTGACACTCAAGGTAAGAAATTGGGAGATATTCTTAATCTTACATAAATATTTTTAGCATTTATCTCTTAATTCCTTAAAGAAAATCCCATTAGTTCATCATGTACATGCTCTGAAAATAACATTATTTAATACATCTAGCATTAGAAAATCAACAGTCATTTGCATAATATCTAATAATTTATTTTGTATAAATCAAATCGAGTATGATTTACGATAAAGATGTTTTTTGTTATACATTTATAATCCACACAGGGATTGAGAGAAATAAAACTCTCTCCTTTTGACTTAATATGACATTTAAATTTAAATACACTGCTAACATGATTTTTGAATGATACAACAAAAACACACAAGTTGTGCAGAAATCAGTTCTATCTCCTTCTCTAACATAAGTTATACATAAGAAAAACCTCTCTCTCTCTCTCTCTCACACACACACACACACACACATGTCACGAGCCTAAGGGCATAATTGTAATAACTTACAATAACAATAGCTTGTGTACTTAGTGGTTACCGCTTATACCGATTGTACTTAGTCGGTTACGCTAAATAAGCCAGTGGTGATAACCTATAAAAGGCATTGTAACAGAGGATGGGAACTATCAATGAAAGCATTCGGTTCTTTCCCTCCCAATATTCTTTTCCCCCTTTTTCCTTGTCTCTCTCTTTCAAATTCTCCCTGTAAATTCTCTATGATCTATGACGTTACTGGAATTGTCCAAACCTTTGATCCGAGACTTGACATTTTGGTATTAGAGCTACTGTTCCTCGAAGGCATTTCTGTGACTGAGAGCAAGGTGAATTGTGAGTAGACGATGGCAGAAGGAACGAGACTCAAGCAATTGGAGTCTAGGATGGAGGCACTGGAATTTGGTATGACGCAGACACACGAAGCTATCACTTAGAGCAGGGAGGACGTAGCTGCAATCAAAGATGGAGTGGGGGGGAATTGGTGGCATCTTGAGAGGATATGC
Source organism: Diospyros kaki (assembly GCA_036245055.1). NCBI lineage: Eukaryota > Viridiplantae > Streptophyta > Magnoliopsida > Ericales > Ebenaceae > Diospyros > Diospyros kaki. The sequence goes on from BSEG01000011.1 coordinate 258,779, forward strand.
AGCGAGAATTGGAGAGACAAAGAGATTCGATGGATCAGTTTGGGCAAAGGATCAACAACATGTTGAACATGTTGTCATCCCTCCCACAATTTTGCCTACCTCTAGAATTCCCTCCTCGATTCGGGGCTAATCTGAATTCAGCTGGATCTGGCATACTTTCGAGACCTGTAGGGGGAACTGAGTCGGAGGGAGTGTAAGGATTTGGATTGGATGTCCAGGTAAGGGATCTCAATCCTCAATTCGGTAACCATACACTAATGCCAAGCCTAGAGATACTGTTGTTTGATGGATCAAGGCCAAGGTGGTGGATCCAACGTTGTGAGAATTTCTTTCAATACTACAATGTGGCCGAGCCACAACAAGGCAACAACCTATCTCAATGATACGATTGATTCTTGGTTCCAATGGTGGTCTAGATCCAAAGGGATTGAGGTAAGGTGGATTGAATTTGCTGAAGAGTTATGCAAGAGATTTGGAGAAAAGAACATGGCAGATGTGGTAGAAGTGTTAAATAAACTCAAATAGGAGGGGATTGTCATGGAGTACTTAGAGAAGTTTGAAGAGTTAGGGGCCTTAATGTGGAATGCTCATCTAACACTCATTGAGCAATACTTCGTGTCATTGGAAGCTATATACAAGAGACACAAGGTCCCCTCTTGAGACCTCTAGGGGGAACTGAGTCAAAGGTAGGAGCAACAGTTACTTTAAGCCTGCCAAGGGGAAATCAACAGGCCCTGACCCTCAAAAACCCCACTATGGCGCAGAGGAGGCAGATGTGGTTGTGTTTTAAGTGTGGGGATTGTTATGGCCCCGGCCATCAATGCCAAAGGCAGTTGTTGAACATGAAAGGAGACAAAGGGTAGATAGCTGAGGAAGAAGACGAGGACAGTGGGGAGGCTATGGAGGAGATCCCTGAAGTTGATCCCATTGATTTTTTTTTTTTTTGGGGGGGGGGGGATTTCATTCCATGCGCTTAAGGGGGGACTTGCGGGAAAAATCATCAAAGTAGAGGGCCAAGTTGGGAGGAGGAAGATCATGGTGTTGATTGATAGTGACAACACCCACAACTTCCTTAATGAAGCGATTGCCACTGAATTGGGATGCAAGCTCACAACCACTACTCCCCTCTTAGTGACAGTGGCCAATGGAAGCAAGATGTATAGCCACTATAAGAGAGTGGAATTTAAATGGCTAATGCAAGGGGAGGAATTCTCTATAGACTTGAGGATTCTAGAGTTGGGAGGCTGTGATATAGTCCTAGGGGTGGATTGGATGAGGACAATGAGTCCCCTGACTTTCGACTTCAACAAATTGGAGGTCACCTTGGATCTGGACAGAAATAAGTTGACATTGAGTGGTAGCTTGGAGGCAAGGGAGTGTTGGGTGATTACAGGCAAATGGTTGCAAAGGCTGCTGACTAAAGGGAAGGGGTAGATCTCACAGATTTTCTCCATTTGAGCTATGGAGGTGGATGGAGGAGGAGCAAAGGGCCCTTCAGACACTAACCTCTTTGCAAAGGTAACCTACTCTCTTGACTTACATCCATTACTTATACAATACGAAGACTTGTTTGTTAACCCACAAACCCTTCCCCCAAATCGCCTTTTTAACCATTATATCCCCTTGAAACCCAATTCTGAACTAGTTAACATCAAAGCCTATTGTTACCCACCTTCCTAAAAGAATGAGATTCAAAAATAGGTGAAAAGCATGTTTAAAGCCTCTATCATTCAGCCCAGCTAGAGCCCCTTTGCATCTCCCGTACTTCTTGTCAGAAAGGAGGATGACACTTGGTGCTTTTGCATAGACTACAGGCAACTAATTGACCTTACTGCGAAAAACAAATTCCCTATTCCTTTGATTGAAGACCTCTTGGATGAACTTAAAGGGGTTGCTATTTTCACTAAGCTTGACCTACGTGCAGGGTATCATCAAATTAGGATGAACCTTGCAGACATCCCTAAGATGGCTTTTAGAACCCACCAGGGCCTTTATGAGTTCTCGGTGATGCCCTTTGGGCTCACCAATGCCCCTACCACTTTCCAAGCCTTGATGAACAACCACCTATTTGACCCTACCTAAGAAAATTCATATTGGTTTTCTTTGATGACATTCTGGTCTATAGTCCCAACCTATAGCAACACCTAACCCACTTAAAAACCACCTTTGAAATCTTGAAAACCAACCAATTTTATGTGAAACTTACCTAGTGTTCTTTTGCAAAGAGTGAGATGGACTATCTAGGGCATATTATTTCGGGAAAAGGAGTCTGAACAGACCCAAAGAAGATTGTAGCCATGTTGGAATGGCCTAGGCCTTCATCTGTCAGGGAATTAAAGGGATTCCTAGGATTAACAGGGTATTACAGGAGGTTCATACAATATTATGGGGTAATTAGTAGACCCCTGACCGAATTACTCAAGAAAGACAACTTTGAATGGAATCCCCAAGCGAAAGTTGCTTTTATTACACTCAAGAGGGCCACGACACAGGCTTTAGTTCTAGCCTTACCTGACTTCTCTAAGCCCTTTGTGATTGAGACGAATGCTTGTGATAATGGGGTAGGAGCAGTGTTGGTATAGGAAGGGAGGCCCTTAGCTTATATCAGTCATGCATTGGTTGCTAAACATCGGGGAATGAGCATGTATGAGAAGGAATTACTAGCCATGATCATAGCCATTGATAAATGGAGACACTACTTAGAGGGAACTCAATTCATTATAAGGACAGACCACGAAGGCCTGAGGCACTTACTGCAGCAAAGGCTGCATACCCAGCTACAGGGGAAGGGGGTGTCAAAATTGCTAGGCCTTGATTATGTGATACAATACTGGAAGGGCAAAGAGAATATAGTGGTGGATGCCCTATCCAGAAGAGAAGAAAAGGGGGCATGTGAAGCCATTACAGCAGTGGTACCTGATTAGGTAAAGGATGTAATTGAAAGCTATGGTAGATCAGAATGGATTAAGTCCCTATAGGCTCAGCTAGTGGTCCAACATACTAATACTCGAGGGTATTCTATCTCTAATGGCCTAATCAGATTTAAGGGCAAGTTAGTAGTAGGAGATGTCAAGGAACTGAAGACCAAGATATTACAGGCACTGCACAACTCCCCCATGGGAGGGCATTTGGGGGTCAGAGCCACCTACTACCTAGTTAGATAGTTATTCTTTTGACCACAGTTGAAAAAAGAGGTGACAGATTTTGTGGTAGCTTGCATGACTTGCCAACGGTGCAAGCATGAACAAGTGGAATACCCGGGGTTGTTACATCCACTGCCTTTATCAGAGTAAGCTTGGGAAGAGATTACCATGGACTTTATTGAAGGCCTACCTAAGTCCAAAGGAAAGGATGTGATATTGGTGGTGGTTGACAGGTTAACAAAGTTCGCCCACTTCATTAGCCTCACACCCTTTCACAGCTTGGGAAGTTATTCGGGGGCCGGGTGTTCCTTGATATAGTGGCTAAGGTACATGGGATCCCTAAATCCATCATTTCAGACCGTGACAAGGTGTTCACAAGCCATTTTTTGGTAGGAGTTATTCAAAAGCTTGGGGGTGGGGCTGCACATGTCAACAACATACCACCCGGAGACTGATGGGCAAATCGAGAGGGTCAATTAGTGCCTAGAGTCCTACTTGAGGTGTTTGTGTTTTGCAAGGCCCAAAAGTTGGGGAAGGTGGCTACCCCTAGCACAGTGGTGGTATAATACGAGCTACCACAACTCGATTAGGAAGACTCCCTTTGAGCCCTATTCGGGTATAAGAGATTAGCCTTACCAGCAGTATTTGACTCTCAAGAACCACAAAGCTCTGCAGGAGAATACTTAAAAAAGAGGTTGGAAATGTTAGCTATACTTAAGAAGGAGCTAACTGTAGCAAGTAACCAGAGGAAATAGGCAGCCAATCGCAGGAGGAGTGATCGGAACTTCAATGTGGGGGATCGGGTCTTTCTGTAGGTAAAGAGGTTTCTGTAGCATTCTTTTTTTGCCACACCCCCATCCAAGTTAAGTCCAAAGTATTTTGAGCCTTTCCCTATAACTAAACGGTTGGGCAAAGTGGCCTACAAACTGCAATTGCCAGAGGGAGTGGTATTCTATGTGTCTCTCCTAAAGAAGTATGTGGAGCCTAATGCTACTATCAGCCCTGATTTATCGCAAGTGAATGAAGACATAGAAGTGGTAGTGGGGCCGCGAGATATTTTGGATAGAAGGGTAATTCATCAAGGGCCCTCACCCCTCATTCAGGTGTTGGTACAATGGTCTCACTTACACCCGAAAAATACCACATGGGAGTACCTTCCCCAGCTGCCGAAACAGTTCCCACGAGTTGCTCAATTACTTACCTTCCTTGGGGACAAGGAAGATTTCAAGGAGAGGGGATTGTCATGAGCCTAAGGGCATAATTGTAATAACCTACAATAACAATAGCTTGTGTACTTAGCAGTTACCGCTTACACTGATTGTCCTTAGTCGGTTACGCTAAATAAGCCAATGGTGATAGCCTATAAAAGGCATTGTAATAGAGGATGGAAACTATCAATGAAAGCATTCAGTTTTTTCCCTCTTAATATTCTTTTCCCTCTCTTTCCTTCTCTCTCTCTTTCAAATTCTCCCTCTATATTCTCTCTGATCTACGACCTTATTGGAATTGTCTAAGCTTCCGATCCGAGGCTTGACAACACACTTACGCACGCACACACGTTTCAATTTTCTAGATTGGAAATTAATTTTCTATACTTCTAATATTTGAACATGTCCAAATTATATGTGAAAAATGAAACTAGAGATTCTATAGAAAATTGAAAATAGAAAACTGGAAAACATTTTCCCCAACTAAAGAACTTATTGTTTTCTCTCTTTAACCTTTGCTTGGTTATCCTCTCCCAAAGATTCATTGTATGGTTCTCATTAGCTTGATCACTCCATAATTTTCACAATTTTGAATATCTCCTTTGTTCTTATAAATAAGCATTAAAGTGCTCTCCACTAGTTTGATATCCTTTTTGACTTAAGGATTAGCAAATAATTTGATTAGCCAAAAAATGCCCCCTTTCTCCTATGCATTTCTGTGTTTCTGTCAAGATATAATTCTGTTCAACTACTTTATTATTCTTTATCTTTTTCAGTGCTTACTTTATTTTGTTTAGACAAATACATTTATTGAACATGTCATTCCTATCTTATTTAGGGCCCCAACATGCCACCCATTTCTTCTCTTTCGTTGAATAGTTTCAAGAGATATTCCTTCCATCTCTCCTTGATTACCCCATTATTTACTAGTACCTTTTGATTTTTGTCTTTTATGTCATTCCTATCTTATATATTTCTTTCCCTCTCTTTTGTGTCAAGTTCTTGGTATAAAGTTTCAAGTTCACTGTTTCTTTTGGGTCCCTTTTTGCCAAAATATACCTCTTCAAGTTTTCTTCATTATGACATGGATGTAAAGCCTTGTAGCAAGCTCTCTTGGTTTTGATTTTTTCTTGCACCTCTTCATTCTACCATCAAGGCTCTTCTTTATTTGGAGCTTTCCATTTGACTTCCTAGTATCGTCTTTGTCGTATTGCAAATAGTAGTTGCTATCTCAATCCACATTTTGTTTGCTTCTCCTTCTACGGTCCCATCTCTTTGACCGCATACTTTTTCCTTGAAAATAGCTTCTTGTTACATTTTAATCCCACCATTGGATTATTGGGCTTTGTTTTATATCATCCGCCTTTTATATTTGATATGGAATCAATGACTATAAACCAATGTTGAGTGGGTAGGCATTCTCCTGATATAACTTAACAATTTTTATGACATAAACTAGTCTCTTGTCTCATAAGAAAATAGTCCTTATGAGTCGTCGATAAGCTGTTTTTATATTTGACAAAGTGTTCGTCCCATTTTTTAAACCTAATATTAGCTCTAGAGCTCATATGCTGTAGCATAATTTTAAATAATTTTGCGCTCATATTACTTTCCCCAAATCTATAACCTACATGTACCTCCCTATACCCAATCCCTTCTCTACCCACTTGACCGTTTAATCACCTCCTATAATGATCTTCTCTCCTTCGGGCATTCATTATATCAACCCTTGTGAATCTTCCTGTTAGATGTATACAAAAGAACTGTTTGTATAACATAAGCATATACATACATACATGTACTTAAAGATAAATACACTAATACCTCCACACTTATCTTATTTAACACTCCCCATCAAGTTGGAGCATATATATTGAGCATGCCCAGCTTGGTACAAATGTAATTCACACGAGACCCTCTAAGCGACTTGGTGAGTAAATCAGTCAGTTGATCATTGGAAGCCACATATGTTGTAACTACATCCCCAGAGAACACCTTTTCTCTAACAAAATGGCAATCAATTTCAATATGTTTGGTTCTTTCATGAAACATAGGGTTAGAAGCAATATGCATTGTAGCCTGGTTGTCACAAACCCAATTGCATAGGCTTAACCTGCGTAACTCCTAACTCCTCAATTAATTGTTTCAACCACACTAGCTCACATGTTGTTGCGGCCATTGCCCTATATTCAGCCTCTGCACTGGATCTGGCAACAACAGTTTGCTTCTTACTTTTCCAAGAGACAAGGTTTTCACCCACAAAAACACAGTATCCAGATGTGGATCTGCTGTCACTAGGTGATCCTGCCCAATCAGCATCCGTATATCCCACAATCTAACTATGCCCATGATTTTGATACAATATACCCCGAGCAGGGGTAGCCTTAATATATCGAAGAATACGGATCACTGCATCCCAGTGATTGTCACAAGGTGAATCCAAGAACTGACTTACCATATTCACAGCAAATGAAATATCAGGACGAGTGACTGTGAGGTAATTAAGTTTCCCAACTAATCGACGGTAGTGCCCATGATCAGAAAGAGGCTCCCCATGTCTCGGTAACAACTTGATATTAGGATCCATAGGGGTATCTGTAGGTTTACATCCAAGCAATCCTGTCTCTTCTAACATATCTAAGGCATACTTTTTTTGAGAAATATAGATGCCTTGCTTTGACCGAGCTACCTCAATACTCAAAAAATATCTCAAAGGACCCAGATCTTTCGTCTGAAACTGTTGGTGAAGATGTGCCTTCAATTCAGTGATACCAACATCATCATCCCCTGTAAGAACTATATCATCAACATACACCACTAGATGAATGTGGCGGCCAGACTGAGAACGATGAAAAACAGAATGATCGGCTTCACTCCGAGTTAACCCAAACTCAAGAACAACTAAACTAAATCGACCAAACCAAGCTCGAGGAGACTGTTTTAAACCGTATAAAGATTTTCGAAGGCGACACACCAGTCCAGACTCCCCCTGAGCAACAAAGCCAGGAGGTTGCTCCATATACACCTCCTCCTATAAATCGCCATGGAGAAAGGCATTTTTGATGTCCAATTGATGAAGAGGCCAGTGAAACATAGCAGCAAGGGATAGGAAAAGACGAACAGAGGAGATCTTAGCAACAGGAGAGAATGTATCGCCATAATCAAGACCAAAATCCTGAGTGTATCCTCTAGCAAGAAGGCGAGCCTTAAGATGATCAATCTGGCCATCAGGGCCAACTTTAACTGTGTAAACCCAGCGACAACCAACAGTAGACTTACCCTTGGGAAGAGGTACTAAGTCCCAAGTCCCAGTGGAATGTAAAGCAAATATTTCTTAGACCATAGCAGCTCGCCACCTTGGATGAGAAAGAGCTTCGGGAACAGATTTGGGAGGTGAAACAAAAGATAAAGAAGAAACAAAAGTAGAATATCCAGGGGACAAATAATCATAGCTAACAAAATGGGAGATAGGATGACGAGTACCTTTACGAAGAGCAATAGGCAAGTCAAGATCAAAAGTCGAAGGCGATGGACCAGAGGAGGAAGAGCGAATTGGCACCAGGGATGAGTCAGGAGACGGCTCCTGCGGACTAGTGACAACAGTCGGTGCTGGTTGGGCCATGAGATGTGGACGTCGTTGATAGACCTGAAAATCAGAGCGATCAAGACGAGAGGCAAAGGATGGTGGAGATGGTGAAGACGTTGGAGATGGAGTTGATGTGAGGTTAAGAAAAGGAACAAGCAAAGGTAACCCAACAGACACAGAATCGGAGGTCGCAGATGAAGAAGGGAAATAAGGAGATGACTCAAAGAAGGTAACATCCGCTGAAACAAAATATCAAGTTAATTGAGGAGAGTAGCAACGATACCCCTTTTGAAGGCGAGAATAACCCAGAAAAACACATTTGACGGAACGAGTAGATAACTTATCACGACCTGGGGCAAGATGGTGAACAAAGCACGTGCTCCCAAAGATACGAGGGGGAAGAGAATATAAGTCAACCCAAGGAAAAAGAATGGAATGAGGAATCTGGTCATTAAGGACAGAAGATGGCATGCGGTTAATTAAGTAACATGCAGTTAAGACAGCATCACTCCAGTATTGAAGTGGAACATGCATATGAAGAAGAAGCATGCGGGCTGTCTCAATTAAATGGCAATTCTTGCGTTCAGCTACCCCATTTTGTTGTGGGGTTCTAGGACACGAAGTTTGGTGAAGAATTCCATTGGATGCCATATAAGATCTAAATGGGAGAGACAAATATTCAAGAGCATTATCACTACGAAGAACACGGATAGGCAAATTGAACTGTGTTCTAATTTCAACACAAAATGTAGTGAAGACTGAAAATAACTCTGAACGCGTTTTCATTAAATATAACCATGTAGTCCGAGAGAAATCATCAATAAATGTTACAAAATAACGAAAACCATCTTGTGAACTGACACGACTAGGACCCCATGCATCTGAATGGACTACTGAAAAAGGGGAACTAGCACGCTTAGTAACTCTACTTGGGAAAGAACTACGAATATGTTTCCCAAATTGACAAGACTCGCACTTTAAGGAAGAAATACTAGAGAGACTGGGAACCATCTTCTTGAGATTGGGAAGAGATGGGTGCCCCAATTGGCAATGGACTTGTAGTGGGGAAGTTGTTGTCATGCACGCCACTGAAGAAGCAGGGAAAGACAGATAGTAGAGACTGTGAGACTCAAGCCCCGTGCCAATCGTCCGTCCAGTCCCCCGATCTTGCATAAGAACAGAATCAGATGAGAAAGTTATAGAGCAATTAAGACTGCGAGTGAGTTGGCTGACAGAGAGCAAATTAAAGGTACATTGTGGTAAATGTAAAACAGATGATAATGGTAAAGTAGGGAGAGGTAATGCGGTACCAATACCCGTGACTGAGGCTTGAGAGCCATCAGCTAATGTAACAGGAGGTAGAGACTGCGAAGTTTGAACATGAGATAGGAGAGAACGATTACTAGACATGTGATTGGTGGCACCGGAGTCGAAGATCCATGGACCAAGAGAAGATGAAGACTTAGTAAAGCAGGCAGTAGGGTTACAAGTGTCAGCAATGGATGTGACAGGTGAAGTAGCTTGTTGTGCTGCCCGGAACTGAAGAAACTGTGCATACTCCCCCCTAGAGATAGTCACTGGTGAGGAATCACTGGGTGTGATAGATGTCTGACCCTCTGAAACGCCCACAACCATGTTAGCAGTACTGGCTGCATAAGGTGGACGTCCATCTAGACGATAACAAGTCTCTCTAGTGTGACTAAGGCGATTACAATAGGAGCATTGGGGCCGTGGACGACTACCACCCCGACGACCACCACGACCAGTCGGGGTCGTAACTAGGGCGGAGTGATCTCTAGGAACGGACACGCCATGATCAACAGTAATAGAGGAGGCTCTAAGTAGTCTGGCAAATACCTCTGTCAGAGGAGGAAGAGAGGCGCTGCCGAGGATCTGTGTCTTAACTGAGTCAAGCTCTGGTCGAATTCCATGAAGACAGAGGATAGTAAACATTTGATCGCGTTGTTGCTGTTATTTCTTGATATCGGTGTCAAAGGACATCAACTCGTTAAAGTCGGTAATAGAAGCTTGAAGCTTACCCAAATATGTGGTCATATCCAAATTAGTCTGTCGTAAATTGAACAAAGCACCAATCACATCATAAATACGAGTGATGTCGCTAATATACAACTCACGAGCCCAAGTCCATAGGGCACTACACTCCCGAAGAGGTCGAAATATTGGCATTAAGATCGGCTCAATGGTTTGCCACAATAAACTCAATAATTGGGCATCCACTCTCCGCCAAAGAGGTTGATCTCCCTCAGAAACAGTTGAAATAGTCTTCGATAAATGATCTTCAAGGCCATGACCAAGAAACTAAATTTCAACTGCACATGACCAAGCGGGATAATTATGTCCACTCAATTTCTCCGTTGTAATAACCGGTGTGCCCGAAAAATGGGGAATGGTCACCGGTGTGGACATGGAGCGGCTTGTGGATGAAGAGTGAGCTGGAGATGAATCCATGATACAGAAAAAACAGCAGATCTGGAGCATACTTTGATTACACAACCAAAGAGAGGGAAGACAGATCTGAAGCAGATTGGGTTACACGACCAAGGAGAAGAAAGAACAGATCTGGAGCAATACCAGATCTGGGCAGATCTGGAGCACAAAAGCTGAAGCTGTCACCGGAGTTCGCCTGAGGATGGCCGGATCTGGACAGGCGCGACGAAGGCAACGGAGAGATGGCCGGGACAGAGGCGACAACAGTGAGGGCGAGCTCGGGCGCAGGCGCGGGCGTGGCAACGGCGAGGACGCAGGAGCGGCGAGGGCGAGGGCGCAGGTGCGGCGACGGAGAAGGCGAGATCTGGGCGCAGCTGGACCAGATCTGGAGAAGAGGAGCCGCGATCTGGAGAAGAAGAGCCGCGATAGTGAGGGACCAGCGATCGACGAAGAGACCCGCAGTGATGACGACGGCTGGCGAAGCGACTGGCGGTGATGGGGTTGGCTGGCGGCGGCGGCTAGGGTTAGGTTAGGGTTTGGGCTCTAATACCATGTTAGATGTATACAAAAGAACTGTTTGTATATTATTCAAGAGAACAACATAAGCATATATATATATATATATACATACATGTACTTAAAGATAAATACACTAATACTCCCACACTTATCTTATTTAACACTTCCCAACATTTTGTCTTGATCTCTTCTCCTAATCCAACTTGCAGTGCATATGTGCTAATCATATTCATGGTCTCTTCATGTAGAATGACTTTTGCTTCAATAATTCTGTCTCCTATCCTCTTTACATCCACTACCCTATCCTCTAAAGTGTTGTCCTTAATAATCCCCAATCTGTTCCTTACACAATGTTTCCGTGAGTGCCAAAGTTTATATCCAGACTATGACAACATTTTAGCCTTTTGTCTAACACATGTTGTCCCTTGGAGGCACATAACATTATTTTTTATCCTAATCATCAAGTCCCAATATTCCATTATCCAATTCTTAATCTATGATCTTGGGCTAACTTCTTTTCTCGCATCCATCCATGAAATTGAGTAACTCTTGTAGATTTGACAAAACATCTAGGCATCGATGCAACAACCTCTGCTCATTTTTTATGCACTCAAGCAATGCGGTGTGTCACTAAGAGGTTTATGCCATAGCAGTTTTTCTCATTTGTCTAGAATTCATGATATTTTGATCTAATGAGTTTTAAGGTAGCTGTCGACTATTTAACACAACCCTCCTGTATTTGGGTTTGGGATTGATTATAAGAAAGAGGAACACCTTCAGCACCTTCAACCCTCCTGTATTGGCTCTGTCCATTTCTGCATTTATTACTTAACTGCTTGTTTGCTCTGTGCTTGAAAATTTAACAGACAGGCCGCATCTTCAATTTCTTTTGACTTAACAAAAATTTTGCGTGGTTATTTGCCAAAAATATAGAGTGCTTCAACATTTTTAATGTGTGCCATCTGCAGGCTTATTTATGCTGGAAAGCAGCTTGCGGATGACAAAACAGCTAAAGATTATAATATCGAGGGTGGCTCTGTACTTCATCTTGTGCTCGCACTAAGGGGTGGTACCTCTCAATAATGCTTCCGGTTGATGGACGAAGAAAGTTGTTTGGTTTCTGTTTCATAGTGGTGATGATAGAAATGCTGAATTGCATGTACTGAGTTGGAAACCATAAAAGTTGTCGCAAAACATATTCTAGTCAGCTGCCCTCATTTGCTGCGTTGTATATCTCTGTTGTGCACCTGTGTGGATGATATATTATGCTGCAGGTTTGAATTTATTTACCGTTACTTGGTTGAACTGTTTTCTTCTTGATGATTCTGGCAAGAAATTTTGAGTTGTGATTATCGTGAGCTTTGCATAAAGAGCGTCAGAGCTCACCTCACCTGTAAGATATTGTTCTTTGATTTGATCTCGTCTTCATAGAGTTTGGCTGCTGCTGCTCAACGTCGATTGTTATATGTCAACGCGCGTGTTTATGTTCCTATTTCCCATTTATATGTATATATTGTATGATATGAAGAACAACAACAGCAACTAGGCAGGCTTACTCTAGAATGGCTACTGAGGTGAAGGAGGATTTTCTTTGGTTTAATACTGGTAGATGGCGGGTGGGTTGGTTGATTGTAGATTTTGATTGATGTCTTGGTTCTGTTTGAGATGCTGGATTGGTGCTCGAAGCCATTGGCATGGCTGCTTGGTAGCCCATTCTTCTTCTCAATTGGAAGATCAAATCCAAAAGCATGATGAGATGAACTAGGCTGCTTAAGCCTAGTTATGTATCAAAATTTAAGTTCTAACACACTTTACTCATAACCTCAATTCACTTATAATTTGTAAGTTCCATTCTCAAAATAAATCCGTGTAAAGAGAAAATTTTATGACAAATGTCCCATTTGACACAATTTTTATTGCGAAAATTATGAGTTAAAAAGATTTCATGACAATAAACAAAGATAATAAATAACTAAATTTAACTCACTAAAAATTATAAAAAAATTTGACCAAAGAAGAATTAAACTCATTTTTTTATATTATAAAATTGTCAATAAAATATATTTTTAAAATACCCTTATATGTATATTGATTCAAAATAAAAATTAACTATATTACCAAAATTTAAACTCATGCCCCCTAAATAATTATTAATTTTTAAAATAATTTTGTCATTATTATTTTGCTTAATATTTTATTTTAAAAAATAAAAAAAATAAACTCTAGCCTTCAAACATCACTTTATAAATTTTTATTTAAATTCTTTTTACACATACATAATATAAACCACCTCCCTAATTACTTTATATTAAAATAATAAATCAAACAAAGAGTTTCAAGAATATTGGTTTTCCTCTTTTACTTTTAGGGAATAATTTTAATTTTATTTCGGTTTTTCACAATAAATAAAATCTTTAAATATTGATTAAATATGATCTAAAATAAAAAAAAAATTCAAAAACCTTTTCTGCCAAACCATTGGGCGGCGGCCAAACAGAGCGCAAGTAAGTTGGCCCAAGCTTCCAGTTCCAGAGGAGAGGCGTTGGCGGTTCACCGCTTGAAGAGCTCTCTCTCTCTCTCTCTGCTGCGATGGATCTCTATCCACAAATGGAAGAAGAAATTGGGGAAGAAAGGGGTGGCTTCAAGCCGATGAACTCCGATGAAGACGAAGATGAAGCTCGAATGAAGACATTCTCCAAGCTGAAAACCTACTGTTTGGACCTACTCGAACTTGCACAAAACCCTAAGAAAAATACTTCCTCTCTCTCTCCACTCTGTCACTTCCTCTCCCGATCTCCGCCCCATACTCTCCAGCCTTTTTTCGAGTACGTCCTTCTCCTTTCATTTGATTCTATTTTCTTAATTCTGTGCTTTCCTTTCTTCCAGTGTTGGAAAGTTAATTGTTTTTGTTGGTTTTCGTTGGGACTTTTGTTATCCTATTTTTGGTTGCGAAGAACACCGAGGATATCAAAGACGGACGGTATTGGACAGTGTAGGCTTTGCTTTGCAACCGAATGATGTAAAATGAAAACTTATGACATTTTATCCACCACATATAAAAGTGAGCACTGGGAATGAAATTTCGTCAACTTTTGTGGATATGATTTTGGCAAGAGCGTCAAACAGGGGGCTAACTTGAGAACCACAATTTTTTTGACCAGCAAGAACATTTATGGTCGACAGCAAATTTGCTAGACTTATATCATGTAAGTGATATAGTAGCATTAAAGCAACTCGTGGTGGTCGTTCTTGGATAATATGGTTTTACCGAGTATCAAGCCGTTCCATTTGCTGTTGCTGCTGCGAAGTGAGAAGAATTTTAACCGGAATAATAGCTTTAGTACACTGCTTTATGAAATAATGGTTTCATGACAAGAATCCTAACGACCTGGTGTTGCCTCTAAGGGATGGTGATGGAGTGCTCCAGCTGTCTTTTTTGGTGACGTAACAAGCTATGCTTGATGTCCAGAACCCTAGATGGTTGCTTCAAAACACTTTCATGTTTGCTTTTGCGGAAACTATACATTATTCAGACCCATATATTAAAATAGTAACAGTTTATATTGATCAGCCATGGAATAAAGAATGACTTATTGATAGAATAAATTCAACTGATGCAGTTTTTTAGGCCCAAAATATAAAAAAAAAGCTGATAGAAATATGCATATCATAAAAGCATTATGATTCAAGCCCATTTGATGTAAATATGGCATTGGCAATGTAAAGCAGAGCTTATCATATGGGAGGCAGAGAGCAGATTACACAATGAACACATTACTCATCATAATCCATTAAACCATTTAAGGCAGCAACTAATGGTACTAAAATAAATGTTACAACCCTCCTTATTAAGGCTGTTTTTCTCTGCTTGGTGTGGTGGTAGAATTCTTATGTGTTCCAATAGTGGGAACTTAAGCTAGTAGAAGTAGAAAGCTTTTTATTTAGTTTCCAACTCTTCTCTTGGTTTTTTCTATTTTTGGTTTGACATTTGGGTTTGTTAATCTATTCTTTCAGCTATACTTTGTTTCCATTGTTGCTTCTGTTGGATGCTGCAGTCAGTTGCAGATCTTCAGCACAGGTTGCGGAATCTGTTGCGGTTGATTTCCCAAAGTTGTCACATTATGTCAGTGATAGTGTAGCTGAAGGTGTGCTTCAGTGTTTGGAGGAGCTTCTAAAGAAGTGCCACTTAGGATCTATTGATCAGGTATAATCAACCCAATTCTACTCACTATGCTTTATTTGTGAGTATCTGTGGATCAGATATCATGATCTAAATGCGGTTTGAGTTGGAAATGTGCCATTCATGTGCCTGAGTACTCTGTAATTAGTATAGAGCTCCTGGTCCAAGGAAAAATGCTTAACTAACATTATTGACAGGCAGTTTAGTCATTAGCTTCTTTATGTATGCTTTACTGTTTTCATTTTTCACCATTATGAAACCTTCCTATGTCTAATTGATGATAAGGGTTCATGTCAATTAAAGAAGAAAAAAAAAAAAAAAGGAACAAAAAGTATAAAATGGCACGTCTGGAAGAAGAATGTTGATGGAGATATCTGTGAAGAATTTGAGAGAGGTTTCTTTTTAAAGTTTGCCCTACTATTGGTTTTCTGTTACCCCCCCCCCCCTCTCTTCTTGTGGTCATCATCATCACCATCACCATCAACTACAACTTATTCTTCTTAGCCAAAAAAAAAAAAAAAGAAGAAAAAAATTCAACCTATTCTAACCAAGTTAGGGTTGGTGGCATGGCATTCATAATGTCAGTTGACTTCTAAAAGTCACATCGATAATATAAATCCATGCAAAAGAACAATGTGGCAGAATTTTACCCTAGATACCCTTCTTGATGCTTGATGCAATGCAACCCTCCAGTGAGGGAATGTTGAGATAAAGTTTCAACACCATCCTCATATGTAAAGGTTACATGTTATGGTGGTGCATGAAGACAATCAATATGGTTGTGTTCTATCACATAGTTGATATTGTGAACCCAACTTGTGCAATATGGAAACACAACTAATACCACCTTTCTTGGTGTTCTTTCTAAATTTTTGATCATGGGTGTTTACAGCTTGATATTGTTGCTTACTCAATTCCTTGACTCTATACGTTGATAGGAGCTAGTGGCTGTGGGAACTTCATTTTTTCTTTTCTGTAATGGTTTTTCTTGCTTTGTCTTAATTTTCTCTTACTGTGATGTTGATGATGTTCATGCCCTTTCCATTTTGGACATTCTATATGACTTGAATTTCTTCTTGTTCTATTAAATTCTAGTTATAGAATGTTGGTCTCACCCCAAGTGTAATTTGTATATCTGTAACTTTAATGGGTGCTAGTGTTTTTCTTCTCTCTCTCTCTCTCTCTCTCTCTCTCTGTGGGGCAGGGAGTGAGGGTCGTTTCACATTTGATGGTGTCACAATTTTCATGTTTGTGTGCTTTGCTGAGGTATGGACGTTGTTTCATAACTTTGGCTGTCTCTTTGTATCTGTGAGTTTCAGATCTGTTGTTAATGCACATAAGTGATTATAAGTATAAGGTGAAGAAAGGATCACATGGAAACTGATAATTCATGGTTCTGCAACAAGTGGTGCTACAGCACCCATAGCAAAAAATCACTGTTCTCTTCTTGTTTTATTAGATAATGTTGCCCCATAAAGGTGAAAATTTTCTTTCTTTTTTTTATTGTTTTGCATGTTGGCATGTGAACCGCCAATGTAGTTTGTAGGAGACCGTACTCGATGACATATTGAAGAATTTTTCCAACCTCAAGGATGGTTTATGGCTTTGTAGATGGTCGTAGTGTTGAAGAAATTGACTTATGGGGCTATGCTTTCTCCATCTGAGGCTTCAGAAGAATTCTGTGAGGGAATAATAAGATGTTTCAAGGCACTGCTCCTTAGTTTGCATTCATGCTCCAACAGGTCTTGTTCATGCAAAGAAATTAACGGCTTGCCTTCTCTGTTAGCAAGGACAGATTTGCAATCACCAAATAGAATACCTGCAAAGTATGACTCAGAGATAGAAGAGTGCTTGCTTGCATTTCTCCAATCTCAATCTGCTTCTGCTGCCATTGGGCACTGGCTGTCACTTCTCCTGAAAGTAATTTTACTTTATCTGTTGCGAGTATTGTGGAGCAGTAGTTAAGTTTTTTGATAATGTTTACTTACTGTTCCTTTGTTTTTGTGCATGTAATATTTTTTCTGGCTTGATCTCTGGGTTTTATAACAAGGCTGCAGACACTGAGGCCGCACGAGGGCATCGAGGAAGTGCAAAGCTCCGTGTGGAAGCCTTTTTGACACTTCGTGTACTTGTTGCTAAGGTAATTCTTTGACATTTGGTCAGTCTTAATGCTGCAAAGTTGAGATTTAGGTGAGGTTGTGCTTTTGGACTCATTGTCTTGGTGTTAAGCTGGGTCCTCTTTTCCAAATGGATGAGAGTTCCATTATGAAAGACCTTATTTAAATTGTCATAGTTAACCTAAAATGTTTTGCTGGAGTTAAAGTTCACAGAGCCTCGAGTGATTTTATAAATTTTTAATTGTAACAGTGGACTTGGTGGTTTTGTGAGATGGAAGTGGTTCTTGATCGAAGAAGCTAAAGTAATATTCAATATGTTGTTGTGGTTGCCCTTGCAGGTTGGTACTGCAGATGCACTAGCATTCTTTTTACCAGGTGTCGTTAGTCAATTTGCCAAGGTGTTGCATGCCTCAAGAACAATGATTAGTGGTGCTGCTGGAAGCCTGGAAGCAATTGACCAAGCAATTAGAGGTTTGGCTGAGTTCCTTATGATAGTTCTTGATGATAATGCTAATTTATCTGGTCTTGATATATCCATGAGTGAAAGACCTGGCTTTCATTCAAACAAGAGTGAATCTGCACAATCCATTCTGGAGGAACTCCGTCACTTGCCTGTTAAATCTCAAGGTCAGGGTGAAATGGTAGTAGACAATTCAATGGAAGCTGTACATGCAGATGCTTCCAAAGGAAAGGGGAATGTCAATGTGGGCAACAAGATAGGATCTTTACATGTGAGCCGTACAAAAGATTGGATGATTAGAACTTCAGCACATGTGAATAAACTACTGTCTGCAACATTTCCACATGTGGGTTCTTAGAACTGAATTTGTAACAGTTGTTTTCTGTAATTATTTTATATTCAACTTTGTTTTCCCATTATGGCAAATAATTTGTCTTTAATTTGCTAATTTTCCACATGGTTGTTAGCTTTGCATTCATTCCACAGAAAAATTGAGACGAGGACTTTTGGCTGCTATTCAAGGATTGTGTTCAAAATGTAGTTATACACTGAAAGATAGCAGACTGATGCAATTGGTAAGCTGGGAACCAGATTCATATGATAAGAAATTTTTATTGCCAGTATTGCCTTGGTGTGATTGAAGTAAAACAATTGATACCAGCAATTTTAAGCATTTGATGTGTTACAGATTCACTCTTTCTCTTTGTTTTTATAGAGTTAAACACGAAATTTCTGATGCTTTGGCCACAAGTGCAAAATAGATTGGAAATTTATTATCCTTGTAAAAGCTATGAAATGTCACAAAAGTTCATGACTTCAAATTTATTTATCAGTTTTGCTGATAATTTCCTTCTTGTGATGATTGGTGTTCTAATTCGACCTTGTTGATTTGATGGAACACAATAATAAGCCATTTATGATATTTTCTACTTTTTTGAATATTTTGGTCAAATTGACTGAATTTTTGAATTTTGGTTTGAATTTTGAGAACTTAATAGGTGATTATGGTTAGGATGACTAGTGAGGCCTCTAAATGATTTTGAGTTGGATGATTAGTAAGGGATCTATCTGTTACAGACTGAGCTCATGCTATTTGGAAAGCAAATCAGCTAACTGCTGGTGGTGGGATTGATAGACTGGAATACATGTCTAATGCTTGTTAGACAAGTTGTGTGGTTGTTAGCTGAAGTTTTAACTATTGCAATAAGCAATGGTCCCCCTGAAATTATTCTTATGGAACATTGTTGACTGTTACCTCTTTGGTGAATATTTTGTGTTCATTCTTATTTTCTTTTTATAGTTAATTCTCAAGTATACATCTCCATAATATTAAGCTGTTATTCTTTTTCTATATTTCCAGATAACAAGTTTTTCTAGTAATAACAAGTTATCCCGTTCTTATGGTGAATTTAGTTCACAAGTAGGATCTTGCAATTGACTCAGCTCAAAAAAAAAAAAAAAAAGAGCAAAATTGGTTTTTTGTTTTTCTTTCAAAACCATCTCCATCATTTTCCCATCGCAAAGACCAGGTCTTATGGTCAACTATTCTATGGCTAAACAAAATTTTTTTTCAAATAACCTAAATTTATGTTTTAATCCTTGCTTAAGTGTCTCCTCGTCCATCGTAACATGGCCTGTAAGGTTGAAACCATAATAGGTCTTCCAGCTTACTTATCATTTATGTCACTAAATGCATACATCCACCAGAGTGCTTTCCTTCATTTATTTAGCATTTTCATACTCTTACAAGGATACTCCATAACTTTCAAATAGTCAATGGTGTTAGGCACCCTAAAAATGTTCCTCCTTTTGTCAAAGTTATTATTATTATTTTCTTTTTTTACAAAAAAGAATAGTTGCATGTAATGTGAGTATTTAACTTCTATTTCAGAAGAAGTTATAGATACATTAGTTAAGCTCAAGTTTTTCTGGGAAAAAAAATATCTTATTTCTTTCATGTTGAAATGTTCAAAATTTTACTGTTTCCTAGAAGAGTAACATGAAAAAACAATGGAACAATGGATTTTCAACATTTTAGGACAAATAACAATATTTACAGAAGCTCACTGAAATTCTACCAAACATTTTTGAAATGAATGAGTTTTTTCAACACTTACTATGAATATATAGCATAATAAATTTCTATTTAATAATATTTATCTTTATTTACCCTTTTTATAAAACAAAATGTCAGACGACAAATAAAATCTAAGATTAGAGTTTATTTCAATTGACTGAAAGGGAGCTGATGAGTACAGACATGATTAAGGACAATTAACCTCTTACTTTGGCGCCATGTATGGCATACTCTCAGAAATATATGGCCAGTACGATCTTTTTCTCAGTTTCTATTATTACTTGAATCTAGGATTTTTTTGAGTCCATTTCCTTAATTCAATGCTTAGACCTTTTTTTCTCTGAGTATCTAATGTTTTATTGACTTTCTTGAACCTCCTTGTTGTTCTTGTTATATGAATAAAAAACAAAAAGAAAAATGAAGGTTTAACAATTTGTAGGAAGGATAAGATTGCATCTTTTGTACATCTTTTAGTTTTGTTTCCAAGTGTTTCTTATGCATCCTATTTTTTGTAGTGTTTTTATTATGTTTCCTTATTTTTTTAGTTATAGCCCATAAAATTGATGTTTTGATCCTTGATTATTGCATTGTTGACATGGTACACATGAACAGCCTAATAGCTTATTTTATTTGTACATTTACTTGTCACGTTTTCCCCTTGTACCCATGCAGGAGTGCTTATGTGTATTAGCTTGTGATGAATCAGAAGAGGTATCTGCTGCTGCACAGGCTTTCCTTTCGTATCTATTCTCATCAAGCAGGAAACAAGATGTACAGTATGACTTTGCTGAGATATTCAGCAGGTTTATGTTTTTGTTCATATATGATAAAAGCTTGAAGTGAGATAGGGGTACTTTATCTAGAAGAACATGAGCTTACCACATGTAAAATTTTCTTTCTAGCAGGCTAATTGAAAAGCTCCCAAAGGTGTTGCTGAGAAGAGAAGAGTCACTTGCACTGTCAGAGGTTCAGAAATTACTAGTAGTCATTTATGTCTCTGGTCCTCAACTTGTGGCAGATCACCTTTTACAGTCTCCTGTATGTGTTATCCTCCCCAATCCTCGGGGTCTTCTCGGGGATAATTATTTCAAGTTATTTCTTTATTTGTTTCCTATTCATAGTACCAGTAGAATTCTTCCATTACAATTTCCCAACTTCTGGTTCAACCTATAGCTTTTTGAAGAAGCTAGCAGTTTCTCCAATAGTGGATATGTAACTGTCATACTGTGCACTATCCAGTTCCTTCTACACTCTCTGATTCAGTATGCTAGATGGATGTAATAGACAGAAATACAGAGTAAGGTGCATGCATGAAGCGTGCTACAGCTTTTAGTAGAATTTCACACCTAAAAAAAACAAACAATTATAACAAGGTGCAATCTCCCTCCAGGATGCATGTCAGACACTGACACTCATATGTCATTCAGGCAAATGTGTCCTAACATTTTATTAACTTCTCGATAATTGAATATGCTGATGGGATCACATTTATTTTTGTTAGATAGTATTGACAGTAAAAATAATAATATAAAAAGATAAGTTAACCCTCTATCTACCAAGTTAAGCTTTTAAATTAAATGGTAGTTAACAATTTAACATGGTATCAGAGTAGGCGAAGGTCTTGACTTCAAATCTCACTACTAACCCAATATTTCATTTGTTGCACATGTTTGGACTAGGTATGAAGTGAAGCCTGACTACACTTGAGGAGGCATGTTAAGAGTACAAAAATAATATAAAAGATATGTTAACCTTCTATCTACTTGCTTAAACTTTTAGATCAGGTAGTAGTTAACAATTTAACACATAGCATTATATATAATGCAACCCTAAGAACATATTGGGATGGAAGGTGAGGCGAGTCCATATAACGACCCCACCCTTGGAGACACCAGTCGAGGGAACCAAGGGAGAGGTGTCAAAAAGAAAGGGTACATGTTGGAGTCATGAAGAAAAACACCACAATCATCTCATAACCGACATCAAGGTTATATATACAAAATTGAACATCTCAAAACGAAAATAACACATGGCCCTTAAAAGAACAAAACATCTACAGACAAGCACCACGCCAAAATCGTCCATGGACCTTCTAGCTGGAACTACTCTGTACACGTCTAGACACTGGACCCCACATTGTTAGGCTCCCTTTCTTCTGTAGACTTGTCTCTACCTGGAATGATGCAAGCACAAGTGAGCCATAAGGCCCAACAAGCATAATAAAATAAAATGTAACAAGAGTACCAATGACTGAATCATAGATAATAACGAGTATCCCCACTCATGCACTCATGGAAGAGATTAACTAAGTCATATGCACCATGATCATGTAACAACATGCACCCATGATATACTAGAGTTAAGCCACAAATGAACATGCATAAAGAATAAGGTGCATGTTCCCACAAACTCTGATATAACCATAACCATATCAAGGGATCGAAGTCCCACACGAGTTCGGATTTACAACCCACTCGAGCTTCCGGCTTAATGCCGTAAAGGATATATCCTAGTGGATCTCGCCCGCAGTGCGCATCAAGTATCACATGTTCTCCCAAAACCATGCCATGTATAAGCATAAACATCATGTCCCACAAAACCCATGCATAGGACCACTTATAAACCACATGCACAATGCCAAGAATAATCTTATAACCATGTTTAAAATGCATAGGACACACTCAAGGATAGGGAAACATGACTTAAGAGGAAGAAAAGAGGCATTTAAGTTTGTAGGAGGTATTTGGGCCGAAAACTGAAGCATTCGGTCAACAGATTGCCCTTTGGAAGGCAAACTGTTGACAAATTGCCCCCAATCTGTTGACAGACAGATCCACAACACCCCCAAAACCCCTGCTTCTCACACCCGAAACCATGGAAAAATGGATCAAAACCTTGCCAAATCTTCATCCTAGCCAAAGAGGCATCATTCCCAAGAAAAGTAGGGAGAAAAAGCCCTATCGGAATCATTTACAAGGAGGATAACCAAGCGGAAGGAAATAAATTACAATCATGTAGCTACTTTGCAACTCAAAACAGAGGGTTTCCATAAAATCGTTTCAAAAACTGAAATTCTAGTCTTCCAAACCAGTAAAAGGAAGAGAGCTTGCCTTAGCTTCCTTCTTGATCAAGTCCTAGTCCTTCTTTACCTTCAACCCAGCTTAATATTTTGCTTTAATTTAATCCTCCATTTCCATCCCACTTTGGCATATTAATTACCTTTATTTAGCACTTAGTTTCTATAAATTTGAAGGCCATTTACCTTGCATTTTAGCAACTTCTTCACAGCCCCCACAATTTTGACTTGTTGCTTTCTTCTTCTTTGACTTTTGACTATTCCACCCCCTTGCTTGCTCTTTTGACTTGTCAACCAATTTCCTTCTTCAATCCCTTTGTGCTTCACCTAGTGTATGTCAAGTAATTCCTCAAGTTATTTGTTCCACATGTAGAGTAATTCACATGATAATACTACCTAAGTAGCTCTAACCCACTATCGGGGAGTTATAGTCCAATTTGGGTTGAGATTGCTACTACTATTTGAAACACAACAAAATCTGTTCTAGGAAAATCAAAGAGAAAAGCCCAAATTAGAAAGAGTCACAGTGGTGGAGTGAAGAGGTACAAGAAAAAAAAAAATCAAAATCTAGAGAGCTTGCTATAATATGCTATACATGTCATAATGAGAAAACCTTGAGCAAAAAAGAAGGCGGCCAGTGAAGCAATGCCAAAAGTGTATGAAAATTTGTACCATTTAAAACCAAAGATGGGAATATATATACATATATATATATAATTGGTTAAAGGCAAAGAAAGAAAAACAAGCAATTTGAGCTAAGTAAAGTGCATAAAAAATGAAAATCAGTAAGTGCTAGTAAATTGAGGGGTTGTTAAGAAGAGATGGAAGGAGTATTTTTCAAAGTTATTTAATGGATGTGGATAAACAAATACTGCATTTAGACATCTTTGTAATGTTGAAAAAGATAGAAATGCATATTCTATAGATGTATTTGTTTGAATAAAGTGAATCAAGCTATGAAAAAGATGAAGAATAGTAAAATAGTTAGATTGGATAACATCCCAATAGAAGTAGGGAATATATAGGAAAAGAAGGCATTTTATGAAATACGCATTACATGTCATCCGAGTTACTGCACTCTAGGCTTTGTTTACAAGAATGAAGGAGATGTTAAAAGTTGTAGAAATTATAGGGGGATCAAGGAAATGAGTTATACTATGAAACTTTGAGAGAGGGTGATTAAGCCATGTTAAGAAGAGAAACTATAAAAATGACGCTCCTAATACATAAGGCTCCCCACTTTTTGAAGGTCATGAGAGGGTGTTTTTGTACACAGTCTTACTTGGCTTTGCAAAGAGATTGCTTCCACAACTTAAACCTGTGTGTCACGGACATGTAATTGTAATAAATTGGGAGTCGTTGATTGTATTGGGGTTTAGTTGATGTTAGGCAGGAAGAGCAATTTGGCAATTAGGCTAAACTTTTAAATTCAAATTATCCCATGTAATGGTTGAGCAAGTAGGCCTTGGCGTCACTCTCGAGAGCTGGATCAGTATATATACATGCTGATTTCGTGCCCCACATTATCGAAGATCAATAAACAATTCAACTTTCCCGCCTCTCTCTCTCTCTCTCTCGTCTATTCCCTCTCAATTCTCTCTGTTCTTCCCTCTTAATTTTTCTAATTCTCCCCAATTTGAGGAGAATTCCCCCGTCAAAGTTTGACTTTTACATTCTAGTATCAAAACAATTTCTTGGGCCATGATCGCACCAGAATTCACCATGGCTGACGATACACATATGAAACAAATGGAAGCACAACTACACCAAGTCACTGTGGCAATGTTCGATATGCAGATTCGGATGGGAAGCATGGAGTCGTCCATGGAGGCAGTGGTGGAAAGGAGGATTGAAGGAGCCATGGATCGATGGCGGGAGGAGAACCAAGAGAAACACAATCAACTGAAGGAGCAGATGTAGATGTTCATCAAGATGGTTATGACTCAACATTCGATAAGACTTTCTCCGGAATTTCCTCCCAGGGAAAGATTGGATCCAATATTGTCTGGTTATATCTCGTCCCCATGAACAGGGGAGACCTCTAAATTTGAGGCCAATCTAGTGGCGGTAGGAGAAAATACGATGGAGGGGAGGTCGAGAACTCAGGCTGCTCCCCATCAGCCAAGTTTTCCATTCCCAAAACTAGAGATACCTATGTTCGATGGAATGAGGTGGTGGGTACGTCGGTGTGAGAGAATGTTCATCTTTTACCATGTGCCTAAGCATCAGCGGGTGACCTTGGCAGTTGCCTACTTGAACGATGCAGGGGATGCATGGTTCCAAGGCTGGATAGGAGCCAAGGAGGGTTGTTGGTGGGCAGAGTTTGTGGAGGATCTATGTGAGAGGTTTGGCGACAAAAACATGATGGATATGGTTGAGGAGTTTAACAAGCTTCCGCAAGAGGGGATGGTGTAGTCTTACCAATTGAAGTTCAAAGAGCTTAAATCCCTCATGCTCATTCTAAATCCACACTTGACCGAGGGGTATTTCATATCCAATTTTGTGAGTGGACTAAGTGAGGAATTGAGGTCCACTATCAAAATACAACAACCTAGAACTATTAAGCAAGTTGCAGAGTGTGCAAGGCTGTAGGAGTTGATGGTGGAGGTGTTAATGAGGAAGCAAAGGGGGTAGATGAGGGCCATGAATTCAAGAATGATTTAGATGGGGAGCAAAGGGATAGGAAGAGAAGGAGGCTGAATGAGTCAAGGGGGCACAGGAGGGGAACAATCCTCTGCTTTAGTCCTTGTGCCCGTAACCAACGATAAACTTGCGGAGCAAAGGAGGAGGGTTGGGCTATGTTTTCGTTGTGGGATTGGTATACTCACAGGCATTAGTGCAGGAGGCAATTTCTGCTAATAGAAGGGGACGAGAGATGGAGGACAATGAGGAGGGGGAACTTTCCAAAGGCGATGAAGAAGGGGAAGAAAGTGTAGAGATATCACTCCATGCCCTCAGAGGTCTTGTTAATGAAGACATTTGGGTGGAAGGAAAGGTAAAGGACCACATGCTCATGGTCCTGATTGATAGCGGAAGCATGCATAACTGATTGATAGCGGAAGCATGCATAGCTTTCTCAATGAAGGAACAACCAAGAGATTGAGATGTGAATTGATAGGGACTCACCCATTGTTTGTGACTATAGCAAACAACAACAAAGTGTTGTGTCATTCTGCTTGGGAAGGCTTTTGTTGGGAGATGCATAGGGAAACTTCTGAAGCTGATTTGAGATTGTTAAAGCTAGGAGGGTGTGATATAGTCCTTGGAGTGGACTGGATGAAGGGTGTTAACCTTATCTGCTTTGACTTCAATAAAATGGAAGTCACATTTGAGAAAGATGGAAGGAGAATGACTCTTACCAGGAGCCTGGAGATTGGAATTTGCAAGATGATAATTAGGAGGAAACTACAAAAAATACTGAAGTCCAAATGGACTCAAGGGGCTCAGCTATTTTCAATCCATGTTGTGGAGCATGCAAAAGGAGAGGCTGAGCAGGAGTTAGCGGGGAAAGCCACCAACCAACAACCATGGAAGGTACACAAATTAGACTCTCTTAATAAACTGTTGATTGAGTTTAAGGACCTATTTGAGGAACCACAGTCACTGCCTCCCCATAGACACTATGACCACTCCATTGTCCTAAAACCCAACACGGAACCCATTAACATTCGAGCCTATAGATTCCCCCATAAACAGAAAGCTAAGATTGAAAACCTAATCAAAGACATGCTGACAAGGCCACTCATTTGACCAAGTCAAAGCCGCTACGCTTCACCCATACTTCTAGTCAAAAAGAAGGATGGGAGCTGGCGTTTCTATATTGATTACCGTCAACTTAATTATAGTAAAGAACAAATTCCCAATTCTAATCATAGAAGACCTACTTGATGAACTCAAACATGTAGTGGTTTTCACTAAACTAGACTTGAGTCAAGGTATCATCAGATCCGAATGAACCCTGATGACATACCCAAAACAACTTTCACCACTCATCAAGGGCATAATGAGTTTTTGGTAATGCCCTTCGGCCTAACAAATGCCCCAACCACATTCCAAGCCTTAATGAACCACATTTTTTAGCCCTATCTTTGCAAATTTATCCTAGTCTTCTTTGATGACATTCTTGTTTATAATCCCTCGTTCCAACAACACCTAAATCATCTAAAGGTTACCTTAGAGGTCCTACAATTCAGTCAGCTGTTTATCGAGAGATCTAAATGTGCCTTTGCTCAGCTAAGGGTGGAATACTTGGGCCATGTAATATCTAGTGTTGGGGTGAGCACTGACCCTAAGAAGGTGGCTACAATGATTTCATGGCCAAGACCTACATATGTGAAGGCCTGGAGGGGATTTTTAGGCCTAACAGGATACTGGAGGCGTTTTGTGAGGGATTATGGGGTGATCAGCTGGCCCCTAACTAATTTATTGAAGAAGGGGTTCAAATAGGATGAGAAGGTAGAGGAGGCTTTCAAACAACTTAAAAAATCTGTGTGAGGTACCTACCTTGGGACTCCCGGATTTCTCCAAACCATTCACTTTAGAGACATATGCAAGTAATACGAGAGTAGGAGCAGTGTTATTTCAAGAGGGTAGATCATTTGGCTTTCATTAGCCAAGCCTTAAGTTCAAGGTACTAGGATCTCAGTGTATATAACAAGAAATTGTTGGCAGTCCTAATTGTAGTAGATAAGTGGTGCCACTATTTGGAGGGAGGGCAATCCATCATCAAAACAGGCCACGGGAACCTCAAATTCCTCTTGCAATAGAGGCTACACATGCATCTTTAGAAGAAGGGGATGATATGGTTGATGGGGTTGGACCATGTTATCCAATATCGGAAGGGAAAAGAGAACAAGGCAGTTGATGCCTTATTTAGATGCACAGAGGAAGCAATGGTGACCTCTATCATAGCCATTGTCCCTGACTGGTACCAGGAGGTTAATGCTAGCTATGTACAAGACAAGTGGACTAAGGGAATTATGGAACAACTTACCTTAGACTCCACCTCAAGACCTAGGTTCACGCTAAAAAATGGAGTGTTGAGGTATCAGGGGAGGTTAGTAATTGGAGATAGTGAGGCCTTGAAGCAAGAGATTTTGGACACCCTCCATGGATCACCACTCAAGGGTCATTCCGGAATACAAAATACTTATCAAAAAGTTCGACAACTATTCTTTTGGCCATGGTTGAGGAAGTGGGTAGCTGAGTATGTGTTGCAATATGACACTTGTAAGAGGTGCAAAATAGAGACAATAGCCACCCCGGGGCTGCTACAACCCCTCCCTGTACCTACACAAGCCTGGACCAACATCTCTATGGATTTTGTGGAGGGGCTTCCAAAGTTTGAAGGAAAGGATTTTATCTTAGTAGTGGTGGACAGGCTCACAAAGTTCTCTCATTTCATTAGGTTGACACACCCTTTCACTGCTTAGGAGGCAGCATGCTCATTTCTAGATAGAGTGGCTCAACTACATGGGGTACCCTAATCCATCGTCTCAGATAGAGACAATGTGTTTACTAGCCTCTTTTGGAAGGAGTTGCTTAAGAATTTGAGAGTCAAGTTATCCATGTCATTCGCTTATCACCCGGAATCTGATGGCCAAACTGAGCGGGTGAACCAGTGTTTGGAAACCTACCTGAGATGCTTATGCTTCTTATAGCCTAGGGGACGACACCAATGGTTATCATTGGCCTAGTGGTGGTATAATACTTGTCGTCACAGTTCTATTAAGATGACTCCCTTTGAGGCCTTATACGGGTATAAGCCTAGGCTGCTACCTATTATTTCAAGAGAGACCACAGTGGCCATGGTGGACTCCTACTTGCAATAGAGACAGCAAGAACTTAAGATCCTACAGAGGGAATTGGCCTATGCATAGAACTAGACCAAGCAATTTGTAGATAGAAAGAGGAGTGACAGAGAATTTGGGAAGGGGGAAGAAGTCTATCTACGACTGAGGCAAGTTCATCTAAAAACTCTAGCTCTGGGACAACACTCTAAACTGAGTCCAAGGTACTATGGGCCCTATCCCATTGTAGCCAGGATCGGTAAAGTTGCCTATAAACTTCAACTACCTCCAAACTCCCATATACACCCAGTATTTCACATGTCTGATTCCTTAAGGGTTGCAGAACTTGTGGCAATCCTTGACAAAAGGATTATATACTGACAGGGAGCCCTATCACACAAGTCTTGGTGAGATGGTCAACCCTACACCCACAAAACAACATATGGGAGTACCTCCCCAACATGCTCAAACAATTTCCTATGGTGGCAGGACTTCTCTGATCTTCTTGAAGACGAGAAGCTGTTGAAGGGGGGCAAATTGTCATGGACATGCAATTGTAATAAATTGGGATTAGTTGATTGTATTGGGGTTTAGTTAATGTTAGGCAGGAAAAGCAGTTTGGCAGTTAGGCTAAACTTTTAAATTCAAATTACCCCATGTAATGGTTGAGCAAGTGGGCTTTGGTGCCATTCTCGAGAGCCGGATCAGTATATATGCATGCTGATTCCGCTCCCCACATTATCGAAGATCAATATACAATCCATCTCTCCCGCCTAACTCTCTCTCTCTCTCTCTCATCTGTTCCCTCTCAATTCTCTCTGTTCTTCCCTCTTAATTTCTCTAATTCTCCCCAATCCGAGGAGAATTTCCCATATTAGAGTTCGACTCTAACATTGTGACACTCCAGTCACAAAGGGAGCAACCTTACTTTGTTATTAAGGCTCTCCCTTTTTAAGAAGAGAAATTTGAATATCTGAAAATCAAATTAATTTCGTGCATGGTAGGTTAGCAATGAGAGAAATGCTTATTGAGGTGTTTGATCCAAAGGTCTAGGGATAATTAGAAGGATTTGCATATGGTGTTTATAGATTTACAAAAATTAATACCCATCCCTGAGAAGTCTCGTGTAGGTTTTTAAGGAAGAAATGATCTCATATTACTTGTATGCAAATTATTTAAAACATGAATGATAAATAAAAACGTGTGTTAGGACTTGTGAAGTAGATCCTGAGGTTTTTAATTATAATTGAATTATATCAAAGATTTGCATGAGCCTATCTCTTTGTTCTACCAATGAATGGACTCACAAACATGCATCCTAAAGAAGTACTATGGTGTATCTTATTTACAATAGGTATTGTCTGGATGAAAAAAAAGAAAATGTGAATATTAAACTTGAATTATGGAGGGATGCCTTATAATCCCAAAGTTTGTGGAGAACATAAAAAATTGAGTACATGAAAGTGTGGATGATGTTCTAGTGAGAGTTATTCAAACAAAAAAGAAAATGTGAATATTAAACTTGAATTATGGAGGGATGCCTTATAATCAAGAGTTTGTGGATAACATAAAAACTTGAATACATTAAAGTGTGGATGATGTTCTAGTGAGAGTTGTAGACCAAATCATTATTAGAAAGTTCAATTTGGATTTTTTGGATTAATTGTTCAAAAAGGAGGAGAGAGTATTGAAAATATTACTGACATATTCAAGATATTACTGAAAAAATCAAGGTAGAATGGTTAAAATTGAGAAGTGTTACAACATTTTATTCAATTATAAAATCCTTTTAAAGCTAAAAGAGTATGTTTACCACCTTTGTTGTATGCTAAGCATGTTCAGCAATTAAGTTCTAACGTGTACAAATTATGAGCATCATTGAGATGGGGATGTTCCTAATTAAGGTGGAGTGGTAACTATTGGGGACTAATAGACACACTTGTAAAGCAAGTGGATGAAATAGAAGGTCTATAAGAGGAAGGCTAAAGAGAACTTGGTGGAACACCCTTAGGCATGACATGGAAAATAATGACCTTGTAAAAGATATAGCAGCCATAGATAAAGATGATTGGAGTGTTGAATTCTTGTTGCTGACCTCATCTAGTGGGATTAAGGATTCTGATGATGACAACACATTTTACATCCTGCAATTTAACCCAAAAACACATAATTCCTATGGTTTTAAAATTGTACACTACCCTGTTGTTTTGTACCAATGTGCAAAATAGATTGATTGTAACTTTTTTAATGAAAATATGAAAATCCCCTGCCATATCAAATGATCTAACCATAGTTTTGATCAATCAAGAAACTAGTCCTGTTGGGACAAGAGAGAACACTAAGTTTTCCAGTGAACAAGGAGAGAAACATAGTGAAGAAAAGAAGATTATGGAATAATGGGCTGAAAATACCGTGGTGGTAGCCTAGCGGTTCAGGAGTTCTCTTGTATGCCCTGGGGTGTAGGGTTTTAACCTTAAACCCATCTTGCTTGGGGGATGACCCAGTCCCAAGATGCCAAAGTGAGTGGTGGATGCAAGGCTTGACCCTGTGCATTGCACTGGGGATAGGATGACAGGCTCGCCTTCTCGGCAATAGCTATGTCTCAAACCAAACATTCCCTAGAGAGGAAAGGCTCTCATGGTCATGCCCCACCTTTCTCTTTTGCCAAGCAAAAAAAAAAAAAAAAAAAGAAAGGAAGAGAATAATGGGCTGAACAGGTAAATAAGGGTGAGTGTATCTAATGATTTCTTTAATTGTTTTGTTGATTTAGTTAATTTTTTATTACTAAGAGCTGTATGTAACGGCATGCGATTTTTCTTAAGGAATATTTATTTGTCCAGAAGATGTTTTCAAAAGTATTTTTTTTTGCCTTCTACTTGGAGATGTGACTTCTGTGATTTAGATATTTTTAGTTGCTTTTATGTTATGAGGTGCAACTCCGCCTGGGGATGTTATCCACTGTCGGTCCCAAGCCCGGATAAAGGAGGAGGGTTGTGTTAGGTAGCCGACAGCCAACGTAAAACTTAGTCGGATCCAAAACATGAACTCTAGACAAATTATGAAAAAACGTTTGGGCGTGGGCGTAACCCTTCATAGCGACGCGCTACACTGCCCCCGTGTAGTGACAAGTGAGCTAGGGCCGCTGCATCGGCGCCCGGATGTAGTGATAAATGAGCAAGGGTTCCCGCATTTGCTTGGACGGATGTGGGTAAAGAAGTTAGTCCAAAATCAAAATCAACATCAAAACCAAAATCAAAATCAAAATCAGAACCAAAATCAAAATCAAAAACAAAATCAAATTCAAAGTCAAGGCCAAAAACAAAATCAAATCCAAAGTCAAGGACAAAAACAAAATCATAGATTAAGGATTGGGTCATGGAATATAGGAACATTAACAGGCAAAGCTATGGAAGTGGTGGATGTGATGATTAGGAGAAAAATTAATATTATGTGCCTTCAAGAGACGAGATGGGTTGGGAAAAAAGCAAAAACTTTATCAGAAGTTGGATATAAACTATGGTACACAGGAACTGATCGAGCGAAAAATGGAGTAGGGATTATTATGGATAAAAGCTTAATAGATGAGGTAGTGGATGTAAAGAGAATAGGGGATAGGATTATTATGGTGAAGATTAGTCTAGGAAGAATAACTATGAATATCTTTAGTACATATGCACCACAAGCGGGGTTAGGTGATGAGATCAAAGCAAAATTCTGGGAGGACCTAGAAGGACTTATACAAATGATACCAAGAGGAGAGAAAGTGATTATAGGAGGTGACTTAAATGGGCACGTGGGTAGAGACGAAAACGGATATAGAGAGGTACATGGAGGGTATGGATTCGGGGAAATTAATAATGAGGGTAAATCTATCCTAGATTTTGCTATGGCATATGGGCTCATTATAACCAATACGAGGTTCAAAAAACGGGACGAACACTTAATCACATATAAAAATATCAGCTCAAGCACCCAAATAGATTACTTCCTCATGAGACAAGAGGATCGGTTATGTTGTAGGGATTGTAAGGTAATACCGGGAGAGTGTTTGACTACTCAACATAGACTTCTAGTACTTGACGTCCAAGTAAGAAATTGGAAGAGAAAAAACCATATAAAACAAAATCCAAGAATCAGGTGGTGGAATTTAAAAGGGGAGAAACAACTAATCTTCAAAGAAAAATTAAGGGGTAGAAGGGAATGGAATGGAGAAAGACAAACAAACCAAATGTGGAAAGAAATGGCTAATGCTCTGAGAAGCACGGCAAAGGTAGTCCTTGGAGAGACAAATGGTAGAGCCCCTAACCTTAAGGAGTCTTGGTGGTGGAATGAAGATGTACAATTGAAAATTAAAAATAAGAAAACTTGCTATAAAGCGGTATATCAATGCAACAATGAAGAAAATCAAAAAAATTATAAAGAAGCAAAAAAGGCAACAAAAATAGCTGTTAGTGAAGCAAGGTCAAAAGCATATGAGAATCTATATAAACGACTTGATACAAAAGATGGAGAAAGGGATATATATAAATTAGCTAAAGCAAGAGAAAGAAAAACACGGGATTTAAATCAAGTGAAATGCATAAAAGATGACAATCAAAATGTTTTAGTAAATGAGGGAGCGATTAAGGAGAGATGGAAGGAGTATTTCACAAAATTATTCAATGATGGTGGTGACACAAGAGTTAGGTTGGGACATCTTAGTAACTCCGAAGGGAATGTGAGCTACGCATTCTATCGACGCATAAGTTCAAATGAAATAAGGCAAGTTTTAAAAAAGATGAAAAATCATAAGGCAGTGAGACCAGATAATATACCAATAGAAGCATGGAAATGCATGGGAGAAGAGGGCATCTCCTGGCTAACGCAACTATTTAACGCGATCCTTAAATCAAAAAAGATGCCAGATGAGTGGAGGAAGAGTACTTTGGTTCCTATATACAAGAATAAAGGAGATGTTCAAAACTGTGAAAATTATAGAGGAATTAAGTTAATGAGTCATACCATGAAACTCTGGGAGAGAGTAATAGAGCAGAGACTTAGAAAAGAAACAAATGTGTCAGAAAATCAATTTGGTTTCATGCCTGGCAGGTCAACAATGGAAGCTATATATTTACTGAGGCGCCTAATGGAAAGGTATCGGGATCATCAGAAGGACCTACATATGGTGTTTATAGATCTAGAAAAGGCCTATGATAGGGTCCCTAGAGAAGTATTATGGAGGGTTTTAGAGAAGAAATGAGTCAAAATAGCCTATATACAAGCTCTTAAGGACATGTATCATGGTGTAGAGACAAGGGTCAGAACATGCGGAAGGGATACTTAACCATTTACAACTACAATAGGACTGCATCAAGGTTCTGCACTAAGTCCATACTTATTTGCCTTAGTAATGGATGAACTCACTAAAGATATTCAAACAGATGTGCCATGGTGTATGCTATTTGCAGACGACATAGTGTTGGTGGATGAAACAAAAGAAGGAGTGAACACTAAGCTTGAGTTGTGGAGAAACAATTTAGAATCGAAGGGATTTAAATTAAGTAGAAAAAAAACAGAATATATGGAATGCAAATTTAGTAAAAATGCAAGAGTGGATGATGTTATAATAAAATTAGAAGACCAAATCTTACAAAGAAAAGACCATTTTCGATATTTGGGATCAGTGATTCAAAAAGATGGAGAAATTCACGAGGATGTCGCACATAGAATTAAGGCAGGTTGGCTAAAATGGAGAAATGCATCGGGAGTGTTATGTGATGGTAAAATCCCATTAAAATTGAAAGGAAAATTTTATAGGAGAGCTATAAGACCAGTTTTGTTGTATGGCTCAGAATGTTGGGCAGTCAAATACCAGTATGAGCAAAAGACGAGTGTAGCGGAGATGAGAATGTTAAGATGGATGTGCGGACATACAAGAAAGGATAAAATTAGAAATGAAGTTATTCATAATAAGGTAGGAGTAGTGCCAATCGAGGAGAAGATGAGAGAGACTAGACTAAAATGGTTTGGTCATGTGAGAAGGAGACTAAGAGACGCTCCTGTGAGGAGAGTTGATGAAATGGAACAATTAGTCACAAAAAGAGGTAGAGGTAGACCCAAGAAGACTTTGGGAGAAACATTAAAGTTCGATATGAAGTATATGGATCTAAATGAAGATATGACAAACGATAGAAATACATGAAAGTCTAGAATTCATGTAGCCGACCCCACATAGTGGGATAAAGACTGGATATGTTGTTGTTGTTGTTTTATGTTATGAGGTGCCAAAATATAGGGTTTTAGGAAAATTTGGGGTTTTACGAGATTTTGCATTTGTTAGTTTGATTATTCCATGATTACGTGCGAGTGCCTTTTTGAACCTGGTCTGATCCTTCACCAAGTTGTTTTAGAGCTCTGAAGTGCAGCCATAGCTGCTTTATGTTTTATATACACTCAAAGGTTTGTTATGAAGAAGCCAATGCTTTTTCATTTTTTCAAAGAAACCTAATGGTTAAAAATGTCTTTTCCACTGTTTTTCTTTTTTTCTTTTTTGGGTGAGAACTGGATTGAAAGAGATGTTAGTCCAGTGATTAAGAATAACACTTTTCGTCCATTTTGCATGTTGGTCTTGACCACAAGAGGTTTGTCTTTGATTTTAAATAGTAGGAGGTCATGTGTTTTTGGGCAAAAAGCACAGGGGGTAAAATGTATTTTTCCCTCATAGAACATGAGCAATCAAGTTTTCTTTATTTGCTTTACACAAAGTATAACCAAATATAATGTAAATCAATAAATGAATTTGTAATATGTAAAAATGGACGAATATTAATTATGTTTACATGTACATGTAACACATAAATATAAGCATTTTTCCTTTCTCAATCTGGGACTGTCAGCTATTGTTGATGACTCCAGTATTCTGAATTTAATTATTGCTCGGGAATTTGCTATTCAAGCAGGGAGGTATGAGATCATAAGAGCAACATCTGAGTTTTCTTTGCAAATGATTTTGGGGTGCAATTTGTGAGTTGGCTTCCAGAATTTAAGGCTTGTGGTGTTAGGGGGTCAGGGAATGATGTGTGATTACTTTGGGCAGATTGGAAGTATTGGATGATCTTCTGTTTTAATGAGTTCTACTCCTGATCGCATTTTGTGGGTCTTCATTTATTGAAGTTAGTTTAAGGTGGAGTTAGAAATACAGTAACCTATGTCTTCTTTGGCTTCTCCGTGCTGTCTTTGATAGTTTGAAGGCTGTCCTAAAGGATGAGGGAAAATTCTTGAGAGCTAGAAGGGCTTACCGAGGGGCTTACCGAATGGGGGCAAAAAGACCAAAATGCCCTCTCCCACTTTGCAAAGTGGGCCACTACCCTGCTCTCTCCTCTCCCTTCCCATAGCTGCTGCCTCACCGCTGCCTTCGCCTCGTTGCCGTTGCCTCGTCGCCTCGCCACCGTCACCTCGCTGCCTCGCCTCGCCTACCGTCGCTGCATCTTCAAGATGCAGCGACGGTCAGCGAGGCAAGGCGACGACAGCGAGGCGAAGGCAGCGGCGAGGCGGCGGTCATGGGAAGGGAGAGAATAGAGCAGGGCAGTGGCCCACTTTGCAAAGTGGGCAAGAGCATTTTGGTCTTTTTGCCCCCATTTGGTAAACCTCTCTGTCACTCTGTTTGGCCCTATAGAAGAAACCAAGGATGAGTGTTTTGAGTTGAGGAGAAGCAGTTTGTTTTTTATCTTTCCATGGGCAAATGCGGTTGAACTTGGAAGCAATGGGTCTCGAGGTCATGTTCCTGTTTTTGAATATTCAGTGCAATCAAGTTTCAGGTCAAATTTTGGTCTGGCATCAGCCTCTCCTGGCTATTTTTCATTGTCTAGGGGTAATATTTCTCGATGCATCTTTGTATTGATTGCATCATGGGGATTTTGATTTTAGTATCTCATTCTCTGGGTTTTTTTGAGGTTGTTTGTGTTAGAAAGGGTTGTTGTATCACTGCTTCTAGTGGCCTTGCTTTTATGTATTAATATAATATAATCTAACCTTCTTTCAAAAAAAAAAAAAAAAAAAGATGGTCTACTCTCTTGCTGCTGTTTTTATTACAACTATCACGAGTGTTTTCCACAAACCACATTCTTAGCTGTTTTGGAACTTTTGTCCTTATCTCTGGTTTTCTGGTTCACCTATCCCCCATTTTTTCTTTTTGAAATGTGTTTTCTCCATTTATTGTTGGTATGAGGTGAATTGACTATATTGTAACTTTAACCTGCTTAATAATACTTAATGATATGTCATTTGACTTTAGAGGTAATTGAGTGGGTTTATGATTATTGACATGGTTCACAATTGTATGTCCGAATTCATTACAAAAAAGTAATGGTTT
Source organism: Diospyros kaki (assembly GCA_036245055.1). Taxonomy (NCBI): domain Eukaryota; kingdom Viridiplantae; phylum Streptophyta; class Magnoliopsida; order Ericales; family Ebenaceae; genus Diospyros; species Diospyros kaki. The sequence goes on from BSEG01000011.1 coordinate 295,732, forward strand.
GGTGCCAACCAGATTATATCAGGATATTCTGCTGTTAAAGGAGATAATTTACTTGAAGCAGGAAACAAGCACACTGGAGAGTTGTTCCAAGTTCCCACTCTGATATTACTTATGTTGTATTTGTTCTCTTTAACCATATCAGCTTAGTTAGAATTACTTCTTGGCCTTGGTAATGGTCATGTTTGCTGATATTGTATGTGGATTGTGTAGGTGACAACTGCTAGATTCTTGGATGTTTTTGCCCTCTGCTTGAGTCAGAATTCAGTTTTTGCTGGTTCTCTTGACAGACTTATTTCAGGAAGGCCGTCCTCAGCTGGATACCTGCAGTCGTTAACTGAGATGAGAGCTAGCATTTGCTATACCAAAGATGATGAGGAGGCAATCACAGATGCTACTCCATATGACAACTCAAGTTTTCCTAATATTCAGAAAAAGAAGTTACCTCATCCACCAGTAAATCTGCAAAAGGAATATGAGCTTCCTCGCATGCCACCTTGGTTTGTTCATGTTGGCAGTCAGAAGCTATACCAAGCTCTTGCTGGAATTCTTAGACTCATTGGTTTATCCTTAGTGACAGGTTGGCTGGATTTTGCAACTCAATTGGTATTTTTTTTTTTAAGGTCTTTATTTTCTGCTCCAATCTTAACCTTAGTTTTTTCTTTTTTCTTTTTGTTCTTTCTTCCTTGTGACTAGATTCTAGTGGTGAAGGGTCCCTGTCAATTGTCATTGATGTTCCACTTGGCTTCTTGAGGAAATTGATTGCTGAAGTCAGGGTGAAAGACGAAGAAAGCTGGCAAACTTGGTACAATAGGACTGGATCAGGACTGTTGGTGCGGCAGGCTAGCACTGCTGTATGTATATTGAATGAGATAATTTTTGGTGCATCGGATAAAGCGGTTGATGCTTTTGCGAGGATGTTTCAAGGGTATAGGTTAAGATTGGAGAAGATGGAAGGATGTCATGCACTGTTGGATGATATTCAAGCTGGCAAGTTTGAACAACCTATGCCTTCTGCATCCTTTTGGAAGTTTTCTCAGGAGAAGGGTGCAAGAAATCATCTGATAGCTTCCATTGGGAGCATTTTACACGAATACCTATCTTCTGAAGTTTGGAGTCTTCCCTTAGAGCATAAATCCTCCCTTCAGCAGCCTGACGGTGAAGTTGAAGATATTAATTTGCACTTCTTCCATGATGTTTCCCTTCTGCACCAGGAAATAACATTTTCTTCACTATATATGCGCATAAATATTTAATAGTTTCTACCAGTATGTCGAATGTTGAATTACATACCAATCAAATCTTTAGTATATGAACTCAGTATGAAATCTGGTGAGGGTGTGTCGAGTGTAAGATCTCCTTGGACCCTTAATTTTAGGGTGGATGATATGTGTGAAAAGTTGATTACAGGTATTTAGATAAGTCATGAGCCTTTAAGTTGGCAGTATTTCTATAATATAAGATGCTTCCATTACTCAGGAATCTACTTGATACCACATATGAATTGGGGGGAGGAAAAGGAGATTTGCATCTATATCTATTGGTTTTGTAGTGGGAATAGGAATCTTGGGTAACACTGTTGTTCATATTGATGGATAGGCATTTATGTTGAATAGAATTTTATGATTTATACAGTTGAATTGCAGACATTTGAAGTACATGGAATTGATACTGGTGTTATTATATCAACAGGTTATTATTGATGGGATAGGCATCTTCAGTCTGTGCCTTGGGAAACTTTTTTCTTCTTCTGGACTTCTTCATTCATCTCTTTATGTGTTGCTCGAGAATCTTATCTGCCCTAACTCCCAAATAAGAAGTGCATGTGATACTGCCTTACATGTTATTTCTTGTGCGTCTGGTTACCCAACGGTGAGTGTACATGGTAATTATATTTCAAGATCTTTTGATTTCCGTTGTTAATGAACTTAATTTTGCAGGTAGGGCACCTAGTTTTGGCAAACTCAGACTATATAGTTGATTCCATATGTCGACAGTTACGCCATTTGGATCTTAATCCTCATGTACCTAATGTGCTTGGTGCCATGCTTTCTTATATTGGGGTGGCACATAAAATATTGCCATTGTTGGAAGAACCGGTATGGTTGTTGGACTGTGCCTCTTAAGTATTTCTTTGGGAATTCTGAAGTTTCTAGAACATTTATTCTTTATAGTATGTTGTTCTGATTCCCTCCTGGATTTTGTTTTTCTAAATGTCATTGAAAGATGTTGTCCTCCCAAGTTTTTTGAACCTGCAGAAACTATAATATGCTCTGCTTTTATTTAAGAACTCAGATTCACCCATACTTATTTTTATTTTGCTTTCCTTTTATTTAATTAATTATGATTCTTGTTGCCTCATAATTTTTCATTTTGGTTAGTGGGAAATTGTGATTTTGTGGTTCAATGAAATTGTACAGATGCGCTCTGTTTCTTTGGAACTTGAGATTCTTGGCCGCCACCAGCACCCTGATTTAACTATTCCTTTTCTGAAGGTAATATTTTGTTTTACTATTGTCTTTTTCTTTACCCTATTGCAGTAGGATAGAGGTTTGATATGTTGTTTTCTTCTTATTCCTTGTTGTTTTGGTTTGGCATATATTTGATGAGGTTGGGGTGACAAAATAACATTAAGCAATGAGGGATAAATAACAGTTAAATATTGCCTTAAGGGGTATATTATAAAGGGTACCATGTAAATTATGCATGCTTATCGTTGAAAATAAATTGAGGCACATGTATCAGTTGCCACACCTTGCATAAGACATTTGTGAAGAACTCAATATTGATATATGTGTCAGCTGATTGCTAGCCTTCACAAACCAAGATCTGACCAACTGTAATCTGTCTATAGCAATGTTTCATGACAACTTAGTCCTATGACAGGAGACAATTTTGACCATGTGAGCTACTATCCTGGCAATTTTCACAAGGACGACACTGATTATGTAATCTCCTTTGTTCCCAAGTTTCTGTTGTGTTTTTGGCTGTTATAACTTTAAGTCAGTTTGGATAACCTGTTTGTAGTTAAATCTGGATTCTGGGCATTATGCCATCATTTTTAATGTGATCATTGTGTTCTCATAAATGAAACTCAGTTTGAATCCCTTGTTTGTAGTTAAATCTGGGCAAATATACACCTGTGAAAACCTCCCCTTTTTGTGACATTACTGTACAGATACAAATTCTTTTTCAGGGTAATGGACTCAGTAGCAGAAGTTCATTATCCTTGCTTATTGGATTATTATCTGGTACCATGATCATTTAATCATGCTTGCCACATTAGGTTCATTAGGGTACCTATATGAACTTGGAAGTCACTTCTAATATGTAATCTGTTCATGGGTGTTTTATCATCATCATCATTACCATTATTATCACACTTGGATTGCATGCCTTGGAGACATGTCCCAGATCCTGGTCTTAGTGAGAGGAATTCATTATTAAACTGATGCTTGGAGGTTATGAAGTTCTTTGACACTCAAAATCATTGTACTAATGATTAGCTATGTCATGATCATTCAATAGTAGTTAATCATGCTTCCACATGAGGTTCATTAGGACTTGTAGTTGAACTTGGCGGTCACTTCTAATTTTGTATTTTATTGAATATTGATGGATTTTTGTCAGTATCATTATGATTAACACTTTTATTACAGTATGTCGGGACATATTTACTAGATCCTGTCCTTAGTGAGGATAATTTCAGTATTAAACTGATTCTTGGAGGTTATGAAGTTCTTTGATTACTCTAAATCATCTTATGTTTTGTGAACCCAAAAAGTAAAGGTTACTAGATAGATAATACCTTGCACTCCATTGTACATCTGCTCTTGGGCTATATTCTGATAGGGTATTGTTGTTGATGGTTTGATGTATATTTTTTTATTGAATTAATTAGTTTTATTTTCATATAAAAGATACCATCTTGTAAATTGGTTGCTTTCATTAGGCTGTTGCAGAAATTACAAAGGCTTCAAAGCGTGAAGCATGTTCTCTTCCCTCTCAAGCAGCATCGTTTTTAGGACAAGTGAAATCAGAGATCTCTGACATGAAAAAGAAGAAAATGAAAGAATGCTCTGAATCATCCTGTGGCAGAAGCATTGATATGTCTCAAATTGAATCAGGTCAGTATTTAAGGAATTTGATGGTTTAATTGAATATCTGTGACCTCTTTAGGTTGAAGTAAAGATGGGTTCTCTAAATTAATATTTGCTAAAGCAAGTGCTGATCAAATTCAAGTAGTCAACAATAAAATTCACTACCCTTCTTGGATTCCTTCCCAATTTTCTCATCCAGATCATTCATTATCATTAACTGCACCTTATCCTAAGTAAGTTAGGATTTTTGGCATGGTGTTCATAATGTTAATTGACTTCTAAAAGTCACTTTGATAATACAAGTCTATGCAAAAAAGAACAATGTGGCAAAATTTTACGTTATATGCCCTTCTTGATGTGACCCTTAAGTGAGAGAATGATAAGATGAAGTTCCAACACAATCTTCATATGCAAAAGTTTCATGAAATGGGGTAATGAATGAAGATAATTGATATGGTTGTGTTCCATCACATAGTTGGTATTGTGAAGTCAACCCATACAACATGGAAACATGATCCTTTCTCATCCATGATCCTTTCTCATCCATATATGAATGGATATTGTGATTTGTGGAAGATGAAAAAGCAAACTACGTGTACTATTTGTAGAAGACAATGAAAGCTGTTAATCCGTTGGAAATAGGTAGGGATTGGATTTACTGCAAGGTGGCAGCCTTATTGGCTCTTAATTTTACTGAAGCAGAAAGTTGCAGGGTGGCAGTTAGATGGTCTCCAAGAATTGCTGAAGCATGGTAATAGGTGTCACACAAATAAGTTGCCACTGCAAGCCTGACTAGTGGCCGCTAGATGGTGGCAACAGCATGGCAAGTGGCACCAAGATGCCTTGTTCCGGTTGACTGAAATCAACTCCTGGTCAACTGAATCAATCAGAACTACAATAATAGGTTATGTCCAAATCCAAATGAGCATAAACCCATCCAACCAAGTAGATCACCTGTAACACATTATCCCTCAGCCTTGAAAAGGGTGTTACAATTTTCACTCACAAAATGTCACTCGAGTGTGAATATGTATTGTGCGATCACCCTTTTCCTTGTTATTGAGAAAATGGTGTAATATGGCAAGGCTTCCAGACTTTTCTGTATATTCCGACCCTTTGTCAGGTATGAGTCAGGGGCATATCTGCTCTGGTACCACTCTTGGCATTGTCTCTGTCATGACGTACACCTATTTATTAACTTACCTTAGTATGTTTTAGCATGGTTGTGAGCTGCCTCATTGATGCAGGAGCACGTTTTGTAGTTATTAATGTTTTTATTTAATTTTATTTGTTTAGTTATGGTTAGTATTTAAGTTATTACTTATTAGGTTTTAATACTTTTTTTTTATTATTTTTAATAAGTAGTCATGTGACTAGCATTTGACTATTAAAAAACAGATAGATTCCTTATATTAGATGGATTCCTTGTGATTAAGGATTAGTAACCTAGTATGTGTAGTCTTTAAGAGACTTTGTAGGCAGCTGTTTCATTCTATTTCAACTTTGAGGATTTCTTAAACCCTAATTTTAAGATCTCAGTTCCATAATTGATCGTACACTGTTTTCGTGCAATTTTTGCACTTGTTTTGTTGATCCTTCCACCGATACTGCATTGCACATCCCATAGATTGACCTGATTTACAAGGCTTAAGGTGCATTCTTGGCTTGTGTTGGTATGAAATGTATTTACTTTGTTGAGTAAGGCCTACCCTTTTACATGTTTGAATGTGACCTCCTCATAGGCGTTTCTTTTCAGTTTTGGTCCTTTTGGGTTAAATGTCAATGAAAACATTTAACTTGTGGACAGTTGGCTATCCTAGCCACCAGCCAATCATTCTTGGCCTCTGTTTTTCATAGTTGACCTACCAGTCAACTATCGGTCAACTGTCACGCCTACAGCTGATTGGGTTCCTCCATCCTTTCTTTGCATTCCCTTGGTTTTAGTTTTATTTGAGCTTATTCATAGGATCTAAGGTAAAGCAAACCCTCTGCATGTTTAAAACCCAGCTCTTATTTATCCTCTTAACATATAATTAACGTTATACATCAACATGTAAGTTTCTACATTAAGTTGCTTCAAAGGACATGTATTTTATTGTGCATATCTTCTTTCCTTATCTACCCCTAGGTTGGTCTTCCCCCTTATCCCTGCATGGTTTGAAATGATAAGAATGCAATGCATGAGAACAGAATCCCAGTTAGGCATGTCATGGCAATGCATTCACACATCATGCTTGTCTATCACACATTCATGATGGAGGCAGCTCCTAACCTTGACATTCACACACCCCCCCCCCCAACACCCCAAACACACACACACACGCGCTCTGCACCCCCTCCTAGGTTCAAGCTCCCTTTACCCCTTTGGTATCATTTACATGGCCGAAGGGTCCAAATAGGCCCCACCCTTGGTGGAATATTCTCTACCATTGCACTAGGGTTATCACAGTACATTCATGGCATTGGGCCTTCATTACTGGCACATGCCAAACGCCATGCAAGATGCCTACATTATCCACACATATCATGCACACAGCATATCATATTGCACATTAGGCTTCCATAAAGCATTTCATGCATTATGCCAACATAAATGAACCATAACCACGCACTTATCTCACTGGGAATTTCAGCTCCTCAATTTTCTAACAGAATTTCCTCTTTATTTCTTCACTTTCCAGCACTTTCTCACTCATATCTCACTTCTCTTTGTGAGCCTCTTACTCTAAGTTGATTTGTGTTAGAAATGAGAGTAAAACAGCCTATTTATAGGCCAGGAAAAGAGCTGAACAGATTGCTTTTCAGCCACCTTAACTCCTGCTTCAACTGAAGCTGCTGGCACCATATTTTCCTTCCAGATTGCCATTTGTCATGCTTGTGATGGAAACTTGTGTGTGACAACTATTATCGCACTTCAGCAAATTTCTGGAGATCATCTGGTTGCCATTTGCAGCTTTCTGCTTCAGAAAATTTAGGAGACAATTTGGCTGCCATCTTGCATCAAATCCATGCACCTGCTTTCCAACATCTTACCAGCTTGCTTCAACACAAGGGGATGAGTCACACCTCGTTGTAGAAGCTTCTACAAATTTCTTCAAGCCACTACAGATTTCTCATAGTTGGAGCTTCTCTAATCTTTGCTTATTTAGTCCTAATTATCCTTCATTGAGCCCTTAATACAAATCTCAACCAAAATGAATAGTTTTTATGCCATTAGAATCCTCTTTTATCCCTAAAATTATATTCAGACTGCAACTAATGATTGCTTTCTATGATACTCAAATAAAGCATGGGATATTACATCTTTGAGGAAAAGTGTCATCGAAATGTTTTATGAGCATGGGTTTGTTGGGGAAGTTGCTTTACAATGTCTATGAATCCCATGTATAGACTTGGGTTATGGACAGGTATTGTGTGAAATTGGGGTGGTTTCTTTAGTTCATCTTTTTCCAAGTGGGCAACAGGAAGGGGATTGATTGTTTTTGGAGTGATGGTGTAGTCCTACTTTGAAAGTTTTCTGATGCATTAGTTGGATTTATTTCATTGAACAATATTTCTTTTGATGTTTTCTTAGCATTTTTCATTTTGGAGTGAAATTGGGGATTTTTTTAAAAGGTTTGTCAGGAATTTCTTAGCTGCTGAATGTATTCTACTTCTTAGTGTTTTTACCTGATCTATGCAATCTTAATGGTCATACTCTTCATTTCATCTTATGCTTTCTTGTTACTTTTGTGTGCTGGTCAGACACACAAACTAACTTAAAAGCATGTGCATGGTTAGTGTAAATATACTTTTAACAGTTCTATCAACCGGACATGGTAATTCTAGAATTGTTCCTGATTTATTTCCTCATTCAAAGTAACTGGGTTCTGAGATTTATCTTGATATTCTGCTGAGGAGAAGAGGTGGGTGCATGCTTTGATGGTGATGATATATCTACAGAGGAATGGGAGAGTGTTTTGTTTAAATTGGCTGATTCCAGAAGATATAGAAGAACTGTTGGATCTATTGCTGGTTCATGTTTAACAGCTGCTACCCCACTACTCACTTCACTGAAACAAGAAGCATGCTTGGTGGCCCTGGAAGTAATTGAGGTATATTTCTAATTGGTCTGTAGATATACCCATTCCTGCATGGTGTGCTTTGGAATGTTCTTTTACTATCTAATTCGTATTTCTTGTTAGGAAGGTATATTTCTTCAGATTAAATTGCTTATGATGTTTATTATTGCATATTAATTTCTGCTACTAATATCTTCTGTGATAGTATCCATTCAGTTCTCAGAATAGTACTTGGTGGGGAACATGGAAACTTGTGAATAGGAAGTTGCTCCTAGTTTATAGTTCTGGATATTTTTATGGAGAATTTGGCAACTAGAAGCATTCTGGTGATGTCAATCACATCTCTATATTTTTATGGATATTTTATATTTTTATGGATATTTTTATATAATTTAATTAAAGATATTAATAGCAAAACTACACTGTTTTGAATTAAAATTGAAGGTGTTAGTTGCAAAAATTGACCCCGGGGGGGGGGGGTGTTTGCAGAGAATTGAAACCGTAGGTGCTTCTAAGTTCTAAAGCCAATTTTAAAGTATAAGGGGTGTCATTGAAAGTGCGTCAAACCACTTGGGGTGTGCATGCAAAGCTATTTATGATATAGGATTTAGGTTTTATAAAGTTTGGAATTTAGATTATAGGAGTAGATGGAATGGAACATGTTTTTAGTAAAAGTGGCCAAGAAAGAACAAGAAAAACTTGGTGGACTATGTATGATATAAGAGCCTTGAAGAAGGTAAGGCCATAGAAATGCTTGGCAGGCTAGTATTCATTAGTCAACCCCACATAGTGGGATTAAGGTTTTGTAATTGTTGTAGATTTTAAATTTTATTGTCAATTATCTTTATTCACCACCATCTCATGACACTTTTCCATATAAAGATGGTGTTGAAACTTTATCTCATCATCCCATTGCTCAAGGGATTGTGTCAAGAAGGGAATCTGGCGTAGAATTTTTCCATATTGTTCTTTTACATAGATTTTATTATCAATGTGACTTTTAGAAATTAATTGACATCATGAATGTTATCCCACCAATCCTAACTTGGTTAGGATGGGGTGCAGTTGATGGCAATGATAATTCATAAGATTAATTTAGATTTTTTTCTTTTATTTTAGTAAGATTTGTTTGGAGGTTTGAATTATCATATAGTTTCACCCGATAAATAGGCTTTAGGATATAATAGGGGACTATTGATTTGGAATACAATTGATGCATTCCTCCCTCTGCTGAAATCTCTCTCTCTCTCTCTCTCTTTCTCTTTGGTCTCCCTCTCCTTCTCTAGCTCTTTACTCTCTTTCCCCTCCCTCAGATTTCTTGTTCTCATTTTGTATTCAATTTTCTTCTCCTCTTCTTGAATCTTTTGCAAATTTCTTTGCCATCCTAAATCAGAAACCCTAAACCCATGCACAATCTATTAGCATCCTAGGTCTAGATAATATTTACTTCTTAGTAGCCAACTAACGATGACAATCTTCTGTCATTCAGTCATAATTTTTGCAAATCACTGATGTTACCTTCAAATTGTACTCTATTGAAAATGAGAAAGCCATGAACTTGAAGTGGTAACTGAATGTACTCCATGGTTGATTTTATGTTATTTACCTAGTTATTTTTGGGTATTTAAGTTGACAAAATGTTGATCTTTTTACTTACTTTCAAGGGTAAATGATAAACACTTTCTTCTGGGAGAGTAAATTGGAAGTATCCCATGTCTGTTAACTGAATTTCTTCCATATTTAAGGCTGTTAAATAATGCAATTTTACAGTATATTTTGAAGGACATGGGTTATGTTCTAATATATGGTTTTATGATGTAAGTATGCACATATAACCCAATTTGTCCTATTGAATTTTTACCGTGAAGTTCGTGGCAAAAAGGATTAAGAATTATATCTTGTGCAAGAAATGCTCATACATTAATGGTATTTGATGGCACTTATTCTTTTCCTTTTTCCAAATTAATGGCGGTTCCTGTTTTTTAGGATGGCATTTTGGCACTTGCAAAAGTGGAAGAAGCCTACAAGCATGAGAAGGAGACTAAAGAGGCAGTTGAGCAAGTGCTCAAATATTGCCAATTTTACAACCTGAAAGATTCCCTGGACGCAGAGGCAGAGAATGAAACTGATGAAAATAGGTTGCTTCCAGCAATGAATAAAATATGGCCTTTCTTGATTGCTTGCGTGCGAAATAAAAACCAACTGGTAGGTGATTTTTCACTTTGTTCCTTTGCATGGTTCTTTAAATTAGCTTTGGTCAATGTTAGTCTCACAAAATTTTCTTTTGAATCCTGTATTTATAATCTCCCTTGTATTTGGTCTTGCTATTATAAGAATGGACAAATGATGCGGTGAAACAAATAGAAAAAAACTGGTTTAGAGTTGAAACAATTCAAACCAACTAGGAAAACAAACCAGAGTTGAAGTTGATACAATCTCTAACTCTTTAGAAAATACTGGATTTTAATAACACACGAGTAGTAATCTTGATTGATGAAAAAGTAGTTGAAATTACAACAATACAGCCTTATATAGGCAGCTGGAGATGGGAAAAATACAGTCTGTCATAGGGCTGTAACACAAGAAAATAAGCTGTTACAGCTGGCAGCCATTTTTGACAAAAGGGTAGGCAGCTATAAATTGATACAGCTGGGCAGCCTTTTTAGACAAATGTTGAGGCAGCTGTAAATGTAAAAAAATTCTACAAAACACAACTGAAATACAACTGGTTATATAGCTGTAGTAGCAGCTTGTAGAAAAGTTGGAAATGTGACTGAGAAGGATGAAAATGTGAGTTGGATTACTGTTGTCCTACATGAGTCCCCTCCACTTGGAAAGAACTCGTTCTTGAGTTAAATTGTTCCTTTGACTCCTCTGGGTAGAAAGTGTAGATGTCAGCCTCATTAAAAGTCTTTGATATGCCCATAGAATTGGGGATGTCAATTACATAAGCATTATCATTGATCTTCTGAAGAACTTTGTATGGGCCGATTTTCTTTGGTGTTAACTTGCCATGGCCATGACTTCCAATCGTTAATCGTCCCTTGCGCAAATAGACCATCACATCATCACCTACTTTAAAAATCTTCTCCCGTCAGTGAGCATCAACATGTTTCTTATACTTAGCATTAGAAGTCTCAATTTGCTTGCATACTCTCTTTTGCACTGTATGAATGTGATCTGCTAAGTGTTCAACTGCAATTGAGTATCCTGGAATTTTAGGCAGGGGCACTAGGTCTAAGGTATGGCATGCAGCCCGACCATAAATGACCTCGAATGGGGATTTACCTGTAGTACGGCTCTGCATGTTGTTGTATGCAAACTCTGCTTGTGATAAGAAGAAATCTCAATGTTTGGGACGATCACTGCAAAGGCATCTGATTATATTGCCCAATGATTGATTCACCACTTCAATTTGTCCATCAGTCTGTGGATGACAGGTAGTGTTGTATTGCAGATCAGTATTGAATTGGTGCCATAAAGTCTTCCAAAAGTGATTGAGAAACTTTGTGTCTTGATCTGAGGTAATGGATTTTGGTATTCCGTGCAAATGAACAACTTCTCTAAAGAAGAGGTTGGCTACATTGGTGGCATCAGCAGTCTTGCAGCATGGAATGAAATGAACCATTTTGCTTAATCGATCAACTACTACAAATACCAAATCTGGTTTGTTATAATTTGGAGCACTGGCAGCCTTTGTTTCTCTCAAGAAACTAATCAAACTCCTCCCGATCACACTCTCAATCACTCTCAACACACCGGCCAATAAACCACAAAGCAAACAGATAATAAAGAACAGAAATTAATCAAAGAACATAATAGGAATGAAACATGCAAATCACATAAGAAGAAAAATTTTTATCATGGTTCATGCCAATTGAATTGGCACTACATCCAGCCTTGAAACCACCACTAAGCAAGCTTCTTTATTTATGAAAACAGTACATGACTTCCCTCTTCACTCTCATGATACAAGTCTTCCCAAAAGTGTACAAGACTATAGCTTTCTCACTCTCTAGGCTCTCACGAAATCAGAAGAGAACATGCGGTATTAGTCCCTCAGCCCCCCCTGCCCTATTTATAGAAAATAGGGTGATATTTCCTAGGGCCAGTTATGGTATTTCCGGTTTTTCCCTCCTTAATAACTAATGTTACAAGAGAGCCACCCACCTATCAACTAATCCTATAACCGCATACAAATATGTATATTAACCTATCACTAACTCTAGACAATCTTTAACAAATTTCCACCATTGTCTTGAGTGTGATACCTTCCATTTAAACCTTTGGCTTGCTCTTTCTTTGGTTTCCCGCATGATAACCTGACCATCAAATCAATCAACAAACATTAAGAACATCAAAAACAATGCTATATATTTCACAAATGGATCACCTTTGGACAATACTTCTAGCTGCATATCCTACACATGCAACTCTAATTAGGATTTATCCTCCTCCTTGAGGGACTTTTTCTAATGAATACATTCCTAACACCAATATGATTTGTCTCTCCATGGTATCTCCGTACACTCCACCATAAACCAAATTCATACTTAGTGTTAATTCATTTAATCCCAAAGTGTCCATCCAAACTTTTCACAGCATCACATCAACAGTGCACCATACCTGGATTGGCCTTAACATTGCTAGACTTACTCCTAGCTCTCAAAAAACCGGTCTTTAGGCTTTACCAGTGTCTTTCCTTCTTGTGTTTGCTTCAAACTCAAAGCTGCTCATCTCTTTTGTGCCTCTTCTATCTACCAGCCTATCAAGATATGCTTGAGATTGGGTAATCTAGGGACTAGGCTGCCTTAAGTTGTCCAAACCTTATTCCAATCTCTATGCCTTAGAATTTCCAGCTTCTCCTTTATCCTACACTCTTAAACACTGACCTAAGTTATCAGCTACACCTTGAGAGTCCTCATGGACAAATTTCCAGAGAAGTTTCCTTACATTTCACTAGGCATACCATTGGAATACTCAGCTTCCTCATGCACTCAATTTTAACCCTTTTGGACTCTTCCAATCTTATATCTTACCTAAGGAATTACTATCATACCTAGAGAGACTTTCTGAGCAACCAATCCTTGCTTATCTTTCCCTCTAACCTCTTATCCCTTGGCTATACTATAAGATCACTTTTCCCTTAATTTTCACATGGATCATGGCTGTTAGTGATACCCATTTGACCCAAATTAAGCCTTCATGTCCTGCTTTAACCAATGGCCATTTGTCTAGCCTTTTTCCTTGACTTTTCCCCCATTTCCAGCACCTTCCTTAATTCTCAAATACACTTCACAACACTCCACTCCTTTAACCTAAAGGATCTTCCATTTAAGTCCAAGTTCTCCCCAAATTTACATGGCTCCATGCCATTCATTTGGACAAGAGTGCATCACCTCTTCTTATACAAGAGATTCCTTGCTTAACATAGATTTTGATCAATATGGGCTACACTATACAAGACAACACTTGCACACACTCTTTTTCCCTCACTGTTCACAATGACCCTCACTGCAAGAGCCAAAGCTATCTTAAACACTAGCTTCCTCCCTCTCACAATCCAGCCCAAGCTTACACAATGAATATGACCAAAAAAATTCCTAGATTTCCCTATTGTTATACCCTAGTTCATAGGCTAGTTTGGGACATTCCCAAAGGATTCTTCTTGCTGTTCTTCTTTACACAGCATTCCAAATTCATCCCTTAACTTTAGAAACAACTAATTTCATGTCCTATTGGTAGAGTTTTCCTGCATAGGTAAGAACCCTAGCTTTAGGAGACCTAGCCATACCTGTTCCACAACTCTACTCCACCTAACCTTTCATACCAAAAGCAATTTCCAGCAACCTCATACTCAATTCCAGCAAGCTCATATACGCTTGGGAATTCCTTAGGGACACACCATCACCACTAGGTTCACCTCACCTAGCTCCACCATGAGGCAAGGCCTAGATAGGTCCCCCTAGATCCTAGAAACTGATCTCTAATGGACTTTTGACATATACAAGATCTATTTTGGAGACTTCTACATTTGGTAACCTTACCAAATTACATGGTTCCTATTCCTTTATACCTGCAAATTTTTCCCTCCCCTAATATTCCTAGCCTTAGATACTTTTCTTAGTCCTTGCTCACCATTGTGAGCCATCCTCAACAAATGACACAGCCTAACCTTATCATAGGCTATCCTTTAGTGGCTGCAGCTTATCCAAATATAAATGCAAGCATGCACCACATAACCTCCATTTTTGAGGGTTGCATCCATCTCTTTAAGAGATTCTTATGCAACTTCTTAGGACTCCAATTCTCCTCTATAGAAGAAATCCTTTCTATCTAATTCTCCTAAGGAAATTACGTTTCATTTTACAGCTTCTAAAATTTCGGAATAGCTCCACCATACATCCTATTTTCACATCTCCAATTCCCTTGACCTTAATTGTTGCCTAGACAAACCCCCCTCCACCATGACTCTATGAGTAAATACCCTTTTCCTATGAGAAGTACACCCTAACCCTAGGACCTATGCTATTTTTATTGCATACCTAGAAAAACTATAGGACATCCGCACTCTCACAGCCAAAACCACACATGGTGTTTGAACATTCGAAGCAAGCTCTTTCTTGGGATTCTTTCTTTCTATTTGGGCAGTTCTTCTTCATATGTCCTTCTTCATGGCAATGAAAGCATTTAACCACTTTCTTGCCACTCCTAGACTTAGACCTAGACCGAGACCTACCTTTGAACCTAGGGTTTCCTTTTTCTATTCTAGAGTTCACTACCAAAGCTTCTATGGCAGATTTTTGGGACTCTAGTTTGTGCTGTAAATCCTTGGAATTCAAAGCTCCTATCATATCATCTAGGGTCAGCTTATCTCTTCCATGTTTCAATTTCAAGATATCCACAAAGGTCTCATAGGACTTAGGAAGAGAGTGCAATAAGACCAAAGCCTTATCCTCATCTTCATACCTAATATTTATATTCTCAAGATCCAAACACAGTTTATTAAAACTGTCCATATGATCTTGCAACCTTTGATTTTCACTCATCTTGAAAGAAAAGAATTTTGTTTTCAAAAGTAGCCGATTGGAGAGGGTTTTAGTTATATAAAGTGCATCTAACCTATTCCAAAGCTCCTCAGCAGTTGTCATCTTTGACACCTCCCACAAGACTTTGTCTCCTAGGCTTAGAATAAGTGTGTTAAAGGCTCTTTTGTTGGTTTCTTTCCTTCTATCCCTGATTTCCTTTTTCTAGATTTCAGTTAGGGTTTCGGGCATAGGCTTTTCAGCCTCTAGGGCATCCTCCAGTCCAAGATTTCCCAAAAGGGCTCTCTCATCTTTATCTTCCATAGGCCAAAATTGTTTTGGCCATCAAATTTGTCAATATCATATCTTGTGGCAGAAGCTATAAAAGCCATTCTTGCGAGTATGTGATGAAATTTTGAGTTCTTGATTGTTCTTGAAGAGAAGACCCGACTCTGATACCAATTTGTTATAATTGGGAGCATTGGCAGCCTTTGTTCCTCTCAAGAAACCAATCAAACTCCTCCCGATCACACTCTCAATCACTCTCAACACACTAGCCAATAAACCATAAAGCAAACAGATGATAAAGAACAAAAATTAATCAAAGAACATAACATGAAACCACCATTGGGCAGCCTTCTTTATTGATGAAAACAGTACAAGACTTCCCTCTTCACTCTCTCACGATACAAGCCTTCCCAAAAGTGTACAAGACTACAGCTTTCTCACTCTCTAGGCTCTCACGAAATCAGAAAAGAACATGCGGTATTAGTCCCTCAGACCCCCTTGCCTTATTTATAAAAAATAGGGTGATATTTCCTAGAGCCGGTTATGATATTTCCGGTATTTCCCTCCCTAATAACTAATATTACAAGAGAGCCACCCACCTATCAACTAATCCCATAACCGCATACAAATCTGTATATTAACCTATAACTAACTCTAGACAATCTTTAACATAGTTGTCTTTGCGTACAGGATAACCCCAACACAAAATCTATTGATATGTCTTCCCATGGGTCATCTGGTATTGGTAAAGGTGTATATAATCCAATGTTTTGTTGTTGTCCCTTTGATACCTGACAAACATGGCATCATTGTACAATTCTCCCGACATCTTTTTTTAGCTATGGCCAATAATAACGAGCTTCGACCAGAGCAATGGTCTTATCTCGTCCAAAGTGTCTAGCTAGTCCACCACTATGCAATTCTTTGATTATCTTTTCCCTCAAGGAACAACACGGTATGCAGAGGTGTGCCCTAAGGAATAGATATCCATCATGCCTAAGAAACTCACTAGGTTGGCCATTTTTGCATTGATTCCACTGTTGTCCAAAATTAGGATCATTGGCATACAGATCTTTGAAAGTATCAAATCCTACGACTTCTATATGCAAGGTACGAACAAGAGCAACTCGTCGGCCGAGTGCATCTGCTACTTTATTTTGCTCCCCGGACTTGTGCTTCAAGGTGAATGTAAACTGTTGAAGAAAAATAACCCACCTTGAATGCATCCGATTATGGCTTTGTGGGTTGTTGATAAACTTAAGAGCTTGATGATCAAAATACAACACAAACTCTCGTTGTACCAAATAATGCTTCCAGTACTTGAGTGCTTGCACAATAGCATAGAATTCAAGCTCATAGGTAGACCAGTTTCTCCTAGCTTCACTTAGTTTCTCACTATAGAATGCTACTGGACAACCTTCATGTGAAAGAACAACACCTATGCCCACAATAGAAGTGTCTGTGTGCACTTCAAAAAGTTTTTCAAAACTCGTTAAGGTTAAGACTAAAGCATTGGTCAGCTTCTCTTTAATCAATTGAAAGCTCTTTTTTGTTGTTTCAGGACCCAAATGGCCCTTTCTTTAAGCAATTAGTCATGGGACTTGCTATACTACTGAAGTTATGAATGAAACGTCTGTAGAATGTGGCTAAACCATGGAAAGAACGTACCTCAAAAATGGTTTTTAGTGATGGCCATTCCCAAATAGCAATAACCTTCTCATCATCCACCATAATTCCAATGTCACTCACCACATACCCAAGAAAGATAAGCTTGTTGGTCATGAAGCTGCACTTCTTGAGATTGGCATTCAAATTATTCTCTTTTGAATCAGCAAGAACTTGTTGCAAATGCCCATAATGGAGTTTTGGTGTCTAGCTGTAAATAAGGATATCGTTAAAGTAAACAACGACAAACACACCCATAAATGGCTTAAGAACTTGGTTCATAAGCCTCATGAAAGTGTTGGGTGCATTTGAAAGCCAAAAAGGCATGACTTTCCACTCATACAATCCTTCCTTGGTTTTGAAGGTTGTCTGGGCGAATGCGCATCTGGTGGTAGCCACTTTTTAAGTCTATCTTGGTGAAAACTTTGGCTCCTTCTAGCATGTCAAGCATATTATCTAACTGAGGGATGGGAAATTTGTATTTCACTGTGATTTTATTGATAGCTCGACTGTCGACACACATACGCCAACTACTATCCTTCTTTGGTGTGAGCAAGGTTGGTACCACGCAAGGACTCGTGCTCGCTTGCACTACTCCTTTTTTGATAAGTTCATCCACTTGGGCTTGTAGGATTGAATGTTCCTGAGGACTCATCCAATAGTGTGGCAGATTTGGCAAGCTTGCTCCCGAGATTAAGTCAATGGCATGCTGAGCGTCTTGCATGGGTGGTAGTCCATCTGGTAGTTCTTCTGGAAAAAGTTCAGCATACTCCTCCACTAGGGGTTGCAATGTTCTTGGTACCTTAGTAGGTGGAGGACTTTCTCCTTTAGCAACTAAAGCAATCAGCTCTTGATCTGGCTCAACTTCCTCAAGTATCTTTTTTGTGACTAGAAGATATCGCCCCTCCACTTTAGAAGTTTTAGAACGCTCTTTCACAGTTAATGGAACAAGAACAATTTTCTTCCCATCTTTGTGAAAGGTGTAAAAATTGTCTTTTCCTTTATGCAGTACATGGTAATCGTATTCCCAAGGCCTTCCTAGAATGACATGGCTTACATCCATATCGATGATGTCAAAGACAAACTCGTCAAAATAAACACCACCAATAGAGAATGGAATTCAACACTGGCTTTTCACCTCTTGTTGATGACCGTTTGAAATCCAACTAGCTAGGTAAGGCTTTGGATGGATTGTTGTTTGAAGCTTCATTTGGTCCACCACGACCTTTGCCACAACATTCTCATCACACCCACTGTCAATGACTAGATCACACACATATTCGCCTACTTTTCAAGTGGTTTTGAACATCTTGTTACATTGTGACTCTTGGAGTGGTTGTTTAGCAGTTTGCAACATATGTCAAATCACGTTGAACTGCCTTCCTTCTTCTGCATATGCATACTCAGCTTCATCATCAGTATGGCATTCTTAGGCACCATTGTCATGTGGTGGTTCTTCCATCATTGCTTCTTGGTTGACTAGATTAACTCCTCTAGTCCTTGGTTGAGGACAAGTGTCGGATCTATCCCTGGTTGCGCCACATCGATAACACTTATCTTGAGTTGGATAAGTGTAAGGATCGGAAGCTTGGTTCTGCCTTTTAGTCTGTTAACCGAATGGCTTTTGTTGTTGAGTGGGTCCTCTGTCAATTTGTTGTCCAAATGGATTTTGTTACTACCCATTTGTATGCCGGAAAGGAAGTTGTGTATGTGGCTCTTCGATCAACACTTCCTTTCTTTTATTTTGAGCAAGGTTTCTGTGTGAAGACTCCCCCATGTATGGCTTATAAGGCTGTTTTCTACGACTAGAAATTCCATCACTCTGGGGCTCCGCCTTAATTGCAAGTCGAATGGCCTCACTAAGGTTCCATGCATATTGAATACCCATTCTATCCTGGATATTCGGTCTCAATCCTCCAATAAACCTTGCTGCTCGTTGTGATTCAGTTTCAAAAAGACCATTTCGGGTGGACAAACAATAGAATTCAGTTGAATAATCATGTACTGAGCAATCTCCTTGCCGGTAATTTTGATATTGCTAAAATAGAATTTGATTGTAGTCACGTGGTAGAAAATTACCCTTCAGTAGTTGTTTCATCCACCACCAGGATCTGATTTGTGTTTTCCCCATACAAATTCATGACATTTGCTCCTGCTTCCACCAAGCTGAAGCACCTCCCTTTAGCTTGTAGGCCACCAATTTGACCTTTTTGTCTTCGAGGATCTCTATGTAGTCAAAGAACCTTTCTACTTCATTAAGCCAATCTATAAATTCTTCAATTGGTACTTGAAATTACCTCTAGCACGACCTAAATCAGGTCTGCCATAATATTTTCTCCTTTGGTTAAGCCTCATGTTTGCTGGGGCCTCGATCTCCTTATCACTACTATCATCATGTTCTCCTTTAACATGCCTATGAAATGGCATTTCTAAATTCAGCGGCAGTAAATAATTTGTTGATGGTTGTGGTAGTGGCTCTACCCGATCACAAGGACCATCGTTGATAGGTGCAGCTGCCCGTAGCTCGTCTTGCAGTCCTTCAAAAGAGGTTTGCAAGCCTTAGAGAACCTGTAGTCTTCCTCTGCAAGTCGATCATGGTTTTCATGTCGTTGGAGGTTGAATCTTTAAGGTTAGCCATCTCCTTGTTGCACAAAGTGATTCTCATAAGGGAAATCCCTAACTCTGATACCACTTGATGTGGGGGAACAAATAGAAAAAAATTGGTGGAGTTGAAACAATTCAAACCAACTAGGAAAACAAACTATAGTTGAAGTTGATACAATCTCTAACTCTTTAAAAAATACTGAATTTTAATAACACACAAGTAGTAATCTTGGGATTACCACCCTTGCACGGTCCCCCGCTGCTTGTGCCCTCAATTTTAGCAGATGAGATAAATCGCAGGTGGAGGCTTTGCCTCACTGCACAAGCAAGGAATCAAACCCACAACTTACTGATGCGAATTACAACTTATCGTGGCCCAACCACTTGATCTGTGCCCTGGGAGCCATACAAATAGTAATCTTGATTTATGAAAAAGTAGTTGAAACTACAACAATACAGCCTTATATAGGCGGCTGGAGATGGGAAAAATACAGTCTGTCATAGGGCTGTAACACAAGAAAATAAAGTTGTTATAGCTGGACAGCCTTTTTAGACAAATGTTTAGGCAGCTGTAAATGTAAAAAAATTCTACAAAACACAAGAAACATAATTGAAATACAACTGGTTATATAGCTGTAGTAGCAACTTGTAGGAAAGCTGGAAATGTGAGTAAGAGGGATGAAAATGTGAGCTGGATTACTGCTGTCCTACATCAACAAACAAACTTTTGATGGACCTTATAAGGGGTTCCGTGTAAATGACCTGGACCACAGGGGTTTGAGATTTAATTTACCCTATTGTTTTATGTGCGAACCTCTTTTTTTATTTTTTTTGGACATAGTGGAATTATCGTTCAAAATTTGAGTTGAACATGCAGAGTTGTTTGTCTTCAGCCTTCTCTTGGCATAACACCCCCCTATAGCCACTAGGTAAACATGTTAGATAATCTTGTATGTTTTAACCATGTTAATTCCACAGGCTGTCCGAAGATGTGCAGGGGTGATCAGCAATGTAGTGCAAATCTGTGGTGGAGATTTCTTTTCTCGTCGCTTTTATATTGATGGCCCCCACTTTTGGAAGCTTCTAAGCACATCTCCTTTCCAGACGAAACCTATCTCCAAAGAAGAAAGAACCATTTTGCAACTTCCTTACAGAAGCACATCAGTCTCCTCAGAGTTTGCATTTGCCGAGATTTCCAACCTGAAAGTTGAGGCAGCAGTGCTCAACATGATTTCTGATTTGTCACGAGACAAGAGGAGTTGTTCGGCGCTGGAAGCAGTACTCAAAAAGGTGAGTGGTCTTGTTGTGGGGATAGCTTGCAGCGGCGTTGTTGGGCTTCGGGAGGCATCCGTGAATGCCTTGGTGGGACTGGCATCCATGGATCCTGATCTTATTTGGCTTCTCTTAGCTGACGTTTACTACTCAAAGAAGAAAGAGTTGCCCTCGCCGCCTGCATCGGATTTACCACAACTAGTCCAAATTTTGCCCCCTCCCTTATCGCCAAAGGACTATCTTTACGTGCAGTATGGAGGGCAGAGCTATGGGTTCGACCTTGATTTTTCTTCTGTAGAGACAGTTTTCAAGGAATTGCAGTCTCAAGTTTTCACCTCACAGCTGTACAGTTAAGAGATATATGATAAGTCCGTGTTGTGTTTGGTTTGGTGCATATTATCTATTTAAGGGAAAGGTAAAAATGTACAGATTATTAGATTACAGTAAGAGTTACTTTATTTGCAGATTAATGACTTCTTCACTCTCTCCAGTCTCCATCACCATATTTTGTGTGAATGCTTTACTTACAGGAGGAAGCAACTCTGGGAAGCCTTCTTCAGTAATGGAATAGAATTCAGGTAAACTAATATGATGAATCAGTAACATAATCGACATTAGTGTTCCTTTGCTACCATCCTCATCCTGAAGTATAATAAGGTCCATTTTTTATTTTGATATAATTTTTAAAATTTTTGAACAGTAGTAAGGAGGATGTTTAAAAATTTACATATTATTTTGACATGGTTTTTGTACAAAGCCGTGTAATAAAAATAATAATAACATAAAAAAGGACAAAATGGAGAAATTTTTAGGACAATCAAAAAAAAAATGGGAGTTGTAATGGGGTTTTTTTTAAAAAAACTACTTATTATTTTGGCATGATTTGTTTGTACAAAAGTCATATTATAATTAAAATATATATTTTTCAAATTCTAAACTATTTTTTAAGAGTATGATGGGATTGTTAAAAAACTTTTTGACTCAAAAGTCACATAATAGCACAAGAAATATTAAGAGAAAATCTGAAATTTTTTTGAGGAGTCCTATAAAGGTTTTTTTAAAAAAATTAACATATGAAATAAATAATCATTTCTAAATGCAAACTAAGCAACTTTTGAGTCAAGATGTGAAAATAACGTGCCCGAAAGGAAATGTTTACTTGGGAAGCAATAATATGCCTTAGAGAAAATTTTATGCTCAAAAAAAAGTAACGTGATCTAAAAAAATGCCTACCCTAGAAAAAAGGCACACTAGGGAGAAAATGTTGTGCCCAGGAGAAAATGCCTACCTAGGAAGGAATAATGTGCTCAAGAGGAAAACTTTTCTTTTCCTTAAAAGAGAATGGTGCAACAAATAGTTAGTAGTTATATTCATAAAATTTTATAAATTCCTTTTAATTTATTTTAATAAAATTAAAAATAGAAAAGGATTCATTTTAATAATTTTAATAAATATAATTTATTTGAGGTAACAATGTAATTTTATTAAATGCATTCGAAAAATATTAAAATCTATAGACGTTGAAAGGCTCTGTAATCTCTCTCTCTCTCTCTCTCTCTCTGTGGCAGTTATGTTTGAAACTCGAAACCCCGCCCGCTTTCCCAAACATTGCTTCTTCATCCTTGCATGATTCATCATCCCTCCTCCAACAAGAAACCCCACTTTCATCGAGGAAAGACGCAATTTTTCATTCCCTCTAGAAAAGATCGATTTTTTTCTTCAATCATCGTGTCATAAACCATGGCGCATGGATGGGTTCTCGTGTTGGTATTGATCTCTGTTCATCTCACCCTGGCTCCGACGTACCCAGAGCATGTCGCCATCGCCGGCTTCCCTGTAAATGCTCCCACCGCTTCGCCGCCGCTTTCCAATCGCCTTCCGTCCGAAGATGATAATCTCCAATACGAGTTCTACAGAGACAAGTGCCCAGAAGCCGAGAACATTGTGAGGTCCACAATGGCCAGGATACTCCTACTCGATGGACGCAAGAATGCCACTCCTGAAGTCCTCCGCCTTCTCTTCCACGATTGCTTCATCCAGGTCTTCCATTCAATTTGATTTTCTTGCTTCGCCGGCTCTCTTCTTGATCTGGTGGTATACACGAATTTCGCGATTTGGACTGGGTGGTTTTCTTGTTATCGTTTCTAGTGTTATGATCTATTGTTCGCTTCGTATATTGAGACTACACTTGTGATCCCACATTCTTTTTCTTGATTTCGGGTATGATCCTTCTTTATTTGGCTTGGTCATGTGATACCATCAGGCAATTGAGTTCTGTTGCCTCCGTTTAGAACAGATAAGCTGTTATTATCTGGGCGTTCAGCTTTCCCTGTTGTGTGTTTCAATGATCATCTCTCTTCAGCTAGGTTATGCAGCACTAACGGGGCTCTTGATTTTATGTACTACTAAATTGATTGTTTTAGAAATGAACATTGTGATGCTGAACGCAGAGTGTGTGTTTTTTTCCTGAATTTTTCATTTTACTCAAATGGGTTCTCTTTTTTCAGTTATGGGTCACTTCACATTTTCTTCTGCTACAAATGGTCATTGATCGTGTGCTTTTTCTATTTTATTTTATTAGACAATATCTTTATTGCAGGGTTGCGATGCTTCGGTACTACTAGACAACAACGGGAACAAGAATTACTCTGTTGAGAAAGATGCCATCCCCAACAAGACATTGAAGGCCTTCAATCTTATTGACATTATCAAACAAGAGCTTGAAAATGCTTGTCCAGGGACGGTCTCTTGCGCCGACATTCTTGTTCTTTCCACTAGAGATGCCACTGTCCTGGTACGTACATACATGCACCACTCGATCTTGATGATTTTATGGGATCATGCAAGTTCAATAACAAGTCTTGTCAGTAATTAATCTTCGTTGCGTTCTTCAAACCTTGTCATGGTCTTTTCTCAACTCTTCGCTCTCTCTCAGAACGGTTTTGTGTTTTGTTCTAATTGATCATCTCATCCTTAGCAAGTTTGGTCATTAATTTCCTTGCCATTTACTTGCCTTGGCATGTCGATTATTCTGAAACTCTCAACAACAGGCCGGTGGCCCATTCTATCCAATCTTGACGGGTAGGAAAGACAGCAGATCATCGCACTTTGCAGAAGCCTTGTCAGACATACCTAGGCCTGACGGCAGAATCTCTGAAACACTTAGGCTATTCTCACGCAGAGGATTCAGTACAAGGGAGATTGTTGCTCTTCTCGGTATGCATGCATTTCTCAGATTCTGAACTTAATTTCCTTAATGGGATATACCATCTAGCAAGTAGAAGTAGTATTTAACTTTAATTAACTGATAGCGTCATGTTAAACTTGAGACATTTATTCTGAAGGAGCTCACAACATTGGGAGGATCAGTTGTGAGTTCATCGAACCACGACTCCACAACTTCTTGGGAACAGGACTGCCAGACCAGACAATGCCCGCTGATTTCCTCAATGAGATGACTGTCATTTGCAGTGATAAGCAGAGCAACTCATCAAATACCGTGGAGTCAGCAATGGGGATATCATATAACCCGGAGCTCTTGTCCTCAGTTTCGTCAGGATCAGTGTTTGGCACGCAGTACTACCAAAGCTTACTGAGAGGTAGAGGCCTTCTCTTTGCTGATCAACAACTGATGGCGAATAAGGAGACTGCAGATTTGGTGAGGGCATATGCTTCTGATGATGGAACAACTTTCAGATTGGACTTTAGCCGGGCTATGATGAAGATGTCGAACGTTGGCGTGCTGACCGGATCTCAAGGAGAGGTCAGGCTCAATTGCTCCCGTATACTACTGGGATCCAACTGAAATGAAGGAACTGTCCATGTCTGGGTTTTGACTTCACGTTGTTGCTCTTTTCTTTTTTCTTTTTGTTTCTTCGGGCTGTATACCCCCTGTATTGATCCTGATGTAGCTAATAGGGCATTCTGAACAACATTTTTTTGAAAGAGTGAGAATCACCCATTGTTGCTGGACAGATTATGGGACACTGTAAATCTGAAACAAATCATTTCATTTAAACCCAGAAACACCACAAAGCCATGCATTCATGTCCATATTCCCTAACTGTACGCACTCCCATCTTATATTAGTTTTTCTTTTGGTCTTGTAATCCTGGGAAATCAACTTCTTAGTTCAATAAAAATACAATTGTTTTGAGAAATTTTAGTTCTTCGCGCGAGGGAGGCCAAATTGGCGTGGTGGGTCTCCTGGTCGACTTGGCAACAAGCTCTTCTGAAAGCATTGAAGGGGAAAACCTTTCAAAACACAACTGAAAGCATGTTGTCTCCTCAAAATGCCGAGGAGCAAACTACAACTTTCATGGGGAAAAGAAAGCTTTTGGCGACAAATTATTTCACTTATTTGGCTGCTTCATGCTTAATGTCCTCAAGATGCATAGTATCTTGATTGTGGTTGAAGTAACCACATGTACATGACCCGCAACAAAAGTTTCTTTTTAGTTAGTCTCTGCGGTCGAGTAAAGATGTGATAAAATTAATGGTACTTAGATACGTTGAATGGTGAAAAAATTTGGTAGACAGTTTATTGATGACTATGACGATATTTATATATGGTTTCAGGTTGGGCAAAGGGCATAAATATGCCATCCAACTTTGTCTTTGGAGCCATTTGACATTCTCAACTTGAGAGTGGACCTATCATATGCCTCTCAATTCTTAATTTTGGAACCATCACACATTTCACCTTGCAAATTTGGACCACTCGTGCACCCCTTTTTCCTGTTAGCATTATGCATGAAGTCGCGTGGTAGAGGGGTGTGATGGGTCAACTGTACTGTTGCCAATGACCCACCGCGCCAATTTGGCCTCCCTCGCGCGAAGAACTAAAATTTCTCAAAACAATTGTATTTTTATTGAACTAAGAAGTTGATTTCCCAGGATTACAAGACCAAAAGAAAATCTAATATAACATGGGAGTGCGTACAGTTAGGAAATATGGACATGAATGCATGGCTTTGTGGTGTTTCTGGGCTTTAAATGAAATGATTTGTTTCAGATTTACAGTGTCCCATAATCTGTCCAGCAACAATGGGTCTCTTTCAAAAAAATGTTGCTCAGAATGCCCTATTAGCTACATCAGGATCAATGCAGGAGGTATACAGCCCGAAGAAACAAAAAGAAAAAAGAAAAGAGCAACAACGTGAAGTCAAAAGCCCAGCCATGGACAGTTCCTTCATTTCAGTTGGATCCCAGTAGTATACGGGAGCAATTGAGCCTGACCTCTCCTTGAGATCCGGTCAGCACGCCAACGTTCGACATCTTCATCATAGCCCCGCTAAAGTCCAATCTGAAAGTTGTTCCATCATCAGAAGCATATGCCCTCACCAAATCTGCAGTCTCCTTATTCGCCATCAGTTGTTGATCAGCAAAGAGAAGGCCTCTGCCTCTCAGTAAGCTTTGGTAGTACTGCGTGCCAAACATTGATCCTGACGAAACTGAGGACAAGAGCTCCGGGTTATATGATATCCCCATTGCTGACTCTACGGTATTTGATGAGTTGCTCTGCTTATCACTGCAAATGACAGTCATCTCATTGAGGAAATCAGCGGGCATTGTCTGGTCTGGCAGTCCTGTTCCCAAGAAGTTGTGGAGTCGTGGTTCGATGAACTCACAACTGATCCTCCCAATGTTGTGAGCTCCTTCAGAATAAATGTCCAAGTTTAACATGACGCTATCAGTTAATTAAAAGTTAAATACTACTTGCTAGATGGTATATCCCATTAAGGAAATTAAGTTCAGAATCTGCAAAATGCACGCATACCGAGAAGAGCAACAATCTCCCTAGTACTGAATCCTCTGAGTGAGAATAGCCCAAGTGTTTCAGAGATACTGCCGTCAGGCCTAGGTATGTCTGACAAGGCTTCTGCAAAGTACGATGATCTGCTGTCTTTCCTACCCGTCAAGATTGGATAGAATGGGCCACCGGCCTGTTGTTGAGAGTTTCAGAATAATCGACACGCCAAGGCAAGTAAATGGCAAGGAAATTAATGACCAAACTTGCTAAGGATGAGATGATCAATAAGAACAAAAAAACATAGCCGTTCTGAGAGAGAGCAAAGAGTTGAGAAAAGACCATGACAAAGTTTGAAGAACTCAATAAATACTGACAAGACTTGTTATTGAAGTTGCATGATCCCATAAAATCATCAAGATCGAGTGGTCCATGTATGTACGTACCAGGACAGTGGCATCTCTAGTGGCAAGAACAAGAATGTCGGCGCAAGAGACCGTCCCTGGACAAGCATCTTCAAGCTCTTGTTTGATAATGTCAATAAGATTGAAGGCCTTCAATGTCTTGTTCGGGATGGCATCTTTCTCAACAGAGTAATTCTTGTTCCCGTTGTTGTCTAGAAGTACCGAAGCATCGCAACCCTGCAATAAAGATATGTGTCTAATAAAATAAAATAGAAAAAGCACACGATCAATGACCATTTGTAGCAGAAGAAAATGTGAAGTGAGCCATAACTGAAAAAAGAGAACCCATTTGAGTAAAATGAAAAATTCAGGAAAAAAACACACTCTGCGTTCAGCATCACAATGCTCATTTCTAAAACAATCAATTTAGTAGTACCTAAAATCAAGAGCCCCGTTAGTGCTGCAAAACCTAGCTGAAGAGAGATGATCATTGAAACACACAACAGGGAAAGCTGAACGCCCAGATAATAATAGCTTATCTGTTCTAAACGGAGGCAACAGAACTCAATTGCCTGATGGTATCACATGAGCAAGCCAAATAAAGAAGGATCATACCCGAAATCAAGAAAAAGAATGTGGGATCACAAGTGTAGTCTCAATATACGAAGCGAACAATAGATCATAACACTAGAAACGATAACATGAAAACCACCCAGTCCAAAATTCGTGTATACCATCAGATCAAGAAGAGAGCCGGCGAAGCAAGAAAATCAAATTGAATGGAAGACCTGAATGAAGCAATCGTGGAAGAGAAGACGGAGGACTTCAGGAGTGGCATTCTTGCGTCCATCGAGTAGGAGTATCCTGGCCATTGTGGACCTCACAATGTTCTCGGCTTCTGGGCACTTGTCTCTGTAGAACTCGTATTGGAGATTATCATCTTCGGACGGAAGGCGGTTGGAAAGCGGCGGCGAAGCGGTGGGAGCATTTACAGGGAAGCCGGCGATGGCGACATGCTCTGGGTACGCCGGAGCCAGGGTGAGATGAACAGAGATCAACACCAACACGAGAACCCATCCATGCGCCATGGTTTCTGACACGATGATTGAAGAAAAAAATCGATCTTTTCTAGAGGGAATGAAAAAATGCGTCTTTCCTCGATGAAAGTGGGGTTTCTTGGTGGAGGAGGGATGATGAATCATACAAGGATGAAGAAGCAATGTTTGGGAAAGCTGGCGGCGTTTCGAGTTTAAAACAGAACTGCCACAGAGAGAGAGAGGTGGACACAAAGGTGTACCAATAGCATTTTTCTTTTTCGAATGCGTTTAATAAAATTACATCGTTACCTCCAATAAATTTTATTTATTAAAATGAATTCTTTTCCAGACTTTAATTAAATTATATATATATGTGTGTGCTTTTAATATGGGTGATTTAAACATCTTTTTCCCATGAAAAACTTTTTCTTTTTCTTCCATAAATCATAATGAATGAATCAAATCAACAAGGTTTGAGTTGAGGTGACAGTCAATTTGTATAACAATTGTGTTCTCTACAAATTGTTTTCGATTTTGAGGTATTTTTAACAAGTCTCGAGCTCAAGTTTGTCTAAATTGACTTTACCAATGCTTGATTGCCTAATAATTATCATATATTATTCATAAAAAAATCATAGATTTATATAGACTTGTTGAAGTGTTAGTAGAGTCTAAGGTTATGCCATGAAAATGGTTGGATTTGATTTCTTAAGTAAACTTTGCAAACTAGCCATGCAATATGACATGGGCTTGGGCCCAAATCTCTTTTGTATTACTTGTTTGGATGGTTTTGTGTGAGGCCTTGAGCTTGTTCCGAATAAGATCAATCTTTTTAATTCTAATTCTGTTGGGTACTGTTGAGTTTAAGTCTTACCCTTGGAAAGGGTACTTTCGTTTTCGTCCTTGAAGTAGATATGCTTT
This sequence comes from Diospyros kaki, assembly GCA_036245055.1. Classification (NCBI taxonomy): domain Eukaryota; kingdom Viridiplantae; phylum Streptophyta; class Magnoliopsida; order Ericales; family Ebenaceae; genus Diospyros; species Diospyros kaki. Next base: position 324,855 of record BSEG01000011.1, read on the forward strand.
ATAGTTGTAAGAGTGCTTGCTCCTTATATGCCATCATATTAACCCTCTTCTTGGAGAGGTAAATTTTACTTGACACGTCTATAGATGAACAAATAGAGTATACACCAACATCCAATCAAAATCAGCATCTAATCAAAATTTATTATAAAATAATAAATATTTTCTTCAGTTATCTAGGGCATTCAACATTTTAATCACTTCATGTGACATTTATGATTACAAGATTTCCTAGAAAAATAACTACTACTCCCTGGATCAATTTTGCAGCACCAACATGGTTTAAATCCTGTACAAAGAGAGGGGAAGCAAAATTTATTTGCACTCACTTGGCTAGGCTTGCCTCCTTCCACATTCTCATTCTCATTTGCATTTGCTCCATATTTACAACACAAACACACACACACACACACAAATATATCAAATTGATTATTTCTTACCCTTTTTAATTATTATTTTTTTTGTAAATAAAAATGTATTAAAAAAGAAAATTCGCACAAAGAGATTACAAGAAATAGCAGGGGCATACCCCATTAATACAAAAACTATAGAAACCTAAAAACAACAAACCAAGAAATAGTGGGAGCAGCAATGCTATAACATAAGCATCTAAAGAGACATCATGACACAGGAGAAAAAAGGACTAAAGCAAGCAAGAAGGCGAGAGGTGCTAAAAATGGACAAAAACTAAACCTTGCAGAGCATGAGGGAAGTGCATTGAAGCTAACCAGGACCAAACTGAGTTTGGATCAGGGAAGCTAACAGAAAAGAAGAGCGCTCATTGTCGCGAAAGCAGCAACTATTACCCTCTTGCCAAATGAGATAGACAACTGTTTGAAGTGTAAGCCTCGTCGCCACCATCCACGGGAATTTGCCAAGCCATCTATGAGCTGCCACAAAAATCCCACAGGACTAGCTACGCCAAGTCCAGGCAAACTTCACCTGACATCCAAGAAGAGAAATAACCTGCCAAGAAAAAGAACAAGCAAAGAACGGATGGTTGTGGCTCTCAAAAGTGGCCCTGCAAAGATAACACCTATTAGGAAAAAGCGGATATAGATTGAGACAGTCGAGAATGGATAGACGCTTCTTGATAGTAAGCCAAAGGATAAAAGCATAGGAAGGGACTCCTGACCCATGCCAAACAAGACGATACCGAGGAACTTTATCATACGTATTCTGCAAGGACCTCATGGCAGAACACATAAAGAAGGCACCATCAACTAGGAGCCACTGAGGGCGATTAGGGGAAGAGATGAGTGGAGGGCCTGACATCGAAGAAAGAAGGAGTTGAAGAGCCTAAGGGGGGCCTGAATCAGGTTAACGTCAAGCGTCTTGCACAATAATGTCAGATACTCTGGCAGTGGAGGGAATGGAGAACTGACGAGGAAGAGTGTGAAAAATAATCAACAAGCACCCCCAAAGAATGCCATTGATTATACCATAGAAAGATTCTATGCCCATCCCTAACAAACCACCCAAAGAATCGATGAACCATACCCCTAAGTTGGAGAAGCTTGCGCTAGTACCAAGGACCAGAATAGGGAATCGAAAGGAACCAAAAACAGGACTTCCTAATGCGATACAAGTGAATCCACTGAATCCATAAGGACTTAGAAGAAGCCTGCATGAGACACTAAATGAGCTTAGTAACCAGGGCTTGATTCCAAAGGAATAGGGGACAAAGACCCAAACCACCTTCTTCCTTAGGGCAACAAATGTCAAGCTAGACTATTTTGGCTTTATAAAGGGATAATTTTGAGCCACTCCAAAGAAATGCACGAACGATCTGCTCAAGCTCTTTAAGGAATTTTTTAGGGAGAATAAAAATGGAAGCCTAATACACATGGATAGTAGAGAGCACATATTAGACTAACTGAAGTCTATCAACAAAGGATAAAAAATGCCCACGTCAAGTACTTACCTGAGAATGAACCCTATTAAGAATGGAACGACAATCGCTATAAGAGAGCTTCGTTGATATTAAAGAGATGCCTAAGTATCAAATAGGCAAGGGACCCTAGCGAAAATCGAGGCCATAATCAACTCCATCCACAGATCTGAGGAGAAGTAACAAACAAAGCAATCACTTTTGGAGGGGTTAGCATAAAGGCCCAAAACTTTTGCAAAACGATCAAGGCAACGCTTTAGAATATTGACAATTGGTCCCCATGGGAGAAGAGTAAGAGGTTGTCAACAAACATAAGCATCGCTAAGCCCAAATTATCACACTTCCAGTGAAACTAAAAATTATCCACATGAGTGTGATATGCAACAATACAATGAAGGACTTACATGACCAGGACAAGCAAATAAGGTGATAATGGGTCCCCTTAGAGAAGCCCTCGCCTGTCACGGAAGAAGCCATGAAAATGATTGTTGATCTTAATGGAGTACATGGTGGAAGTTACACAAACAAGAATCCAAGAAATAAAACGTGGGGGAAAATTCATGAGGCAGAGAATCAAAAGCAAAAAGTCCCAATTCATAGAGTCATAGGCTTTGCTAAGATTAACTTTTAAGGGACAACAAAAAAGGTTACGCGGGAGATGGTAATGATGAAGGAGTTCCTAGGCTAACATAATATTATCCCCAATGGAGTGACCTAGCACAAAGGTTGTTTGAGCCCCATCCACAAGCTGAGGCATAAGGGGCTTGAGACGGTTAGCAAGGATCTTAGAAATGACTTTGTAAATCACATTAGCGCATGAGATGGGTTAGAATTGACTAAGAGAAATGGGGTGAGGGACCTTAGGGATAAGACTAATAATGGTAACATTCACCTCTCCAAGCAGCTGACTTGATTGGAAAAAATTACATACACCCGCAATGAAATCAAAACCAACAACATCCCAGACCTGACAAAAGAATTTAACAGTGAAACCATTAGGGCCAAGGGCTTTATCATCACCCATGGAGAACAGGGTAAGGTGGACTTCCTCAGATGAGACACTCTTGATAAGATCTGGCCAACAATCTTGCAAAAGAGAATGTTCCATATACATGGCGACATTCTCTTGAGACAAGGAGGATCTTAGGGGGAAAGGGCCTAAAAGATTCTAAAAGTGGGAGAGGAGGATTTGGGAAACCTTGTCTTCAGACAAAATGAGAGAACCATCTGACCAGGAAAGACTACGGATATGGTGAGAGTTACGGATAGATAACATTTGTTGGAAAAAAATCGAGAGCAGCGATCTCCTTTTCCTGCCTATCTAATACGAGCATAGAGGCGAAAAAACTTGCGCTCATAAACAAGTGCATCAGAATAGAGGCAAGATAATTCCATCTCCTGATTTCTCAAAGAGACATTAGAAGAAGAGCCAAGAATAAGGTGTTGAACCTCTTAAAGTTGATCACAAAGGTGAATAACCCTAGAGGTGACATGACCGTTGAGACTATTCAAAGATTTCAAGCCATGCTTAACTCTCTTAAACTTCTGAACAAGCCAGAACATAGGCCAACCGGCACAATCCTGATGCCAACATGATTAAACAATTGGGAGAAAGAACGGGTGCTCAGTGAAGTGATTGTTAAAGCGAAAACAACCACTTGACCTATTAGGATTCCCTAGAAAATCCACAATCATAGGACTATGATCGGAGATACCTGGCGAGAAGAAAAAGGCACGACTGTGGCCAAAACGAGCCAACCAACCATCATTAACAAGGATTTTATCAAGCTTACGATAGATACTATCTATCCCGAATAGTTTATTATTCCAAGTAAGGACTAGGCCTTGGGAAAAAAGATCCTACAGAGATGAGCAAGACAAGAATTTTGCAAAATGAGTGATGCTAGTAGATATGACAGCGTTGCCCTCACGCATCTCAAAAACATGACTACAAATATTAAAATCCCCCAAGAGCACCCAAGGGGGAAAAGTGGACCACGGGCACTAAGGAATGAAGACGATGTCATAACTGAAGTTGTGTCATCTCCTCGTAATCGGCATAAACAAAAGTTAGAAAAAAATTGACTGATCAGTGGAGTGATTACATCTCAACTGCATAAATTGTTTAAAACTACAAATAATGTCCACGCTTGTTATGCCATAAGGATCGAGATTGAGAAAAAGAAAGATTTTTTAAAGCAAAAATAATATTAAGGCTCGTAGTAGTGTGCTCTAAACCGCACGAAAAGAAAGTCTCATAGCAGAAGGCCTTAAGCAAGAGGTGCTCGCAGCAAGAGGCCTTGCGGTAAAGGCCTCACGACAAGTGACTTGCGGCCAAGAGAGCCTCGCGATAAATGACTTGCGACCAAAAGAGACTCACAACAAAGGCCTCACAACAACAAGGCTTACGACATATGGCCTAGCAACAAGCTTGCAACAAGGGGTCTCACGACAACAAGGCTCGCGGCATATAGCCTCACGGCAAGAAGACTTGCTGCAAGAGTCCCTTCCCAACAAGACTAAGACTCTCACTCAACAAGCGACACGTGTCAACACCAAGCATCTTTGAGAATCGTGCCTTATAAATATCCAACTACAGGACAATGAAAGGGACTTCTAAATACGGTAAAATTTTGGCACATTGACTACGTTTTTATTGTTTTCATGAACAATTATCTTAATTTGGTACTGATTTAGGCATCGGAGGGTCATCGCGGATGAGGATTCCCGCAAACCTTCTAATCCATTTTTGAGTCTCAACAGGGCAACATCCTTGAGAAGAGATCCTTACAACGAGGTCATTGAAGCAAATATCCTTGTGGCGAGATTCTTGAGGCAAACATCCTTGAGGCGAGATACTTGCGATGAGATCCTTAAGGCGAATATCCTTGAGGCAAGACCCTTGAGGCGAATATCCTTACGGCAGAGATCCTTAAGGCGAATACCCTTGCAGCAAACATCCTTGAGGCAAATATCCATGTGATGAAATCTTTGAGGAGAAGTTCCTTGCGGCAACTTTTCTTACGGCAATCTTATTTCACTAGACACCAAGCTCAAGTGCCTAGAACAGTTGGTCCCACGTCATAAAATTTAATTGTTATATTTTTTGCAACAACATCACTCAAAAAGGTTGGTCATAACCAAACCAAATATGCCCACCCGTACAAGAGTCATAGTTCATAGACCAAGATCATCTAGGGCATATAGGGCAAGAAATATCTAAAGCTCTACGTACATTCTTGAACTTGAGTTTCTAAAAGAGCAAAAAAACATCAAACGATGTCGAAGAATAAAGGATCTGACTTCCCATTGCTTCGTAGGGTGGTTCAGACCCCTAATGTTCCATGCACCAAGATTTATAGGGAAGTGAGGAGGGCAGAAACACTTGCCCCTCTGGATTGATGCTTATTATGACATTTTTTCTTAGAAAGGGGAGAGAAAGCAGATTCTAAATGGGAGAGGGCTCAAATGAGGGAAAAATAAGGGGAGGACTAGCCCTACTTGGAAAGGAGAGAATAGGGGATGAGAGGACCTCACAAGAGATGGATGTCGACCCCTTAGAAATAGACTCATTATCAGACTAGGAATGAGATAAAATCTCATCTAAGGGGCAAGAAGATTATTGGATAGGATATTTTTTTCCTCATCCATAAGATAATAGAATTGATTTGCCATCACAATAGGGGCAGGAGATAAGGACGAAGAGGGCTGAGGAATACCTTGGGAAGGGTTAAAATCCTCAAAGGGAGGAATGGGTACGGTTGGAGCTTTAGGAGGATCAGTAGGGACCTAAGGAGAATGAGGGGAAGGGACAGAAGCCAAGGCCACATTAGTCAAAGAAAGGGGAGCAGCCTGGAGGGGAGAGGAATGAGATTGAGCTTTACGGGGGCAAGTACTGGCTTGGTGACCAAACACATTACAGTGCTAATAGACTGAGGGAACCCATTGATATTTCACTAAAATGCGGGCAATTTTTGGTCACATGAGATTTCATAAACCCCCTAATATAATTCAATATATTAAGGAAAAGAAGAAGAGACATGAACCTCAATACAAACACGTGTAAAACCCATCCTCTTAAGGTCCTCTGTCATCTCATTTGCATGGAATGGTTTACCTAAAGAGCTCGCAGGTTCAAATAAGCCCTGAGAAGACCAACATTCCAATGGCAGATCATAGAATTTGACCCACAAAAGGATAAACGTATGCGCTTCCTTAGATAATACCATACCTGGTTCCCAACAGCAAAGAATGACTGGTCGTTGCACAAAATACTGGGGACCTACTTCAAAAACTTTATTCATATTATCAATGGAATTAAAATAGAAGAAGAAAAAACTTGAAGTGTTGGAATGCACTTCCTGAAGCCCAAATTTCTTCCAAATGTGCATGGCTAAGTTTTGAACCGTGATGAATAGAAGACATTTTTCCATGAAATATCCAACCAGAGTATTCTTCCAATTGGCCACCCTTACTACACGAGCCTCAAGCGATAAGTGAACCCGGGGGATTCCATAAAAGGTTGTCATTTGAGGAATATATTTTAACTTTTCAGGTAAACGAGAAGCAAATTGATCAACAATTTGAGCCCATGAGCGTGCTTAGTTTGAACCTAAAGGAACTAAAATAGGTTGACCCATAGGAATTGGCTGAATAAACTACTGAGAGCCCACACGAGAAGGAGGACCTAATATTGAGCAATGTGCTTCATGACTTAAACACGTTAGGTTGGGTTAAGAAACATCAGAGATACTAAAATAATTTAAATGTTGAGGCTCGTGAGATTGGAAGTGTTTCAAAAAATAAATTTGAGGCCCACGGACTAGTTGAGGGATGGGTTGATTAAAAGAAAGGTTTGCAACATAAGCAATGGGTTGTCTCTCACATTCTTTATTTGATTTTCCAGATCCTTGACTCATATTTGAATGCTCCAAACATGATGAAGACTCCATATGGATCCGATCCGAGCAGGTTGATGTGAAGCTAATGGGTCTCATTGGTCATTTGATGCTTCCATTCCTTCCAATTGAGTGTTATGGCCTCCACTATCTTGGATACTCACACAAGAATCATTTAATGTACTTGACAAAAGTGTGGGGAAACAATGACCCAAGGGTCCCACTATGGGAGAAGCCCAAGAAAAAGGCTTGGACACCTTCACCTAATTGCGATGCAGCGTTGAAAAAATAACAACTCCCGTCAGCGGGGAAGAAACGACCAAGGAAGCAGGCGTCAATAGGAGAGGGTCGAGAAGAGAACAGGAATGAAAAAAGGGGGGCCAAAATATTCATCGCAAGACCCCACCATCCTGGACAACAATCGAACATGCCTCTGCCAAAGACGAATGAGAAGTCGGGGACGCCTTATCCTCCATGGCCGATGTAAGTGAAAGGGATGGCCATTGTAGAGAATGAGAAGGAGCAAGCTGAGCCATCAACTGGTATACAGCATGCCAGATAGATAGCTAGACGGTTTCGAAATTGAAGTCTCACGATGCACAAATCACTTCTGAATCCAGCAAATAAGGAGATGTTTCATATATTGATGCCTCACCCTTTGAGGAACCTTCAATACGAACTGAAGAAGAGAGAGTGTGCAAGTGGCAATGTGAACGAGACAGCCTCTGACCATTCGTTAAATGGAACTCACAGATTAACTGTTGAATTTGTAATTTACAGTCCTTTGATGAATCGAGTTGCACCCACTATGAAACATTAACCGACGAAAAAGCATAAGGAGTACCCTCTTTCAGGGCATCCATTATCGTTCTACATGCTTAAGCTCGACCCACACGATGGATGAGCAAGAGAGTTGTACGAGAAGTTGAGCTCGTTGGAGAAGGTGGCTAGAACCACATGAAAAGACCCAAATTAGAATAATCACCTAATTTCAGTGATTATGTATAATTATAATAAAAAAAATAAAATTATGAAAAACTTTTGCTTGTTTATATTCTTTTTCTACGAGATGCCGGAAATTCCTTGTACCTCATTTCTAGTGATAGTATGTAAAGATTGTTTGACTTTATCCCCTTTTTTTATTTTTTTATCCAAATTGGGTTAGTGTGTGACTATGTTACTCTTGTCAAATTTAACTGTCATAAAATGCATGAATAATTTTTTATTCGAATAGAATCAAATTCGACTAGATACTATACATAAATAAGTGGGAAATAGAACGGATAAATGTGGGGAACAAATAATTCTATGAGGGATTATTTGTCTTCCTAGTCTTCAACACAAGAAAAAGAATTTTCCACACCCCTTTCTTGTGTCGAAATAATAACTATTCTTGATCTCGTTCGTCAAAGATTCTTATAAAGTCTCAACTAACTTAGTAACGTTGACCCTTTTTAATTAATTACTTGATATTTGGAAATAGCTAGCATTCACAATATATATGTATTTTTACCTCTATTATCTCCTAACTTTGTCATGTCGTTAACACTTGCAGTAACTAGAATAATAAATCAAAAAATAAACACATATGTATAGATAAATATACAAACTCAAATAAGATTGATATTCACATTCATGGCCAGCAAGAAGTAAGCAAAGGAAAAGCAAACTGAAGATGCCAAACCAATGCATTGAGCCAATAGTTGTTGACACTAATAGGCTTTGATATGTCTTCTTTGCTTTAAAAATAGGGCTTTTATAGAGATTGGAGAAAGAAAAGAAAGAAAATATCTTATACGAGTTGGTGTATTTCAAACCCCAAGTAAATTATTAGGAAACAATTTCAATTACATTCAAAACCATTAACAAATATTTTATTCTTTCTAGATCAAGCTACTGAATAGTATCTAATACCCCTTTTAGAATATTTTGAGAATATTATTCTCAACTTTTCTATATCTTGTAGATCTTGTGTATATTATAATTTTATAATCTTTCCATATTTGTTCCATAATATCACAAATTTTCATGTGTTAAAAGTGTGTTTTGATTTTTAAATTTGAGATCGTTATTAGAATTCAAGTCAATCTGAATAATTTAGAGAAAAACACCAAATGTGATTTTTGCTAAATAAGTCTTAAGGAATTTCTATAACATTAAAAATAATACTCTTTTCGTATGATTGAAAAAACATGCTATAAAAACACAATTCATGTATTTAAATAGACTTTGAGCAAGTAAATAAGGGTAGGGTTTGATTGCGTAATAATTGTCATACATAACTTCTAAAAAATCATGTATTTAATTAAATAGACTTAAGAGTTGAGGAAAGCCAAAATTATGCCACGTAAATGGTCGAATTTGATTTTTTAGGTTAACTTCGCGGAATTTGATTTCTTAGGTTAACTTCGCGAACTAGCTATGCAATATGGCGGGGGTTTGGACCCAAATTGTATTATACTTGCTTGGATGATTTTGTGTGGGCTTTTAGCTTGTTTTGAATAGGATCAACTCTTTAAGTCTAATACTATTGGGTACTGCTGAGCTTAAGTCTTGCCCTTAGAAAAGGTATTTTTGCATTCGTCTCTGAAGCATAAATGCTCCATAATTGTAAGAGTGATTACTCCTTATATGTCATCATATTAACCCTCTTTTTCTGGGGATAAATTTTACAAGACACCTCTATAGATGGGCAAATAGAGACCATGCACCAGCATCTAATCAAAATTAGCATTAATCTCCATCGGGATTAAATAAATAGTAACTGGAAATATGTACATAATAAAGCAAAAGTCAAATTTTATTATAAAAAATAATAAATGTTTTCTTCACATATCCATGGCATTCAACATTTTAATCACTTCATCTAACATTTATCATTACAAGATTTCTTAGAAAAATAACAAGTACTCGCTGGTTTCAGTCTGCAGCACCAACATGGTTTAAATCCTGCACAAAGAGAGGGGAAGCAAAATTTATTTGCACTCACTTCGCTAGGCTTGCCTCCTTCCACATTCTCATTCTCATTAGCATTTGCATTTGCATTTGCATTTGCTGCATATTTACAACACAAACAAACAAACACAAATATATCAAATTGATTATTTCTAACCTTTTTTTAATTAATTACTTGATATTTGTAAATAGCTAGCATTCACAATATATGTGTATTTTCACCTGCATTGTCTCCTAACTTTCTCATGTCACCAACACTTGCAGTAACACGATCCCTAATGCCTGAATGTAAATAAAATAATAAATAAGAAAATAAACACATATGTATGTATAGAGATAAAAATACGAACTCAAATAAGATTGATACTCACATTCATGACCAGCAAGTAAGCAAAGGAAAAGCAGACTGAAGATGCCAAACCAATGCATTGAGCCAGTGGTAGTTGACACTAACAGGCTTTGATATGTCTTCTTTGCTTTAGAAGTAGGGCTTTTATAGAGATATGAGAAAGAAGAGAAAGGAAATATCTTATACCAGTTAGTGTATTTCAAATACATTCAAAACCATCAACAAATATATTATTCTTTCTAGATCAAGCTACTAAATAGTATTTAATACCCCTTTTAGAATATTTTGAGAATACTGTTCTCATTTTTTCTATATCTTGCAAATCCTGTGTATATTATACTTTTAAAATCTTTCCATAAGTGTTTTTTGATTTTTAGATTTGAGCTCATTATTAGAATTCAACTTAACTTGAATAATTTTGAAAAAACCCTAAATGTGATTTTTTTTTTTTTTTAGAAGAGATAAAATATGGATAACTAGATGGATAAATCTGAATAATGTTTCTTATTTACTCGTGGATAATATCTTCATTTTTTAGGAGAGATAGAGAGCGAGTGTAAATATTATCTAAATTTTTTTTTAAGGCGATAGGGGGGAGGGAGATTTTCTTTATTTTTTTCTCTTTTTTTTTTCTCTATGTATAACATTAAAAATAATACTCTTCTCGTACTAATAGAAAAGCATTTTATGGAAACACAATTCATGCGGCATTAATTCCTGAAATATTGGTGGATATTATCAAGGATTAATGGAGAATATAAATATCCTTACTAAGTCGTTCTATCTAACGTGCCTATTGTTGAAATTCATGGAAAATAAGTCTTGAACCTTGCATGGTTGCCATGTCCACCATTAATATGACTCTCATATTTGTTGTGTGGTATCCTCTAGTCCATGTCTAGATAGATAATGATGTAACTCCTCAAAATTCTTTCAGTTTTTGGAATATTAGGGTCTGTTATTTTTATTGTTTTCGGATCACTTTCTGTTTACAATTTTTCAAAACACTCAAAACACGTTTAGTTACTCATTTTTAAAAATATATTTTTCAAAACACCAAAAAACTTTACACACAAAACTAAAAATGCCAAAAATACGTTTTGGCCGTTTTCAGCCAAAAACACGGTGCCAAACCCAAAACACGAAAAATGTCTCCTCTGCCCCTTCTGTATTCTCTGCTCTCTCTCTCTCTCTTTTATGTATCATCTTCACTCTTCTCCTCTATGAAACGCCATCGTCGGCCAAGATCAGCCTTTTAGAACCCCTTCGTTCGTTCTCTTCCAGCCACCATCACCTCAGATCGACCCCTCCGACAGTCGTCGTTCGTCCTCAGCCATCGTTGCCGTTCATTCTCTAGCCACGGTCATCTTTCGCCCTCAGCCACCACTATCGTTCGTCCACTAGCCACCACCTCTTCCAACAACATGATCGGCCCAGATCCGCGGCTTTCTTCGGCTAGATTCGTCGCCTCCTCCAGCTAAATCCATCGCCTTCTCTGCTCTTTCTCTTCAGGTTTAAGAGAAAGAGCAGAGGAGGCAGTTGCATTTGCATCACCCTGCCTCCTTCAGTGTTTTATAAATTATTTAAAAATTAAAAATACAATGTTACAAAAATACACTTCATCGTCTTTATATTTGTTTTAATTTTTTAAATAATAATAATAATAATTAATTTTATTTTTCTTTTAATTTAAATAGCCATTAAATGTTGAAGTAGCCTATTATTAATAAGATAGATTCTTAGACATTATCATTAACAAGTAGATATACACTGCAAACAAATAAAATAATTAAAAATTAGATTAAATAAACGATATTTTGTGAATAAAATAATTTATTTAATGACATAAAATATCATAAAATAATTTTTTTAAAAATTTGAAAATAAACGCGTTTTCAATTTTTAGTTTTAAGAAACAGTTTCTCAAAATGACAAAGAGAATACGTTTTTAGAAATCTTAAAAGAAACATTCAAAACACAAAACTCAAAATGAATTTAAAACTTAAAAATCAAAAATAAAGCACAAAGAGGACACCACCTTAATTTTTTGAAAAATAAATCATTAAAAAACTGCCTCAACAATTAACAAATACTGAATTTTTAGTACAAAATTATTTTTGAAAGAATGTGAATGTAACACTCCAGACCTTTACAAAACTGTAGAATATTATTGTGAAAAAATCATTGAAATAAGCGTGATGAATGATGAATAAATTAAAAATTTTGATGCTAGTGGCATATCTAAACCTTTTTAGGACTTGGAAGTATCTGAACTTTTGAAAATTCACGGCACTAGTGAAGTGATAAAAATTTTGTCGAAACTTTTCAAAGAAAACTCATTCAAAATGAGCTTAATTGATGGTTATTTAAAAATTAAAAATAGTAGTGTTATTATTCAAAATTTGATAATTAAGTGGTTTGGAAAAATAATGTGGCGAATAATTTTTTTCTAAGTTGTAAAACTTGGTCTCGAGATAAGTTAATTAATAATCAAATATTAGTACATGTTACGGTGGGACTTGAAGATTTATTTGATTTAATAAAAAAGTGTGAAATTATATTAGTTAATATTGAATATAATGATGTATATTTGATTAGGTAGTAGTTGATTATCTAGACATATAAGCAGGTATACAAAAATTGAAAAGTAGTGTACTTGAGCAAAGAAATTTGGTAAAAACAAAAACAGAAAACAAAAAGAAGTGATGTGATTGCACCCACAGGCTAGAGCATCTCCAAATGAGAGTATTATTTTGAAGAGTTAAATTATCTATTTATAATTTTAAATATTGTTATAGCACTATTAAAGAGTGTTTATTAAAATAAATAAAATAAAAAATATCAAGATAAGATTAGAATACATTCCCGATCAAGATATAGAATGATTACGATAAGACTGAAAAGCATTTTAAAATTTCTATCAAAATATTTGTTAAATTTTTTAAAATTCACTGATAATTATATTTTTTCTTTTTATGTATTTGTTAATACATATGATAAGTACCAAAATAAGAGCTTTTTTTAACCAAAATATCCCTATGATTAAATTTATGATTAAAATACTTTTTTATGATTAATATGAATTGTCAAAAAAATAAAAATAAAAAATAAAAATAATATTTTATTTTCTAAATTCATTTGTAAAAATAAATTTAAAAAGAGTTAAAAAGTAAAAATAATTATTATTAGAATTACAATAATTCTATTTGATAATTAAAAATAGCCAAAACATATATTCATAATAGATAATAAAATATAAAATTAAATAAAATAATTTAAAAATTGATGAAAGAAATTATATTAGTTAATAAAATATATAAAGAGAGAGAGAAATTTAAATTTTAAAAATTAATAAAATAAAAAATCACTTAAATTTTAAAAATTGTCAAAACATATAATAATTTAAAAATGTATTAAATAATATTAATTATAAAATTTCAATAAATAATTTTTTTAATAATTTTAAACTTTAAAATGTATTAAATGGTATTAACTATCTTATAAAGGACATATAAGTAATTGAGTCTTATTTTGAAAGAGTTAGATAAATTTATTCAAGGAGAGATGTCAAATAAATTTATCTTGAAAGGAGGAGATAAGAGGTCACGTAAAACTTTTTTGAAAATGGCCAAACAAACTTAACAAACACGTTAGAAAGACCAAAAATCCAGAATGCTTTCCATTATTTGACATTTTCTCCCTCTTATCTTGATTAACAAACACCCCCTAAAAGATAAATTTGCTCCAATGGCAGGTACCAAAATAGGGGTATCATTAATATTTTAATATTTTTTATCAAATTTTAAATTCAAATAATCAATTAAAATAAATTCTAATAATTAATTTAAACTCTTAACAATTAACTAAAATACTTATTTTAAATTAAAATCAAAATATATAATTCTAACATAAAATAATCAATTTAAATCCTAACAATTAACTAAAATAAAAATATTTATTTTTATATATAATTGATAATTAATTAACTAAAATAAAAATAATTATATATGTATAATTGATTATATATAGCCTCTTGCCTCTCCAAAAACTTCATTCCCCCTTCTGCGCCTCTCCCTCTTGCCTCCTTCCATCAACGGCTCGCCCCCATCGTCGCTCGATCACTCCTCGCCGCCTCGCCCTTATCGGCTCTCACCTCAATTGCTCGCCTTGCTTTCGCTTGCTGCCTCTCTTGATTCTTCTTGCTCCATCGCTCGCCAACGTTGCTGCCTCGCCCTTGCCCCTCCGTCGCTCGCTACCTCTCTAGCTCTCTCTTGCTCCGTCGCACGCCTCGCCTGAAAACCCTTGCTTCAGGTAATCTATATTTATTTTATAATATAAGTTGAAATAAAGTCGTTGAAAATGACAGTTAGAGTTTGCATCTTTTTCTTTTTCTCTTTCCAGTGATTGTAAAAATGGCACCCCAAAAGAGTTGTTGCCATTTTACAACTCCATATACCACCCCCGTTGGAGTAATTGATTTTTAATTCGGGGGCCACTTTGACAGTTATAAAAATGACACTCCAAATGCCACTCCCCGTTAAAGATGCTCTTAGACTGCAATCTGGTTTTTACTTTACTATATAAAAATCATCACAAACAAAGGAGAAATGGTCCCCCTTGTAGTCTCACCATGGGATTGCCCCTTTGCTTCCTCTATAAAAGTTGTCATTTAATCCACTATTCTTAATGATACATCTTAAAGACACTAAAATTATGAAATTGGTTTCCTCACACTAAAATAAAAATATTATTAAACATTTTGAATTGACCACTCCATTTGTGAGTAGAGGAATATTGGGGTTCGGTGGGAACCTTTGCCTCTATATAAGACAGGGAGAATGGGTGGGTGGCTTTGGACCCTTAGTGACTAAAGAGACTGTGAGATTCAAGTGGAAAGAAAATAATACAGAGGCAAGAAGCTTTAGCTAAGGAGAGAAAGGTCTTAGAAAATAATAGATATTCTCCCAATTTTTCATTTATCATTTTTTATTTTAAGTAATCCTAGATTGTATTTGTATTTTTACATGTTTTGTTTTTTAATTTGATCTCGAATATTTTGTGCTACTAATGTTAGATTTTTCCTCCATTATTCTCGTAATTTTTACATTTATGATGCTACATTATTCTCACTCTTTTTGTGTTTCTAATTCCAGATTATTCTCGCACTTTTTATATTTTTAATTCCAAATTATTCTCACACTTTTTATATTTATAATTTTAGATCATTTTCACACTATTTGCATTTCTAATTTCAAATCATTCACATTTTTTACGTTGATAATTTATTTTATAAATTCTTTCCTCAATTGTTTGAAGGAAAAAAATAAGCCCTTCATTGAGACTGTTGAACCAAGTCCAAGCATGATCTGTTAAAGTTAGAAAGCCCAACACATAATAACATCTTCTCAATCATGTAACAGCATGACAGACTCATAATTTTGTATGTACTCGTGGAAATCTATCTTGGCAGAGTACGATTTAATCTGGGGCATTTTTGAATTTCAAAGGAAGCAATTTTTCCCTAATTTCTATGGTGAAGGAGGTTTTCATTCCGTCCAAGTCTTCTTCTGCAGTTGGCAATTTCTTTTGTTCTAAAACTTGCTCGATTATTCATTTCATATCTTCAGCATCTCAGGCAGTGATATTAGATTGTTTTATCTGTGGCCATACAAGAATAGGCATGGCAGTGTATCAAAAAGGGTTGAGGATCCTTACCTTGGCTGATCCGATTAAAGCATATTCTGTATCTCGACTGTGACTTGGCCCAATTCATTCTCACCATCTCCAGTCTCCCTACCTGTTTTAACACATCATAATGCAACCTGGAAGCCTGACTCGCAACAGCCATCATCATACTGCATCAAGACAATCAAGAAAACAAGGAAAAGTCTAGAAAGCTCGACAGGCTTATCGACCACCTTACCGAAAGGGGGCACAAAGACAATTTTGCCCCCGCCCACTTTTCAAATTTGCAAAGTGGGCCATGCTCTCTCCCTGCTCACCCATCTCCCTTCCATGGCTGCCGCCTCGCCACTCCACTCGCCTCGCCGTCGCACCTCGCCGCCTCTCCCCCATCACCTCGCTACCCTCGCCGATCGACGCTGCATCTCGAAGATGCAGCGACGGTCAACGAGGTGAGGCGAGGCGGTGAGGCCTCAACCTACATTGATCCACCAAGAGTTGGTGTTTTGACCTCAGCCCCCGTCGCCTTTCATTTAATGCACCACAAATTAATTTCAAACAAGCTTAAACCCACAGTATAGTCAAGTTCTTTGTCCCATAACCAGATCCCAAGAATGCAACAACAAAGGAACACCCATCAAATTACTCAGAGACATACATACATTCATAAATATACTCAAAGCTACATACATACATTCATAAATATGCATAAACAAAGTTGTTAAAACTCGAGAATTTATAGTGGGATAAAATGAGAGTCCATAAAATCGAATCGTAAACTTTTATCATAAAATCTTAAAATTTTATAAACTATTAAAAATAACCTTTATGTATGTAAATAAACTTTTATGTTTTCCTAGAAGGAAAACACTTATGCATCGCTTGACACCAATATGAACATAGAGACAGGAAGCAGAATCTGTCTGGAACCACTTTGTTTGGGCTGTCTGCTTTAAACATTTTTATTTACATATGCACAACACAAACACAAACAACAAACATGTTAAGAGTGATTACTTTGCTTCTTTTTTTTTTATGCTAATGAATTATAAGGGTCTGCAAGAAACGAATTCATACACTTGAGACAGGAATCTAAACAGAAGAAAAGCGAGATCCATAAGACTACCACATTCAGGCAATTGTTAATTGGAAGGGAGGCTTGTGACCACTTATCTATTGCTTTAGAACTTCTACTCCAGTGATGTTGGACAAGGGATCTACCTAGCTACTTATTTCTAGTTAATTACTTGGAATTTGAAATTAATAACATCTTTAATTTGAAATTAATATACTTACTTATATTATCTCCTAACTTTGTCCTGTCGTCAACACTGACAATAACATGATCCTTGTTATCTGGCCATGGATAGAACAATCGTTAAGAAAATAAACACACAAAGATGGTCGTACAACACTTAAATAAGGTTGATACTCACATTCAAGACCAACAAATAAGCAAACAAAGAGCAAACTGAAGATGGCAATGAAATGCAGTGAACTCGCAGTGGGCGCCATTGATAGACTTCGATATGGCTTTTTAGTTTTAGAAACAAGGTTTTTATAGACAAGGTCAATAAAAACAAACAAGCCCGACTTTTGTTGACCAAGTAAATTAGATTTTAGATACATTTATGACTTGTAACAAATCTTTTGTTCTTTCTAATCAAAGCAATTAAATAACATTCAATAGCCTTCAACAAATATTTTCATTAATTGTCCAAAATGCCCTTGCAAGTTCTAGTTGTGATTGAATTCATCTAATTCTGTGAACATTGAAAAATGACTTTTAAGTGAGCTCACATTCATGACCAGTAGATAAGCCAAGGAAGAACAAACTACAGATGCCAATGAAAGGCAACGAGCTTGTAGTGACCATCATTGATAAACTTTGATAATGGCTTCTTAATTTTTGAAATAAGGCTTTTTGATTGTGTAAGTTAGTTAGAAATACATTTATAACTACCAACAAATTTTTTGTTCTTTGCAGACGAAGCTACTAAACAGCATTCAATACTTCTCAACAAATATTTTTATTAACTACCCAAAATGTCCTTGGTATCGGACATGAAAGTTTCTTTTCATCAGGCTCAAGTAGAGACACCAAATAAAGATAAAGAGGGGAGTTCTCACTTTCAAATTTTAGAAAACCCCCAAAAGAAAAAGAAAAGATCTGTGCCTTACTCAAGTTCCTAGTGAAAACCAAGCAAGATTTCATTTCCTCCTCCTAATAATAATTATAATAATAAAATTCTCTGAATTAAATCTGTACTTTCATCTGACCTAGGCCTAATATGCTAGTAGTTACATTCATAACATTAGGGCAAGTGCCATATTTAGGTTGCATCAAATAAAGAAACTACTAAAGCAAAGGTTGCTAAAAGCGAGAAACATGTTAACGAAGTAAAGAACTATATTACCTTACAATGTTTCAATATCCTTATATGCACTGCATATATCTCCAATCCCCATCTCAGATTCATCTAAGAGTGAAGAATCCTCTAAACTGCTCAAGTTGTCTTCCTTTTCCGATTGCACATACACAATGTCTTCCTCAAATTCACTCTTGAATAAGCTCGGATCCTCCATCTCTTCAAAATCATCAAAACTTTGAATTTTCTTCTGCCTTCCTCTATAACCAGTAAGGCTTTGGACCTTCTCCTTCCAAAGGACATATGGAAGTTTCTCAATCAACTCAGAACCTTCATATGCTTCAGTCAAAAACACACTAGCTCTCTTCCCCCTCTCAGAAACATAGAATATGCCAAAATGTTTTAGTAAAAGCCTCATCAACTTCTGAGGCATCACAAGCTCCCTCCTGAAATGGGTCAAATGATCAGTTACTAACCTCTTCTCAATAGTGAAGCTAAGTAACTCATGCATCACAGCAACTGCTCTCTTATCAAATTCTAGCGACCCGGCTTTCAATCCACGAGCATCTGCATAAGGAGACAAATAGGGGCGCTTTTGAAAATGGTCAATCTTCCCACCATATCTATAGACCTTCTTGTAATCTGGTGGGAATTTCAATGCAAAAGAGAGCGTAAGTAATCCAGGTTGGTGATCCTTTGACATCCCAATCGCTTTCTTCTCCAATTCAGTGATGGCCCAAGACGGATTCCAGGAAACAAGCTCCAAAAACTCAATATCGTCCTCATTCTTAACCACCCTAAAGTGTTGAGGATACCTATAAATCCAATTTCTCCGAAAATGAATAGGAAGACTGAAGTCTCTTCTGTAATGGGCAATTTTGTCCAACGGTAATCGCTTATCAATAGACATCATCAAAAACCTGGTCACATGCTCGGCTGCCTTCTCCGAGTAGGTTTCAATGATCCTCTCCTCTTCGTGAACCAACTCTTCAGCTTGTTTCGTCATCCCACACCACAACACCCCTTTGTGGTCCTTGTACAGTTCAAACAACTTCGGGCATTTTCGAATGAAGTCCGAAATCTTATTGGGCTTTGGCAAGTTGATTTGCCTCCTATAATGATCAAGTGACCTTACAGGTATGATTTGTTCAGGTTCTTGCTTCAAGATCTCCAATAAAAACAACACTTTTGAGGCAATCTTCCACTTCTCTGTCGCAATTTCAAGATCGTGAACTCTCTTCTTCTTGCTTCGGTCTTGGATTCGCTTGCTTGTTGTCATAGATCGATATTGTGACATCGAATATATTGTGCTAAGAAAGGACTTCACACAACGATGCTGAATTGAAAAAATTGCACATTTGACAGAAGCGACATTTGATTTATTCAAGTTAAGTAAAACCTTGATTGCTCCAAAAGCCATCCTATAGACGAAATGCGAGAGAAAGAGAGTGTGTAAAAAATAATTAGCAGGAGTATGGTTGCAAAAAATAATAAATCCACTGGTTTCATTTCACTCACCTCTCTCTCTAGCTCTCAATCCAAGTCCAAGAGAGAGAGAGTAAAAAATAATTAATTAGCGTATGCTTGCAACAAGTAATCAATCCACTGGTTTGGCTTCACTCACCTCTCTTTATTGCTCCGTCCAAGTCTCTTTTTTTTTTGTGTGTGTGTGTGTTAACCACCAAGTGTTTGTTAAAAGGCCAAAATGAGAATTGAAACCCACTGCTCCCTCATTAGGCGTAAGTGTAATATGGCTGCGGGCATTGAGTAGGGGAGCCAGGAATCCAGTGCCGGACCTGAAATTTGGGGGCCCTGAGGCAAAATGTAAAAATGGGCCCCCTAGTACATCCAAATTTTATTTTTTTATAATAAAATATAAATAAATAAATATTTACACCATATCAAAGAATAAAATTAAAAAAAATTTAAGTTATCAATTAAAAATTACTTTAATAGACAAAAATATCAATCAGTTCGAATATTTTTTTCTCAATAGCCAATCTTGTGTTGTGACATAATTGCCAGATTCAGCCAACATCAATAAAATAGACATACGCAAGCTATCCAAATCTCTGAATGCATTATGCATCATAAACAAAACGAAGTGAAGGAGCAACTAACTGCTTAAAGTTGCAGCAGATCTGGAGACTGGAGTTGGAGCTTCTGAGAAGCAGATCTGAAAGAGTGAATCTGATGAGCCAATCGGCAATCGAGAGGCAGCGAGCGACGGAGCAAGGGGCAGCGAGCCACCGGCCACGAGCACGAGGGCGAGCCGGCAAGGGCGAGCGACGGAGCAGCGAGCCACCGGCCACGAGGGCGAGGCGAGCCGGCGAGGACGAGCGAGCGCCGACCGAGCAGCGAGAGGCGAGAGAGAGAGGGCGAGAGCGAAAGGGCGATGGCGAAGGGCCACAGAGCAGCAAGAGGAGAGAGAGGCAGTGAGCGACCGGCGACGGATCAGTGAGAGGAGCGAGGGCGAGCCGCCGACGGCGATGGAGAGGGCGAGGGCGAGGCGCGCCGGAGCGAGAGAGGTAGGGCTAGGGCAGCGAACGAAAGAGAGGGAGGGAGAAGGGTCGCGAAGAAGGGGCGGGCGGATGGGCCTGGGCAATGGGCTAATGAGTTGAATAGACAGATTAAGCCTAAACCCTGAGGCTACATATCATATTCAATCTAGTTCGAATAATTAAATGACACTAATGAGTTGAATGTTCACCTCGGTGGCTTAAGGAGGTGATGCGGTGGTGGTGCCTCGATTGTGGTCGAGCGAGAGCGAGAGACAGGCAGTGAGCGAGATCGAGGCGCCGAGGGCGAGCAAGCGATCGGCGACGGACGGAGCGAGCGAGAGCGAGAAGGGTTTGCACAAGGGCAAGGGGAGAAGGGGTTGGGCGGTTTGCAGAGGCCAGAGGGGGTGGGCTGCATGATTGGGGTGGGCTCAACCATGGGCTAGATCCAGTTGGGCTGGCCTATTATTAAAAATTCATTTTCTTTATTTTATAAATTTAAATTTGATTATGGGCTCACATGTGAATCCGCCCTGACGCCACGCCAGTGCCGAAAAAGCAGAGAAAGAGATCGAGAGCACCGTAGTCCTACTCGTTGATCATCTCATCCTTTTTATACTTAATTTTTTATTCTTTATATTTTTTCTTTATTTGGCGCTTCACAAATTAAAGAACTGAGATGATAAATAAATATACATACAAACATACGTATATATGTGAGGAGAATTGTACATATTTTTTTTAGAAAAATTATATATTTTTATTAATTATTTAAAATTTGTAGTGTAACATTTTATTATGAGATTCTAGATATGCATTAACTTAAAATTGTTGAATTATTTTTTGTTTTTTATAATAAAATTCTTATTTATTAAAAAAAAACACAATAATACAATAAGTTTATATTTTTTCAAATATTACGAATTCATAAATTTATTCAGACATTTCAATTTTGATAATTGTATTCTAATTAGATACAATTTTATCTAACACCTAAAATTAATTTATGATGCATGTGTCGTTATTGATGTGACACGTCATCTATTATAAAAAAAAATATAGATGGAACCCACATATATATATATAAAAAATAAAATTATATATATGGATTCTATTTATACGTGTACATGTGAATTCTACTCTTATAATTTTTTTTATAACAAGTGATTTATCACGTCAACAATGATACATGCATTCAAGATTTATTTAGATATTAGATAAAATAGAAATTAATTCATACAATTGACAAAATTAAAATATTTAAATAAATTTATAAATTCATAAAAATATTTTAATTTTTTTTTTTTACTATATGCCCTCTTTTGAAACTAAAATGAATACAACATAACAAAACAAGAATTGGCAACATTTTCAATAAAGAGGGTTCATTTGGGAATTTTCTAGGACTCCACAAGAACAAGATTCATTGAACTTGTTGCCTACTCTTTTGAATCACTAAATGAATATTTAGTGAAAGAGAAGCCATATACATGTATATGAAGGAGAAAGTAAACTTTATTTATAGAAGGAAGGAAAGTGACATAATAGGCATAGGCACGAGGAGATGGCTAAGCAATGCTGTTGTTGCTGCTACTGCTGCTGCCATGACAGATGTGCTGGCATTGCTTAAAAGTTCTAAAACATCCATTATCTTTCTTAAACGAACAACACCAGCATGGCACGGGTACCAGTTTGAACCCACTGCATAGTGCTGGGAAGCAAATTTTGTTTGTAGTTGTTGGAAGAGAACTCAAATCCACACTCGTACCCGTACCCGTATTAATTTGTTTGTATACGTGGCCTTCGTCATCACCTGTACTGTTGGAAGTAAGTGTGTGATTTTATTTTTAATTTTATTTATCTTTTCTTGCTTGGTCTCCAAGATGTTCTAGAACAACTTGGCCCCAAGTTCTTCTAGAAATACTTGGCCTCCAAGCACTTTTTGATTAGCTTGGTCTCCAAGTTTGATGATGTCTATATATATGGGTTGTGTTAGCACATTTTAAAGTGTGAAGTTTTCCATTCTCAACAAGCTCTCAAGTGTTCTCTCTTCTCAAGTTTGTCTCTCATTTGAGTTTAGTTCTTTGAGTATTGGAAGAGCTTATTTTCTTGAGTTTTTTCCATCACTGAGAGTGAGCCCATCTTGAGTTCTACTAGCTTCGGTTGTTCGTGGCTGCCGTTCACCGGAGAGGTCGTTTCATCCTGCTGAGACAGTCGCCGTAGTCTGCTTGCTGCCGGTGCAGGGCGCTAACTGTCTTCAGGACAGCGCAAAGCGCGACTCGACCTACTTTTGTTCCTATCTCCTCCACACTCCAACTACAAGCGTTGCTATTCAACCGTCGTCTCTGCTCTACTGTTTGGTCTGGTAACATCTGTTATCGTTCATTTGTTGTTATAAGCTTATGTTGCCATTAATATCAGCTATTATAAGAGTGGTCAAGTATATAGTTTATGTTTCTTGTACTGTAATGGGTTTGAATTGATATACTTGTATCGGGGAGGGTTATTTCTGTATTATCATTCTAGTGAAGTTTTTATATATATATTCTCTCTGTATCCCTAACATGTACATACACACATACAAACATACATATTAGTTAAGAAGAAGTGTATATGTACTGTGTTAGTGTATAAGGATGATTACTCAGTTAATGTCAATACGTACTCTCACACCCATAACCAGCGTATATGTTGCCCAGGAAGACCAAACTGCAGACACAAATAAAATGGATTAACCCAATGCCAATGGTTGCCATGGATGCCTACCTCTCATATGACTTCTTAGTTTGGTTTGGTTGGGAAATAGCTAGGCGATTCATATTTATAATGATCCCTCCCACCACCCAACAAATAACATTAATTGCCTCCTAACAAATATTTTTCATTAGTGTCATCAATGAATTAACATATTAGTTATATATTTATTGTGGGACCACACGAAAGGTTGAGATTTAGGGGATTGACATTCTTAATGGAAGAATATTTTGATCCAAATTTAGGGGATTTACACTTTTAATGAATTAGCATATTAGTCATACATTTATTCTTTTGCAACCCAAAAATATAACAAAAAGTATTTTAAAAAATTATATAAAAATATATCCTCAACCTCAACTTTTTCCTTGCATTTGAAAGCCCTCGTTTTATCAACGACACGTTAAATATGTAATGGGTAAGTGATAAAGTTCTCGATTACTTTAAAGTGTTTTATTCAACAATTTTTGGAAACTATTGCTAACATGATTCCTGTTAATTGCACTTTAAACTCTCAATCTTCTAGAATTAGTATACAAGTTCTTAAAGGATTTTTGGAAAAATATAAAGGCCTTATTTTTTTATAGAAAATTTCGAAAAGTCCTTCCAATTGCAAGATTTATATAGCGAGTTTTAAAGTTTTGGAAAATGATAGTGAAGCCCTTGATTATTTGAAAAATCATAGAAACACCCAGACATATTTTGCCAACTCAGTGACATGAAAATATTATATGATTGCTCAAGTTAATGATATTGGTGGACATGTGAATTATCTCCAAAATGAACTAAGGGAGTAATTATTTATGTGATGACATATGTTTTAATCCAAAAGTATTTTGATACGGCCAATACTTAACCTTGTTAAACATCAAATATGACATAGTGAATACTTAATATTTATTATTTACATATATTGATTACCTAATATAATTTAAAATAATATATGAGTTACACCAGAGCTAAACTAGAAAAAAAAACAAAATAAATGAATAATAGGAGAAGAATCGACCAAATCGATCATTTATTATGTCTTATCTTTTGCCTTCAATCAGCATCTATCTCCCATTTCTTGTCCACCTAAATGAAAACAAAACTAAGTATTTCATCAGTTGTTGTTGTCTCGACATATCACCACCATTTTTATTTATTTCAACCAACTCCTTTCGTGACTGACCCATCATTCCCTTTCTCTGATTGGCAATTTATGACCAATCCCCATTTATTCATCATTTTTCCTCTACTCGACGACCGACGAGTCACAACCAACCCATCATTCCCATTATTTTTTGCTTCGGCCAATAACCTACAATTGACCCACCATTTCTTGTCATTTTTTATATTAATCACCTACTCATAATCTATCTAGTGGTGAGTTTGTAATCTATCACCTTTTGAGCATGGTATTTTGTTATTTTGTTTTTACGTGCTTAATAACACATTTATTACAAAGTTAATGTTGGCTAGATAATTATATAGTCCATAAACATAAATTATAAAAATTAAATATTCAACAAGTAAGACTAGAGTTCAAAGGTGATATATTTTTTATGTAAAGTTCAAATAGGAAAATATGAGCTTTGCCTAGTTATTTACTATATATTGCATTTAGGGGGTATTTATTAAAATAAACAAGATAAGATTTAAATATTTTGTGGACAAAAATATCAAATGGTCAAAATAAGAGTAAAAAATATTAAAAAACTTTTATCAAATTATTTATTAAATTTTTTAGAATGTATTAAGAAACATACGAGTCATTTTTTCTTATTTATAAGATTTAAAATAAATTTATTTAAAATTGAGAGATAAATTTATCCATACAATTTTAGATAAAAAATTATGTAATTTCTTTTACAATAATTATTAAATAAATTTAATAAAGACAATAAAAAATATTTTTATCTATAATACTTTTTATATCTAATTTTTATTAATTTATATCTTAATTAACAAATACTATAATAATACATAACACAAACTCGCACCGGTTAGTAACGAATTGTTTTTGCTCAACTCCTTAATTTTGTATTATATAATATTTAAAAGTTTGAAAGGAATAGTATTTAATTAAATAATTTTAAACATAATAAATATAAAAAATTTGTCCGTAAACTATAACTGCGGTGATAATTCTAGTAGACCGGCCCAAACGAGTTAGAAGGCGTCGCCTCCGACCACAAAGACCAGTCGTCCATTGAGCCCTATTTTTCTATCTCTCTTTCGGCCGAAGATCGGAGGGCGGCGGCGATGGGCGGCGACAGGAAGTCCAAGAAGAAGAGAAGAAGTTCCCTCTCTGCCTCTGATTCTGAAGGTCACTCGTCCATTCATAATTCATTCATCCTCCATCTCTTCCTCTCTGTAACCCTGCATATGGATTTATCGAACTTGGACTGATCCATTTTCTGTATTTTTGCAATTCGGTAGACGAGGGGAAAACCAAAAGGCGTAGAACTGGAGAATCGAAGAGCGAAAAGAAAGACAAATCCAAGAAGAAAGACCGCGACAAGTCCCATAAATCCTCCAAACACCGCCACCATTCTCATAGAGGTCCATGCTATTTCCTTTTTCTTTTCTACGAATTCCTTGATACGTACGAACTGTGCAAAAATGTTTGGATTGGATTCTCTACTCGTTTTTGGTTTCTTCACTCTCTTTCTAGCGTGCTCTGTGATCCTAATTGGGCATTGTTGTTCCTTCCAAATATTAAATTAATTTATTTGGTATTAGGGTTTGTTCTTGTGTGTTTGAGAATTTAGCTTATTGGAAATAATAAAAGTCCTACGAGGAGAACCCGTAGATGTTTGCCACCGCTATTTTCACAACCAATTTGATGGATTCTGAGAACATCCTCTTTAGTGTACTCTCTTCTGGTAGAACGGCTCTTAATATATTTTGCATTCAGACAAGTTTATGGGATCCGATTTCCCTGATAGAAAGTGACTTAAATGCTGCACGTTGCACGACATGGCATTGTCTTTGTACCCACTTCAACAA
This sequence comes from Diospyros kaki, assembly GCA_036245055.1. Lineage (NCBI taxonomy): Eukaryota > Viridiplantae > Streptophyta > Magnoliopsida > Ericales > Ebenaceae > Diospyros > Diospyros kaki. Next base: position 351,242 of record BSEG01000011.1, read on the forward strand.
GTATGATGCTCAAATAGAATCTTAATTGTGCTGCTTTCTTTGCATTGCGCCAGATAAGAAGTCAAAGGCAAAGGGGAAGCACCAGAGTAAACATGACAAGCATGATGGCAAGCTGGTGCGTTTTCTATTTTTGTCCTATTTGCTTTGTTTCTTGCTTGTATTTTAGTGCTTTCATATTACTCCAGATAACCCAAGTTCTTTCTGCGTGACCTGCGGTAGTTGAGGAAGTTAACCAAATATTTTTACCAGTTGGGTTTGTCTTGCTTAGAACCTTTCAATAGTGTCTGTGATTGTGGTTGTTTGAAAGATTTTAACCATGAATGTGCAATGGTTGTCTGAATATCCAGCGTTTGGGGCTGCACGGACACGCGCACACAGGATATGACTCACTGCCCTGCACCGCACTAACAGTCTGTCTACCTAGCTTAGTCTTCTAACCTTCTATAGAGACCTTTGTGAAGACTGTCTATGTAGGAGGGATGGTAGGATATGAGGCCTTGGAGAGGAAGAACAAAAAAGAAAATCTTCAAATCATAATTATGAATGTCAAACACGTTGTGATTTTAATTATATGTGAGCCATCTCTAAATCCGAAGGACCCTTTGTCTGGATAGCTAGAAATCCAATAGTTTGGATTTATAGCATACCTTACCGGATGAAATTAATGCTTGATATGTTGTTGTCGTGATTACAACTCCCAACCCAAGTCTCCAACAAGCCTTGATATGTTGTTGTTGATGCTACTGCTTGTATTTTTTTTTATTATAGTTAATAATATGATGAAATTGATAGCTAAATTACATCTGTTACAAGAGTATAGCACTCAACTGCAAAAATGGGGACTAAATTTCAAAACAAATTCTATTTTTTGTGTAACAATCTGCAGATATACTACAGCTAGATATCTCAAGTACACTTGAAGTAAATACATGAGAATCTTATCAACGAGATCATGCTAGCTAGCTAGGGGAAGTCTTCTATAATAAGGATGTTTTTTTATTCTCGTTCTAGTAATTTAGCATTTGCCCTTTTGAGCGGGCATTTTGGTGTCCTTAACTCCTGGTGGTAGTGGTACTGAAACTTGGTCTGTCTCTCAGAAACTGAAATTCCAAGAGCTGTCTACCGATGACTACTTCTCGAAGAACAATGAGTTTGCAACCTGGCTGAAGGAAGAGAAAGACGTGTTCTTTTCAGAACTCTCGTCGGAGTCTTCCCGGGATCTGTTCTCACAATTTATCATTGATTGGAACAGCGAGAAGCTTGATCCCCGATACTACGAGGGCATTGCGGCAGGGCCCCGGACAGCCCATAAATGGAAAATCAAACAGTAGAGTCAGTTGATTTTCCATACTGTTTGTTATGTGTCCTGCTTGCTTTGTTCTCTTTGCTTTGCTAAAACTAAGTACATAAACATAGCCTGTAGAAATATACAATGTTATTTGCTGATCTGTTGCAATTCATCTAATCTACTTGAAAGAGGATGATGGAGTGCAGTTGTTTTCTCTGTATGCATGAGATGAGAATGATGATTTTTAGGTTAGGCAAAGCTCTTTAATGTTGCACTTTGGGATGTTCATTCATTCCAGATTGGACTCGATCAACCTCGAATTAGATTGATTCGATCTGGTCTTAAATATTTTTTTTTAACTTTAAAAAAAATATGCATATTTATTTTTATATATATATTATCCAAACATAAGAAAAATTTAAACAAGAATCAACACAATACAATATTTTCATAACGTATTATAATATAATGTAAATTATATTATTATTATTAATAATTAATACATAATATTATTTATTTTAAACCGATTTTTGGTCTTGGAGCAATCTCGGATTGGACTGAATGGAAAATCGATTGAAGCTCATAAGTGGATCGAAAACTAGATCCAGATTTAACTCATTCAGATTGATTGTTTAAATTGAATCCAAATTTTACAACAAAAAAAAAAAATCAATTTTTTAAAATTAAACTTAATATGACAAACGTTTAAAAAAAGTTTTTTTTTTTCCACTAATTTGAAGATTTGGGTAATGTGATTTTTTGCAAAATTTTTCTTTATTTTTTAACACAAATTTCAATTACTAAAAGAAAAATCTCTGTTTTTTTCTCTTTTGTCTTAATTTTATTGGCTGTGTGAATTTTTAAAATATACTTTATATGTTTTGCTTAAAAAACACGATATTTAAAAAATATGTAATCTTTAAAATTTTAATAAATTTAAAAATAATTTTGTTATTGTATCAATATTTATGTTTTTAAAATTTATTTAAAAAATAATAAAAATTAAACCACAATTTATGATGAGGAAAACTTATAAGGCATTAGATAAATATATATAATTTATAAATCAAGGATTATGCTGCACGAACTAACGGTTAGCTCTCTTTGAATAACCCAGTTTGTTCCTCTCACTCTCTCCACCGAAAATCTCTCTCTGTGTATCTCCGCTGCTTGAAAACCTCTAGAGTGACGTTGCGGTGCTGCCACCGTCAGTCCTTACCAGCAAAATGGTCTCATTCACCTGCTCATTCACCTACTATGTCTCTCTCACTTTGTTTCTCTATCGCGTGTCCACCTCTGGCGTGACGTCGCAGTGTTGCCACTGTCGATCCCCCTTTATCTCTTTCTTTTCCTTCTTTCTCTCTTTCTTTTCTAGTTTTTGCTAGCGTCTGCTACACTTCTTCTGACAGAAACACCCCAAAATTTGGAGAAATCGAACGTTCATAAGTGATTTCGACTTCTAATGTCTCTTGCGTTCAAACTTTCCTGGTAAATTTTCCAGGAAATTTTTCATGTCCAAAGGAGAAAAAGCAATGGATGAGAAATATTTACTTGAGATTTTCATGTCTAGGTTGTTCCTAGAGTCAAACAACCTCGAAATTCTACTGAGGAACCTAATTTCGCAATACCGAATTCAAAATCGACGTTAGAACAAAAGCCAGAGTTGTTTGCAGATAGATCTAATCTTGCTTGTTCTCAGCATCTCTGTCTCAAAAAATTTATCAAATTACTCTACATTTTTTGTTCTCTAGTCGGAGATATTTTAGGGAAGCTCATAATCGATAATGTCCAATTCTGGAAGCGAGTTTTCAGAATGATTAACAATATACAAAAATGCTACGAATTAAATATTTCAATGGATGCCATGAATTGAATATTTCAATGGGTTTATTTGGGTTGTTCTTGTGCTGTTGCTACTGTTGTTGATGATGATGATGGATGGTTCATTTTAATCTTGTTTTTTTTTTTTTAATGAGGAGTTTATTATATAAGTTGTATAGAAAATCTTTATGAAAGTTAAAAATACTAAGTTTTATCAAGATATATTCATACTAAGTTGTATATAAAATCGCTGCAACGGCAACAAACGACAAGAAAGAATGAACAGGGATAGGAGAGGAGAAGCCGTGGGCGAGAGAGAGAAGGAGATGGAGATGTCAGTGGTGGTTGGAATGGCAGAGGCTGACGGTGATGAAGGATGCAACAAAGGCGAACAACAATAAAAACCGTTGATGACGGGGGCTTCAACGATGGCAAATGTGATGGAGGCAACGGCGAATACAACTACGTTAAAGGTGAATGGTGACCATAAGAAGCATAACATACGAGAGAGAGGGAGGAAGGAAAAATAGAGAGAGAGAAGAAGAAGAAGAAGAAGAAGAAGAAGAAGAAATTGGGCGGCCAAAGATGGATGACAGAACGCAGTGGGGGAGAGAGAGAGAGAAAGAGAGAGAAAAAGTAGTTGAGGAATAAGAACTTGGGTATTTAATTTGAGCTAAAAAGTTAAGGGTATATTTGTAATTTAAATTGAGGATACATCTGTAATTTTGTTGTAGTTGTCCACCCGTTTGTCTAGCCATTAGTTCGTGTAGTATAATCCATAAATGAATCAAAAAGGAATTTTTAAGATATAGGTTGAGTGGTCGGTCAAATAGTATACTGATATTAGTCTGATAGGTTGTTAGTTCGATTCTCGTTTTACATAATGAGATGAAATCTCACATAAGGTTGGTAATAAATCAAGTTGAGTCGAACTAGCCCTAGCTCGAGCTCAAATTGATTAATTTTAGCTTGACTCATAGTTGGACTCGAGTTTGATATGACTTAATTTTTTTAACTCGATGTCGACTTGATGATGACTACGAGCTGACTCAGCTCAGTTCGAAATTGACTATCACTTTACTTTTATGTATATATATATATATTTAAATAATGTATGTGATATATATTTATTTATATTTATTATAAAATTATTAAATATATATTTATATTATTAAATATTAAGTAATAAATATTTTTTTATTTAATAAATATATAAAATTAATATATATAAGTATATCGAGTTGGCTCGTGGGTCAAATGAGTCAAGTTAATGGTAGCTCAAGCTCGACTCATTTACTGAATGACTTAAATATTTAAGCTCAAACTTGGCTCATTTGTATCACGAGTTAACTTATTGAATCAATTATCGAGTCGAGTTTTAAGCCAACTCAAGAGTAGTTTAGTTTATTATTAGCCCTAATCGCATACTTATAATTTATATTTTTTAATATAATTAAGTGTAAGAGTATCGAAAATGGCGCACGGTACTTCCATATCAATGAATTTTATTGTTAAATCAATCAAAGATTGGACGGAGAAAGGAAGGAATTTGGGGCTTTGGGTTGGGTTGGGCAGTGCTTGTGCTTCTGCTGGAGCTTCGCTGTTGCTGCTGCTATGCCTATGTCCGTTTCTCTCCTCCTCCAACTCCAACAACAGGCATAACCCTTCTCCCTTCTCCCTTCTATTTCATTCCTCAATTCATACATGCATTCTTTGATTCACAGTAATATGAGAGCTAGATTTATCCAGTTAGGTTTTCTATTCCGCGCCCCTGATTCCGTCCTCCATCATCCAGTTTTCGGTCCAAACCCCCCGATTTTGAACCTCTGCCGTTACTGGGCAACCTTTCCCGTCACGGCGCCGCCACTCTGCGAAACCCCAGACGGAGCAGCCAGTGTAGGAGAGGACAGAGGGTGCCCAAACAACTCCGGGGACGTGCTTCGGAGATGGGGCTGCTCTGACACTGAGATATCGAAGATATTTCACCGTAGGCCAGCTTTGCGCAAAGCTGATGTTCACTGCCTTCAATCCAAACTCAACTTACTGAGTGAATTGGGGCTTACTGGTTCTCACCTTGTCAGGATCATTAACTGTCGCCCCCGTTTCCTCAGTAATAACCTCAAGCAGTGCCTGGACGAGCGCCTTGAATATCTGGAAGCACTGTTTGGGTCGAGGGAAGCACTCCTGAAAGCCATTGTTCGAAATCCTTCCCTGCTCACCTATGACTTGCACGATAAGATTAAGCCTGTCGTTGACGCATACTACCAAATGGGGTTTACTAGGAAGGATTTAGTTCCCATGCTTCTATCACGCCCGACCTTGATTCCCCGGACCTCTCTCAATGATGAGAAGCTGGATTTCATTCGCAGGACTGGGATCTCCAAGGATTCGAAAATGTACAAGTATGTGGTCACCTTGACTGCCATCTCACGCATTGAGACGCTTCATGAGAAGCTGGCAAACTTGGAGAAGTTTGGGTTTTCGGAGCAAGAGGTTTTTGGCCTTTTTGGACGATCACCTTTTATTTTGACGCTATCCGTGGACAAGGTTCAGCGGAATATGACTTTCGTGTTGGGCACGATGAAACTATCGGCCAAAGCGGTCCTTGATCACCCATTCTTGCTGCTGTCCAATTTAGAAGCTGTGTTAAAGCCACGCTTCCTCCTGGCAGGCAAGATAGAGGATATGGATCTTGTCCCGCAAATTAAAGGGCCTCTAATGCTAAGGGCTCTGAGAATGGTGGAGATGCGGTTTGTTAAGGCATTTATTAAATGTCACCAAAATGCTGTTTCTGATGAATTGATGGAATTCTACACAAATGCAAAATGTGTCAAGCGATTGGCAGAATCCTCGAAGAAGACTGTGTATAAAGGTTTCCCTTTCTGAACATCTTTGGACATCAGGTGCTTATATTTTTTCTCAGAAGTATTCAACTGTATCAATATATTCTTAGTTTTTCAAAAGTAGGGATACATTATGGTTGATAATGGTAATTATATTACTTAGTTTGTACTATGGATATTATTATCCAGTTAATATTCTACCATTTTTTTAGTAGTGATATTAATAATATCAGTATAACCCAGTAATGTGACAGCATTAATATTATAGTATATAATATTAACTAAAATGAAGAAAAATTTGTTTAATAGTATTACTCAGACTTTTGCTTCTTTTTTTCCCTATTTTTTTATAAAAGCTATACTTATCAACTTTGTTTTTTATTCATAAAATGAAATTTGAACACAAAAAGTTTTTATTTTAACAATAAATACAGAAAACTAAAGATGAAGAACTAACCACAAAACTAGAAAATAGAAAACAAATGACTAAACATGTTCCTAACTGGCCTCTTTGTCTTTTATTTTGATTCTTTTTTCCCAGTTCTTCATTCCACCATGCAGGAACTGATATTGATTGTTGTAATTCATAATGCAGTTCCTTGATGAATATTTTTTCATCTGTATCCTTGTGCCATTTTTTTTTTAGAGATTCTTATGCATATGTCCTTGCATCCCAATGTTAGCATTATTATAAAAAAAAATACAGTAAATTTTAACAACAACATCAAGCCATAATCCCCCTAGCTGGGGTCAGCTGTATAAATTCTAGCTTGCTAATAAAGAAAGTTACTCATAGAAAGAAGAAGAAGAAGAAGAAGAAGAGCATCTCTTTATGCAAAGCAGCGAAGAGTGCCGCCCGCCCTCCCAAATCCCAATAGCTTACCTTGTACTCCCCGAATTAAGAGATCTGAGTTCCACAACTATTATCAAAGTGAAAACCGAAACAGAGAGACTAGAAAAGAAAAGAAAGTCACCCATAGAAAAACAGTAACATATCAAGCCTTCGTCCCTCCAGATGGGGTTGGTTGCATGAATTCTAGCTTTCCGTTCTTTTTTGTCTTGTCTATGCTTCAGGAAGGACAAATATGCACTGGAGTCCACTGCTGCCAATTACCACCATTATTTGTGCCCGCCAGCTTAATCCAGTAGGTTTCATTATTGGCCAATCAGCCACCATTACGGGCATAAAATAGAAACAGGAAATAAGAGGAAGTGATTGATGCTCTAGGAATAAGATTCTGAAGATAGGAATAAGTCCTGGTTATGAATGATTCATGACATTGTTGAATTACATATATTTTTTGCGTAAGTTCAGTATTAATGTATTACTACAGCATAGATTGGATGTCTATTCATTTTAGATTCCTTTTTTGCTCAAGAGGTGGTTAATGTTTTCTTAGTCTTGAATGTGCTCTTTTGCTGTGACTAAAGCAAGGACTGGATCTCTACAAAGTTCTCAAAGTGATTTAATTATGCTTAATAGTCTAGATTATCACCATCAATAGGTGCTCTTTATCCTTATGAAAGTTGAGTTTAATCAGAATTAATTTCAAGATTTTCATATATAAATTTGTTATGATCACGCATTTACCATTCTTTCACAGTTAGTTAAGTTTCAGAACTGATGTAGGACAGAAAAAGCCATGGTCAAACTTTATGTGAAGCATGGTGGAAAATGGTTGATATAGCCTTTTCCAGTATAGAAGTCAGGATGTGGCTTTCCACAACAAGTTGCATCTGATTATTGCTAGCAATTTCACTAAAACCTTCTGCCGCAGTGATGGGGTCCAAGGCAGGGGCCAGTGTCAATATGAGCTGTTTCAATGAAGGATAAGATCGTGTAATCAGTGATCAGAACTTCATACTTATGGTACTTCTGCTGTGCTTGAATAGTGTTCAGCTAAGTTGAGTTTGCTTACTTTTTCACCATACAAGGCCATAACAAAGCGAGAGAGAAGTTCATCTGCTAGTTAAAGACATGCATCCAGACCCTGCATTTGATGAAAATTCTTTGCCAAGGCAAGTTGAAAGATCCTTGGAGAATGTCTCTGCTGTCTTCCAGAGCATTTTTGTTCTTCTTTCTAGCTAGAATTTTTTTCCCACTTCGGACGAGAATTTCTCTGGTTCCGCTTGATTCTCTTTTGCTTGCTTTCTGATAGAGTGTATATACACATTTTCCAGCTTGATATCTATTGGCTATTCAAGTGTCAGTGCTTTTGGGAAGTAGCAGCTAAAGCTCATGATTCTGGTTTCAGCCACCTCTAACCTGTTAGTTGACTCTTGTTAAGAATTTCCAGTATGTGATTAAATGTTGTTGTTTTCTAAATGGTTGTATGCTTATTCAGATAGATAATGAAACCAGTACCAACCAACAGTTGAGCTGCAAAATTTTCAACCCTGTGGCAAACTGAAGTCTGACTCTGTCTGTGATTCGAAAGGCAACAAAAGTTGCAAGCTGAGTTTAAGGCAACACAAAGAGAATCAGATCGGGAGGGAGCATAAGTGGAAAGTATGTGAAGAATGACCATTTGGTTGCAATCGTCGTATCATGAAGAATTTTGTCTGGGTGTGCTTCCTCAATGAATGCTGGAAGTTTTGAAGTTCTTGCCGATCAAATTTTGTTGTTATTCTCTTCTATTCACACTTACTGGCAACAGAGACAGTTTTGTAGTTTGTGTTGTATTGAGTAATTGTATTGCTTCCTTTGATTCTTAATACTTTGAGCTGGAAATAAGAGAGTTTTACTCTTCTTGATTGTTGATTGTTCTACCCCTTTCCTTTTCTCAGCTTAGTGTCAAAGCAAGTTGATGTGCATCTCAAGTTAGAAGGATTAGCACATTCCCCTCATTCCAATGGCCAGCACCATGTTGATGTCAGCATGAAGTCACCACCTCATTAGGCTTCAGAGTAATGAAATCTGATTTGAGTCAGATTACGGGTGCTCAATCGGTCCCGACTGGTCTTAGATTGAAACAAAACTGGAATGGGCAAATGTTCGGACTGAAATTGGCAGAATGTATGCACTGCATACAGCAGTGTATGAATTGTATTTATTCTGTCTTCGATACAAAATCGAGGTGGGTCGAAATTTTATTTTTTTAATTCTTTAGACCAAAGATCGAGCTAAATTTATTCAGTCTTAAATTAGATTGAGTTTCATGGTCAAAATTAAAATTTGAATACCCTTAATCAAACTAAATATCTTTTCTTTTAGAGTCGTTGAAACCACAAGCAACTTTTCATTTTATTCGACTCAATTTAATTTTTATATTTTGATATACTTTTTATGTGATGATTTAAATTTTTTTATTATTTTGATCATATTAATGTATCTATATTTTCTATTCAATTTAATTTCTGTATTTTGATATGGAAAGAAGATGGATTAAATTAACTCATCTTACTTTATATTTTTTTTATACATAAAAATATAATAATGAAATTAACTCAAAAATATATATATACAAAGGTGTAATCAAAATAACAAAAAATTTAAATTGTCACACAAAAAATACATTAAGTATATGGGTTAAATTAATATAAATTTAAAATATAATTACAATAATAAAAAATTCAAGAAAAAAATTATACATCTCCCCGTCAAAGCTACAAAGTTTAATAATTTCTTTATAATTAATAATTAATTTTATAAAATTTTAGCAATTGACACATAGTGAGAGTATTGAAGGGTTGTGAAGATGTAACTTTATGTAAAAGGAGGATTGTTTTTATACACTTCTTTGTTGTTCGTACTTCTAATTTTGACAAAAGAGATAAATCAGATATGAAAATTTTATCTTATTATATAAAATAAAAAATTAAATTTATAATTTATTTATACAAATCTCGAATCGGTCACTTGGTCTGCTACGAGGGGAAAGAACAACTCCATGCTTAAATCTTTAAGGTGGCGTGAATTCATCAGGCCAGGCCAAGGGAACGCAGAGAGAAGAAGAAGGCTAAGCAATGCTTACTGATGAATCTGCTGGGGCGTCGGAAACGAATACGGCGCTTTTCTTGGATGCCTTTCTCCCTCAGCCCTCGCTGCACTTCTTCTCTCTGTCTTTCCCTTCCAACAACATGCATAACCTTAATCGCTCCCTCTGTTTTGGCGATTATACGGCTTGTTGGATTTGTGCGCTGTTTTGCTTTCACATTCCTCCTTTGATCGATCATTTCATCAGTGTCTGCTTTCACAACCGTTTAAAACACTGCTCTTAAGCAGTAGATAAACTCGTTTCAGTGATTCAACAATTGCATCATAATATGAAGGCTAGATTTGGCGCAGTTATCCAGTTGGGTTTTCTATTACGCGCCCCTGAAATCTTGGGCCCTCTAGTTTTTGATTCCCCTGCTCCAAAAGCCTCAATTTTGAAGCTTTGCCGTTACCGGGCAAACCTTTCCGACTTCACCACGGCAGCGGCAGCACTGCCATTAGGTGAAACCCTAGACGAAGCAGTGACAATACAAGGGGACAGCCATGGAAGCATTCATGAGCGCCTTTCCCGCCACCCGAACCCCGAAATCTCGGTTTTTCTCCACAAAGGTTTTTCAGAAATTGAGAACGAGATTGTGGGTAGAGCAGTACATGCAGCATGGTTAAAAGGTTCAAGTTCAATCCACGCGTGCACATTCCATATAAACACATTGATAAGCATGTACTCCAAGTTTAGCAAGATTGGAGCTGCTAGGTACCTGTTCGATACAATGCCCGAAAGGAATGGGGCTTCTTGGAGCACCATGATGTCTGGGTATGTTCGAGTAGGTTCATATCCAGATGCAGTTATTCTGTTTCGTGAAATGTGTGATCAAGAATCTGAGCCAAGTGGGTATTTGGTGGCTAGCTTGGTGACTGCATGCAGTAGGTCTATGATTATGTTTTTTGAAGGAATTCAACTCCATGGTTTTGTACTTAAAATTGGCTTGTTGTGGAATGTGTTCGTGGGCTCTGCATTTCTACATTTTTATGGCACATATGGGCTCGTATCTGGTGCTAAGAGACTCTTTCAGGAGATGCCAGAAAGGAATGTAGTTTCTTGGACTTCCTTGATGACTGCATATTTGGACAATGGAGTCCCTGGGGAGGTTATAAATATATACCAACAGATAAAGCATGAAGGGGTTAGCTGTAATCAAAATACTTTCACTACGGCATTTTGTTCATGTGGGTTACTTGAGGATGAGTTATTGGGTCATCAAGTGCTTGCAGATGTTATAAAGTCTGGGTATGAGAATAATGTTTCTGTTGCAAACTCTCTCATCTCAATGTTTGGCAATTTATGTAGCATACAAGACGCCCGCTATATCTTTGATGACATGATTGAGCGAGACACGATTTCTTGGAATTCAGTCATTTCAGCATATGCACATAATGAGCTTTGTGAGGAATCACTTAGATGTTTCCATTTGATGCGTCTTGCTCATGGTGCAATAAATTCAACCACGCTCTCTGCTATACTATCGATATGTGGTACCTTGGATAATCTGAGGTGGGGGTGTGGGATTCAAGGATTAGTAGTTAAATTGGGATTTGATTTAGACGTTTGTGTTTGTAATACTCTTCTTACCATGTATTCTGAGACTGGAAAACTTGAAGATGCAAAAGAATTATTCCAAGGAATGCCAGAGAAGGATTTAATATCGTGGAATTCTATGTTGTCTGGCTATGTACTAAATGGGAAGTGCCTGGATGCTTTGAAACTATTGGCTGAATTGCTTAATATGGGAAAAGGAACAAACTACGTGACATATGCTAGTGCTTTAGCTGCATGCTCAAACCCTGAACTTCTTGTTGAAGGTAAGATTGTTCATGCACTTGTTATCATGGCTGGCCTTGATGGCAATTTGATTGTTGGAAATGCACTTATAGCCATGTATGGACAGTGCAACATGATGTCTGAAGCTAAAAAGGTTTTCCAAAAAATGTCCAAGAAAGACTTGGTTACTTGGAATGCACTTATTGGTGCTTGTGCTGAAAATGAAGAACCAGATGAGGCATTAAAGTATTTTAAGTTGATGAGAGGAGGCAGCATCTCTGCAAACTACATCACAATTGTTAATGTTATTGGTGCTTTCTCAGCTCCAAGTGCACTAATAGTGCATGGAATGCCCATGCACGCACATATAGTTCATACTGGATTTGAATTAGATGATTATGTGAAGAATTCCCTCATCACAATGTATGCCAAGTGTGGTGTTCTCAGTTCGAGTAACTATATCTTTAGCCAATTGGCTGACAAGAACCCTGTGACATGGAATGCCATGGTTGCTGCAAATGCTCATCACGGTGATGGAGAAAAGGCTTTAAAACTCTTTATCGAGATGCAAAGATCTGGAGTAAGTTTAGATCAGTTCAGCTTATCTGCTGCCCTTGCTGCTTCTGCAAACTTGGCTATTTTAGAAGAAGGGCAACAGCTTCACTGTCTGGCCACTAAACTTGGATTTAGCTCATATTTGTATGTTATAAATTCTACCATGGATATGTACGGGAAGTGTGGGGAAATGGATGATGTGCTGAAATTGCTTCCTGAACAAAAGATGAGATCACGACTATCTTGGAACATATTAATATCAGCTTTTGCTAGAGACGGATCTTTTGACAAAGCTAGAGAAACTTTTCATGAAATGATAAAAGTGGGAACAAAGCCTGATCATGTTACCTTTGTCTCCCTTCTATCTGCTTGTAGTCACGGTGGTTTAGTGGATGAGGGCCTCGCATATTTCGCTTCGATGACTAAGGAATTCGGGGTACCAGCTGGAATAGAGCATTGTGTGTGCATTATTGATCTTCTTGGACGTTCAGGCAGACTCTCTGAAGCTAAAAAGTTCATTGATGAAGAAATGCCAGTGCCACCAAATGACTTTGTATGGCGAAGTTTGTTAGCAGGTTGTAAGATCCATGGCAATTTGGAGCTGGGAAGGGAGGCAACTGAACATCTTCTCCAGTCCAACCCATCAGATGATTCAGCTTACGTTCTTTATTCCAATGTATGTGCTAATTCTGGGAAATGGGATCAGGTTGAGAATGTCAGGGCACAAATGCAATCATATCAGGTAAAGAAGCAGCCAGCTTGTAGTTGGATTAAGTTGAGAAATGAAGTGAGTTCATTTGGCATGGGAGACCTGTCCCACCCACAGACTGCTAAAATATATGCAAAATTGGGAGAGCTTAGGAAGATGATTACAGAAGCAGGTTATGTACCAGACACTGCATTCTCATTGCAGGACACTGATGAAGAACAAAAGGAGCAAAATCTTTGGAACCACAGTGAAAGACTTGCTTTGGCTTATGGATTGCTTAGTCATCCGAAAGGTTCGAGACTTAGAATTTTCAAGAACCTTCGTGTTTGTGGTGATTGTCATTCTGTTTTCAAGTTTGTGAGTAAAATGATTCAGCAAGAAATCATACTTAGGGACCCTTACAGATTTCACCATTTTAGCAATGGGAAATGCTCTTGTGGGGACTATTGGTAGAGCGGCCATTGCAAGTTTTTCTTAGAGGATGGTCAGTTTTGGAGCAAGGTTGACTTATGGGATTATTAATTTGGCATGTTAGACACAGTTGGAGCCATGTCGGGCGTTGTGTCCGTCTCAACCTTGTTCCCAAACTGATAATGCTCCAATACTGGATTATTGATTGAGCAAACTTATCCTCATGTATTTTGAACACCATGTGTTGTGCATACTTTAAATTTTGTTTTAAAAAATATTTGTGTTACAAAACATATTGATGTCAGTGAAATCATATATGCAAAATGTCATTGGACCACTGAGATTGCAGGAGATGCTACGGTGGTAATTTTTTTTATCATGACTTGTAACATGAGATTTGCTATGTTTAATGACTTCTCGAACTTGAAATTGCTTGCCATGGTTGAGACTCGATTTGCATCCACTATTGTTACGTTAAGAAGATTTAGACAAATAAAAAGTAGTTTGCAAACAATGGTTATTAGTGATAGATAGTCTATTTATTGTGACGATATTGTTGAAAAGGCAAGGTTTGTAAATAAAAAATTGTTGGATGATGAATGATGGGACAAAAGTTGATCACATTTTTGCTTTTATTGAACCAATCTATGAGAGTGAGAGATGGTCTATTTAATAATGTTGGAAAGGCAAGGTTTGTAAATAAAAATTTATTGGATGAGAATAGTGGAACAAAGTTTATTACATTTTTGTTTTTATTGAACCAATTTATGAGATGTTGAGAACAAAAGAGACAAACCTTGCCTTTATTTGATTTGTGAGATCTGAAATTTTATGTTAGTTAAAGTGAGGATTGTCATATATATATATATATATATATACAAATTTGAAATGAGAGGAGAAAGCTCAAGTTTTTGAAATATTGTGAAGAAGATAGATGAAATAAAAACAACACTTCTCTCTTTGTTATTTGGCTCATTCTTTGAATCTTGCACAATTTTAAATTTTAGTATGTTTTTGAAATTTATTATTTTATTTATTAAGATACTTGAGTAAAAAATAGATTTTACAAAATCAAACTCATATTACTTCACAAAGTGATTTAGAAATTTTCAAAATGAGAACAAGTTATTTGATGTCTTGTTTTCCAAACGAAAATGAGTAAATAATGGCTAATGTTGAGTTTGCAAAATTTTTCGGTTGCATGGAAGAATTTGGAAATGCTAAATTCTTGCGAGATAGGTAGAAGATGGATCCAAATATATCGTAATTAATTCATGGTGTTTCAACTACTTTAATTCAAAGTGTTACTATTAAAATACTTAGTCAAGTGTTTTTTTTTTTCTTTTTGTGAGAGAAACTGAATTACTTACTAATTCGTACAATCAATAACAAAAAACAAGATTACACCCTAATGAACAAAATACTTGATTTTTGTGTATTATAACTTTACTTTTGTCTCCTATCAAAAAAATATTCATAATACATGAAAGATAAGAGTAAGATATGGGATGTCATTTGACCATGAATAATGTCATAATATTATAATTTGTAAATTTATCTATTGATGAGTTTGAATTTAAGTTTATATTATTTTCAATTGACAATTATGTATCAACAAATTTAAGAAATGATGATTTTGTAATTTATGGCGATGTTTTAAATTTGATAAATAATTTGTATTTTATATCAATTTAATGATGAACTTATTTATAACTATTTTAATTATCTATAATTTATTTGATTCTTAATTAAAATATATATGGTGTAACTAAAAAATTAAATTTGTAATGTACAGACTAAATTACATAAAAATTGTCATCCCTAATGTTTTTACATATAATGTTATATTGCTTAAAATTATTTATTAATTAACACTTTAAATTATCTATAAACCCTATTTGTTAATTGAGTGATATCAAAAAATTTTATGGCACAAAATATTTTATCTTATTTTAAAAATCGCCAGACATTTCTATTTGAATTATAAACAAAGATTATAACTTATGAGACTAATTTCATTCAATGGAATTAAGAATTATAATTATGATGATAATTATGAAATCCTCATAGAAAATAATGATGATTAAATATTCATTATTAATGTTAACAAATATTAACATATGCATATTTATATTTAAATTTTTTTAATACACCAAGAAATTTCTTATTAGGTTAATTATACTTTAGTTTTTTATGATGCATAAAAATATATTAATAGCACTTTAAGAGCGTCGTTTTAGTATTTCTGAAACGTTTATCTTTTAAAACGTCAAAATATTTTAAGTTATTTTTGTAATTTTAAAAATATTTTAAAACTTTTTTATATATTAAAAATATATCAAAACTCATTTCACTCCACAGAAATATTAGAGACGAAATAATTATTTCTCTAATTTAATTTTTTTAGAATTTATTTAAATATATTATAAAATTTATGTTTATTTTTAAATTAAATAATTTTTATATATATTATTTTATTTACGCATTTTTTTACGTTTTCTATTTATGTTTTGGTGTAATTTAACACGATTTTAGTTGTTTTATAATAATATATAGACATGAATAAAGAGAAAAATAGTAGAAGAAATAAGGCAAGGAATAAAAAGCGGTGGAGGGTTTAAGACTGCAAAAGAAAGGGCAATCCAATCCGTCTCTACTGCTTGCCATTTGCGTTGCCGATGATGATGATGATGTTTGCAATCGGAGCATCGGCTTCATCGTCGTGATCGCCATTACATTAGGGTTCCTCTTTCGCCTGTGTTGTAGTTGGGTTGCCCGTCGAATTATACTTCTATCTTGCTCCCTTCTTGCTTGCCGACTCTCTCTCTCCCTCTCTCCCCCCCCCCTCACTGTATGCTTCCTATATCTGATTAATAAATGGCATCGGCTCTCTTCGCGAGAACTCTCCTCGCCCATCGCTTCTTTCAATCCTCACTGCCTCTCACTCCCAAGCCCCCCCAGTTGTTCTTATCGTCTTTCTTCAGTGTAAGTAACTTACCCCCCGTATTCTACTATTGATTATTGCCTGATTCTACTTCGGCCATTCCCTGTTATCTACTCACGCTTCTTAATTATAATCTTGCTTTGGTAATCGTTTTGCCGGTTTTCACTTGTTCCGATTGTAATTGAAATAGGGCTTTTTAGTTTTTGGCACTGTACTAGTGACTTGCTTTTGGAGTCCATGGTCTTATTTTTAGTTACGTACATGCATCAGTCCATGATCCTCATGGTTGCTTTTCTTCCTTTCATTGTTGGAAATAGAGGGAATGGCTATAAGCTTTCAGACGCATATCCTTTTAACCAACTCATAAATGAAATTTATGCAATCTAATTATTCTATCAAAGCTGTATAAGTTGGTTGTATTTTATTTCTTTTATCCCCAATCTCTTTGATATTTGAAATGACCTACTGTTGAAGTTTTGCATTAAGTATATTCTAGAAGACCAGAAAGGATCAGAAGAAACCAGATTGATGATATAACCGGAAACGAGTTAGTTAGATAAGTTCTAATTAAGTCCGTTATATAAGGGTAGAATAGACTTTGTGTTGTTTTTAATTACCCTTTGTAATTTCCGCCCAACCCTCTATAAATAGATGGATTGGCGGACTGGAATGATTATTATGATCATTCGGTTTTTTACTCTTTCTGAATACGAGAGAATTGCTGTGAGAGGAAAGGCTTGAAGAAAGGAAGTTCTTTGTAATCTCGGGTGAAGGCAGTGTACTTGTGTGATAGAGAGAGGAGAGGGTTTCTTGTGTACTGATTCTTTAATTGGATTTCTAGTGGATTGCTCTCAGACTGCGGCTAGATGTAGTACTGATTTCAATCAGTTCGAACCAGGATAAATCCTTGTCTCTTCTTGTGGTTTGGTTGTCTTTCTCCTTATTATCTTACTGGTTTATATACTGTTTTCATTTTCTGTTGTTTGTGTTTTATATCCGAGAGAGTGTGTTGGTTAGATTGGCATTGAATTGAGAAGATCCCAGTGCGCCTAATCTTAACACCTACATTTAAGAAAGAAAATGATGCCCAGAAAAACAAAAAAATCCTTAACCCCAACCAGTCATCTCCCGACCAAGCTTGATAGTCTCTCTCGCATTTATCTAAACTGTAATTCATACTTCTAATCATAACTATGCTTTCTTTGCTACTATTTTCCAAAGCTGTATTATGCATTTCTCTCTTCAATTGATCCATTGAAGGTTTGTAATTAGTTCCAATTTACGAGAAGAAACTAGCTTTGTATTTGAATCCCCATTTATAATTTTTAGGAGGCTTTTGTATGGTAATTTTAGACATCCTTAATGATCATGTTTTTACATTAATATTTTGTGCTCCTTTTTCTCATCATTTTATGATTTATTTGTAGAGGAGACCATATCACCTGTGGGCTGCTCCTGCATATTTGGTGCACAAGAAAAACTCTGGTTTTGTTTTTTGTGCCTCATCATTGACTAGGTCAAAAGCTTCTCTTTCAACACAGTCGATGTCCACTAATGAGCCTGTTGTTTCAGTGGAGTGGCTTCATGCTAATCTTAGAGAGCCTGACATGAAGGTATATTCTTGAGCTTGTTGCTATTGTATCTTCGAGTGGGTTGAATTTGATCAAAGTACTGCAAAATATTGAATTGCTCTTCTAAAATATTTTGGTAACATATTTTAAATTCTAAAGTTTTATAACAAATATGTTATTTATTTATAAAAAAAGAAAATGGATGAATTTGAAAACTATATTCAGTTGAGCATTAAAGTTTAACTGTAACTCATGTGACTTTTGTGTAAAACTAAGACATTTTGAAAAGCTAGCTGATTTTGCATTACTATATGCATTTAATAGAGAAACTACTAAATGCTTTCAATTTTAAGCATTTCATTGTATTATGGAATATGGCATGAGTTTGTTACATATTGTACTTATTTTAAGAGCATTGAAGAACTGAAATATGGTTTTCTTCTAATTCAACATTAAGATAAGAAGCTTTGATTGCTCATATTTCACCTCTTCTGATGGAGATTTCTGTAAAAAAGTTCATACGCGCACTGAAAGATACAAGAAACAAGAGGATGCAGACACAAAGCAAAACTATTTGAGAAATAGGAAGACAAACTAGTCTATAAAAGGAACATCCCTATTAAGTGAATCTCAAAACATGTGAGGAACATTTCTTACATCCAAATCCCCTGACACATTATTTCTCAGAGCCGACCTTGCAAGTTCATAACTTCTTGTGAGGTCTGCATGTCACTCAGAAAATTGGCCATACTGGTTTTGATACTGCAATGTCATTCACAAACAGGTCTGGAACATTAACAATTTGTAAAGCATTATTCTCCAATATTACCTTGTTACAACACTTGTACTGTTGTAGCTTGAAAAATACAACCCAAAGAAGAATGTAGTAGTAGCACTGGCCAAACATTTCTAATGTTGCTTGAAAAATAAACCTCGAAATGAACATAGTAGCAGCACTGGGTAAGTACTTTGTAATGTAGCTTGAAAAATAAAACCCGAAGAAGCATGTAGCAGCAGCAGCACTAGGCAAACACATTCCTAGAAAGCAGAAAGAAAAGAGAGGAGAAAGGGAAAACAGAAGGATATTTAATGAGGCTAAGAAAGAATATTGAGAAGAGTCAGAAGACAAATTAGAGAATACGCAACATGTAGAGGAAGAGTCAGAAATAGAAAAGGAGGACAAGATCTGGGCGGCTAAAAAAGACAAGTACCAGTTGGATATTACAAGGAGGAGATATAACAGCAAGAAAAAGAAATCTAGAAAAGAAGGGTATTAAAAGGAGAAGAGAGTAAGGAGAAAGAGACGTAATGATAAGGAGAATAAATCCAGAAACGATAATAGTAGAGAACAAGAAAAAATATATTTGACCCACTTGGAGACCTCCTTTTCTTTGTCATCAAAAGTTGAGGGGATTAAGCTTGATATGTGGTTGTTGTTGTTGCTGTAAAAGTTGAGGGGCTAAGCTAGCTAGATGGATCCATAATATGATGATAAATTAGTATTAATAAATTTTAAAGTTTAATATTGATTTAGGTTTCATTTGAATTTTGGAATTTAGATTTTTATGACTTATTTATTCTGTTGTGATAATTATAACTGGCGTAATTATCTTTTAGTTGGGATTTCAGCCTATAAATAGGCTTGTGATGGAATTAGAGATAATGCTTTTGATTGATATTGAATCCTATCAATAATCTTCTATCCCTGAAATCTCTCTATTCTCTCTTTCTATCTCTCAGATCTTCTCTTCTCAAACTACTTCTTCAACTTCTTTCTCTTCTCTTCTTTTCTCCTCCAATTTCTTCTATTCTTCTTCAATCTCTTGCAAGTTTCTTTGTTGTCCAGCATCAAATTGATCAAAGCAATTTGATGTGAAACAGCTAGAAATTTGTGAAGGATTGAAAAAGATAGGCCAAGCCAATTCAATATGTTGCTTTTGATGCAAATGCTCTCAATGGTCCTATGGATCTTATTTGTTCAAACTGTAAGCAAATATGATGTCTAATTTTGTAGACCAGCGGAAGTCTTTCTTAACACGTTACAATGTTATTACTTCACTCAGTGTCCTGATGACCATCCACTGAAGACATTATGTAATAGTGACTAGATGTTGCCATAGAGTGTATATTGTCAGCAGCTAGGGTTTTCCTAAGTAACAGGAAACAGCAGCAAGAATATTGTTTCTGTATTGGGAAAGATGGCAGCTGATATAGATGAATGATTCAATCATTGATTGGTGATTGTTTAATTGATGATTGATTGGTAATTGATTGATGATTGATTATATATGTTTCCTAGATTGAGTGATAGTATATATTGTTTCCTAAAAGTAAAATTGTATCTTCTAGATTAGTTTATGTTTCCTATCTTGGTTGTATCCTAAATTGTATAGATCCTAGGATTCTTTTGTAAAGTTAGTTGTTTCCTAAATCTTGTAAAGAAGCTTGTATAAATCAAGCTTTTCTTGTGAATAAGAAGTTGAGACAGTAAGGTTATTTTTTTCGAAAACTTAACATGGTATCAGAGCCCTAGGGATTGTTTCTGTTCTACAATTCTTTGGGATCTACTAAGCCTATCCTTACTAGTCTTCCCACCTTTCGTTTGTCATCCAAACCTTGATTAAGAGATGTCTTTCGTCCAAGAACCTACATCCGATAAAGCCAATTCCTGCCATACCTCAGAAGTTCCAATTGCTGGAACTCAAAATGGGGCCTTGGGAGGAGAATTGCAAAGTCTCCAGGCAGCCTATCGTTTGAACGGGAAAAACTATCTAAAGTGGTCACAGCTGATCTGAACCTTTCTTAAAGGGAAGGGGAAGCTTAGCCACTTGTTAGGAATGGGCCCAAAAGAAGGTGATCCAGTGTTCGTAGCATGGGATGAGGAAGATTCCTTGGTAATATCTTGGCTCTGGAATTCCATGGTTCCAGAAATCAGTGACACAGTCATGTTTTTTACCACAACCAAGGATATTTGAGAGGCCATAAACTTGACCTATTCCAAGGTTAAAGATGCAGCCCAAATCAATGAAATACGGGCAAGGGTGGCAGCAACCAAATAAGGCTCGAAGACCATCATGGAGTATGCAAATATGTTGCAAACTCTATGGCAGGAGCTAGATCACTACCAATGTTTGAAGATGAAATGTAGTGAGGATGCTGCACTTTATAAGGGATTTGTTGAAAGAGTGGATATATGACTTCTTGGCCGGCCTCAACAGTGAATTTGATGCGGTCAGAGTGTAGATTCTTGGCAAGGAGGATTTACCTTCCTTGAATGAGGTAATCTCCTTAATAAGGGCAGAAGAAGGGAGAAGGGGTGTGATGCTAGAAGCTATCTTCGGTGAGAGTTCTGCCCTAGTGTCTTTAAAAACTCATAATAAAAACAAAGGCCCTAGGGATGAAAAGAAACCAGTGGATAGGGATTCTTTATGGTGTGACTTTGGTAAAAAACCTAGGCACACCATAGAGAAGTGCTGGAAGCTCCATGGAAAGCCATCCAAAGGGGGACCAACAAGGAGTCAAGTGCATATAGCAACAGCCAACAGTCAGCAACAACTGGAATTGAGAGGATTGGAGCATGGGGGAGAGTTTCTTGAACTCAACAAGGCAGAAATTGAAAGACTAAAAAATTTTCCGAGATCTCTAGACAAAAAGGAAGAGAAAGGTAGCTCTCTTGCTCTCATAGGTATTGCTTCCTCCACTTTTTCCCTACATGCTTCAGAAACTTTACACCAACATTGTTGGATCCTAGACTCAGGTGCTTTAGATCACATGACATCCTATCCACAATTGTTTACTTCCTAGAATCCTTGTCCTAGCTCTAGAAAAATTACAATGGCAGATGGCTCACTCATTACCGTTGCTGGTCAAGGAGATATTCTTCTCAATGATCACCTAACTCTCAAGAATGTCCTTCATGTCTCCAAATTATTTGCTAATCTTCTATCTGTTCAAAAACTTATTGAGGATACTAATTGCAGTGTATCTTTTTATTCCAATGTCTGTGAGATATAGGAACAGGGCAAGAAGACGATGATTGGGCTTGTTAGGGCTAGAGAGGGGCTTTATTACCTCGAGAAATCAGTAGGGTCGGACAAGAAGGAGTCTCTTCCCCTTATGTCATGCCTAGCTTAGTCCAACGAGGATAAGATGTGGTTACAACTTTATAGAATGGGTCATCCCTCATTTCTTGCTCTCAAATTAATGTTTCCTAATTTAGCTAAAGGTCTGGATTTTAGTCACTTTCATTCTGCTGATTGTGAACTTGCCAGACATAAAAGGATTTCTTTCCCTCTTTCTAATAAAATGACTGATTTCCCCTTCTCTTTAATCCATAGTGACATTTGGGGTCTATCAAGTGTTCCCAATATTTCTGGGGTAAGATGGTTTGTCTTATTTGTTGATGATTGTACTAGAGTGGTGTGGTTATATTTGTTGAAAGCCAAGTCAGAAGTAAGCCATGTTTTTCCCAATTTTTACAACATGGTTAAGACTCAATTTGTGGTAAATGTAAAGCGGTTTAGATCTGATAATGCTAGAGATTTCTTTAATCACACTCGATCCGCTTTCTTTCAACAAAAAAGTATTATTCACGAGTCTTCTTGTCCTTACACCCTTCAACAAAATGGGGTGGTTGAGAGGAAAAATGGTCATCTTCTAGCTGTTATTCGAGCACTTCTTTTTTACCATAATGTTCCTCAACATTATTGGGGAGAAGCAGCCCTAACTACCACCACTCTTATCAACAGATTGTCATCTAAAACCCTAGAATCTCAAAGTCCTATTCAACTATTTGTGAGTCATTTTCTTAACTTTCATGTGACTAGTAATTGGCAGCCCAAGATATTCGGGTGCACAGCCTATGTTCATATTCCAACAGCCAATAGAGGAAAACTAGATCCCTGTGCCTTAAAATGTGTATTTATTGGATATTCATTTACACGAAAAGGTTATCGATGCTATCATCCTCCTTCAAAGAAATATTTCGTATCTGCTGATGTTACCTTTGCTGAAAATGAGTCGTACTTCAGATCATCAACTATTTTAGAACAAAATCAAACCTTGATTGATAGGGATTCCTACTTTCTTCTTGACCCCAATCTGCTATCCTTGAACCCATCTCCTGAATGGAAGGACTCGGCAAACATGACACCTGAGAAAGCTTCACCTTCTACTCCTCGGCCTATGCAAGTATACTCAAGGAGGAAGAAAACCGAATCTAGTCCTATGCAAGCTCCTGCATCCTCTACAAGTCCTATATGTTCTACGATCTCTACAAGTAGGAATAACACTGACAATCTTGCCATTTCAGAGCCATCACCAGGTATTCCTGCAACCAATTCTCTTGATATGACTCATATGAGCTCTACAAAACCTACTGAAGCTACTATCCAGCTGGATGCCTATGACCTTGATTGGCCCCATTGCTCTAAGAAAAGGGAAAAGAACTTGTACCAAATATCCGTTACACATATTTCTTTCCTTTTCTAAGTTGTCTCCTATGCATAAAGCCTTTCTTATCAGCCTACATACCATCCCTATTCCAAAAAGTTTCTCTGAAGCTATAGGGAATAATAATTGGAAGGATGCCATGGAAGCTGAGATGGTAACTTTGAAAAAAAACTAGACCTGGGAAGTGGTAAAATTGCCTAAAGGAAAACATCCAGTGGGTTGTAAATGGGTCTATACTGTGAAATATAGGTTTGATGGGTCTCTAGATCAGTACAAAACAAGATTGGTTGACAAGGGATATACACAAGTGTATGGGGTAGACTATTTGGACACTTTTGCATCGGTGGCTAAACTAAATACAGTTAGAGTCATTCTTTCGTTAGCTGCTAATCTAGGTTGGCCATTACATCAGTTTGACGTGAAAAATGCATTTTTACATGGAAACCTAGAGGAGGAGATATATATGGAAACACCACCAGGTTATGAAGTAGCCACACAAGGGCCGGTTGTATGCAAACTAAAAAAAGCCCTGTATGGACTGAAACAGTCCCCACAAGCTTGATTTGAGAGATTCATGAGTGTTATGTTTGGCATGGGGTATAGACAAAGTCAAGGAGACCATACTCTTTTTATTCAGCATTCGACCATAGAGGGAGTAACTATGTTAATTGTGTATGTAGATGATATTGTTGTTACTGACAACGACAAAGAAGGGATGGCTCAATTAAAGGAGTGCTCGTTAAAGGAGTTTGAAATCTAAGATTTGGAGAAATTAAAATATTTCTTGGGAATAGAGGTGGTTCATTCTAAAGAGGGCATATTCATATCTCAGCAAAAATATGTGGTAGACCTTTTAAAGGAGACCGGATTGCTAGGCTGCAAAGCAAGTGACACACCCATTGACCCAAATCATAAGTTGGGAGAAGCTCTAGAAGGAGATAAGGTTGACAAGGGAGTTTACCAAAGGCTGATTGGAAAGCTGATATATTTGGCTCATACTCGGCCAGATATAGCCTACGCTGTGGGGGTGGTTAGTCAATTCATGCATAACCCAGGGGAAGTCCATCTTAAAGTTGTGTATCGAATACTCCACTATCTAAAAGGAGCACCTGGAAGAGGTAGTTTGTTCAAAAAGGGAGAAGTTATGACCCTTGAGGCCTACACAGATGCAGACTATGCAGGCTTTGTTGTAGATAGAAGATCTACTTCCGGCTATTGTACTATGTTGGGAGGCAATTTGGTAACATGGATGAGTAAAAAACAAAATATGGTGGCCAGGTCAAGTGCTGAGGCAGAATTTCGTTCCATGGCTCTAGGTATGTGTGAATTTTTGTGGCTAAAAATTCTTTTAAATGATCTCAAGATTGAGTGGACTATGCCTATGAAGCTCTATTGTGACAACAAATCAGCAATCAGTATCGCTCATAATCTTGTTCAACATGACAGGACAAAACACATTGAAGTAGATAGGCACTTTATCAAGGAGAAATTGGATAGTGGGCTGATATGCACACCATACATCTCATCACAAGATCAGTTAGCAGACATGCTAACTAAGAGCCTGCCTGCACCAGTGTTTAACAAGATGATAAGCAAGATTGGGATGCAAGATATACATGCCCAATCTTGAGGAGGAGTGTCAGCAGCTAGGGTTTTCCTAAGTAACAGGAAACAACAACAAGAGTATTGTTTCTGTATTGGGAAAGATGGCAACTGATATGGATGAATGATTCAATCATTGATTGGTGATTGTTTAATTGATGATTGATTGGTAATTGATTGATGATTGATTGGTGATTGATTATATATGTTCCTAGATTGATTGACAGTATATATTGTTTCCTAAAAGTAAAATTGTATCTTCTAGATTAGTTTATGTTTCCTATCTTGGTTGTATCCTAAATTGTATAGATCCTAGGATTCTTTCCTAAAGTTAGTTGTTTCCTAAATCTTGTAAAGAAGCTTGTATAAATCAAGCTTTTCTTGTGAATAAGAAGTTGAGATAGTAAGGTTATTTTTTCCAAAACTTAACATATATTTGGTGTGAAATAGAGTATGCCTTCCAAATTTGGTTTTACTAAAATAGATAGGGTTATGTGAGTGTGATTGGGAGAGAAAACTTAAGAGATTAGCCTCTCAATTCTATTATTTATCGGCTACAACAACATATCCAGCCGTTATCCCACTATGTGGGGTTGGCTACATGAATTCTAGACTTCTATGTGGATTACATCCCAACAGATAGTTTGTCTAGAATTCATATTTGGATCCGACTAGGTTTTACGCTGGCTGTCGGCTACCTAACGCAACCCTCCTCCTTTATCCGGGCTTGGGACCGGCAGTGGATAATATCCCCTGGCGGAGTAATGATGAAATGAAGTTTGAACACCATCTTCACATGGAGAAATTTCATGAGATGGTGGTGAATGAGGATAATTGATATAGTTGTGTTCCATAACTTAGTTGACATGGTGAAACCAACAAGTACAATATGGAAACACAACAATATTATTTATCGGCTAATTACAATGAATGATGGAGCTACTCATGGAGATAACTACAAATCATGGGTATAATTACAACCTAGCTAATTACCCTAATTGTTAGCTAATCATCAGTTCACTATATACACATTCTATAAATGGAAGGGAATAAATCTCATAAATCTCACAGGTTACAAGTGAGTAAGTTGAGTAAGGTGTTAGCCCATTTTAGCTCATTTCGTTTGATGTGGATGGAATTTTAGGGGAGCCAAAATTGGAAGCATGCTAAGTTGGGTGGTTTGATGTTTTATTCATCTAAGTTGGACAGTTCATCCCAAATCCTACACTTAATGTTTCATGGTCAATATAACACATTAAAGGGTAAATCATATTAAATTCTCTTTTCACTTTTTTCTATAGGATTTTCACATTGAGGTTGGATGTGAATAGTTAGCATGTTGTATCGACTATCTATTGATTTTTCTGGTACTGGTCTCATATGGTTTTCATTCTTAAGTTTTGCCTCATTGATATCTCTGAGCAAACCTTGGGATTTTTTTTCCTTTTTTGTTATTTTTTTTTCTCCTGAAAGAATTTTTGAGATCATGATCATGTTATTTTATTTACTTTTTAGGTTCTGGATGCATCCTGGTACATGCCTAATGAACAGAGGAATCCACTTCAAGAGTATCAAGTATTGTCTAAGATTATACTTTTGGCCATTTTGTACTGGTTTGGTATCGAATGAAACTCCAAAGGGATTATTATTATGTTTTTTGGTATTAGAAGTTCTTATGTAAGATTTGTATGTCTATCCAATGCATTTACTTTTGTTCTTTCTTTTTTTTTTTTTTTTTTTGGGGGGGGGTGGGGGGTGGGTGTGTTGGGGAATGTTGTTTGAACAGGTTGCCCACATTCCTGGTGCACTTTTCTTTGATGTAGATGGGATATCAGATCGAACTACTAATGTACGATACTTTCTTTGCGTACAGTTCATTTGTTGTTGCTTTTGTAACATTTCCCATTATAATATAAATAAGAAAAAAAGTCTACCTACTTTTGGGCATTTACAACTTTACATGAAATGTTGGTTTTACTCTTTCTTTACACACAAATGATTTGTAAAACATATTAATTGGTGTGTCTTAGTTGCCACACATGCTACCATCAGAACAAGCCTTTGCTGCTGCTGTTTCTGCCCTTGGTATTCAGAATAAAGATGGAGTGGTTGTATATGATGGAAAGGGAATTTTCAGTGCTGCTCGAGTGTGGTGGTGAGTTGTAGTTTTGGTTTTACAGGTCCAAGTACTCATTGTTTTCTGTTCCCAAGTTGTGTTGCATCAATTGAGTTACTAATTTTATTTAACCGAATAAGAAGGATGTTCAGAGTGTTCGGGCACGACAGAGTATGGGTGCTAGATGGAGGCCTGCCCAGATGGCGCGCTTCAGGATTTGATGTTGAATCTAGTGCTTCTGGTGATGCTATTCTGAAAGCAAGTGCTGCCAGTGAGGCAATAGAAAAAGTATACAATGGTCAAGCTGTAAGTGTATATCTTGTTGATCCAAGTGTTCTTTTCAGTATTATTGCAGAGCAGCCTGCACTGCGATGTGGTGCACTACAAATTCAAGGGACACAATCATGCAAATTCAAAATTTCAAACACCCAAAACTTTTGAGCTTGCTAAAAACTTTGCCCAACATATACATGTTAATCCATGTGATAACCAAACAATCTTTCAAAATGCTCAAGATGATACAAGGTTGAGTGGATGAATTATTCCCTATTCCAAGAAAGCTTGAACCTATTAATTTTATTTTCAATGTGGAAGATTTGTCATCTTATTGAGGCACATTTAAGCCTCCTGCTTTGCCTACTAGTGTTCTCTGCATTTTCCATAGCAACAAGATGTGACTGAAGTTGTGCTACAAGCCTACATGATGAGAAGATTTCTTCATCTTCTAGAGTCAAGTTCTTTTCAGGGGGGAGATGATGGAGAACCTAAATCTTAATTTTAGGAAAGTCTACTCTATTCATAACTTTAGGAAGTAACATATTAGCAAACTTTATTTTGCTTCCTAATTAATTTTTTTTTTCTAAATAGGGTTTGTTAGCACCCTATATAAACTTCTCTTAAGTTTATTTTGGATTTTATTGAATCAAGAATATTACTTGTTTCCCAGTGTATGTCATCTTTATTCAATTAACTATGGAAAATTACTTGTGCATTGCGATATGGATGTTAAAATCTAGGTTTTCCCTTTCTTGTTATTTTTTCCTGTTATGTTTTTGATGTCTTTATAGGATACTACCATCTGATTGTGATGAAATATCGGTATCATATTTTTTATTTTACTTTTGCAGGTTGGCTCAATTACATTTCAAACGAAGTTCCAGCCACATCTTGTTTGGACACTTGAACAGGTCAGTTTCCTTGTATAATTAATGTTTATTTGTTAATAAATTAGAAATTCATTATATCATCTCTCCAAATTGTCTGAATACCTGTTGGAAACAGTCTCTTTCAAAGCAACGCATGCAAAGACAACCTTGCCCCACCCCTCACAAAGTAGAGAGCCTCATGCATTGGAGATGCCCTTTTTAGTAAATGGAGCATGCACAAGCATGTTGTCACTTCAGTTAATATTTTTTTGTCAATACAGTAGTAAAAAAATACCAAAAATCTCAACCACAGGTATTATGAAGTAATGATTTTTTTTATGAAAATAAATATAAAATTAAGTTTACTTAAGAAATGACTACTTAAATCAATGTACCAAATCTTTATCCTATTTATCTAGGTTGAGTTGACTACATGAATTTTATCTCGCATTCATTTCTGTCTAGAGTAATTTACAATTAACCACCCCTGAGGATTGCTTTAATTATAGAGACTACCCCCCACATTTTGAAAATGGAATAAATTGACCATTTTACCCTATTTCTCTCTCTCTCTCCTCCCTCTTTCTCACTCTCTCAGAAAAATTAAAAAAACTGAGAAGCACTGGCAGCTGTTGCCAGCCAACTGCCACCATCACCAATTCGCCAATGAAGACCCCAGCCATTGCTGGGTCTGTTGCCAGATAGAGAGAGAGAGAGTTCAACAAACAAAATCAAATGAAGTGTAGTGGAACAACCCTCCAAAAATCAGAAACCGCAATGCCAAACAGAAATCAACACTCGAAACCCTAATCAGAGACATTGGAATCTCTAAACATCTGTATTAGACCAATTCAGAGAAACCCTAAAACAACACTTGAAACTCTTAACTATGACTTGATCAACATAATCGAAATCAAAACCAAACATCCATAATCAAACCAGAACAACAAATGAGAAGAGGAATCTGAGGGATCTAAGGCCCGCTAACTGAAGCTGATCTAAAATCAGCAACCCCAAAATTGGAGGTCTTACTCTATCCAAACCAACCCATAGACCAATCTTACCCATTGTGCGAACCAAAAGAGGGATGAACCATGAAGGACTTCGACCACTGCTGCACTATTGATATGAGAAGAAAACCACTACCACTCATTGCTACAGACCTGTCACCGTTGCCAACAACTGTTGTTGAGAGAGAGAGAGAGAGAGAGAGGGGAATGGAGATGCCATAGCTATGATTAAGAGATGGAGACCTAAGGCAAAATGTCAAGTTCAACAATTTTGTCCAAGACACAGTCATTGCACTGCACTGCTGGAGAGAGGGGATGGGTTAGGTTGAGGGTTTGTGGCCCAGAATGAGAGAGAGGGAGAGGAGAGATAAGAGAGAAAGTGGGAGGGGTTTTAAAATTTAAGGTTATTCAGTCCTTTTTGAACATTTAACTAGGTTAACCAACAGTAGGAGGAAATTGCAACATGGTATTAAAATTTGAAAGTAGTTTTATTTTCTCAAATGTCAAGAGTATTATTTGTAATTGCCCTAAACATCAAGGATAACGAGCACATTTTACCCTTTTATCTATAGCATATCTTTTGTAAGGCCCACATAACTAATATCATATCGAAGTATCTCTCACCAAGTTTTTCTTATTCTTCCTCTATCTCTTTTTGTAGATACTTGTTCCATTTCATCCACTCTCTTCACAAGAGCTTTTATCGCTCTTCTTCTAACGTGGTCATACCATCTTAATCATATCTCACTTATTTTATCTTCAAATGAGCCATTTTGACCTTATTACAAGTAATCTCAAAATTTCTAATTTTATCTTTTTTTTTTTTTTTTTTTGTATGGTCATACATCCATCTTAACATCCTTCATCTCTGTTATACTCATATTTTGCACATGCTAGTGCATTGCTATCCAAAATTCTATGTCATACAGCAAAACTGATTTGATAATTATCTCGTAAATTTTTTTTGTTAGCTTTAATGGAATCTTACCATCACATAAAACACCAAATGCACTTTTTCATTTTAATTATCATGCCTTAATTTTATGATTAACTTCCTCATTAATCTCCCTATCTTTTTTTATGATTGATCCAAGATATTTGAACTGATTTTTTTTATGACTTTGTTAAAAGGTTTGCCTAAGATTAGAGTTAAGGATCGGAAGTCAAAAAGAATATGAAGAAGGAAGCAATCATAGGCCGGTTTCTAGAAGATGTTAGGCATTATGTAACGGTAACTACCACATAAGGCAACTACCGGTTAGTTTTTTCTAATTTTGTTTCCTTGTATTTCCCGCCCCTATGTTCTATAAATAGAGGGTCGGGAGGGTTTTTTTAGACTATTGAATTCATTTTGTATCTTGAAGAGTGCGTTGTATGTGTGAGAGAAAAGTCTAAGTCTAGAGCTTTGTAATCTCTGTTAGAACAGCTTGTGTATAGGACTATGAGTGCAGTGCGTGTAACATCATTCTAATTTCAAGATAGTGGAAACCAAAGCCTCGTCAGTCTGGACGTCGGGTATTCCTATTCAAAAGGATATCCGAACCAGGATAAATCAGTGTGCCTCGTATGTAATTGTGTGTGTTTCCTTATCCTATCTGATTCTATCCAATTTCATGTGACGGTTATTGTCTTTCTTGAGGGTTGAGTGCGAGTGTGTGAAGCGGGAATTGGATCAATAGACTTATCTTCCAATTTTACTATAACATCATCCACACCAGTATTTATACTTGACATATATTCTATATATCCATTTTTCACTCTATTTAACTTAAAACCTTTAGATTCTGAAGTGTGCCTCTATATCTCAAGCTTAGCATTCACACTTTGTTTTGTCTTGTCCAGCAACACATTGTACACTACAACACCTCTGGCTAGATATATTTAGCGAGTTCATCTATTACTAGGGTAAATAGGTGATGGCTTAATATAGATCCTTAATGTAACCCCATTGTAATTGGAAAAACCTCAATGTCTCCTTCACATGTCTGACACATGCTTTTACTCCATGATGCACGTCTTTACTCTTTAATAACTCGTATATAAGCAATTCAGACTCATTTATTCTCTAAAACCTTCCATGAGACTTCTCTAGGAACTTTGTCTATATATATATATATGTATGTTGTGTGTGTGTGGGTAATTGGGTGAAGAGCTGCTTTGACAAAAAAATGGTTGAAGGAAAAAATTGTCCAAGAAATTTTTACTGAAAGGTGCCTTAGAATATTTGTTTGAAAAACAAAATAATCCTAACATATTTAGTGGAAGGGCAATTTTCCCGAGTGGATTGTGGACAAAATTACCTAGAAAAGTTTGGTTGAAGGACAAAATTGTCCAAAAGATTTTGGTCCAATTATATATTTTTGTAAAAAAAGAAAAAGAAAAAGGTTGAATGGCATGCCCAAAAAATCATGGTTGCAGAAAAAAAATTGTACAAAAAATTGGTTGAAGGATAAAAGTGTACAAAAGATTTTGTTTGAAGAGCTCCTTTATGGCTCTATTTATGTATAGATAGATGCGTGCACTTTCAGGCAGCTTTCAGATTTCATTCTCCAAAAATTTTGGTTGACAAAATTGTTGGCAATGGGATTTGCTAGCATTAATTAGAAGGAATGTTCTATCTACCATAATTGATTGGTGACACCCATAACACATATTGGGGTTATATGTCAAAATAGAAGCTCAAGGGTTTCACTGAAATTCAGCTTACTACTTAAGAAGTCAGTTCATTTAATCCAAATAAGAATGTCTTAATGGTTACTCCTAACCCAAGTATAGGAATGGAGTGATTTGGTTGTGCGCTTTTGGTTTTGTATTATGTAATTTATGAAATTTACAGGTCATCTGTGCTCACATTAAGTTATGCATCTTTGACACAGCAGGTAAAACAACTCGAATAATGAATTAATGTGTCTTTTAAGTACCAGGTTTTATCGAAAGGTATCGTGTCAAGTTGTTTAGCATAACTTTGAAGCAAATAAAGGTGGAGTTAATTGTGACTGCAAGATGGTGACAGGATAAAATTTTTGTTTCAACATGCCTGATATTTCAGTTGCTGGAAAGAAGTTACCTTCAAGTGATTGGTCACACGGGTCATGTTTACCCCTTATTTCAGCTTACATCATCTTGATGATTTCAGGTCAAGGGAAACATAGAGGATAAAACACATCAACACATAGATGCCCGTTCAAAGGACAGGTATCTTTATATCTTTCCTTCTTGTTTAATCATCAACTCACTACTTGACGTACTAATCAATTTTGTTTCGTGTTCACTTTGAAGTATTTGATTATGGCCTTCAGCATGTTAAGGATTCTAAATAATAGTTCAGCTAAAAACTCATTGCAGTGACACAAGAGTGACCAGTCAGGATCTATTGGTTTTTAATAAGAACACCTACAGATATACCTACTGAATGATCTTTTCCTGACCTATGCATTTGGAGATACAGATACATTATAAAACAATTTGAAACTACGAATGAATGTTGAGGCAAGTGGTTATTAACAAAGAGCTCTTCCAGATATACATACTGGATGCTCTTTGCCTCACCTTTGCATTTTGTTGAGAGGAAAAATAATAATAAAAGATAAAGTTACTCACCTCTCAAATAGCTTAAGCTTAGATGAGTTTACGGTTAGTAATTTAACATAGTATTATAGCAGGGAATGTTATATAATGTTCAAATGTCATTTTCCTGTCGATAAATAAATAGTTGCACAAGTGCAAGTCAGTTATGCATCAAAGTGTGGCCAGATGTGTGAATAAAAATAATAATATCATGGGTATAAATTACTGCTCTGTCTAGTCTCTTAGCTTTTAGATGTGTTGATAGCCAATAATTTAATAAATTTGAAGGTATAGATTCTTCTTAAAGTGGATTTGTCATAAAAGGCATTGGAACTATGAAAGAGGGTCGGGGTCACAACTGGAATGTGGAATGTGTGGCCCAAAATATAGTTAGTTTCAGGGTATTCTGAGGTGTTTGTCTGGTGGTGACATAAGGGGAGGTTATGACCTTTTTGGTGGTTTTTGAATTTCAGAAATGGCTCACAAAGTATTTTGATTCTCTGTATGAATCTGCCAGTTTGAATTCACACATTTGTTTTGCTACACTAAACTGATAATACAATTAGCACATTGCATATTGAGCAAATGATATATCTTACCAAGAAAATTGGCCCAAGCTAAAGCTAGCTATGTCGAGAAATCACCAAGGTTACAGAATACATGTGCTCATTAACCCCATCTGCCAGCTTGTTTTCAAAGACATGAACACATATATAAATGATGGGCAGCCTAGAATCCATGTAGTTGACCCTACCTAGTGGGATTAAGGCTTGATACATGGTGGTGGTGGTTGTTTGTTTCATTGAGTTACATAATAATGATCCTATCTCTTGTTATGTACCTACTTAAATGTTGTACTCGGGAATAAAAGGGAAAACACGGGGCATTGTAACTACTTAGAAGGGTAGTCGGTTATTCTTTAGTACTGAGTCGGTTACCATTTTGGCGGGAGTGTATTCCGGAAATGGGTTCCATGTGACTGGGGAATCAGTATAAATATAGGCTGATCGCCCAAGGAAAGGTATCCGAAGTATTAATTCAAAATCTGAAAATTCCCTCTCAATTTCTCTTATCTCCCTCTCTTTTCTCTATCTCTCCCTCTTCATTCTTCTTCAAAACTCTGTATGTTCTCTAGAATTCTTCACAGAATTCCCAAGAACTCTTGTCAGATCTCCAAGACCTGACATCTCTCAATGCTAATCATGCACTCTGATTTAACTGTGTAACTGCTGCAGAATGGTGTTAACTTGAGACTCCTTTGATTGTAGCCTAATTTGTAGACCTGGCATACTTGGTATTGTTTGCATATTCAATGTGGAAAGCTGCTACTTAAGAATATTAGTTCTTTGGTGAATAATCTTGAAGACCAATGACAAGAAAATTTCTTTGGAATGTAGCAATGCTCCATGCCTGGAATAAGAAGATGTGAACAAGTTCGTATCAAATTTTTGAAGTCTATTAGTTAATTATAGTGCCATTTCATTGATTAATAAGCATCTGTGGTCAGGTTGAATTTTGACAACCCAATTAAAAGCTGCTGGACAGGTAAGTGGCAGCGCCAAGACAATAATTGCTTGTTAAACAACTGATGGTGTAAAATTTCAGAATCTATATTGCCATCTTGTTTTGTATGAATAGGCTTAATTATTCAGAAAATCTTCTACCTTCTCGTAAGGCATTTGCCATGCATGTATAAATGGGCCGGATTCAATTATGTCTGAAACTATTCTTACATTTGATGGAAATTTCAACTTTTGCAGGTTTGATGGGGCTGCGCCTGAGCCTCGAAAGGGGATAAGAAGTGGTCATGTACCAGGCAGTAAGTGCATTCCTTTCACCCAGGTAAGGTTTTTTTTTTTTTTTGGGTGGTTGTGGGGGGGGGGTTGTAATATCTTGTTTGTTTTGCCTGAAACTTAACGTGCCCTAATTTTAATCAAAATCTGTTGTATGGATCCGTCATCCATGGTTTGAGGCATTTGAGTACAATTACTCCATGGTTTAAGGTACTCAAGTACAATTAAGGATTTTTCTTCTTGCTTTAAGCAGACCTGTGCTGTTTTTTCAGTGCCATTCTGAGGAGCAGATCATTTTGTGCGCCCCCCCCCCCCCAAAAAAAAAAAAAAAATGCATTGATTTCTGCATCAAGGCCTGATGGATGGAACATTGTCTGAATAAATGTCATTTTGACAAGCGTGACCTTGTATTGCTCATCCAAAGACAATGATTTTCTTTCTTATCTGATCAATATGTAATATGAATAAGTAGTTAGAAAGGAAATGTTTCATTATATTTTAGTTTATTCTAGAAGCATCTGAAGTGTTATTATGGTGATGTTTTGGGAATTTCCCCAGGATTCTTCTAATCCCTCCCAAAACTTAGTCAGATGTTCTAATATTTATTAGATGAGTTTGCAAGTCATTGGCTGCCTTTCGTTTCCTTTGTTTGTAATTGTCACACATGGATAATCATTGAGGATGATTTGAATGTGTGTTTTGGTTTAGTTAAATGTAACTTGTTGCTTGCAGATGTTGGATGGCTCACGGACACTTTTACCTGCAGATGAGCTTAAGAAAAGATTTGATCAAGCAGGTAATGACAATTATGTGCATATCTGTTCAAGCATGTGTCTCCATGTTTTTCGTTATGTCACTTAATGGCGTTTTTTCTTGTACTCCAGTATCTCTATATATTTTTGATGGTCAAAGAGTAAAAGAAATTTTTGCTTGTGCTCCAATATCTATATATTTGATGGTTAAATTCATGGGACTCAAACTTGGATCTCTTGATTGGGAAAATGCACTGCTGCCTAAGCTGCTTGGGTATCCCAAGGGACACCAGGTGTCTCCTAACTTGAATCTTCCCAGTTTCTGTTTGCTTGAATATTAAATGATCATTTGGGTAAGTTGGTTTACAGACTGCGAATATGTACATGTGTTTATAAAAAATAATTAAAAAAAAACTACCCATGCAAGTACATGTCTGTTTCTTAATAAACAAATGCACGTGTGTACATGCTCACACACAATATTAACCAATTACATCTAAAAATGAGAGAAATACTTGCTAGATCCTGAAAGTGTCAGAAATAATGATGAAGAAAATGGAAGTTGGAGGCGAAAACTTTTTAGCTTTGGATACAACACATTCTGAACAAATTCTCTGATAAAATCTAAATGCCCCAGTGCTGTAATTTTTCTATTCTAGGTTAGAAACTTTTGGACAGCAATTGTATCAGCATGCTTAAATTACTGTTCTGTGATTCTGAGGGGAGAAATAAATTCACGAGTCAATTTTTGATGGGGAGGCATATTTTCTTAATTATCTAATACTTGTATCTTGTCAAGTCGTTTTGTTGTTTGCCTATGGAATTCCAAACTCTCCCGCCTTGACATTGTGCAGGCATCTCTCTGGACAACCCTGTTGTTACTTCCTGTGGCACTGGTGTAACTGCTTGCATTCTTGCCCTGGTAAACTTTTCTTCATATTGTATCCTATGTCAAGCTGCATCTTCCTTTTTTTTTTTCATTTATCTTGGTATGTTTAAAAAAATAACCACATGCGCACACACGAGAGAGCAGCCCTGCTGAGCACACATGAGAGATGGTGAGCGGGCCATAGAAGTAATTAACAGTGTTCTTCTGGCTGAACACGTGCATCTTTTGACAAGAAACCGGTCTCAATATGGTTATATATCATATTATTCTATCAAAATTTGTTTGATTTGAATAATGCCTCCATCCCATGAAGTCAAATCTTCTTTTAAGAGAAGAAAAGAACCAAGTTACCCTCGGTCTTGCAGGCAGGAAGAGTAGTAAAATTAACATTAATGTGCTTATTTATTTCAGGGTCTCCATCGACTTGGGAAGAGTGATGTTCCAGTATACGATGGGTCCTGGACAGAATGGGGAGCACATCCAGACACACCCGTCGTCTCCAGCTCCTGATTGCTCTAATTAATTCTCAGATTTACCTGTTGTTTGAAAGTCATCAGCAGAGATAATTATGAAAAATGACTTGTATCTATCTGAAACAAACAAACAAACATGGAGAGTTTTGTTGTCCCAAAGCTAAATGTGTGTTTCACTCTCGGTTCTGGAAATAATAATAAAAAAAACTGTTTTTCAGCCAAATTCTTTACGATTATTTGATTAGGTGATTTCTTGTAAACATGACAAATGGTTGGGGGAAAAATACATATTTTAGTTCATGTACTTATATGTTTTTTCCTTTGGACATTCAAATCTGAAACAATTATACTTCTGAAATTTTAAGTTAATTATATTTTTAAATTTTTTATTATTTTAATTACACCATTAAATTATACTTAGTTTATTATCTTTAATAAATTTATTCAAGATTATATAATTTAAGAATGTAATTAAAATAATAAAAAAATTGAGTGTCGAAATAAAAATAAAATATGTAGGACTAAAATATATATTTGGTCAATGATTGAGGGTTTTAATATTTTTTTATTATTCATATCATTTTCAGTCTCGTTGAACAAAATTTTAAGTTTATACTTCAAAATAGACCAAAGTTATTAATACCTGTCGATTTGGATAAAAACTGCCATCTCTAATTTTGTCTCATCAACTATCAAAATGAATGTATTGGCTTCAACAGTTGAATAGACTTGGAACCTTGGAAGAGGAGAAAAATGGTACATCTTTTGGAGCATATGCTGCTTTCAAGACCCATGTTTATTTGTGGTTTAGCTTAGTTGAGTATAGTGTGGATGGGTGGAAGTGTAGATATATTTATGGGTCTTGAATCCCAACTTGGGATGGACATTCCCCCAATTTTTCATTTTCATTTATTTCCCCATTAATTAATAGTCTTCAAATCAAAAGTTTCAATTGATCCTTGCAAGGGTTGAGAGATTTTTATTTATAGATCGGTTACAGGTAGACCAAGACCTACCCACAAATAACGGACACCCACATGACCGTTAAAGCATGGCAGAGGCGCTCTTGTATTCTCAACAGAGTGAAACAGGGGAGCCATTGATTTTTCCCCTTTCTTTCAAGGGATTTTCCTTGTCTTTCCTACAAACCCCCAATTCTTTCCCTTTCCCTTTCAATCTTCAACAATGGTTGTGGAGGGAACGACCCACCGGATGGCTGAAGTTGCGGTTTCTCAAGAACAAGAAACCAACAATATTAATAATGCTTCCATTGCCTCAAAGGAGGCCAAGTCTGAAGAACAAAATGGAGAATCGAAGAAAGACGAGAAGCCCAAAACAGAGGAGTCGCCTGAGAAGAAGGCAAAGAACGGCGAAGAAGCGGGACCGGCAATTGAGAGAAATGGCACTTTCAAGGAAGACAGTAATCTAAAAGAACATGAGAAGCAAGCATTGAGCGAACTGAGATCATTGCTCGAGTGCGCAATTCATGGGAATAGGTTGGTGGTGGAGACCAACGATAGGATTGAAGAAGAACCTGAGCCGTCAGAGAAGAAGAAAGACAAAACTTCGGAAGATGAAGCTGCTGCAGGGAAAGAAGAAATGGCAAAAGACAACACCACACCTGCAACTTTAATGGTGGAAGAAAGGGTTGAAGGAGAAAAGGATGTTAGGCTTTGGGGGGTGCCATTGCTGCCCAGCAAAGGAGAGAGATCCACTGATGTCATACTCCTCAAGTTTCTCAGGGCCAGAGAGTTCAAAGTCAATGAGGCTTTCGAGATGCTGAAGACTACCCTTCAATGGAGGAAGAAATTCAAGATTGAGTCCGTCCTGGAAGAGGATTTTGGCGCCCATTTGGGCTCTGCATTCTACATCAGTGGCGCCGACCGCAAAGGCCACCCCGTCTGCTACAATCTTTACGGGGTGTTTGCGGGCAGCGATGAGATGTACAGAAGGACATTTGGAAGAGAAGAGAAGAACGAGAAGTTTCTTAGATGGAGAGCTCAGCTGATGGAGAGAGCGATTCAGAAGCTTGATTTTGGACCTGGTGGCGTCTCATCGCTGGTCCAAATCAACGATCTCAACAACACGCCGGGGCCGGCCAGCAAGGACCTCTGGCTGGCCACAAAACAAGCTGTGTCACGCCTTCAAGACAATTACCCTGAGTTGGTAGCAAAGAATGTAAGTTGAAGGATTTTCCAGCCCCACTGTCTTCATCTTCATCAATTCTTTCCTTTTTCCTTTCTTTACTGCTTACCAGCTTTGCACAATGTTGCTTGTTGTTGGGGTTGCAGATCTTCATCAATGTTCCTTTCTGGTATTATGCCTTCAGTGCCCTGGTATCCCCTTTCTTCACCCAGAGAACCAGGAACAGAGCCGTCTTCGCCAGACCTGCCAAGGTCACAGAGACACTTCTCAGGTAAGGAAAACGAAACTTCTTGGTCATGTTGGAGGAGTGGGCATTGAAACCACTAAAACAAATCGATCTAAATCATTCGGTTACAGGTACATAGATGTCGAGCAAATTCCAGCCCAGTATGGGGGATTTAAGCGCGAGAACGATGCAGAGTTCTCGGGTGAAGATGAATATCTGGAATTCGTTGTTAAGGCCAGCTCTTCTGAAACTATTGAGTTCCCAGCAGCCAAGGTATTCTTAATCGATTCTATAGCAATTGTTCTAATTTTTTATAACTAATAAGCCTAGTTAATTTTGCATATCCTTGCAAGCTTAATGGGACTTGTTCTGAGGGCAGGTTGGAACCGGCTTGGTCTGGGACGTGACTGTGGTAGGTTGGGAAGTGAATTACAGGGAAGAGTTCGTTCCAGACGACAAGGGCTCTTACGCCTTGATCGTCCAGAGGGGGAGGAAGATAGGTTGCCAGGAAGAAGCCATTCGAAATTCCTTCACAAACAAAGAGCCCGGAAAGGTTGTAATCACCATTGACAATGATTCTTACAAGAAGAAACGCATAATCTACCGCTACAAGGCTAAGAACGTGTAGCTCATCAACTCCCTCTTCAGCCCTCTTGTTACTGCCTAACTGT
This sequence comes from Diospyros kaki, assembly GCA_036245055.1. Taxonomy (NCBI): domain Eukaryota; kingdom Viridiplantae; phylum Streptophyta; class Magnoliopsida; order Ericales; family Ebenaceae; genus Diospyros; species Diospyros kaki. Next base: position 390,980 of record BSEG01000011.1, read on the forward strand.
CTCCTCCAAGCACTCTTTTGGTGGTGTGTCTATATCTTCTTGTATGTTGCATAGATAGGATTCATATGTTTGTTTTAGGTACTTGTGTGTTCTGCAAACTGCAATGGTATTGATTCATCTTCTACCTATTAAACATTAAAGATGTGCATATAGAAGTCTGGACAGTTTAGGTCGAGTTTAAACACGCAGGGATGGGCGATTTGGACAGAAGGAGAAGTTTCCCACGACAAATGTTTGAGTACCACCAACCTTCAAGTACACTGAAATACAGAAAAATCTGTATGTAAGCTCACCCTTAGAGATGTTTAAACACTGATCGAATGCGAGGGCAGACTAGCGTTTTACCACTGGGCCCCTTTCGGTTGTATGTGATAACTCTGTACCTTTTCAACACATTTGAATGTAATCATCTAAAGGATTTTGTCAATAGGTGAGCCTTGTCATAATATAGTCTGAAGAGAGCCATGACATCCATTGACAGTAACTCCCAACTACACACTTCTGCCAGTAGATGGATGTTGTCCAGAAATCCAAATGGACCATATATTTTGCTGATGAACACACCACCACGAAATCCAACAATTCCTGATCACACAAACGAACAATTTTGTATCCAAAATCTCATCTCAAAGCTATATCCAAACCACACAATACGCAAGTGGCCCTTGGTTTGGCTACTTCCATGGAATTTGGGCCCCATCATGTCTTCTTGCATTATTATGTCATATATCAATTCAAATTAAAAGAGCGAACTGTTGCATCCCACGCCTTCTGGGGCCAGCAGCAGCAGTCCAGCTTCTTTTCCCGTGTTATTATCTATTATTTTCCTCTCTGTGACTGGTTCAAATTGTAAAAATAGCCAGCTACATATAAAGCGGGGAGTCCCGTGTACCAAGGATATCCTTCTAGGTTTATTTATGAGGAGCTCTCTCATCAAATCAAACCAAACGGCGCATAATATCACTTCAAAGTTCTATGATCATTTACTCAAGTTAAACAGAACATACCATGATAAGCAATGATTAGAGTACAAAAATTCAGGGAATTCAAAACCATTTTATTGATGACTTGGAAAGGCTCCTATCCCTTGAAACATTTCTCCTAGAATCTTTTCTAGTTGTGCAAATGATGGAAGAGGGAGACAGGCTATAGGACCTTACAGGAGTGGCAAGGGTGAAAAATCTACAACTCATTTGCCTACAATGTATCTCGTTTACAAACCCAAACTGAAATGCCAAGAAGCGAGTTGGCGGTGGAAAAATCATATATAATGTGTCTTACACAGGAACTGGTGTGGCTTCATTGAGAGCAAGAACACCGGGGAGCTCTTTGCCTTCCAACAACTCCAAACTGGCACCACCACCGGTTGATATGTGGCTCATCACTTCGGCAACTCCTACTTTTTCCACAGCAGCAACAGAATCTCCACCGCCAATGATTGTTGTTACTCCCTTCCCACTGAGATCAGCTAATTTCTTTGCAATTGCCTGCAACAGTAGATACAACCTTAACTGACTGGCAATTTGTTTGAACACACATGCAGTGATTGCAATGCACATAAAAATCAGTGGTCTTTCCCATCTTTTACTCTTTCTATGGACTTATTGCATGGCTTTAGAGTGTTAAGTAGCGTTTGTCACAGTTGACAAGTATTTTCAATTTGGGCACAGTTCTATATAGAATAAAGTTCATTTTACAAAAAACACCAAGTGCAGCCGGCATCTCATTTTGAGAGTAAGATGAATAGAACCATATACAGGCATTAGAGCAAATTAAATCAATGACAGAAGTATAGAAAAGTGGGAGATATCACATAATCCCTGAGCTCGTGTATGATAGTGTGCACGTGATGACAGTAGAAGCACAAATATGATGCATGCAATCATCACAAACAAAATCAATGATGGAAGCAAGGAATTCCTGCACACCTCTGTTCCAACAGCAAACTTATCAAACTCAAACACTCCCATTGGTCCATTCCAGATAACAGTTTTGGTAGTTTCCAGAGCAGCGTTGAATGTCTTAACAGATTCAGGTCCGATATCTAACCCCATCCACCCGTCAGGGATGCCAGATGCTGGCACAACCTGCGGTGACCAAAACAAAAGGTTATTTCCAACTTGCATGTGTAATTAAGAAAAAGTTGTAGACCACAAATTAATGGAATGTTTGTTAATATAAGCTTCAGTCTAACAAAAGTAACCAGCCCACTATTGCCAGTGAGGGATTTAGAGATTTTGAATGGAAAAAGTTATAATGCTCAAGCAAAAATGATTTTTTCACTGAAGTTTACGGAACAAACCTTGCTGTTCGCATCAGGAGCAAACTTGTCAGCAATCACTACATCAGTGGGCAACAGAAGAGATACTCCTTTCGCCTTGGCTTTCTCGAGGAGTGAAGTAGCAAGGCCAAGCTTGTCTTCCTCCACTAAAGATGACCCCACTGAAAGACCTTGTGCCTTGTAGAAAGTGAAGATCATTCCTCCACCAAGAAGCAGGATATCACACTTCTCCAAAAGTGATTCAATCACACCGATCTTAGACGAGACTTTTGAACCACCCACAATGGCAGCAAATGGCCTCTTTGGGTTTGAGACTGCCCCAACAAGGTAGTCTAATTCCTAATAAAATATGATACCAAGGTGAAGAAAAAAAATAACCGGAAGGAAAACAAAGATGTGCACTTTAGTTCGAACTCCAAAATTCCCTTCATGACATGTATGAGGACAAGCATAACATTTCGGAGTTTTGCTTCATAAACAAATTTCTGTTTTTCCTCCTCCAATATGTTTGGCCAAGACATTCAAAAACTTCAAACTTATTAACCTGGGGATCCTTTGGCAGCCAAAGAGCAACCCAGGCTAACAAGTATGAATTTAGTTATATTTAACAAAAATAAAGTTTTACACGTTTGTTGAAATCTCTTTCATTTTGAAAGACTTATCTGGAAATGGCCACACTATCAATCAAAACAAGTAAAGAGTAAGTTATCCAACCTTCTGCAAAAGGAAACCAGCAACAGATGGTTTCAAGAATTTTGTGACACCCTCAGTTGAGGCATGTGCTCTATGCGCTGTGCCAAATGCATCGTTGACATAGAGATCTGCTAATGAGGCAAGCTTCTTTGCAAATTCAGGTTCATTCTTTTCTTCCTCCTTGTAAAATCTCACGTTTTCAAGAAGCAAAACACCACCTTCAGGAAGGGCAGCCACCAACTTTTCCACCTCTGGACCAATACAGTCATCAGCTTTCACAACCTATTCCATTATCAAATAAGAGTTGCAGGAAAGATCCACAATTCAGTCAACACATTAGACCCTCAAGTAATATAAATTATTTTTTGATTTTTCATCTTCTTATTTGTTTGTTTTAACTTCTGGTTTCAATGAGGATGTACCTGAATACCAAGGAGTTCAGATAACCTGGGCACAAGTGGTGCCAAGCTGAATTTTGGAGTAACACCTTTAGGCCGTCCCTGAAAGTCAACGACCAAATGGTTCATCTCTTCTAGTTCAAATCCAGAAACAAAATGGATACTTCAAAAGTTAAAAAATTAAGTCAAACACCATAATGCAGAACAATATCCATGTCTAGCAAAGACAACATGAGGCATAGGTTAGAAACACATGGTCCATGTTAGTTAAACAGATCAGTAAGTACCACTTAATTGACCAAACTATTATTCCAAAATTCAGGTAGAAAATTCCATAATCCAAGTATCAACATCCCCTGCCATGGAGTAAATTTATGATGCAAGTTCTAGGAAACCTATTTACACAATATGCATCTACATAGATAGCATCATCTTGTTCCAATCGCTTGCCGAGTTACTAAAAGGAGATACAGCTTTACCACCACATTGACTCAAACATTACAACCCAACTACATTATCTCATGAAACTCACGAAATTATAGTCAACATAGCTTCTAAAGGTTCGCGGTGAGAAGACAATCTCAAAAGTGATAAATCTGTGTATAACTATACCTGAGGTTGTGAGGCTCAAACTACTTTATTTGACACAATTATGGCGTGGCAGAGGGAAAGATGAAAGAACCGAAATTTATGGTAAAATTTTGAACCCCGTGTAGATTAGAGTCATGATAGTGTCAATTACAGTCAAGAATCAAACAAGAACATGACATCCAAAACCTTACCAAGTGGCTGGAAAGGATGACTTTGGCCCCATTGGAAATCAAGTGCTTGATGGTGGGAACAGCGGCGCGAACTCTCGTATCGTCGGTGATCTTCTGGCTGTCGTCGAGAGGGACGTTGAGATCGGCCCGGACGAAGACCTTCTTGCCCTTCAATTCGGCGGCGGTGAGGTCGCCGACGCTCTTCTTGGCCATGGAAGCGACGCCGCGGGAGGGCTTGGCCCTGAGGGATCGAAGCTTGGAGGCGACGTGGAGGGAGAGAAGGGGGTCGGCGGCGGCGGCCGAGAATCCCAGGCCGCGCAGAGGCTTGCGCAGGAAGCGGGTGGAGGGGACATTGAGGGAGGCCCGGGTGCGGGAGGTAGAAGACGAGGTGGTGGGGATGAGTGAGAGAGAGGTGGGCGACGTTGCAGATGCCATTGCTGCTCTTCAAATCCTCCTCCTCAACCGATTACTACCAGTCTATAGCAAGCTCCACAACTGTAGTAAATTCACAGAGCAAAGAAGAAGAAGAAGACGATGAATGGATTGGATGGAGACTGGCAGTAGCAAGAGGCGGAAATGTACATGTAAGTAAGCGGACGAGAAAATAGAGATATGGTTGTGTTTATAATTAGAGGTGGGGATTGCGATTCTCTTATCTTCTTCAATAGAGGCTCTCAATTTCTTTATTTCTTTCTATGGTCATCCACACACATATGACATCCCACCAAAATATACAATTTTTTTTTAACTTAAATAGTCAAATATATAATATATTAATATTAATTCGATGAATTACGAGTTTAATTCTCATCATATACAAAAATCAAAAGGCTAACCTACGATTTACTTTCCCTAACATAATCGAAAGTATAAATATCGAAAATCACACAAGAACTATCATCGTAAAATATACAAAATTTTTCTCTTAAATATGGGTGAGTTGTGTTTATTGAGAAAAACAAACAAATTTTAATATAAATATTCATTATGTATATATTTTTTGATAACAAATATTTTTAATTTTTAATTATAAATTATAACTCTTCACTAATTATGTATATTATGTATATGTTAATATACATAATTTTTTAAATATAAACAGTCATAAAAAATAGTTAATATACTTTCTTTACCTCACAAGATGTATAGACACAAAAAATAAAATTTTTACTTCACAAAAGATTAATCAAATATATTAATATTAAAAATATTTTTATTATCATCAAAATTATATTAATTTACTCTAAAACTTAACACACAAAAATAGTTAATATACTTTTCAAATGTTGATAAAAGTGTTGGTAAAATTACAAGTCTAAAAAAAGTTCATTTGCAAGGATTGAGGTATATATTCAAAATGGTTCATTCAAAAGGCTAGTGGGCCAATACACATAAAGGCCACTCAAGTTAGTTTTAATTAACTCAAGGATTGAGTTAGTTTAACCGGATCTGCTTAAAGTCAAGCCTATAGACACTGCTGAGTTTGAGATAACATGGGTTATTCTATAAATAATACAAGTCTACTTGTTTCACAATTATATATTATTGAGTTATTAATCAAATCACCTGTGTTAAGTTATTAGATGTCTCTCTCATAATCAGTGACTCTCAAGTGTTAAAAAATTAAAAAAAAAATTATAATTCATCCCCTTCAACATACAACACAATTCATCTCAAAAATGAGATTGGCCAACCCAACTTGGCATGCATAGTGTTATAACACAATTCATCTCAAAAATAAGATTGACCAACCCAACTTTGCATGCATAGTGTTAGCTCACCCACTTAACGACTATACTTTTAAGGCATTGGCCAATACATTTGTCAAGTCTTCAAATATTTTTCATATGGTAAGTAACCTCCGAGTGTAGACAAGTTCGACTAAGTTAAACTTATCGTGCTTTAGCAACATGTTACACAACTTATTTCAAAAAAAGAAATGAATTAACCTAATTCGACAAGTAAAATGTTGGCTAACTTTGTTGATAACTCTACTAGTAAGACATCGATTAATTCAGTTATGAAGTCATAAGACGTCTCCTTTATAAAAAAAGAAACCTTGAAGCAAGATTGGATTCAACTTGCCCCAAAGCATACTAACAACGTGTTTGCTCTAACTATTCAATCTCTGTTATTTATTTATTTATTTTTTTGTTTAGTTAACGCACCATCACGAGGGGTCCTCTATTGCTCAGCCCCACGATTCCAGTAGAAAATGTAAATTAGGAAATCCAACAACCAGTTTCGACCTTCTAGCCTTTCTCCGCAAACATGAAGGTGGCCTGACAATCTTTTAACTTTCAGAGTCGCCTCTAACTGTTGAGTTTTTTCTCTTGCGCAGGGTTCGAACACAGAACCTGAACACTCAAAGAACAACACTCAAGTGTATTATTCCTTTACCAGTTGATTTATACCCTGTAAACACTTATGATATTTACTTTATCTTAGAAACGTTGGTCATTGTGGTTGTTTTTAAAATATCATCACAAAAAAAAAAAGAATAAATAAATGTCTCTATATCACAACTCACACATAACTCGTCTATAGAATTATTCAACTATAATATAAGTTTATTGACCAAGCGTGACTTGTAATTTTTGCATAATTTGAGAATTATTTTGATTTTTATTATATTTACTAAATATATTTATCAAACTTTATAAACATTAGTCATTTTAAATTAAATTTGATTATTTTTATTAACTCCCAATAAAACCCTCAAACCAAATCGGCTCCATTCAGTTCACTTTAATATATATGATCAGTTAATTTGATTTAATTGCCAAATTACTTCACAACAATTACGGATTAGGGCACATATTTAAAGGAAATTAGATTTCCCGCACCCTCTGTTCTGCATCTTCCTCTATCCTGTAACCATATAATGCTTCAAGAGCGCCGGCGGCAATGGCAACGTCGCTGCCCCTCCCGTGCTTTGCTCTTCCGAAGCTCTCCGTGTCCGGAAGCCACAATCTGTTATTCTTCCGCCAAACGGTCCCTTTTCCAAGGCCTTGTAACCGGAAACATGCGACGAGGAGGCGAGCTCTGAGAGAATGGCAAGAAGAATACGACGAGGCGGTCAAGGACAAAGACCTCGCTCGAGCTCTCCGATTCCTGAGCTCTTCGATTACGGAGTCTGCTTCCGGTCAATTGGGAAAGTGGGAGAGGGATTGGGAGGTTCTGGATACTTGCTTGAATGCCGACGACATGACCCTCGTCTCCGCTGCCTATTCCTTTCTCAAGCAAAGGGGCTTCTTGCCCAATTTTGGCAAGTTCACGAATATTGGTAAAGTAATCCTTCTTCTTTTATTCGTCCTCGAAAATTTGGCAATTCATACACAATTTGCTGTAATTCGATTGCTTTGCTGCTTTTATATTTGCAAATTTTGTTTGTTGTATTTATCTTATTGTTCAATAACTTTAATATGCTTCCAGTTAATGATTTCAATATTATAAATCTCTCTTATTTCTCCTCCTATTATGTGATTTTTAGGACTGTTTGATCAATTTATCTCGTGGGCATCACAGTAGTAGGGGTAATATCATCTGCAGAGATGGGTTGAATATAACAGCTGTACCATACTGTTCACTTGTCTCATCTTGTTGTCATTCTCAGGGCCATCTCCTATGATGTTTAATTATATGAAGATGGCAAAGATCCTTGGAATTTTACATGTGTATTGTGAACTTGCTAGGTCTTGGAATTGTACTTCTGGTATGCAAATTACTATTTCTGTTCATGGTATTAAGCAATGCCACTATAACGGAAGGAAAACCTTTTGTAGTTTTAATTGGACAGTTTACATCTTCTTTACACGTTAATCTTCTATTTTTATAGTTTTGGAGGGCCCAAGAGATGTTACACCAAGCATTTTGAAGTCTTCAACTGGATTGGAAGGTATAGTACTCATACTAAATTCTTCTTCCAAACACTAGATAGTATTGAAATCATGTTTCATGAGTTCTCTGGAAGCATTAGCTACCAGAGTTTTACATTTTCCAAAGTAACTCAGAAATTCTATGCAATCTTAGGCCCTATCTCCTGTTCCAAGCAATGTTGAAAATATCCTCAATCAATGACATCAACTGTTCAACCTGGGAGTTTTTTTTAGCAAGTGAAATGATTCTTTTGACAATTAACCAACCATTTTGAGTTGAATGATTCTTTCACAATATAATTTTAATTTTATAATCATTCCCTAGCTCTTGGTCTTTATTTCCTGATACGACAATGGACTAACTGGAATGCACTAATCCAGTCTCTCTCTCTCTCTCTCTCTCAGTGTCTAAACTTTCACCAAAGAAGTGGGGTCTTTCTGGAAGCTCTAGCGTCATTATGGTTGCTTTACTTGGTGGTGTATCATATCTGCTAAATCAAGGAATAGATGTCAGGCCTAATATAGCAGCCATATTGGGTTTAGCCATGATGGACTCTATCTTCCTTGGAGGTTCTTGTTTAGCTCAAATCTCTAGTTACTGGCCTCCACACAGGCTTCGTATTCTTGTTCATGAAGCAGGGCATCTTCTTATAGGTATGCTGTTTTCTGCCAATATTCAAATTCTATATTTGGATATTTTGAAATTAATGCTTTATTGTTTAATTTGTAGCTTTCTACTGTATTCCAGAAGTATCTAAAATTGTTAGTGAACTTGTTTGAATAATCAACATATTAATTAATGATCAAGCATATGATACGAAGAGGAAAACAGTTCTTATCCAGGCCTTTAATGCATTAATGATTGACTTTCTTATGTGAATTTGCAGCATACCTTATGGGTTGTCCAATTCGCGGAGTAATTTTGGATCCAATTGTTGTAATGCAAATGGGCATTCAGGGGCAGGTACTTCTAATAGCTTCTGCTTTATGGAATTTTCTTAATTTCATAGATTACATTTAACTTACATTGTTAATATTTCATTTGTTTTCTCAAATGCTTCAGATATTGCTAATTTGTTCTTATCAAAATTTCCACTTTGTGGGAGCAGTTAGATCCTCAACATTTATCCTTCCGAACTTTAAGCGTGTATTGTCAAATGGACTTCTTTAATGACACATATTACTGGACTATCAGACCCTAACTAACCACTCACATTTCTTAAACCCTAGTATCATTGCTTGAGGTTTCTACTTATTTCAAGTCATCAGAAGAAGAACAACCAAGGTAAACCTGCACCTTTGACATCAACAGACTCAGAAGTTCTCTCTTTCCATCACCATTGATGCCCTGTGCAATTGCTAGCGAGTTATATCTTCTTTTGCAATTCTCTAATTGGAGAAATGAAGGTTTGGTAACTTTTTATTCCAACCATTAGAATTCCTTCAATCACAAAGGATATAATGGCTTAACTGTCACTATTAGTTTCCATGAAGCAAGAAATGAACTTTTGTCACTGACATGATCAATTAATGTTTGCTATCTTTGCTGCCGCACACCTGAATTCACCTCGGCTAAACTTTATTGTAATTGATTAACATCATCAGCTTGCGGCATTAGCTCATTGGCAGAACATTTGTCTCAGGCAGGGACACAATTTTGGGATGAGAAACTTCAAAATGAGCTTGCTGAAGGCCGACTAAGTGGTACTGCCTTTGACAGGTGGGTATCAAAGCTGCATCTTGCTCTATTTGTGTTAGTGATTTGCTTGCTGAGTTGAATAACTGGTTCCTACAGGAAAGAATAGTATTTCTATGAAAAAATCAATAGAAAAATTTTGGTGCTTTTGGGGTGTCGGGGGTAGGAATATGTTTTAATCTATTAAGCATTTTTGCTCTTAAGAGGCTTTATTGCTTTAGAATTTGCATTCAGCACCCCCATACTCCTCCAAAAGTTAATACAAGATATAAATTAAGAAATCAAGTATGCTGCGGCCCTCCATTTACCTAGATAGCATGAATGACATTGGTCAAAAGTGTGGGATACTTTAGCCATCCCGGCACATCTGACATAACCATCCTCCATGAACACAACCAATTAAAATTTGGTCAGGTACTGCATGGTGCTTTTCGCTGGGATTGCTGCTGAGGCTCTTGTCTATGGGGAAGCTGAGGGTGGAGAAAATGATGAAAATTTGTTCAGGAGTATATGTCTTATTTTGGAACCCCCACTGTCCGTTGCACAGGTCTCCTACTGTACCTCTCTATCTTCCCCTCCCGCACTCCTCGTATGCTTCTCCATATGACACAAATGTATACCATTTTTTTCCAAAACAGATGTCAAATCAAGCGAGGTGGTCAGTTCTGCAGTCTTATAATATGCTCAAATGGCATAGACATGCCCATCGAGCTGCTGTGAAAGCTCTGGAGAGTGGCAGCAGTCTAGGTGTTGTCATCAGGAGAATTGAGGAAGCAATGTCTTCAACTGGATGAAACATGAAATGCAATATATGGCTGCAACTGGTAAAACCAAGGTAACCGTTCTACACAAGCACACCCTCCCTCCCTCCCTCCCTCTTGCGTTCTTTCGGTTTTATTTCTTCCATTTTCCTTTGATACTGGCTCTGGAGATGACTTGAATGTTCTGGTAACTTAGGTAGAAGGCTACGAAGGGGATGCAAAGAAGTCTGAAGTATGTACATACATATATTGATATATATATATATATATATCGAAGTCAGAATGGTATTCTTTGGGAGGAGGGTGAGACTGATGGAGGCCATTGTCTTGACTGGAATGGCTGGTAGCTTGATGGCGATTAGGGCAAGTTTGGCACGTGGAACCGGAAATCCATCCATGTTGAAGAAGAAGAAGAAGAAGAAGAGCAGCTTCTTCCTTCTTGGAATCTGGTAGCCATGATCTGCTGCTAAACTGTCACTACTTCTCCTGGCATGGTGATGGAAATCCAAAAGTAATAGAAACTGGGTAGATTGTATCTATTTGCAATTGGCAGGGGTATTGGAACAATGTAGTCATCATGTGGAGCATTTTGTACAATGAAAATGGTTTCTTGATTCACACCAAGAAGACCATGCTAAGTTCATTCATGTTGTTGCTATACTCCTTGAGGATGATAATATTTTTCAAAATTGTTAGGAGAAATGCATGGGTTGGGAAAAAAGCAAAGCTATGGAAGTGGTGGATGTGATGATTAGGAGAAAAATTAATATTATGTGCCTTCAAGAGACGAGATGGGTTGGGAAAAAAGCAAAAACTTTATCAGAAGCTGGATATAAACTATGGTACACAGGAACTGATCGAGCGAAAAATGGAGTAGGGATTATTATGGATAAAAGCTTAATAGATGAGGTAGTGGATGTAAAGAGAATAGGGGATAGGATTATTATGGTGAAGATTAGTCTAGGAAGAATAACTATGAATATCTTTAGTACATATGCACCACAAGCAGGGTTAGGTGATGAGATAAAAGCAAAATTCTGGGAGGACCTAGAGGGACTTATACAAATGATACCAAGAGGAGAGAAAGTGATTATAGGAGGTGACTTAAATGGGCACGTGGGTAGAGACGGAAACGGATATAGAGAGGTACATGGAGGGTATGGATTCGGGGAAATTAATAATGAGGGTAAATCTATCCTAGATTTTGCTATGGCATATGGGCTCATTATAACCAATACGAGGTTCAAAAAACGGGACGAACACTTAATTACATATAAAAATATCAGCTCAAGCACCCAAATAGATTATTTCCTCATGAGACAAGAGGATCGGTTATGTTGTAGGGATTGTAAGGTAATACCGGGAGAGTGTTTGACTACTCAACATAGACTTCTAGTACTTGACGTCCAAGTAAGAAATTGGAAGAGAAAAAACCATATAAAACAAAATTCAAGAATCAGGTGGTGGAATTTAAAAGGGGAGAAACAACTAATCTTCAAAGAAAAATTAAGGGGTGGAAGGGAATGGAATGGAGAAAGACAAACAAACCAAATGTGGAAAGAAATGGCTAATGCTCTGAGAAGCACGGCAAAGGTAGTCCTTGGAGAGACAAATGGTAGAGCCCCTAATCTTAAGGAGTCTTGGTGGTGGAATGAAGATGTACAATTGAAAATTAAAAATAAGAAAACTTTGTATAAAGCGGTATATCAATGCAATAATGAAGAAAATCAAAAAAATTATAAAGAAGCAAAAAAGGCAGCAAAAAGAGCTGTTAGTGAAGCAAGGTCAAAAGCATATGAGAATCTATATAAACGACTTGATACAAAAGATGGAGAAAGGGATATATATAAATTAGCTAAAGCAAGAGAAAGAAAAACACGGGATTTAAATCAAGTGAAATGCATAAAGGATGACAATCAAAATGTTTTAGTAAATGAGGGAGCGATTAAGGAGAGATGGAAGGAGTATTTTACAAAATTATTTAATGATGGTGGTGACACAAGAGTTAGGTTGGGACATCTTAGTAACTCCGAAGGGAATGTGAGCTACGCATTCTATCGACGCATAAGTTCAAATGAAATAAGGCAAGCTTTAAAAAAGATGAAAAATCATAAGGCAGTGGGACCAGATAATATACCAATAGAAGCATGGAAATGCATGGGAGAAGAGGGCATCTCCTGGCTAACGCAACTATTTAACGCGATCCTTAAATCAAAAAAGATGCCAGATGAGTGGAGGAAGAGTACTTTGGTTCCTATATACAAGAACAAAGGAGATGTTCAAAACTGTGAAAATTATAGAGGAATTAAGTTAATGAGTCATACCATGAAACTCTGGGAGAGAGTAATAGAGCAGAGACTTAGAAAAGAAACAAATGTGTCAGAAAATCAGTTTGGTTTCATGCCTGGTAGGTCAACAATGGAAGCTATATATTTACTGAGGCGCCTAATGGAAAGGTATCGGGATCATCAGAAGGACCTACATATGGTGTTTATAGATCTAGAAAAGGCCTATGATAGGGTCCCTAGAGAAGTATTATGGAGGGTTTTAGAGAAGAAAGGAGTGAAAATAGCCTATATACAAGCCCTTAAGGACATGTATCATGGTGTAGAGACAAGAGTTAGAACATGCGGAGGGGATACTGAACCATTTACAACTACAATAGGACTGCATCAAGGTTCTGTACTAAGTCCATACTTATTTGCCTTAGTAATGGATGAACTCACTAAAGATATTCAGACAGATGTGCCATGGTGTATGCTATTTGCAGACGATATAGTGTTGGTGGATGAAACAAAAGAAGGAGTGAACACTAAGCTTGAGTTGTGGAGAAACAATTTAGAATCTAAGGGATTTAAATTAAGTAGAAAGAAAACAGAATATATGGAATGCAAATTTAGTAAAAATGCAAGAGTGGATGATGTTATAATAAAATTAGAAGACCAAATCTTACAAAGAAAAGACCATTTTCGATATTTGGGATCAGTGATTCAAAAAGATGGAGAAATTCACGAGGATGTCGCACATAGAATTAAGGCAGGTTGGCTAAAATGGAGAAATGCATCGGGAGTGTTATGTGATGGTAAAATCCCATTAAAATTGAAAGGAAAATTTTATAGAAGAGCTATAAGACCAGTTTTGCTGTATGGCTCAGAATGTTGGGCAGTCAAATACCAGCATGAGCAAAAGACGAGTGTAGCGGAGATGAGAATGTTAAGATGGATGTGCGGACATACAAGAAAGGATAAAATTAGAAATGAAGTTATTCGTAATAAGGTAGGAGTAGTGCCAATCGAGGAGAAGATGAGAGAGACTAGACTAAGATGGTTTGGTCATGTGAGAAGGAGACTAAGAGACGCTCCTGTGAGGAGAGTTGATGAAATGGAACAATTAGTCACAAAAAGAGGTAGAGGTAGACCCAAGAAGACTTTGGGAGAGACATTAAAGTTCGATATGAAGTATATGGATCTAAATGAAGATATGACAAACGATAGAAATACATGGAAGTCTAGAATTCATGTAGCCGACCCCACATAGTGGGATAAAGGCTGGATATGTTGTTGTTGTTGTTGTAATTCAATATATTTTGAAGAATTTGTCAAATTTCATAGGAGTTGGATTTTATGGAACTTAGTTATTCATATTTTCCTTTTATATTATTCTTATTGATATAATTTATAAAAAATGTATTTTTTAAACATTCTCTATATTTAAGTTAAAAAATGTGTTTAAAAGATACATCATAAAAGTGACAAATTTGTTTTGATTACAGAACCATACTCGTTTGTTGGAGCAAATTGGATGATTAAGATTAGGGTTGCCCCTTCTTTCTCTCACTCACCCTTTAATGTTATGAGCCTTGTGTTATCAATTTTTTTTTTGACTCAATTTAACTCGATAATTGAGACGTAAAGTTAAAATATTAAAAATAAATCACATGTAAAAATAATTTAAGGGCTTAGTTGACATTGTGAAGTTCGCATTGTTGGCTTTCATATTCACAAAAATAAAAATAATTTTAATATGTGAAAATATTTTTAACACTTATTTTACTTTTGATGATATAATATTCTTTTTAATTTGACTTTCAGCGAAATAGAAATAGAAAATTGATATAATATAAAATAGAAATATGAAAATGGCATTTTAAAAAAAAGTAAAAAATAGAAACATGAGAAAATGTGTAAATAAATGAAATACAGGATTTTTTTTGTAAATATGAATTTTAATATATAAAATTATAAAAAAAGTTATTTAATTTAAAAATAAATATAAATTTCATAATACATTCAAACAAATATAAGTATATGTTATATCATCCATGAATCATAACTTATAAATTAAAAAAAATCTATCTCTAGCCTAGTTAGAGATAAATTTCTTTTCATCTTTGTTTATAACATTTTTATATATAAAAAAACACATTTTTGATACTTTCCATCTCTAGCCTCTTCATAAATGGAAACATGTTTATATTAATTTTTTAATATTACAAAATGACATTTAAAATATTTTTAAAATTGTAGAAATGACTCCTAAATAATTTTTTTATTTTTTGACATTTCAGTACAATAAATATTTTGAAAACGGTGAAACAACACCCCTAAGGTGTTTCTATACATCATAGTTTTTAATTACAACAAAATTATTATGTTTTAGTGGACTGAAACTATTATTTAAATTATAAAAACCTTTTTAAAAGTATAAATAATATATTTAATATAATTAAATATTACGATATATTAAATTGGACTGGGCCGGGCTGGCTTGGATTGTGGGCTGTACAAACAAAAGCCCGTTTAAATCTCATGCTTACCGAATTCCATTTGCTCTCTCTACAACGGAGTGTTAGCATTTCATTTCATTTCCTCTCAACTGCAGCTCCACATCCTTCAGCTCTGCTGGATCGAAATGAGTAGCTGGAAGGCTCTGCTTCTGCGAATCGGAGACAAGTGCGCCGAATATGGTGGAAACACTGATTTCAAAGATCACGTTGTCAGTGTTCCTTCACTCTCTCTTCGTTCTTGTTTTGCAAAAACCCTAGTTCATGTTTCTTTTCCTTCTTTTTTTGGTGGCTATTTCTCATTTTCACGCAACTATACGCCGCTTCCAGTTTAAAGAGCGTTAAGGCTTCTGTTGCAATTGCAGGAGACGTGCTTTGGTGTTGTTCGCCGAGAGCTGGAGCACTCCGATAATGACATTTTGCCTGTACGTCTTTTGCGGTTCCTTAATTTATGTAGATTGTTAATACTTTTCTTTTTCCCCTGGTTGTCGGTAGTTTTCTTTGTTGAAATATCAGGCATTGTTGTTGTGGCTTCTAGGGTTTAGACAATCTTTTGATCTTATTTCTATGCTCTGCTTTTCTTTTGGGATGAAGGATTGTGAAATATTTGTACCTCTGCTCATGTCTTTTGAAAAAAAAGTTCTCTGCCCCCCTCCACTTTCGTGTAGTATGCTGGAAGTTGACTCAAGCACCCAAAAAACATACAAGAGGAAAAAAAAAAAAAAGAGTACTGCCTGTCAAACAAGACTTGGAAAAATACTGTTTCAATCTTATTCATCCTTTGAAGGAATAGCTTTGATTATATACACGCCTTCCTATCAATTTAGGAAGTTCCTAAAAACAGAATAGGATAGTTTCCAAAATTCAGTTTTGGAAACCTGTACAAATTAGGATACAACAAGATATAGAAAGTTACAGCTCCTAGAAGATACACACTCTAATTTAGAAAGAAAATATAATCAAGAAATCAATCAGCCTCTCACTTGTTGACACTCCCCCTCAAGATTGAGAATAGATGTCAGCCATTCCAAGCTTGTTGATCAACTTGTGACACACTGCTGTAGGTAACCCTTCAGTGAACCTATCTTCCAATTGATCATTAGAGGAGATATATGGGGTACAAATCAGGCCACTATCCAACTTATTCTTAATAAAATGTCTATCTACTTCATCATGTTTAGTTCTGTCATGTTAGATTGGATTATGAGCAATGCTTATTATTGATTTATTGTCACAATAGAGTCTCACAGGAGTTGTTCACTTGATTCTTAGATCATCCAACAATATTTTTAGCCACAATAACTCAACGCTCCTAGAGCCATAGACCTGAATTTAGCTTTTGCACTTGATCAAGCCACTACACTTTGTTTTTTGCTCCCCCACGTCATAAAGTTACCCCCTAGAAAAGTGCAATAGCCTGATGTGAATCTCCTATCCACTATGGGCCCTGCATAATTAGCATCCTTGTAAGTCTCAAGAGACAGGTTTTCACCTTTCTTAAACATAATTCCTTTCTTGGGTGTCCCCTTCAAGTAGTGCAGTATCCTATACACTGCCCTTAGGTGAGTTTTTATAGGGTTGTGCATGAATTGGCTGACCACTCCTACTGCACATGCAATGTCTGGCCGAGTATGAGCTAGATAAATCAACCTCCCCACTAGCCTTTGATAGAACCTCTTATCAACCACATTGTCTTCAGGAACTTCTCCCAACTTGTGATTAGGTTCAATCAGAGTGTCTGTTGCCTTACATCCCAGCATTCCAGTTTTAGTTAAGAGGTCTATGTCACGATTGCAGTCTATTAAGAGTCGTTTGTTTAAATTTTTGCTAATTAAGATATTTAGTTCATTTCGGCTGTAGCCTTAGAGCGCTAGGTGGTCCAGTAAGTTGGTTAGAATCAAAGTTGTTATGCGGTTAAGGGAGAGGGCCCCACCTGTTAGGGGAATATACCCTCCAACGGCCTTATAAAGGTACCTTTCGTGCAATGGAAAGGACATGCTAACAATTAAGAAGATTATATACTCTAGCTAGTCTTTCTCTCTCTCTCTCTCTCTCTCTCTGTTACTCTCATCTACCTCACTCTCTTCACTCTTTTCTCTCCATATTTCTTGCTATTCTTCTTTTTGACGACTCTATTATCAAGTGGAGTTCTGAATTTCTCTATCAATCCCCTCAGGATTGTAGTAAGGCTGCAGTAGTCACAACAGAGTTGTGACATATTGGTATCAGAGCTTGGTTCTGGCTAGTGGATGGAGAGGATAACTTATGGTAGAGGGAACGCGTATGAAGAATTTCGAAGCCCAGTTGCAACAAATTTGGGTGGTGGTAGCGGATTGCCAAAACAAGATGGAGCAATTGGAGTTGGGTATGACTTGGAATCAGGAGGCGATCCTTGCGCTGGATTGTCGGGTGGAGAATGCCATGGATGGAATGGAAAGGAGGCTAGAGGGGTCCATTACGCGGGTACATGAGGAACTGGGTGCATAAATGCAACAATTCATGGCTATGTTAGGCCGTCAACAACTGATAAGGCTAGCACCTGATTTTCCACCGAGAGAAGGGATAGACCCTATCCTTCAGAGGGACAAGGCTGGTCGAGAGCTGTATCGCTGGAGATACAGGAGGAGGAGATTAATCAAGGGGGCAGAGAAGAAGTAATATTGGGAAGGGGACCCGAGGGCTCGATGAACCATCAACCTCGGGGGTTTCCTCTACCTAGGATGGAGATTCTAGTGTTTGAAGGGATTAACCCACGGTGGTGGATAAGGAAATGTGAAAGGCTGTTCGAATGGTATAATGCCCTCGAGCAGTAGAAGGTGCCCCTGGCAGCCGCCTACTTCAATGAGGAGGTTGATGCCTGGTATCAAGGAGTGATACGGCTAAGGAGTAACCAGACATGGGAGGAGTTCACAGAAGCTCTATGTGGGAGGTTTGGAGAAAGAAGCATGGCTGACATTGTGGAAGAGTTCAACAAGTTCAAACAATCGGGAAGTGTGGAGATGTATTAGAAATGTTTTGAGCTGAGATCTTACATGATTAAACACAACCCCTATCTAACTGAAGCCTACTTTGTGTCAAGCTACTTGAGTGGCCTCAATGATGAATTAAGGCCAATGGTAAAGGTGCTGAGACCCCAAACTGTAGCCCAAGCATCGGAAGATGCCTGGTTACAGGAATTAGTAGTGGAAGCCTTGTTGAAGAAGCAAAGGCAGTAGACAAAGGGGATGGTGGTAGGAACCCAAAATGGAGGCGGAAGGTATTTTAGTCGGGAAATAGGCAGGGGTAACAGCGGGGTGAAGGGAATTACTGGTCAAAGCACAACACTCTTGGGAGATCAATTGATGGAGCAAAGAAGGTTAGCAAGATTATGCTTCAGGTGTGGAGAGAAGTATCACCCTGGCCAACCCTGCAAGAGGCAGATCTTGCAGCTAGAAGGAAATGAAGGTAGTGACCAGGAGATGGAGGAAGAAGAAGATGGGGGCGACAAGAGTATAGGAGACAATGGAGAAATATCCATTCATGCCCTGAAAGGAGTGGCCAATAATAAAATTATTAAGGTAGGAGGACAGACCATGGGCAACAACCTGATGATTCTGATTGATAGTGGGAGTACCCACAGTTTTATTGATGAGAACACTGTTAGAAGGCTGAAATGTCAGTTGATGGGGACGCCTCCCTTGCGTGTAACAGTGGCCAATGGCCAGAAGGTGTTGAGCACCTCGGCCTGCAATGGGTTCTCATGGGAGATGCAAGGGGAGAAATTTGTAATCGATTTGAGGCTGCTACAGTTGGGAGGCTGTGATATGGTTTTGGGGGTGGATTGGATGAAGGGAGTAAGCCCTATTAGTTTTGATTTTAACAGCATGGAAGCGTCATTCGAGAAGGAGGGCAAAAGAATGACCATCACTAGCGGAAGAGAAGCTGGGATGTATAAGCTAATGACTGGAAAAGGTCTGAGGAGAGTCATGAAGGGGAAATGGGTTTAATGGGCACAATTCTTTTCAATAGTGGCCAAGGAAGACACACTCGAGGAACAAGGGGAGCTGGGGCAAACTTACCTGACAGTCAGCAACCGGGGAGAACCTCCTGATCAGGTAACACATTTGGTATTACTTAATGAATTATAGGTAAAATATGAGAACCTCTTTGCGGAACCAAGATCTCTATCCCCTAATCGTTTGTTTGACCATTCGATTAACCTCAAGTCAAATACAGAACCAGTTAACATTAGAGCCTATCGATACCCACCTATCCAAAAGAATGAGATTGAGAGGATGGTTAGGGACATGCTCCAACAATCCATTATCAAGCCAAGCCAAAGCCTCTTTGCTTCCCTTGTTTTGTTGGTGAAAAAGAAGGATGGAACGTGGCGGTTTTGTGTAGACTACCGCCACTTGAATTCCATCACAATCAAGGATAAATTTCCCATACCCTTGGTGGAAAATCTTTTGGATGAACTCCACAATGCCCAATTCTTTTCCAAACTCAATTTGCGCTCGGGTTATCATCAAATTAGGATGAAACTTGAGGATACTCCTAAAACTGCATTCAAAACCCACCATGGACACTTCGAATTTTTGGTAATGCCATTTGGGCTTACCAACACCCCAACTACATTTCAATCACTCATGAATCGAATCTTTAAACCCCACTTATGGAAATTCATTTTAGTTTTCTTCGATGATATCCTTATCCATAGCTCCACCTTCGAAGGCTACACTTGCAAACCACCCTAGACATCCTCTGGTCCCACCAATTATTCATTAAGAAATCCAAATGTGAGTTTGGTCAGGGGCAGGTGGAGTATTTAGGGCACATAATCTCTAAGGGAAAAGTGAGCATTGACCCAAAGAAAATCGAGGCTATGGTGTCTTGGCCATGACCAACAACAGTGACGGCCTTAAGAGGATTTCTTGGGCTAACAGGTTACTATCGGCGGTTTGTTAAGAACTATGGAGTTATCAGCCATCCCTTACCCGAGTTGCTGAAAAAGGGAGAATTTAATTGGGGCCCCAAGGCAGAAAAGGCATTTGAAGAGGTGAAGGGGGCCGTGAGTCAGGTGCCTGAATTGAAGCTGCCAGATTTTGACAAGCCTTTAACCCTGGAAACTGATGCGAGTGGCACTGGTATTGGGGTTGTGCTGGCACAGGAAGGGAGGCCTATCGCTTTCCTAAGTCAAGTGTTAGGCCCTAGGCATTCTGGGTTAAGCATCTATGAGAAGGAATTCTTGGCAGTCCTAATGGTAGTGGATAGATGGAGGCATTACTTGGAAGGGGGGCGATTTATCATCAAAATGGACCACGAAAGTCTGAAGTACTTATTGCGGCAAAAGCTTCAAACACAGCTGCAACGCAAGGGAATGGCCAAGCTCATGGGATTAGATTACACGATACAATATAGAAAATGAAAAGAAAACATAGCAGCGGATGCCCTTTCCCGATGCCATGAAGAGGGAAGCCTTGCAGCAGTCACAGTGGTGACTCCACAGTGGTATGAGGAAGTGAATAGCAGTTATGTGGGAGACTAAAGAATTACGGCCTTGCTGGAAAAGCTGGCTGTGAGGCAAGAAGAGGTGGAGGGATATACTCTGAAGGAAGGAATGTTGAGATTCCAGGGTTGTATAGTGATCGGGGACAGGGCTGAACTAAAAAGAAAGATCATGCAGGCCTTGCATGAGTCGCCCTTAGGGGGCCATTTGGGTGAACAGAATACATATGTGAGACTTAAGGGAATATTCTATTGGTCAAGGAGTTTGTGCGGGGATGTGATGTATGCAAAAGGTGTAAAACGGAGCTGGTACCTTACCCAGGATTACTGCAACCCCTACCTATCCCAGAACAAGCCTGGTCGAGTGTGTCGATGGATTTCGTAGACGGATTACCTAGATCAGAGGGCAATGATAGTGTTTTGGTGGTGGTGGATCGGTTTACCAAATTCGCCCACTTCATTGGATTGTCCCATCCCTATACGGCTCAAGAGGTTGCAAGGGTATTCCTAGATCGAGTAGTCAAGCTGCATGGGGTTCCCCAGAATATAATCTCGGATAGAGATAGCATTTTTACCAGCTTGTTATGGCAAGAGTTGATGAAATCATTGGGCACGGACCTAAGGTTATCCACGGCATACCACCCTCAAACGAATGGCCAAACCGAGAGGGTGAATCAATGTCTTGAAACCTATCTAAGGTGTATATGCTTAATGCATCCCAAAGAATGGCATAGGTGGTTATCCTTGGCGCAGTGGTGGTACAACACCACCTTACATTCAGCTATTAAAGTAACCCCCCCTTCGAAGCTCTGTTCGGGTACAAGCCATCCGTTTTACCAGCAATAGGAGGGGGATCAGAGGTAGCCACGATGGAAGAGTACTTACAGAAAAAGAGGGGAAGTGACTTAGCAAATGAAACAAGAGCTGGCCTCTGCCTAGCACCGCATGAAGTAGTATGTGGACAAGAAGAGGACGAGAAGGGAGTTTGAGGTTGGAGAGGAGGTGTACCTAAGGCTGAAATAACCATATCTGAAGTCACTGACACAGGGGAAGGCTACCAAGCTTAGACCCAAGTACTTTGGACCTTTTCCTATAATTGACAAGGTGGGAAGAGTGGCTTACCGATTGCAATTGTCGACCGACACTCACATACACCCTGTGTTTCATGTTTTATTACTGAAGAAATCGATTGGGGGGCAGCCAGTAAGTTCCACACTGCCATCTCTGCTCAAAGGAAGTGAACAAGCTATGGAGCCAGAGGCCATACTCGAGAGACGAGTGATCTAGCAAGGAGGGGTTCCCTTAATCTAGGTTTTGGTTAAATGGCAAGGAAACACTGCGGATGGCAACACATGGGAATACCTTCCAGAATTGCTCAAGAAGTTTCCCCGTGCAGTTAGCCTACTCAATCTTCCTTGAGGACAAGGAAGCATTCGGAGCATTGTCACAAAGGCAGTCTATTAAGAGTTTTTTCTTTAAATTTTTGCTAATTAAGATCTTTACTTGTATGTTTTCATTTCGGCTGTAGCCTTAGAGCGCTAGGTGGTCCAGTAAGTTGGTTAGAATCAAAGTTGTTATGCGGTTAAGGGAGAGGGCCCCACCTGTCAGGGGAATATACCCTCCAACGGCCTTATAAAGGCACCTTCCATGCAATGGAAAGGACATGCTAACAATTAAGAAGATACTATACTCTAGCTAGTCTTTCTCTCTCTCTGTTACTCTCGTCTACCTCACTCTCTTCTCTCTTTTCTCTCCAAATTTCTTGCTGTTCTTCTTTCTGACGACTCCATTATCAAGTGGAGTTCTGAATTTCTCTATCAATCCCGTCGGGATTGTGGTAAGGCTGTAGTAGTCACAACAGAGTTGTGACAGTCCATTATGTATTTCTGTTGAGAAATAAAGATTCCCTCATTTAAATGTGCCATTTCTATGCCTTGGAAATATTTCAATCTCCCAAATTCTTTAATTTCAAACTCACTGATCAAACATTCTCTGAGTTTATTCCTGCATTCCTCATCATTTCTGATGACCACAATGTCATCCACATATACTATTAACACTATCACTCCCCCTGTGTCCGAGTGGTGGATGAATAGGGTATGATTCCCTTGGCTTTGTCTATATCCCAGAGCAAATATCACTCTTGTAAACTAGCCAAACCAGGCCCTCGGGGATTGCTTTAGGCCATATAGAGCCTTTTTTAGTCTGCACACTACCTTCTCATGGGTTGTTGGGCCATATCCTGGTGGTAAGTCCATAGAGACTTCCTCTTCTAGATCCCCATGCAAAAACACATTTTTTACATCATATTGCTGCAATGGCCAGCCTAGATTTGCAGCCAAGGATGGGATAACCTTGACGGTATTTAACTTTGCAACAGGTGCAAAGGTATTTAGGTAATCTACCCCATACACTTGAGTATAACCCTTAGCTACTAGCCTTGTCTTGTATTTGTCTAAAGACCCATCAGACTTATATTTTAATGTATCGACCCATTTGCAACCCACTGGGTGCTTCCCTTTAGGCAACTGAACAAGCTCCCATGCTTGATTCTTTTCTAGGGTTGCCATCGCGATTTCCATGGCATTCTTCCAATTCTCATTCCCTATTGCTTCAGAAAAAGTTTTGGGAATAGGAATGGTATGAAGGCTGGTCTGAAAGGTTTTATGTGGAGATGACAATTTGGAATAGGATAAAAACAAATGTAAAGGGTGCTTGTTGCAACTTCTAGTGCACTTTTTAAGTGCAATAGGCCAATCAAGATCACACCTAGAAGTTTCTGTTTTAAGTATGGGATTAGTAGGTTTAATAGGCTCATCATCAAGTATTGAAGGTTCAACACAAGAATTGCCTGGTGAGTCGTCAGGAGAGCTGTTAGACCTGTCAGTGTTGGCAGTAGCAGGATTAGGACTAGAATTAGATGCTGGGGCTTGCAAAGGAGAAGAAACTAGCCCTTTTCGCCTTGAGTATACCTGTAGTGGGCGAGGAGTACCTTGTGAGGGCTCCTCCAGTATCATATCTAGTGAATCCTTTGGAATAATTGATGTGAGAGAGAATGATGACAGGTCATGATTAGGTAGGGAAAGAAACTAATCCCTATATGTCAAGATTGGACTTTGTCCTTGATGAGAATAGCCAAAATAAGGGATTTTTTCAGCAAAAGTCACATCAGCTGACACAAATAATTTTTTTAAAGGAGGATGATAGCATCAATAACCTTTTTGGGTAGAGAAATATTCAATGAAGATGCATTTTAGAGCACGAGGATCTAGTTTGCCTCTGTTAGGAATAGGGACGTGAATAAAGAATACACACCCAAATACCTTAGGTTTCCAACTACTAGAGACATGAATATCAGGGAAGTGTTTGGGTAGGAGTTGGATTGGGCTATGCGATTCAAGGGTTTGAGAAGGCAATCCGTTGAAAAGAAAAGTAGTTGTTAGAGCTCCTTCTCCCCAATAATGTTTAGATACATTATGGTAGAATAGATGTGCTTTAATAATAGCTAGGAGGTGGCCATTCTTCCTCTCGGCCACTCTATTTTGTTGAGGAGTATAAGGGTAGGAGGATTTATAGATGATCCTTTTCTGTTGAAAGAAAACTGATAGGGACTGATTAAAGAAATCCTTGGCATTATCAGACCTAAGACTTTTAATTTCCACCCCAAATTGATTATTGATCACGTTATAGAATGTAGAAAAAATTGTACCCACCTCTGATTTATTTTTCAACAGGTAGAGCCATTGTTGACCTAATCTTTTGCCTTACTCAAATATTCTACAGTCAAGATTTTTCAGAATACTCACACTCGAAATGGTAAAGAGAACAAAATAAGAAAACAGGAAATTAACAGCACATTCACACACACAAAGGCTCACGATTTATCCTGGTTCAATTTCCGTTAAGGAACCTACATCCAGACTGTTTAGGCGTCTTTTCTCCATTATTAAGAATCTCTGAATCGATTACATGTACTGCCCACAACTCTCTTCTCTCTCACAATCCAATACCCAGGCTATACAGAGAACTAAACCTGATTACAAAGCCCTTAGAAGCTTTTCTCAATCACAGCGCATTCTCGTTCAGAATTCCCCAAGATAGTACAACCAAAACCGATGAGAAAACACCTAACCCCAACCCCTTATTTATCGAACATAAGGGCGGACATTATAAGGATTTAACTAACTGCACATTAGGGATATAACTAACCAAACAAACAGCTATGAGAAATAAAAAATATACTCCTAACATAAATTGTTTTAACCGAGACAACCAGCTAATCTAATACAAATGATTTAACAGCCACACCACCCTAGTACAATCATTTACAAACACAATGAACCAACGTGCCTTAGAAATATTGGGAATAGTTGAAGGGCCCTAAACATTGCTAAGGAAGATTAGTTTTTTTATTAGGAGGAGGATATGTCACTCTTTTATGCTTTGCAAATTCACATACAACATAATGGAAATGTTTAACATCAAGACCCTTAAATAAAATTGGAAACATCACCCTAAGAATCCAAAAAGAGGGATGATCAAGACGATAATGGTGTAACCACAATTGATCTTTGTAATGAAATGCTAGGGCACAAAGAAAATGAAATTACGAAAAGGAAGAAGGAGACTCTCGGTAAATTTACTGATCAGAATATATCAACACTTTACAAATAAGAGGTGCAACTATATATAATTGCGAGACACCTTTAGAAATAAAACAACGCCTATGCGCTTAACTAACATATAAGCATAAGATTGAAAACAAGCTGATAAAACAAAACAAACATAACAGAAAGCAATACACAAATACTTGTGCTTCCACACTTCCCCTCAAATCAGACTCCTCTGGAGAAGAACATTCTATAATCTGCAACCAGTTGAAACATGAGGATGTATTAGAAATATTTTGCTGCACAAGAGACACCTTCAGTCCAAGCTTAGTGCATAGAAACTAAAAACGATCTCTAGCCAGACTTTTAGTAAACATATCAGCTATCTGATATTCTGTAGGAATGTACCGAACTTCCACTTCACTATTCTCAACCCTTTCACGCACAAAATACACATCGATCTTAATGTGCTTAGTCCGAGAATGGAACACAGGATTTTCAGTCATACTTTTTGCTGCTAAGTTATCACTCCAAACCACTGATGTAGCATGCACTAGATATCCCAATTCAGTAAATAAAGATCTCAGCCAGAACAGTTCAGTAACTCCAAGAGCTATAGCTCTATACTCAGCTTCTCCTACTGATCTAGCCACCGCAGATTGCTTCTTAGATCCCTGCACAATCAAATTGTTTCCAAGAAACACACTGAAACCACTAGTTGACCTCCTAGTTTCTTTGCAGCCAGCATGGTCTGCATCAGTATAAACTTTTAAAGATAAATCACCTATAGAGGAAGAGAACCACAAACCCAATCCAATTGTTCCTTTGATGTATCTAAGTAGCCTTTTGCATGCAGTCCAGTGCTGAACTTTAGGAACAGATAAGTATTGGCTTAGTTTATTAACAACAAAGGCAATATTGGGACGTGTATGGGTAAGATATTGAAGAGATCCAATGAGAGTTCTATACAAAGATGGATTGGGAAATACATCACCCTCATCAATCAAAGAAACACCTGAAACCATGGGTATATCACAAGGTTTACAATCTTGCATGTTAGCCTTTTTCAGCAAGTATAAACCATATTTAGATTGAGTCAAGTATAGCCCACTTGTATCTCGAAAAGCCTCAAATCCGAGAAAATAATTGACTGAATCGAGAGTCTTTAATGCAAAATGTGTATCTAAATCAACAATACTAGATTTAAGAGCTATATTGTCCGAACCAGTAATCAATATATCTTCTACATACACCAAAATAAACAAGACATAGGCTGAGGTCCTTTTAATGAATAAAGACGCATCAGATGTTGCCCTAGTGAATCCCCAGCTTTGTAAAGCCATCCTCAACTTATTATACCAAGCCCTAGGTGCTTGTTTAAGACCATACAAGGACTTCTTCAACTCACAAACATGTGAGGGAAACTGAGAGCTAACAAAACCTTCTGGTTGGGTCATAAACACAGCTTCTTGCAAGTCTCCATTTAAGAAAGCATTGTTTACATCTACTTGCTGCACATCCCAGCCAAAAGCTACGGCTAAGGAAAATAACACCCGAATGGTAGGAGCTTTTACAACCGGACTGAATGTCTCACCATAATCCAAACCAGGATTTTGAAGAAATCCCTTTGCAACTAATCTGGCATTGTATTTAAGAATAGAGCCATCAGCCTTATACTTGACCCTAAACACCCATTTGCACCCAATTAAATTCATATCCTTCGAAAATGGTACAAGAACCCATGTACAATTGCGATGCAAGGCAGAAATTTCCTCCTTCATGGCTTGAACCCATTGTGGGTCTAATAGAGCCTCAAGGACTGGATCAGGTTCAAGAGTGCTTACTAAAGCATGAGGAAAAGTAGAATTGGTTCTTGATTTAGATCTAGTGACCATAGGATGAATAGAGGGTGTAGAAGCAAATTTGGATCTAGGTAAAGAAGGATTTGGAGCTGGCAATGAAGTACTAGGTAAGGAAGGATTTGGAGCTGGCAGTGAAGTAGAAGATGAGAAGCTTGATATGGTTTGAGGAACAGAAGGAGACGAAGACAGAGTAGGATTAGAATTAGGATCCGGAGATAGTGTTACGTGAGGAGGTGAAGAAGAAACTGCAGAAGAGGAAAGTAGAAATGAAGAAAGCACAGTAGTAGATCCTCCACATTGAGTCTCACTGGAAATGGACTTAGAGACAGAAGAAGATGCAAGAAACAAAGAGGTATAGGCAAATTCAATGGGATTGAATTGAACATGCTTGGACACATATACCCTACCCGAAGGATGCAAGTATTTATAACTAGCTTGAGTGTGACTATATCCAATAAAACACACTTGGATGTATGAAAATCAAATTTGTGCTTGTTATAGGGTCTAAGATAAGGAAAACATGCACAACCAAAAGGTTGCAACAAAAAAATAATTGGGAGATTTGTGATACAACAGTTCAAAAGGAGTTTTAAACCTGAGAGGAGAAGTAGGTAGGAGATTTATAATGTGAACTGCAGTTTGAAAGGCTTCAACCCAAAACTTTAATGGCATATTAGCATGAGCTAACAAAGTGAGTCCCATTTCAGCAATATGTCTATGTTTTCTCTCAGCCACACCATTCTGTTGATGTGTATATGGACAAGTAAATCTAGGTTGAATACCTTGGCTTTGAAGATAAGGTAAGAAAGCCTTAAACTCACCCCCATTATCAGTTTGCAAAGCTCTAAGTTTGGAATTATACTGCAGTTCAGCAAACTTGTGAAAGATGACAAACACGGACAAGGCATCGGATTTCACTTTTAGAGGATATATCCATAAATACCTAGTATAGGCATCCACAAAGACAATATAATATCGAAAGTCTTCAGTAGATAAAGCTGAAGAGGGTCTCCACAAATCAGAATATATCAATTCTAATGGTTTTGTGGCCTTAATTTCACAATCAACAAAAGGAAGTTGATGAAATTTACCAAGTTTACAAGAGTCACAAAAAGATAAGTCAGACTTATAAAAGGGAATATGAATTTTATTCAATATTGTTCTCAATACATTTGATGATGGATGCCCTAATTTGGCATGCCATTGTAAACTAACAGTATTACATTGATTATTTGAAGGCTTTTGCTCATGAACAAATGAGCTGGGTTTATTACAACTGGAAAAAGCTGAAACATTTGACAACAAATGAACATTTGGAGAATGAGGATGAACGAAAATGCTGGAATCACCAGGAGCAAGAATTGTTGACGGCCGATATAATCCATCCTTAAGACCTCTTTGAAGTAGCACTTTCCTGGAATCCTTGTCCTTAATCAAACAAAAAGTAGCATGAAATTCAGCAATAACATTGTGATCACGAGTGAGTTGTGAAATACTAAGTAAGTTCTTTTGCATACTAGGAACATGCAAAACATTGGGTAAAGAAATGATAGAAACAGATTGTTGGTGAGTGTATAAATTGCTACAACCAATATTTGAGATAGGTAAAGTCTTACCATTATCTACGGCCACTTTGTCATCACCAGTATAAGGAGCATGGATAGAAAGATTGTTTAGATTAGATGTGATATGGTTTGTTGTACCAGAATCAACAAATCAAGCAGGATCTGCAATTGATGTTGAGGAATGAGACAGATTATCAAGTTGTGGAGAAGAGAAATTACTATAGTAAGCACCACCTGAAATTGATCCTAAATCATTCATGTAAGCTCCATTAGAACCACTGAAGGCAGCCATAAACGCCTTAGAATCTGGCTGACCACCATTATTAAACTAACCAAAACCTTGATTAGGCTTTCGTTGAAAGTTCCTGTCAAACCTATGGTAACATTTGTCAACAAAATGCCCCGGTTTTCCACAAAGCTGACAATAAACTCTTCTATTTGAAAATCTACCTCGTCCTCTTCCTCCTCTATTAATAAAACCTCCTCCTCGAGGCATGAAACCTCCTATATTAGCAACAAATTCACCAGTTCTAGCTGATTGAGCAACATTAACAGTTTTTGCAGAGGTCATATGTAGATCTGAATCAAAATTAGAAGCAACCAAAGGTGAATTCTTAGATGACAACCTTTGTTCATGCATTAACAACAAATACTGCACCTACTCTATATTGATCTCATCCATTTGATAGGTTGTTAAGCTGACAACTGTTTCATAGTCGTGATCGAGTCCATTTAGAATAGAAAGCAGCAATTCCTTATCATCTAAAGGTTCTCCAATTGCAGCTAATGAATGTCCTATAGTTTTAATCTTGAGAACATAATCATTCACAGACATTGCGCCTTTCTTAAGAGATCGTAGCTGCTGTTTTAATTGGAAGGACTTAGCAATAGTTTGTTGAGAATAAAGATCCTTTAAGGAGGTCCATACCTCAACAAATGATTCAGAATGAATCACCTGTGCGAGAACGTCCTTTTTGATTGTGGAGAACAGCCACCCGAGCAGCAATTGATTTGACCTCATCCAAGTCAGATACTCTGGATTAACTTCATCAGCAACTGCACCATCTAATGGTGCTGAATCTGGATTCACTAGATACTTTTGTGGTGGAGACATCTTATTAACAAAACGCACTAAATCAAATGCACGAAGAGTCGTAAGAATCTGCGCTTTCCAAAATATGTAATTGCTCGAATTGAGCTTGATTGGAATGAAACTGAATGCTTTAGCCACTGCAAAGAAATCAAATTGTGAGGCTAGTGACGAGGAGGAATTACGAGGAGATGCAGAGGAAGAGTTCGAATTACAGGCCATTGGCTTTGATACCATGTAATGAAATGCTAGGGCACAAAGAAAATGAAATTACGAAAAGGAAGAAGGAGCCTCTCGATAAATTTGCTGATCAGAATATATCAACACTTTACAAACAAGAGGTGTAGCTATATATAATAGCGAGACACCTTCAGAAATAAAATAGCGCCTAACTAACATATAAGCATAAGACTGAAAACAAGCTGATAAAACAAAACAGACATAACAGAAAGCAAGACACAAATACTTATGCTTCCACAATCTTTATTGGATTGGGCCAGGCATGACACAAGGGGAACCTCCTCCTTTTTCTTTTGCTCACCCAGTTCCTCAAGGTAATATAGACCAGCCCTAGAATCTAGGATCCAAGAATTAGGTTGGACTATTCTTGAAGCATGTAGGGTAAGAGAATGAGAAGAAATACCTATGAGTGCAAGAGAATATGTACCTTTCTTAGCTTCTTTGTCAAGGGATTCCAAAAAACTTCTCAGTTTTATAATTTCAGCCCTGTTAAGCTCCAGGTCATCTCCCTGTTTTGAACCCTTTTGTTTAGCTTGCTCATGGCTGTTTTGGACCCTTTTGTACACCTGACTTTGCCTTCACCCCTCAGCTGTCCTCCTTTGGATGGCTTTCCATGGAGTTTCCAACACTTCTCTATGGTGTGCCTAGACTTTTTGCAATAGGTACACCATAAGGAATCCCTGTCCCTAGCCTTCTTCTCCCCTCAAGGTCCTTTATTCTGATTAGGAGCCTTTAGGGACATTAGGGCATAACTCTCTATCGGGGAACTGTCCAGCATAACTCCCCTTCCTCCTTTTGCACGAACTATGGAAATCACTTCATTTAAAGAAGGTAAATCCTCCTTACCAAGGATTTGTACCCTTATCGCATCAAATTCCATATTGAGGTCAGGCCGGCTAGGAAGTTGTATGTCCTCTCTTTCTCCATGAATCTCTTCTGTAATGCAACATCTTCACCATACTTTATCTTTAGGCATTGGTAATGGTCCAATTCTTGCCATAAAGTTTGTAACATATTTGCATATTATGTGATGGACCTTACCCCCTTGCTTGGTGGCTGCAACTTTGGTCCTTATCTCATAAATCCGTGCAACATCGTGAACTTTGGAGTAGGTGAGCTTTACTGCCTCCCAAATGTCCTTGGTTGTTGTTAAGAACATCACAGTATCGCTGATCTCCGGAACCATGGAGTTCCATAGCCAAGACATCACTAGGGAATCCTCCTCATCCCATACTGCAGACGTGGGGTCTCCCTTCCCTAGGACCAGTCCCCAAAAGATAACTTAACTTCCATTTTCCCTTTAGAAACGTGCGGATCAGCTAAGACCACTTGAAGTAGTTCTTACTGTTCAATTGGTAAGTTGCTTGAAGGTTCTGCAATTCTCCTTCTGAGCCTACACTATTTTGTTCCAGCAAGCAAACGGAATTTCTGTTGCACTGCTAGAATCAGCCGAATCCAACATAGGGTTATGGGTAGTAGACATAATTTTGTATGAAGAAGATTGATTGAAGGCCTCCATAGTCCCAAAGAATGGTGACTATGATTCTATAGCTCTGATACCATGTCAAACAAGACGTGAGAAAATATTTTTTAATCTTATTCATCTTTTGAGGGAATAGCTTTGATTATATACAGGCCTTCCTATCAATTTAGGAAGTTCCTATAAACAGAATAGGATAGTTTCCAAAATTCAGTTACCTGTCCAAATTAGGATACAACAAGATATAGAAAGTTACAGCTCGTATATACACTCTAGTTTAGAAAGAAAAATATAATCGAGAAATCAATCAATCAATCAGCCTCTCAATCGTTGACATTGCCATTCAGTATCATTTGCATTTACTCCATTTGCTCATCTCTCACCCACTTTATTCTTCTAGCTTGTTCAGATGGCTTTTAGTTAGTATTACATTCTTAGATCATGCTTTTGATCTGCTTTGTTTTTGACTCCACAGTAAAATAATTTATTGCCCACTACCACTAGCTTCCTTTAGGTTTGATATTTTGCCAACCTTTGAATAATTCCATGTTATTGTTTTTCTGTTTTTATGATTTTTCTGACTTTGATTCATATACAGAAACACATCATTATATTTCACACACACAATCACTGCATCTTCTGTTTCTTGATTAAGAAATCAAATGCAAATTGTATTCGCTTTTGGCCCTTTTCGTATTGCTTCGTTTTATCTTTGCTTACTGATGCATGTGCTTCATCTTAACAGTTCCTTCTTGAGTGTGCTGAACAGTTACCTCACAAGCTTCCTTTTTACGGGACAGTGGTGAGTGCTTTTATCACCTTTAAACTTTTTCTTTCCATGTTATATTTTAATGTATTCTTTTTTTTAAAAAATTCTTTATGTTGTACTTGTGCATATGTGCATAGTAAAGAAGTACATAATTGGATATGGTTATGTGGATAATTTGTCTTCAAGTAGGGTATTTTATTGTAAACTAGGCAAGAATATTCTTTTATTGAGATTACAAAAATTGGTTTGGGAAATGCATCATGTAGAAATCCAGCTCCAGAGCAATATGAGGAAATTGTTTGGCTGGGTAACTAGAATGAAAATTTATTTATATAGGAATGCTAGAAGCAAGTAGCTTAACCATGTGAAACATAATAGTATCAATCAACTAGCTGTCCTTTAAGGCCAACATGCATGCAGTAGTGATAGACTAGTACAATTATTGCTATTTGTTACATGGGGTTGTTTAAAGTAGTATCTCTTTTTTCCTACCCTACCTATTTTGATTCTGCTAATGGTGGGATGTCTATTCGTTTGTGCGTTCAATACTTATTATTTTGCATCTTCCTATTTCTGATTTTTTTTTTAAAGTTTAAACTGATTTTTCTCCAACCAGAAGCACTTATTCTGTATTTGTAACTGATTTCTGTCATCTTTATGCAGGTTGGTCTACTTAACTTAGAAAATGAGGACTTTGCAAAAAAAGTAGTGGAAAGCACTCAAACTAATTTGCAGGTGGGAGCCTCGAAACCTAAAGCATGAGAAAACATTTTCTTGTACTTGTTTTTTTGTCCTTAGCTAGGTTTGCTTCAAAATTATAGCTCACAGGGACCAATATATATAAAAAAGGTGCTATATGTATCAATAATTTTGCAGACATGCTTGTTTGATAATGTTCATGGCCTTATGCTTCTTGTAGATGGAGCCACTAATACCATGTTAATTCAGTTACATATGCATGGGGCCATTGGTAAATTTACTGAACCAAGAGACATTTGGACTTCCTCTCTTTTGGAGTTGTAGTAAATGTTGGGATTTTCAGCTCACCTTCCTAATTAGTCTTGATGATTTCCTAATAAGTTACTTTCCTATTCCTCATATTGGTTTCCTGTTTAATTTGTGATCCTATTTCCTAGTTAGTTTCCACTACTTGTTAGGCTAGAAAACTTAGCCTTGGTGAGTAAGGAAACAAACTATAAATAGGATGCTTTATTGTTATCCAATGAATGAGCAAATTAATTGTAAGAGACCAGTGAGAGTTAGGAATTGGGTGGAATTGGGATTTGGGTTTAGAGAGAGAATATTGAGCTTTATAGTTGTAAACTTTACTGCATAGTGATGTTTTTTTCTGTCGTCCTGATTATCGTGGTTTTTCTTTTTTAATGTTTTCCACGTAAAAATCTCTTGTGTTTGAGTATGATTGGATATTTTGTTTTTCATCTTATTTTTCTTTATTTTCTTGACATTATCTTACTAGGAAGACCTTTTTTTTTTCCCCCAACAAATGGTATCAGAGCTTTAGTTATCGATCGCCTAGTATGCAAGAGATATGTCAAGCATGATGAAGTTTGATTTTGAAATGGTCAATGGGAAGATCAATTTTGGCTTGTGGCAAATACAAGTCAAGGATATCTTGATCCAATATGGGTTACACAAGGTGTTGAAGGGCAAACCAACTCTTAAAGGCTCTAAAAAATCTGGTAAAGAAATGGCTGGTGCTAGTTTTGGGAAATTTGTGATGACTGATGATGATTGGGAGGAACTTGATTTGAAGACTGCAAGTATAATTCGATTATGCCTAGCCAAGAATGTTCTTGCTAATGTTCAAGGAATATTTGGTGTGAAGGAACTTTGGGAGAGGCTTGATGAATTGTATCAAGCAAAGAGCGTTTGCAATTGATTTTACCTGAAGGAGCAGTTTCACAAATTGCAGATGACTGAAGGTGTTGGACGGAATTAAGGAGCCGAAGACAAGAAGACTTTCAGCTAAAGAAGAAGTCTAGTAGATGTTGATAAATTAGAATAGATAATATTAAATTTATATAGTGTAAATCTTGTTGTAAAGTTGGATGGAATTAAGGAGCCGAAGACAAGAAGACTTTCAGCTAAAGAAGAAGTCTAGTAGATGTTGATAAATTAGAATAGATAATATTAAATTTATATAGTGTAAATCTTGTTGTAAAGTTGGATTTAATTCCTGAGTTTTAGGAGATAGCTTTTTCTATTTTTTAGGAGATAGATATTCTAAATCTTCTCCTATTTTCTAGGAGGAAGAATAGGATCCTAAGCTGTATATAAACTCCTCTCATGAGTTCCGTGAATTATTTTTAAGTCTTTAATCTTTCTAAGACTTGTTTCATGGTATCAGAGCTTTGTTTCGATTTTCTATACTCAGCATTTCATTAGCTGCAGTCGAGAACATGGCAGATCATCATCAAAATTCTACTCTAATTGAGGCATTGGCCACAAGTTCTCCTAGCGTTCTTCCTCATCTTCCTTTTGCAGCTAGTTATTCCACCAGTCCAATTGATCATCATCCACTACAAATCACTCACTATAAACTAAATGAGAGTAATTTTAGGGAGTGGTCTCAATCTGTGATGTTGGTTGTCAATGGGAAAGGAAAATCTGGTTATTTAACTGGGTCTATTCCTTCTCCATCAACGAAAGCAACCACATACGGTGTTTGGGAGGCTGAAAATTCCACCGTAATGGCCTGGCTAGGAACGTAGCTTATGGAAGTTATTGATTTCTTTTCTTTGACACAGGACAATGTGGAAATTATGGGTCTGTGTTTTAGTTTCATGTAAATGAGGTTCCTTCATCAGTTATACCATGTTGGTAACTAAAAATTCTTAATGCTCCAGTTCTGTTTTTCATCCTTGCTTGACACTCACTTCTCTATTTTCAGGATGCTTTAGATTCTGGAAATTGCAACAGGATTCGTATATTGATCCGGTTTCTCACTGTTATGGTATGCTTATTTTTCTGTTACTTTTGGGCCATGGATAACTGACCTAAGAAGGTGTACTAGTTTTATTGTGGATATTAGTACTTGTGGTTGTGAAGAGGAATTTGAAGAATAAGAAATGTTTTGTGTAATATGATCCATTTTTGTTTATTCATTAGATGAAATGGAAGTGTAGAGAAAAGTAATGGCATAAAGTCTATAAATTTTTTTTATCTAATCAAGATTGTGAGATTGGGAAGAGAATTGCATGATTTTGCACGGTTTCTTGTTCCATCAGTTTGACTCATATGGAGTTAACCATCCTCACTTTTATAAGTAATTAAAAATTGATGGTTAATAGATGTTTTGAATACATAGTATAATTCTGGCTCAGTTATGCATGCTAAGTTTTTTATTGTTTATCTTTCAATTACATTTTACTATGAAGTCTTCGAAGAACAATGACAAACAACAACATACGAAGCATTTATCCTATGTAGGGTTGGATATATGGTCTTCAGAGATGGAAATACTGTATTCCTTTTGGATCCTCAGCTTGTTGAATTGATCTTCTTTTTCATAATTTTGTGGTTGTTTCTTGTAGATGTGCAGCAAAGTCCTCCAACCAAGTTCTTTAGTTGTTCTCTATGAAACCTTGTTATCATCTGCAGCTACAATAGTGGATGAAGAGAGGGGAAATCCATCTTGGCAGGCATGTGCTGACTTCTATGTAACTTGCATTCTATCCTGTCTCCCTTGGGGAGGAGCTGAACTTGTTGAGGTACCTTTCTACTATGTATTTCCTTTAGCATGTTCCTTGCCCTGCCGTTCCTTTTATTTCATTCTCTTCTCAAAATTTTGGGTCCTAAAATGATTTCCATAGAGATTAATTTGGTTCTGTCTGTTTTTTAATACATTCAGAGAAAAAGCAATTCCTACCGTGACGATACACCTATTTGAACCTCAACTTGTTTTGCTGAGCTTTAAGCATGTCCATCTTGACAAAATAGTAGTCACTTTCTGGGCTCTCTTTTTCTTCCCCCCCAACCTCTACAAAAAAACCTACACGTGGTTTTCATCATTCTTAACCCATTTTCTTATGACCCTTTCTACTCCCATCTTTTATAGTATGGTGCCAAAACTGACGTAGAAAGGGTCATCATTGTTGTGTTCTGGAACGTGTCTATGGAAGTAAGGTACCAGAACCGACGTTGCTGGGAAATCGTATCAGAACACAACAAACACCATACAAAACTTGAAAAATGTTAATATCAAAGGTATGAATCCCAAGGGACCTGCAAGTAACAAAAGCATTGCCATGACCACTAGTAATCATGGAAAAGATATATTATTATACTAGATTAGTAATATAGCAATTGATGCAATCTTAGTTATCAAATGACCATGTTAATGCAATCTTGTAAGTCAAATGAACATGCCAGTAAAATTAAGTGGGACGTAATAAGAAGAACTATAGTCAAAGGGGGTGTGATCCCAATGTGAAGTCCATTGGCCCCTGGAACCAACTACACAATCACGTAAATAGAGAGTCAGGACACAACGGTCTCTCGACAAAACATGTACATGGTGCACCCTAAGGCGATATACTTGGTTTGGTCCCCTATCCAACAACTCCCACAGTTGCCCCTTAAGTTTCCTTATCTCTGTTAGGGGCATCCTATACATTGGTATCAATAGGGGGGGGGGGGGTGTCTAGTGTGAGGAACTCCACCTCATGGTTTGGGAATAAGCCTAGTAATTCCTTATGAAACACATCAAGGAAGTCTCAAACAATAGGGATTAACATATATCTGTCACATTCCAAGGGTAGTATTTGTAATTTTCTTTTCCTTTTTGTTGGAGATATTTGCCCTTAACTATAGGTGGTTATGATTTCTATTGAAGAGCACATTGGTGCTGTTTCTAGAATCTGCTTTCAGTTATAAATAGGCTATATATTATGTAAAGAATGGACTAGAAAATGAAATATTGAATTCAGGCTTCTTTTCTTACATTTCTCTCTCTCTTGATTTCCCCCGTTTTCCTTCCATTCTCTCTGTTTCTGCTCAGTCTCTCCCTCAAATTCTTCTCAATTTCCTTTTTAAACCCTAGCCCAACCCTAGGTTGTGACAGTATCTACTCTAGACTGCTGAGTATCTCGTTTCATAGCTAGAAATGCTAGACATCTCATCATCATCATTTGTCTAGCCTCTAAAGTAGAGATCATTGCACAAGGGTTGCCTGCCTTGGTCACCTTGTATGATGAAGGTTTGTCATGAGGAAAATCAATCCTAATTTGCTTCTCGTGACAATTAAGGCTTGCATGACATGATTATTACCAATCCATCCCCATAATGGTGTCAAACTCCATTACTCCCCTTATTATGAGATCAACCAATGTGTCCTCCCTACAAGCTCTAGTGACGACACACGAGCAATATAGTTGATCCACCTGTGGTGGATCTCCTAGCAGTGTACCAAGCAAGTTTGTGCCACTAAAGGAGATGAATCTATATGCATCACTTGCAACTTTTTATAATCCCTTTCCATAGCTGCATGAGAGGACCTAAGATTTCCTGCAACACACCCTCTCTTGTTATTGTACTTACCATCATTCACTCTCCTATAATGACTGCCCAATCCATTAGACCTCAGAACAAGGAACAACAATAGATGTTTATACTCCCATGGTAGATTGAAATGTAAGAAAAGCTCATTATCCTCCCAAAAATTGGAAGCCTTCCAATCAATCTTCACAATTGTCTTTGTTATTGTGTGCCACCCAACGTTTGAAAAACGCTAAGCGCAGAAAGCCTACAAAACTTAAGTGCAAAGCACATGCTTAAGCAAAGTGAAGCACATATAAATAAAATAAAGAATATAACTTTTATGTGCATAACAAATACAAACTATTAAAAGAGCATTCATTAAAAAAAAAAAACTAAATAAGAATGAGGGCTGCAAGTTCAACAAAAGATGAGATTTCATTTATATTTTATACTAGTTTACAAGTTCATGCAACCATAGCAAAAACACATTGGGCACATATAAAGGGATACAATCTACCCGTTGCTGGCCTGATGGAACTTGGAAGACAAACTGGTTTGAATTATTGGTTGAAAAGATCTGAATATGCTAAGGCTTCTTTTTAAATTTCTTATTTTTTTTATTTGGTTGAGTCTTCTTTTGTGTTCTGTAAAAGTTTGGCAAAAAAATCATTCTATTTCATTAACACGATTTATACAAAGGATCAGATAGAAGAATAAGGGAAAAAATCATCCCTTATTTACATCTCAAATTAATCAACCCTTAATTTTCAGCAATCCCCAATCAATGAATCCCTAATTTGCAATCAATTAACAATCCCTAATTTACATCAGTCATCAATCCTTAATTTAGGGTAATCTAGAATCAATCATCAGTGCCTAATTTATAGCAATTAGGAATAAATTAGCGACCCCTAATTTATGCCTAATTACATGTTTTCTTCAATATTTTTTACTTGGTAAATACAGCTGAGTCTTCTTTTTTTTTTTAAAAAAAAAACATGTATATATGATTTTAGTTAGAACAAATTACTATCAACAAATTGCTTCTAAGATTGCTGTATACATGGCTTAAGCTTAACAGGCAAATTAGAATAAATAATTAAATTGCTATCAACTTGGTATATATATTTAGCCAAGTTGCATCTATCCTGAATTTTAGTCATTATCATGATTTAAATTTATGAGATTTAAGGACTAATTATTATGTCTTTTTGTGATTTGTCTTGAAAGCATTTGCACATAAGTTATTGAACTCTACAAATTATTTTTTAATGCCATGGTGTTTTGGTGTGCAGCAAGTTCCTGAGGAGATTGAGAGAGTTATGGTTGGCATGGAAGCCTATTTAAGAATTAGAAGACGAGTTTCTGATATTGGTTTCTCTATTTTTGGGGATAATGATGATTCAGATAAAGCTCTTGATGGAAAGGTATTAAACGCCAAAAATTGCCTTTTATCACTTGATGGATACTGGATGTTGTTAATTTGCTTCTCCTTCTGTATGAAAGAAAACAGGACACTTTTGGGACTGGGAGGTAGAGAATAGAATAAAATGGCATCTGTACGTTGGTTGAAGTGGGGCCTGGTATGAATTTGATTAGATAGTAACCTAGTGCGATTAAGGCTTGTGATTGTTGTTGTAATTTTGGTTTAGTATGGCTTTCATATGAAGTGGTATCTATGGATTGTAAACCTGAATAAGTTGCTTGGTTGAAATAGAACTTCCTATAAAAGGTTGGGGAAGTGGGTTTTACATCCCAAGTCTAATAAAAATGTTGAATTATTTAGTTGATCAGTATCCATATTTTTTTTTTTGTTGGATAAATTTATGCACCATATTTTGGAGTATGAGGCTGCTGTTTTGTTTTAGTGGATAATGTGGTATAGATTCTTATCTTTTAACTCATTATTTTATATAATTTTCAGGATTTCTTGGAAGATTTATGGGTTCGGGTTCAAGATCTATCGAACAATGGATGGAAGCTTGAGAGTGGTATTTTGCATTTCATATTGATTGTTTATTGCCTTTATTCTTATTTCTTCCTTTTTTGTGTTAGGTAGCCGACAACCAACGTAAAACCTAGTCGGATCCAAAACATGAACTCTAGACAAACTATGAAAAATCATTGGGGCGTAACCTTTCATAGTGACGCGCTACACTGCCCTGCGTGTAGTGTCAAGTGAGTTAGGGCCGTTGCATCGGCGTTCGGATGTAGTGACAAATGAGCAAGGGTCCCCGCATTTTCTTGGACGGATGTGGGTAAACAAGCTAGTCTAAAATCAAAATCAAAATCAAAATCAAAATAAAAAACAAATTCAAAGTTAAGGCCAAAACCAAAATCATAGATTAAGGATTAGATCATGGAATATAGGAACATTAACAGGCAAAGCTATGGAAGTGGTAGATGTGATGATTAGGAGAAAGATTAATATTATATGCCTTCAAGAGACGAGATGGGTAGGGAAAAAAGCGAAAACTTTATCAGAAACTGGATATAAAATATGGTACACAAGAAATAATTGAGCGAAAAATGGAGTGGGGATTATTATGGATAAAAGCTTAGTAGATGAGGTAGCGGATGTAAAGAGAATAGGGGATATGATTATTATGGTGAAGGTTGGTTTAGGAAGAATGACTATGAATATCTTTAGTACATATGCACCACAAGCGAGGTTAGATGAGGAGATAAAAGCAAAATTCTAGGAGGACCTAGAGAGACTCATACAAATGAGATACCAAGAGAAGAGAAAATGATTATAGGAGGTGACTTAAATGGTCACGTGGATAGAGACGAAAACGGCTATAAAGAGGTACATGGAGGGTATGGATTTGGGGAAATCAATAATGAGGGTAAGTCTATTCTAGATTTTGCTATGGCATATGGGCTCCTCATAATCAATACTAGGTTCAAAAAACGGGACGAACACTTAATCATATATAAAAATCTCACATCAAGCACCCAAATAGATTACTTCCTCATGAGACAAGAGGATCGGTTATGTTGTAGGGATTGTAAGGTGATACCGAGGGAGTGTTTTGACTCCTCAACATAGACTTTTGGTATTTGATACCCCAAGTAAGAAATTGGAAGAGAAAAAATCACATAAAACAAAATCCAAGAATTAGGTGGTGGGATTTAAAAGGGGAGAAACAACTAGTCTTCAAAGAAAAATTAAGGCGTAGAAGAGAATGGAATGGAGAAGGACAATCAAACCAAATGTGGAGGGAAATGGCTACTGCCCTAAGAAGCACGGCAAAAGTAGTCCTTGGAGAGAAATGGTAGAGCCCCAAACCTTAAGGAGTCTTAGTGGTGGAATGAAGAGGTACAATTGAAAATTAGAAGTAAGAAAACTTGCTATAAGGCTGTATATCAGTGCAACAATGAAGAAAACCTAAAAAATTATAAAGACGCAAAAAAGACAGTAAAAAGAGCTATTAGTGAAGTAAGGTCAAAAGCATATGAGAATCTATATAAACGACTTGATACAAAAGATGGAGAAAGGTATATATATAAATTAACTAAAGTAAGAGAAAGAAAAACAAGGGATCTAAACCAAGTGAAATGCATAAAAGATGAAAATCAAAATGTATTAGTGAATGAGGGAGCGATTAAGGAGAGATGGAAGGAGTATTTCACAAAATTATTCAATGATGGTGAGGACGTAAGAGTTAGGTTGAGACATTTTAGTAACTCCAGAGGGAACGTGAGTTATGCATTTTATCGACGCATAAGTTCAAATAAAATAAGGCAAGCATTAAAAAGGATGAAAAATTATAAGACGGTGGGACCGGATAATATACCAATAGAAGCATGGAAATGCATGGGAGAAGAGGGCATCTCCTGGATAACAAAATTATTTGATGCGATCCTTAAATAAAAAAAAATGCCAAATGAGTGGAGGAAGAGTAGTTTGGTTCCTATATACAAGAACAAAGGAGATGTCCAACTTGTAATGGATTTTAAGTAGATTCTTCTCTATTAATGAAACTTTCTTTAACTTATAATCTGCCGGAACTTAGGAAATTGACCTGTATGAAGCTTTGTTCCATCTCTTAGTTAAGCTTTTGCATAAAATTGGGAACAGTTCATTTTCTTTCTGTCCTGTGGGGGAAAGAGTTGTAAAATTGTTAGCTTCCAATCATCCAATGGATGTTTTGTAACTCTGAACTAGTTATTTGACTTTGTTACATCTTATCCTGTACTGTGTTTTAAGTGAATGGATAGGTATCATCTAACTTTATGATTAAATGTGGGTTTATTGCTTGAGTGTTTCTGTTGCTGATTATGGGCTACCTAGTTTTCCTGTATATTTCTTTCTGTCTAGTTCCCAGGCCTCACCTTATGATTAATTGTGGGTTTATTGCTTGAGTGTTTCTGTTGCTGATTATGTGCTACTGATTTTTTCCTGTATTTTTCTTTCTGTCTAGTTCCCAGGCCTCACCATTCATTTGAAGCACAATTGGTTGCCGGGAAATCTCATGATTTGGGGCCAATCAATTGTCCTGAGCAACCAGAGCCACCTGTAGTACTATCTGCTATCACCTGTGGCAAACAAAAGCATGAGGCTGAGTTAAAATATCCTCAGAGGATACGCAGGCTCAATATATTTCCTGCAAGTAAACTTCAGGTAGTTTACTGGTTTAAGATCCTTAAACTCGTGGATTTGTGATTGTATTCTTAGTAGGATTAAGGCTTGTTATTGGTTTTTTGCTGCATTACTTGTTCCTATCTGCCTCTTGTTCCCTGTTTCAGTACTGCTATCATGTTGTCTGAAGGTGAAATAATGCTTTGTAAATAGCTAGCTGATTCCTGCACATAGGGCTGCCTGTTTTACATGTGGAGGGTCATCATAGTTGTTTTTAAACTTCTTGAATCTCATCCTAGGTTGGTGCTGTAACATATGTCAGAACATGAGCTTATAAGTGCAACACCACCACCACCACTAAGGCTAATCTTACTAGGTGGAGTTAGCTACATGAATTATATCTTGTCAATCCTGTCTATCTATGAGTATATTATTTGTAATGCCATTATATTCTATGTTATGCCTGAGAATTTTTTCATCTTCCTCTTCCTCTTTTGGTGTGATTACAGAATGATACCAAGTTGATTTCTTCTATAAGACAGGAGTACCTCAATTTCTTCTATGATACTAAGTTGATTTTTTCTCGTTAAAATTGATGTGCATATTGCAAATGGTTTTTGGTGCTTTCTGTTTCAAAACCAGAAACTTCTCCATGTTCTAGCTTGTTTCACTAAAGAACTGTAATTGTAGTGAAAGGTTGGGAAAACGACTATTGGTGTGTGTTAAGCTGTTCCATTTTCATATTTACAACAATTTATCAAGATCCTGTTCTACCTTCGTTACCCTTGATTTATTGGCAGTAGTTAAGCAGAATGTTATTGTAGGGAGATTAAAGCTGACAGGCTATAAACCTAGCTTCAACCAACTTAATATCTCTTACTATAATAATGTAGATGATGTGTTGTCAGAATGTTTTCCAGTCAACATTTTGGACTATGCACACTTTCATGGCTTGATTCATCATTCATCATCATCATCATTATCATTAATTGCATCTTAAGTTAAGGTAATGATAATTGACTTCTACAAAGTCACATTAACAATGCAAATTCATGCAAAAACACGTGGCAAAATTTTCACTGGATGCCTTCTTGATGCAACCGTCTAGCAACAGAATGGTGAAATAAAGTTTCAACACCATTTTCATATGGAAAAGTTTCAGGACGTGATGGTGAATGAAGACATTGATGTGGTCATGTTCCATCACATAGATGATATTTTGAAACCAACTTTTACAACATGGAAACGTAGCGCATTTTCATCGTTTGATTGTTGTAGGGTTTTTGTTTCTTTTTTCATTTTTCTCTCTCTGGATAAGCATTCTGTTTGGGGTATGGATCTTCCATTAGTTACTGCAATTAGCTGAAGCTTTTGGTTTTAATGTAAACTGTTAAGAGTAGATCACAGCAATCCCAATAATTCTCTCAACCCAATAGCTCACTAAAATCACTCACCACATCCAAGAACACAAACGATATAGGTGAAACAAACAAGAATAATGAAAACAGTAAAGAACAACTGGATTTATCCTGGTTCGGTCTCAGAATGAGACCTACGTCCAGACTGAAGCACCTCCTTTCAATCCACTATCTTGAAACACAATTTAGGATGATTATATAGAGTACCCAAATCCTACCCAGCTCATATACACTGAAAGCTAATTCGATTCTAGAGATTACAAGACTTATCCCTAGCCTTACTCTCAGCCTCTCAATCAATCCCATCCCACAAGATAGAAACATAGAAACTTTCTTGGAATGAAGCGCTCACGCTGCCTTGCCCCACGATCCCTATTTATAGACTATAGGGTTGTGAGTTACAATAATAACAGACTGACCGGAACTGACTAACTAACTAACTAAACCGGTCAGCCACCCTTCTAGAAACATGCGTTCTAGAAGTATACTTATTCTAATCTTAAAACAGAAAAGGAAACATACAAATGCAGGCATACAGAATATTTGTTTACACATAACTCCTAATCTAATACAAATGACATGACATAAACTATATGCAGAAATATTTTGATTAGAGTGACTTCTATATGTTTCTCATTGATTCAATGTTTATATAACCTTGAAGACTGTAAAGTTTTTTATTCTCAGAAGTATTTTTATGAAGCTTCTGACCGTTGTTATGAAACTTCATTCAGCATTGGTTTATGTTGTATGTTTTGTCCTTCAATAATCACATGCCTTCACTGCATTCTTCTTCCTCATCCTCTCTCTATCAATAGATTTCTATTCCTTATTATTGCCTCGTGATTTTGATAGGATTTGCAGCCTATAGATCGCTTTGTTGTGGAGGAGTATTTGCTCGATGTTCTTTTTTTCTTCAATGGCAGGTTTGTACTCATTGCTGAAGCATTGATTTTGTGGTTATTAGCTCAATATCATCATCACTTGATTTCTCGAACAGTTTGATCAGCCTGTGTAGTATTTGGTGGTTGGTAATGCCCAAGCCAATGATGCGTAGCTGGTTCTTTTGAATTATTAACCACACCAATAAACAGAAATGGGGTTGCAACAATTCAGTATATGAAATTTTAGGAG
This sequence comes from Diospyros kaki, assembly GCA_036245055.1. NCBI lineage: Eukaryota > Viridiplantae > Streptophyta > Magnoliopsida > Ericales > Ebenaceae > Diospyros > Diospyros kaki. Next base: position 435,970 of record BSEG01000011.1, read on the forward strand.
CTCACTAGATGACCTATGTGCAAACATTCGGATCACTTTCCGTATCAATCAGCATTACAGATACTACCTGGGCCCAACAATGTGAGCAGACTTTTGGAAGTAACATCTTTTACATGGGGCTTTTGCAGAACCTCAACCATTTGCATGGTTTCATTTCAGCCCTTGTCTTCCCACCAAAAGTTGGTTGCTAAGAAAAGTATAGTAGGAGAAACTAAATTGTGTGTAGGGAACCTACTGAATTAAATGTGTATGTACACGGTACACAAGCCTTGATCAAGAAGCAAATAACATCAGATTATGTTCAGGTTTCATTTTTGCTGGTGCCAAGTGAATTGGCTGAGCTTCTTACAACGTTGTGCCCAACCAACTCTGGTTTTTTTTTTTTTTTCTGATATTGATTGTTGATTTAATAGTCCTTACACATTTCCTATACTGCACTTCATGGCAGCAAGCATTTTGTTCTCAAAGTTATGCTTTTTTGGTGCTTGAACTTTTTCGGCCTCATTGTTCTTCCTTTCTTGGTTCATGCAAAGCTAGTCGAAAGGAATGTGCTTCTTACATGGCTGGACTACCTGTACCATTCAGATATGAATATCTCATGGCTGAGACCATATTCTCTCAGGTAAAAGATGATCTTTTTCGTACTTTAATGTTAGAGAAAAAAAAAAAAATCTTATTTCTGCATTTCTGGTTCCTAGATGATGTTAAGTGCCTTTCTTTCAAAAATAATTTACTCAATTTTTGTATTTGAGTAATGTCTGGCATGGGCATTTTGTATTTTGTAGTTATGGACAGTAGGTATATGGACATAAGCGGTGCACCCGAATATCTTGGGTTGCCAATGACTAGTTGTGTGAAAATCTGGAAAATAATCAATCAGGAGTTGAATTGGACTACGAAATGCTAGGCTTTTTGAAGGAAGCCTATTAATGAGAGTAGTGGCAGTAAGTGCTGTTTCCCCCCAATAGGATTTAGGGACACGATGATGAGAAAGAAGAGCTCTAACCATAGTTAATAAGTGTCCGTTTTTCCTCTTTGCCACCCCATTCTGTTGGGGAGTATAGGGACAAGAGGATTCATGTATAATACCTTTTTTCTGAAAAAACAGTGAGAGGGATTGATTAAAAAAGTCTTTAGCATTGTCATATCGAAATCTCTTTATCCCTACACCGAATTGGTTTTGAATCATGTTATAGAATGTTGGAAAAATTTGGCTAACTTCAAATTTTATTTTCAGCAAATAAAGCCAAACAACCCTAGTACAATCATCAACAAATATGACAAACCATCTTGTCCCATAAATGTTGGGAACATTTGATGGACCCCAAATATCATTATGGATTAGAGAGAAAGGAGAATCAGATTTTTTATTTGACAAGGGAAAATACACTCTTCTATGTTTTGCAAACTCACACACATCACAGTGAAAATTTTTTATTTCTAGATTTCTAGCTAAATTAGGAAACATCAACTTAAGGGTATGAAAAGAAGGATGACCAAGCCTATAATAGTGTAACAAAAACTGATTTGAATTGTATTGAACCAGGCATGACACCCGAGAGAAAACTCCTTGTTTGTCCTGCCCATCAGGTTCCTCAAGATAGTAGAGTCCTTCTCTAGCCCTAGCAGCCCAATCATGTTTTTCATGCCCTGCTCCTGAATCTCACAGATATTTGAATGAAACAGAACATGACAGTTAGTATCCTCAATGAGTTTTTGGATAGATATTAGGTTGGTGAACAGTTTAGGGACATGAAGAACATTTTTTAAAGTAAGATTTTCATTAAGGAAAATATTCCCTTGGCCTGCAACAGTGGTGAGAGAACCATTTGCCATTGTGATTTTTCTAGAACTAGGACATGGGTAATAGGAGATAAATAGATGAGGAAAAGGAGTCATGTGATTTGAGGCACCAGAATCTAAGACCCAAGAATTCTGGTGCATAATTTCTGAAGCCTGTAGGGAATAAGAAGAAGAAGTATTACCTGTGATAGCAAGAGAACAGGTGCCCTTGTCAGTCTTATTGTCAAGGGATCCCAAGAAACTTCTTAGCCGGTCAATTTTTGATTTTTTTAACTCTTGGACCTCTCCTTGTTCTGAATCTCCTGGTTCAGATGACTAGGAATTGGCCATGTACCCCTGTCCCTGCATTGAACTTCTCACTGGTCCTCTCTTAGGTGGTTTCCCATGTGGCTTCCAGCACTTATCTATGGTATGCCTAGGTTTTTTGCAGAAAGTACACCACAAGGAGTCCTTATCTACTGATTTCTTTTCTTCTCTAGGCCCTCTACCCGGATTATTAGCCTTCAAGTAGATTAGGGCAGAACCTTCTCCAAAAGGGGTTTCTAGCATGACACCCCTTCTTCCTTCTTCTGCTCTAATCAAAGATATAACTTCATTCAAGGAAGGCAAATCCTCCTTACCGAGGATTTGTACTCTTACCGCATCAAATTCGAGGTTGAGGCTGGTTAGAAAATCATAGATTCTCTCTTTCTCCACAAATCACTTGTGTAGGGATGCATCCTCACTACACTTCATCTTCAAGCATTGGTAGTGGTCAAGTTCTTGCCATAGTGTTTGTAGCTGGTTAGCATACTCAGTGATGGTCCTTGTTCCCTGTTTGGTTGTTGCTGCCTTCGCTCTTATTTCATAGATCTGCGCTGCATCGCAGACTTTAGAGTAGGTGAGATTTATTGCATCCCAAATATCCTTAGCCGTAGTCAAGAACATGACCGTGTCGCTGATTTCTAGAACCATTGAGTTCCAGAGCCAAGACATCACCAAGGAGTCTTCTTCATCCCATGCTCCAAATGCTAGATTTGTCTCCTTAGGACCTGTTCCCAACAAGTGGTTGAGTTTCCCTTTCCCTTTAAGAAAGGTGCGGATTAGTTGGGACCATTTCAAGTAGTTTTTACCATTCAACCGGTAAGCTACTTGAAGGTTTTGTAATTCTCCCCCTATACCACTGCCATGAGTCCTAGCAAACTGAGTTTCAGTAGATGGAACCTCAGTTGCATGGCTAGAATCTCCAGATTCAGGTATAGGATCATGCGTAATAGACATGATGATGAGAAGGAGAAGAAAGAGGGACGAACTGACAAAGGAAGATTGGAAGAACAGGCTATGATCAAAGCTGGATTAGCGCTTCTATGGTTTTGATACCATGTCACGAAAGAAGGATAATCAAATTCTTCCTTATCGTCTTAATTACCTCAAAAGAAGCTGATTTGATTTATACACCAGCTTCCTATTAGAATTAGGAAGTTGCCTAAAACATTTAAAGAAAGAAACTAAATTAGGAAACCTACATAACTTTAGGATACAACAATTAATAGAAACAATCAATCTAAATCTACAAGATACACAATCTACATTCCTTATAAATAAATCAATCAATCATAATCTATAATATTGGAAACCATATCTGCTGACACTCTATAACAGCTTAGGCAACCACCTTCTAAAGGTTGTTGCCTACCCAACATATATAAGCCCAGCATCCCCTTCCTGGCCAGCCAATGTAGGATTCACCAAGGTCACTTACCGGCTGCTATGCACTGGGTCTACCCCCCCTTGGGACACGTGTGCTCCCGCACATGCTGACCCCACCATCAGGTAACAGGAGGTCAGCTCTGATACCAACTATAACAACCTAGGAAACTACCTTTTAAAGGTAATTGCCTAGCTTGCACAAGGCCCAATCTCACCAGCACATGCCTACTACAGTGCCCCTGGCTTCGCTAGCACACGCTCATAGCAGTGCCCCTGATTGGCTCTAATACCAACTATAACAGCCTAGGCAACCATCTTCTAAAGGTTGTTGCCCAACTAGCATACATAAGCCCAACATCCCCCTCCTAGCCAACCAATGTGGGATTCGCCAAGGTCATTCACTGATTGTTATGGACTGGGTCCAAAGGTTGATGGAACCTACGAACAAAATGAGTAATTTGGAATGTGAATCGAAATATAAGTAATAATCCAATTCTACTGAGGCATAATTTGTGATTTTTTTCCACCTATGTGTATTGGCATATTGATATATTGATGTACCTGTCAAACGAGAAGTGAAGCATTTGTTGGCTCATTAGCCAAGTGCGAATTTGGAGGACTAAATTCTTTAGGGGGGGAATTATAACGACCCAGAAATGGAGAAGGCTACTGAGTAACAATACGTCACTGATGTCTATGTAACTAGAGGTTGAAATGCCCATCTCGAGGGTGTCATGTGAGTGAAGGTGCCTTCGACATTAAGGGTAACGAGAATTAAATTATTGTAACAGGATAAAGGTGGAGGAATACATGATCATGATGGTGTGTTCATATAGTGTCAAAAAGAAATGAAAGGTATGATGTGGAATGGTCTAAAGGAGGAAATGGTGTTGAGGGTGGAAAGTCGAAGAAAAAGGATTAAGTTGAAGATTGCAAAGTCCAAAATTAAAGGCATTGGGAAGGGGCTGTCGTGCCTAGTTGGATGTGTATATGCGTGAGAAATATGTATTATGATATCAGCAAATTGTGTTGGGAATGTGTGTAAGTTATTTGCATTGTGTTGGAAATATGTGTATGGGATTGTGGGATGGCAAACTGGGGTAGTAGGCAGTAGCGTGAGAGGAGGAAGTTGCTGGCGGTCGACAGGCAGGGTGAGGCTTTCGACAATTGGTGTTGAAGTTGTTGACCATTTGAGGCGATTTGGGGGTGTTTGAGAGAAAAATTGTTAACCGATGGAGATGAGGTTGTCGACCGTTTGCTCCAAAATGGGGAAGTTGTCGACCGTTTATAAGCAGGGAGGACTCAGATTGTCAACAGATGCCTTTTGGTTGTCGACCGTTTTTTGTCGGGGCACGATTTTCCAAGTTGTCTAGTATATAAATCTAAGAGGGATGGAAGGGGAGAAGTCAGTAGAAGCTTGGAGAAGAAGAGGGTAGCTGAGAGGCGGTGGGTGGTCTCTTCCTTTCTCCTTCTTCTCTTTTCCTTCCTTTCTTCTTCTTTCTCTTTTCTTATTCTCTCCTTCTTCTTTGTGTTCTTTTGGTTTTGGAGCTTCTAGATAGAGGTGGTGTAAGTCTAGTAGGTTGTTTCTTCTCCTTGGTTCGACCATCTAGCATCTCTAAAGGCAAGCTCTACTACCTCTTTCTTTTGTTTAAAGAGGCAAGTTCTTGTATTTGGATTGTTTACCATGGCTAGTTCTTCCTTTTATGAAGCAAGACTCTTTATTTTATACCCTTGATGGCTGTAAATTTACCTTCTTTTGCGGTTGTTGATGCAAGCTCTTATTTCTTCTCCTTGTTTTAATCCTATGATATTTCTATTCTTGAGATTTGATGCAAGAAAATCCCCATTTTAGCGCAAGGGGCTTGTGTTTGTTGGTTATGCGGAAATTTTGTAAATCTCTCGTGTTTCTCGTGGTTTCATGTCGGACTCCCTTTACGCCTCAAATAGGGTCTTGTGTCACCCTATATTTCCTCGGGAATGATGCTTTTATTGGCTAAGTTACAAACATGCAAGATTTTGGTGTTGCTTGCATGGAAGTACTTTTGCGCATGTTAGTTTAGGTTGTAGTTGGTAGGGACTGTCGACCGTTCTTGAGGCGATTCCACTGTGGCGGTTGCCCGACTGTGCCAAGCTATCAATCGTCAGATGTATGGGCACTGGTTGTCAACTATTAGATTGGAAATGCACAAGTTGTCGATCGGGGCTGGAATATTGTCGACCGGCTTTGCTGGTGTGTGTTTTAATGTCTTGTTTAATGGTCGCATGGACATGGGTGGTAGCATTGGGGGTTCATAAATTGTGTATGCAAGGACATGAGCATCACAGGGAGTCTAGCATGCATACCTAGTAGGGCATTTACATTGCATATATATTCCAATGTGGGCGAAGCATGGCTTGATGCATGGTTTTATAGGGGCCTTGTATCACGTTAATGTTTACACTGTTGTGCATTTTCTATGTATTGCATTCCATGGTTACTAATGCACGCGGCAGACTTATCCGCGAGATACCTACGAGATTCGGCTCGAGATGATGTTATGGGAGTTTTGGCTCGAGAGGTTGTTGTGGGAGCTCCAGTTCATGGATATGTGCTAGCCATTTCATGGTTGCGAACAGGTTTGTATACAGAGCCTTGGGTGCCAGTGTGTCTTATGTGGGACCCTCGGCTCATTATGTGTGCATTGATGCATTGGTATGTTTGTGACCGATGAGTCGAATTGTGATTCATGGCATAGTTTGTATGTAGTGTGTGTGTAAGTCTACCTCTAACCTTGTACCCTCCTATTCCTTTTTTCTTGCTGCCTCTTATGGGTACTTGGCGTAGTGGCATTTGTTGCTGATGATGGTTATGTTTTTACTTGCATTGATCGTTCTATCCTATGATGACTCCTATAACCTTGTGGTTCCGTATCAGGAGGCTTGTTGCATTGATTCTTCTTGTTGATGATTCATGTTGCTTCATATGCATGCCTTTTTATACTATGTTTGCTGGACCTTGTGGCTCATTCTTGTTTCACATCATTCCAGGTATCAGAAGAGCCTTGGGTGTGAGCCAGTTGTGGCTAGAGTTTTGTGGGTAGCGAGGTTGTTAAAATCGTAAAAGAGTCTTCGACATGTAAAATCGAGTGCAATTCAACTTCAAAATTGTAAAATCGTAAAGGTTTTCGGTGCAAAAAATCGTAAAATCGTACCTGTAAAATCGGGAGTTTAACAACCATGGTGGGTAGCTATGTGTATGGGGCAATCCTAACCGAAAAGATCTTTGGGTGTGCTAGCGAAGCCGAGGGCACTGTAGTAGGCCTGTATTGGTGAGATTGGGCCCCATGCAAATTAGGCAATTACCTTTTAAGGTAGTTGCCTAGACTGTTATAGTTGGTATCAGAGCCAATTGGGGGCACTGCTATGAGCGTGTGCTGGCGAAGCCGGGGGGCACTGTAGTAGGTGTGTGCTGGTGAGATTGGGCCCTGTGCAGGCTAGGCAATTACCTTTAGAAGGTGGTTGCCTAGGTTGTTATAAATTCATTGTTACATGAATGCAAAGATGCATTGTGCATGAGGTGAGACAATGAATGGCTGTAGATGGAGTTTGATGTGTGTCACAAATGGTTATATACACTGGCTTTTTTGACTGGTCTATGTTTCTGAAGGACCTGATAGGCTCTGCAGATTTTGTATCATGAGCATGAGCTAAAATTAAGTTTGACATGGGGTTAGGATTGATCAAGGATCTAGAAAATGATAACGTGTATACATGGATTAGGATTAGGGTGCCAGATGCAGACATGTGTTCAAAGACATGGGGATATGGATAATTTCAAAATTTTAAATGGTTCTTTCATTTATTTAATGCAATTTTATGATCTAGGATACCAATTCTTATATACAGGATCTGAGCGTTATACATGGCTTCCCTGATTTTTTAAACACATTTTGAGCCAATATCTGATTAACCATGTCAGACACATCTCATGTTATTTGAAGTGTCAATGATGATGCTGGTGTCAACGAATTTAGAAGAATATATTTAATAGAGACCAAAGGTGGGCCACCAACCCTGGGGACTAGAATGGCCCTCCTGTTTTGGACAGTAGAACAGGGGAAGGAAAAGTTGTGCACGTTCTCTCTCCAGGCATGAGCAGGAACATCCAAATTTCAGACTGAATACATGTACATGACTTAACGGCATATTAAAAAATGCGATCCAATTTGATAGGCTCTGTCTGCAGAAATAGTTTACCAATCACATAGCAATTCAGTCTTGTGTATAGCATGGGGACATGTCTCCCGAACAATAAAACTCAGGCTGAGAAATGATGTGTTGCATAATGTCATTTATCAGAAAATGGTTTTCTTTTGTTGATGCATGCATTCATCAGACAAACCTTTCTCAATAACTGATGACAAACTGTTCCTCACTATATATAGATGTTCTTCTTTGTGAATGCACACATTCATGTGTATTGATTTGTTTTTCCTTCTTTCAATTATGTTGGTTTTGTCCTCTATTGTCTAAAGTGTCATGTTTTTCCTTTTTTCTCCTGCAGCTACTCTTGTTGCCCAATCCCCCATTCAAGCCAATATATTACACATTGGTTATCATTGACCTCTGCAAGGTATTGATACCTGTTCTGCTGATTAAATTTCTACTTGGTTTTTGGCTGTGGATGTACCTTTGAGACTTAAAGAGCACAGTTCTTTTATAAGCTTTCTTGCATTTAAGATTTTCTGACTCAAAATTCTCATTTTAGGCTCTTCCAGGGGCCTTTCCGGCTGTTGTAGCTGGTGCTGTACGTGCACTTTTTGATAAAATAGCTGACTTAGATACGGAATGCCGAACTCGCCTCATCCTTTGGTTCTCTCACCATTTGTAAGTTCAGGCTTCTGGAATTTTAGTTCCATGCTTATGCGATTTCATCTTACTTTTGCATGTATATTTCTTATTGTTGAGGATGTTAATTACAAGTGATGATCTTAAGTTTAATGAACCTTATGCTTCTGGGTTAGTTTCATATACATCTTTAAATTGAAGGTGGATAACCATGTCTTGTTAGTCATCAGTCAAATTTGGTTTGCTCTAATAATCTCCAGATTTGACATGTGCAAGGGGTTTTGAAGTCACCAATCTTGCATTGCTGTACTGTGATGTGGTGCTTGTGTACATCTATTCATTCTGCATGCACACAAACGGGCCATCCATATTTGATATGTTATATATCTTCATACTCAATGCCCTAAAAAGGAATTCCCAATGCACAACTCTCCTGCTTTGTGAGGGTTCGGAAAGGGTCCTAAACACAGCCTTACCCTTACCCTTGCCCTTGCTTTGCAAAGTGGATGTTTTCACAACTTGAACCTGTGACCTTGTAGTCACAAGCAAGCAACTTTCATACAAAAAAAAACCTCCATTGACTGTCGCAGAGTGGAGAACCTTGTGCATTAGGGATGTCTCTTAGTTGGTAATCAGTTAGGAAAGTTTTGGATTCAAGATGATATATACAACATATCTACAATGAAAGTACAACAATCACAAACCTTAATCCCATCTGGTGGGGTGGACTTTATGAATTCTAGACCTTTGGCCATTTCTATCCTTTTGACTATATCGTCTATAAGGCTGTTATATAATAAAAAGATTTTCTATCTTTTTTTTTCTCCATCTAGCTCTACCACCTTTGTTGCAGACTCTCTCTATTTTATTGACTTGCCTCACAATTGTGTCTACTAGTCTTTTACTCACATCTGCAAGTTATCTTAATTGCGTCTCCTAAATCTTATCTTTAATAGGTATTGCTCTATCCTTATTACATATAATCTCATTTCTTGTTTTGTTTGTCATTGTTTTGAATTTTTGGTGTTGTGAGAATCACTTTTTTGGAAAGTGCTGTTGCAAGAGTTACTGTTAGGAAGAAGTAGCCCTGTGTTTTGCTAGATCATTTGAGAAACACTTTTATTGTTATGTATTATTGGCCAATGATTAAAAAAAGTGTTCTTAGCAATCAAGTTATAAAAAAGGACATTTCAGAAAAGTGTTTTTGTAATTAATGTTGTTGGATATAAAACTGCTTTAAACATTTTAAAATTTTTATGATTAAATATTATTTTAAATTTTTGGCTTAGTGGCAAGCAAAGACCCTTTAGATTTCAGGTTCAATTCCTGCTACATGCAGGATTTTCCTAGAATTTTATTTATCCAACTTATTGTTGGCTCTGAGTTGTACTGTAATGATTATATTCACACAAGTGATTCATGTGTATTGAAATTTACTTGTACCCATAAAAAAAACTAAAAAATTCATATTAAGAAAAAACACTTTTATAATTAAAAGTAGTATTTAATCATAAAGGGAAACCAGTGCCCATCTTTTGATTTGTCATGAACTAAAAAAATACCAAAAATCATTCGCAAACTAATGATTTTTCAAAGGAAATGTACCAAGCCTTAAGAATTATGACAAAATCATGAACAATTGGACAAATGTAGATTGAGAATGTTAAGGATATGTATGTCGACTGTTTGCAGCAAATTATTTGAGGACTGAAGCCTTTTTTTCTTTTGCATTATAACTGTAAAATATGTGAAAATTGTGAAATATCATGATGAGAGTCAGTGAAAAGAGCTTGATCTGTGAGGTTTCTTGTTGGATATATTATGTGAATATGTATTCTTTGTCGATTTGTTTATAAGGATATAGAACAAGAATTGAAGGCGATTGATGAGAGTAATGTCTAATTTTAAGCACTGATTGTGGGTAACTTTGAGTGAAAATAATTCTATTATTTGCTTCTCTTTTGTTTGGCAGTAGAAGTTTCAAATTTTTGCTTCTACTCTGATTATTACTATTTTGTAAATTTGGCCAAACACCATAAAAAAAAATTTTATGAAAGCGTTTTTGTTGAAAACGAAAGCACTTTTCTTGATGCCTGATACATTGGCGAAGCAGAGGCTTGGCGTTTCTTTTATGTCCACACATCCGTCATCATATCCTCATCTTGTTTTACCACTCATATTTTGCACTTTCGGTGCATAACTGCCCAACATTTAAGCTATGCAATAAGGATGGTCTTATAACTATCCAATAAAATTTCCCTTTTTAACGTTAAAGGGATTTTATACAACAGCAACAACATGCCAACCTTTATCCCACTGTGGGATTTCAACTCTAAAGGGATTTTATATTGCATATAATATTGGACATACTTTTCCATTTTTACCATCCTGTCCTAATTCTATGAGTAGCATGTTCAATATTTCCCCCCTCTTTTGTGAACTACTGATCAAAGATAAATGTATATTGAAGAATTGAGAAAAATTCTTTGGAATAAAAAATTTTCACTTGGCTTATAGTTTCGGAATTATATAACTATATGTTGAGTGATGCAGAACCTGAAACCCAAATACAAGAGTAATCCCAAGTACCAAAATCAATATCATTAATTAACGTCAATAATCAAAGCTACCTTCAATTACAATCCAAAAGAATTATTTATAGACAACTAATAGATAAAAATCTACTCTAACTAGGATTCCTTATTCCATTCTAATTAGGATTCTAGTAACTAAAGGAAACAAAAAGATAAAAGAAACCAAAAGAAATTAGGAAACAAACTAAAATAGGAAATAAATTAAATAAATAAAATAAACAATACTAATTCCTAAAATTTACTTTTCTGTCATACATCATTCAGTTATAAAAAAATTTAGACATCTTAAAAAGAAATGCCACTAGTACTTGAATTTGCAAATGTCAATTTGAGAACATTTTATGATTGAAGAATTTGTCAAGGCTCACTTTCTTTTTACTTTTTTCAACTATGATATATGCCTTGTATTCAACGTCTTTTATTCTTCTTTCCTTTAGTTGGCTGGAACATTGGCCTTTTTTCATTTTTGAATAATGACTATTAGTGCTTTTTATTTGTTATCTTTTTGGGTGGCTTATTGATTTTGCAGATCAAACTTTCAATTCATTTGGCCCTGGGAAGAATGGGCTTATGTCTTAGACCTTCCAAAATGGGCCCCACAACGCATATTTGTTCAGGAGGTTTTAGAGAGAGAAGTCCGTTTGTCATATTGGGACAAAATTAAGCAGGTAGTAGGACGTGCTGAACTGCAATTACCTCCAATTGAATGTTTTGCATATCAGTTCCTTTTCAGAAATTAGATTGGAATTGTGTAACTGGGTGAGGTAATGCAGTGGGTTCTTTTAAATCTTCTCCTGAGTGTTGAGAGAAAGAACAATAATCAATTGCCACAACGAGTAATTCATGTTTTCTGCATGCAGTAAGTTTCACTATGAAGACAATATATTGAGTTCCATTCAATGCTATTACTACATGCTGCATTGCTTAATTCACTTGAAATTACATTTGTTACTGGTGAGCCTGGGTGTAACATCACTAGATGATTTCATTAGTAGACACTGGAATGGGGTAACCAGTTATGTTAAGTGACTCCAACTAATTTAGTGGACTAATGTGCCTTGGTTTTTTCCATGCGAGATGGAAGTGAGAGAGAATTTGGGTTTCCCCCTATTGTGAAAAATAGTAGGCTTCTTTCTTGTAACCTGCATGATAGCTACTTGCTTTAACTTTTTTTCCATTGGTAATTTTGTCTCTGTAGAGCATTGAGAATGCCCCTGCATTAGAGGAGTTGCTTCCTCCCAAGGGTGGACCAAATTTCAAATACGGTGGTGAGGATGATAAAGATGGAAACGAACATACTCTTTCCATGGAACTCAATGGCATGGTGAAAAGGAGGCAAACTGCTCGTGAAATTATTTCATGGGTGGAAGAAAATGTCCTCCCAGCTCATGGTTTTGAAATTACACTCAGTGTAATTGTTCAGACCCTTCTTGACATAGGTTCAAAAAGCTTTACTCATTTGATCACCGTCTTGGAGCGGTATGGCCAAGTAATTTTAAAGATTTGCCCCGATGAGGACAAGCAAGTCATGTTGATAGCTGAAGTGAGCTCCTACTGGAAGAACAGCACCCAAATGACAGCTATAGCCATTGATCGAATGATGGGTTATCGTCTTATATCTAATTTGGCTATTGTGAGATGGGTCTTCTCTTCTGCAAACATTGAGCAGTTTCATACTGCTGATCGTCAATGGGAGGTACACAACTGTAGTATCTGCTATGGACTGCTAACATTTATTTCTTTCTTTTGTTTTCTAGAAGAAATTACTGTTCTTATATGCCTGGTTATTATGCACTCTGAGCTAAGCTTCTGAAATGTATGCTTATTTGCAAACCTACTGGTGAAGCAGTGGAGGATGTTTTTTCAACGGAGAACATATAGTTCCATGGACAGTCTGGAATGAAAGCCCTTTTTTAGTTGTGAACAACCCATTTTCTTATGTTCCAACAGCTAAGGCATCCCAATTTTAGTTATCTGAGAGGCCTCATCCATAAGGTTGTGTAATTAATGATCTGACTCCAAGGGAAACATGACCTGAGAAAATTCATTTCCTGAGTCAAGTTCTCTATATTTGAAAAGATCATATACCCAGATTGCATTTCAAATATAGGCCTTGACCCATCTCCTCCAGCATGGCTAGAAAAAAACATAGAATGGGTACATTTACATTCATGTTCATAATCCTCCTTTCATGCTTAAGTTCTCCCTCTGGTTTATGTCTTGATCGACTCTATCCAATTTACTGAAACTTTAATTTCTCTTTTTTTTTATTAATAAGATTTTAATTTCTTTTTCCCCCCTGTTTAGTCTCAGAATGTTATTTTTTACTCTGTTATTCGTGGTAGTTGATAGTCATCCTTATTTTTTGTCTTTTAACTTCATGTATACATTGAAATAAAAAGCAATATCATTGTCATGTGCCTCAGGATTAGCCAAATTAATGCTTTTGGTTGTCATTTTCATGCTAAGCCACCGTTCAAAATCAAACGTAGTCATAATAACATGGAGGGCTTTCAAGAATTTGTATAAATGGTACTTGCACATTTTTTTGTATGAAACATGCACAGTTAGACAACTTGATGAATGATTAGAGAAACATCTTTCACTTTGTTTGCATTGATACCTCCACAATCTCCGCTGAGTCAACCATTTCACTTTCTGGTTTCTTTTCTTTCAGAGAGTTAAGTTCTTCAATTTAGCTGTCTTTTGTCTCTAACATGCCTCCATTTTATCTTGTTATTATTGTGCAAAATTCCATGTAATTTTAAGAGTATCCTTTTGTGCAAGTATGGTTTTTTGCGCTTCAGTAAACTGACGGATTTATGCAGTAAACGTACCTTTTTGGTACCATACGTTTTTTTTAAACCAAATAATTGGTTTTCTTCTTTGTTTTACATGCATTATCACAGCAGATTGTTTGGAGTCTCTTCTTTTCCCTATTTGGTATTCAAGGTGTGATGCCATGCTCTGTTTTCGGTATGTTTTAGTGGTGGGGTGACCTTACCTGATTCATAGGTTGGGCAGAGTTTTGAATGTAGTCTCCTGTTTTGTTATATGTGAACTCTATGGAGAGAGTACGGTAGGAAGTCTTCTGATGGAGTAGAGCAATTTGTTGCTATAATATCTGGAGTGGGGTGGACTGTTATGGTATGTGGAATGGGAACAAAAACCTGGTATTCCACATGGAAAGGTATCAGGATCATCAGAAGGATCGGCATATGGTGTTTATAGATCTAGAAAAGGCCTATAATAGGGTCCCTAGAGAAGTATTATGGAGGATTTTAGAGAAGAAAGGAGTCTGAATAGCCTGTATACAAGCCCTTAAGGACATGTATCACGGTGCAGAAACAAGAGTCAGAACATGCCAAGAGGATACTAAACCGTTTAAAATTATAATGGGACTGCATCAAGGTTCTGCACTAAGTCCATACTTATTTGTTTTAGTAATGGATGAACTCACTAAACACATTCAGACAGAGGTGCCATGGTGTATGCTATTTGCAAATGACAGTGTTGGTGGATTAAACGAAAGAGAGAGTGAACACTAAGCTTGAATTGTGGAGAAACAATTTAGAATCTAAGGGATTTAAATTAAATAGAAGGAAAACAGAATATATAGAATGTAAATTTAGTAAGAATGAAAGAGTGGAGGATGTTATAATAAAATTGGACGACCAAATCATATAAAGAAAAGACCATTTTCAATATTTGAGATTAGTGATTCAAAAAGATGGAGAAATTCATGAGGATGTCACGCATAGAATTAAGGCATGTTGGCTAAAATGGAAAAATGCATCGGGAGTGTTATGTGATGGTAAAATTTCATTAAAACTGAAAGAAAAATTTTATAGGACAGCTATAAAACTAGTTTTGTTATATGACTTAGAATGTTGGGCAGTCAAATACCAGCATGAGCAAAAGATGAGCGTAGCGGAAATGAGGATGCTAAAATGGATGTGCGGCCATACAAGAAAAGATAAAATAGAAATGAGGTTATTTGTAATAAGGTAGGAGTAGTGCCAATTGAGGAAAAGATGAGAGAGACTAGACTAAGATGGTTTGGTCATGTGAGAAGAAGACCAGGAGACGCGCCTATGAGGAGAGTTGATGAAGTTGATGAAATGGAATAATTAGTCAAAAAAAGAGGTAGACAGATCTAAGAAGATTTTTGGAGAAATATTAAAGTGTGATATGAAGTATATGAGTCTAAATGAAGATATGACAAAAAACAAAAATACATGGAAGTCTAGAATTCATATAACTGACCCCACACAGGGGGATAAAGGCTGGATATGTTGTTTATAATATAAGATAGGTTACCATCTATTTTTCTGTTGGCAATTCAGTATCCAGCCAAGTAATACAACCTAGTCTATTGTTTGTTGAAATTTATCGTATAATAATCATACAACATATTTTGTAACATGACAATCAAGTTCCTTTCTTTCAAGCCAAGTCCTCTCTGTTCATTATTTTTGTTCATTGTAAGTGTGTATTTTCCTCGTAGGAAACCATTTAAAAGAATAAATATAGAAGCTTTGGTATCGATAGGACAGGTGATTTCACCATTGTGGGACACCAGGATGCAAATGTATCGTATTTTGGAATGTGCATATCAATAGGCAATTAACTAGGGTATTATCATTTTCTTTTCCCTTTTTGCTAATTAGGTATTATCATTTTCTGGTAGCATATATCTGTCACGTTTTTGAAGAGAACCATTTTTGAATCTTGATTCCCTTTTATGGTGGATAAAGGAGGATAGAGCCCTTTTTGTTCATTTTATTGATGTTTTGTCATGCCCATAGATGCATAAGTTTTCTTGCATGGGGGCTCAACCTTTTTTTTTTCTTTTTAATATATTGTTGCTTATAAATATAATCAGTCATCTTCCATTTGCATTTCCCCTTTAAGTTAGAAGTCTGCACAACTATTGAAATTATTCCACTTGATCAGGAGAATTTTCTATTTTCTGTTATTGCAAACTAAATTTCAAGAGATGCATCTCTTAACATATTTTTTGATGTTTGTGATTTAATTTCTGTATTTAATGCCTTTTATTTTCCAAAGAATATCTCAACCCTGTTGACTAGTTGTTAATGTTACTTGTGTCCTATTGCTTGTTCACAGATTCTTAGAAATGCTGTTAATAAGACCTACAATCGCATTTCTGATCTAAGGAAAGAGATTTCAGCTCTCAAGAAAGGTGTAGTGTCAGCTGAGGAAGTTGCAAGTAAAGCTAAAGCAGAGTTGGATGCTGCTGAGTCAAAGCTTACACTTGTTGATGGTGAACCCGTTCTAGGAGAAAACCCTGTAAGACTGAAGCGTTTGAAAGGAATTGCTGAAAGAACCAAAGAGGAGGAGGTGTCTGTTCGTGAATCTCTAGAGGTGAAGGAAGCACTACTTACCCGTGCCCTTGATGAAATTGAGGTAGCTGTTACAAACTTATTCATTGTTTTTCTTTCCCCTATGAAAAGATCTATGAGAGAAATTCCACACCCAGAAGTATCTTCAAAGATTTACAAATTTCATGGATAAGAATTTTCTTTTCCGTGGCTATTGTTTCCTTATTTGTTGTTGAATGAAAAGATAGTGGGACAAAGGCATGTCATGTTGTTGTTAATGAAAAGAGAAATTTTTGCCATAAAAAGGATTTCCATTTCCACCTTGTCTAGCCACCACAATGGTATGGATCATTTTTGCTTGCAAATGCATGTGAGGGGGCACACTCATGTTACATCATTTCCTTCAGTATTTAGCTTATTTTCTGTTTAACTGGCATGTGCAGGGACTGTTCCTTTCATTGTTCAAAAACTTCTCAACTGTTCTGATGGAACGTCTACATGATGCATTTAGAGATGGAACATTTCAACAATCCAGGCGGCAAGCAGATGACATGGCGATTGACCTTGAAGATTCATCTGCAATGGACTTGGACAAAGAGAAGAAAAGGTGCTTCCCCCCCTTTTCCTCTTTAATAATAATAATAACAATATTGTTGCAAATGGAAGATCTAATCACGTTTTTACTTCGCCGTGTTACTTCTAATAGTCATTCAAATGGTGAGAGGACTGTCAATGTTTACAATGTGGGCGAAAAGGAGCAATGGTGTTTATCAACTTTGGGTTATGTGAAGGCCTTTTCAAGGCAGTATGCTTCTGAGGTTAGTGCTGTTTGCAGGAACCAATCTCTCTTCTTGCTTTAGAATGTTTGTTTTCCCCACGTCTGTGGCTCTTATCTAACTACTCTAAAATCATTTCTTGAATCTATTTTTAATCAGCTGCTCTATGTGTGTGTATGATGATGTTTTTATGGTGATGTTGAATAGATATGGCCCCACGTGGAGAAGCTGGACGCAGAGGTACTACTAACAGAGACTGTGCACCCTCTTTTTCGCAAGGCTGTCTATGCTGGGTTACGTCGGCCTCTAAATGAGATGTGACTGTGACCTGCCCCAATTTTGGTTGGTGACTCTCTCTCTCTTTACATACGACCTTGTAGTTTCGTGTAAAATTACTAGAGAAATGTAGAAAGAGTTGAAAGTTGGGGTTGGAAGCCTTAGTTGGGATTATTGATATGTGGGGTGCCTCGTTTGTACTAAATTTGTGGTGGTCTAGCTGCTTTTGTATGCAAGAGTAGGTATTATCTCGTTGACATGATTTTATGTATTACTTCTTACTAGCGGGAGTAGCAGTTATATATTGCCCTTACAAGGAGGGCCTCTTTACCCCTCTTTTCTCTCAAGAGAGATTGATTATATGCATTAGTTCCAGATAAGAGTTAATAAATGTGTTACATGGGCTCACATTGTTTTTGTTTAAATTGTACTGACCATTATATTTTTAAAAATAATACTCTTTATCTCTTTAACACTTAATGCAACATCTAAAATGATTATTGGCTTCTCTTGACTTTGTGTATGGTGTAACACTAAATTTCTGATTGTTAATTAATATCGACTGTTAAAAACTTTTTTAAGTCTCCTCTCTCCATACAATGTAGTTATTAAGAAACAAAAAAAAAAAAAAAAAATACTCCAAGCCAAAATAGGGTTGCAAATGAATCGATAGTGGATTAGTGTAGTAGTGTTTGACTTGACATAAGTTCATTCAAATTCATTTGTTAAGGTAAATAAGTTAATGTTAAACTTAATTTTAAATTTTAATTTATAAATAAATCGAGTTTGAATTTAATAAAATTTAATTTTTAAAATTTTTAAACAATTTTATTAAAAATTCATGAATAAAAATATACTTGAAAGTTTGTAAATATGCTTAATTAAAAATTCGTGTATAACTCATGAATAAATATATTAATATATTTATTTATAATTTTATAAATTTATTATTTAATTTATTATTATTATAATATAATTAAATTAAATATATTAAAATTATTATATATATTAATTTAATTATTTAATATAATATAATATATATAATAAAATAAAATACTAAATTAGGTTTAAACAACATTTCTGCAAGCCTAATTTTGCCAAGCGCTTTGACTCAATAACTAGTTTTTAAGCTCGAGTTTGACCTAAACTCGAGTGCTTGTTAGTAAGCCTCAACTCAAGTTCGATCTCACCAACAAACGCTCAATCTTGAGCTTAAAAATTGACTCACGAACCAAACTTAAGCTTAGCGAAATTGAACTTGACTCGATTCAATTGCAATTCTATGCCAAGACAAACAAGATTGAGAGAGATATATATGGTGTTTTTCCATATGGCCAACAACCAACAGTTGATGAACATAATAATATAGTTAATCCATTGTTTCACCATAATCCATTCATCTAATGGATAGAGAAATGGGTGAATATAGAATTAAGTTGGGGCGTTGAAATATTTGTGAGGAACATAAAAATATAAGCGAATTGATAGAATTATAGGTTAGAAGGGCGGTTGGTCATAGCTTGGCTTTTGGAACGCCAACAAGAGCAGATTCACCTCTGGATCTCTGTTCCACGGTGCGGGACAGCTGCTTCACTTGCTCTTTCGGTAGATGGCGCGGCTGACTCAGCCACAGCCCTCCATCCACCACAAGTGTCGTCCCGTTTATGAATTTACCTGCACGACATTACAACTCATGTTGAATTATTGAAAAACAATGAAATCTAAGAAGGCCAAACATTTTTGCCCCTATAGTGTAACTACCTAAATTTTTTATTGTTTCAAATACACTCTAAACTTGTGTTTTTTAGTTAATTTAACCCATATATTTTGACAAATAAAAAAATAATTAAATTTTTACTTTTACTTTTTTTTTTTTACACATCAAAATACAAGAATTAAATTGAGTCAAAAATATAAATACATAAGTGTAATTAAAACAACGATAAAGTTTGGATTGGCACACGAAAAATAAATTAAAGTACAAGAGTTAAATTAATTTGAAAATGTAAGTACAAGAGTATAATCGAAATAACGAACAATTTCTATGGCCAAATGAAGAAAAAAAACACACAAGGACAAAAATATGGATTTGGCCGGTCTTAGAAAGACAAACTGCACAAGTCTGAGAGAGAGAGAGAGAGCGCACATGTTGGAATGTTTGAAACAATCATCATATACTAAGTGAGGGAGGTCAGTCAGTCACATATATTGTGTAGAGGTAACAATAATACAAGAGCATCAAGTGGTTAGAAGACAAGTAAAACTATCAAGAATACCATACAGAACACTAGGTAGATCAATGTCAAGCAAAATGGATGAAGTTGGGATAAGATAAATAAGCTGCATCCAAAGATAAAGGGAAGTGATTCTACTGACCAGCATCAGAAGTGAGGTAGAGGGCAGCCATCGCAATATCCCATTTCTCCCCCAGTTTATACAGGGGTTTGTAGTCTCTGGCTTTGCTATCTATCTCCTCAGGAGCAAGTTTGCCCATTCCAGGAGTATCAGCTATGGGCCCTGGTGCAATTCCATTGACTCTGATATCATAGTCCGCGCCCCACTCTAGTGCCAAGTTCCTGGTTATGGCATCAACAGCTGCCTGGTGGTGAAAGAAACTATGTGATCGTTCATGAAAAGAAAAGAAAATAATTTTTTATTACCAGGAACATATATGTAACAAACCTTGGCTGCAGACACATGGATTTGATACCAAGATGCTGTATAATGCAAAGTAGCACTGATGTTAACGATTGTTCCACCACCAGATGAGTACCTTCCTGGCCCTCCTTTCTTAAGATACTTAAGGGCTTCACGGCACATTGTGAATGTTCCAACAGAATCAATATCCATAACTGCACAAGTTATTTCACATTCTGACACTTAGATCAAGCTATTCCACATTCTAAAAGAGTTTTCAAGTGTCAACCGGTGTGCTCTAAAGCTGGGCTCTCTTCTTATTTATTTTCTCAAAACCTTCATTAATTTTTTCCCGAAAGAGATTTTGCTAAAGAATTAAACTCGATACTATCTGGCAAGTAGATTTACAAAACTATTATACTGAACAAATCGTTCTAAATTTCGTTTGATATTAAATCGTCAAAAAGAAGGAACTTAATAGATTTAAAATATCACAATAACTGTGGATGGCATATCGATTTTTGTATTTTTAGACTCTATGTTGCAATGGTATGTAAATAACAATTAGGTGGCTCTGTTGCAAGGAAACCATGCTTGAGGAGATGGAATGCCCTTCGAATGCCATGGAGAGTATTCTTCTTTGAAAGAAAAATTTTCTTTTGGAAAACAAAAAATGTCCAGGCAATAAGGAGACACAAAAAGAAAATATTTAATTGCTAAAGTCTGAATCTATAGGGCTGATTATGCATGAAGGATGAATGAAGTGTAATAGCAAAATGATTAGGTTCATGGCAACAGTCAGGAAACCTTCACCTGTCCGAAACCCATTAGAAGATAGATCCTCAGGTAAAACAAGAAAATTGCCAGCTGCAGCATTAACCAGAATGTCAAGCCTCCCAAAATGTTTAACAGTTGACTCCACAACTCTCTTTGCATCTTCCTGTTTGCGAACATCCCCCTCGAACCCAATAGCCTGAGACAAGAAATACCTTATGATATAAGAAATCCTATAACTGTTGGTAACTAACAGATCACAAACCCCACAAAGATGATTTTGAACCGAAATAATTGCTCTTGAACTGAAAGCTGGAAGCTAGTGTGACAGGTTCGCTCAAACTTAAAGCAAAAAACTGTCAGTCAGTCATCGACTGCACCTTATCCTAACCAAGCTAGGGTCGGTGGCAGAGCATTCTTAATATTGGTGACTTCTAAGCCACAACCCTAATCAATTTGAGCAATTAGTGGGTCAGACAATTGTAAGAAAAAACGTAAGGATTCAACAAAGCAATCAGAAAAATAGAATAAGGCAACATGAACAGAAGCGCCCAGGAAGGTAGAAAAGGGCAAGGAAAACCGAAAGCTCGGAATTTGGAGAAAAATTCAACTACAGGAATTGGGAAATGGAAGATAAACCCTTGGAGGAGACAAGCAATAGCGCGTAACAACCATTACCGAGCACCAAATCAGAAAAGGGAAATAATCGAAAACAGAATAGAAGAAGAAGAAGAAGAAGAAGTGATTGTACGGGAATAGAGAGGGATCGGAGAGTGGAGACGGCGACGTCGAGAACATGGTTGCGACGGCCCATGATGGCGACGGAGGCTCCATGTTTGCCCAACTGCTTGGAGATCTCTAAGCCAATTCCAGAACCACCTCCCGTCACCAGTGCCACTTTCCCTTTCACTATATCATCCTTGAACGGAGACGGCGACGACGACGACGAGGACCAGGCCATTTTCAACTCTCTCCTCTCTCTCTCCCCCCCCCCTGACCAGCCGCCTAAATTGATTCTAAGACTACTGATATTTAGTCGACCTTAATGAAATTTCTTAAACTATTATTAATTTTTAAATAATTTAATAAAATACAATTATTTTTAAATTATTTAACAAACTATTAAACTTTTTCCAACACAGCATGTGACGTTGGAAGGTCTTTTAGCGAGCCAAACTTGTTGATGGAAGTAGTAAGTTACAACCTATGAAGCATGAAAATAACTCCAAGACGTCATTTTGATATTTTTAATTTTTTTTTAATTTTAAAAATAGACAAAAATTATTCAAAATTATTTTTAGATTATTTTTGTAATTTACTCTGAGGCATTTCATAAATTATATAAAATGGCTGAAAATGTATTTTCAGTTACGAAGTTCACAAATCTTTTTTAATTGTTAGAGTTTGCGGTGACATAATAGAATGATGGATATGCAGTGTCAGCGATAGGTGATAGAAATGTAGGATGCAGTAATGAAATGTGGCGAGAAGCAAGTAGACTAATCGAGGCAACGATTTAGTCAAGACAACAAAATGGTTGATGGCAAAAAGCAAAATAAATGTGGCAACTAGAGATAGGCAATGGGCGGGTCGGCCCAACCCGCCCCACCCCCCGCTTGGCCTACCCATTTGGTGGGTCAGGCCGAATTTATCCTACAAAGAAGACGGGTCGGGCTAAGGCAATGAATATTGAGGGCCGGCACGGCCCTGTAGGCCTTAATAAATGGGTCAAGCGGGCTGGGCCGTGGGCCTGCTAGGTAGGGTTAGCCCATGGGCTTAGCTGTTTGGGCAGGCCCATGGGCCATTTATTTATAATTTTTATGTTTATATAATTTTCATTATTATATTTAAAATATGTTTAAACACATTTTTTTATTTTTAATGGGCCGGGCCGAGCTATAGGCTAGATATCCCTGGCCCGGCACGGCCCGTCTACTACTATAGTAGCTTGGGCTATGAGATAGGCCAACAGGGCTACTCTATGAGTTGCCCGACCTATTTCTCATCTCTATTGACAACGAAAGTCAATTGTTGCCTATTGAAGAAAAAGAAGAATTTGCAAGAGATGACCACGAGAAAGGAAAATATATGAGAAAGATAAGAATGTTTATTGTGGAAAAATAAATATAAATGATATAATATATATGTATGTATAGATTATTAAAAATAAGAAAATTATGATAATATGTATGTATATATGTTAAATAATATTCTTTATTTGTTCTTTTTAATTATTAAATTTAATTTGTTGTTATAAGAGAGCGTGTTCACTCTTGGTTTACTTCTAAATTAATTAAAGTAATTATATTATTAATTGATGTTTTTCAAATTTTGTACAAAAAAATATATTGACTATTAATTATTATATAACTTCTGTCTATTGTTTGTGTTTATTTGTATTATGTTTGAATTATTTTTTATATTAAAAATTATATTTATAAAAAATATATTTTTTTAATTTACATTTTACCCAATATTTCGTTTCTTATTTATTTATTTTAAAATGTCACTTATTTATTTCTATTTTGTATCGGAAACGTTTCTCGTATCTATTATTGTGTAACCTAGGTTACAATAAAACACCTTTACCCAAAAAAAAAATACAATAAAACACATTATTTTTTGTAATGAATTCAATTTGATAGAATTTTTACTTTTAACACAACATTTTTTTATACATTTTCATTGATACTAAGACAAATTTTCCATCGATGATGACACAATCGAAGAACACAAAATTAATAAGTTATTTATAATTGAAGAACACAAAATCAACAAGTTATGTTTATCTCTTTCTATTATTTTTTTATTTATCTCTATTTTATTTATCTTTAATTTGAGTCCAAAATCACTAAAACCTAAGGATTCTATCAGGTTATAAGATGAAACCTAATAATTGTTGGGGTTTCAATGGCTACTAGTGATGACTGCCCACTAGTGTTTTTCTATCTTTGGAATATTATTAAAACTAGGGTTATTATTATTGAGTTGGTATTAATTATTATTTCCAAAACCTCAAAGGCCTCTTTACAATTAAAGCAAACATGAGGGGGGTATTGGTAAATTACTCTTATTATTGCAGAGTGAATAAAAATAAATATACATATTTGTGGACTAGGGTTTTGGGGCGAACTTCTGAAACCGGAAAACCGCCGGTTCTTCAATTCACCGGGAAGCCATTACCATCCAAGCAGCGAGGGTACTGAACTGACAGTAGTTTTCCACTCCCAATATGGATGAGGAGATCACCGTCGACGAGAACTTCCCGTTGTTTTCCCGGAAAGCCAAGTCGAAACAACCCTCCATAGCCGCCACGGTGGCCGCCGAGAAGCTTCAGACACCGCACCTCGAGAAAGAAACAAACCCTAACCCCAACCCTAACAACAGCTCTTTTGCGGACCTGGGCCTCTCGGAATGGGCAGTCCAGACCTGCAAGGAGCTCGGGATGAAGAAGCCAACGCCGGTGCAGCACCACTGCATTCCCCGCATCCTCTCCGGCGAGGACGTTCTAGGGCTGGCACAGACCGGCAGCGGCAAGACGGCGGCCTTCGCTCTGCCCATACTTCACCGCCTCGCCGAGGACCCTTACGGTGTGTTTGCTCTCGTGGTCACGCCTACTCGGGAGCTGGCTTACCAGCTGGCCGAGCAGTTCCGGGCTTTGGGCGCGTGCTTGAACTTGCGCTGCGCGGTGGTGGTCGGTGGGATGGACAAGATTAACCAGACTCAGGCGCTGATGAACCGCCCGCATGTCGTGATAGCCACTCCCGGTAGGATTAAGGTTCTTATAGAAGAGAATCCTGATATCCCTGCTGTTTTCTCGAAGACGAAGGTAGAATCCATCTCATGAACTTGATTTTAGCTACTTATAAGTTATATTTCTCTTAATATCAATGATATTGGGAACTAACTAAGGCATGGTTGATTTGCTTTGATTGGAGACAACTGACAACAAAGTCAGGATATGTGCAGCTATTAGACAACTGACAACAATGTCCCAATGTGGATTTGTAAGTATGTGGGGTAATGCAATTGAGAAGACCTCTTTCAATGTAGAAAAACTTCTTGATGCTATGCAAATACCCCCACTCATGTAGAGCTTCAACTAATCTTGTAATTATACCCTCACATTCTAAAAAGAAATCCCATCCCATATTCGTAACTAAGCACCGTAAAGTTAAAAGAGATCCAACTTGCTTTTCAGTCCTCCCTCATTTCATTGCCAGCAGCAGGTGAATTTAGTCTCATGCGTATAGTCATCTGGTCAACAGCTTTCCTTTATTCTCTAATGCATGGATTGTGTAAATAATCGGCAGTACGTTTTTCTTTCATTAGCAAAGTACATGTACCCATTTTGTGTCAAGTGGCCATTTCAAACACGACAGTAAATATTATCCTATCAGCCATGTGTACTCTTGCATGCACATCTCATGTATGTAGGCTATTCAAGCTCTTTATAATTGTCTATGGAACTCTCATTTGCTGTCATTTCTAGTTTTACAGTTACTTCATAATGAATGGATTGCCCATTGAAAAATCTTTGCTATGTGAAAATGTAACAGACTACTATAACCTTAGGGACTTTGGAGGAGAGGCCTGCCATGCCTTAGGGGGATCCTTTTATTTTTCCTTTTGTCTGTTTTCATGTGGCTTCCCTCTTCTTTGACTGGTCAAAGTTATGGCCCTTACCCTTTGATGGGGTTTTTGAACCTAGCTTCTGATCTATAAATCCATGATGATGCAGTGTTATCTTTCTGGGTCTTCCAGGCAGATTGATTGGGACCCATGCTTTGATGTACTAGTCATGCTTATTAGGCAAGGCTTTGGTGGGGTGGCAGGGTAGCACCCATCATTTGTTGAGGTGAGCAGTTGGGAAGAGGTTCTTAATTGAGCTGAGAGGCTTGCAAGTGGACTAGACCATGTAATTCTTACTTCATAAGGTTGGCTCACTTGGCCATCTAGAGAGCGGTTGTGGAGGTTTAGGGGTGTCAAGTGGCAAACCTAGATAATGTCAGCGGGAGGGGTATGCTACGTGCTTCTAGGCAATTTAACTTCTTGTTATTTTCTCCCCTAACCTCCCCCACCACCCCCAAGAGGAAAAGGGAAAAAAAAAAAAAAAAACCTTGCAGTGGTGCCAAAATAAGTTATTCTAATTTTCTAATTGTTTAAATTGCAAGTTTTACTTATTTGTTATTCTTCATTGTTGGGATATTTTTGTAATGGTGTGTTGTTCACTGCTAGGTGTGCATTCGTTGGCATTGCCTCTTAGTTATTTTCACGTATTATCTCTGATATGATTTTTTATTTTTTTTGTTGCTTTTCTGATATCCAACCATCCAATTTATCATGTAGATTCTTGCATATTGTTGTTTCTAGTACTTGTGAGGATTTATTGTTTGTGAAAAAGATTTTGCTTTACTTCATGAACTCATGTTTGATTGATTTATTGTTAGTTCTTAGTTCTGGATGAAGCAGACAGAGTTCTGGATGTTGGCTTTGAGGAAGAATTGAGAGTGGTGTTTCAATGCTTGCCAAGAAATCGACAAACTTTATTATTTTCTGCAACAATGACAAGTGACCTACAGACATTGCTTGAGGTTTCGGCAAACAAGGCATACTTTTACGAGGCTTATGAAGGCTTCAGGACAGTTGAATCTCTAAAGCAGCAATATATTTTTATCCCTAAGAATGTAAAGGATGTTTATCTGCTACACATTTTGTCCAAAATGGAAGACATGGATATTCGATCAACCATAATTTTTGTTTCGACTTGCAAAATCAAAATCAAAATCAAAATCAAAATCAAAATCAGAACCAAAATCAAAATAAAAAACAAAATCAAATTCAAAGTCAAGGCCAAAAACAAAATCAAATCCAAAGTCAAGGACAAAAACAAAATCACAGATTAAGGATTGGGTCATGGAACATAGGAACATTAACAGGCAAAGCTATGGAAGTGGTGGATGTGATGATTAGGAGAAAAATTAATATTATGTGCCTTCAAGAGACGAGATGGGTTGGGAAAAAAGCAAAAACTTTATCAGAAGCTGGATATAAACTATGGTACACAGGAACTGATCGAGCGAAAAATGGAGTAGGGATTATTATGGATAAAAGCTTAATAGATGAGGTAGTGGATGTAAAGAGAATAGGGGATAGGATTATTATGGTGAAGATTAGTCTAGGAAGAATAACTATAAATATCTTTAGTACATATGCACCACAAGCGGGGTTAGGTGATGAGATAAAAGCAAAATTCTGGGAGGACCTAGAGGGACTTATACAAATAATACCAAGAGGAGAGAAAGTGATTATAGGAGGTGACTTAAATGGGCACGTGGGTAGAGACGGAAACGGATATAGAGAGGTACATGGAGGGTATGGAATCGGGGAAATTAATAATGAGGGTAAATCTATCCTAGATTTTGCTATGGCATATGGGCTCATTATAACCAATACGAGGTTCAAAAAACGGGACGAACACTTAATTACATATAAAAATATCAGCTCAAACACCCAAATAGATTACTTCCTCATGAGACAAGAGGATCGGTTATGTTGTAGGGATTGTAAGGTAATACCGGGAGAGTGTTTGACTACTCAACATAGACTTCTAGTACTTGACGTCCAAGTAAGAAATTGGAAGAGAAAAAACCATATAAAACAAAATCCAAGAATCAGGTGGTGGAATTTAAAAGGGGAGAAACAACTAATCTTCAAAGAAAAATTAAGGGGTAGAAGGGAATGGAATGGAGAAAGACAAACAAATCAAATGTGGAAAGAAATGGCTAATGCTCTGAGAAGCACGGCAAAGGTAGTCCTTGGAGAGACAAATGGTAGAGCCCCTAACCTTAAGGAGTCTTGGTGGTGGAATGAAGATGTACAATTGAAAATTAAAAATAAGAAAACTTGCTATAAAGCGGTATATCAATGCAATAATGAAGAAAATCAAAAAAATTATAAAGAAGCAAAAAAGGCAGCAAAAAGAGCTGTTAGTGAAGCAAGGTCAAAAGCATATGAGAATCTATATAAACGACTTGATACAAAAGATGGAGAAAGGGATATATATAAATTAGCTAAAGCAAGAGAAAGAAAAACACGGGATTTAAATCAAGTGAAATGCATAAAAGATGACAATCAAAATGTTTTAGTAAATGAGGGAGCGATTAAGGAGAGATGGAAGGAGTATTTCACAAAATTATTTAATGATGGTGGTGACACAAGAGTTAGGTTGGGACATCTTAGTAACTCCGAAGGGAATGTGAGCTACGCATTCTATCGACGCATAAGTTCAAATAAAATAAGGCAAGCTTTAAAAAAGATGAAAAATCATAAGGCAGTGGGACCAGATAATATACCAATAGAAGCATGGAAATGCATGGGAGAAGAGGGCATCTCCTGGCTAACGCAACTATTTAACGCGATCCTTAAATCAAAAAAGATGCCAGATGAGTGGAGGAAGAGTACTTTGGTTCCTATATACAAGAACAAAGGAGATGTTCAAAACTGTGAAAATTATAGAGGAATTAAGTTAATGAGTCATACCATGAAACTCTGGGAGAGAGTAATAGAGCAGAGACTTAGAAAAGAAACAAATGTGTCAGAAAATCAGTTTGGTTTCATGCCTGGTAGGTCAACAATGGAAGCTATATATTTACTTAGGCGCCTAATGGAAAGGTATCGGGATCATCAGAAGGACCTACATATGGTGTTTATAGATCTAGAAAAGGCCTATGATAGGGTCCCTAGAGAAGTATTATGGAGGGTTTTAGAGAAGAAAGGAGTCAAAATAGCCTATATACAAGCCCTTAAGGACATGTATCATGGTGTAGAGACAAGGGTCAGAACATGCGGAGGGGATACTGAACCATTTATAACTACAATAGGACTGCATCAAGGTTCTGCACTAAGTCCATACTTATTTGCCTTAGTAATGGATGAACTCACTAAAGATATTCAGACAGATGTGCCATGGTGTATGCTATTTGCAGACGACATAGTGTTGGTGGATGAAACAAAAGAAGGAGTGAACACTAAGCTTGAGTTGTGGAGAAACAATTTAGAATCTAAGGGATTTAAATTAAGTAGAAAGAAAACAGAATATATGGAATGCAAATTTAGTAAAAATGCAAGAGTGGATGATGTTATAATAAAATTAGAAGACCAAATCTTACAAAGAAAAGACCATTTTCGATATTTGGGATCAGTGATTCAAAAAGATGGAGAAATTCATGAGGATGTCGCACATAGAATTAAGGCAGGTTGGCTAAAATGGAGAAATGCATCGGGAGTGTTATGTGATGGTAAAATCCCATTAAAATTGAAAGGAAAATTTTATAGGAGAGCTATAAGACCAGTTTTGCTGTATGGCTCAGAATGTTGGGCAGTCAAATACCAGCATGAGCAAAAGACGAGTGTAGCGGAGATGAGAATGTTAAGATGGATGTGCGGACATACAAGAAAGGATAAAATTAGAAATGAAGTTATTCGTAATAAGGTAGGAGTAGTGCCAATCGAGGAGAAGATGAGAGAGACTAGACTAAGATGGTTTGGTCATGTGAGAAGGAGACTAAGAGACGCTCCTGTGAGGAGAGTTGATGAAATGGAACAATTAGTCACAAAAAGAGGTAGAGGTAGACCCAAGAAGACTTTGGGAGAGACATTAAAGTTCGATATGAAGTATATGGATCTAAATGAAGATATGACAAACGATAGAAATACATGGAAGTCTAGAATTCATGTAGCCGACCCCACATAGTGGGATAAAGGCTGGATATGTTGTTGTTGTTGTTGTTGTTTGCAGGTACTGCTCGTTTTATAGCTGCATTATCTCTCTGTGTTTGACTTCATGATTGCATACACCCGCCATGCCTGCCCACAATCATTTCCCTTCTCAGCAATATCTATCTTGCAGATCATGGAAATACCTTAGTGTTATGCATGGTTATTGTAAAATAATTGTGTTCACTGTCTTGCATGGTTATTGACCTTGCATTTTTGCTACCATCTTGATTGGGCTGCATCACCAGAGTGTTCTTGCAAGCACTATAAGAATAGTAAATTAAGGTGTCATGACAAAGACGATTATTTCTTAAGAGTATGATATACATGCTGTGGGAATTATATGAGCTCTTATGCTTTGTGAAATTTGTACATGAAATAGACCCATTGGGGACTGAATTGTGTCAAACAGCAATGTGACTATAATATTGCAGAAAATATCCGAGGCATCTGTGACTTGGGATAGGAATGGGTCAATGAATGGATCCTATTTACCCATTTAGAGTTAAAATGATTATGAAAAATTCATCTTTACAAGTCATAAAGATAAAATTTATTTGAACATTTACTAAAATAACGACTAATTACCCATTTAAAATTGGAATAAGTTTGAAAAATTCATATTTGAAGGAGACATATTTTGAACATTTACTAAATGGGCATGCATATGGGTAAATGAATGAGCCATTGCCTTTCTTGTCTATGACTATGCAGTATGCTCAAGATTGATTAATCAATTCTCAGATAAAAAGAAAAAAAAAATACTTCTTATGGTGCAAAACCAAAAGAGAACAACCTACTGTGAGTGAAGATAAGGTGGAAAGAGGGACCAAGGAGAATTGCCTGGCCATCTACCTCGTTTTTGGCATTCATTCAGTTAGATCCAGATATATGTGTGATTAGTATGGAGAGTTCGGGAGGAGCTTGCTAGCGTTATGGCTAGGTGTTTAAGTGGTGCCTTCAATGTGGTTTGATTTCCTCATGAGAGATCCATTGTTAGAGGTTTTTGAGCAGTGCCATTGGGCATTCTCCAGCTTTATTGAGAGGGAGGAGTTGGTGGACCTTCCTTTAATGGGGTTGTCCTAAAGTTGATAGTGTAACTTGTTTTTCAATTAGATAAATTTTTGGTTTCACAGGGGATGATATTATGCAATTAACCTTGGCTAGGATGGTATCAGACCACAACCCCATTATTCTCCAGAGTGATGACTTCTTTAACGGGCTGAGACCTTTTCTATTTGAGAATTTTATGTTTTATGAGGCAGTTATTTTGGACTGTGTTAGAGGTTAGTGGTCTAGTTACATAGATGGTCTAAAAGTTTTTGTCTGGCTAACAAAATACGATGTTTGAAAGCAGATCTAAAGTCTTCGAATAGGGAGGAGATAGGGAATATCAGATAAAAAATTTAAAACTATTTAGAGGAAGTTAAGGTGTTAGATAATAAATAAGAAATTTCTTAGAGGATGGTGAGTTTTATAGTAAGTTTTACATTGAGGAGGAGTGGGGACCATTTACGGGCCACCCCATTGTACAAGATCCCCAGTTTGTGCAGGTTGGGGAGGGTCCCCAGTGGAGATTTTACCCAAGGATTTAATTTTAAAAACTATTTTCGAAGACCATAGGGAAAGGTTGGAGAGGCCTTTCTTGGAGCCGCTTATGGGGTTGGCCTGTTGCAGGCCATCTGAAGAGTTTCAGCCATTATTGGGTTCTGGTAGGGGATAGCCAGATAGGGTTATGTTGGCATGGCAAGTGGTTTGGAATGAGCCTTCATGTGATATTTATCCTGAGTTTCTTTGAGGTGGCAGATTGCTGTACCATGTCATTCCTAGTGGACTATTGCGATTCTTGGGGTTTAGACTTTAACTTTTTAGGATTGGGAAATCACTTTGTTGCCAACTTTTCTCGACTTTCTCCAGGTTTATCATTTGACAAAACATGGGAAGGACAGGTGGGTGTTTAGCCCAACACAGAAGTAACCTTTACTTGTCATTCTTCCCCTGATTCTGAAAAACGAGTGCTTCTCTGCGAGTTGCTATCTTTGAGTGGACAGCTACTTTTGGTGCCAATTGGGCTACTGATGATCTAAGGAAACATGGACAGGTATTTAGGAGGTTTAGTGCTTTATGTTTACCCTTCTGATCTTCAGTGGGTTTTGCCTCTGCCAGTGTCTAGGTTTTTATAATTACGGTGTAGGATCTGTTGAGAGAGTTTAAATTGAATAGAAAATCTCTCTTAATTATTCCATGGGTTTGAAACCCTATATATATACAAGAAGAATGCTAATAAATCTCCTAAAAACTAGGAGAGGATAACAAACTAATAATTAGGAACTAATTTACAGATTTATACAAAATATTTAAACTTGATTTATCTTCATGCTTCCTTATCTTCTCATCTTTTAACCGCCATCCTTATCTTTTAAACGATAGGGCTCTTTATCCGTAACACTCCCCCTCAAGATTGAGAATGGATGTCATCCATTCCAAGCTTGCTAGTCAACTTTTGATGCACAACTGTAGGCAACCCTTTAGTGAGAATATCTGCAATTTGTTCACAAGATGATATATATGGAGTACATATTAAACCACTATCCAATTTTTCTTTAATGAAGTGTCTGTCCACCTCAACATGTTTGGTTCTATCATGTTGTACTGGATTGTGAGCAATACTGATTGCTGATTTGTTGTCACAATATAGCCTCATAGGTTCCACCAAAGTGATCTTTAAGTCATCTAACAAGATTTTTAACCAAAGTAACTCGCATACTCCTAGTGCCATGGATCTGAACTCTGCCTCTGCACTTGATCGGGCCACCACATTTTGTTTTTTGCTTCTCCAAGTTACAAGATTACCTCCTAGAAAGGTGCAATAGCCGGATGTAGATCTTCTGTCCACCACTGATCCTGCATAATCTGCATCAGTATAGGCTTCAAGTATCATTTTTTGTCCCCTTTTAAATATAATGCCTTTCCCTAGTGTCCCTTTCAAGTAATGAAGTATTCTAAAAACCGCTTTAAGATGAGTTTCTTTCGGACAATGCATAAATTGACTGACCACCCCCACTGCATATGCAATATCTGGCCGGGTGTGTGCTAGATAAATTAGTTTTCCTACTAGCCTTTGGTAGGATTCTTTGCTCACTTCTTTATCTTCTGGAACCTCCCCCAATTTGTGGTTAAATTCAATTGGAGTAGTAGCAGCCTTACAACCTAGCAGCCCGGTTTCCTTTAGCAAGTCCATAATATACTTTTGTTGAGAAATAAAGATGCCTTCTTTTGAGTGTGCAACTTCTATGCCCAAGAAGTATTTCAGCCTTCCCAAATCTTTAATTTCAAACTCTTTAATTAGGCATTCCTTTAATCTAGTCATTCCTTCTTCATCATTTCCGGACACAATAATATCATCCACATATACCAATAGGATTGTTACTCCCCCTGTGGCCGAGTGATGGATGAAGAGGGTATGGTCTCCTTGACTTTGTTGATACCCTAGGTTAAGCATCACATGGGTAAACCGGCCAAACCAGGCCCTAGGAGACTGTTTTAAACCATACAATGCCTTTTTTAATTTGCACACTATTGTCCCGCAAATATCTGCACTATAGCCTGGTGGTAAGTCCATGTAAACTTCCTCTTCTAGGTCTCCATGCAAGAAGGCATTTTTTACATCATATTGCATCAATGGCCAGCCTAGGTTAGCAGCTATAGATAGAAGAACCCTCACTGTATTCAGCTTTGCAACTGGGGCAAAGGTGTCTAGATAGTCAATGCCATATACTTGAGTGTATCCCTTTGCTACTAGCCTTGCCTTATACCGGTCTAGGGTTCCATCAGATTTGTATTTGAGTGTATACACCCATTTGCATCCTACCGATTTTTTTCCTTTGGGTAAGTGGACAAGTTCCCAAGTGTTGTTTTTGTCAAGGGCTGCCATCTCAACTTCCATGGCAGACCTCCAATTCTCATCCCTTATTGCTTCAGAAAAATGTTGAGGGATTGGAATGGTATGTAAGCTGGTTAGGAAGGTTTTGTGTTGGGTAGACAGTTTAGAATAGGATAGGACCAGGTGTAAAGGATGCTGAGTGCAGGCCCGGGTGCCTTTTCGGAGGGCTATAGGCCATTCCAGCTCACTAGGTGAAAAGGTAGGGTCATTTGGAGGTGTGTGATGTTCAATGATAGATGCAGTGAAGTCAAGAGGATTGTTACCTGCTGGTGTCTCAGGAGAACTGCTGGTGCCAGTGTTGTGAACAGGTTCAGAGGAGGAAGTAGGTGCTGGGATCTGTACTGGGC
This sequence comes from Diospyros kaki, assembly GCA_036245055.1. Taxonomy (NCBI): domain Eukaryota; kingdom Viridiplantae; phylum Streptophyta; class Magnoliopsida; order Ericales; family Ebenaceae; genus Diospyros; species Diospyros kaki. Next base: position 469,759 of record BSEG01000011.1, read on the forward strand.
TAGTAGCCAGCTTCTGCCGCCTTGAGTAGACCTGTAAGGGAGGAGTATTTGGTGAGGTTTCCTCTAGAGTCTTGTCTGGTGTATCTGCTGTAGTAACCGGATCTGTTGAAGAGGGATTTTGAGGTGAGGGATCTAGATCAGGTAGAAATATAACTGGATTTTCTTGGGCAGATTTTGTGTTGGCATGAGAGTGATCAAAATAGGGAGAGTTTTCCACAAAAGTGACATCAGCCGAGACAAAGAACTTTTTGGAGGGAGGGTGGTAACACCTATAGCCCTTTTGGCTGGAGGAATATCCAATAAAAATGCATTTTAGAGCGCGGGGATCTAGTTTGCCTCTATTAGGGTTGTGAATATGAACAAATGAGACACACCCAAATATTTTTGGTGTCCAACAGCTAGACATATGAAAATCTGGAAAGTGGCTGCTCAAGAGTTGAAGAGGGCTATAGGAATCAAGGGTTTGAGATGGCAGTCTATTAATAAGGGTAGTGGCTGTTAGGACAGCCTCTCCCCAATAATTTTTTGGAACATTATGGTGGAAAAGTAGTGCCCTAGTCACAGCTAATAAATGTCCATTTTTCCTCTCAGCCACCCCATTTTGTTGGGGTGTGTATGGACAAGATGATTCATGAATTATGCCTTTTTGTTGGAAAAAATGTGCTAGGGATTGATTGAAAAAATCTTTGGCATTATCAGTCCTTAGCCTCTTGATTGGTACTCCAAATTGAGTACTAATCATGTTATAGAAGGTGGGAAAAATAGTGCTTACTTCAGATTTATTTTTCATAAGAAATAACCACATTACCCTAGTGCAATCATCCACAAATATTATGAACCACCTTGCCCCAGAAAGATTGGGAACATTTGCAGGGCCCCAAACATCACTATGGAGAAGAGAGAATGGACTAGAAGTTCTTTTATTGGATGAGGGGTAAGACACCCTCTTATGTTTAGCAAATTCACAAATAGGGCAATGAAAGTCTTGAATATCACAACTCCTAAACAAAGCTGGAAACATAACTCTAAGAGTAGAAAACGAAGGATGACCAAGACGATGGTGATGTAACCAGATCTGGTCTTTATTAGATTGCACCAAACAAGACACAAGATTCACCTTGTCCTTGTTGTCTTCCCCATTGGATCCCTCAAGGTAGTATAGGCCAGCCCTAGCTTTAGCAAGCCCAATCCTCTTCTTCATCCCCTGTTCCTGAATTTCACAGCAAGTAGAAGAAAAATTAACACTGCATTTGTTATCTAAGGTAAGCTTTTGGATGGATATGAGGTTGGTGAAGAGTTTAGGGACATGAAGAACATCTTTGAGGGTTAGATGGTTACTAAGGATAATATTTCCTTGGCCAGCAACAGTGGTCAAAGAACCATCTGCTAGTGTTATCTTTTTTGAGCTTGAGCAAGGACTATAGGTGGTAAAATAGTGGGATAAAGGGGTCATGTGATCTGTTGCCCCGGAATCAAGAATCCAAGAATTAGATTTGGTTGTTTCTGAAGCATGTGAGGTGAGAGAATTGGAGGACATACCTGTAAGTGCGAGGGAACAAATACCTTTTTCTTTCTTTTCAAGAGAATCTAGAAAGTTTCTTAGCTTTTCAATTTCTGCCCGGTTGAAGTTCAAGCCATCTGCCTGCTTCTTTTGTTCTTCTTGCTTGTGTTCTGTCTGCAGTTGTTGATTGTTGGCTATATAGGCTTGATTTTGGACTCCGACTTGTCCTCCTTTAGATGGTTTTCCATGTAGCTTCCAGCATCTTTCTATGGTATGCCTTGGTTTCTTGCAAAAAGTACACCATAGTGAGTCTCTATCGCTGGAAGTTTTATCTCCTGCAAACTTCCTTTCCTCCTTAGGGCCCCGATTAGGACCTCTTAATGCTATTAATGCTGACTTTTCTATAGGAGTAGTGTCTAGCATAACTCCTCTTCTCCCTTCTTCAGCCCGGATTAAAGAAATTTCCTCATTTAGAGAAGGTATATCTTCTTTGCCAAGTATTTGAACCCTGACTGCATCAAACTCCATATTTAAACCTGCCAAGAAATCATAGGTTCTCTCCTTTTCCACAAATCTCTTATGTAAGGCTGCATCTTCACTACATTTCATCTTTAGACATTGATAATGATCTAATTCTTGCCATAGAGTTTGCAGCATATTAGAGTATTCAGTAACAGATCTTACCCCTTGATTGGTTGCTGCAATCTTAGTTCGGATTTCATATATTTGTGCTGCATCCTTCACTTTAGAATATGTGAGATTAATAGCCTCCCAAATATCCTTAGCGGTTGTAAGAAACATTACCGTATCACTTATCTCGGGCATCATTGAATTCCAAAGCCAAGACATAACCAAAGAGTCCTCCTCATCCCATGCAGCAAACATGGGATCTCCTTCTTTAGGGCCAGTCCCTAAGAGATGGCTTATCTTACCTTTGCCTTTGAGAAAGGTTCGGATAAGCTGGGACCATTTTAGGTAGTTTCTCCCATTCAACCGGTAAGCTGCTTGGAGATTTTGTAGCTCTCCTCCATTACTTGAGTTGCTGGATCCAGTGAATGGAGCTTTTGTCGGACTGCTTGTTTCAACCGCTTCTGATGGAGGATTGGTTTCGGAGAAGGTAGACATCTTAGGGAAACTTCAGATGATGAGCCAGACGGATATCGGGTGAAGAATATCGGGTGAAGAAGGAAAAACGATGAAAGGTTGAAGAAGAAAGTCGTAGCCGACTTTGATTGCTTTCAAGAAACGTAATCAAGAACAGGCCGGAATGGTATTTAGGCAGGGAAAAAGGGGCAATGAAGGCCTAAACAAAATTCCCTAAATACCAGGCTCTGATACCATGTTGAGAGAGTTTAAATTGAATAGAAAATCTCTCTTAATTATTCCATGGGTTTGAAACCCTATATATATACAAGAAGAATGCTAATAAATCTCCTAAAAACTAGGAGAGGATAACAAACTAATAATTAGGAACTAATTTACAGATTTATACAAAATATTTAAACTTGATTTATCTTCATGCTTCCTTATCTTCTCATCTTTTAACCGCCATCCTTATCTTTTAAACGATAGGGCTCTTTATCCGTAACAGGATCTGCCCATGCGACTGAAGAGTCATGAGATACACTACTATGTTTACTTGGTTGAGGAGGGATACTCTTGTGTGCCTTTCGTTGTGCAGTTTTGTGGCGACTGTTATATATTTTCTCTTTATTTTTTCGGGGAAGAAATTCTTGGTTTCCTGCTTATTATGTTTGCTCAGCTTGTACCGACATAAGGAGTCTTTTGTATGTGGCTTGCTCTCTTAAAGGAAGTTTTATTTTGTTCACCTATACTTATTACAAAAAAGGTTATTTTATTAAGTTCTCAACCCTGTTGTCAAGTCTAAAAGACCTTGTGTTGATTTTGAATTGGATACTTGCCACTTATCTTGATACTGTTCAAGCAGGAATTGTCAACTTCTAAGCTTTTTACTTGAAGAACTTGATATTGAGGCTGCTGCATTGCATTCATTTAAATCCCAGTCTCTGCGGCTTGCTGCGCTACATCGATTTAAATCTGGAAAAGTCCCTGTATTACTTGCAACTGATGTAGCCAGTCGTGGTTTGGATATTCCAACAGTTGATCTTGTTATCAATTATGATATCCCAAGGTTATAATTTTAAAAGGTCTTATTGTTTTTAATTTTTGCTTAACATTTATATTCTTTAAAAATTTAACTGAGCAGCCATGCAGGTACCCAAGGGACTATGTTCATCGTGTTGGGCGTACAGCAAGAGCAGGCAGGGGAGGATTGGCTGTGAGCTTTGTTACCCAGGTAAGAAGTGAATTCATCCGCCAGCAAAGGGTATATTATCATGAATGTGCTAGTGTACATTATTCCTCATATGGAGTGGCAGATAATTTATTTGCTGGCTACTCTCTTTCCCCCTCTATTGTGTACATGCATTTAAAGTGCTTTTTACACATCATTTTGTATCTCATATCTAGTTTTGAATCCTTCGATAAATCTAGGAAATTAAGGTCTGTACTCTGCAATTCTAATTTTGTCATTTTTGTTATTCATTTTACAGCATAATGTAGATATCATTCTAACATCACATGTAGGAATTTAAGGTCTGTAGTATTTGTTTTTAATTTGTCATTTTGTTTTTTTGGCAGAATGATGTAAATCTTATTCATGAAATAGAAGATGTCCTTGGAAAACAATTGGGCAAGTTCGAATGCAAAGAGAATGATGTGCTTGCTGACATTACGAAGGTAAGATCCTTTTGGGACATTTAATCAGTAATGATGAATTATTGGTTGCTAGTTCTTTTAGTAGCTATTGCAGCACCGTTCGTAACTATTAGATGTGTCTTGTGTGGCAACTGGGTAAAGTTGTGTGTGTGTGTGGAAGGGGTTTATTCCTTTGTGACTAGAAGGTCATGGGCAAATTGTGGAAACAGCCTCTTTTATAATGGATAAGGTTGTGGACAATAAAAGTGACCCTCCCCCAACCCTCTTGGGCTTACATTGTGGAAACAGCATCTTTCTTAAAACATGGATAAGGTTATGGCCTACAAAACAACCCTCCCCCAATCCTTGTGAAGCAGGGAGCGTAGTGTATTGGGAACATCCTTTCCCTCTGTTTACTATGCTTTTGAAGCCTCCATCACCTTAGTGAATTAGAAGGAAGATAACAGATCACTTCTGCTAAGTCCCTTGAGCTATTAAATAAGTCCCAGGACAGTGCATTAACAATCACCCAAAAACAAAACAAACAAACAAACAAAAAACTAATAGAAAAAGAGAACAATTTATCAAATTACTACACTTTTCCTTTAGAGACTTGTATTCTCCAATCAATGCAACTCTAAAACCTAGTTAACATGGCTGTAAGCTTCATCCATCTTGAGTTACTATGGGGATTCTATTCATTGTTTGCCACACATCCCTTGAGGGATATAGCTTGGCATTGGGAGTTGGAATGTGGATTCCTTTGTTCTCTTCTTGTTGCTCTAGTCTTTTTGCCCTGCTATCCTCTAGTGATTATATGCCATTTCCAGTGATTAGCATACATCAAGAAGGTTCTAAAATATTTTCATTTTTGTTTGTCCTCTCTTTATTTCTCAGATGAGCTTTTTAGATGGTTAGGTTGACAGGTTTTACTGCTCTTTCCCTTGTACGGTGTTTGCCGCCTCTGGCAACTCTGTAAATGCATTTTATTTTCTTTTTTTAGTCTCTCTCCTCCAAGTTGTTTTAGCTCTCTTAATCCCTGACTTCCTGTGGAATTTTTTTTATCATTATTGCCCCTAGGACCATTCCCTTGGTATTTATTAATCAATATTAAATGTTTGACAAGCTCCAACAAGTACATTCACCGACTTGGACAAAAAACCCTGACCTCCTCCACATGGTTCTCTGTTCCGCCTGCTCCAAATCAACTACGTAACAATACAGCATCAACTCCAGACCTACCTTGTCCTCCAACTCTTGCCCCTTCGTGGCTCACATAGTTCCTAACAGTCCTGGGAAAACCCTGCTGCTGCGTGGGGACCATAATCCAATGATGTCTAAGACATTGACCTTTACCCTGAGTGTGAGACTGCCATCAGTTGCTTAACCTTTGTCGAGTATTTGACACTAAATAAATAGCCAAGATGCTTTGGACAAATGGCCATGGTGAACGGCCTGCTAGGCACATTCTTTGCATTCTGCAACCATCCATGGGTTTTGAGAAGGGTGATCACCTTACCCTACCTAAGGGGGATTGGGCCAATACTTTCTGCCAATTAATTAGTGTTCTACAGCTTCTACACTTGGAACCCAGAGGGTCAGCCTGTCTCTATGTACAGCGAGTGTAGTTAAAACCATTTTTAGCAACATTCAAGTTTGAGATAGGGCCCTTTCTTTTTTGGTGTGATGTACAGGTTTACAAGGCCAAACGTGTGGCAACAATGAAAATGGAGGAGGATGGATTTGAGGAGAAAGCAAAAGCCCGAAAAGAGCAGAAACTGAAGATGTTAGCAGAGAAAGGACTGCTAAAGAAAAGGAAAAGAGGGCGAGCTGGAGCTGCTGAATAGTGGCTTCTAACAAAAGGTTGAGGTTTTTTTTTTGCTTCTGGAGCTGCTGAATAGTGGCTTCTAACAAAAAGATGAGGTTTTTGGGCTTCTGTAAATCAAATATTTCTCATCTGCCTTGTAAATTAACAATTGTTTTGAGGGATGATGATCATATGGTGACTTGTTCTGTCTGGACTGGAGTACCTCAGAACATGTCGCCATAAATTGTAGCAACCCTGTTGTTTAAACAAACACTATTTTGGGCTTATGTTCTATGGATTGGAGGGTCAGATTATTCTGGTGTGCTTTTAAAATAAGGGTAATTTTAATCACAGTATTAAGGGTAATGGGTAAGCAACGATAAATCTATCTTGGCCAATTCAAATTTTATTCGTGTGATCATTTAAATTTTTTATTATTTTGAATATTTATATTTTTGAATTAATTTAATTATTTATTTATTTTATTTTTGTAACAATTCAATTTTTTTATTTTAATTATATCTTTGTATTTATATTTTGAGTCAATTTAACTAATATATTTTGACATTGAAAAAAAAGTGAGGTGAATTAGCACTTTGAGCAAAAATTTTAGTTGATTTGTCAGGATAGAAATATTGTCAGCAATTGTTTTCTTTATTTTTTTTATCAAATATAATTGTTTAGACATGATCACGTAAGTGTTGATCATTATTATTATTATTATTATTTTTACATATTAAAGTAGAATAGTTAAATTTATTTGAAAATATAGGTATTCAAAAATAATCAAAATAATAAAAAATTTTGAATTATTATACGAAAAAAAATTAAAATACAAGAAGTTAAATTAATTAAAAATATATATATTTAAGGGCATAATTGAAATAATGAAAGATTTAAGTCTCATACAACAAAAAATATAAAAATATAAGGATAAAAATATAGGTTTGGCTAATGTATTTTATTTTTAAATAAAATATATTTTATTGTATCTTATTTTTAATATGTAAACAATTAAACAATTATATTGATTGGTTAAATTATTCAAACATGCATTTATTTTTAATAAATTATAATTGTTTGAATCTTAAAAAAAATATATAATAAATATATTTTATTTTAATGATAAGGTGCATTTTAACTATTGTCTATAATACAATGATTAACATCATCTTTCAAATAATAATAGTTTAAATTAAGAGTTTTGAAATTTGTTATTTTAATTTGAGGAAAAATAATAATTTTACTTTTTTCAAACAAGGGAATTACCAACTTTATAAATAATAATTTCATTCTTTTAAAAAAATAAAAATTGCTATTAATTTTAAATTATTTTCTATAAGAGTATTGAATCTTCTGTTTTATCATAAAATCATATTTGGAAACCTTCAATAGTTATAAAAATATTACATTTATGTCTTAGGGCATGTCCATAAATGATAAAATTTTTAAATTTTTTTAAAAGTGATAGAGGTTTAGCTCTTGATAAAGGCAAAAATGTTTTATTTGGTGGAGACTGATCACATGTTTGTTTGAAAGTGTTTAAATTTACAACTGCATCCGATTTATTTAGAGATCGAACTAAGAGAAAAACCAGTTTCCTCTAGGATTAAGTGGGCGATATCTAGATTCCCAGATTATTAAAAAAAATATCACATTTAATTTTTGATGTACAAAACGTTAAGATTCAATATCTCAATTATTAAAAATTATTATTTTAATTTTTTATCGTGATAAAAAGTTAGCACGTGTATAAACATGTTAATTTATGTGAATGACACACTATATAGATGATTAGTTGATAGTATTTGAATATATTAATTAATTTGTAATATTTTTTTAATAATTAAAAGTATTATATTTGACCGTTAATATATAAAAACGTTTTGATTTTATATTTCAATTATTAAAAGTTAAAAACTTTAAAGGTGTATTTGATTAAATGGTGGAAAGTGGGGTGAAATTCTAATTATATGAAATTCAAATTCTCATAACTCTTTATAAATTTCAATAAAAAATTTTAATTTTTAAATCAAAATAAAATTTAAATTTTATAAGAAAAAAATCTATTTAATAAAATTTTTTAAAATTTAAATAAAAAATAAATTTCACCCTATTTTTCACTGCTATCAAAATGATACTAACCGTGTTCAACGGAGGGTCTAAATGATCAATTTTTTTTTAAAAAAAAAAATCGTAATTACTAATTAGTCTTTCTTCTGGTGTTTCCTGGTCATGATTTGATGTGCAAACGCTGAAAAGCTTATTGCCATGGCGGAGACACGGTGGGCGTAGGTATTCCCAAATCGTTCTGAAGATCAAAGAGTTCGAAGGATCTGCCGAAACCCTAATCCGTCCCAGAAAATCGATTTCAGTCTCTGTGTCCGTCACTTGCTAACAGCAACGGGTCAGCTTCAGATCCTCCCTCCCTTAATTGCTTCATGCTTCTATCAAAGCCTTGTTATAGGCGGCGGCTTTGCTACCAGCGTCCAAATACTTCCTCTTCTCTTCTTCCTCTAGTTTCTGTAATGCTTATTTGCATGTTTATGCGTACGGGACATTGTCTACTTGTGGGTTTGTAATTGCCCTAGTTGATGCCATTCATTGTTGGCTTACGCGCGCTTTATCAATGTCGCTCCAATTTGGGGCTTGGTTTTCATTTTGTATCTTCCTTGCAGATGTCAGATTCAGAACATTTTCATGGTGCAATGGTGCTTTCTCAAGGGTTTTGTGACCTCAAACCTCCAAATTCGTTTTCCTGTAAATTTTTCATCACTAATCTTGTTCGATCATCATGTGGAGGTCTTTAATGGGAACTCTCTCAGTTTCACCTTTGTGTTACTCGTAAGTGTGGCAAGGATAGAATTGACGACATCTCTGTTCATTTTTGCGGGATCTTTTAGACCATTTTATGTATTGGTAACATACAAGCTCTGAGATGGTTGATGATTCTCACCTGTAGATTACACAATCATTTTTGTTAAATTTGAATAAATTTTTATCTTTTTTAATTTGTTTAACCAAAATTTGTTCCTTTCCCCTTTATGTACGTTTACCTTTTATATTAAATTGTCATTCAATTTTAATAAGTATTTATATATATGGGATAATGTGCCAAGTATAACCTGTGTCAAACCAACTGCTTTGTTTGGCTGTTTCTTTTCTTATACTTGTCTAATATGCATGTACTTTAATTTCCTTCTCTTGTCAAGATTTTATGTGCAACGCACAAAAGCATATTGTAACACAGAGTAGTACACACAAATCCTTGTGAAAATCACAGGGCTCGAAGATTTTGTTGAAACTATATCTGCCCTAGAAAATTGTTGTCAATCAGCTCTAGATTGCCCACCCTTCCTCAATTCTATCAAAACTGTTAATAGTTGGAGTTGGCTTTGCCATCCATGTCCAAAATAATCCCTCCACCCCGCCACCTAGCACTCCCTCTTGCTTGCCCCCCCCCCCCCCTCTTCCCACAACAAAATACTCTATCTATTTTCCCCAAAACGTCTTCTCTATTTCTTTTGTTAGCTTCTTTTCACTTTTTCCATCACAGTTATGCACGTTTACCTGTTATATGTATGCATTCTTGTGTATGATATTTTTTGTGTGTGTATGGTTTTAGAATTGCTGTAGTTGATGCCATAGATTGTTGTGTTCTATTGTTGTCTGTGAATTCCCTCCAATTTGTGGAGCTTAAGCTATAAATTTTGGCTAGTTGGGTGGGTTAGCAGGGGGTGTTTACAGATTATTACAGTTGGCAAGCAATAGCAGCCGGGGGGATTAAGTTATACTTATATCACCCACTGTCTCCAATTGACATCATTCTTCTTTTGATGTCAGCGGATATTATATTCAGACTGGCTTCTTAGTGTTAGTTGTGCTTTCTCCCAGCAATTTGTGACCTTGAAGCTCCAAGATCCTTATCTTCTAAATCTGTGATATCAAATGCCATCTGAAAATAAACCTTAATAGCTCAAAATATACTGTCTCTTAATCTTCTTAGAGACATTCATGATCTTCTGTCTCATTCTTCTCCTGGAGAGGGAAAATTTGTCATTAAACCCCCCAGATATTTTTCTTGTGAAATCTTGTTCTGCTTCCTAGAAATGGAAATTAATCTTCCACCACCATCTTTATTTGAAAAAGTTTCATGAGATAGCGTTGAATAAAGATAGATTGATGTAGTTATGTTCCATTACATAATTGATATTGTGAAGCCAACCTGTACAACATGGAAGCACAGCAATTAGTTTTCATTGTGCCAGCCAGTAGAAAAATATAGTTTCCATGAATGAACCGAGTCAGGATCAAAGCAACTGTCAAGTTGTTGAATCCATAATGCCATGAGAGAAGATAGGAAAGAGGTTAGGATGAAATTCAAGATTTAATTGTGAACATGAATAACTGGTTCTTGGCTTTCCAATACATTAGAAATTATTGGAAAATGTGTTCGTGAAGTGAAAGTTCTAACGTGATGCTTGTGAACTCAATTGCTTACTTTTGGGTAGAAAATGTCTAAGCTTTGGTGGCCAAAAATGTTGGGATTCCTTACATAATCTTTAGAATATCCATTATATTGGGATCCTCTATATTTAGGTTCAAGTTATATCCCATGATTGTGAGTAGTTATTAAGCGACCAGCAGGATCTTGATTGTGAGCTTTAATAATGATGGATTTGCTATCATGTGATTGGAAGGTCACGGGTTTGAGTTGTAAAAGCCTCTTTCCAAAACAAGAATAAGGGTGCATACAAAATTGACCCTTTACCAACCCTTGCAAAATGGGTAGCCTAGGCCACTAGGTCATCCTTATTAGGTGACCGTGATCATTAATGGTTTCCTTGGAGAATCATGGACAAGTAAGCTTATATCTGTTTGTTCAAATTGTTATCAAAATCAAGTCGAGTGGGGTTTCTTTCTACCAAAAAGTAAAAATGCTAACCGTATTTGACAGAATATAGTTTGCTTAAGGTTTAAACTCAAATGTTTCAAATGACGGCAGCCTTCTCTGGGTGGTTACATTAAGTTTTGTTGTCCTTATGCTCCGCTACAGAAAAATAGATTCCACCAAGTTTTCCTTAATATGGTTATTTCAGAACTTTTTTGTTGGATATTCTAGAATCTATTTTTCTGTCGTTTCTCTGGTCATGTTCTATTTGCAATGGGACTAGCTTAGTAGCTTTGAACAATTTCTCTCCTTGGTTCATTGTATATATTCAGTTGTGACCAATTATATGCAACAAATTAAAATGGTTGTATCTAATTATAATGAAAGACAGGGTTCTCTCAGAGTCTCAGTTCTCTGAAAGGCCCAGATTGATTTGGTGAAATTGTCAAGCCAGAATCTGGTCCTACTTCATGGCCTCTTTATTTTGAGTGTTTGTACTATTTTCCTTCTTCAGTTTTTCATAATAGCTTCAAATGCAGAGGCTCCACACGCAGAATCACCATGCAACAACATGGAAAGAACATCCAGAACGGGAGACCTCAACACTTTGTTAGCTCAAACATGACAAAAGCAACTCATGCTAGCTTGGACGAATTCAAGTATGGATTCCCATCAGATGGCTTAGGAGTTGTCTCTATCAAATGGTGGGGAAGCAGCAGTCTGGGCAGTAATGGGGATAACAGCGTGAAAGGAGAGAGAGATTTTGAAGAAGCCAAAAGAACTGAAGAATTGGTGGATGATGGAGCCTGTATGTCAGTGATTAATGAAGAGAAACCTGGAATTGGAAACAATGAAAGCAATTCCAGTTCACAAGGGACAGGCTTATTGTCTTGTATAAGAAAAAGAGCTGCAGAAGAAGGGCGAGAAGCATTGAGGCTTGGTGTTCATTGAGGCCATGGTGTAAACAAGCTAGATAGGAGAGAGAGGAAGTTACTTCTTCAGATATTCAGATCCTCGATGCCAAATCACTTGAAATGTGGATCTTCTCAATCTTGATGATGGTATTGGCCATAAATCAACAGTTTTTTGTTATGGTATGCTCTCTGAACCATCTGCATTTACTTTTACAAGCAATTCAGACATCCTTGTGGTTATGGATCCTATGACCAGTGCAAAATTGGCCATGCATTTGTGTGTACTCAAATTTTCCGTGCATCATTACATGATTGCCTTTAATCCACTATATGTTCATTCATTCGGTCTGCCTCAATATTCTTCAGACTAGCTACCTTTTCAGTTTGTAGTGTCTTTTATGCACTTACCCTACCTAGTGGGATGAAGGTTTGATATATTGTTGTTTTGTAGTGTTTGTTATGCAAGTTATAATTGAGACCGATTGAAATTTTTCATTCTTTTTCCTGCTATGTGGAAGCAAAAAGGGCTCATCCACAAAGCAAAAGGTGCATGTTGCTCTAATGGAAAGCAGGAACACCAACAGTTTATGGGGGTAGTGGTCTTTTTACGCTGAAATCAGAATTGAGTCTGTCATTACTCATCCTAGAAGAAGGATGTTATGCTATGGAAATGTAGCCCTAATTCTACTAACATTAGATTCATGTTTATCTCTTTCCTAGTTTCTCTTTCTTTTCATTTTCTAGGGGCAGCTTATTGAAAGGAACTTATGATTAGAAATCCCAAATACAGGCAAAGGTTTATGGAATGAGTCATAAGGTGGGGTAAGATAGGCGTTCTTGTAATGCCTCATTTTTCCTGGTGTGTTATCACCTAAAAAAATTAGGATTTTTTTAAGAATTACATCTACATTCAGAAACTTTTATAAATTTTCGTTTTAGCCTAATTAGAGTTGTGCACAAACATAACCTAGATCAAATCTTAGTGAGATGTAATATTAAAAATTTGAAACATCAATTAAATAATATCATGTCATTACATATGTCGTATCAAGTTTAATGATTTAAGGAAATTAAATAATATAATGGTAAATAATTCCAAATATAAAAAACATAAATAATAAGTCTATCTTCTCATCAACCATCTTTTCATTTTCCCTTTAAGTGCTTGAATCACTTAATAGCACGTTTGAATATGTCGAATTAGGTAATGAATCACTTAGAGGCAATTCTAAAATAATTTTTCAAGTGTATGAACAAATACCTAATATGCATAAATTACCTATATTCATTGTGACAAAGGAGGTGATAATCATTTCAATTAAACTTACATCATTTGGTTTGCCGTGAAATGCGAATTATCCTTTGATAACAATATACCCATTATTTATTTATAATATCACAAAGAATAATGATATGATCATATATGCATGTGTTATAAAAACATGTGTTTATGCCGTAAGCAAGAATTACACTATCTTACTATCACGTGCATAAATTTTGTGACAATAGTGCAATTTATACAAATTTATCTGTCCTAAATATAATAACATGTAAATTGCATTGTACTGATGTAATTTGAGCAAAAACGAAGGGCGTATATGTAATAAATAGAACATAACGAGTTTAAGTGCAATAACTCAGAATTTCACACGCAACCCATTTCTTCTTCGAGAAGGTACTTCGCTGTCGTCCACCCTCCGACCAACCTTCACCGCTGTTGTTGCTGCCGGAAGCCGCTCCCGACCACTATCGCCGTTGTGTGCATCGCCAGAAACTGCTATTGAAGCCGGGAGTTGCTGTGTCGTCTCCTCCGTCGACAACCAGTCGACCGACTAGTTCGCTAGTTGCTAAGAAAAGCTCGTGATCTATTGCCTTTGCACCGCCGTAGTCCCTGCTTCGCCGCCGCTAGCCACCCTTGCCTCGCTGGATAATCTGCCACCTACTATCGTTGGCGACCTTCCCGCAAATCCCTTCCCCTCCCTCCCTTTCTTGCTTTGGTGTTCAAAACCGAAGTAACACCCACTGCTTTTATAGGCCAAATCTGCCATTTTTTTTATTGATTCGTTGCCATATATATACACATATATACGATTGCATACAAGCACGATTCCTTGCCATTTTTCATCCAATTCTTCAATCTTTTTAGTCAAAATCGATCTTTGATTTCTCCGAATCAATTTTCCAATCGTAGATTTGAGATTGCTGCAAGTTATGGAAAGATTTGAGGCGGTGGGTCATTGTTTTTCAGATCTTTTTACTGGTTTACTTTGTTGTCAGTGGCCTACTTAAACTGTTCATTATGTCATCTAATATACTTTTGGCTATTCTTTGACCTCGATTACTTTTGATCCATGGTCAATAATGGAATCCGAAAGTAGTGTTGTGTTTAGGTTATGCCTTATTCGATGCTTGTCTTTGAATTCATCTTAATCCGAACTTGGGATACCCTTCCTCACATAAACTCCCCGACTCATATGATTTTTACAGAAAAAATAAATTTGACTTTGATCTACAGTAGCAGCGTAAGGAGTGAATTCGAATTTGAGAATCCATATCGCCCACCACTTCCTGCTGTCCACTAAGGCAATTTCAGGAGACATCTTAACCTAAACTCTTGTTCGGATTTTATTCAAATTTAAAGTAGGCTATTTGATAAACTCGTTATGTGTATCAACTAACTTCAACTTCAAATAACTTTTGATTCTCTTGACAATTTCTTGCGAAATTGAGTCCTACGAGTTTGTCTCAATCCCATATACAAATCTTGGTATCAAGATTGATCTAATTTGATACAGTTTGGTCAAATTTTGTGTTCAAATTTAGCTCTTTAACTGAGCCAATTCTTTATAAGTTTACCTTTTAGTTCGTTTGGATTTTTTGAGGGTCAATAATTCACTAAATTATCACTATCTCCCCTTTTAGCCTAATTTAAAAATAATTTTTAATATCTAAAATTAACCAAAGTTTTCGAATATTTAAATGCCTTTTGAAAGGTTCGAAGGTTGGTCTTGTGGAGTGTTTATAGAAGCAGCTTAGGATAGGATTCTGGTAGGGCACTCACAAGAGTTTGAGATTCATTTAGAAAATGGATAAATGGACTACTTTGCAAACAGGGGCAGATCCAAAAAATCTATGTAGGGAAGGTTGATTATTATTTTTTTTTTAAGGTATAGAGCTGATCATCACAAATTTTGGAGTGAATTGTAATTTTTTTTTATTGAGTTATTATTATAAATTATTTTTTTAAACTACAAATTTAATTTTAATTATCTTTTATATTAAAAAAATAATTTTAATAGTGAGTTTTCCTGACTTCAGCTCAAGACAACTCACACATGAATCTACTACTATCTATAAGAGTGAGTTTGGTTCACTTAATGGAGTTCAGTTCCATAAACAACCCATTGAAACTTATTTTTCTTAAGAACGAATTTGCTTCACTTAAATTTTTATATTGACTTAACATTTAATTATGGCGTGTAAGATTTGTAATATTTTATTAAATAATTTGAAATATATAACATTTTAAAAAATTTATCTATTTTCGAACGTATACAAGACTTAAGGTATATATAATATGTCTCTTCCTTTTTGAGTCATGGTAAGTAGTATTTGTTTATGTAACTCTTTGGAGGTAAATTACATTATTAATAGTTTCTGAACTTTTGACTTTGTTACATGTTGGTCATGATACTAATTGGAGGCAACTTTTGGGATAAATTTTTAAGATTTATAATTTTTAAAACAAATTAACAAAATATTACATGTTCTAAATTATTTAACAAAATACTATAAATCTTACACGTGAATAATCCATAATGGGGTCGGTGCAAGAATTTTAATTTTTATATTGTAATGATTAAATTTTTATTTTTATTAAAAAATATTAGTTTCTCTTTTGACTTTTTGCCAAATTTTATTAATGAAAATTGATGTGATGTGCATTAATATAACCATCAAAGTGACTTAATTGTGGGATATCGATTAAAATTAATATTAAGTGATGTTATGGTCTATATTGGTGTGTAACATGTTAGTTTTTATTAATAGAATATGACGAAAAATTAAAGAAAGATTATAATTTTATACAAGTTAAAGTTGAGCCACCCTGATGATAAAATAAAATATAATGACTAATGTGTTGTATAATGTAAAATTTAACAACTAAAACATAATTTATCCATTATTTTTATTAAAATTTGATTTTTTAGAGTTTGATCGATGAATCACGTGAAAGTTATCTAGGATTGAAAAATAAAAATATTAGAATTTAAAGTATAAGTTGGCTTAAGCATCTAGAAAAGTGAATTCTTTGTTTGACGAAAAAGCATTTAAATATCTTTCAATTTATTTTAAAATTTTAAAATTATTTACGTTATCATTAAAGGGATTTAGTCGGTGCAATTTAATTATTAGTATTTCTCGTTATTTTTCATTTTTATTATAATTTATTGCGATGGTTTTAGAATTTTAAAATTCATGTAATTTGTCATAAAATGTAAATACATGGTGTGTGAGACAGAAATATGGAAATGAATAAGAAATAGAAGAAAAAATTGGCTAGTTTTATCAGTTTTGTTTTTAATTAAATTTAACTTAATTTAATTTTAATCGAGACAATTTAGTTTATAACATTTTTAATTTTAAACGAGGCAAAGTCTTTATCCAAATATAATTGATAAAGTAGGAGGGTTTAAGTGCAATTTAATCAAAATTAGAAAGCAACACGTTCAAATAGCATGCCATCCCCGCCCCCAAGCCCTGGAAGCGAAGCAAAGCAGTGCAAAGCAAAGCGGCGGCCTTTATTTTCTCTGTTTCCAAGCAAGAGAGAGAGAGAGAGAGAGAGGCGATGGGCGTGTGACTGGATTGCTATGGCTGTTGAAGAGACATTAATATATATATATATATATATATATGAGAGATGAGAAGGCGATGGATAACGACACGAGGAGGAGGGGAAGCAGCAAAAAGCAAAAGCACTTACAGTGTTGTGTTGTTTTTCTTAGCTCACTGCAACGAAGAAAAGTTCTCAAAACCCTCTCATTCTTTACTTGCCATTGGAGAAACCAAAAGCTCCTCTAATCAGTTGCCCCACCAAAGCAACAAAGAATCCCAATCTCTCTCTCTGTCTCTCTCTCTCTCTGTATATTTATATTCACAATTCTTGCTTTGCCAGAATGATTGCTGTTATCTGTTTCCCAAGTATTCATTCCGCAAGGGTATTGTCCTCTGAGAGACACAGACACTGTTATTGGCAGTGGATGAGATGTCAGCGGCCAGGACTACTGCTGGGATTCCGCCGGCGTCGCGGCGGTCCATGTCGAGGGCTTCAACGATGGTCGATCCCTCCGCCGAGGAGAACGCCGCCGTGGACAGCGAGATATTGCCTTCGTCCCTCGCTTCAATCGCGCCAATTCTGCGTGTCGCCAATGAGGTCGAGAAGCAAAATCCTAGGGTTGCTTATCTCTGTAAGTAATTCATACTAACTTTCTTTCTTTCCACTGCACTGCTATTGATCAGGGAGAAAAGGATAATCCTAGGATTTTGGTTTTACTATTTCCAATTTCCAATTAATATAATTAATAAATTAAACTTAAGCCTTATTCTCTTGGTTAAAAAGTCAAATAAGCTTGAAAACTTATGCCTCACCTCCTATGTTCGTACAAGTTACCATCTGTTCTATTGACATTTTGGGCTTAAAATTAATAATATGCCATTTCAATAGTGGTTCTACACATTTCTCTTAAGATGTTTCAATTCAAGTCTTTATGTTAAAACTATTATCTGTTAAATAGTAGGAGTCCATCAATATTTTACATTAATTAATTAAAAAAAAAGTGATGTTAAGGTACTTATGCCCTGCACTGTTTCAA
Organism: Diospyros kaki; assembly: GCA_036245055.1. Classification (NCBI taxonomy): domain Eukaryota; kingdom Viridiplantae; phylum Streptophyta; class Magnoliopsida; order Ericales; family Ebenaceae; genus Diospyros; species Diospyros kaki. The sequence goes on from BSEG01000011.1 coordinate 487,463, forward strand.
TTTTTTTAGATTTTCAAAATTAATGTTCTATTGATCAATTTTATTTTATTCCTAGCATAATATTGATAACAAGTATGTTGTGCTTCCATATTGTACTTGTTGGTTTCACCATGTCAACTAAGTTATGGAACACAACTATATCAATTATTTTCATTCACCACCATCTCATGAAATTTCTCCATGTGAAGATGGTGTTCAAACTTCATTTCATCATTACTCCGCCAGGGGATATTATCCACTGTCGGTCCCAAGCCCGGATAAAGGAGGAGGGTTGCGTTAGGTAGCCGACAACCAGCATAAAACTTAGTCGGATCCAAATATGAATTCTAGACAAACTATCTATTGGGATGTAACTCACATAGAAGTCTAGAATTCATGTAGCCAACCCCACATAGTGGGATAACGGCTGAATATGTTGTTGTTGTTGTTTATAATATTGATAACAAGATTGATTTTTTGGTTTTATGGGATAACATAGAGAAATTGTCGTAAAATAAAAATAGAATTTAATAGTTTGTACCACTTAATTAGCTGATGAATAGATCCCAACCAGAAACAGAAAAATCGTAGAGAAACAAGTGGAGGATATATGCAAAATGGGAAAGGAAGGGAGGCGGTCATGCAATGAAGTCCATCAGTTGATAAAGACAAGGATTTTGAATTGGGGACAAAAGGAAAATGTCAGTTTTTCCTCTTTCAAGATACTTCATTGAGTCCCAACTTGTATCTCTTTGTTTCTCTTCTTAAGAAACTTACAATTGCACTTTGAAAAGTACCCCATTTGACAAATGTGTGACTAAGCTTTGTTTGGCCTGACTTGGCTTTCAAGTCCCAGGTGTTACATAAAAGCTGAGCTTCTCTATTCAGTAAGGATTCCTCTCCCACTAAACTCTTGGGTCAGGCTTTCTCTAAATCTCCTAAACTCTCTCTGCTCAGGGTCCTCTGGCAATCTTGCGACTGGTTGTTACAGTTGCTTCTTGGAAGCTGGCCACATTAGCCCACACGTTACCAGTTCTGTCACCAGTAGCATCCATTTTGTTCACTGGTTTTTGTCACCATTTTCCCTGTTTCTATTACCTCCCTGACCTATTGCCACCCAACAGTATACCATTCTGAGTCTCCACATATTAATTTTTTTTCTCTGATCTGTAAAATCGCTACAGCTTTAATTACGGGCAAACTCTTCCCCATTCAACATTCTTACTCATTTTCCTTACGGGATATATCAGCAACTTAGATGATTATTAGCTCATCACCTTTCGTTGTTCTGGTCTCTTATCATCTAATCTGCAGAAACTCCAGCTGCTACAACTCTACTGCAACTGAGGCTCTGACCATATCCTTCCTACCATCGCAGAAGTTTTAGCCATAGCATTTTGCCTTTACAATGCATATTCATCATTGTGAATAGCTAAACCCACTGTTCTATTATTCCACTAATATTACTTTCATGTGTAACAAAACCATTAATTTTTTTTTGTTTTTCACCCCCTCAAATGAAAAGCGGAGCCTGTTTATCTCTGTTTTCATATAGAAGCTAAAATTAATGCAACCTGAAAATTTGTCTCACGGAACCTATTTCTATCATTGGCCCTAATGATAAGTAGTTGAAAAATAGGAAGTGGAGCCCGATTGCATCATCATCATCATCAACTGTACTTTACTTTAACCTAACCAAGTTAGGGTCGGTGGCATGACATTTATAATGTTAGTTGACTTCTAAAAGTCACATTGACAATACAAATCCATTCACAAGAAGAATGTGGCAAAATCTTTTGCTGAGTGCCCTTTCTATTGCAACCATCTAGCGAGAGAATGATGAGATAAAGTTCCAATGCCATCTTCACATGGAAAAATTTTATGAGATTTGCACTTAATGAATATAATTAATATGGTCATGTTCCATCACATAATTAATATTGTGAAACTAACCTGTGCAACATGGAGACAGGACAGAGCGTGGCTAAGCTTATTGGAAAGATTATAGCTTCATAGTTGGTCAGAAAGATTGGATTATAGGGATAATTCTTATCCTAGATAATATCAAAAGAATTGTCCCTAAGTTGCTAGGAAGAGAACTGATATTCCTTGACATATTATGATGGGAAGGGACTGGAACAGCACCTTGCTCAGCGATCAAAGCATCACATTCGTCACTTGCTCAAAATCTTATATAGATGAACCAACTACATATGGTGAATCAAAGAGAGAGTTCCATTCAATATATCTGTGTGTGTTTTTTGTTCTCTGTGAAGAATGGAGACGCAAAATTGTAAGTCCAAGATCAATGAATGAATGTATCCTAGAGAAAGAAAACAAGGATTTGAAGAGTCAAGTTCAGTGAATCATTAGGAAATAATTTGTTTCTTGACAGAAAAAGGAAAAAAAATCAAAGTGATCCTAGTCCCTTGTTGATTAAACTTTAAGCTTGTTGGCTTCAAGTTTTCCTTCCAAATTTAGAGAAGATATGCTGTCAATAGTTTTTCTTGCTTTTATTTTCAAGAACGCCAGATATTTTCTCTTTCTTACATAACTTGCATTCTGTTTATATTTTGTTAAGTTGAACTTAGATACTTTGCATGAATAATTGTCAGAATAAGATCTTTTTATGATAGTCTAAGACCAATATTTTCATTTTTGTGCTAAGGAATTTGTTGAACTGTTAAGAATGAACTCATCTAAAAACTTAAGACTATTAGAAAGCATGATAACTCATCTAAACAGTTTACTCACTTCTTGTCAGACTTGTTTCTTTTACATATATAATTGTGCCAGACCAAGAAAAACTTGATGGGAAACTCTTTGGTATGGTATTAATTATAAGGGTTTTATGAAGGTATGACCATACATAGAGATGATTGGTGAGGTATAATTCATGTAGCCGACCCTACCTTGTGCAATTAAAGCTTGATGTGGTGTTATATATAACTGTCCCAAAGGCATGCCATTATTTAAATAGTGGGTTAATGGTAAGGTTTAAACATAGAACTTTTGCTTGCTCCAATAGTGTGTTGAATTGTTGACAACCAACTCATTTTAAAGTTTTAGCTATTGTGGAGAGGGAAAACTTAATCTTCTATGTCATTATATATACTCTAAACATTATTTCATTGTTTCTTTACTTTCTTGATTAGGCCGCTTCCATGCATTTGAGATAGTTCATCGACTGGATCCACATTCAAATGGACGTGGTGTTCGCCAATTTAAGACCTACTTGTTACATAGACTTCAAAAGGTAGTCTTCATAAGCATAAAAATTTGTGTTCTCTTGCCTTCTCCTTTTTGGTTTCCTTTTCTATTTCTTTTTACATTCTTTATTTTCTTGTTCTGGCATGCTTGGCCTTACATCTTATTTTTTTCATATGTTTTGACTTTCATATATTTTTGGTATTTATAATCATAATGTAGTTGGCCAACATAGGGATTGTTTAATGTTAATTTTGTTGACAGTAATTCTCATTAGTTCTAATCCTCTCAATATCATCCCATTCTCGGATTTGCTTGGCATTATATAGGTCCCGTATGAAGTAGATGGAAAAACATGGCAGAAGGCACCCGTATGAAGTAAATGGAATCACGATTGGACGTCATAGAAGCTGGCCTGAGAGAGAGCCACGAACAAGTTGATGAGAGGCTGGAGATAGTAAAAGTGGGAGTTAGGAACACTCAAGAAGATGTAAGCCGTATCTAAGCAATTGTGCGAGGAATTCTCAGGGTTGAGCTGACAGTTGAGTGTTGCGTTGGCCATATTCTCTAGACAACCCAATGCAAGCTTGTCGGTGGATTTTCCACCATGAGCAGTTGCAACTCTGATCATCCTAGGAGCTAGAGGAAGACTAGAGAGGGAAGAACGAGTGAAGTTTACAATTGAAGCTGCGCTAAGGGGAATTGTGGCAACCCAGTATGCCTAAGCTGGAGATCCTAGTGTTTGAAGGGGAGAAGCCCAAGTTGTGGATCAGAAGATGCAAACGCTTCTTCTATCACTACTGGGTGGCGGAGGAGAATAAGGTGAACATGGCGGCTACTTATTTGAACAATGTGGTAGACTCCTGGTTCCAAAGCTGGAGTGGACGGAGAACTGAATAGAGATGGCCATAATTTGTGGAGGAGTTTGACGAATGTAGTAGAGCAATTTAACAAGCTAAAGCGGGAAGGAACAGTGGACGAATGTTAGGCCCGATTTGAGGAGCTGAAATCCATACTCAATCATGCTCATCCAACATTAGATGGGCATTACTTTGTATCTAGCTTCCTTAGCGGGTTGAATGACGAGCTAAGATCGATGGTGAAGATGCTGCAACCCATCACGGTGGGGCAGGCAATAGAGAAGGCTCACTTGCACGAGCTATCACTTGAAGCCTTTGTGAGGAAGCATAAGATTTTCTCAAAAGGATTGGGAAGGGTTTGGTGGAGTCAGATGGGAGGAGGATACAAGGGTAGCAACTCCCATATGAACAGAGGAAACTACTTACCCTGAGCACCAATCCATGCTGCTTTAGTGAGGTCCCTCATGCTGGATTAGAAAAGGCAGATGGGATTGTGCTTTAGGTGTGGAGAAAAGTACGCTCCTGGACACCAATGCCGGTAGCACTTGATGCAAATGGAGGGACAAGAAGAAGGCGAAGAAGCAAAGGAGGAAGCAAAGGAATTGGAAGTAGGAGGCGATGTAGAAGAAGGGGATGAGGGGGGACAGATTTCCCTCAATGTGTTGGAAGGCCACCCTTCTGAGAAGGTGATTAAGATTAATGGGACCGTAGTGAAGAAGAAGTTGGTTGTGCTTATTGATAGCGACAATACACATAGTTTCTTGGATGAGGGTACAACCTAGGAATTACAATGCGTACTGCAAACCACTATTCCCCCATCAGTTACTATTGCCAATGGCAACAAGATGATCAACTGGTATAAGTGCCAAGGGTTCACATGGAGAATGCAAGGGTAGGAGTTCACAACTGACCTAAGGATTGTACACCTAGGGGGTTGTCAGATTGTGATAGGTGTTGATTGGATGAGGACTGTAAGTCCTTTGATATTTGATTTCAACACCTTAGAGGTGACTTTTGAGAAGAGAGGAAGGAGATTGACGTTAACAAGGTGTGTGGAAGGAAGAGAATGCAAGGCCATCTTAGGGCACCACCTAAAGAGATTATTTGAATAGGAAGAGGAGGCTATAACTCAACTACATTCAGTATATGCCATGGAAGTAGATGAGGAGCACCAAGAGAAAGGCACAACCAAGTCAGAGGATCACTACTAGTTCAAATTGGAAGCCCTCACCTGTTCCCCAAGCGAGGTAACTTCTGATGACTCTTTACACTCTTTATTGGTGGAATTTGAGGACTTATTCTTGGAACCCTCTTCCCTGCCTCCTAACCGCTTCCAAGAGCATACCATCCACGTAAAACCTAACACAAAACCCATTAACGTCCACTCTTACCGATACTTTCCTTTTCAAAAGGCATAAATTGAATGCCTAGTCAAGGACATGCTCTCCAAAAATATAATCCAACCTAGCCAAAGCCCCTTTGCATCCCCTATTCTTCTTGTTAAGAAGAAGGATGGAATCTAGAGATTTTGTATTGATTATAAACAACTTAATTCCCACACCATTAAAAATAAATTCCCCATACCAATTATAAAGGACCTACTAGATGAATTAGTAGGAGCTACTATATTCTCAAAGTTTGATCTTAGATCTGGTTACCACCAGATTCGGATGAGCTCTCCAGACATCCCCAAGACAGCTTTCCACACCCATCAAGGGTTGTATGAATTCCTAGTTATGGCCTTTGGCCTAACTAATGCATCTGCTACCTTTTAGGCACTGATAAACCACATTTTTTGTCCCTATCTTAGAAAATTTATCCTAGTCTTCTTTGATGACATCTTAGTGTACAACCCTTCCTCGAAACAACACTTGAGCCATCTCAAAACCACTTTCCAAGTCCTTAGATCTAATCGCCTGTTTGTAAAGAAGTCTAAATGTACCTTTGCAGAGGGGAAGGTGGAATACTTAGAGCACATTATCACGGGTGAAGGGGTAACTATAGACCCTAAGAAGATCACTGCCATGGTGGAGTGGCCAACACCCAAGACCATTAAGGAGTTAAGGGGGTTTCTTGGGCTAATAGACTATTATAGAAAGTTTATTAGGAGCTATGGGGTGATTAACAAGCCATTGATAGAGTTGCTCAAGAAGAATGGCTTTGAATGGAAAGACAAGGCAAAGGCAACCTTCAATTCTCTAAAGAGAGCTATGACTCAAGTTGCTATACTTGCCTTGCTTGATTTCACTAAACCCTTCATCCTAGAGACGGGTGCATGTGACACGAGAGTGGAGGTGGTGTTAGTTTAAGAGGGTAGGCCTATAGCGTTCCTTAGTCAAGCCTTGGCTCCCAAACACTTGGGGTTGAGCATCTATGACAAGGAGCTCATAACAGTACTCATGGCAGTTGAGAAGTGGAGATATTACTTGGTAGGAAATTCATTTGTCATCAAGACAGATCACGAGAGCCTTAAATTCCTAGGGGAACAGAGATTGCACACGCAATTACAGAGGAAGGGAGTAAGTAACAAAGTTGCTTGGACTATACTAGACTACACTACGCCATCCAATACAAGAAGGGCAAGGAAAATATAGTGGGAGATGCACTGTCAAGAAGATGCACTGTCGAGAAGAGAGGAAATGTGGGAGTGTCAAGTGATTTTGGTGGTAGTCCTAGACTAGATCAAGGAAGTGTCAGCCAGCTGTGAGCAAAGACCTTGGGCCAAGGATCTTATGACTCAGCTGGTAGCTGGACCACAGGAGCACGAGGGGCATACCTTGAAGGTAGGGTTACTAAGATAGAAGGGGAAGGCTTGTAATAAGGGATGACAATCAACTCTAGAGAGGATGCTACAAGCCTTGCGCGCTTGCCCCATTGGGGGACACTTTGGTTTGAATGTCACTTACAATAAGGCGAGGTAGCTATTTTATTGGCCGTTTGTGTTAGGGTGCTCTATTTTCCAAAAAATGCAAGCATGAGCAAGTCCCATATCCTGGTTTGCTTCGGCCCTTAGAGATACCAGAACAAGCATGGCAACAAATCTCCATGGACTTTGTGGAAGGGCTCCCTAGGTCTAAAGGGAAGAACACTATCATGGTAGTAGTGGATAGGTTGACTAAATTCAGTTATTTCCTAAGTCGTTGGAATACTTTCATTCTTACTTCACATAATGATACAGCCCTAGTTATAGGTTTGAGAATTTATAACATAGGAAAGATTACAACAAAATAACTTAGGAAAGATTACCTACACAACAATAATTCTAAACTAAAATTAAGAAAGTATCCTAAACTGAATTTAGAGATTTCTAAAAAACAAAAGGTTTAGATTAACTTCCAATTCTTCTCATGAATGATTAGACAACCTTCCTTTTTCCTTTCTCTTGAGTTTCTTACGGGTATCAACATTATCCAATCTGCATAAGTAGATGCTAATATTCAGAATTAAATTATCTATTATCAACTGGAATTATTCAATTCGTAAAGTAAATGCTTCCAAGCTTGCATGCACATGATTGCTAAAAAGATCTTACTTGATATGAAAAATAGAGGAACTGGCATTTTAAATATGGTGTATGTTGACAACTACTATCAGTTAGCTTGACTGCTACCTGCTTGCGTATTACTCAATCTGAAAGGTTGTCAGTAATTATCATAATCTCAGAGTTGAACACGACATCTATTAAGACATCTGAATCTGTGTTGGTTGCAGGAAGAAGTGGAGACAGAACGTAAGCTTGCAAGAAGTGATCCAAGAGAAATCCAGAAATTTTATCAGCATTTTTATCAAACAGAGATCAGAGACGGCCAAAATACAAAACCCCCGTAAGACTAGAACCCAAATAATTAAAATTTCCAAATTCTGTATGTGAGATTATCTAGTGATATTATTCTTTACTCATTGCCTTTCCTTCCATGTATGTTGAAGGGAGGAGATGGCTAAGGTTTATCAAATTGCAACAGTATTGTATGATGTGCTGAAGACAGTGGTACCTATTGATGGTGTTGATGAAGAGGTTTGATTTGTCTGGTTTATCAACCTTGTACATACTTTAAATTTTTTACTTTAAATTTTGAAGCTCAATTGATATTGTGATTGCAGACAGAAGAATATGCCAAAGAAGTTGAGAAGAAAAGACAACATTATGAACCCTACAATATTCTTCCCTTAAAAGCTGTTGGGGTTAAACCAGCAATTATGGAACTTCCTGAGGTCATAAATGAGCTATTCTGTAGTCTTAATTTGCTGGCTTCTAATTGTTAATTGACTGTTTTCTAATAATGATTTCACTGTTCCATGTTCATTTTGTTGAAAAAATTAGATCAAAGCAGCTATTCGAGCTCTGCAAATGGATAATCCTTATGGGCGAGGAATGCCTCAGGACAAGGATAAATCTTTTGATGTTCTTGATTGGCTTTCTTCTGTTTTTGGGTTTCAGGTAATTTTGTGTCCTAAATGCCGTTTGTTTCATATTTTAAATTTATTTCTGCTTCAAAATATTGTTTTTGTTTTCCTTTCTGCCTTGCTTGCTTTTGCCCTTCTTTAGCAAACCCCATAGCTCTATAAGGATGCTATTGATTTCATTAAGTAGATGTTGTTCATTTGTATTTATTGTTGAATAAAGTACTGTGCATTAAATTTTTGGGCATTTGTTAGCTCTACAAAATTGCCGACATTGGAAAATAGCCCTGGTACGAGTCTGTTGAATGTGAAGATTGAATGATCCTCCTGTGAAAGTTGCTTCATGCCATTATCTAATACAGGACATAGTAAGACATGTTGTTGACTCGGGGCAACTTCAGAAACCTCAGAGCGCCCATGATTGCAATTCTGGTTTTTTTGGCTAGGTGAAGTTATTTTATTGAAAGGGAACAATCAAACAGGAAAACAGGAAAGGGAATGGTCCATATTGGAGCCATCAACCACAGAAGGGTTCTGGAAAACTACATCAGAACTAGATGCTGGAACGCCTATGGTGCTACTATCGTTCTTGCCTTTGTTGCTATCACATTTAGTGAGAATTCTGGGTGGGATATTGCATTGTTGTAGTGTTTCTATAATCTTTGTATCTCTTGCCCAAGCAGCCAAGCTATGAGCTGATCATTGGCTCTCCTGCCCACATAAATAAACTGTCAGTCCTTGTGTCTCTAGATTGCAACTCTGATGTCCTGAACAAAACCACAAATGGACCAATTAAGCTCTTGCTTCCCATCCGTGATCACCTTCACTAACCCCAAAGAATCTGTTTCCTGCACAAGCTTCTGGTTTCCAAAATCCTCTGCTAACCTTATAGCCTTTCTTGCTAACATTTTGCTTCAGCTGCCAATGCACTTGATGAATGACTGCTACATGTTATCACCAAAACAGGAAGGCCTTTATAGTTTCTAACTATAATTTCTCCATTTGCCTGTCCTCTTGATAATATCACATCCATGTTAACTTTCAGGAACCGTTCATTCGGGGGAATCTGACTTCCATGGCCAATAGATCGTTGGCACTCCCTGGTTAGTTCATCATCAATATCACTTTTCACCATTAGGTGTTCTTGCCTTGTGTTAAGGATGCCATCCAAAAGTTGAGCAAGTCTCAAGTCTTCCTGCTTTAATCTCACCTTGTTCCTGATATTCCATATTTTTTCAATAAGTTCCACTGCAAATGTAAGGAAACCACCTAGTTGAACTTGAGACATTCTTGGTAGAATCCTGTTTTGTGGGGTGAGAATATATGACAACCATCCTTGTATGTCTACAAACATCCAAGTATCAGAGTGCTTTTCTAAACACTTAAAGCATGCTGCCCAAGGTACATTGCTCTGCAAGAATAAATGTATAGAATTCTGAGCCTGTTGTCTACACAGGAAGCATTTGTTGTCTTCCACTGGAATCTCTTTAAAATCTCTTCAAGAGTTGGCGAAGCACCAAGTACCACCATCCATAATGTCTTCTTCAGTCTGTGATGTATCTTCAGGGACCAGAGTGTCTTCCATTTGTTTTCTTCCTTCACTGCTCCTAGACTGTCTTGATTTTGGGCACTATAAGCGGCCTTTGTGCTACAATCACTACCTTTTGGATCCACCCATGTCCATATATCCTTTGATCTATTTGCTGAGATTGAGATTTGAAGAATATTTTTAACTGAATCCAGGGAGAAAATATCTCTGCCTTATGCAATACTGCTGTCTCCTGCCGACAGTGTTTGCCTTTTAAGAACCAGAGTTTGAGGTTTATTTTCCAAGGTACTCCAGTTTAGGCCTTCATCCATTATATCTTCCTCCTGATGACTTCTCATTTAGAAGTAACCATGGCTCAAGTCCACAAGTGCCGCATTCCCTTTCGCTTGCCACAGGCTCCTTAGCTGCTCCTCCACATACTCCAACATAGGCTAAAGCCCCAGTAGTTTCCCAATAAGGTTGAGTCTCCACGATTTCCTTGTGCTAAAACTTCCTGGGCTTGGGTAATATGACCTTATCCTTTTCCATGACAGCATCCTTCATCCATGGGCTAAGTTTATCCTCCTTCCATCTTTTACATGTCCAGTCCACTAACTCAAAACAGTGGACCTCCTGCTCCCTGCATACCATTTTACTTTGTGGCTTAAACAACTCACACCTTGAAACCCATAGGTCCTTCCATGCATTGATCGACTCTCCATCCCCCAAAAGCTTGTATTTCCCTTTAGCCAATTCCTGCTTAGCCTTTAGTCATCCAAATTGGTGAGATGAGGGAGTTGGTTTGGCTTCTAATACTGACCTGTTCCGGCAATATTTGTGCTTCAAAACTCTAGTCCATAAGTGTCTTACATCATCTGTTTCTTCTTGTTTCATCATCCTCCACCCCAATTTGTCTGTGAGAGCTTTATTCACCTGGTTCAGGCTTCTAAACCCCAGCCTTTCAGCCTCATTTGGTTTACATAGATATTTCGATATCTTGAGATGCATATATCTAGATCCTGGTTGTTTCCCCACCAGAAAGCACATAGCCTTTTCTCCATATTCTTACAGAGTTTCTAGGGTATGTAATTTGTTGCCATGGAGTAGTTCGAAAGTGATGAAATGGCTGCTTTGATCATGACTTCCCTTCCTGCAAAGGAATGACTGCCTGCTTTCTACCCTTTGAGCTTTGCTTCCATTTTCTCAATGAGGTAGTTGAATGTGCTTTGCTGCAGCTGGATCTCCTTATAAAATTGGAAGGTCTAGGCAAACAGCATCTGAACTACCTCGCTTCAGGTTCAACTCCTGTTTGACTTCCTGTTTCCTTGCATTGCTAACATTTGGACTGTATACAATTGCTGACTTCTCAGGGTTTGCCTCCTGCCCTGAGAGTTGTCCATACATTGCAAGAGCCTCCTTTATTGCAACCGTGTATTTCTTGTCAGCCCTGCAAAAAATGAGGAGATTATCAGCAAACATCAAATGGTTAATGGCTGGAATGCTTGTGGCAAGCTTGATTCTTTTCAGCTTATTGAGAGTGGCTGCTTGCAGTAGAATCCTGGAAAGTGCCTCATTTGCAATGATGAACAAAAAAGGAGAGATTGGATTTCCTTGTCTTAAACCCCTCCTGGCTGACAGAAACCCATCCAGCCTCCATTTAGCAATACTGAGAATGATCCTGTTGATATGCACTGCACAATCCATCTCATGTTTGTGCTTGGGAACCCTAGCTTCTTTGGGACCCACAAAAGAAAGCTCCACTCCATGCAGTTATAGGCCTTTGCTATATCCAGCTTCACTGCCATCATCCCCTCTTTACCTTTAGCTCTCCTCATTATGTGCATTATCACTTGCGACATTATGTTGTTATCCTGTATATTCCTTCCTGGCACAAAACTTACTTGAAACAGGGATATGATTCTATCTAAGAATGGTTTTACCCTGTAAGAACTAATCTTTTAGATATTACCTTATAAACAACATTACACTAACTTATTGGCCTATAATCCTTAACCTTATGAGCAGCCGTGATTTGTGAATTAAGGCAATTGAAGGTATGATTCATCTGTCTAAGCATATAACCACTTCTAAAGAAACCTTGCACCAGGTTAACAAGATCATTACCAATAATGTCTCATTGAGACTTGAAGAAGATTGCTGATGTACTGTCCTGTCCGGGTGCCTTGACTGATGGCATACTTGTTAACACACACTTTATTTCCTCTTAAAAGTATGTGGCTAATCATCTGCTTGTATGAGGTTAATTCTTGGGAGTTTTAGTATGGAAAGTTTCTGTAGTAACTTTGGAAAATGAGCACCAGGTTCCAGCATAGAATGCAAGGTTATATATACCGATGAATAGCAACTGTTTTGAACATGAACTTTTCTTTTCAATATTTTATGAGAGAAGTATAATAGACTTTCAAACTCTTTTAGTAAATCATAATGTTAAACATGAACATTCTTCTCCATCATCTTTCCCTATTAAATAATTATGCGTACTTTATAATCTCTTTTCTTGTAGGTAATTGCTATGGACCAGAGCTAGGTGTTTGAATATAACTTTAGAAATTGATTAAACTGACTTGAATCTAGAACTTATACCAAGCTTTAAAAAAGGTGTCCATAGTGCATGGAGTCCTTTGTTTTAGTGGGTTGTGGAGGAGGGTTGTTTTTTTATGTAACCTTCCCTTTGCTTTTCTTCAAAGAGGCTGTTTCCACAACTCAAACCTGTGACCTTCCAGTCACCAAGGAGCAACCTTACAGTTGCTACCTAGGCTTACCATCTAGTCCAAGCTATAACATTGAAATAAGAATTTATACACTAGAAGGTATATTCCCAAATCCACATAGCATACTGACTTAAAGGAAAGCCTGTGGCAATGGTAAACAATAATCTAGCAAGTTCCAGGGCTTAATAAAATGAAGAAGAGCCTGCAGATAGTGAAAGTACCACCAACTTCTTCCCTTGATTCCTGTTCAACATTTAATTATTGGCCTTTAGTAAAGAAAGTTGCTGTTGGCTTTGTTTCTGTCATCTTAGGGAAGATAAGTTCAATATTGAGCCAATTTTAGGCATGAGAAATTTTCTTAGGACCCAGTGATGCCAATTCCTCTTATGCCTTTTGTGGACTAATAGACATATCTTTCATGCACTTTTAGATCATCATAAATGAAATTGAATGCTTTATTCTATTTCTTGCTAATGGGGATTACTGATTTGTGATAAAGACTAGTAAGAGTTCCATTCTGCTAGCTATTTTATCTCCCTTATGAAATGTACAAGCTTATGACAAGAAAAACTTGACCGTCTGACATTATGCTGTTATCTTATGTTTTGGTATTGAAGAAAGGAAATGTGGAAAATCAGAGGGAGCACTTAATATTTCTTCTTGCAAATATTGATGTAAGGAAAAAGAAAACAGAAAATTATGTCCAGGTAAATCTTTCTATTTGTCTGCTCAACATTAATATAGCTTCATTTCTCTGAAGATGTATGTTTTTTTTTTTCTTTTTCTGATAAGAAATATGTGGAGAAATTTATATCATGAAATTTTCTCATGACTTTTGCTGTAGCATACTTATTTTCCAACTCATTTTACTCTAATCTGAAGACTGATGATAAAACTTTTTGCAGTTGGATAGTGTGACTGTAAGATCTCTGATGGATAAAATTTTCAAGAACTATAGGTCATGGTGTGACTATTTGCACTGCGAACCAAATCTTCTGTAAGTTCCTCAGTTGTTATCAGATCCTTGACATTATCTTTGAATTGCGTATTGTATGATAGTAGTTTACAACTTAAACCCCTAAAGTTTTCAATTTTATTGTTCCTGCATTGGTTCACAGGATTCCACCGGGTTCTGATAAACAACAGCTACAGCTTATTTACATTGGACTTTATCTTCTTATTTGGGGGGAAGCTTCAAATGTCCGATTTATGCCCGAGTGTCTTTGCTACATTTTTCACAGTGTATGTTTCCTTTTGTTTGAAGTTACACAGTATCATGGGTTGTCTTCTCATTTACCAATGCTCTATGCTGTTCCTACCCTTCAATGGAATTATAGATTTCGTTTCAGCTATATAGTTGAACTCATTTGGAATTATGTTTTTGATTTATTTAATGTATGAGGTAGTCGTAATGGGAATTCATCTTAATGTCAGATTATTTTGCCCTCCGATTTCATTTATTTTGCTCAAAGAGAAACCGACTAAGTTTTAGTTTATTATTAGAATTGCTTTATTGGGAATGAAGGGTCATCCCACTGACCCTTCCATTTTTGGCAGTGACTGCATAGAGAATAGGGTGACTCTTGTTCCAGCACTCACAATCCCCAAACTGGTATTAAGCCAAAGATTTAGTCCCAGTTGTTAGTATCATTTCAAAGCGACATGAATTAAGCTTATTACATCTTTTCAAAAACAGGATAAAGATTCTAATTCAGGACTACATATAGCTTCTATGTTATTTGTTTGTAGTCCATGTATGAGGGAGCATGTGGAGGGGATTTGGCCAACCCATGTGTCACTTCAATAGGCTGATAAGCATAAACTGTAATGGCCTGTCATGTCAACCCTAACTATGGATGTTAAATTATGTATTTTAGTGAATAATTGGGTTGATGGAACATAATTATGGAAGAAATGATAAATTTTGCTAAAATAGGCCTAGGGCCTGGATTACAACCAAGTAGTGAACTTGATGGTTGGCAGGTGGCTAGGACACGCGGGTTATGAATTAGAAGGATCAACTGAACTGTTTTGGTTGTAGGCAAACTATGGTTGACTATGGGTTCAACCATGGCCAATGCTTGGAAAATCGGCTATAGATGGTGTAGTTGACTTGAGATTGACTATGGAGGATGAAAAACACTGGACATAGGTATAGTCAAATGTCAGATCTTAAATCTGGCAATAACTCTCGCTGCAATTCAGACGGAATTGCGCGCGAAGAAAACACCCGAAGGCCGTGAAAAGTGAGGGGGAGAAATAGAGATAAAGAAAGAGAGAAGATCGGAAGGGAGATAGGTGAGGGAAATGTGATTCAATTCGTAATTTCAGATGAACGTAAAGTAAAAAGAGTTGGCTTATATATCCTCCTCAAAGAGGCGCCAACATTTGAAATACAATCAGCTAACTACCGCTTCTACACACTTCTAACTCCAACCGCCTACTTCCCTTATTACTCTATTACCCTTGCGACTAACAAACCCCCTTGTCCCTGCCCGTGACATCAAATTGTAATGGATGCTATAGTTGACTACAAGCTCAAGTATGCCTATTTTTAGGGTTTTTTCATGAGAAAACGACTCAGATGAAATTTAAAACCCATTTCAAAGACTTTGCAAATGGGATTAGATCAAGATTTTCTGTGTGATCTCAGCCATTTAACTTTAAAGCCCATTTCAAAGACATTTTGGTGGAGGACCTTAGATCAATTTAAATTATGAAGGGTATTGAGCTTACTCAATGCATTGTGGAGAGATGAAGATTTACCTAGTGTTAGGGGATCGAATAGGTTCACTAAAGTGGCTAGATGTGATTAGAACTATACCCTTTTTAATTCTAAAGGTTGTTGTTATGATGTGGCTATGATAGATGTACATACAAGGAGGAGAAAAGGGAGAAAAGGCTGAGTGAAATGCTTTTTCAGAAAAAGATAGAGAACAAACCAACTTTAAGAAAGGGCTGTTGAGGGTCAGCCTTGGGCTGAAATTGGGGAAGATGGTTCTCCCAAAAGTATTAAATATATGGCTGCACAAGAGTGTGTACATGCGTACAATGGTGCAATTATAAAGGTGCAGCCTAATTGGCTAAGTATAAAGAGGAGAAGGTACACAGAAGATGACTGTCAGGTGTGGCCAGCTAGAGTTGAGGTCATGCATGCATATAAATAATATACATGTATACAAATGAGAGTGTAATGGATGATGTGGCTACTAAATAAGAAAATGCATAAACCTGGAGGTGGTTGGGTGAAACACTTGAAACCGATTGCCCAAGGCAGTGTGTAAAAAGGAGTGCGCAAATGTGACCAAGGCACTTGGTGTGAGAAGAGCTATGAATGTTAGAGACATAGTCTTGTTTGGCTTGCTTAAGGCTACAGGAAAGGCTGAACAAGGTGATATGCTGATTTAATGGGGAACAAATCCTGATGCACTCTGAAGAAAAGGTTGTTGCTACCTGAAAAGGGTGATTGGGGTTGCCCATAGGCTGGTGCACCTACAAGAAAACTGGAAAAGAGGGCTTCCTTTACACAAATACAAAAATAGCCTGGGAAAAGTGGGATATGCAGTGGTAAATTAGTCCAATCAGCATCTCTAAAACTTCTGCCTAATATAAGCAAGTGTGGTGTGGAAAAGATGCTACTACTTTTGGCATGATGACATCATGCTTGCGTGTGAGCTGCCATGCTTGTGCCTGAGTGCTTGCTGTGTTGTAAGCTTGAGTAAGGGGGGATACTTGATGTGAGAGGGCGTGAAGGTGTAATAGAGGTTGTGTGTGTGCTTGTGGCTACTGTGTGAGAAGGCCAGCCGGGCCCGTGAGGCCTGCACTAGGGGTTTCTACTTCATCTTTACATCATTGGTAAGATCACTCTTCATCTTATGTTCATGGCATGGGCATCATGTTTGCATTGCTGTTATACTTGGTCGACATGCCTAGACTCGCTGTAATGCATGCAAACATGAATTTATGGGTTATATGCATGGGGCCTAAGCATGATTGTGATACTCTCTTGTAAATGGTTGGTCCTAAATCCTTGGAGTGGTTGCCCCTGGGGGTTGAAACCATGGAGAGGTGTTTTGATTAGCCTAGTGGCCATTAAAGGGGTACCTGAGACTTGCATTAAAATAGTTTTGGCACATATGCGTGTAATGAAAGCCCTAGGGCACAACAAGACGAAGAACAAAAATTCGAGAAAGAGAGAGAGAGAGAACCACTTGTGAACAGATTTTACTGAAATGAAACTGAACTTAAACTTACAAGAGAGGATGTGAGCTGCTTATATCTGTTGCTCACTGCACAACAAAGAGGCACCGCCTCACACCAACTTATCTAATACAAACAGCAATACAACCAAGGTTGTTAAAATTGTAAAATTGTAAGAGGCTATTCAACATGTAAAATCATAAAATCGAGTGCGATTCAACTTCAAAATCGTAAGGGTTTTCGGTACAAAAAATCGTAAAATTGTACCTGTAAAATCGAGAGTTTAACAACCATGAATACAACTTACAATTAATCAACAAACTATTGTGCAAACAAAACAATAGTAGTAGCAACAACTCTATTATTGTAAAACATTAGATGCTTCCACACTCCCCCTTAAATCAGGCTCCAGAGATGATTAATACTTGATCTTAGGTTGCCCCACAACAACCTTAGAACCGGCACACACAGGTGACAACCTTATACCAAACTTTCCACACAAAAACAGAAACCGATCTCTAGGCAGTCCTTTAGTAAGAATATTAGCTACCTGATCAGATGTTGGAACATATTTGATTTCTACCTCACCACATTCAACCTTCTCACGAACAAAATGTACATCAATTTCAACATGCTTGGTTTAAGAGCAAAAGAACGGATTCTTAGCCATGCTCTTGGCAACCAAATTATCACTCCACACTATTGGAGTAACAACATATGGATACCCCAATTCCAAAAACAAAGATTTCAGCCGCATCAACTTTGTCACACCTAGGGCAACTGCCCGATACACAGCCTCTCCAACAGATCTAGCAACACCAAATTGTTTCTTGGACCCCCATACAATGAGATTCCTTCCAAGATACACACAAAAACCACAAGTAGATCTTCTAATGACCTTGCAGCCAGCATGGTCTTCATCTGTATAGACTACTAGAGACAAATCATCCGGTGAGGGAGAGAAAACCAAACCCATGCCAATAGTTCCTTTAAGGTACTGGAGTAGTCTCTTACAAGCTAACCAATATTGAGACTTTGGGTTAGACAAAATTTGGCTCAATTTGTTCACTACAAACGCTATGTCCGGGTGAGTGTAGGTTAGGTACTGCAAAGAGCCAATAAGAATTCTATACAAAGAAGGATCAGAATAGGGATCCCCTTCATCAGTCAATGAAATCCTGGCAACCATAGGAGTATTGCAAAGCTTGCAATCTTGCATAACAACCTTTTCCAACAAGTCAACAACATACTTGGACTGAGTTAGGTAAATACCACTGCCATCCCTATAGGCCTCAAACCCTAGGAGGTAATTCACAGAGCCTAGGGTCTTAAGAGCAAAGTGTATCCAGATCATGAATGCAAGACATAAGTGCTGTTGAATCCAATCCAGAAATGAGTATATCATCAACATACACCAAAACAAAAAGTTCATAACCAACTGTTCTCTTGATAAACAAAGAAGCATCAGATATAGCCCTAACAAAACCCCAACTCTGCAATGTAGCCCTTAGCTTTGTATACCAAGCTCGAGGGGCTTGCTTGAGGCCATAAAGTGATTCTTCAATCTACACATGAGTAGGAAATTGGGAATCTACAAACCCTTAAGGTTGAGCCATGAAAACAATCTCAACCAAGTCTCCATTAAGAAAAGTGTTATTAACATCAACTTGTTATATGTACCAACCAAAAGTGACTGCTAGAGAGAATAGAACTCTAATAGTTGGAGCTTTGACTATCGGGCTAAAGGTTTCAGCATAATCCACCCCCGAAGTTTAAAGGAAACCCTTGGCCACCAACTTGGGCTTAATACTTAAGAATAGACCCATCAACATTATATTTCACCCGGAAAACCCATTTGCAACCAATCAAATTCATATCCGTGGGAAAAGGAACCAGGTCCCAGGTATTATTCCTTTGCAAGGATGTGTACTCTTCTTTCATGGCCTTAACCCATCATGGGTCTAGCCTCACGAACTGAACTAGGTTCAAGAGAACTCACTAAGGCATGAGGAGAAGAGGCAACAAGTTGTTTGGACTTTGATCTTATAATCATAGGATGAACTGAAGGGGTTGGAACAGTCTTGGACTTAGGTAGAGAGGTTTTAGGTGTTGGTGGCTGGGTAACAAGAGGTTGTAGTTCATGCGAAGCATTTGTAGACTAAGCTGAAGTATCGTGAGAGCTAGTGGAGATAGGGCTAGACAAAATAGGAGTCAGAGATGGTGCTACTTGAGGACACACTAAAGAAGTAGGAGAAGAAGAAACAGGCTGAAGAAATGCAGTTGAATTCCCATTTAAAATTGAGGAAGATGGCACTGATTTAGGTAGAGAAGAAGATGAAGGAGAAAACAAGATAGGAAAAGGAAATTGTCTAGGATTGAATTGCACATGTCTAGACACATACACTTTCCCTGATGGATGCAAGCACTTGTAGCCAGATTGAGTGTGACTATACCCAAAAAAAATACACTTGACAGAATGGAAGTCAAACTTATGCTTGTTATAGGGAAGAAGATAGGGAAAACAAGCACAACCAAAAGGTTGATGCATTAGATAGTTAGGCTGTTTGTGGTATAATAATTCAAATGGTGTGCGAAACTTGAGAGGTGAGGAAGGAAGTAAATTAATGAGATGCACTGTTGTTTGAAAGGCTTTCACCCAAAACTTGAGGGGCATTTGGGCATGAGCTAACAAGGTTAGGCCCATTTCAGCTATATGTCTATGCTTTCTCTCAACTACACCATTTTGTTGATGGGTGTGTGGATGGGTAAACCGAGTCTGAATGCCATTATCATGAAGATAAGATAAAAAGACTTTAAACTCCCCTCCATTGTTTGTTTGTAAGGCTCTAAGTTTAGTTTGATATTGAAGTTCACAACAAACTTGTGAAATATGGTAAAGACTGAAAAGGCATCAGACTTAAGTTTTAAGGGGTAAAGCCAAGTGTACCTAGTGCATGCATCCATAAAGATTATGTAGTATCTAAACCCTTTAATAGACATAACAGGAGCAGGTCCCCATAGGTTTTAATAGACCAAATCCAAAGGCTTAGTAGCAGTAATTTCATAGCTCTCAACTTGCCAATCTTACAAGAATTACAAAAGGATAAATCTAAAAGAGAACAAAAGATACCCATTTTGTTCAACACAGATTTCAGTACATTCAATGATGGATGTCCCAATCTATCATGCCACTGCTGGCAAATATTAGTATTTTGAGCAACATTTACAACCCGTGACAGCTCATGACAAAATGAGTTATGTCTATTACATGTATTCAAAGAAGGAAAAGTAGAGTTGATGGATGAAGTCTCTAGGGATTGGGCAGAGGTGCGGTTAATAGCAGAATAAGATGTTGGAACCAGTTAATAAAGCCCATCCTTAAGGTGTCCCCAAAGTAGCACTAGCCTGGAAGCCTTGTCCTTAATCAAACAAACATCCGAACGAAAGTCAGCCACAATATTGTGATCATCAGTAAGTTGTGAAACACTAAGTAAATTTTTCTTCATATTTGGAACATGAAGAACATTAGGTAATGAAAGAACTGAATTAGGTTTAAGCAGTGCTTGTAAATAACTAGTACCTATATGAGTAATAGGCAGTTTCTTACCATTGCCTATGGCCATTTTATCCCCACCATTATAAGGAGTATGCAAGGACAGGTTGTTTAGGTTTGAAGTAATGTGGTTGGTTGCCCCAGAATCGACAAACCAAGATGGATCTGAAGGAGAAGACTGGCAGCAAAATTATTAGAAATTAAGGGTTTGGGAAATTGCCACAGTGAGAACCTTGTATAGAACTTGTCTCACTCATGTAGGCTCCATTAGAATCACTAAAGGAGGCCATATAAGCTTTGGAATCTAACTGATTTGGTCTGCCAAACCCTTGGCTAGACACTCGCTGAAAATTTCTATCAAACCGATGATAGCGCCTGCTTACAAAATGTCCTAGCTTCCCACAAAACTGGCAATATATCCTTCTATTTGATGCTCTACCTCAGCTTGTCCCTCCTCCTCTATTCATATAACCACCCCCTCTCTGAGAATAGCCTCCTCTATTTTTATCAAAACCACTATTCTATGTAGAAACAGATGCGACATTCACATGCATAGAATCAAAACTTATTGAAGGCTCTGGTGAATTCTTAGCTGACAACCTTTGCTCATGCATCAACAGTAAGTATTAAACCTTTTCTAAATCAATTTCATCCATCTGATACATTATTAGGCTCACAACTGTTTCATAGTCCTGATCTAGAACATTTAATATAGCAAGCAACAGATCTTTATCATTTATAGCTCTCCTATGGCTGCAAGAACATGGCCTATTGTCTTAATCTTGAGGATGTAGTCATTAACAGAAAGTGCATCCTTCTTAATTGGCCTTAGTTGCTGCTTCAATTGAAAGGAATTAGCTATAGTTTGATGTGAATACAGATTTTTCAAAGAGAGTCATACCTCGGCATATGATATTCACAGTGAATCACCTGCGCTAACACTTCTTTGTCAATGGTGGAGAAGAGCCATCCCAGCAAGAGCTAATTAGATCAGATCCAGCTCAAATATTCAGGATTGACTGCGGCTTCTCGTCGTTCTGAATCAAATAGAAACTTCGCTAGAGGAGAGGTCTTGTTGAGAAAGGAAACGAGATCAAAGGCTCGAATTGTAGCAAGGATCTGAGCCATCTAGAAGATATAATTTCTGGAAGTGAGTTTTATAGGAATGAAGTTGAAGGCCTTTGCCACTGCTAAGAAATCAGATTGAGAAGCGGTTGACAAGGATGAGGAGAATCGAGGAGAAGGAGAGGGAGAGATAGAGGAACTAAGCGCATGAGTGGAGGCCATTAGGACTGAGCAATTGGCTCTGATACCATGTAATGAAAGCCTTAGGGCACAAGAAGACGAAGAACAAAAAGTCAAGAGAGAGAGAGAGAAAGAACCACTTGTAAACAGATTTTACTGAAATGAAACTGAACTTAATAAGAGAGGATGTGAGCTGCTTATGTATGCAGCTCACCGCACAACAAAGAGGCACCGCCTCACACCAACTTATTTAATACAAACAGCAATACAACTTACAATTAATTAACAAACTACTATGCAAACAAAACAATAGTAGCAGCAACAACTCTATTATTGTAAAACATTAGATGCTTCCACAATGCGATCTTGCTGAGCTTTTAGCTCATGCATGTTGAACCATTTTTCAGATGTCCAAGAAGGTGATGGGGCAGCCGAGGGATGATGTAGAGGCTCATCCAAATGTGGATCCCTACCTAGCATGCATGATACATTTTGTTGTTTTTATGTATTAATGGTCTTGCATAGCATGCTAAGTATCTTGTGTTTGAAAAGGGGCTGTAAAATATTATATACACACATTTATTTACAAAAAGTATGGCTATATACTAATTTTCATTATGGAAATGCATCTTTGTGTCATGTGCTGGTTTTGGTAAATTTTGGGAGGTGTCATTAATGAGAAACCAGTGAGTACAATTACGAATGGGTTTGGAGATACAAAACAACGAGTAAAAGGTGTTGAAGACCATGTGAGAAGTCTTAAGGGTTGCTAAGGCTTTAAAGGATCCACTAAAGTGAGTTTGGGATTAAAAAAGATCAAGGTAAGACAGAGGCAATTGCTTGTAGTCGATCAATTAGTCACAAGATTGACTATAATGGCTTTAGGAACTTTGAACTTTGACTAAGGAGGCTGTTTTCAACTAAGAGTCAACTGTTAACAACCATAGTTGATGGGCCAACTATAGCTCAGCTATCTCAAACCATGAGCAACCAATTCTGTACAAGGCTGAACGGTTGACTAGGATCTATAGGTGAAGCCCTAGTCAACTATTTTCAGGCAGACTGGGAAAGACCTCGGCTGTAGTCATTGCTGTAGTTGACTGTCATGGGATAAGGACTTCAATTCCCTAGGTGAACTGTAGTAGTTCCAAAGCCGAAGAATAAGAAAAATCCTAAGGAAAATTCAGAATAGATCTCTTAGCCTGATCAAACCTAATGTAGAAGTAACACCCTAAACCATACAAACACAGTAAGAATAAGATGATTAAGAGATCATTCAACCTTTTTCCTTGAACATGCCAATCATTGGGTGGCAGGAAAGCACAAGATTTTCCATTTGTAATTTCTTCTGTGTTCACCTGATTAATAAAATCTTATGGGGGTTATGGGAAGGAAAACTTTAAAGTTTGGTTAAAAAAAATTATCCCCATATTTTTCATAATTAAAAGCAAAAATTGAGGGCCATGACGTGAGCCTCTTGGAGAATGATGGTTGAAATGTGGGTGACATGCCGATGGCATTGTGCATGACATTGGTGTGTTAAAGAAATACACCCTATCGCATTATAGAACCTAAGGACAGGAAATAAATCTTTTCGGGCAGGTAAAAAGTGAAAAAACAGAGCACGTGCCAGCAGTATTGAAAGAACTGCATGCTGGAATTTTTATAATCACCCACCTTTAAAAATTATCTGGCATCATTACAGTTAAAAAATCTTGTGAATGTCAATACTGATGCTGTAAAAGTTATCTAAGTGTCATTAATGCCAAGCTTTTGTGGTTTGCTGGGACCATAGTTACCAGTTTTATTCCTCCCCGCTGGAACTGCTATCTGGAATGTGCATTCTGGATGGCAGTTCTTATGCATCCCTGGATCATGAGGAACGAAATCTGGGTTCCCAAGAATGGGGATCCAAACTGGTGCATGAATCTTGGGGTTTGCTGGGACCATAGTTACCAGTTTTATTCCTCCCCGCTGGAACTGCTATCTGGAATGTGCATTCTGGATGGCAGTTCTTATGCATCCCTGGATCATGAGGAATGCAATCCGGGTTCCCAAGAATGGGGATCCAAACTGGTGCATGAATCTGGTTAAACCAATTTAAAACCTAGGAAGAGACTTAAAAGTTGGAATAATTTTCAAAAAGAATTAGAGAAAAGAAGGTTTGCCTGTCTCATTTCTTGTATATTCATTTCCATTTTGAATTATATTCAAACCTGGCTTCATTTGCATAGCACTCTTCATTGCATAAGTTGTACAAGAACATAGAAAAGAATGCAAAGCAAAACAAGCCAACTTCTATAATAGTAAAGTATCAATCCAACTAATTTTGATCTGAGTACAACTTCAAAATGTACCATGACGTGAAATAATAAACCAAGTCAGTCTACCTTGTCAGTCCGTAATACAAAAATAACATGCTCATATACCTTGTACCTATTCCTGTACCATGACCTGGAATGTACCATGTTCCTGGTAACTATGGCTTGGACCAATGCAGTGTAAAGTCTTTAGAGTAGTTTAATCTTCAATCACATTGCAACTCTTGGTGAAACTTCTACACCTCACCTCAAAGTATGCAATGAAGTTCTTTCGAAATATGAGAAATGTGATTCATCTCGGTCTCTCACATTTAGATGTGTTTTGTGGTGGAACAGTCACTATGTTGGCAAACATTTTCAATGTGATATGGTGCACAATTTACTTCTACATTGTGATTATTGCCAATTTTTTACCATATGGAGTAGTTTCAAGAATTTACTCCTGCCACTTGGTTAAGCATGCTATTTTGCTAAAGCTTTTGTAAAAAGAGCAGCTGTTGACAATAACAAGCACAAGTAATCTTGATAGACATGCTCAAGGAATTTATTATTGAATCTTGCTCCCTTAATATAGGTGGCCTGATACTTTTGTTTTTGTGGTCTGCTTTGCATAAGAAAGTAACACTTCTTTTGTTTCAAATAAATAAGATGGCGGGGGTGGTTCATGGAATTTTATTTAGCAATGCTCCAGTCAATAGAGGCACATATTCAACAGCACGATATGGTGAAGAGTCTTTTCTGCATGAAGTTATAACCCCTATTTACGAGGTCATGCGCAAGGTAGTCCATATATTTAAGTAGCTTCTGCTCTTTCTTGTTTGTATAAATTCCACATCGTTTTCTTAATTGATCTTTATTTGATCCAAAGGAAGCAAGGAGAAACAAAGGTGGCAAAGCAAGTCATTCAGCATGGAGAAATTATGATGATTTAAATGAATATTTCTGGTAAATATTTCAAAGTGGACTTCTTCTGATGTTAAAATGGATTACCAGTTACCGAGTCTTTTCTCCTTTTCCAGGTCTCAGAAATGCTTTAAATTACGTTGGCCAATGGACCCCAAAGCCGATTTTTTTGTGAACTCCAGTGAGATAAAGGTTTCAGATGCGGTAATTTTTACATGTGCACTAATGTTCTGGAACTCTGATTTCGGTCATTGTATATTAGTTTAAAAAATTTACCTGTTTATTATGCTATTTAACTGTTAAAACATTGTACTGAACTTTGGAAAGTAATTCTTGGTCAGCTTGAAGTCACTTATGATTTAACCGTTGAAGAAAGAAAAGAAGGCGGCATATTTAAGAGATTTAAGTTTTCTTTATAGTGGGAAGGAATAGATTCAATCCTGAAATTGGGTATTAGCAAACATGTTTGAATTAAAATGATGACAATCTTGATATGGATTTTGGTCTATTATTTATGTGAAACCCAAACATTTTCTGACTCTTAAGAAATATTTGTTGGTAGCATTAATCATTGAAAAATGATTGGATGGCTTATACCTATATGAGTTCTAGAATGTAAGATTTCTAACTATCAGTAGTAGATGTACCTGATTACATTGGGCATAAGATAAAATAATGGAGCATGCTCTGTTTGGTTGTGAAATATCTACTGATGCACTACTACTTTTCCTGTATCTAAAATAGCTTGGAGCATTGACTGAGAAATCATAATTTATCATCAATTCAGGTCTATACATGGATTATCAATGGCCTGGAACCATCACGTTAATATTTATTCACAGCATAGATGCTTGGAAGGTTCAAATTTTGTTTGGATGTATTGTTTCAATTATACTGCAAAGTAGCAGCACTCCAGAAATATTTCAGGAATATGTGGAGATAAAAAAAAATTCTTTGGAACACTAAAAACTCGGTTTAAAGCAAAACTAAAACTTATTAAATGTTCTCATCTTGGTAAAGCTTATATTTTGTACACATTGGTACTTTATTGTCCAACATTATGTGTCATATAACAAAGCTGGTCTTATAGCTGTTTTATAAAATTTCTGTTCTAGCTTTTGTGGGATCTTACTATCACATAGAAAACCAGATGCACTTTTCCTTTTAACCAACCTCCCATAATTATACGAGCAAGATCCTTATTAATCTCCTCTACTCATCTTTTGGGATGATTGATCTAAGATATCTAAATTGGTTTTTTCTTGGTATGATTTGATCTTCCAATTTTATTATAACATCATCTACACTTATATTCTTAATAAACTTGCATGCCATATATTTTTCACCTTACTTACCTTTAGATTCTAAAGTGTTCCTTTATAACTTTGAATTTAGTATTCTCACCTTCTTTTGTCTCATCAACACTATATTATTTGTAATAGCATACACTATGGCACCTTTGGTTGAAAATGTTTAGTAAGTTCATCCATTACCAAGGCAAATAGGTAACACTCAATGCAGATCCTTGGTGTAATCTTACTGTAATTGGAAAAGCTTCAGTATCTCCTCCATGTGTTTTAATACTAATTTTTCCTATGTGATACGTGTCTTTAATAAATTGTATATAAGAAATCTGGATTCCTTTCTTCTCTAAAACCCTCTATAAGACTTCTATGGTCACTTCACCATAAGCTTTCCCTATATATAAACACTATTTGTAAATCCTTTTGGTTACCTCTTTGCCTATTCATTAGGCACCTCAACAAATATATAGCTTCCAATGTTGACCTACCAGTCATGAAACCAAATTGTTTTTCATTGGTTTCTCTTTTTAATCTTTGCTCAATCACTCTCTCCCAAAATTTCATAGTGTGACTCATTAACTTGATTCCTCTATAATTTCCACAATTTTGAACATCTCCTTTGTTCTTATAAATGGGCACTAAGTGCTCCTCCTCCACTCGTTCGACATCCTTTTTGATGTAAGGATCCATTTAATAATTTTGTTAACCATAAAATGCCCTCTTCTCCCAAACATTTTTGTACTTCTATTGGTATATTATATAATCCAACTGCTTTACTATTCTTCATCTTTTTAATCAAAGATTCTCCTATTTAACTAATTTTTTAGTCATTGGACACCAGTGTGTCAAAAGTATATCTGAGCATCATATAAAGAGAAAAATAGAGAACATGAACTACTTAAAATTGCTTTCTTTTTCACTTTCTGTGTTAAAATTGTCCACATTGAACAATGCTTTTAACATTTGACTCCTCTTTTGGTTTCTTATGTAAACAATTCATGTCAATTCAAAATAAGCCATTTTGAATTTGAGAGTTCTATGAAGCTTCTAGATCAAAAATAATATCTACCATATAATATCTAATCCTGTAACCATGAATATTCAAAAACAAAAAAGAAAAAAAAAAAAAAAGCTTCCTTCTGTAGGATGGATACATATTAGCTTTCGACCAGTCCCCTAGTTTGTTTGTCAAAAAGTTCAAACTTCCTCAAAACACAAGATATCTGGCCCCCCCCAAAAAAAAAAAAAATCACTAGAATATTTTATTCATGATTGAAATCATGTGCATAATGTGAAGTTTCTGGTGCTTCTTTATTTCAATTGGATTAAGATTGTTTGATCATACTAAATAAAAACAAAAGGAAATCTATTCATCATCTCAGGAAGTTTTATGATGCTGTGGGAAATTAGGGTAGAAATTTTCTATATCTTTTTCGTTGAATCAATAGGGATATGTACAATAGGTTATTTACACAAATATGGAAACAAATATCCTAATTAGGGTAAACTTCTATATATAGAAAAATAAACATAATTCTAGCCTTAATTCTTGACACTCACTCTCAAGTTGGTGAGTAGACATTATCCATTTTCAGCTTAACTACAATCTTATAAAGGAGTGGACTATGGAGTCCCTTGGTTAGGATATTTGACAGTTGTGATTCACTCAGTACATAAGGTGTACACATAAGACCATTGTCAAGCTTCTCCTTAATAAAGTGTCGGTCTACTTCAGTATGTTTTGTTCGATCATGTTGCATAAGATTGTGTGCAATGCTAATTGCAGACTCATTGTCACAGTAGAGCTTCATAGGACCATCTTACTTGAGTCTTATATCTTCCAAAATAATCTTCAACCGTAGTAGCTCACATGCACCCTACACCATTGCCCGAAATTCTGATTTTGCATTTGATCTTGCCACGACATTATACTTTTTGCTCCTCCAAGTAACTAAATTTCCTCCCAAGAAAGTGTAGTATCTCGTGGTGGATCTTTTATCAACCACTGAGCTTGCGTGGTTTGCATCGATATGGCCTCCGGAGTGAGTTTGTCACCTTTCTTGAATAAAATCCCTTCCTAAAGTTCCCTTAAGGTAGTGTAGTATTCTATAAACTACTTGCAAGTGGAGTTCCTTGCAGTTGTGCATGAATTAGCTCACTTTGCTAATTACATTGGCGATGTTAGGTCGTGTGTGGGATGGGTAGATTAGTTTGCCAACCAGTCTCTAATATGCTTCTTTATATGTGACCCTGTCTTCCTCTGCTTCACCAAGTTTATGATTGGGATCAATTGGGACGTTGGATGGTTTGCAAGCCAATTTTCCTGTCTCTCAAGAGATTAAGGACATACTTATGTTGGGATGTAAAGATCACTTGTCTTGACCATGCCACTTCAATACCTAAGAAATATTTAAAGTTCCCTAGTTCCTTAATCTCAAATTCCTTGGCCAAACACTTTCCTAAGTTTTGCCTTTCTCTTTCTTCATTTCCTGTCACATGATGTCATCAACATAAAAGAGAGCAGTAACTCCCTCTGAACTCGAGTGTTTTATGAATAAGGTGTGATCCCCTTGGCTTTGCTTGTACCCCATGGAATGCATTACCTTTGAAAAATCTCTCAAACCAGGCTCTTGGTGACTGTTTCAAGCCATATGGTGCCTTTTTGGGCTTGCAAACCTTATTCGTAGCTATGTTTCTGTTGATCCTTGGGGGTATTTCCATGTAGATTTCTTCCTCAAGATCTCCATGCAAGAATGCATTTTTTACATCAAACTATTGCATAGGCTAGTCAAAGTTAACTACCAGAGATAGAAGGATTCTCACCGTGTTCATCTTGATTGTTTCAAGCCATATGGTGCCTTTTTGGGAATCGATGTTGTGTTTATGTTTGTAAGGAAACTTCTATGAGATGGAGAGCATCTTTTAAAGGACACAAAGTGAGATATTGGGTATAATGGATGTTTTGTGCATTCTCTGGTTCCTTTCCTAAGTTCTATGGGCAAATCTATGTCAAATTAAAGATATTTTTTAGGAGGAGAGCTAAAAGATATTACCTCATTTCTAGAAGTTGGGTCTAATGATTGATCCGGCCTTGGTTCGGGCTCTGGATTTGTCTTACTTGAGTAAATTTATAAGAACCGATTGTCAGTAGTGAGCTTTTCCCCCTTTGTTTGTGAATCAGGTTGTAAGGAGGGCTTATTTTGGGTTTGTGAAGGGGGCTCAAGTTCGGGTGAAGGTTTAGAAGATGATGGCGGCAAGTCAAGGAGGAAAAAATCACGATCCTTATCTTCCACAAATGATGTCTCCTTCTGAAGATAAGGTTGGGTAAAATATGATTTGGTTCTAATGAAGGTAACATCTGCGGAAATTTGTTTTTTAATAGGTGGATGATAGCATTTGAACCTTTTCTGCATTGAAGAGTATCCCACAAAGACACACTTGGTAGCTCTAGGGTCCAATTTCCCTTTATTTTGACTATGGACATGAACAAATGTATCACACACAAATACTCTAGGAGTAAGATGGTTTGTTGTATTAAGACCTAGATAAAACTGAGACAATATTTCCATGGGACTCTGGAAGTTTTAACACCTGGGATGGTAACCTGTTTATGACGTGTTGCTGTAAGTACTCCCCCCCCCCCCCCCCCCACCAAAAACAAAAAAAAAGAAAGAAAGAAAGTGTTTTGTCACATTTTTCTGAAACAATAGTGCTCAAGTAGTGTTGTCATATGCCTGCAGTTATAAGGGCAGGGGGACATAACTGTATGTTGCTTAAATAGCAGGGGCCTTGTTGTAATAACCTAAAAGTAAGCAATTACACTGTTTTTGAATTTAGTGCCTATTTTTAGTGAAGGATTAGTATATAACTCTGATCCTGCTCGAAGAGATGGCATCCATCAATACATATGAAATTTATTTTCTCATTTCACTTTCATCTTCTCTCTCGACCCTTCTCCCATTCTTGCCCATCAATTCCCTCAATTCTCTTCCCAAACCTCCCTAATTCTCCCTAATTCCAGAGGAGAATTCCATTGTTAGAATCGGAGTCTGGCAAATGTTTAGGAGATGGCTATTTTTCTTCTTTGCAACTCCATTATGTTGTGAAGTGTAAACACAAGGTGACTCATGAATAACCTCCTATTAGTGGAAATATGTGGAAAGTGTTTGGTTGAAATAATCTTTTCATTATCCAACCTAAATCTTTTGATTTGTACTCAATTGGTTTTGTATCATGGAAAAGAAGTTGGGCAGTATATCACTCAAATCAGATTTGGATTTAAGCAAAATATCTAGGTAACCCTCGAGATAGTATAATCCATCCCTTTGCTTAGCACGTCCAATCATCATTCCCAAATCCTGGTCTTGAAATAAACAGTAAGATGGGAAAATGGTCACTTTGCAATTCATATCATGGGAAAGTTTGGATATTTGATAAAAAAAAATTGGACAATTTAGGAACATGGAGGATATTTTCAAAGTAGGTTTTGGATGTGGTCAAGGAATCATTGGTAGTGGGAATTTCCCTACTGCTAGAATAGGGTGAATATGAATTGAAATTCTGAGGAATGAGTCATATGATCAGTGGTTCCTAAATCAATAATCCACAAATCTTTAAAGGATCTATCCAAGGCATTTAAAGCATGAGAGGTTGGAAGTTTACTTGAATGCACCTATGAACAATTATCTGAAGGTTTTTTTAGGGTACTTAGGAGATTTCTCAGCTTCTCAATCTCTTTCTTGTCAAACTCCTTTGATTCTTGGGTCTTTTCCTCTCCTTGCAATGTTACCATATTGGCTCACCCTTGGCCTCTTTGCGGTTGTTCGCTTTTGTTTCCCTATTCCTTGCTTGATTTTTTTCCACTCAACCTCCAAGACATTTCTTGAGTATGTATTGGTTTCTTGCTATAAGTGCACCATATATTATTACGGTTATCACCGCCCATAGATTTGGAGGCTATTTTCTCATTTTCTCCGCTTGGTTGCTCCTTCTTTGACCCACGGCCTCCTCCATTAGCCACCAATGTTGAAGCTTAAACTAGTTTGGGCTCAAGCATTAAACCCCGCCTACTCTCTTTAGCTAGGATAATTGAAACAACTTCATTTAGTGATGGGAAATCATCTTTGCCTAAAATTTGAACCCTCACTTGATCATATTCCACGTTGAGACTCGTTAGGAAGTCGTAGGTTTGATCTTTCTCTGTGAAAGCCTTCAACGTTGCTCGATCATCACTATTTTTCATCTCTATAACTTGATGGTGATACATCCTGCCACAATCCTTTCGAAAGATTGACATACTCTGTAACCATCTTATTCCCTTGTCTAGTCGAAGTCATTTTGATCTTCAACTCATAGATTTGAGCTGCATCTTCAACCTTTAAGTAGATCATATAGACTCCCAAGCATCTTTTGCCATCGGTAGGAACATACAAGCATCACTAATTTTGGGTGCCATAGAATTCCAAAGCCATGCAATTATCATGGAGTCTTCCTCACCCCATGCTGCATATGTTAGGTCCCTCTTTTTCGGTCTGGTCCCCGAGATATGACTAATCTTTCCTTTCCCCTTTAGAATAGTCTTGATCAATTGGGACCATTTCAGGTAATTTTCCCTTTCAATCGATAGGCAACATTGATTTTCTGTAGTTCTCCTGATGGTAGAACCCCTGGGACTGCCAGTATTTCTTCTATGCTGCGGGAACTGAATTCGCCTGTGGTGGTAGACATATCCGGTAATTGGCAGAAGATGGGTTATAAAGGAAGAGGGCTATCCGGCTATGACAGCAATGAAGGCTGAGAATGCATGCGGCAGCAATGGATTTTGTTTGCGGCAGCAAGAGGGGCTGTCGGCAGCAGCAATGGTTTTTTGTCGCAGCAATGAAGGCTGCTGGTGATGGAGGGCTGTCGGCACTGAAGGCCTGAAAAAATTCTTAGGTTTCTAACCTAGACTCTGATACCATGTGGGTGTCACGACCCCAGGGGCAAATTTGACTTTTGGTTGTATTGCATATGCCACTTGTAATAGTTAGTTACTTCTATACCAATTGTACCCTTTCGGTTATGCCTTTCAACTGAAAGGAAAACCTATAAAAAGCTACCATGTAAGAGGATGGGAATTCTGTTGAGTAATAACGCAAATTCTTTCACTCTCAAACCCTCTTTTCCTCTCATTTCTCTCTAATTTCTCCCTCCCTCTTTCAAATTCTCCCTCCAATTCTATTCTCCTTTGCGGATCTTCTATACTTCCAGAATTGTCCCAAATCTCATCTTCGAGGCTTGACAGTGGGAAATTAGGGTAGAAATTTTCTGTATCTTATTCATTGAATCAATAGGGATATATATACAATAGGTTATAATTTACACAAATATGGAAACAAATCTCCTAATTAGGGTAAACTTCTATATACAGAAAAATAGATATAATTCCAGCCTTAATTCCCAATACCTTAGTTGCAACCTTAATTTCCGACAGATGGCTTCTGTTCTCATTGTCTAGTGATCTTTTAGGCTGTTCCTTTCCTTAATTGTTGATATCAGCATATATTTGCAGAGGCGAAAGCAGGTCATTACAGGGAAGAGGAAGCCTAAGACAAATTTTGTTGAAGTCCGCACATTTTTGCACCTCTATAGTAGCTTTGACCGATTGTGGATATTCTTTATATTGGCTTTCCAGGTAACTTTGGAATCTGCTAACTTCATTGAGCTTTCTTCTGAATGATTTGAACTGTACCAGTGCTTTTATTGGGTTCAGGCTATGGTAATTGTTGCATGGAGTGGATCTCTGACTAACCTTTTCAATGAGGATGTCTCCAGACATGTTTTGAGCATTTTCATTACTTCTGCTATTCTCAATTTTTTGCGAGGTAATTATGGCATTCAGTTTCTTATGTTCTTGTAGCATGTAAAAATTCATTGCTGATGTTCTTTCTAGTTCTTGTGCTATGTTAAAATTTTCTGCAGTCTGTGAGACAGTTCTCTAATTTTCTCCCTTTGGGATTGTATTACTGTTGGCTATGAGTATTATGCCTTATATTTCCTATCCAAATTTATCACTTTTATCTTTTATGCAGCGACTCTAGATATAGTCCTTAGTTGGAATGCCTGGAGAAGCTTGAGATTTACTCAGATACTACGCTACCTCCTGAAATTTGCAGTTGCAACCTTTTGGCTTGTTGTCCTGCCAATGGCTTATTTCAAATCTGTGCTGAATCCAACAGGATTGGTGAAATTCTTCAGTCAATGGATAGGGGATTGGCAAAATCAGTCATTTTATAACTATTGTGTTGCTATTTATTTTATACCAAATATATTGGCTTCCTTGCTATTTTTCTTCCCACATTTACGGAGATCCATGGAGCGCTCCAATTGGCGTATAGTTATTCTTATGATGTGGTGGGCTCAGGTAATCATGTGTAGAATTTGTCACTTTACTGAAGCTATTGTTCCCTTGTTTGATCTTTTATTATTTGTTGATTGTGTTGCAGCCAAAGCTCTATGTTGGAAGAGGAATGCATGAGGGCATGTTCTCTCTTCTGAAGTAAGAAAACAGATGTTTCACATTACCATATGTTTGTTATTATTGTTTCAGGATTTCTCTCTCTCTCTCTCTCTCTCACACACACACACACACACACACACATACACACACGTACACATGCCCACTGACTCACTCAGTAGGACAGCTAGAAACACCCTGGAATTTAGGGATTTGCACAGATGTTGTGTATTCTCTCTTCTCTGTCTCTCTCTCTCTCTCTATATATATATATATATCTGTCTGTCTGTCTATCTATCTATCTATATATTCGTTGAAGGTCCTATAGACAGAATACGTTTTATATGCCAGGTATACCCTCTTCTGGATTTTGCTGCTGATAAGCAAGTTAGCATTCAGCTACTTTGTCGAGGTAATCTTGTTCTGTGCAAACATTAATCTGGAAAATTTGGCATTTTGTGGATTGTGAGAACTAAAAAGTAATAATTCCAACAAATGTAAGTTACCTTTTAAATGAATATGTAATACATGACTTGTGCAGTTATTTCTGATGATTATTTCTTCACTTCAAACTTAGTTTTACATGTTCTTTCTTGCAAATACCTCATGTTATGTGCTTCAATTTTATGGCCCAATTCATGCCATAAAGAAGAGAACTTGATATTTGTGGACATAAAACTAGAGGATTTTTAGACTCAGGCCTGTTGATCTCATTTCAGACTCCTGATTTTACCTATAATAGAAAACAGAGAATATAGCCAGAAAGATTCGAACATATTGGATATCTACTGAATATTGAGGTAATGGAGTTACATATTTGTAGTTGTGCAGCATGTGTACACAATTCAATAATTTCAATGCATAAGACAATATGTCAGATAATTTGACCTGAAAAATCATGAGTTTATATACAGGAAAATTTTGAACATGAGTCTTAACGAGGTTAGAAGCTTTGGGACAATTTGTATGACTTTTGTCTGGAATTGCTTGTTAAAATTTGTTAAGACTCATCTATATCCAGGTGAATCTGACATTAGAAAGCTAGAGGCTAACCATTCATCCTTGAAATGGTTTTAAATTTTCTTTTAGTAACTTAAAAAGTTTTATAATTGCTTTCTTACATGTTATTTTTAGACTAGTATTTAAGTTTGATTCTATATATATATTTTTTTAAAATCAGATATTGCCATTAGTTAAACCAACAAAGGCAATCATGGGGATCCGAGTCACTAGCTATGAATGGCATGAGTTCTTTCCATATGGTAACTTTGAGTTCATGGTTGATTATGCCTTATTTTTGTTCCTTTTAGCACACATGGACTAATTTATGTTCCGAAACTAATGCAGCGACTCATAATATTGGTGTTGTTATTGCTATATGGGCTCCAATTGTACTGGTAAGTGAATGAAGATTATGCACAAAACAGAAATTTTATGTCCCTTGGTTGTTATATGACAAATATTAAAAATCTATTGTTGTTTAGGTCTATTTCATGGATACACAAATATGGTATGCTATCTACTCTACAATTTTTGGTGGTATTCGCGGTGCTTTCAGCCATCTGGGTGAGGTTAGTGACAGTATCTGTTATCAAATATTCGGATAACAGTATTAACTTTAATTTTCTTGTTCTTGATTGCTACCTTTACATTTATTTTCTTTTCTTAGATACGAACGCTTGGGATGCTAAGGTCCAGATTTGATTCTGTGCATTTAGCTTTCACTGAACGTCTTGTGCCATCTGCAGAAGACGAAAGGAAAGCACATCACATGGTAGATTATCTTTGTTTATGCCCTTATATATAGAACTCGCTGGATATTAAATCCAAGTATAGATGCAGAGATTTAAGTATGATTTGAGGTTTATGCTCTTTATTCTACTACTTACTTTCAGGCTAAAAACAACCCTTTTCTATAGCAGGGTGATAAATCAGATAGAAGGAACATTGCAAAATTTTCTCTGATGTGGAATGAGTTCATATTTTCCATGCGCATGGAGGACTTGATCAGTGATAGGTTGACACTGCTTACTCAAAAGACCTCTAAGCTAATAACAAAGAAATTGAATTGAATTCATATGCTTAGTGTCTTTGCTTCTAATTTTCCAGAGAAAGAGATCTGATGCTTTTACCATCTTCATCAAGTGGAGTCACTGTTGTCCAGTGGCCTCCTTTCTTGCTTGCTAGCAAGGTATATTCTCTGCAAGGCTTCTACTACTCATATAAACATCCAATCCACTTCTTTAATTTCTTATTTTGTTGCTTTTTCACACTAGATTCCTATAGCACTGGACATGGCAAAAGACTTCAAGGGAAAGGAGGATGCTGATTTGTTTAAGAAGATTAAGAGTGATGAATATATGTATTCTGCAGTGATTGAATGTTATGAGACCTTGAGAGATATATTGCGCAGACTGCTGAAAGATCCAAGGGACAAGCAGTAAGACAGATTGAACTCACCAGATTGATTTTGTGTCAGTTAATTATGATGCTGCAGGATGATAATTACCAAGCAAATTTCTTCCTTAATCACACATTTTGAAGTCCTGTGATGGCTTTGTCTTCTTCCATCTGATGCAGGATCGTTGAGGAAATATGCTCTCAAGTAGAAAATAGTATCCAACATAAACGTTTTCTTATTGAATTTCGAATGAGTGAGATGCCATTGCTCAGTGATAAGCTTGAGAAGTTTCTAATAAATTTGGTAACTGATTTTTCTTTGTTTGTTCAATATCTATACTGCTTGGGAGAGGAT
The DNA here is from genome assembly GCA_036245055.1 of Diospyros kaki. Classification (NCBI taxonomy): domain Eukaryota; kingdom Viridiplantae; phylum Streptophyta; class Magnoliopsida; order Ericales; family Ebenaceae; genus Diospyros; species Diospyros kaki. The sequence continues at coordinate 523,946 of BSEG01000011.1, forward strand.
ACAGGATTCTGAGAGCATAGTTGTATTGTTTTGCAGGTAGAGGAAGAAGAAGATGCTGCACTATACAAATCCCAAATAATCAATGTCCTCCAGGATATTATTGAGATTATCATTCAGGATGTTATGCTTAATGGGCATGCGTAAGTTCTGAAAATGAAAGCTTGTTTGAGATGTAGCTTGAAGCACTTCTGTCACTGGGTGAAAATGAATGCTGTGGTATTTTGTTTCCTTCCATTGTAGGATCCTGCTAAGTGTTCACCCGCACATTCCAGATGATCAGAATGAGAAAAAAGAGCAGAGGTTTGAAAAGATTAATGTTGACCTGAGACAAAATAAATACTGGAAAGAAAAGGTAGTTCTGTCATTGCATATTTGCCTTATTTAAAATGTTAAATATTTTTTACAGTAATAATTTGATTTACTGTCTTTTATGTTGCCCTTTTGTCTTTACAGGTTCGTAGGCTCCAGTTGCTTTGGACTGAAAAGGAATCTGCCATAAATGTGCCAATCAATCTTGACGCTCGCCGCCGTATGACTTTCTTCACGAACTCTTTATTTATGAATATGCCAAAAGCTCCAAAAGTTCGTGACATGCTCTCTTTTAGGTCAGTAATTTCCATAAGTTTGTCACATATTTGTATTTTCTGAGTTTCAAAGCATGATATACATTTTGGGCTCATTTCCTAACGGCTTAAGTTTTTGAGTAGTGTAACAATCCAATTGAAAAGTTCACTTATATTGCATCTTGTTTTGGGTCTAAGATGAAGTTATGATGAATGACAAGTCTTGCATTTTGTGCATTTATCAGTTATTGTGAATAATCTTTATATGATTAGATTTAATCCCTGGTAAAATATTTTATCACTGAGGACAAGAATATTCATTTGACAGCTCTTTGATGCAATCACTTTCATTTTAATGCATCAGTTTGTCTTATACTCGGCTTCATATGAGGCTGCTTTCTATATCATATTATGTATTTAAATCTGCTATTGTGTTTACAAGACTAAATTGGCTAACACTTATATCTTTTGTCTGCAAGAGATCTAAGGAATGTTGTAACTGTTCTTTCTTATAGCTACATGTGTTGTTGTAATTTATGTTACAACATTGATATAGTAATTGCTATATGTGTGTAGCAATTCAGAAAACCCTTGCCTTTTATATTATATATATTTTGGGGTTGGGGGTGGCTGCATCAGGAAGGAAGAACTCGGTAATGTCTGCACGGGACTCTTTAAACTTATTTAAAGGCTTAGTAAAATGTTAGGTCAATTCAACTATAGATCTGGCTTTCACTGTCTTAAAACCTTACTGAGTTAGTGTGGTAAAAATGGCCATCTATCGCAATCTCAAGATAATTAACATATTCTTGTTCTGGTTTGCTAGTTTTCACTTTTTGGGACTCTATAGGGGTCACCCTTTTCTTATTCACGAGGTTCTATTCTTTTACTACTGAAAGCTGAGTCCTCATAGGTTATGTTACTGCCTATGTTGCTTCTCAAGGTTTGATAAAGATTGTTGTGAGCTAGTCTACTTGTGAAATCATCACATGAAGTACTTTATGTAGAAAGTAGGCTGATGATTGTAGAATAAACGAGAATAAGCCTCTAACTTTCATAGCTATGCACGGTATTACACTCCCTATTAATAGGGATGAGAATTACACTTTTAGGAAAGCAATGAAGAATAGAAAGATACAGTAGACATTGTACAAGGAAACAAAAGATTCAACACAAAAATAGGAAATCTCTAAAACTAAACAGCTTTCTAAATAGGAGGATAGGATCAGGGCTGATTTTAAAAAGCTGATTTTTAGAAGGCTGACTTATCTCATTCCATACTTCTATGAATTATTCAACACTCCCCATTAAGCTGGTGAATAAATATCCATCATTCCGAGCTTGCTTGTAAGTTCTTCAAATCTTTTGATAGGCAAGCCTTTTGTTAGTAAATCAGCTAGCTGATTTTCTGAAGAAACAAAAGGTATACAAATCACCTTAGCTTCTATCTTTTCCTTGATAAAGTGATGATCAATCTCAACATATTTAGTGCGATCGTGTTACACCGGATTATGTGGAATGCTGATTGCTAATTGATTGTCACGAAGTAATTGCATAGGACCATTAATAGAAACTTTTAGATCATCGAGCACAATCTTCAACCAAAGTAACTCACAAAGTCAAGTGCCATTGCCCAAAACTCTGCTTTAGCACTAGAACTGGCAGCTACATTGTTTTTTACTCCTCCAAGACACCAAATCTCTTCCCAAAAACACACAGTAACCTGTAGTGGACCTTTTTTCCATAAGGGAGCCTACATAATCAGCATCTGTGTAGCCTAGGACCTCCAGTTCCTTCCCTGATTTGAATAATAGACCCTTTTCCAGAGTTGCTTTAAGATAACATAGAATTTTTCTAACAGCTAGCATGTGTTCTTCAGTAGGATGATCCATGAATTGATTCACAAGGATGACAACAAATGCTATGTTAGGCTAGGTGTGAGATAGGTAGATTAATCTACCTACTAACCTTTGGTATCTCCCCCGATCAACCACTGGATTGTCACTGTGACCTAACTTCAAGTTAGGTTCCAAAGGTGTGCTAGCTGATCTGCCACCAAGCATCCCGGTCTCTTCCAATAGATCCATGGTGCATTTTCTTTGGGAAAGAAATATACCTTCCTCAGAATAGGCAACCTCTATGCCCAAGAAGTACCTAAGTCTGCCAAGGTCCTTGATGTCAAACACACGGGCCAATTGCTCCTTTTGTAACTTTTGTTCACCACAGTTATTTCCAGTGACAATTATATCATGTACATGCACAAGTAAGGTTGTTAGAGTACCTTTCTTGGAATGCTTGATGAATAGAGTGTGATCTCCTCTACTTTGTCAATACCCCATTTCTTTCATAGCTCTTGAGAACCAATCAAATAAGGCCCTTGGAGACTGCTTTAGCCTATAAAGAGCTTTCTTTAATCCAGTGTTCGAAAAATCGGCCTAGGCGGCTGCTGGCCGCCACGCTTTTCATCTAGTCGACCCCCCTAGGCGCTGGTCTGCCTAATCGGCCGTCGGCAGCGCCTAGGCGTCCCAGGCGGCGCCTAACCGCCTGGGCCGCCTACTTTTAAATGTTTAGGGTTTTAAAGAGGAGACAAAACATAACCTATTTCTGCTTCGTCTGCCCCGATTGCTCTCTCCCAACCGCGACCACCTCTCTCTTCGAAAGCTCATCCTCATCGCCGCCGACGCCTCCGCCACCGCCTCCGCCTCCTCCGCCACCGACCATCGTCTCTCTTGGCCTCGATTTTCCGATTTCCCTTGGCCTCCACCAGTCGTCTCTCTCGCTCGCTGATGTTGTTCTTCCTCCGACGGTCCAACCACCAGTATCTCTCTCTCTCTCTCGCTATTTGCAGTAGCTGCTGTATACTATATAGTATATAGTATATATATTATTTGTTGTATACTATATAGTATATATAATATATATTATTACAATATTACTCACAGTTTCACAGAATGCTATTGCTATATGCTATTGCTATGTATATACATATATTACTAATAGTTATAGATTATATATATACTATATAGCAGTATGTATGTTGTAGCAGCATACTTGCAAGCAACAACATGCTGTTAATAACTTAATATTGCTATATAGCATATATAGATATAGATTATACTGTTAGTGTTAAACAACCATATATATGTAGTATATATACACACACTTACAAGCTGCAACAGTCCATTTGATTTGTTTATGTTGCAGGCTTCTTCAATTAAATTAAAAATATCGGATGGGACTAAGAGTACGGGAGCATTGTCTGATGCCATCTCAGTTTTTAAAAGAAAGTCAAATGATTTCGGATGGGAGTATAAAATGTTAGTTGATCCAAAGAATATGGACAAAGTTAAATGTAAGCTATGTGGAAAAATTATGTCTGGAGGAGTTTATAGAGTTAAAGAACACATCGGCCACATTTCCAGAAATGTTTCTGCATGTCCAAAATCTTCTCCGGATGATAAAGCCAAATGTAAGAATGCTATTGCCGAGGCAAAGAGTAAGAAGAAGAATAAGAGGAAGATGATGCTAAAAATGAATTGCAAGAGTTAGGGAGCAAAAAAGCACCCCGTACACTTGGCCGTTTGGATAAGTTTACAAGCTCCATCACCCCTGAAATGAGTGTAGGAATGACACAAAGGCAACAAAATATCAGTAAAGCACTCTTTAAAGAGAGAACACAGTCTGTTCGTCAATATTGTGCTAGATGGGTGTATGAAGCCGGCATTCCTTTCAATGTTATTGATAATGAGCTTTAAATTGTTTGTTGAGGTGATTGGTCAATTTCGACCGGGCTTCAAACCTCCCAGTCAATACCAGTTGAGGGAACCATTGTTAAAGGGAGAAGTTGACAGAACTAAAGAGTTATTGAAAAAACATGAAGAAGAGTGGGCACGAAATGGATGATCCATTATGACAGATGCTTGGACAGATAGAAAAAGGAGGAGTATCATGAACCTATGTGTTAATTCTAACGCAGGTACTGTTTTTCTTTCTTCCACAGTCTTCAGATGAAGCACACACTAGTGAACTAATTTTTGAATATGTGGACAAGTGCATTGAGCAAGTTGGGCCACAAAATGTCATTCAAGTAGTAACTGACAATGCTGCTAACAATATGGGAGTGGCAAAATTATTGAAGTTGAAGAAGCCAAATATATTTTGGACATCATGTGCTACTCACACTATCAATTTGATGCTAGAAAGTATTGGAAAATTGTCAAGATATAAGAAAGTTATTGATCAGGCCAAGAATTTGACAATCTTCATTTATGCACACCATAAGACATTGTCCTTAATGAGATCATTTACGAAGAAGAGAGACATTGTGAGACCGAGAGTCACTAGATTCGCTTCTTCTTTCCTTACTTTATAAAGTTTGATGGAGAAAAAAGCCCAATTGAGGACAATGTTTACTAGTTCCGAATGGGAAGAGTGCAAATGGTCCAAGATTGTTAAAGGGAAAGCAGCTTATGCTACTGTGATGGGTATTCTTTTTTGGAATGGTGTGAGTTTATGCCTTAAGATTTTTGCACCTTTGGTGAAGGTGCTTTGAATTGTTGATGCAGATAGAAAGCCTTCTATGGGCTTTTTATATGAAGAGATTGTGCAGGCAAAGAAAGATATTAAGGAAGTCCTGAATAATCTTGAGAAGAACTATCAACCTATTATGGAGATTATTGAAACAAGGGTGAAAGATAGGCTAGATAGTCCACTACATTTTGCTGCTTACCTTTTGAATCCTTACTACTTCTTTTTAACTCTGTGGAGATGTTTTATGAAAATGATGGTGAATTGCAAGGCCATATTGTAAATGTTGAGTTGCCAACTTATACTCGTAAAGAAGGAGCTTTTGGAAAATCATGGGCAGCTCAAGGGTGTGCAGAAAATGATGACAATTATAATCCAGGTATAAGATTAAAGTTATTTTCTTAGTTTCTATTGTGTATTACTATTATAGTATTAGTGTATAAATTTGTTTACTTTATACTTGTTTGACCTATCTTGTTGTTACATGGTGGACCACATATGGAAATCAAACTCCAAACTTACAACGAATGGCGAGAAAGATCCTCTCATTAACTAGTAGTTCGTCCAGTTGTGAAAGAAACTGGAGCACTTTTGAAGGGGTTAGTGTATAATCTATAATGTATATTTTAAAACGTTTTTAATATTTTAATTTCATTATCCCTATCATTTATATTAATATTGTTCTTATTTATTTATGTAGATACATACGAAGAAAAAAAATAAATTGGACGTGAATCGATTGAACAATATCACCACCATCATCTCATGAAATTTTCTTCATTCACCACCATCTCATGAAATTTTTCCATGTGAAGATGGTGTTCAAACTTCATTTCATCATTACTCCGCCAGAGGATATTATCCACTGCCGGTCCCAAGCCCGGATAAAGGAGGAGGGTTGCGTTAGGTAGCCGACAGCCAGCGTAAAACCTAGTCGGATCCAAATATGAATTCTAGACAAACTATCTGTTGGGATGTAACCCACATAGAAGTCTAGAATTCATGTAGCCAACCCCACATAGTGAGATAACGGCTGGATATGTTGTTGGACGTGAATCGATTGAACAATCTAGTCTATGTCCAATTTAATGCCAAATTAATGAACAAGCAAAAAAGAGAGAAAGAAAAAAATGTTGATGTGCTACTTGCTAGTGATGCTAGTCATGCGTAAGGATTGATAGTTGAAGGAGGAGATGATGAAGAAGTTGAGCCTGGTATGGGGCTTACTTGGGAAGTGGTTGGTGAAGCATCCGGAGTAGACGAGATGCTTCAACCTCCAAGAAGTTCTAGAATGAGAGAGCTTCATGAAGATGATTTTCAATCAGAAGAAGAAGATAAGCAATAACTCAATGAATTTGATTTTGACTCTGATGAAGATCTTGTGTTGGAAGAATATGGAGAAGAAGAAGTCCAATTAGATGCCTAGATACTTAGATTATTCAAGTATTGTTTATGTTGCATTATTGTTGCTTTTGCCTTCTTAAACCCAGAACTAAACTACAACAGTTTGTTTTCTCATGCTTAATTCCACTATTTCACTTGTCATTCCATTATTGTTGCATTATTGGTTTATGTTGCATTATTGTTGATTTTCTACTTTGATTTACTTGAAAATAACATGACATTACATCAAAAAGTTCAAAAAAATTAAAAAAAAACAACAATTTTTCTAGGCCCCGCCTAGGCGCTAGGCCCCAACCTGGCGCCCGCCTAGCGCGTTTTAGAACACTGCTTTAATCTGTAAACATATCCTGCATTTCCCAAGTTTTATTCTTTTCCAAAGCCCTCATCTCCTCATGCATAGCTTGTACCTAATTCTGATCTTGTAATGCCTTTTCTACAGTTTTAGGAATAGCTATGGAATTAAGAGAGGTCAGAAAATTCTTGTGATTTGGGGACAGCTTGTGATAGGAAATGAATTGGGTTGGGCAATAGTGTTATAAATTGAGAGCACTGGCAGCCTTTAAACACACTCAAGAAACCAATCAAACACCCCTCAACACACTCACAACTCACCGGCCAACACACCACAACACAAACATATAATAAAAAACAGAAATTTAATCAAGAACAGAACAAGAAATGAAACACACAAACCACATGTGGAGACAAAATTTTATCCTGGTTCATGCCACGTGAATGGTACTACATCCAGCCTTAGAACCACTTTCGAGAACAGTCTTTATTTACAAGAATTCAATCAATACAGCAGTGGCCCTTCTTTCCCTTCTATTCTGAGCACCTCAATTGTTTTCCCCAATATTACAAAGCTAACAACACCTAGCCTTCCTCTCAAAAACAATCAGCACTCGCAAACCATAGAATGAGAAAAATCTACTGCACACCCCTTGCCCTCTATTTATAGAGTAGGACGGATATCCCAATGAAGACTATTATATATTTACAGTTTAACCCCCCAACTATCACTAATTATAGATTGGGATATAAACATCTATTTAATGCATCATTGGCCCTCAAATACACTGATATAACTAATCTTCTTATCCTATATTCGAGACAACACTTTAACAATTCTCCACTTTTGTCTTCGGTATACTTCAACCTTCATCCATTCAAGCCTTGGCCTTCCAATAGATGAATTTGACTTGCTCTCATAGGTTCTTCTTGTTGCACCTAATCACTCAAACACAAAACAAACATTAAGAATATCAAATCAATGTTGTAAATTTCAACAATGGACACCTTGGATCATACTTCCAGCTACATAACCTATACATGCAACTTTAATTAGGATTATTCTTCCTTCTCAAGGGGTTTTCCTAATGAATATATTCTTAACATCAATATGATTTGTCTTTCCATGGTGAGACTAAATTCTAAACCAATTTGAACTGCCCATTGGCTATCCCAACTTAGCATCACCTTTAGGGTTTCTGCACAAACTGCAATCTATACCCCCTAAAAAATACTTGGCTTTTCATCTAGATACACTCCACGATAAACCAAATCCATACTCAATATTATTCCTTAATCCCAAAGGTTCCAAACTTTTACACAGCATCACATCAACAGTGCACCATACTCGGATTGGCCTTAACATTGTTAGACTTACTCCTAGCTTCCCAAAACCGGTCTTTAGGCTTTACCACTATCCTTCCTTCTCATGTTTGTTTTAAACTTAAAAGTTGCTCATCTTTTTCTTTTAATTCTCCTCTATCTACCTACTAGTCAACCAAGATATGCTTAAGATTAGGGTAACCTAGGCTGCCTTAAGCTGTCCAAACCCTATTCCAATCTCTATACCTTAGTATTTCCCAGCTTATCCTTCCTCCCACACTCTCAAATACTGATCTAAACACTCAGCTACACCTTGAGAGTTCTATTTGGAGAAAATACCAATGAAGTTACCTCTCAATATACTAGGCATACCACTAGAATACTCACAGCTTCCACATGCACTCAATTTTAACCCTTTTGGACTCTTCCAATCTTATATCTTACCTAAGGAATTACTATCATACCTAGAGAGACCTAAGCAACCAATCCTACCTTACCTTTCCCTCTAGCCTCTTATCCCTTAGCTACACTATAAGATCACTTTTCCCTTAGTTTCCACATGGATAATTAGCTGTTCATGATACCTATTTGATCCAAAGTTAAGCTTTTATGAGCTAAGCTGTCATACCTGATGGCCATTTGCCTAGCCTTTCTCCTTAGGCTTTCCCATCTGCAACATTTCCTTAACTTACAAATAGACACTTACATAACACTCCACCATTTAACCTAAGGGATCTTCCATTTAAGTCCAGGTTTCATTTCTCCCCAAATTTACATGGCTCCATGCCATTCATTTGGACAAGAGTGCATCACCTCTTCTTATACAAGAGGTTCCATTTTTCAACCTATTCCTTAGCACTCAAACCAGAGCATAAGTATCTTAAACCCAACTCTTTCCATATTTCACTGGTACTTTCTTGTGGTTCTATCTATTCTTCATCCTAGGCAACACTCTAAACCTTCTACTCCCTTGCTCATTATCAGCTTGATGATTCTATTTCCCTTTTCTTGCTTAGTCTAGACTTTGATCGACAATGGCTTCACCATACAAGATAACACTTGCACACACCATTTCTCCTCACTGCTCACAAGGACCCTCACTGTAAGAGTCAAAGCTATTTTAAACACTAGCTTCCTCCCTCTCACAATCCAGCCCAAGTTTACACAATGAGTATGACCACAAATTTTTCCAGATTCCCTATTGCTATACCCTGGTCCATAGGCTAGTTTTGGACATTCCCAAAGGATTATATATGCTGTTTTATTTTTCTAGCATCCCAGATTCCATCCCTTGCTCTTAGCATCAGTTAATTTTATGTCCTATTGGTAGAGTTTTCCCACATAGGTAAGAACCCTAACTTTAGAAGTCCTAAGCATACCTATTTCACAACTCTAAACCACGTAACCTTTCACACCAGAAGCAATTCTAGCAAGCTCGTATACGCTTGGGAATTCTTAGGGACACACCATCTCCACTAGGTTCACTTCACCTAGCTCCACCATGAGACAAGGCCTAGGTAGGTTCCCCCTAGATCCTAGAAACTGATCTCTAATGGGCTTTTGACATATACAAGGTCTGTTTTGGAGACTTCTACATTTGGTAAACCTTACCAAACTACATGGTTCCTATTCCCTTATACTTGTAAACTTTTCCCTCCCCTAATATGTAAGAAATGATAACAGAAACGAGAGAAAAGAAAGAAGAATAATGCCTCGGTCTTGTATTAATGAATAACCAACATAACCAGCTGATATATATATATATACTCAGCTGATAGAGAAGGCTCTAAGCCTTAACAGCAAATTAAGCTACAATAAGCTAACAGAACAAACAACTTAAACTGATACAAAACAGAAAACAGAAATGTATGCTATCTGTTATCACTTTCTTCAACATTTCCCGTCAGTTTAGACCTCCCTTCAGACTTGAAATTCCTTTGTTTCTTTATAGCAACAGTATTGCCAATCAGCTGTGACTTTATAGGAGAAAACTACAAACCAATTTTGTTACACAAAAACTGCAATCGATCACGAGGCAAACTCTTAGTAAAGATATCAGCAACCTGATAAAAAGTGGGCACATATCTAATCTCAACCACACCTTTTTCAACCTTCTCCCGCACAAAATGCACATCTATTTCTATATGCTTAGTGCGGGAATGGAACACCGGATTCTCTGCTATGCTTTTAGCAGCCATATTATCACACCACAAAATAGGAGTATGAGATGTAGAGTACCCCAACTCAGAGAACAAAGATTTTAACCACAGAATTTCAGTAACTCCTTGAGCCAATGCTCGATATTCAGCTTCCCCAACCGAACGAGCCACAACTAATTGCTTTCTAGAACTCCAAGCTATCAAATTAGAACCAAGAAACACACAAACACCACTTGTCGACCTTCGTGTAAGCTGACATCCAGCATGATCAACATCTGTAAACACAGTCAAAGAAAGACCATGTAGCATAGGCCGGAAAACCAGCCCCAAACCAATTGTACTCTTAAGATATCGAAGAAGTCGTTTGCAAGCTAACCAGTGCTCCATTTTAGGAGATGAGAGGAACTGACTAAGCTTGTTTACCACAGAGGAAATATCAGGTCTAGTATTTGTGAAATATTGAAGAGATCCAATTATAGTCCGGTAAAGGGTAGGATCTGAAAATGGTTCTCCCTTGTCAGTAAAAACAAAACCAGATATCAGAGGTGTATCACATGGCTTACAATCTTGCATAGAAGCTTTCTTCAAGAGATCTAAAACATACTTTGATTGTGAAAGATACAAACCATCAACAGTTCTATGAGCTTCAAAACCTAGGAAATAACTGACAGAACCCAAAGTTTTGAGAGCAAAATGATCATCTAGATCCTGAATACATTTCTGTAAGACAACAGGATTGGATCCGGTGATTAATATGTCATCAACATACACGAAAAGAAATAAAACTGCTGTGTCAGTCCGTTTAATGAAAAGTGATGCATCTGATACTGCTCTAGAAAACCCCCAACCTTGCAACGCAGATTTCAACCTAAGATACCAAGCTCTAGGTGCTTGTTTTAATCCATACAAAGATTTCTTCAGTTTACAAACATGAGAAGGAAAATTAGAGTCAACAAAGCCAGCTGGTTAAGTCATATAAACATCCTCTATTAGTTCTCCATTCAAAAAGGCATTATTTATATCTACTTGCTGAATATCCCAACCAAAGTGGACTGCCAAGGAGAACAAAATTCTAATTGTAGGAGCTTTAACAACTGGACTGAATGTCTCCAAATAATCCATTCCAGGAGTTTGGAGGAAACCTTTTGCAACCAAACGAGCCTTGTGTTTTAGAATGGATCCATCAGCTTTGTATTTTGTCTGAAACACCCATTTATAGCCAATTAAATTCATATCTTGAGAAGCTGGTACCAATTCTCAGGTATTATTGCGTTGAAGAGCAAAAGACTCTTCCTCCATTGCCTGAGTCCAACAAGGATCAGAGAGAGCTTCATCAACTGAGTTAGGTTCTAGGGCACTTAGGAGGGCATGAGGAGAGGAACAAAGTTGTTTAGACTTAGAACGAGTAATCATAGGATGAACAGAAGGTAGAGGTACAGATTTAGGACGAGAAGGAACAAAGTGGAGGTACCTTGTTGTGTAGCTGGAGAAACAGGTAACAAAGAAGGGGAACTAGAATTTTCCAATGGTGAAGCTGGAAAATCTGTTTGAGTGACAGGAGAAGCAGGCATTGAAGACTGTGCTACCCGAGAATTCTTAGAACGAAAAGAAGGAAGAGAATGAAATATAGCAGTAGAGGGACACAAAGGAGAAGGTTGAATAGGCTTATTCATGGATGGTACAAACAAGTTTGGATAAGGAAAATCAGTAGGATTAAACTGAACATGTCGAGATATATAAATCCTACCCGAAGGATGCAAACACTTATATCCGGCATGAATTGAACTATATCCAATGAAGACACACTTAGCTGAGTGCAAGTCAAACTTATGTCGATTGTAAGGCCTTAAGTAGGGAAAACAGGAACAACCAAAAGGTTGGAGATGCATGTAGTTGGGTTCTTTGTGAAAAAGTAATTCAAATGGAGATTTTAGCTTCAAAGGAACTGAGGGCAGAAGATTAATGGTATAAACAACTACTTGAAAGGCTTCTGCCCAGAATTTAAGAGGCATATGAGCATGAGAGAGAAGAGTAAGTCACATTTCAGCAATATGTCTATGTTTTCTTTCAGCAACACCATTTTGTTGGTGTGTATAGGGACATGTAAACCGAGGTTGTATACCACATGACTGAAGATAAGGCAACAAAACTTTAAATTCTCCACCATTGTCAGTTTGAAGGTTTTTGAGTTTGAAGTTATATTGCATCTCAGCTAATTTGTGAAAGGCAGTAAATGTGGAAAGAACATCAAATTTCAACTTGAGGGGATACAACCAAGAATAACGTGAATAAGCATCAACTAGGATCAGATAGTATCTAAATCCTTGAGTAGAGAGAATAGGTGCCGGACCCCATACATCAGCATACACTAATTCTAAGGGATGTGTTGCTGTTATTGGACAAGAAGAAAATGGTAACTGATGTAGCTTACCAAGTTTACAAGAATCACAAAATGCTAAATCTGAGTTTGAGCAAGAAACTCGAATCTTATTTAAAACATGTTTCAGTACATGAAAAGCAAGGTGTCCCAACTTGGCATGCCACTGCTGAACAACATTCTTTGAATTAATAGAAACAACATTAACATTGTTGGACAACAGATCAGGAACAAGTTGACTCTGTCGATTACATTTAGGAGAAACAGAATGATGCATAACAGCAACACTTGAAGACTTGGAAGACTGCGATGAAACAGCATGATTGGACTCAGCTGGATCAAAAGCTGAGGTCAACCGATACAAACCATCCTTAAGTAGTCCTCGGAGTAGCACTAGTCCTGAATCCTTGTCCTTAATCACACAAGAAGTAGAGTTAAACTCAGCAACAACATTATTGTCTTTGGTTAACTGAGAGACACTAAGAAGACTTTTGTTCATATGTGGAACATGAAGAACATTAGGCAAACCAAGGATTGAAACAGGTTTAGTGTGAGTGTAAAGATTGCTATGACCAATATTAGATATAGACAATTTCTTACCATCACCAACGGCTACTTTGTCAGTGCCCTGATATGGAGAATGAATTGATTGGTTGTTGAGGCTGGTAGTGATATGGTTAGTTGCTCCAGAATCAACAAACCATGGAACTTCTCCACGAGAGGAAGAAGGTACAGATTGAGTTTCAAAATTTTGTCCATACGGTGACATAGAGCCTACCTCAGTCATGTAAGCCTCACTGAACTCATTAGGACCAGTTAGGAAAGCTTGATAATCATTCTGAAACTGATTAGATTGCTAAAATTGATTGTTAAACTTGGAAGCATTTTGATTCTGAAGAAAGATTCGCTGAAAATTTCTATCAAAACGATGATAACACTTATCAACTAAATGGCCAGGTTTGCCACAGAGTTGACAGTATATGCGTCTACCACTAGACCTGCCACCACGGCCACGACCTCCTCTATTCACATAACCACTTCCTCGAGGAGTAAAACTACCTCTATTATTAGAAAATCTATCACCAGACTTCGATCCGTAGGTTGCAACATTAACATTCATTGAGCTACTCATATCAGAGTTAACAGCAGACAAAACAGACTGATTTTTAGCAGTTAAATGTTGCTCATGCATAAGCAAAAGATATTGAACTTTCTCAATGTTAATTTCATCCATCTGATAGGTGATTAGACTGACAACAGCTTCATAGTCATGATCCAATCCATTTAATATGAATAATAGTAAATCTTTATCACCTAGAGGTTCGCCAATGGCAGCCAAGGCATGTCCAATTGTTTTAATTTTTAGAATGTAGTCATTAATGGACAGAGAGTCTTTCTTTACCGATCGCAGTTGTTGTTTCAACTGGAAAGATTTTGCAACGGTTTGTTGAGAATATAAATTCTCAAGAGACAGTCATACCTTCAATGAAGACTCGCAGTGGATTACCTACGCAAGCACTTCCTAATCAATTGTCGAGAACAGCCATCCAAGAAGTAGCTAATCCGATTTGATCCAGTTCATATAGTCGGGATTGAGAACCGATGCATCTGAACCTTCTCCAATTGGATTCAACTCAGAGTTTAAGTTTGAATCTGGAGTAGGAAGATATTTAGGAGGAGGAGGACGTTTGTTGAGAAATTCTGACAAATCATACGCCCTAACCGTACCAAGAACTTGTGCCTTCCAGAACAAGTAGTTGCTCGTTCCTAGCGTTATCGGACTGTAATTAAGAGCTTTGGTAACTGCAGAAAAATTGAGTTGCGAATTTGAAAGAAAAGATGTAGAAGACCGAGGAAGAGAGGAGGCGCTGCAATTCGGATCGGTAGCCATAACCAGTGGCTCTGATACCATGTAAGAAATGATAACAGAAACGAGAGAAAAGAAAGAAGAATAATGCCTCAGTCTTGTATTAATGAATAACCAACATAACCAGTTGATATATATATATATATATATATATATATACTCAGCTGATAGAGAAGGCTCTAAGCCTTAACAACAAATTAAGCTACAATAAGCTAACAGAACAAACAACTTAAACTGATACAAAACAGAAAACAGAAATGTATGCTATCTGTTATCACTTTCTTCAACATAATATCCCTAGCCTTAGATACCTTTTCTTAGTCCTTGCTCAACATGTGAGCTATCCTCAACAAATGACACCGCCTAACTTATCCTAGGCTATCCTTAGTGGCTGCAACTTATCCACACAAAAAAAAAAAAAAAAAGAAATGCAAGCCTGCACCACATAACCTCCATTCTTGAGGGTTGCTACCATCTCTCTAAGAGATCCTTGCAACTCTTAGGACTCCAATTCTCCTCTATAGGAGAATATCTTTTTCTGTCTGATTCTCTCAAGGACATTAGGCTTCATTTTACAGCTTCTAAAATTTGGAACAGCTCCTCCATGCATCCCAATTTCTTCCATCTCCAATTCCCTTGACCTTAATTTGTTGCCTAGACAAACCATTTCCCCCTCCACCATGTCCCTATGGGTAAATACCCATTTCTTATGAGAAGTACACCCTGTGCTACTTTTCTGCATACTTAGGAAAACTATAAGACATCCGCACTCTCATAGCCAAAACCAGACATGGTGTTTGAACATTCGGGGCTGGTATTTTCTTGGGGTTCTTTCTTCCTCTTTGGGCAGTCCTTCTTCATATGCCCTTCTTTATGGCAATGAAAGCATTTAACCACTCTCTTGCCACTCCTAGACTTAGAATGAGACCTACCATTTAACCTAGGGTCTCTTTTTCCTGTTCTAGAGTTCATTGCCAAAGCTTCTATGACATATTTTTGGGAGTCTACCTTGTGTTGTAAATCCTTGGAATTCAAAGCTCCTATCACATCATCTAGGGTCAACTTATCTTTTCCATGTTTCAATATATCCACAAAGGTCTCATAGAACTTAGGAAGAGAGTGCAATAAGACTAATGCCTTATCCTCATCTTCATACCTAATATTTATATTCTCAAGATCCCAACACAGTTTATTAAAATTGTCCATATGGTCTTGCAACTTTTGACCCTTAATCATCTTGAAAGAAAAAAATTGTGTTTTCAAGTACAGCTGGTTAGAGAGGGTTTTAGTCATGTAGAGTGCATCTAACCTGTTCCAAAGCTCCTCCTCGATTGTCATCTTTGACACCTTCCGCAAAACTGTCTCTTAGGCTTAGAATAAAGGTTTTAAAGGCTCTTTTGTTGGTTTTTATCCTCCTATCCCTGATTTCCTTTTTCTGGACTTCAGTTAGGGTTTTGGGCATAGGTTTTTCGGCCTCTAGGGCATCCTTCAGTCCAAGATTTCCCAAAAGGGCTCTCATCTTCATCTTTCATAGGCCAAATTTGTTTTTTCCATCAAATTTCTCTACATCATACATTGCGACAGAGGCTATAGAAGCCATTCCAATGGGTATGTGATGAAATTCTAAGTTCTTGATGGTTCTTGATGAAAAGAACCGGCTTTGATACCAATTTGTTATAAATTGGGAGCCTTGGCAGCCTTTAAACACACTCAAGAAACCAATCAAACACCCCTCAACACACTCACAACTCACCGGCCAATACACCACAACATAAACATATAATAAAGAACATAAATTAATAAAGAACAGAACAAGAAATGAAACACACAAACTACATGAGGAAACAATCAAATCCTTGCTACCATTGCCCTACATACGTTACACCTACCACATTGTAATATGACTAAATACTCTCTTTTCTTGTGCAAGAAATATAGAAGCTGATTCATCAATTGGTATAAATGGGCTTGCCCTAATATGATGGCCACACCTAACTTGCCAAACAATGCCCTCTTATTGTTTTGAAACCAATCATTACTGCTCTATTCAACCAAATTATTCACATTTTTCTCCCTTCCTTTCCTCTTTTAGCATGCATGTATGAACAAAATGGGGAAAGTAATTTGTATTATGGTACCACAAGTTTTACATATGGAAGCAAATTAAATTTCATACCTAAAATCCAAAGAGAAAATCAAATAGAAAATTTTATGTGGCTTGAAAGTTTGGGTTGGGCAGTAGTATTTTCTCTCTGTTGGAAGTGGACAAATATTAACTGTTCAGAACACGATAGTTTTTTGCATAATCAAGGTTCCATTGTAACTTTAATGGATAAATAAGAAGATGAAACTAAGCAGCAATTCTGTCTATTTTTTCAGCAATAATTTTTTGAAGTGATGGTTGAATAGGTTTCTCAGTGGAAATGATCAAGCTGTTTCAAAGCCTCATAATGTTGTTCATGGTTCACACTGATTCATTAGTTTCCACTTGCCACAATATTTTGGGATGGGTTGCTTTGATTGCTCAAAAATCAAACTTTAGTTTTCTGTTTATATGATATGTTTGATAAGGATCTGTGATACATTTTGATGGGAAAACATGTTGGGATCATTTGCTTATGTAGCATATTTTCATATGGATGGATATATCCCATTATCTATGTACAATACATGTCTGTCAAGAGATCTGTCTATTATCCCTATCTTTCTATCCTGCGATGTGGCCTTACTTCTTTTCTTTGTATTAGTGTCTTAACTCCCTATTTCAATGAAGACGTCCTTTATTCTGAGGAGGAATTTAGGCGGGAAAATGAGGATGGAATTACAACTCTGTTTTACCTTCAAAAGATATATCCTGGTGAGTTTCCAGCTGGTTGTCGCTGTGGTGGTTCTTCATCTGTCAAAGATACAATATAATTGATTTTTTTTTCCTGCAAATTAGAGGAATGGGACAACTTTGAAAAGCGCATAAATAGTCCAGAATATCAAAATTGTACTGATAAATACAAGATGGAATTACTTCGGCAATGGGTGTCTTACAGAGGGCAGACACTTTCTAGAACAGGTTTGGATCCCAATCTTGCAGCCTATATGAGTTCAGAAGGGTTGATGGCTTGTAGTCACGTTTTTAGTGTTTCTCTCTCTATCAGTCAGGGGAATGATGTACTACAGGCAGGCTCTTGAGCTTCAGCACTTTCTGGACTCTGATGAAGACAGTGGTTAGTGTTTTTTTTTCCCACAAAAAATGTGTTGGGTTTTTGCATTACTCTTTCATTACTCAAAATCCAATTTCTTCCAATTTAACATGACTGCTGGCAAGTGTATGTCAAATCATAAACTATTGTTGTTTTCCTCACAGCTATTTTGAGTGGCTACCGGACCATTGACACAGAAAATATGGTTAATAAAACTATCTTGGAACAAGCAAAAGCTTTGGCAGATCTGAAGTTCACATATGTTGTATCTTGTCAGATCTATGGTGCTCAGAAAAAATCTGGTGATCCTCGAGACAGAAGTTGTTACGCTAACATTCTAAATCTCATGTTAACGTACGTTATCTTTCTAAAATCAGTTTTTAGCAGATGCAGATTGAGCCAATTGTTTGTTTATGTTCTTACCTGTATATGAATTCTCCAGGTATCCATCTTTACGTGTTGCTCATATAGATGTGCGAGAAGAAACTGATAATGGAAAATCTGAGAAGGTTTATTACTCTGTTCTCCTCAAGGGTGGGGACAAGTATGATGAGGTATGAAGTATAACTACTAAAAAAGTGCAGCATTCTGGCTAAATGTTCCTTAAGATTTTTGAAATTATGTTAATGTTATACATAATCTAAATGATGTCTAAGTAGCCTTTTGTCCTGCAATTGTAGGAAATATACCGTATCAAGCTTCCAGGTCGTCCAACTGACATTGGAGAAGGCAAGCCTGAGAATCAAAATCATGCCATAATTTTCACTCGTGGAGAAGCTCTACAGACCATAGACATGAATCAGGTAAAGGTAACTTTGTGTCCTCCATGTAATAACACATGTCCAACTCACTGACTTGTATCTTCAGGATAACTACCTTGAAGAAGCTTTCAAAATGAGGAATGTGTTGGAGGAACTTTTGAAAAGCCATCATGGTCAGCGAAGACCAACAATATTGGGTCTAAGGGAGCATATTTTTACTGGAAGGTTGGGCTCTGCGCATCAGTATATTAAACTAGTTTTGATGATTTATTGTAGGGTTGAATAAATCAGCAAGCTGAGAAACACTGTTCACAATAATGTTAATGTTATACATACACTTATCTGTTTGTTTTGACTCACAGTGTTTCGTCACTTGCCTGGTTCATGTCAAATCAGGAGACTAGTTTTGTGACCATTGGCCAGAGAATGTTAGCAAATCCTCTAAGGTAGAGCTCCCTCCTTTTTGAAATGCATGCACATGTAAAAACTCCTGTGTATATTCATATTGCTGCTGTGATAAGTTTAATCTGACTTGATTAGTATTTCTTTTTCAAGTCCATTTTGTTTGCTACATTTGTACTATTGCTCCCCTTGTTGTTTGCTCTTATTATTGGAGAGGAATATGGAGATTCATGCAGCAAGATTCTAGATAGCAAGCTGATATTTGGCTTATTAACCTGGAGTTGGACCCTGGCAGAAAGTATTTGTACTTCTAAAGCTTAAAGATAGACATTTTATAATGGTGGTACTTTCAAATTTAACATCTTCTCTATCCCAAAAAGAGCACTCTTATTTTTTTCCCTTAAAAACATTCTATTAGGAGATGCAATAGTACCATTCAATATTAGTTTCAAAACCACAAATTGTTTTAGAGAAAATATTTCATGTCTTAAAAATTTGTTTGGATGCCAAAGAAAATAAAGGAGTTGCATTGAGGAATCAGGATCTTAGAGACCCTGAGTGCAGGATAAGGAGTGAACCTGTGCAAATCAAGCTGTGTGCATAACGTAAATGTACTTTTAATTTATTCCATACCGAAAGGACATAAGTCATTTAATAAAACTATAATTTAGAAAGGTTAATGTATGGGCCCTTATATTCAATTGCCATCCACAACTCAAGAAAAGGTTTAGTGTTGAAGTGGACAATATTGAATAAGCTAATATTCTCTATGGACAGTTCTGAGTTGGTTTATGTATTACAAAGCCTCTAGGACTGAGAGTTCATGTAAGAGTTCTGAAAGTTTGAAGGATAGTTAAAAGGTAATAAAGGGTGAGATGATTTTGATTTCAAAATGTTGCTATTTCTAGATTTCTAACAGATAGGCATTGGAATTGTTAAATCTGCAAGGATTTATGTGATTTAGCTGTTAATTTGAGGCCAATGATGCAAGAAATGGTTGGGTTGGACTTAGGACATAGTTGGCTGAGATTTGGGGATACTTTGGGAATGCTCTGAGCTTTATTTCATTTTGTGTGGAAAGCTGCTAGGGAAGAATAGAAGAGATGTCTGATATTGGGGCTAATGAGTGTTGGGATCTTATTCTTATTCTTCAAGGCAAATCATAGTTCAATGTTAGTAGGTCTATACTTATTCTTCATGAAAAATCTATAGTTCAATGTTAGTAGGTCTATATTGTGAATGTAAATCAAATGGTACAATGTATATTGAAAACTTGCTTGGTGGCCAAGAGCTATAATCAGATGTGTCAGTTGGATTAACTTCTCACCAGTGACCAAACTTTCATCTGGTTGTCTTGTGATTTCTCCAAATATTGTGTTTCATTGGCTTCTTTATCAACTTGATGTAAAGAATGCCTTCTCTCATGACAATTGTAGAGATGAAGTCTATAACAAGCAACTATTGGGGTTTGTTGCTTGCGTAGTGGACGAGGCTTCTTGCTTTGTGATGATCAGGGGAGAGTTGTCTTTATATGCAACTTTACTTTCTTTCCAAAGAGGTTTCCATAAATTGAATCCGTCACCTTCCTTCCAATCACAAAGGAGAAACCTTATTATTGCTACTGAAGCTTATCTTCCTCAAGTCTGCAAATTGAAAAGAAAAATCCTTGTTATGGAATTAAGTAGTCTCCTTGAATTTGATTTGGCAGACTTAGTGATAATGTGATGAAGTTTGGTCTTTAGAGATTTGGTGATTATTCTATCTTCTGTCATCATTCCACATGCTATAGAATGTAGTTACTTGTGTATATTGCTCTTTGCGATTACAGATGATGAAACTAAAGACATAATAAAGGTAAAGTTATTTGTAGATCCGCAGTTTCACACTAAGGATCTAGGACCCTTAAAAGTATTTCTTTGTTCTTGAAATTGCTAGATTCTGCCTTGTCATTGCTCATTCTTAATACAAATATGTACTGATTTTAGGGACCTTAGGATCCAACCCTGTTGATACTCCTAAGAATACAATTTTTTGTAGATAAAAGTGATATGGAGATATTGAAGGCTAGTCAAGAAGTTGGACTATTTGACTCCCATCATACTCGATATACTTTTGCCTTAATTGTTGTTAGATAATTCCTAGGTTTACAATATAGAAGTTATGGGTGTGAATAAGCCAAATCTTGAAGTATCTAAAGGGTGCACCTGGAGATGGTCTGTTGTATCAAGATTATGGTTATACATAGATTCATGGATACACAGATGTAAATTCAGTAGGTTCCCATTCGGCAAATGGTCCACTACAGGCATTCTATTTTTGTTAAGATATCTTAGTGTCTTAAAAGAGCAAGGAGCATACATTGATAGCTTGGCTAGTATTAAATTTGACTACAGAGGTATGGTACATATGATGTGATTTGGTCTGGTTAAAACATATTTTAGAAGGGCTAAAGGTTCAACATCACAATTTATGGAGTTAGTGTGTGATTATCAGGCAAGGGACAGTCCACATTACTTTTTTTTGTGTGTGCTGATAGATGGTTTAAATTTTATTAGATTAAGTTAAAGAGGACCATTACAGACCAGAACAAAACCAAAACTAACTTCCAGACGGGACCAAAAGTCTACCAACAACTATAACCAAACGCATCCTAACCAACCCCCAAAAAGAGCGGGAGAACATGTTACTTCCAATCCTGTTTCCACAAAAAGGAAAAACACATTGAGATTAATTGTCACTTCATTTGAAATGTCATCAAGGCACTCAGTTCAAATCTAAATGTTAGCTTGGAGATTGTCTCCCAAAGCCTTGGAGAGAGCTAGAGTGAGCTTTATTTGTAACAAGATTGGAACATGACCTATATGCTCAAATTAGGGCAAGTCTTAAAAGTACATTTATGTCCTTATATAAATAATATAGAGGTATAATCATAAGTTGTTACATATGCTATGTTCAGTGTAAATACAAATAGAGGCAGCCCCAGGTGGTTGTCATGCATTCTCCCAATCTGTCTAAACTATACAAACTTTATAGAAGCCACTAGAAAGAATGCCCTTCGTAGTCTTACGGTGCTTTAGTTAAGGTAACATTCTAACAATTGAAAGACTAGCTCTAACACTCCTTTCAAAAGCCTGAGTCTTTTTTTTTTTTCTCAAAGAAGGTTTAATTTTATTAAATTAAATTAAAAATAGAAGACCATAAACCCAAGACACCAAAACTAGCTCCAATATGGGACAGAAAAACCGTAAAAGGTCCATCAACAACTACTGCCAAACACATCCCGACAAAACCCAAATAGAGTAGCATAAACCTCAAACTAGAAAAGGAAATGAGGCTCTTAACCATGATGCTTTCAAAATAAAAAAACCACCAAATACCAACAATTACAAGCCTGAGTCTTTTGTGGCTTTTACCTACCCTTTTAACAAATAGAGGACAAATCTTGTATGACATCCAAATTTGCAGAGGATGGAAATGTTTAAATGTTGATTAAGAAGTTAGTGGGGAGAAAATATTAACAACAAATAAGCATTAGGGAGATCTATTGGAGATGACTATTTTTTTAGTTATTGTGCAAGGGTGATGACTGCTCAGGGAGTTGATAGTTTAAGAGATAAAAGAAGGGAAGTAACACAAAAGGGGAAACATAAAAGATAGAGTTAAACCTCCTAACATTCTTGTTATGATTTGCATTAGTTAGCATTCAAATTATCAGGAGAGGATTTAAATGTAGTTAGAAATAATTTTGCCTTTATATTTTATGAGTTTAAAATGTAACAGAACTAACTCTTATAAGTTACTTTCAGGCGGTCCTTTTTTTATTTCTGGTATTTGCATTTAAGTCCCTGTTGTAACCGCCTCTATCTCTTATAAATAGAGGCGGATAGGTTCTCAGAATAGCATTCATTCAGTCATTCTTTTCTGATTATCTTGCACGGTCTCTAGAGAATTAAGAGAGAGCTTCACTCAATCCTTGTATTCTCGGGAGGGAAGGCTATTATTCATGGCCAAGAGTGTGCAATAGGGAGTGTTGTATCCTATTGCTTTCTAGTGGATTCTGTAAAGTTTCAGTAGTCTGGATGTAGGGCAATTTATGCCTGAACCAGGATAAGTTTCTTGCCTTTTTTGCTTTCTGTTAATGTTTTGATTCAATCTATTTCAATTTCTAGTGATTGCGAATTGGTTGTGAGAAGTGAGGTTTCTTGTGTGATAATTGGTCCTATAGTCAATAATTTGGTATTAGAGCTTAGGATCACAAACAATCACTTTCAAGATTCATCTAAGAACCCTTAGAACAGTCTTAGAAACCTAAGGAAATGGCTCTGTCCGGATCTGCATCAAGGTACGATATAGAAAAGTTTAATGGTTCAAATGATTTTTCTTTATGGAAAATAAAAATGCAAGCCCTCCTCGGTAATCTTGGATTAAAGGAGCCTCTAAAAGAGGAATCAAAGGATAAAGAAAAAGTAGGGGATGGGGCTAAGACGCTCTCGGCAAAATAGAGATCAGATATGGAGGAGAAAGTATTTAATACTCTGATTCTCAGTTTAGGAGATAAGATATTAAGGGAAGTATCTAAGATGACTACAGCCTTAGAAATTTGAAAAAAAATTGGATAGTCTCTATCTAACAAAAACTTTGTCAAGACGATTATATTTGAAGACAATTCTTTACATTTAAGATGAAAAAAAATCAAAAGTTACAAGATCATATGGATGATTTCATTTAGAAAACATCACTGTTAAGTATGATGATAAAGATAGGGCATTAGTTTTATTGCACTTTTTGCCTCGGACATATGAGCACTTTGTTGATATTTTGCAACATGGCAGGGATAAACTATCTTTAGAAGATGTAATTGGAGCTGTAAATTCATAAGACTTGAGGTATAACCAGGAAGAAAAATCCTCCAGTGGTGATGTATTGACTGCTAGGTCTAGGAGTTCCAAGAAGGATCAAAAAGGAAAAAGTAAATCTAGACCTAAGTCAAGAAATGGAAGGAATCCTGTTAAATGTTATCATTGCTAAGACAAAGGGCATTTTAAAAGAAATTGTTCCAAGAGAAAGAAAGATTTCAAGGATAAGAATGTCTCAAATGGTGGAGCATCAGTTTGTGAGTTTGGGTATGATAGTTCTGATGCACTAGTAGCGTGTGAGAACTCAGTGAAGGAAATGTGGATTATGGATTCCGGTTGTTCCTTCCACATGACACCCAATACACACTGGTCAGAGAATTACCAGGCTACTGATGAGGGCAAAGTCCTTTTAGGAAATGATTATGAGTGTAAGGTCCTAGGAATAGGAGATGTAAGGCTTAAGATACATGTCAATACCTATAGGACCCTTCAAGTTGTAAGACACATTCCTGAATTAAAAAGAAACCTAATTTCTCTTGGTGAATTAACTAAGCATGGCTATAGTTTTAAGGGAGAGGGAGATACACTTAAGGTATCCAAATAATCCCTAGTGTGCATGAAGGTCAGCCAGCAGAATGGGATATATGCAAGATTATGGATTATGGAAATGTGGATTATGGATTCCAGTTGTACCTTAGTGGCCTTTCCATATATACAAGATTCACACTTATCTAAGCCTGCCACTTGGACTCCTTTCAACATCCCTTGTTTGGCTAATTCTTTAAGGCCAAGCTCACTTATATGAGCCATCCTAAGGTGCCACAATCTTGATATTGTGGCTACCTTATCACCTGCCACTGCTACTTCCCCATTTAATGCAGCAGCTTGCAGAACATATATCCCATTCTACTGGCTGGCCTACATACACACTAGGGATCCTTTGGATACCCCAAGTGTATCTCCCTCTCCCTTAAAACTATAGCTATGCCTAGTTAATTCACCAAGAGAGATTAAGTTTCTTTTTAATTCAGGAATGTGTCTTACAGCTTGAAGGGTCCTATAAGTATTGTCATGCATCTTAAGCCTTACATCTCCTATTCCTAGGACCTTGCACTCATAATCATTTCCTAGAAGGACCTTGCCCCCATCAATAGCTTGGTAATTCTCTGACTAGTGTCTATTGGGTGTCATGTGGAAGGAACAACCGGAATCCATAATCCGCATTTCCTTCACTGAGTTCTCACACACTGCTAGTGCATCAAAACTATCATACCCAAACTCACAAACTGATACTCCACCATCCGAGACATTCTTATCCTTGAAATCTTTCTTTCTCTTTGGATAGTTTCTTTTAAAATGCCCTTCGTCTTGGCAATGATAACATTTAACATGATTCCTTCCATTTCTTGACTTAGATCTAGATTTACTTTTTCCTTTTTGATCCTTCTTAGAACTCCTAGACCTAGCAGTCAATATATCACCACTGGAGGATTTTTCTTCCTGGTTATACCTCAAGTGTTTTGAATTTAGAGCTCTAATTATATCTTCTAAAGACAATTTATCCCTGCCGTGTTGCAGAACATCAACAAAGTGCTCATATGTTCGAGACAAAGAGTGCAATAAAACTAATGCCCTATCTTCATCATCATACTTAACAGTGATTTTTTCTAAGTCTAGGCAAAGTTTATTGAAATCATCTATATGATCTTGCAACTATTGATTTTCTTTCATCTTAAATGTAAAGAATTGTCTTCAAATATAACCGTCTTAACAAAGTTTTTGTTAGATAGAGACTATCCAATTTTTCCAGATTTCTAAGGCTGTAGTCATCTTAGATACTTCCTTCCCTTAATACCTTATCTCCTAAATTGAGAATCAAAGTATTAAATGTTTTCTCCTCTATATCCGCTCTTTGTTCTGCCAAGGGCGTCTTAGCCCCTTCCCCTTCTTTTTCTTTATCCTTTGATTCCTCTTTTAGCACCTCCTTTAATCCAAGATTATCGAGGAGGGCCTGCATTTTTATTTTCCATAAAGAAAAATCATTTGAACCATTAAAATTTTCTATATCATACCTTGATGCAGATCCGGACAGAGCCATTTCCTTCGGTTTCTAAGACTGTTCTAAGGGTTCTTGGATGAATCTTGAAAGTGATTGTGTGTGATCCTAAGCTTTGTGTAACATCCCGCATCAAGCGATAGAAAGGAGCGAAACAACTTACCCTGATGGGCCTACATGAACTTCCGGGGGACCCATTCTTGAGCTTCCCCAGTTCAAGCACGCTTAACTCGGGAGTTCTTTGCCTACATTTAGTCCATCCAGTTAGTGTTATTTTCTTTCTTACATTATCCTCTATATATACTAATTTTTTTGGGCTCTCCGAGTATTACACTTTGATACTAAATTGTTGATTATATGATCGATTATCACACAAGAAACCTCACTTCTCACAACCAATTCACAATCACTAGAAACTGAAATAGACTAACAGATATTTAGAGTGAATTAAAACATTAACAGAAAGTAAAAGAGACAAGAAACTTATCATAGTTCAGGCATAAATTACCCTACATCCAAACTACCGAAGCTTGACAGAATCCACTAGAAAACAATAGGATACAACACTCCCTCTCGCACACTCTTGGCTACGAACATAGCCTTCCCTCCTAAGAATACAAGGACAGAGCAAAGCTCTCTCTTAATTCTCTAGAGACCGTGCAAGATAATTAGAAAAGAATGACTAAATGAATGCCTATTCTGACAACCTATCCGCCTCTATTTATAAGAGATAGAGGCGGTTACAACAAGGACTTAAATGCAAATACCAGAGATAAAAAAAGGGACTGCCAGAAACTAACTTATAAGAGTTAGTTCCATTACATTTTAAACTCATAAAATATAAAAGGCAAAATTATTTCTAACTACGTTTAAATCCTCTCCCGATAATTTGAATGCTAACTAATGCAAACCATAACAATTCTTTTATTCACTTTCTTTTTCAGCTGGAAGATCCATACTTTGATCGTGAGACATAACTTAGAAATGAACACCCTATTTTTTCAAAATTAATTTGTCTAAATCTGCAAATATTCCATTGGGGCATAATGTTATGATTAGTCTTTGTATAGGTTTGAGTGACAGTATTCTGTTTCTTGCTCTTTTTGTTCGTTGCAATGGCTTTTATATTTTATTTAATCAAATACAATGATGTTGAAGAGATAGAAATCTTAAACACCATAATTTACTAATGGATCCCATAACTTTAAGAAGCATGGCATACAGCTTCAAAATGGCCATATGTTGAGTTTTGCACAGCAACCTACTTCAATGGCAAGAATTATCAGGAATATCAGTGAAAGGATATAATGGTTTGATTGCCGTTTACACTTCTTTCTTCATAATAGGGTTTGCGCTTTTCAAAATTTAAACTAAAATTTTACCATATAATCTCCTTATAATTAAATTTTCTTAAATGATCATGTACAGATTACTGTAATTATTTTGTTTTTTTGTTTTCTTGATGGACTTATTCATTTATTTATTTCTTTTATGTTAGGATATTATACTTTGTAGATATCCTTTATCGAATTTCTTTTTTCCATGTTAGTATGTCTGTCAAATTAACCAAGATTCTTCAGTGATATCATTGTCACTTGGACTGGCTCCAATTTCCTTTTCTCCTTCTTAGTATCACTGTCAAAACAACCAAGATTTGCTTCAGTGGTATCACTGTCACTTGGACTGGCTATAAGATGAACCATTTGCAATATCTGGCTTTTGGAGTAGTTAATTATCCAATATCAAGAGAATGTTTCATTCCTGTTTACAAAAGTGATGTTGGTTGAAGAAAAAATGTCAAGGCAGAAAAACCTCTCCCCTGTTCTCCAATTCTGTTTCCCATGTCTGAATAAGAGTCATATACCCATTAAACCAACTCTCCCTTTTAGTGAAGATTGGGAACTGTCATCTTTTACTAGATAGGTCTATTGTACTAACTCCCCCATCATGGGATTAAAACCTTCTATCAATGTATTTCTAATAATTAGTTGAGTCGGAGAGGAGGATGCACAAATGATCATCTGTATTAGTAAAGAAAATAAAAGAGAATGGAATTTCTTTTTTGTTTCCTTTTACTGGGAGTTCTAATTAAGTTTGGCATGGAATTTGCAGGGTGCGCTTTCATTATGGGCATCCTGATATATTTGACAGAATCTTTCACATAACAAGGGGTGGCATTAGCAAAGCTTCCAGAATCATCAACTTGAGTGAGGACATATTTTCAGGTAACACTTCTTCAAAGGATGAGAAACTTACCAAGTCTCCTTAAAGCACATCACATCCATTGACACTCCCAACCAGAATGTTTGGCTTGAAGCTGATATTAGAGCAGTTGGGATCAGTAGGGTGACTCAGCTTTTGCCTATTGTATGGGCTGAAGGTTTCTTATAACAACAGTCCTCCCCACCCCCAAAAAAAAAATGACAAACTTGGGATGACCGCCCTTGCACAGCCCCCAATGCTTGTGCCCTCGATTACGCCAGAGGAGGTAAATCACATATGTGAGATTTTGCCTCACTACACAAGGCAAGAATCGAACTCACAACCCACTAGACTAACACCAACATATCGCTTGTCCGACCGCTCAACCTATGCCCTTGGGGCAAAAAAAAAATGACAAACTTTTAAGTTAGTTTGGTTAATGGTTTAATTTCTTCAGGTATCAATTCAACTCTACGTGGTGGATATGTAACACATCATGAATATATACAAGTAGGCAAAGGGCGTGATGTGGGAATGAACCAGATATCTCTTTTTGAGGCTAAGGTTGCAAATGGAAATGGAGAGCAGACACTTAGCCGTGATGTTTGCCGACTTGGGCGCCGGTTTGATTTCTATAGAATGTTATCATTCTACTTCACAACAGTTGGTTTTTACTTTAGTAGCATGGTATGTTAATGAAGTTAATTTTATTACATATATATATATTAATGCATACAGTCAGATGAAAGAATATCATAACCTGGGTGTGATTTTATGTGGCTATGTTCCATTCTTTATGTAAGGTCGTTTTTTGAGGGACTTTTGGTGATAGTCAACAGTCACTTAAGAAATGATTTCTGTGTTCAAATCTGGAAAATTAAGAAATATAATAATAGTAATGACAAAGTGTAAGTTACACTAGATACCCCTGTGATTAGCACTTATTCCACTTTAGGGACCTCATCTTTTTACTGTACCTATTAACAGAACTTCCAAATTGTGTCAATGACAACCTTTTGTCTAAATTCATTCCATTAGATAAATGAATTGCCATGTAGAGTAAAATAGTGACAATCCTTGCCACGTGTAAGTCTGTGTAACCCAAGTGTAAATTTCCATTTGTTTAATGTGTTGAATCTGACAAAAAGTTGAACCTGTAAGGTGTTACAATTACTGTTGAAAAATGAGGTCAGAAGCAGGACTTGGCGAAAATTGAAAGTGTAATCTTTGCAAAAACAAACTTAAACACACTGCATATGCACATAAGGGTTAGACAGGTGTTGCATCAATGCATGATCAGTATGAGTCCTTATTAGCTTACTTTATATTTAATTTTTTTTTATTTAGCTTGTCCCCTTTTTTAGTCAACTACTCATAAGATGGATCTATTAATTCTAGAATTGTCAATTAAAGTAGAAATTGCAGGTTGATTGACAGAATAATTTTGTTGTCTTATCACCCTTCCTAACACCTCACACCCCCCCCCCCCCCCCAAAAAAAAAAAAAAACACTGCAGACATAGTAGCAGCCTAGAAAATTGTCCTCCAATATTTGTTTCAAGGTGCTCTTTTTTCAGGCAATTCATGGAGAAGTTAACAGATATAATTTTAATTTTATTATTAATTTTAGTACTATTAATTGGGGCTTCGAATTCTTTTGGCCCCATTAAGTTACAATATTGACGCCCCCTGAAAATGGTTGAGGTCTATAAATAACAATCCTTTGACCTCCCCAGTTTGAAGGTGGATCTGATACTGCCAGGCTACAGGGACGTCATCTGTTCAGATAACTGTACCTTTTCTTGTGTGCACAAGAAATTATGTTTGCATTCAGCAGATGAATATATATCTAGCACTTGAATTGAATGTCTTCTTTTTTTCAGGTTACGGTGCTTACTGCCTATGTTTTTCTATATGGTCGTTTGTATTTGGTTCTGAGTGGATTAGAGAGGCGAATATTGGAGGACCCAACTATTCGTCAAAGCAAGGCCCTTGAAGAGGCTTTGGCAACCCAGTCCATCTTTCAGCTGGGGTTGCTGCTGGTGCTGCCAATGGTTATGGAAATTGGTCTTGAGAAAGGTTTTCGCACTGCCCTTGCTGATTTTGTTATTATGCAGTTGCAGCTGGCCTCTGTCTTTTTCACGTTCCAGCTTGGAACAAAAGCCCATTATTATGGCAGAACAATATTGCACGGAGGCTCTAAATACCGAGCTACTGGCCGTGGATTTGTTGTTTTCCATGCCAAGTATGCTGATAACTATAGGATGTATTCACGAAGTCACTTTGTAAAAGGGTTAGAGCTGGCTATATTGTTGGTTGTTTATGAAGTTTATGGGCATTCATATCGCAGTTCAAGCTTGTATTTGTTCGTCACTTTCTCAATGTGGTTCTTGGTCTTTTCCTGGTTGTTTGCTCCTTTTATTTTCAATCCATCCGGATTTGACTGGCAGAAAACAGTGGATGACTGGACTGACTGGAGGAGGTGGATGGGCAATCGTGGTGGTATTGGTATCTCACAGGATAAAAGTTGGGAATCCTGGTGGGATGGAGAACAGGAACACCTGAAATTCACAAATGTAAGGGGAAGGGTGTTCGAGATAATCCTTGCATGTCGCTTCTTCATTTTTCAGTATGGAATTGTCTATCACCTTGATATATCTCATGGCAATAAAGACATTCTGGTATAATTTTGTCGCCAACACAGCACTTGTTCTGTTTTAATGATTTGTCAGTTCCAGTCTTACAACTAACTAAATGTAATGTCTTGCAGGTTTATGGACTTTCTTGGGTTGTGATGGTAATAGTTCTTGTAGTCTTGAAGGTATGTTTGTTAAATCCTCAAATGGGAAGAGCAATCTTTTTTGTGTTTCAATTAAAGATTTTTGTCAATCATACATCAATCTAATAAAAATGAAAATGTACTACTTGTTTTTTATGGAGGGTACAAAGGAGCAGGGAACAGATGGGAGGTGAAGCAATACTTTCTTCCTTGTTTGGGAGAGTTTCATATTGGAACGGAAGGGTACATGATATCTTCCTGTCCCCTTTCCTACCTTTCTTTTGGGGAGTAAGGAAAGGAAAGAGAAAATGTTTATAAATACTTTATTACCTTAATATATTATGTCCCCTTCTATTTTCCATCCAAACAAAGTGAAGTTCTATCAGGCTCATTTACGTTTTATTCTTCTCCAAACAATGGGAGGATAACAAACTTTACATTACTTCTTTTATCCTTTCATTCCATTTCATTATGTACCGTTCCCTTTTCTACCCCCATCCCTCTCCCATAGGCTAAGGGGCTTGCCCACGCACATCTGGCTTATCTTTTCTTGTTTTTTTTTTTTGCTTTTACTTTTCTTCTTTTTATCCTTTTTTCCCTGTTGTTGGGTCATTCTCACTCTAGAGTTGTGTCCACTTGCATTGGATAGGTAAGATTGATTTGTTTGGCATTATTTATCTTTTCGGATGATACATTATCTTGTATGATATCATGTGTTACTCAGGAATGCATTCAATTAATTAGTTATTGAGCTTTTTTTTTCTGCTAGATAATTAGGTATGGAGCTTTTACACGTAGGGTTCGGTTTGATTAGATTTTGATGAATATTTCAGTATATTTTCAAATTCTTTGTCTTGCTTCCCCTATCTCTGAAACATTTCTGTCCAGTGATAACAAAAATGATACACCATGAGAATTGATACCTCAATCAACATCATTCTCTGATATTTGCTTGTCTGGGTAATGTGTTGCTTTCAGCTGGTATCAATGGGCAGAAGAAGGTTTGGCACTGATTTTCAGCTGATGTTCAGGATACTTAAAGCACTTCTATGCCTTGGCTTCGTGTCCGTGATGACTGTCCTATTTGTAGTATGTGGTCTCACTGTGAGGGACTTGTTTGCTGCCCTCCTTGCTTTTCTTCCCACGGGGTGGGCCTTTCTTCTGGTAAGTTCAAAGTTTTTGCAGTTTTGAGGTTTGGGCACAAATCTTCTAGGACTTTTTAACTTGTATGTAATAACCAAATATATAGCTTTCTTGCATAGAGGCCAACAACTAACTGAATTCATTTCGCATTTTTGTGTTGAAATTTGTAACACGCGAGTTGTTGTTTCTTATGTGTTTTACTGCTCTTACTTAAATCTGTACTGCTAATGGAGAAGTAATCTCATGCTTTGGTGTTGCTTGCCTTTTGAAGATCGGCCAAGCATGTAGGCCATGTCTGAAAAGCATGAGAGCCGGAATGTGGGACTCAGTGATGGAGCTGGGAAGAGCATATGAATTCGTGATGGGGTTGATAATATTCATGCCCATAGTAGTTCTCTCCTGGTTCCCATTTGTGTCTGAATTCCAAACTCGACTGCTCTTCAATCAAGCATTCAGCAGAGGCCTCCAGATCTCAATGATTCTTGCTGGGAAGAAAGACAAGTCCCCCCCACCCTCCACTTGAATTAAATTTACTCTTCTTCCTTCTTCTTCTTCTTTGTTTTAGGAACCAAAACAATATAATATATATATATGTAGTTACTTACATGTGTTGTATATATACTCTATAACCATAACTGATCTGTTGTTACGTTTTACATTCTTCTCCTGGAGACAGTCAGAATTAGTGACTGAATTTGTGGAAGTTACATTCAAATATTGCCATGTCCCCTTCCCTTTCCTCTCTTGCATATTGATGTAATATATTTCCCATCATATATATATATATATATATATATATATAGATAGATATCCTGTGCTACATCCTTTGTTAAGCAACATCCCCTCTTCCATTCTTTGTAAATAACATTCCTTAAATTACATTTTAATAGGGTGTCTTATTAAAAAATTCATAATATTAAATAGGTGAAAGTAAAATTACGATTAAATTGAATTAATTGAACTGAATCAATTGAAATAGATAGTTTGGTTTGGTTTTTAAATTTAAGTTTTTTGGATGGGTTCTTCTAAAAAGCCAAAGAGTCTTACAGAATAGAGGCAAAATGATGAAATTACTTTCGTTCACTTTGCAAATTTGTAAAGTAAGCCACTATCCTACTCTCTTGTCTCTTTTCCCATAGTTTTCGTCTTGCTGCTACCATGTTGCGCCACCTCTCCTCGCCAACCATCGCTGCATCTAACGATCGGTGAGACAACGAAGGCAAGGCGATGGTGGCACGACAGTGAGACACGACGGCGAGGTGAAGGCAGCATAATAGGGCGGTGGGCCACTTTGCAAAGTGGGCGGGGGCAATTTCATCTTTTTGCTCCCATCGGTAACCACGTCAGTAAGTCTATCTGGCTCTCAAGGTTTTTTCCTTTTGGATATTTTGGTTCGGTTCAATCTTATTATTAAAAAAAATAATAAAATAATTAAACTAATTGAAATATTATTTTACTTGAATAAAAAAAATTAAGTAAATAATATTATTTTTATTTGGGTAACATTTATTTTTGGTTTTTTTTTACTTTTGCGGTTTGTTTGATTTTTTTGTATTTATTTGGTTGATTCAATTTAATTTTTTACACAAGTTTAATTATTTGAGTTTTAGCATTTCAATTAAAATATTTACCTCTAATATTAGATCTATTTATCTTATCAAATATTTAATTTTCAATTTAAATAAAAATCATGGTTGTTTGTCTTATTAAAAATTTTAGTACAATTATTACAGAGAGATAAAATATATAATTAAAACACGTAAATTTTGTATGTTAATTCAATTTATCAATATTTATCGATATATCAAAAGAAAAAATTTATATGATTTTATGGTTTAATATTTTAATATTTTTTTTAATTTTTTTTAACATAAAACATGGATAATCAACTAAAAATTATGAGTAATGCCAATTTAGTGCTTAGACAAAGGATTAAGATAATTTTTAACATTTAATGTGTAATTTAATATTAATTATTAAAAAATTAACTAAAAAATATAATTAACATCAATTTAAAGTTTTTACCTAAATAATATCGGATTCTATTCATATTTAAACAATAATCGAGTTATCTTTGACTTTTCTTCTAAAATTATTAAAAAAAATGAATTTATCAGATATCAATTGGCTAAAAAACTTTTTTTTATCAAATATATATAAATTTTAGTATTCAATAGAATGAATACACTTATTTTTGTTGTAATTACATAACACCCTTAAATTTGAATTAATAGATTTATTTTTATTAAAAATATATACATATATTTGATGGAAAGAGAGAAAGAAATGAAGAGTATGAGAGACTGAAGAGAGAGAGAGAGCAATGGCTTCACCGGCGATCCAGAGATCTCCAATGGCTTCTTCTGCTTCTTCGCCTCTCCAACGCCTCTCAACCTTCAAAGACAGAGCCACCTCCGCCGCCCCCACCTCCACCTCCGCCGCTTCTCCAACCCTAACCCCTCCCTCCTCCGCCACTCCTTTCTCCTCCCCCCTTGATTCATTCGCCTCCGATCCCATCTTCTCAGCCTTCCTCTCCTCCGACTTCGACTCCGCCCGCTTCTCCTCTGCCGCCCTCTCCTCTGGCTCCGCCGCCTCCCGAGCAGAGAAGCTCCAGGACGGCATCCGCCTCCTCGAGAAGCAGCTCCGCTCCGAGGTTCTCTCCCGCCACGCCGACCTCCTCTCGCAGCTCTCCTCCATCCGAGACGCCGATTCCTCCCTCTCTGCCATCCGATCCGCCGTCTCCACGCTCCAATCTTCCGTACGCCGCGTGCGCTCCGAGATCGCCGATCCCCACCGCCAGATCCGCGCCAAGACGCTCCAGCTCTCCAATCTCCATCACTCCACTCACCTCCTCCAGTTCACCATTCGCGTCCTCCGTCTCTCAAAGAAGTTCCGCGATGTTATGGTAGTTGCGGATTCCGAGCCAGAGAAGCTCGACCTCGCCAAGGCCGCGCAATTCCACTGCGACATTTTGAGCATCTGCAACGAGAATGACCTTGCCGGCATTGCCGTGATTGATGAGGAGTTAAAATGGGTGTTCGAAGCGGGGAAGAAGTTGAGATCGGAAGGAATGAGGGTTTTGGAGAGGGGTTTGGAGGGATTGAATCAGGCCGAGGTCGGTGCCGGACTGCAAGTCTTTTACAATCTCGGGGAATTGAGAGCCACAGTCGATGGGTTGATAAACAAGTACAAGAATCAGGGTGTGAAAAGTGTGAGTTTTGCATTGGATATGAAGGCCATTTCAGCTTCTTCTGGTGGTGGGCTTGGGCCTGGTGGAATACAGAGGAGCGGTACGCCCCAGATCGGCGGTGGAGCGAAGGCCAAGGAGGCGCTGTGGCAGAGGATGAGTACGTGCATGGATCAGCTGCATTCCATTATGGTCGCAGTTTGGCATTTGCAGCGGGTGCTTTCAAAGAAGAGAGATCCATTTACCCATGTTTTGCTGCTTGACGAAGTCATGCAGGTGAGTCAACACTATTGAGCGTTTCAAAAATGTTTTGATCTGTTATTCTTGGGAAAGAGTGCTATTTAATCCCTCTAGAGGTTTTTGTTTTCCTTTTCATTCAGAGTTCTTTCTGAATGTTGCCGTATTTCTTCATTAGGTTAGTTGAAATGCAGCAAAAGTACAGGTCTACAGTTCTCATGGTCTGTCTTGACAAATATGAGTATCTGTATGCGCATATGTAGAACAAATTGAATGAAATTTACTGATTTACACGATTGGCCTTGATAAGCTTCACGAGATCCATGTTTTTGGGATGCTTAGAAGCATTTACTGAAATGAGAGGCTACAATGCATTAGGTTGACAAAAGTGTGTGGAGAAATGGAGGATTTTAAGTTTTGAAAACAAAAGCTGAGTGCTCAAATGTAGATGTTAATACACGTTTGGATGCAATAGGTCCTTTGGAGATGAACACATGGGCTTGTGTCTTCTATCCCCCGTCCTTTTTGTTCATTGCCAATATTTTAAAAGAAAGAGTTATGTGATTGAGGTAGGTTTTTTATTATTATTTTAGCAGATGAAATTTTGCAAGATCCAACAGTTGAATGAGGCAATTATAAAAAACTTGAAGTACCTGTCATGACAATGGGAGTTCAAATGGTGTTACAGTTTTACAGGAATACCAAACATTAGGTTTGTAAAGATATTCCACTCCCTTGGTGCCATCACTAAATATGGATATTCTTTAATTTGGATTGTGTGATTCAAGGAAGAATCATATTTTTATTTTTCAGTAGGAGGGAACCATTATTGTATATGGAGTTTGTGGGAAATGAAACATTGGGACGTGGCTCACAACTACATGGCATGTGCAAATAATCAAAACAGAAGGATTAGGCCATGCAGATTTTCTAATAAGCAAATTAAAAATGCCCATTTTGATGGAGTTTGTAATCTTTGATTTATTGTATTTAAATGTGTTAAGTCCTTAGCTTTTATGAGGTAGTTGATCTCAAATGGAATATACAAAGGACTAAATTGAAGATAACTGGGGGATCTAAGTAATGAATTGGTGGATGTCAAAACGTTAAACTCAGATGGCTGGTCACTACCTCACCTTTCTCATCAAATCAGTAACAGCATCCTTATGTTGAAGGAAATGTAATTCCTGGCCAACTATGATTATCTAGTAGTTACCAAAAAAAACTATAATTATCTAGAAACAACTTAACAGTTGATAGTGCCTCCTTCCACCCCCAAGTAAGTAAATACATAAAAAGGAAAAAGAAAAATAAAAAAAATGAGAATGCAGTTAATTTCTGTTTCGTATTCTTTTCACATGAAGGCAGCCCCTCTTATTTCTCAAGTTCAATGTGAAAACCTAGTTTGGCTTTTCATATTTCTGTGCAGCAATGTACTATGATCACCAAGTGATGATTGGAGTTGATCCACTGGTGCTATGTTTCCTATCATTTTTAGAAGGTTGTGCTGCTTCGCTTGTGTCTTCTGTGGTGCTAAGTGCTAAGTTCACTTATTCTCAAGTGCCTGGAAAAAGTTCTGTTTGATTTTGAGAGAATTGCCTGTTGTTAGATTTGTGTTATGCTCAAGATAATGTATGACTAAAAAACATTCCCTGCTTTTCTTGGCTTTGTAAAACATCACAGATTCGGTGTAGTTTTTTCTGGAATTTGTTTTTCTTTTTCTTAATCAGACCTCATTGGGTCTCTATTTTCGAGTACTCAGCATGCATCAAGTTCCATTAGTTTCCTAGAATCCACATCCCAAATATTGATCCCTCCTTTTGCTTTGCTTACGTAGTTCTTATCTTCTTAGGAAGGTGATGCAATGTTAACAGATCGTGTTTGGGAGGCACTTGTAAAAGCTTTTGCAAGCCAAATGAAATCTGCTTTCACAGCTTCAAGCTTTGTGAAAGAGATATTTACTGTTGGGTATCCAAAGCTATACTCCATGATAGAAAATCTTCTTGAAAGGATTTCACGTGACACAGATGTCAAAGGGGTTATACCTGCTATTACCTTAGAAGGAAAAGATCAACTGGTTACTGCCATTGAAATATTTCAGACAGCTTTCTTGACTCTCTGTCTGGGTCGCCTGTCAGATCTTGTTAATAATGTATTTCCAGTATCAAGCCGTGGAAGTGTTCCCTCCAAGGAGCATATATCGAGAATTGTATCACGCATTCAGGAAGAAATTGAAGCTGTTCAGCCTAATGGGCGGTTGACTCTTCTAGTCTTGAGAGAAATCACCAAAGTGCTGCTTTTGCTGGCACAGAGAGCTGAATATCAGGTACTTGTCTTTTTAATTCAGTCAAAGTAATATTATATTCCATATAGTTATTACATTGCATTTTTTGCTGGTTCTGTTGTACTAGAATTTAGTGATTAACTTCAGGGGCCTTCATGTGATGTCATTTCCATTTTTTTCATCCCATTCAATTTCTGATAATTTCATCTTGGGATTTGCCCCATGAATAGTAGTTTGAATGGAATTATTGAACACTTTAGTTTGCAAGAACTTTGTTTTCTAACTTTCTGATATTTTTAGATGCTTTAAAAACATTAATTTAGTCAAATAATTGATCTGTTTTGCTGGTTTCTTTTTTATTGTAGTTTCGATTTACAAATCTGGTTGGAATATGTTCCTGTGCTTGCCCGGTCAAAAATTTCCCTGTTTTCTTTTTCTTTCTTTCTTAGTTTTCCTTTCAAGCCATAGGTGTCTTCTGATGGACTATAAACTATAAAGTTAATTATCAATTAACCACCTCGTAACTCAAGAAAGCAGCACTACCACAGGTAGAGGGAGAGATAAGTCGTTGCATATATGTGGTTGCATGAAGGACCACTATGATGGGCAAGGTTAGTGTCATGACTTGAAAGGGGTTCTGTGACAAGGGTCAAACCTTGGTTAATTATTTTCTCACTAGGGTTAAGCAAGCCTATGTATCTAATGCATCATCATAATTTATTTCCATTACCAATAATAAAAATAAACTGAACTAATTACTGAATAGTACATAAATAATCTCAAGTCTATTCAAATAAATCATGTCATCCTCTGTACAATCCTGCCTATAAATAAACAGAGCTGACAACTAAGCATTTCATAAATAAATAAAATAATATAACCAATGCACACGAACATCTGTGAGGCCTACTACATAAGTGCTGACTAATAACATTTGAGTACCTCTAAGTAGACGTATTTGTTAGTTCTGTTACCAATCCGTGATCTAAAATATATTTACATTAAAACAGAGTGAGTCAGTGATATAGTGATAAGACAATATATGTCATGATAGAATCAAGACAAGCAAACACGCTAGTTTTTGTGCTAGAAAGTTTTCCTTTTGAAAACATGCAAGAAAAACCTACCTTTTCTTTGCAAAACAAAATTTTCTATCCTACGAAAACTCCCCCTTTATATAAGTTACATAAAACCATAATTCTCTATTTCGTGAAAGCACACTAAGGCCCTGTTTGAAATGCATTCAATTTCAACAATTTTTCTTTAATTTCTGTAGAAATGAATTCAATTTCACGCTAGTTTTTGTGCTGATTTCATTTCTAAAGAAATTAAAGAAAAATTGGTGTGGTGTTTGACTACCAACTTTTCATTTCAAAATGCAAAACACATTTTGCAAAGTAAAATGAAAAAAGTGTAAAGAGATAAATCTCACTTTCACTTTCAGGTTTTTGATTTCATTACTTAAAAAAAAAAAAAAAGAAAAAGAAAAAACACATTTCACTCTCTCTCTCCCCCTTGCAAAGGCCCATCTCATCATCTCTCCTGTTCAATTTCATTACCAAAAAAGGAAAATTCCCTCTCTCTCTCTCTCTATACACACACACACACCCCCCCCCCCCCTGAAAACAAATGTTCTTAAAGTAATTCCTTTGATCTCTTCTTATTCATGGGTAGAGATACAATATATAGCCAAAGGAAAAACTAGAATTAAGGAGTTGATTTAGGAAACAATAACTCCTCTACCTCTAAACTAGGAAACAACAGAAAAAGGAAACAACTGAAAAATAGAAATAAATCCCTAATAACAATCCTGAAATCATGGAATATTAAAATCCCAAATTATTCAGAATCTTATTTCCAACACTCCCCCTCAAGTTAGTAAATAGATATCAATTATTCCTAGTTTGCTAACATTCGACTCAAAATCTGAATTCCACATGGCTTTTGTAAGAATGTCAACTTCTTGTAATTTTGTTGGCACATAATATAAGGTGAATGTCCTATTGTCAATTTCTGACGTGATGACATTTCTGTCAATCCTCACATGCTTCATCTTGTCGTGTTGAATAAGGTTATGAACCATGCTAATGACAGATTTGCTATCTCTATATACTTATAGGTTCTTCCAGTGGAATAGATAGATCTTGTAGTAACCTACTTATCCAGATTAGTTCACAAACTCCTTGAGCAATTGCCCTGGATTCTGCCTCAACGCTATTTCTTGCAACAACTGTTTGTTTCTTACTTCTCTTAGTCACCACATTTCCCCATACTTTTGTGCAATACTCAATAATGGATTTTGTATCTTCAACTAAGCCTACCCAATCTGCATCTGCATAGCACTAGAACATTTTAGTGGTCATTTTTCTTGAATAGTAAACCTTTTCTTGGAGTACACTTTAGCGAAGAATCTGACCTATTACTTTTAAATGTCTCTTTGTGGGAGAATGCATCAGTTGACTTACCACACTGACACTATAAGCAATATCAAATCTGGTGAGAGATAAGTAAATCAACTTCCCTACAAGGTGTTGATATCTCTCTCTTTCAATTGGTGGATCCTCTTTGGTAATTTTGTGTTTCCAATTTTGATCTGGTGGTGTTCCTGCAAGTCTACACTCCAGCTTCCCTGTCTCCTTCAACAGATCAAGGGTGTACTTTCTTTTGGAAATAAAAATTTCTTTCTTGCTTCAAGCTATTTCCATCCCAAGAAAGTATTGTAGGTGGCCAAGGTCTTTTACTTTAAATTCTGCCTACAGTCGACTTTTAAGTCTCTTGAGTATCATCACCAATAATAACCATATCATCCCCATAGACTATACAAGTATAGCCTTTTTTTCATCTTTAGATTTCTTCACAAAGAGAGTGTGGTCAGCCTGACTTTGTGTATAGCCTAATTGCTTCATAACTGTACTAGATAGTGTAGACCACACTTTAGGGGACTGCTTCAGTCCATATAAGGATTTCTTCAGCTTACACACCATGCCAGTTCTGCCTTCTTCAAATATGGAGGTAGTTTCATATATACTTTTTCTTCCAAGCTTCCATTTAGGAATGCATTCTTCATATCCATTTGGTGTAGTTCCCAGTCCAAATTGGCAGCAAGAGAAATAAGAACACTAATGGAATTCAGCTTGGCAGCTGGAGCTAAGGTTTCCTTGTAGTCTATACCATAAGTTTGAGTGTAACCCTGAGCAACCAGCCTTGCCTTGTATCTGTCTATATTCCCATCAGCACCCAGTTTTGTGGTAAAGATGCATTTGCACCCTACAACTTTCTTTCCTTCGGGAAGAGGAACAATATCCCAAGTCTTGTTCTCATTCATTGCTATCATTTCCTCCATTACAACTGCTTTCCATTTTTTATCCTGGAGTGCTTCATAAACATTATTAGGAATCTCCACGTGATCCAGTTTTGAAGTAAATGCCTTGTACTTTGGAGAGAGCTTAGAATAAGTAAGATAACTAGATATGGGGTGATAAGTGCAAGACCTTTCTCCTTTCCTGAGGGCAATAGGCGCATCAAGATCATCAACTTTACAATTACCGTCCCTAGACTGTCTTTCACTAGATTTGGCTCCGGATCCAGTGATTGGCTTTGCAGAAGAACTCGTGATCTTCTGAAGTAAACTATAAGTTCCTCTCGGGATGTTTTCTCAGATTCTTCCCCTTGACCAGTCACCTATATGGGTTCAGGTTCAGATTGTTGGTCAGGGATTTCTTTTTCTGATGGGATAGACAAGGGGAGTGAGATTGGAAGAGAAATGGATGGATCCCAATGATTTTATTTGGTTGAGTTCTCCCCCTTCAGAAACATGTCAAAGTAGTACACGTGTAGGAACATGTCAATGAACCATGTCAAGGTGCATGTCTTTTTAAGGTTTCATCTTGAGTATATGTTTCAAATTTTAGTTTCTGCAGTAAATAACATGTTAATTCTGTGGTGGCAGATATCTACTGGCCCTGAAGCTCGTCAGATAACTGGTCCTGCAACTGCAGCGCAACTCAAGAACTTTGCTTTATGTCAGCATCTGCAGGAAATTCATACACGCATCTCAGCTATGATGACAGGGTTGCCCCCTATTGCTTCTGATGTATTGTCTCCGTCATTAGGCACCATATATGGGGTTGCTTGTGACTCAGTAACATCCTTGTTCAAAGACATGCTTGACCGTCTTGAAGCTTGCATCCTGCAAATTCATGAACAAAATTTTGGTGTGCTTGGCATGGATGCTGCCATGGACAACAATGCATCACCTTATATGGAAGAGCTGCAGAAGTGCATTCTTCACTTCCGCAGCGAATTCCTATCTAGGCTTTTGCCTTCCTCAGCAAATGTCAGGTCGACAGGGGTTGAAAATATTTGCACCAGGCTTGCTAGGAGCATGGCTTCACGGGTTCTTGTATTCTTCATCAGGCACGCTTCTCTTGTTAGACCCCTCTCTGAATCAGGCAAATTGAGAATGGCAAGGGACATGGCTGAACTGGAATTGGCTGTGGGACAGAACTTGTTC
Organism: Diospyros kaki; assembly: GCA_036245055.1. NCBI lineage: Eukaryota > Viridiplantae > Streptophyta > Magnoliopsida > Ericales > Ebenaceae > Diospyros > Diospyros kaki. The sequence continues at coordinate 566,070 of BSEG01000011.1, forward strand.
CCAGTAGAACAGCTCGGTGCACCATATCGTGCCCTAAGAGCATTTCGGCCTCTCATTTTCTTGGAAACATCTCAACTGGGAGCATCTCCTCTTCTGCAAGATCTGCCACCAAGTGTCATACTTCACCATCTTTACTCCCGCGGCCCAAAAGAATTGCAGTCACCGATGGAAAGGAACAGGCTTACGCCTCTACAGTATTCACGATGGTTGGATTCTCAAGGGGAGGATCAGATCTGGAAAGGCATCAAAGCTACTCTAGATGATTATGCTGTAACTGTAAGGGCAAGAGGAGACAAGGAGTTCAGCCCTGTGTATCCTCTGATGCTGCAATTGGGGTCATCTTTGTCAGAGAGGTCTGTGTCACTAAAACCTTGATAATGCTGTTGCCATGATTAGCCAATTAGGATGATTTGGATACCCAAGCCAAGTGCTGTTGCAGATGAGATTATTAAGCAAATATGGTTGTGGTGTTATGGTAGCAATGTGCTGAGGCTCTACAGCCTTTCATGTACACATACCTCATTGCCAAATCTTTTTCATTGATTCCCATATGTTTACCAATTTTTGTAATGATAATTTTCCGAGTTAAATATGTTAATTTAAATAGAAGCATCTCCGTCCTGCTTCTTCCATAGTTTTTGCAGCTGATTACTTTGAAGTCGGTTTGTTCTGATCTCCAAGTCTTCCATGGTTTTCAGGTCTTCTTCTCTGCTTGTACCAGATGGACAAGTCATTACCATGGTGTAGAATAATATGGTCATGGTATTGTCTTATTGAATTTGTCTTTATTTTGACTTCATGTGGTTTGGGTTATTTTCATGCAAGGTTTGAAGACTACATGAATCTTTAAAAGTAAACCAAAGGGACTTCAAATGAAAATGATTCAACCCATGGAGGGTGGTAAAGGAGGTAGTACTTTCCCATTTTTCTTCTGGGGCCATCTGGCTTGGGACTACCTGGGCAGGTATGTACTTGAATGACTTTTGAAATTAGTGAAAATATTTGTTTGTTTCTTAAAACTGAAGTAGTTTAATGGAATATAAGTTATCCAAATACGTTGTCTTTTTGAAGTATTTTTGGTTAATTCCAAAACCAAAATATATAAATTTTAAAAATATTATGAATTTTAAACTCTTTTAACGTAATACTATACTTTTTTAAGTAAACCCTAAACTTGTTACTGTTAAGAGTTTAATAATTGACTGAATTCTGCTCACTTATCTAGTGTATTGTCTTTAAATAATTTTTAAAATATTAGCTATTTTAAAATTACTACTCCCAATGACAATTTTTTATAATTTTTATTAAGCAAAAATATCAATTAACAGATTTTATCTATGTGAATTTCATACTAGAACCCCTTTTCCAGCAAGGAAGGCTACCGTGAATGATTTGTAACAGTTTATTAAATTATTTAAAAATATAATACTATATTTAAATAATTTCTAATTTATAATTTTTTAAAATTTTCATAAAGTGATAAATTCTATAGCCTGTAGTATTTGGAATTAGAAATGCTTGTTTCTGGGTGGGTCCAGCAGCCAACAGCCAACTGCCAAGCTAAAGTTCAATGCCACGTCTACTTGGAGTTTCCAAAATCAAGAATTTCGATATTTTTCTTATTTCTTAGCTTTTTCTTTGCTGGGAATTCTTTGAGTTATATTTACAATCTGGAATGCCTTTTATACATTAACTTATAAATATTTTTTTGTTGTAGTATATCTTTCACAGGATTCCCTCCAAAAAAATCGAAGAGGAGTTTCATTTCAAACCCGAGAGAGTCTTCTCTTCCGAAAGGGTCTCCCATAGCCTTGTCTTTCGAAAACCCAAGAACCATTTCCAAGACTTTTTGGGGACCAATTTCCTCAAAAGCTTAGATAGCCTTATGAAGATCCTCCGAGAACTACTTCCCCGAAGGTCTAACTTAGTCTTCTAAAGACCCTTCGAATGCTAGCTCTCCCAAAGGTCACGTCTTCCTGAAGCCTAACTCTGTGACATTCAGACGCTCTCACCCGAAGGGTCAGGCTATGTTCCCTGATCCATGTATGCCACGTGTCCAGACTTACCATGCGTCCTAGTCTCTCGAGGGGTATAAATACCTCTTGACCCTTAACCTTTCACCTTTTGAGTTTTTTCGGCATACTCCTTAACTTTTCCATACATATCTCTTTCAAATGGTCCCGACTCTTCCAAAGGCACAAATTTACATCGTACTGCATCTACATAATCTCTTTTGCACCATGATTATATCTGAGTTAGGCATCGAATGGCCCACGCATAAGAGATTCTCGCATGTCATCTAATTGTCTTCTACCTTGTAGATAAGAAGATCCAAAGCTCCCAAAGACCCCTTTGGGGAGATCCTTCCTCAATTCTCTCGAAAGACCCTTCCGTAGCTATAGATGCCCGAAAACCCTTCTGAAACCACCTTTACGCATGACCCTTCAAATAATCTCTTCGAAGCAAACCTTGCTCTTCCACCTAACCCTACTAACTTTTTTCTATGTTTCTCCAAAACAAACAATTTTCAATTATTTTATTACAACAACAACACTTTTTAAAAAATTAAATGTTTTTCTAGTTTTTGAAAATTATAAACACTTTTATATAATAAAAAAATGTTTATTTTTTAAACACTATAAACATTTTCTTTATATAAATTTGTTTTTGATTTTCAAAAGCTATAAATATTTTTACATATAACAAATGTTTATAATTTTTATGATACTTATAATATTTGAAAAGTATTTGATAATTTATGAAAAAATATTGTTAATTCTTTGAAGGACTTTTAATTCTAGGTATCAAAATTGAGTGTTAAAAATTGATGTATTTTAGTGATTTACAATACAGACATGTGTGTATATATATATATACACGTAAATATCCTAATTATTAATATAAAAAGTATTTTTTAAGATTCCAAAGTTTGACCACATTCTAGAACTCACTTGGCTATGGGTCAAAACTTATTTTTTACTTAAGCTATAAAGTTTAATATTGTTTTGACACAATAATAGAGTTTGTAGTTCAAGAATTCGTAGTTAGACCATTTCAAAACCTGCAAGTGAGAACTTGATTGGAGGACGCAGGGCAATTTTTGCAGAAACACTCAAATATTTAAGTCAGTCACTTGAATTTGCAAAAGTCTTTTGAGCAGTATTAAAGGTGCACCATCTCTATGGTGAGGAATTATTTGTTCGTAAAAGAATTTGAAGATTCGCGATAAAAATTCTTGATATTTTAGGTTTCAATAGGATTATAACTTCTTATAGATAAGGTTTATCCATTACAAGATTTTCAAAGAAATTTTCGATATCATATTTGCATTTTGCTTGAGACTTCCTTGCTAAAAATGGAGGTTTTCAGAGTTCTTCAAATCTTCCAAAACCTTTTTCGTCAACATTCTTCTCGAGACGGTCGTCAATCATTATTGAGAAATTCTAGTCTATTAGAACTATAACAATCTTTCAAAAACTAAATAGTCTCATGAATTTTGAAATGTATATCTCTTTTATTTTTTTGGATTTGATTTTTGTCTTTAATGACTTTGATCTTGAACATATTACTTATAAAATTACGAGATATATTTTAAAAATATCTTAGTTTTAGAAAAAAGAAAACAAAAAAAAGTTATCAACTTTAAGAAGCATTGTGAAAACTAGAAAAAAATGAATATATTTTGAAAATGTTTAATTTTGAAAATAAAAAAATAAGCAAGACAAGTGATATACTTTATGTGGAAATACTATATTTATAAATATTTTTTATAAATTGACATGACACATAAAATTCATAATAATAATAATGAACATGTCTATTATTAATTGAGTGTAAAAATGTTATAAATTATTATATATTTTATATTTATCATATTAATCTATAAAAATTATTTATTAAAATTATTAATAAATATAATATTTTCCTACCTTACGTGTGTATGGGGAAAACAAAGTAGCAACCTTAAAAATGGTCAAAGGGCCTAAAAAAGAATATGATAACCGGCTCGACTTGACTCGTCAGCAGTTGATAAATTTGACCATCTATTAATTAAATTAATTTCTCATCAAAACACCGACATATAAGAAATAAGAATAAGTTGCAGAGCCACGCAAGAATGGTGATCTTAAATAAAAACAAATCACCCCAACATATCAATAAATTTATTTTATTTTTATTAACTAATTAATATGTATTAATTAATTATTAAAAATAAAATACAACAAATATACTTATATAAAAATAAAATATATTTATTATCGTTTAATAATATATATATACTCACAAAGATGTGTATACTTATGATTGTAACTATTAAATGTCACTTAACAAATTTTTTTGAGTGCTTAATACCAACTACCCTTCTAATAAATTATAATAAAAGAATAATGTTAGAAATCATGATTGATGACGGTATTATCAGTTATATAGTGTCTCTTCATTAGAGAAGGCTAAGGAAGATATGTGTCATTGTCTCTTTTACCTAACAACTCTTCCAATGAGAATGCGACGTAAGCCATCATCAATCATGAGTCCGAATATTATTTATAATAGAAAAATGTATAACCTTAAAATAATTATAAATTCAAGTATTTATTTGACTTTATGTAAGTATTGCATTGTTTGGGAGTTAATTACACTAATAATCACTTAACTTTACATTTTATTACTGTTTAGTCACTGAACTTTGAAATATTACATATTATTTACTAATATTTCAAAATTGTTACTGCTTACTAAACTTTAAAATGTTACCTACTAGTTACTAATATTTCAAAACTATTTCTCATCCGTCACTCATGAGCTTAAACTTCAGTGACTAACAAGTAATGGGTAAGAAACGATTTTGAAATATTAATGACTAACAGGTAACATTTCAAAATTCAGTGATCAAACAATAATAGAATGCAAGATTGAGTAATTATTGGTATAATTAACTCCATAATTTAGCCAATACTTGTAAGGAATGACTATTATTTTAATTAGCCAACCCTTCCAAGTCCTCGAATATATATAGACAGAGAGAGAGATTTGCATGTGGGTATATATAAGCACTATTATATATATATATATATACATATCAAAAATGTTATGTTGATGATACTCAATTTTGATATTTAGGATATATACAATTATGTATTAATGTATTATTTTTTGTATTAATATGATATATAATATAATATATTAAAGAATGTTATCTCAAGTGTTAAAATTAAGTATCCATAATATTTTCGTACACATATATATATGTGTGTATATATGTATGCATGTATATTTATAGAATTAATTACATATAATATATTAATGGTTGGTGTAAAGAATAGAGCATCATTTTCGGCATCTTGATGGTCAGGCCTTTGACCAGCTGGTGGTGTTTTCTTTCTCCATCCTCAACCATTTTTAATGCAATCAAACCCTAGCGACACATACATATATACATTCATATCTATATATATATATCTTAATTATATATCTCTGTGTGTGTTAACTCTGAAGCAGATCAATGGGAAAGAAAGCAGTGATGAGTACTGGCAGTAATCAATCTAAACCACCCTCAATATCCAAAACATCAAAGAATCATGACAAGCATATGATCGCCAATATTAAGCCCCTCAACGCCCTCATCAAAGTTCTCCGCCCTAAAGTCTACATTACCCACTCTTCATCCTTCAAAACCCTCGTTCAACACCTCACCGGAAATGGATGTTCCTCCTCCTCCTCCTCCGTCGCCGTCGCCGCCGCAGCCCCGCCGCAGCCGGGGGACCAGAATATCGGGCCGGAACTTGCAGGTCAACTCACTCACCATCGTCATCGACATCAAACTGCAGGTAGTACTGGTAGTAGAATTAGCAGTGGCATGATGAGTGGGGATATAAGCTTGTTGCCGGCCGATCATCGGATCCCGGTGGACGTTGCAGACCTCAGTGACGTAGACTCCTGGCTTTTGGAGATAGGTGACCGGTTTCCTTGTCGTGCAACTCAAACACGTGACTTCGATTTCGACTTCGATTTCGACTTCGACTTCTCCTTCTCCGGGCTTCTATGATCATCATCATTCGACTGGGCTTCATTATACAAGACATCCGAACCAGTTAATTAGGCTGTTAATCTTCCTTTACATGAGCTGCATGTGCATCGTTAGCTAAATTAATTTCTCATTAGCAAACTGATAATACAATTACAGATTAATTACTGTACAAAGAGAGGTAACTCATGAAGAAATTAGTACGTTGGATCTTTGATTAGTGATGTCGTAAATTACAGTTAATGCTTCTCTCTCCCTCCCTCTCTCTCCCTCCCTCTCTCTCCCCTTCAGTTCTCTTCAAATTTGTTTGGGCCCACGGCACAGTATGGCCCGATACCCAGGCCCTTGGGCTTGAAGCCTTCAAATATTTCAATGCCTCTGGGCCTCTGGGCCTATGGCTATGCAGCAGCAAATAAATCAATGAATTTACATGAATTACATATCCTTAAGGATTGAGATAATTACAAAACAATCCTTGACTTTTAAGAAAATACAATGAGTGCCACTAAGGTGTTACAATTTTTCCCTTATTGTAGGTAACCCTAGCTAAATATGCATGAATAACGAAAATGACCCTATTTTTAAAAGACTTTTCTCTATCGCTTTTTTGTTTCTGTTCTCTCTTTTCCCGCACCTTATCTCTAAAAAATAATTTATCATCACCGTCCACCAATTATGCTCATCTTCTTTTTTTTGTGTAAATCTTCTTCCTCTTTTAACCATCATAAATATGATCGTCATCGACTGCATTTGTTCCATTTTGGTCTTCTTCTTTTATGTAAATCGTGTCTATATAACTATCACAATTATCACCAACCAACTGCGCTTTTACTCTATTTTACTTTTCTTCATGCTATTGTTATTGTTATTCTTCTTCTTTGAAATCATTTCATCCATGGCGACCAAACCCTTTCTTACCCTAGGAACCCCAATAAAGTGGAAGGGGATTTGAATATATTATTTTGGTTGAAGCAGCCAAAAAAAAATAAATTACGAGAATGATTTGCAGTTGAATGAATCTCATGTCCATTTACTACAAAAATCAGCATTTAGATTGGCAATTCTTTAATTGTATCATATGTACACGATGAGATCATTAATGATTCATCTGCTCATCATCACACAATACAACAACCTACCAGTAGGTAGTAGTCAGCCAGAAGGTATGAATGATGAATCAACAATATTCATTGAACAGATTTTGAGTTCTTGTTAAATCAGGCATATCCAGTCACCTTCTACAAGCTGAAGAAACAAAAGAACAAAACAAAATAAAAAAATGTATACGTTATCTGTCTCTGTATATATGCTTTTGTCTATTCCTCCATTTGACAAAGAAAATATTTATGAAGAATTCATCCATCCCTGCAAGGTAGAGAAGATGGTGTCAAACCTAAACATCAGCACACCTTGTTGGTGCAAAGCCCAGCTTAGAATTCTTGGCGTCATAGAGGATATGGAAGTTCTGCTGCTGATAGTTGCCGATTATAGACAGGGCAGAGCGGGGAGTCCCCAACATTGCCAGGCAAATGATCTCCTCCGGCTCTAGCATGATGAAGTAGTTCTTCACCGGGAAGTCCCAGACCGCCCCATCCCCGAACACAACCTCAAAGGAGGGAAGCTCCAGGTTCTGAGCCCCCCCGGCCCCGGAAACATTGTAACAAGGGCCCAATATAGGGAAGTCCTTGACCAGCGGGTAGGCCTTCACCTTGCTCACAAATGCCTCCTTGATGATTCTGAAAGCAGGATCAGCAAAGTAGCTGAGGGTAGTCCCCGAGTCTATGATGGTGCCCCCGGCCCCCTCTGCCGACAACTTCCATGTTTCCTCCGGGATGTTCAACGGCTCTCCGCCCACCACGATGGATCTTACTTGCACATAGTAGAATGTATCGGCCGGGTTGTCTTTGCCCCCAACCAAACGGGTGAAATTCAATTGGGGGTGTCCCAAGAGGGCCTTGTCCTCCCCAAAAATCAGCTTGCTGGTAACACTTGAGTCGCTGTTCCTATCCACAAGGCAATAGGAGAAGGAATGGCCATAGAGGGATTGAAGCTGGGAGGAGAATGAAAGAGGGCCTCTTCCAAGACCCAGCAATCCGGCAGCCCCGTGGAATAGGCCTCTGTTCCAATGTCCACATCCGAACATCACATTCTCCACCCGCCGGAACTCGGGCTTCCCGGTGGCAGCCGTGAGGTTCACCGTGAAAGTTTCCAGGGCGAAGTCCCCGGTGGTGTTGGAACTGTCTCCGTACCAGTAGAAATAAGGGCATGTCTGGTTCTCGGACTTGCAGGGCCGGGGTGGATCGGGGGAGGAAACGAGATTGCACCTTGGATCCTTGCAAGATACGTTCCGAAACGAGATTGAATCCTTGGGGTTGTAATGGGGCCCGTTTTGCTCGAAGCAATCCAAACAAGGTTCACACTGAATCCAGTTGAGATCACTGCCTGTGTCGAGAATCAAAGAGAAATGCTTTGGCGGCGTGCCCACAAACACGTCGATGAAGTATTCGCCCGACCCGAGGCTCACCCCCGATTCCAGGGTCGCCATTAGCTGGCCAGAAAACGCCAACTCCGCCGCAGGAACGGCCGGCGGCTTCTGTTGCTTCCCGGCTTTCTCGAGCCTTGATAAGGTGTTCTGATTCTTCTTCTCTATGATCCTTTTGTGGAGCGTCTGGATTCGGGCCAGGTCTCGGGTTACGGACTCCTTTGGCCGGATTTTAGGACTCGCCGACCGGTGCTTGAGGTGGAGCTTGACGGCCGATGACGGCGAACGTGGGGCGACTACGACTTCGTCAACATCGTCCTCTTCCGGTGGGATCTTCGGATTGGTTGGTTCGGGTTTGACTCTCGATGTTTTCAGTCCGCAGCCGGAAGCGGCGGAAGCGGAGACGGCGTTGAAGCTGGAATGTTCCGGCAATTCAATGCCGGGAAGAAGCGATGCGTTGGAATTCAGGCTATGAACGCCGGCGGCGACGTCTAATGTGCCTGTAAAGAAGCAAGCGTATACGAGAATGAGAAAGAACTTGGACAGAAAGGCCATGGCTTTCACCGTTCCTTCTTTCCCCTCTTGTTTGGCCACCAAGAAAACGAGAGAGAAAATAACGGGAAGGGAAGGAAAGGAAAGGAAAGGAGCAGCAATATTTTATCAGACCAGAGCCTCGAGGAGAGGAAGAATGAAAAATCGGCCAAAATTCAAAAAGGGTTTCTTGGGCAGAGGAATTTGAGAAAGCTCAGACTCAGAAAATCTTCGAAGACTGAAACCAAACCACAATCAAACACAAATACCCAGGAAACTTTTCCGACCCACCCACCCACAAACAGAAAGCTATTCCCGAGCCCACAACCGATTAAACCATCAAGCTCTGATCGATCTGCTTGTCCTTGAAGCAGAAGAAATAAGAGGAAAGTGGGGACTGTAAGAAGGAAGAGAGATTTGGGTTTTGGGTCTTAAGTTCTAAGTTGTGAAGTTTCTAACCATTGGAATTGAAAATTGAAGACTTTGAATGGATCAAACTGTTGAAAACGCGGCTTCCAACTCTCTGAAGAGAATGGGAATAATGGGAATGGGCATGGCGATGGTCAAAATTTACTGTTAAACCAACGTGGAGAACAGAGAAGCCAACTCTGTGCTTCTGCATCATTACTTTCACTTTTAATTAATTAATTAATTAATTATTCTATTCAATGTGGGTAGGGAGATGGAAAATGTTAATTAGACACTTAAATATAAGATTAGTTTGTTAATCATACCTCTCTGTTTCCCGTTCCCATTGGCTCCGAAGCAAAAACCAGGGAATCCCATCAATGGATGCCACCTTTCATCCATACACGCCCCCTGTTTTCTTCCCACAAAATTATTTTTTTTATCTAAAAAATATGTTATCCACTTCATTTAATTGTTATGTTTTTTGTTGTATATGAATATATTGGAGAGGGCAAATGGGTTTCCTTTCTTTCGCCAAGAAAATTAGAGTAAATTTCACACCATCCCTCGATTCTTTGCAATTTTATATATACATAAAGATAAATCATAAAAATTAAAATATTAAACATAAACTTTATAGGTGTTCATAAAAAGAAACGATGTTAAAAGAGTCTAATAGAATTTACTCTATTTTTTATATAAAATCTACATTCAAATATATATAAATACTAGATTTGTATTCTTATTTGGATATAAAATATGTTTGCCTAATTAAAAATATCGTTTGTAAATAATTATTGTATATAAAAAGCAATTTTTATCTTATTTTACATAAAGATATTTTATTTTATATTTTAAAAATTATATAATAATTAAATCATTAAAAATCTTATCTCAACTAACACAAATAAAATAAATCGTATTTTATTAAGACTCCATCAAAGGAGAAAGCTTTTCTTTATATTCAAACCCAAATTGCGTGCTCAACTTAATTTTTATTTTGATTAATGTATAAAAATTGTCATGAACAACGATATAAAATAGAGAAAAAAAATAATAGAAAAATATAAAATTTACGTGATTTCATCGCAACGTAAGATTTACTTTTACGAAAAAAATAAATATTTTTACTACGAAAAAAATTAAAGTAGTATAAGATATCGAATCTCAAATTTAGAATATATTCAATATATTTAATTAATCTCTCTATATTATATAATAATATAATTAACTCACATCAATTTTGGGATCTATCTAAACCTATTACATCCCAAAAAAAGAGATTTTTGAAATGATGGAAAGGACGGCAATGAATGGATGCATGTGGTTTCCTTTCATAGTTATAAAAGGTAAGTTGACAAAAATCCCCAAAACTGACAAGCAATGTCTTTTTTTTTCTCTTTTCAATTTCAAATTGTTAATAAATTTTTATATTATGTAAAACATCATTCGTTTATACAAAATATTATTAGGTATCGAATCTCACGAGGACCATAAAATTGGATAAAGTTTGGAAACCCGATCAGTTTCCAACTTACTCGAGTGATGTGAAAGTATTTAGAAAACAAGAATTATCAAATTATGTCGAAAAAATAATTAGTCATGACTTGTCACATATCTCTAACATTAAGTAATAAAAAAATGACATATATCTTTTATTCAGCTCATATTGAGATTAGGGCTGGCAATAAGCCAAGCTACTCGTGAGTTGGCTCAAGACTCGATTCAATAATTGGCTCAATAAGTTAGCTCATGAAATAAATGAGTCAAATTTGAGTTCAAATATTTAGCTCATTTAGTAAATGAGCCAAACTTGAGCTACCATTAACTCGACTTATTTGGCTCACGAGCCAGCTCGATATACTTATATATATTAATTTTATAAATTTATTAAATAAAAAAATATTTATTACTTAATATTCAATAATATAAATATATACTTAATAATTTTATAAATATATTATTTAAATATAAATAAATATATATTATATATATCACATATATTATTTAAATATATATATACATAAAAGTAAGATGATAGTCAGTTTCAAGCTGAGCCAAGACAGCTCGTAGTTATTATCAAGTTGAGCTTGAGCTAAAAAAATCAACTCATATCGAACTCGAGCCGAATTGTGAGTTAAGTTAAAATCAATCGAACTGAGCTCGAGGTAGGCTTACCTCGACTGAGCTCGGCTTATTGCCAACCTTTTGAAATCTAATAAACTAACTCATGTCTCAGTCTAGAGAACACGAGTTAAATTTAATAGATTTGTTTAAATTTAATTTCAAACTATAAATTGTGTTATCGAATAATAGTCAAATTTAGAATTTATTTTTAAAAAAAATCCTAATATCTCGTTTCGTTTCGTCTATACAAAGGAGACGCTTACAAAGAAAATTATCGGACTACGAACTGGTTATTATTTTTTAATTATTATTATTATTGAATTAAATATAAAAAAATAAATTAAGACACTTAAAAGATCACCTCTTTTTGCATATGCAAACCCTGGGACATGCTTACCCCAAAGTAGAATCAATGATCGGTCTCAATCGTGGTCAAAGGATCTAACTAAATTTTAGTTAAATTTTAATGAATTTGAATGTTCATTTTATAACCAATCAAAAATTGACATTTCAACCCTTTACAAACTCAATGGAGACACCCCCCGCGCCCGTCACTCTCTCAGGCATTTCCAATTTCGGCCACTCCCTTGTATTTTGGTTTACTATGACTTGCTGACTACTACTAGCTCGTATTATTAATGTAGCCACTTTCTTATTACCAATTAAAATATTTTTTATATGAATAATTTCGATTCCGTTCAAACCAAAAACTTAGACTGGTCTAGACCCAAAAATTAGTCCAATTTTTTGGTCTAATTAATGATATGCTTGAATGTTGAATTTTATTATTTTTATTTAAATCAATGCATATATTAGTGTTTATATAAATACATATTTTTAAAATTCACATTAAATAAAAATAATTATAAGTCTATTATCAAAACAAACCAACCTAAATTGGTTTCATTAAATTTGATGTAATAATAGACCAGTCGAGTCTTTAGTCTTAACATGGAGAGCTTTTGAATTCTCGTATAATTTAGTCTAAGACTGATGGCTCACGCCTAAGTTGACCATCACATTTTTTTTTTATGATAAAAACTAGATTTTAATATTACATAAGAATTTTTCTTTTATTGTCAATTCAAATGACTAAGAATAAAATGTGTTATCTTATGGTTTATACTTACCTAAAACATTCGAAAAGAATAATTCAAAATCTTAGTTAGTATGTTGAATAATCGAGAAATACCCATATAACTTAAAAATACGAAATTCAAAATTATAAAACATCTTGTCGTTATTCAATAAGTGATTCATTTTTTAAAATATTACTAAAAGTGTTACTCTTACTATATACGTATAAATAAAAAATAAAATTTTTTAAATAAAGATTTACTCGATGGCGATTGATAGTTATTGTATTATTTGTATACCATTTAAAGCAAAGTTTAGATAAAAGTTAAAAGTCAATAAAGCAACAAAATTAAATATTTTATATTTAACCAAATCACATAAAATTTATTGATATTTTTAAGATATCATTTTAAAGTTTTGAATTGATAATAGATTTCATATCTACGAAGACAATATTAGATGTCATCAATTATATAGCTATTTTATATGTATATGGAAGTATGTAGTATGAATGGGAGCACATATGTGTTGACTGTGACTCAAAGCCAGGTTTGGTTTATATATGCCCAACAGAGAGTCTGAGTTAGCTTTGTTTATATGTACTTTTATTAGTATAATATTGTCTCTGATGGGATGGAATAAGGATGGACCAATCCTTCTTCGTCATTTCTGATCCCCAAACAAGACTTTAGGAGCCTAATACCTAACTGACAGCTACACAACATTAATCTATTATTATAGGCTAAAATATATTAAAATTTCTTTAAAATTTATAATTCCAACCAATCTAATTAACATATACAATATATATATATATATGAAAAAATATATATTTTAGTTCTTAAATATTTTTTTATTCAAGTACTTAAAAAATGTTATTTGAATTATACTCTTAAATTATATAATTTTGAATCAATGTCACACCTTAACAAATTTATTGAGAATAATGAATTAAGTATTATTCAGTAATATAATTGAAATAACAAAAAATTCATGAGTACAATTGAGTTAAAATTGTATAATTTAGAATTATAATTGAAATGATAAAATATTCGAGTATTTAAATAAAAAAATATACAAGTAAAGAAAGATAAAATATGTATTTTGCCATACATAGGTTGCTATACTTGTTTGGTTTTGATCTAAAATCGAAACTAAATCAAAAAATAATTTTTTAATTTTTTTAGATTGGGGACTGGACTGACTATATTTTGTTTTGAATCGGATTAGTTTTTCGATCCAAATTAAAATTTGAACATTTTTAAAAGAATAACAAAAAACCGATACTAATTGATCCACTTCCAACAAAATCAAAACATTTTTAAAAGGTAATATTTAGACACCAATAAATGCACTTTGTTTCAGATATATTTATTATATTTTTTAACATTTAAATGATTTTATTAATTGATGATATGAATCATTTAATCAATTAATAAAATTAGTTAAATATTAAAAATATGATATAATAAATACACATTATTCAAAAAATATATGTATTGATACTTAACATTGTTCTTAAAGCAATGGTTAGTATTAATATTTTATATTTAAATAATTATAGGTATTTATGTATATGAGAAACCATGAAATGCCTGTTTCGTGAACGGCAAGGAATGAGCTTTTGTTGTTCCCATTGGCAAATGTAGCATGAATTGCACAAGTCTAAGGCATAGTCCACTCTTACGACTTTGTTAAGTTAATTCCAAAATGCTATTTTTGTATCCGCGTAACACATTTACAAGTTAGGTGAGTATCGGATAACTAGGTAAGTGACCATTGAGAGACTGTTAAAATGATTGGCTGAGGGTTCGCTCAAGTACCTCCTAGAGAATAGTTAACTAATCTTGTGAGTGATAGAATAATTGAAATTGACTAATCTCATCAAGTGACTTTTAGCCCGATTAATTGAGATCAAATGACCTCATTTAAAGAGTCTCTCTCGATGCCTTCAAGAGACCTTCCCTGAAATTCAAGAGTCACTAAACAACTGTTATTCGAAAAACTCTCATAGGTTAGTTATTCTGATATTTTTGTTTACAAATTCAAAAAAGAATTTGAAATGCTCACTGAATATTATGGGTCTCCTTCCACTTGTCAGTCTCCTCGCCCTATGCATGAAGAATTCTCTTCTAACAAAGATACACTCACAATGTTACTAAAATTGTAATTTTATTTTATGCACAAGACTAACTTAAGTATTAGAGAGTATGCAGGCGGCGTCATCTACTCCTTTAACTAGTTTCTTCTTTGCAGATTATTTGTAAATCTACACTTAAAAACACTATTTCATTGTGATCGAGACATTCTTTCCCACAAATAAATTTATTCTTAAACATAAGGAGAAGATATAAACATGAATTGACTACCCACGAGAAGTTATAAAGATGGGCTGACTATCCCAACACCAGCGGACTATGGGCTCACAATGGTCATAATTGATGACTTGAATTATGGAAACCACATTTTCATTGATGTGTCATCTTTTGGGTCTACATGTGTCACTGACACAATAAATATTCAACATAATCGTTTATATTAACCAAAGTTGAATGGTTGGGGAGGTGCTTGTAAAATAACACGTGTTTGTGAGCAGTGGTTGGCGTTACGGCATTCAATGGAAGGGGAAGGGAAGGGAGGCTGAATTGTTAATTCTACAGCCAGAACCAGAAGTCATCATTATCCACTAAAACTTGGCCGGCTGTGGCTGATAATGTTCAAATTCAAAGCGGACTTGGAATGGCAGCATCGCCCCTTCCTTCAAGCCTGCATGCGCATGGAGGGTTGACTACGGTTTAATTCCGTCTCAATTTAAGTTTCAAGTCTAAATAAATATACTAATATATACAATAGTTGTATATAAACTACATATACTGCGGGCCCTAGGCATAAGTTTTCTAAGCAGTCCGTAGGGGCATTTCAGTTACGTCCCTTTTAAATTCAATAGTTAGGTCAAATCTAACTATATTAAAATATATGTACATAAATTACATATGAGACAATGGGTTGGATTGCACTTGTAAGGAGAAGAAATATATTATAATTGAAAGGGGAATGACTTGCTTATGTAAATATATATATATATATATAATATTTTTAAATATAGACAATTCCATATAAAATTTTGTTTAAGATCTCTAAAATTTTAAGGCCGGCTCTTTGCGAGGCTAAATTCATATTTTGTTTATGTACTTTCATATTTTTTTATATGATTATTTAAATTTTATATTATTTTAATTATATTACAAAATTTATATTTTGAAGTTAATTTAATTAATATATTTTTGACTTTTTTTTTATATAGTAATCTGAACTTTTTATTTTTCAAATCTTTTGATTACACTCTAGTATGTGTATTTTTTAATTAATTTAATTTGTATATTTTGATATATATATATATAAAAAAATTACATAAAATAAGTCAACTTAACATATATTTTTTTATGTACACATTAAAATTTAGAGATTAAATTGACTAAAAATGTAAATATATGAATATAATTGAAACAATAAAAAGTTCAATTAGTTATATAAAAAAAATATGAAAGTACAAGTGCAAAAATCTAAATTTAGACTATATTACTGTATATATAGTGTATGCACAAATATAGTATATGCGATCTATATAAATTGAGCCGATCTCGATCGAATTAGTTTGGTTTAGTTTGGTCTTTGATCGAATTAGTTTGGTTTAGTATAGTAATTACTAAATTATTTTTTTATTAATTTTATTTATAATAATTGAGCACCTTTACATATATGCAGTACATGTAATCTATGTATACACATGTATGTTTTTTTATTTTTTATTTGATTATCAACCATACTATAATATTCTAATAAAATGTTTAACAATAGACTAAATTGTAAAAATAAAATAAATTTTAATAATTACTATAAAATTAATTAAAATATGAAGACTAATTCATTTCAAAACATAAAATTTAAAAACCAATAACATTATTTACCCTAATAACATCCATTGCTAATATGCAATGCCCATAATTCCATAGGCTTATTTGCCACCCAAGTTTGAATTTCTCAACAAGTTCTCACTATTCCTAATTTTCAAAGCTCATGCTCACATGTACCTAATTGTGTAACACCTCTTTGTTTATCTACATATTGTGTAAAACATCTTACTAGTTAGGATTTTTTATTTTTTTATAAAAAACAAATGTGAAGTGACTAGTGTAACAAATATAACACCCTAAATTATTTTTACAATATTTTGAGAATTAAAGAAAATAAATTATTTTTCGCTACACCATGGGATTGCTTTGATAAGATGATTGTTTCCCATTTGAAGGAGTTGAAGCAAGTGTAAGAGAAGATAAAGAATAGAGAAGGAATGAAAAAAGAGAGAAAACTCATAAAAGGAGGAAAAAGCTTCCATCAAGGTGACAATGAGAGATTAAGAAGCTAGAAAGAGTGAGTCAGGTCTTCTCTGAAGAGAGCCTAAGGTAAGTGTTTCTCCTGTTCACACAAATTCTTACTTTGCGATTTTTTCATGTTGTATGGGAAATCAACTTTGAAAATGTATTTTGTTTGCCTTTTGTTGTGTTGTATAGGTCAATGTCTACCTCGACCCAAATTCTCGAGGCTTATCAAACTTCAAAAAAGAATAACCAGCTAAGTCTTTAAATCTTGTTTAGGACAAGGTTGTCCCGAACAAGGCTATAAGCCATCCCAATTCACAAACTATTCCTCATTCGAGACATTGTCTTGAGCAACTTGTCCTCATATAGGGCATTGCCTCACACAAACTTAAGGATAAAATTCTAAGACAACTGCAAATGCACCTTGGCATGAGACAACATCACACATCTTATGTAGAACTGCCTAAATCCATATTTAACTTATTAGGTTAAATCACTCTCCATGAATGGTTAAGGGGATCGTGGCACGTGCCTAACCACCTTTCCTTGTCCTGTCACTTTGGAGTATAAAGAAGGGTCCATTCCTCCTCATTTAGGGGATTTGAAATATGATCAAATACTAAAAACCTGAACCAAGCACACATATTTGCTTACATTAAACATACTTATCCTTTGACTTGCTTATTCAACATGTTTTCTAATTTAAATATCGGAGGATCTGTGTGGAGACAACTCCTTATGTGCCTTCTAATCAAGTTTCAATTTTGTAGAGTACTCCATCTCTTCCAACACTTTCTCTCAAATGAAGACACCTTTCTCTCGAACAATGATTACAACCTCTCCACGAGAAAAAACCCTTTCCCTTACAAGTACTAAAGGTGTCCCACACAAAGACACCTACATTTTCAAGACTCAAAACCTGCTTATTCAAGACTCAAAGCCACATTGCACCTTGCAACGATTCCTCACTCACTTTTTTTTTATACTATAATCGTGTTCCACCTCCATAAAATCTAGATTCTCAGTATTGTAAATTTTAGTTGTTGTATTTGACAATAATAATTTTTTATTTGCATTCATGATTGTGTATGGCTATACTATTTTGCTCTGTGTTGCTTAAGGTTGAGGTGACATAGTCAAGGATCTTTCAAGAGGAACTTAAGTTAGCGGTTGAAAAAGTTCTTGGAAGCATGTTAACATTTCACAAGTGGCTTCGTGGAGTAGAAACCTACATTTTATTTCATATACACATTTCATATAAATATTTTATTTATTATTATTTTTTTGGGGAGGCGTTTCTTACTTAGAAGTTTCATTTTCTAACTTGGTTCATTTCGTAGAATATTTGAACATTCCAAGTGATGCAAGCGATTCAAAGGAAAAGAAAGTTTTGGAAGTGCAAGTTTTGGAAGTTCCATTATTTTTGTGATATGTCATATTTTGTAAATATTAAGCGTTTTATGTGACACACTAGAAATATGTATAGATTTTATTTTGGCGATATCAAGTGTATCAAACATGTCAAACTCGTTGTACAAATTAAGTTTTCATTTAAGACATGCAATTTTATTTTGGTGGAAATAGACAACTTTTACATTCATATCTTAAGTTTTGGTAATCTAGAAATTTATTTTGAGGATTTCTACAGATTTTTTGTCCGAATGTCTGAATGATCTTTTTTTTTTCTTTTAAATTTAGTATTTTAGTACAAATAAAAAATTTAGATTTCTTAATACAAGTTATGAATTAAATTAAATTCATTTATGAAAATGAGTGCACATACAAAAACCTCGCCTTAAGAAACTAAACCAAATACAAGAGTTTAAGTAGAAAGGCAAGATTACCAGAGGTAAATCTCCCTAACCATTGCTTAAAAAAATAATCTCTAGTTAAATTGAGAAAATAAATAATACAAATGAAAAGTTAAGCAAATGAAGACTTTAAAAGCAAAATGTAAAACATATAAGCTAGCAAATGATCTTTACAAAAAATGTTCAAGAAAAATTTAAATTATAATGTGAAAACATATTCTAAAGAGAATGGTGTTTCAATAACTCATTGAGCACGACTATAAGGGCTCTCCTCAACTAAAGAATGTTCGATTTGAGCTATATCTATTACTAGGGGGTGAGTTTGTTATTTTAGCCCACCAATATACACAATGATGTGGGCCTCATATTCCACGCAACAATTAAGGTATATTTCTTGTAGAAGTATGATTTCATGTTTAAAAAGACTTAATTCCCTTAACCCAAGAAAGTAAGAGAGACCTTTATGTCAACTAAGCTACCACGTAGATAGTGTAATTAGGCTTATTTGTTTGAGGGTGTACGTCTTTTTAAAAATAATTGATATTGGGATCGGACCTTATGTAGTCCAATCATGATACATTCAAATGCAACCGAACATGTTCAGTCTATTAAAATTCAATCAAATGGCTAGGAAATAGCCAAAATAAAAAATAAAACATGCCATAGTAATTCTCTCATACTTTCACTTAATAATTAATATATCATTTAAAACGCAAATATAATTTACCGAGATAAATAAGAGGATATGAGGGTAAAAGAAAATTATAAATGAAATTTAAGAATGGACTTGACAATGTTGGGCCTTAACATTTTTTAGGCCCAAATTTAATGGGAACAGTGGCAAATATCTTAAAAATAGTTTCTTTGAACATTTATATCACTCCATTTAAAAAATGTGGATGAACCAATGGTTTTTAGCATTTTAGTGAGAAATTTTTAAATATATTATTTAAATTATTTAATATAACATGATGCATTTTCAAATAATTTAATAAACTATTAAAAATCATCCACATTACTATTCTGTGTTGGAAAAAAGGTTCCAACATGGAATTTACACGAATGTAAATTGTTCTTAATAGTTGTGAATTTTAGAAGTGAATTATCAAAGCACGTTTGCTTAATAAAATATTATACTTGTTATTACAAGCAGTGAATTTGAAATATTTAAATAATTTTATAAGTACAAGAGGTTATTTAAGACAATACACTACACAAATAAATAAAATCTGATCGACTATTGAGTTCTAAGAACACGTTACTACTACTGTCAATAGTGAATTATATTCATTCGAATTTTATGCCGAAATGTAATGTGAATGATTTACAATAATTTGTTAAATTATTTGAAAATTATAGTATTGTGTTAAAATATTTAAAAATTTATCTATTTTAGTAGTTAGAAACATTATAAATAGAGTAGTAGTTGTATTATTGTGTTAATTTTTTAAGTAGTAATATATATATATTTTAAAAATTCCATTTTATGAAGAAAGCCTCTCCCTATATAAGGTGGCATTGGGTTGGCCCAAGTCATTCATAGCAGCGGGTTGCTTTGAATGAAAAAAGGGAGGGATTTGCTCCAAACCCTCCGAAGAAGCCTCTTCCTGTTCACTCAGCGAAACGCTGTTCGAATCCATCTCTCTTTCTACTGCATCATCTGATCTGCAATTGCTTGTTTCCACTCACGGCTTTACTGCTTTACTTGCAGATGGACGCACCGTCGGAGCGTTACTGCTACAAGCCCACCTTGCGATGGAACCCTCAGTTGGAAGAATACTTCGTCAAAGCATATGGAGCCGATCATTTCTCTCGCATTTCCGAAGCCCTCACGTACGCCAATCCAATATTGGAACACTAAGATTATTACTACTAGCAAATGTGAATATTGTTTATTGTTTTGTTTGCATATATGCCACTGTAGTGCTGCTTGTGGAATCGAAGTAGGTTAGATGTAGAATAAGCGTCAAAATCGTTTAACTGTGGAATTTCTTTGGTAGAGTGACATGTCTGAGCATCATCAAGTTTTACTTTGAAATGCTTAATATAACTATGCTATTCTCTACTTCTTTTTGTGCAGCTTTAATTGTTTCTATTGCATTTTTATTTATTTTTCTGATGACTGAATATGTATGATATAAAACTAAATAAATTTCCGCCTTCTATGTGTGTGCATATGTTCGAATGTTTAAAACCGTAGTCACCCTTTTTGTGCACTCGTGTTTTGCTTAGGCGTCCATCTTGTTACTCGTGTATTCGTGTGAATATGCTCAAGTCGACTAGTGATGCTGTTATTGAGAAGCTACTGGCAATTCTACAGGAGTCCGGGAAAGATAGTGCTATTTGTGACATTATACAAAGTGATTGTATGGGCCTGGAGAAGAACACTTTTGTTAAAGAATCTAATACTCTACCAAACTACTCATACAACCTTGACAAAGTAGCTTCGGAAGTTCCTGGAAGTGCACAAAGTGGTCCTGTTTCTAAATGCCAATTACCTGGGCTAGATTATGTTGTGCTCGTCAAGGGTTCAGGACCACACACTATAAAATATGATTATTCACAATACAAACCCCCAAAGGAGGTAATTGTTAGCCGAAAATGTGCTGAGGCTGTTCTTCGTGGTGCCCAGGTAAACAGAATCTTATTGTGCCTATATATTTTATACACCTGTTGCTTACAGTTTATTTTCAACTCTCTTGGTTTCATGTGTTTAATTTGCATTATAAACATCCTTTTTTTTTTTTGGACATTCTTCTTCATTATAACGGTATCAGTCTTCCTACAGAAACCCATTTGCTAAATGTTTTTTGGTTACTAGACTAATCATCAATGCTTCTTTCTGCATAACTTGTGCTTATCTTTTTTCTTAGAATCCTTGCTTTCCTTGTGCGCATCCTTGAATGTGGTAAATTTTTTTGACATTGTTCTTTTGCATGGATTTGTGTTGTCATTGACAATTTAGAAGTCAATTGACATTATTAATGCTGTATCGCCAACCCTAACTTGGTCAAGATAAGATGCAGTTGATGAGGACGCTGTCGCCATGATTTTTGGGGGCTACTCTTTTAATTTTTCCAGCTAACCTTAGTACTTGAAATTCGTGCTACATTTCGTGTGAAAATATTTCGTTGACAATATAAGGTTTCTACGTGAAATGTTAATATAAGGTTCTTAAGGATGAGAAAAGCATTACATTAGTTTTTCTTGGAATTATTTATCAATTTCTTCTTTTTACTTAATTCTATATTTATGTGCTTACCATTTCTTGGTGTTGTGGACTGTATTACTTAAGCTCATCTGGAGGCAATGCTACCATGTTATTTGTTTCTATAAAGTAGTTTATTTTTGGTGATAAACATTTTTTTTTCGCCTTGCAACCTGCCAAATAAGGATGACTGGATACTCTTTCTTCTATTTTCTTATGGCAATTCACGTGTAGGTATATGTTCCTGGTGTATTGGCTTGCAGTTCACATGTTGAAAAGGGTGATCTAGTTGCAGTATCAGTTGCTGTGGAGCAGCCTGGTCAGGATGGTAGATGGGGCTTCGGTATGACACGTGGGACTGTTCTACAGGGGTCACAGACAGGCAATATATATTTCCTTTTCCTTACGTTATCTATGAAAGAAACTGAATATCCTTTGTTTTAAATTGTTTAATTGTTTTTCTTTGGATCATTATTGTTGGGAATTAAGAATTTAACCATGAGATGGCCATCAAATGATGAAATAACACTAGGTGAAACTCATTTGGATATTAAATTTTTTAAATCCTTGTCCTTATGGATGGAGTTTCGAAACAGAATCTATTGCAAGGATTTGTTCAAGTTTTGAATGACTGAATCTAATTATGTTCCTGCACTTTGGGTCTCCAAGTGAGCATGCATAAAGGAACTCAGACCCGCTAGAAAGCTTCCTTCCTGTAGATCTTTGCACTTTCTTCTGCTCTTGAAGCCTTTTGTACAAATGTGATATTGGATTTTTCTGTAGTATTTACAGAAGCCTTCTTTGTACTTTATAATTTTCTGATGTTCTACACTATAATTTTTTTTTTTTTGATGTAGAATGGATACTAAATCTTTCTTTTCCTCTTCTTAATAATTATTGTTTACTTAAAACTTTGAATCTATTTTCTGTTGATTATTGCTTCTTGTTTCTACTCAAGTTATAGGCCAGGTTCTCCAGTTTACCTTCAATACTTCATATTTTTGGGCAGAAACATTATCTTTGTTGATGATTGATAAAAATAGTTGAAGTCATCTCCCATATGCCTTTGTGAGCATCAGCTAATATCAGATCCTAAATTGAGTAACATATGCCAATTTGCTATTGCCAGCAGGAAGTTATTTCCCTCTGAATATGCTAGATAGTTTCTTGCATTTATGTTTTTTGCTTCTTCTGTAGCATACTAATGGCTTAATTTTTTCCTTTCCTGTTTGTGTCATGAAAATATTTCTTGACACACGATGTTGATGTTCTTTACTTGTAGATCCTTATTTTTCTCAAAGAAAGGGACTGTACATTGGCCAAGGAACTGCAATGATGTCTAGAGCTGGGATGTTTCGTGTTTCAGAAGGAATTGCCGTGGATATGAATAATAGAGTATTCAAGTTACCTTCCTTTCATGGTATCTGTTTAAATATGCAATCATACTTAACACAGATAGTGCTTTTATTGAACAAAAGTGATCTGTTGTACATTTAGTTACAGAGATTTGGATTCCCTTTTAAGGAGTTCCCTTAGTGTTGGGAATAATAATCTCAGTTGTACCATGAAGATCATATGGATTGGTGGATAAGTTTAGAATTTTGGATAATTTTGACATAAGCAATTTATGTGCACTATTATAATTGAATGAGTTACTTAAATAACTGTTATGGCACATATTTCTGTTCTACTGTTGTCAGCATCATCATCAACTGCACTTTATCTTGACAAAATTAGGGCGATGACACGGCATTCGCAATGTCTATTGACTTCTATAGTCATATTGACAATACAAATCCATGCAAAAGAACAATGTGGCAGAATTTTCTTCTGGATGCCCTCAATTTATTTCATTAAGATTACAAACAATAACATATCCAGCCTTTATCCCACTGTGGGAATTTATTTCATTAAGATTATAAGAATATTTTTATGTTCCATATTTTTTGGTGAAAAATGTTAGAACATTTGTACTAGATTAGTGAAATAGATATCAGGAAATGTTATGTAAAATAGTTCTGGTTATATTCTGTTTAGTTGGTTAGGAAAAGTCTTCTAGAAGGATTTTTTCTAGAAGGACAGCTGGCCATTTTGTTTGGAGTATTGGTCAGTTGGGGGTGTATTTTCTGTTGTTGTAACTCCTGCATCTATGGCTTATAAATAGGTGTCGAGAGGGGGCTGTTGGGCGGTACTTCATTTTGTGCTTTATGCAGAAAACTCTTATCTTGAGAGCGAGTGGTTTTGAATGTGTGCTTAGAGTGAGGCGGGTATAGCTGTGTATACTCTGGGTTGGGGAACTCTATAGTTTTCAGGATGTATGGGCTATGAGAGAATTCCATAAAAGGCACATGTAAACCTATACAAGATGGTTTTCTGACTCTTTGGTATTGTGTTTCGTAATACTTATTGCTATGAGGGTTTGTGAGTCTCTATTCGTGTCTTCGAGAGTATGAGTGTCCTAGAGTTGCGGTTCTACTCGAACAAAAAACCAGACACTTAAACATTTCTTCTTACCTAGGTAACTTTTCATGTTTACTGGGACTATTGCATCTGGTATGATATATAGTTCAAACTTTATATTTTCTGCTGGGGAAGTGCTGATTGTTCTTTTGTTTCTTGATCTTTTTTGTTTTCAGATGTTCTTGAGGGGGAAATATTTCTCCAAAATCTGCCTAGCATTATTACAGCGCATGCCCTTGGTATTCATCTTGGCATTATTGGTTATTCTTTACAGCTCTTTAAATTTCTGTACAGCTCTTTAAATTTGGTTTCCTCTCTCTCTCTCTCCCTCTCTCTTGCTGGTAGATGCGAGTGCCGTTGCTTGCTCATGTCTCTTAATCATGCACAATTGGAAATCTTTTCTCCTTTACTTGTTCCCATGGTTACTTGAACTAGAAAGGATCTCAAATTGGTGTAGGTGGAAGATTATAGTTCATTGGTTCAACAGTTGATCTAATTTGCAATTAATCTTTGTTCATTTTAATGTAATACATAAAGGAGGCTACTGCTGTAGTTGAATCAAGTGCTCTATCAAGTTTTAACTAATTATTTTCCCTGTGGAAAATGACTGGACTACTTAAATGGTTTCTTTAGTTAATTGTATTTAGTTCATCTCATCCATTTTTATGAAGTTTGTGTGAGTGATGATATATGTGGCACTTTTATTTTCATAACATGAATTGTTGTGGTGCAAAACTATTATTTGTTATCTGTTTGGACACTCTATTTACTTGGGGATTATATTAGTTATTAGGGCACTATAGGATGTAAGGTATAGATAGAAATAAATGCCAAGCTAGAATTCATGTAGCCAGCCCTTGAAGTGGGATAAGGGCTAGGTATGTTGCCGCTGCTGCTGTTGCAATCTTCATTCCTTCCAATTTTCGTCATTATGACACGTAATTATATTAATGCTTAGAAACATTTAGCAAGTCTTCACTTGTATACTTCCTATTTTTTGAGTCCCCCACACCTATGCACCTTTTATCATGGTATGGCGTGTCTATTAGGGATGAGTTGAAGACATGATACTTTTGTTGGTTAATTGATTTCATCATGTGGAAAATAATACTTTTTTGTATTGTATTGTGTAACTGTACATTGTACACTAGGTATTTATTAGAAGTGTGGATCCCAATTTAGGCAACCAATTCCAAATAATTAGGTATTAGTCAACTCAATCAAGGAAGAGAAATATAAGGGACACAATACCAAATAGGAAACATGGTCTTATCATAAAAAAGGAAACTCTTAGAAATAAGGAAATAGAGATATTCTAGGAAAGAAATTGTTGTTGCTCAATTACAACAATGAATTTATAGATGGAAAATCGCCTTAGGATGACTCACGTGTGGATTACCTGAACGATGGGTGACTATCAGGAGCGGTGGACAAGTCTCTCGGGGTTGAGAGGCAGCGATGGATGACCCCTTTGAGCGATGGATGACCTGTCTAAAAAGAAGATTGGTTAGAGATGCGGGTGAGGATCCCCGTGCAAGCCCTCCGATGCCTAAGTTACCCTTTTGAAAGTATAGAGTAGTCGAATGCAAGAAGAAAATACCAGTGTGAGAGATTGCATACCGATTAGGATTGATGATCCCTCTATTTATATCGATAGAGGAGGCTATCAGGTATCAAGTGACCCGATTTTCCTAATTTTCTCGATGAGTAACTCGGAGATAGTTTTGACTTGGTCTTGTGGGGGTGATGGCGCATGGATCGCAGGTGTGGGCGCAAGGATGCGCCTATGACACCCCCGAGTGAGGGTCACTAAGTGGTGTGGTGCACAAGGCACCCCTGGGTGAGGTCACTTGAGGGTGCGAGCATGGGGAACCCCCAGGAGAGGGTCATCCAGGGGTGCGAGCACTGGCGCTAACGAGCGCTTGGTTGCTCGGGGTTGTGTTTGGTTGCGCGGGGCCATGCAAGGCAGCAGGGGGCGCCCTTGGGTAAGGGTCACCCGTGGGTGCAGGCGCGCGTGCATGTGGGGGTGCTGTAGCGGTTGCATGGCGGGTTGTGGCCATGCACGCGAGGGCTTTTGCTTGGCCAGGTGGCACTATCTCATTTTTTTGGATTCTTTCATTTATTTTCACTAATCCACTTCGTCCATTTATTTTTGCAGGGCACATCAGAAACAATAATTATAGGAAAGATTTTTGGATTTCTAACACATCGCCTAATCTAAATTCCTTGACATTTTTTTTTCCTGATGTTGGAATGTGGTGCTTGTATAGTTCTTGAACAATATTGCTCATTGTATGATGTCTTAATCATGTCTAGCACATAAATGGTTTGGTTTATATTTTTTGCTATGTAAACAGTAATAGTTTCGTTTATTTGAATGTTCTAATTTTAGTATAATACATAAAAGAATTAGAAATTGCTGATTCCTTGGTTTCTTTATTGCTCATTGTGTAGATTCTCCTAGATTGTGTGGAGGATTTTTTTATGTCCTATTGGTGTTTATTTTTCTTTTGGGCCTTAGATCCTCAACAGGGGGAGAGAATCTTGGATATGTGTGCAGCTCCAGGAGGGAAAACAACTGCAATTGCAATGCTTATGAAGGACAACGGAGAGGTTGTTGCAGCTGATAGATCTCACAATAAGGTGCATTTTCTGATGGACCCCCCCGTTTCTTGTCATCTCACTCCTGCACTATCAAATTTTGTAGCATATTGGACCAGCTCTGCCTAGATTGATCAGGATGGTATTCAGCATGTATAGTTTTGGAAATGATTACACAAAATTCAGCAAAGTGAACTATGGAGCGATTAAGTATGATAAAATGTAGTCTCTTGATTTATTTTATTCAACTTTTTGCTGTTCTGGGTTGCAGGAAGGGCATTTGAGGGTTAGAAATGAAAATTTATTGAGATTTGATTTGCCTTATCTGACTGTGAAGAAATGTCTTTATATTGGAATAAGTTATATAAAACCAAGGATGATTTTATTGATAAACTAGAGAATGACCTGTGCATTGCACCGGGTGCATAATTACTAATTAATTTTAAACAAGATTGAGTAAAAATATAATAAAATAAAATAAGAATTCATTGAATGATTTTAATTAAAATAGAATAGAAAATGAAATATTGGGGGAATTAACTGTTAGGTAGGTTGACGTGCCTCAACCTATCCATTATTTTATTGGCTAGGAAATTAAAAGAGCAATAATAATTGAATGGAGAATAAAAGTTATAAAATTAAATCAATCCTATTGTTATTTGAAAAATATCTAATTAGCATAAATAGAATAGATATGATAGAAGTGAGCCTCAATTACTGTCTCAATAAATCCTGAGTGCTATAACCTGAAAAAAAGACAGAAGATAAATAAATCAATCCCTAATTTTCCCCTTCTTAATTACAGAAATCTCCAATCAATCAATCCCTAATTTTCTATCTATCAACGATCCCTAATTTACAACAATAAAAAATCAATCATCAATCCCTAATTTAAGAAGCAACCCCTAATTTACACCTAATTACATGTTTCTTTCAATATATTTTTTTTTTGATAAATACATCTGAGTCTTTTTTTTCTTCTTTTTAAACAAATGTATATATGATATTTTATAGATCTTTCTAAGATATGATAATAGCTCCTTTCAGGTAAGTATTCTATACAAGTTGCCGCACTATACAAAAATTTAAACAAGTCCAACCATTCTTATTGTTCGATTAAAAAAAAAAATTTGCCAAGTGTATTTTTGAAGTGCGCTTTATTGTGCTTCGAAGCTCAGGTAAAAGTGCAATTTAAGCACGCTTTAATCGTGCTCAGCTAAAGTCGTCGAGCTTCACACAAAAAAGCCCCAAGCATGCTGCGCTTCACGCTTTGGGCAAGTGCACTTTCATAAACACTGAATATAGGCATATGTATATCTGATAATGTGGGAAATGGTAAAATGAACATGGGTTAATTTGATGAGTAATTATACCTTGCTCCATGTTTTGGTGATAGTCTCTTCCTGTATGTGCATGTTAGCTGAAACTTTTCCATGCAAACTTTGATCCAGTTCTTCTGGGAATATAGTACTAGCTTCTTGGTTGTAGAATGTTTTATATTCTTCGGTTGAATAACAAAGAGGGATATTATTATTATTTTTTTGGAAAACCATTGTCTGTTTAGAAACCCTCATCTCACAAAAAAGGGGTAGAACTAATTTTTTTTTGGCTTTCTTTACAGATGGGTTTGATTAACAAAGAAAGATATTATTTATGATTTCAACAGAAAACTTTAATCTAGTTAGTCAAAGGAGATTGTTCATTTGTGTATATTACTGCATTGTTAATGTGTCCCAAAACTTTCAAATATATATATATATCATTCAAAAACTCAATATATAATACCTAACAACAAAAATAAAAAACTCAATATTTCAGGGCGTTTCTTGGTTGTGTTTCCATATTGTACTTGTTGGTTTCACCATGTCAACTAAGTTATGGAACACAACTATATCAATTATCTTCATTCACCACCATCTCATGAAATTTCTCCATGTGAAGATGTTGTTCAAACTTCATTTCATCATTACTCCGCCAGGGGATATTATCCACTGTCGGTCCCAAGCCCGAATAAAGGAGGAGGGTTGCGTTAGGTAGCCGACAGCCAGCGTAAAACCTAGTCGGATCCAAATATGAATTCTAGACAAATTATCTGTTGGGATGTAACCCACATAGAAGTCTAGAATTCATGTAGCCAACCCCACATAGTGGGATAACGGCTGGATATGTTGTTGTTGTTGTTGTTGGAGATAATCTAAGTGTATTAATATTAAAGGTAAATTGCAAAGAACAACTTCTGGTTTGGCAAAATTGCAAGAGATCGCTTGATGTTTGAGAAATAGCAATAACCATCTCTATTGTTGAATAAAAGGGATAAAATGACCAACTTACCCTTCATTCTCTCTCCTCTGATTGAAAAATAAAATTTAAAAAATTAACTGACACCTGACAATACCCACTGGGTTCATTGCACTCTGGGCATAGTTGTCAAAGGCACGCCTAGGCACGAGGTGCAGCTCTATACACCTTATTACCGCTAAGGTGCAATGCCATACTTGAGGTGTTATCGCGGTGCACGATGTGTGCCTTTCATGCAAGGCACAAGGTTCAAGGCACATGGGGCGCATTCCTTGTATTTATAAGTGTATTTAAGCCCTATTTCTTGTCCATTTGTCATCTTAGATCTTATTTGTTGTTGATTTGATTGCATATTCATTTTTGTTTCATTCTTCTAATTTCTTTTGTAATTTAGAAGAAACTAATTCTATGTTGTAATTGTTTTTTGCGTGTTCTACTCTATTTTTTTTTTCTTTCTCCTAATTTTTGTTGCAATTTAGAAGAAACTAATTTCTAAGAAATAAATGTTTTCATTGTGTGATCTACTTATTTTTTTCTTTCCCTTCTCATTTCTTTTGCAATTTAAAAGAAACTATTTTTTTTCTGCAACTTTTTATGCTGTGTGATCTGCTGTAAATTTTTTTTCATTATTCTAATTGCAAAAGAAATTAGAAGAAACTAATTGTTTTCTTGTAATTGCATGAACAAAGGTTATCTCTTAAGAATTCTTTTTCATCTTCTGCCCTAAATTTTGAAGGCATAACTTTGATGAATGCAAATGTTGCATCTCATTGGTCAAAGAATTGCAGTGGTCTTATTAACAGTAGAGGAAGTTTTTCTAACAGAGGAGGTAGAGGTCAAGGCAGATTTAACACTAGGAAAATATATTGTCAGTTGTGTGGGAGACCAGGTCATTTTGCTGACAAATGTTACCATAGCTTTGATAGAAATTTTCAACGTTTTCCCAGTCAAAATTCTGGCAAAGGACGATTATATCAATCTGATTCAAGAGCTTACCTTGTAGCTCCTAGTGAAGTATTCTAAATGAGACTGGTTCTATTCAAGGTTCTTACTATAGCAGTTCTTTTGGTAATCAATTTACTTCTTCAACAACTTGCAATGATGCATCTTGGTTTGTTGACTCTGGAGCAACAAAACACATTGCCTCCCATCTTCATAACCTTGCTCTTAACTCTCCTTATCAAGGCCCTGACAAAGTTGCTGTTGGAATGGTAAGAAACTATCCATTTCAATGTTGGCCTTAGTCAACTTTATACTCAAACCAAACCTGTTTCTATTGTTTCTTTATCTAATGTGCTTCATGCCCCTCACACGATGAAAAACCTTAAAAGTGTTTCTCAGCTTACAAAAGACAATAATTTGGTAGCTGAATTTCATTCTGATTCCTGTTTAATTAAGGAAAAGGGCACAGGATTGTACTACTCTAAGGGCTACTTAAAGATGGTCTTTATCAATTGATGCCCGCATCCAGTTCTGTTTTTGCTTAAGCTTCTTTATCTCATTTGTCTGAACGATGTAAATCTACCGAGTCTAAAATGTCAGTTTTGCAGTCCCTATCTTGTTATGCCATGTCTTTGAATAAAAACACAGAAACAAATAAAATTGTGTGAGATCAGCAGCATGCCAAATTTGGACATCCTTGTTTTTCTGTACTGCAAATGGTCTTGAATAAAATTCATATTCCTTGTTCCAATTCTTCTCTTTCTTTTTGTGAATCTTGCAAACTTGGCAAATTGCATCAACTTCCTTTATCTAATTGTGAAATTATAGCCAAGAAACCTTTAGATACTATATCATCTTATGTATCTAGATCTCTAGGGTCCAGCTCCTTATGTATCTACTGAAGGCTATAGATACTATATCATCTTTGTAGATGCTTATACCAGGTATACATGGCTATATCCTTTGAAACTAAAGTCTGATGCTCTTTCTACTTTCATTGCCTTTCACAAATTTGCTAAATTACAATATCACTCTAAAATAAAGGCTTTGATACCATGAGTGAGAGCTTCTCTGAAATAAATGTACTGAAGGCTATAGATACTATATCGTCTTTGTAGATGCTTATACTAGGTATACATGGCTATATCCATTGAAACTAAAGTCTGATGCTCTTTCTACTTTCATTGCCTTTCACAAATTTGCTGAATTACAATATCACTCTAAAATAAAGGCTTTGATACCATGAGTGAGAGCTTCTCTGAAGAAAAAGAAAGAAATTGAACAGAGAGAACTGAAACTGAAATTTGCTGAAAATGATTATTGACATTAGAAACAAAAGAGCAGCTGAGTATCTATAGACCGTGAACTCAATTGATTCTGTTAGAGATACAACTAACCTTTACAACTGTACAAAGACAAGTGGACAAGTCCTAACAAACAAACTTAGCTAAACTATAACTATTCTTAACATAACTGTAGCTAATATTCCTTTGTAAAGGACGGATAGAACTACTTCTCTCAACAATACCCTCTTTATTTTAACCTTAAACTCAAACAATATGAGAACTCTGAACTTCCTTTCTTGATTTTTATCTACATGGTGAGAGCCTGAATTCCAATGCTGATCATACATCACAGGATAGATAGGCCTCATTTCTCCCACACTTTGAGTTTCAAAATGAATTATATGGTATTTTAATTGCTGGGAGCAGTCTTCTGGGGTGTATCATGTATGATACATTGTACGGATCAACTGTGATGTAAGAAGAGAATGAATTTATGGAGGATTTGAGGGCCTGTTTGGTTTGTTGGAATGGAAATAAAGGGAATGGGAATGAGAATAGGAATGGAGTGGAATGACCATTTCGTTCCATTATCATGTTTGGTGCGATCAGTAATAAAATGACCATTCCATTCCATTGTTATGCTTGATACATTAGAACTTGGTGGAATGGAATGAAAAAATAACTCTGACAAAGAATAATTAAATACTATTTTTATTTTGGGATAATTACACCAACCTCCCCCAAGGCTAGGTGAAATTACATGTGGTACCCTTGCGATGAGTTCCCAGATTTGGAACCCCATTGTGGTGGTCGCCTTCGGCAAGTTCCTGATGGGACCATTGCCAGGCTGCAGTGTGAGAGGGAGAGGGGTGGACCACTGAAACATGCTGGCAGCCATGGTGCTCGCTGCTGTATATTGGTGTGAGGGGGGAGAGAGAGAGATTAAAACAGGGGCAAAATGGTCAATAACTCGGGTGATTTGTGAAATTGACCCTATATTTTTTGGATGTTAATAAAATATTATTTTTATTTTTGGGTGTTAATAAAATATTAGTTTTGAGTGTTAATAAAATACTATTTTTATTTTTTTTTGGCCAAGGATGTTTTGCAATTTTCAAAAAAAATGGAGGTAAAAAAGTAATTTGCAAAAATCTTTGGTGGAGTGGAATGAGAATTCCATATACATTTGGAGGGAATGCTTATTCCCACATATGATGGAATGGGCATTCCCTTTCCAAAGTTGCAACCAAACAATCTTTACCTCATTTCCATTCCTATTCCCTCCAACCATTCCAGCAAAGCAAACGCTACCTGAATAGTGCAGGATACAACACTGAAGTGGCCCCCCTACATGGGTAAATGTCCTGATCAAAGATGTCAATCCAGCTTTGAGAGCTTGCCTCGTTCCAATGGGCAGAGTTTCTTAGTGAATGGAAACCCCCCATGATCAAATTTTGTCAGAGACATGCACTTCATGTCCTATACTACAGGTAGGAAGTCAATGTGTTTCAACACACAAAATCCATAATTGTTTCCAAAGAAGTTTGTCTGATGCCGTTTGAAATTGGAGAGTCCTTAAGCAATAACAGCATTACATTAGATATAAGAAAGTCTAAGCATAAATTATTTTGTCTGAAAAGGATTGATACATTTAGTCATACTTATGTTTCCTCATGCTGTTCTATTGAAATTTGTCTGTTCCATAAAAGACCATTAATGTTCTCTGTTGCTGGCACCCTACTTCTATCAATAAACTGAAAATTTTAATGTCTAAATTACTGTGTAGATTTTAAACCCTTTCTTTTCTGTAAAAGTATATTTCCTTTGCAGGTGCCATTATTTTACTACTTATCTTGCCCTGTTTTATAGGTTCTTGATATCCAGAAATTGGCCGCTGAAATGGGCTTGAATTGTATAAACACATACAAATTAGATGCTCTTAGAGCTGTTTGTCGAAGAACTGAATCCAGTGATATGAACACGACATCATCTGTTGCCGTAGAAGGGTCAGAAATTGATTCGAGTAGAAACGAAAACTGTATGTTTTCTTTTTTGTGGTTTCCTTTTTTTTTTTTCAATGATACATGGTTCATTTATGGCATATGGATAATGAGTTATTCAATATGGTTGATTTGCTAATAGTACATTGTAGCAGATGGTTTATAAGGTAATGTATTATATATATAATAACATGTACATAAAACAGAAAACATTTTTGGGACCTTGTATAATCTTCTTTTATTTCCCATGGAGTTACATAATAATTTGGTATTGTCATAAAGAAAAAGGTCATTATTTGATCTGTAGGGAACAATTTTATGGATGGATAATTGATGCTCTTGCTATTTACTACCAATTTGGAAATTCATCAAATACTGGAGGAGGAAGAAACATGCTCTATATATTGCACTTGTCTATCTTTTTGCAAATTGGATACTGATGCCCCAACTAAGCACAAGCATCACAGCACAAATATGACACGGCACAGTGCTGATACTGTATTTCTCAATATGCAAGAATATATACATACATGTTAAACTTATATAAATGCCACATATAATACTATGCAAATATAATGAAAAAGGCAACAAGAAGAACAATAGTACCATGCAAATATAATGAAAAAGGCAACAAGAAGAACAACAATTAATCCCGAGGTCTAGACCTCTGGCTATCAATATCCATGGCCATATCATCTGTAAGGTCATAGTTTATGGGTTTCTAACCAAGTTTTATTTGGTCATTCTATTCCTCTTTTGCTATGAACTTCCTCTATTTAATCCACTTGCCTCACTGCTGTGCCTCGTGGTCTTCTTTTTTATATTATATGCATTGGTATAGCTAATTTCAGAACATGCTAAGGAAGAAAGAGAAGTGTATAGAAAAGCAACAAGCAATCAACTTTCTGGAGGATTCTACCTTTTCAGTTTGGACACTTTTTCCAGCTAAAGCTGGGGTAGGTAGCTTTGAAGTTCTAAAAGAGGAGAGATGATATGGGATAGCAAGGAGTAGTAGTAGAAGATAGGAGGGAGGGAGAAGACAGTTGGAGAAGAAGAGTGAGAAAGAATTCAGTGGGGGAGCAATGGGAAGAAATCTCAATGTATATTCCAAGTCACTCTCAATTATACTTGGAATATGATTTAGGATTTTTGATTTGTTCTAATTTTGATTTAGAATTTAGATTTCCAGCCTTTTATTTTAATAAAATTTTGATTGGGTTTTATTTTTATTTTAGTATGACTTGTTTAGGAAAGTGATTTATCTTTAGCCTATAGGATGTAACCAAAGGGATTTGATTGATTTTGGAATGCCAATTGAGATTTCTCCCTTCCGAATTCTTTCCTTCTCTTCCACCACTCTCTCCCCCCAATTTTCTTCAACTTTTTTTTTTTTGTTTGTTTCTCATCAAAAAGTTTTCTGGGTAATATGACCGACTGTGAACCCCAACCCAAAGCTTAAGGAACATAAAGCCTAAAATCCATTAATCACCACAATCATTAAGAGCCAATAATGATTTATAAATACCAAGACAATCAAGGAACAATATCTCATA
The DNA here is from genome assembly GCA_036245055.1 of Diospyros kaki. NCBI lineage: Eukaryota > Viridiplantae > Streptophyta > Magnoliopsida > Ericales > Ebenaceae > Diospyros > Diospyros kaki. Next base: position 601,258 of record BSEG01000011.1, read on the forward strand.
ATTAAACACCTGGCAAAGTAACTAGGGTGGCCATAGTTACCAGGAATGTGGTATGGGAACAAGTACGGGGTATGTTAGGATGCTAATTTTGTAGTACTGAGAATGTATGCTTAATTGGCTTGTGATTTTGGGTTGCGGTACATTTTATAGTTGTACTTGAGTCAAAATTAGTTGGATTGATATTTTGCTCTTACAAAGGTTGGTTTGTTTTGTTTTGTTTTGAATTCTTTTCTATGTTCTTGTACAATTTATGGAATGAAGAAAATCCTATTCAAATGAAGTTAGGTTTGAATATTATTCAAAATGAAATAGAATATATGTTGGATGACGAGATTGGGTGTTCAAGTTTAAAGAGGGAAAGATAAGGTGGTTGGATAAGATAAGACTTAAAAGTTTAAAAGATAAGGAAGTTTAGAAGATAAGATAAAGCTCTAAGATTCAAGGGAAAGATTCAGCTTAAATTAGAAGATAAATTCCAGCATTTTGAATATTAGTCACTCTTATCTAGATTTGAATTTATTCATGTTTTCTAGGAGATAAAATAGATATTTTGTACTTGTATAAATATCTCTACTCGGATTCCATAAATTTTCAAGTAAGCTTTCAAGAATTTAGCTTATTTCATGGTATCAGAGCCAAGTCTTGGTCGCCTAGATCTTGAGGTCTAGGCTATTTTGAAAATCATGGCCGAAACTCTACCAAACCCTACCATAACCGAAGCCTCGGCCGCAAGTTCTCCTAATCCTCATTCTCAGTCCAATTTTTCTACAAATCCCATTGATAACAATCCTCTACAGATTACTCAACATAAATTAAACGGGAGTAATTTCAGAGAATGGTTTCAATCGATATTGCTTGTAATCAAGGGAAAGGGAAAAACTGGATACTTGATAGGAGTGATTCTTACCCCACCAAATGCGACAAATTATGGCATCTAGGTAGCAAAAAACTCAACTATTATGGCATGACTTATCAACTCAATGGAGCCATGGATTGGTAGAACCTATTTCTTTTATAAAATTGCAAAAGAGATTTGGGATGCAGTCCAAGAAATGTACTTAGATTTGGAGAATACCTCTCAATGTTTTGAAATCAGGTCAACTGTTCATACAACCAGACAAGTTAATCTTAATGTTACAGAATATTATAACGTTTTGACTAAGTTATGGATAAGATGGATTTATTTTACATTGTTAATTGGGAGTGTCCAATTGATAGCACAAAATACAATAAGATGCTAGAAAAGGATTGTGTCTTTGATTTCCTCCATGATCTTAACTTGGATTTGGATGGAGTTTGTGAAAGATTATTAGGTATTAAACCTTTACCTACACTTAGAGAGGTGTTTGCTAAGGTAAGGAGAGAGGAAAGTAGGTGTAAGGTGATACTTACCCAAAAGATAGACTCAATCTCAAGCTGTTAAAACTTTGCTCTTGCTATTGTCAAAAGGGAGGATACTTTGTCAAGAAATCAAGGGAAGGACAAGCAGTTGTGTGACCATTGTAACAAACCGTACCACACACGAGAAACATGCTAGAAGATTCATGATAAGCCAGCAAACTGGAAGCCACAAAATAAGAGAGAGAACCAAATCAGCCTATGCTGCTGAAGTCTCCACTGAACCTGGGAATAACATAAATCTAAACTGATCAATAGAGTAGGTTCAAGCATTGTACAGGCTGCTAAATCAAACCACAGGTACAAACCCCTCAAGTTTTCCTACTCCTAAGCCAATAGCTTCAATAGCCACACAAGGTATTCCTCATTACTCATTAATCTCACGAAAGCTTCCTAAACATGTTTGGATAGTGGATACTGGGGCATCAGATCATATGTCAAGTTTGGCTAACTCTATGATGGATTATACACCTTGTAACACAACTATTGATATTTCTATGGTTGATGGCACAACCTCTCTTGGGATTTGGAGCAGTGTGTTTATCAAAACTAAAGTTGAAATATGTTCTGCATGTACCTGGATTGCAGTGCAATTTATTATCAGTTAGTAAGCTTACAAGAGACATGAATTGTAGTGTAACTTTTTTCCCATCCTACTGTATATTTTAGGACCAGGCTTTGGGGATGATGATTGGCAGTGCTAAGGCAAGAGATAGCCTTTACTGTATGTCAGAAGATGTTCCTAGTTCTCCAACCAATAAAGCTATCCTTACTATAATAGCTAATTCCATTGTTCTATTGTGGCATAAACGCTTTGGACACCCAAGTTTCCCATTTCTAAAATCCTTGTATCCTCACCTTTTCATTAATAAAGAATAATCTTTTCAATGTGAGCAGTGTAGTCTTACTCAACAATCTCATTTTTATTATTCTATACAACCCTATAAACCGTCTAAACCTTTTCACTTGATTCATAATGATATTTGGGGTCCCGCTAAACATCTCAATATCTCGGGTTCCTTTTGGTTCATAACTTTTATTGATAATCGTACTAGAGTTTGCTGGGTCTATCTTATGAGAGAAAAATCAGAGGTCAATATCATTTTCAAAAGGTTTCACTAACTCATTTTGAATGTGTTTCAAACTCCTATTCATGTTCTTCAAATTGATAATGGCCAAGAATATTTTTCCCACGATTTCATTGATTTTCTCTGAACATGATATTTTTCATCAAAGTTAATGTCCATACACCATTTAACTAGATGGGGGTGGCTGAGAGAAAAAATAGACACCTACTTGAGGTGGTCTGAGCTATAATGTTTACTACCTATGTTCCTTATTCCTATTGGGGGGAAACTGTTCTTACTGCCTCTTACCTCATCAGTTGTCTTCCCTCTAAAGGCTTGCAATTTAGAACTCCTCTTAACACTCTTTGTGATCTATCTCCCAATGTCCATCTCCTTACTTCTCAATCTCCCAAGGTCTTTGGTTGCATTGTATATGTTCACAACACTAATCTCGCAGACAAAACTTGAACCAAAGGCACTTAAGTGTATCTTTATTGGGTATTCTCTTTCCCAAAAAAGATACAAGTGCTTCTCCTCTCGCAAATTTTTTGTGTCCCCCGGATGTAATATTCTATCAGGATCACGCATTTTATCCTCTTACATCTTCTCTATAGGAGATTGCCTATGCAAAATGGCCTTGGGATTCCCTCATCTCTCTCCTTCTGCCTAATTCTATTCCATCTACGCTGCCTGTATGTTCTCAAGGGAGAGCACCAGCATCAACTCCTGATAACATACTAGTAGCATCTCTTGACCATCCTAATACTTCTATGCTTGATCCAAACTTGATTCTTGACCCTCCTGACACCTCTATGCCTGATACTTCTACTCATAAAACAGCCCCTGGTACTCATCTTCCACCTTCTGATAGTCCTCTTCTAGTTTATTCCAGATGACCTAAAAGCCATTAGCATCCTCAACATAGTTAGTTATTAAATCTAGAGGCTGGTCCATCTAAGGAGCCTAGTGTTGAACCCATAAGTTGCAGCCACTACGACCTAGGTTCCCATTGCGCTAGCCATTGACTGCAATCTGCCGCAAGCGACTGCCACAACTCGACACCTGCTGCAGTCTGGTGCACAGGCCAAGCCCATAGCTGACACGCCCGCCGCAGACCAGGCCTTACTGCCGCATGTAGGGCCAGTCGAGGCCACATGTCTTGGTGCAGCCCGCACAATGAAGGCACAAGCGCTAGCAGGGACACCTGAAGGCAGGCCGCCTGCACCATGCAGTGCCATGCAGGGCCACAGTGTGGCCATGACAGGCGCATAGGCACAGAAATGCGCCCACTGCTGCTCACTCTGTGCGCCCATTGCCAGCAACTGCCCATAACTACCAATAACTGCCAAGACCAATAGTTGCGTATTTTCATTTCTAGCAGTCATGTACTTTTATTTACAAGTTGTATCTCTTTAAAGGGTCACGTACAACCACTATATAAAGGGTTGGCCTGGCTCATTTGTATTCATCAAGTAAATCAATACAAAGAGACCTTTATTTCTTAATATTCGATTTTCCCTTCTATTTTCGCAATAGCAAGGCGTTAATCACCCATTAAGGATCAGCGCATCCATCATTGGTGCTTTCGTTGAGAGACAAACCAGCGAAACTCCAAAGATTTATTATTTTCCAACCAACCAATAATGGTTGGAGTACCAACCAACTGTGAACGCCTTGAGACCTTAGAAAATATGGCTAACACCATGGATGAGAGGTTTTTGAAGGTGGAACAAAATCTGCAAAGACTCACTCTTTTGATGGAGCAACAACAGTCATCAAAGCGAAGTAATAGCAGATCATCCCGCAGGAAACGATCTTCTAGTTCTGTTAGCCAGAGGTATGACTCTAGATCTGGGGATGACTTTGAAGATGATGAAAGAGAAGACAATAGGGAAGACAATAAAAATCCTTTTGGCCGCAATCAGTCTACCTTCAAGCCATGACTGCAATTCCCTACATTCAGTGGCGAGGACTCAATTTCGTGGCTTAGCCGCGCCAATCAATTTTTCAAGTCGCAGAACATGACCAGCCAAGGAAAGGTAGATTATGCTGCCTATTTCTTAGAAGGTGAGGCAAATCACTGGTGGCAATGGCTTTCACGTACCTATGAGAGTCAAGGCAAAACCATCCGGTGGAAAGATTTTGAGCAAGAAGTTCGCACCAGATTTGGGCCTACTGGATACATGGACTATGATGAAGCATTGACGAAAATGCAGCAAAGTGGATCCCTCCGAGATTACCAAAAGGAGTTCGAGAGAGTTGCAACCCAAGTAAGGGACTAGCCAGAAAAGGCCTTAATTGGGGCATTCGTGGGAGGCTTGAAGCCAGAACTAGCAACGGAAGTCAAGTTGCACAGGCCCACCCACTTGCGTCATGCTATTGAAATTGCAAGGCTGAAAGATGAGCAATTGCAATCCATGTGCAGGACTTATGCCTACAAGGGCCCTGCCGTGGCCGCAAGCACTAGCGGGTACAAGCTGATGGTACCACCCCTGCCATAAGCCATGTCTAGCAAGGCTATTCCCCCAGGCGTACAGCGCCTTTCATGGGAAGAAATGCAGAAGCGACGTGAGCAAGACCTATGCTTTAATTGTAACGAGAAATTTACTCTAGGGCATAAGTGCAAGAAGCCCCAAGCTGATCGAATGTGCCCACCCACAAGAATGGGACGAGGAAGAGGTAGAGCCCGACATGCCTCTAGACTGGTCTGCAGAAGGCATTGAAGCAGACAGCGAAGAACAGCCAGAAGTATCTCTGCATGCTTTGGCTGGTTCATCCGGGCCATAGACCATGCGCATCATAGCCTTGTTGTGCAACCGAGAAGTCAGCCTGTTCATTGATAATGGGTTAACGCATAACTTCATTAGCACAAGGATCGCCCAGAGGTTGCAGATCCCGATTACCCGCATTAACGCTTTTCATGTGCGTGTGGCCAGCGATGAAAGGCTAACATGCACCCAGCAATGCAAGGCCATGAGCCTGAAGATCCAGCACCTTACAGTGACGGTGGACTTGTATGCCATACCATTGGCAGGGGTCGACATCGTACTGGGCGTGCAGTGGCTATCCCAATTGGGCAAAGTGGCGTTTGATTACAAGCGACTGACCATGGAGTTCACACTTGGAGGCCGACAGGTATGCTTGTCAATGCAGCTCGGTCGCAGCCATGCGGTCAGAGAAAACGTGATTCAGAAGTTGATCCGAGCGGGAGGTGAATGCTATGCAATCCAAGTAGCCACCCAGCCCTGCAGCCAAGAAGATTTTCCAGCAACAACCGACCCACAGGGGGAAGAAATAACAACAGACATTCAAGAGGTACTTGTAGATTTTCCCTCAGTCTTGCAAGAACCTTCCACTCTACCACCAAGCAGGGCTTGCAATCACCGCATTGCCCTCATAGACGAACAACAGCCCGTGAACGTACCCCCATACAGGTACGCCCACCACCAAAAAGATGAGATAGAGAAGCAAGTGAAGGAAATGTTCAACCAGAATCTCATAAGACCCAGCACAAGTCCTTTCTCTTCACCAGTTCTACTTGTCAAAAAGAAAGATGGGTCGTGGCGCTTTTGCACAGATTATCGCGCCTTAAACAAAGCCACAGTGAAAGATCGATTCCCTATTCCATCAATTGATGACATGTTGGATGAGTTGGGAGGCGTAACAATATTTTCAAAGTTGGACCTGCGAGCAGGATACCATCAGATCCGCATGCACCCACCAGACATCAACAAGACAACCTTCTGCACCCATCATGGCCACTATGAGTACCTTGTCATGCCGTTTGGACTGTGCAATGCGCCATCAACCTTTCAAGCGGCAATGAATCAAATTTTCCAGCCAGTGCTCTGTAAGTTTGTCTTGGTATTTTTTGATGATATCTTAATTTATTCCAAGACACGAGCACAACATCTACAGCATTTGCGGCAAACACTCACTATATTGGCCCAAGCCCACTTTTGCATAAAGTTGTCCAAGTGCGTATTCAGCCAGACTGAGGTGGAGTACTTGGGGCATTGGATTTGCCCGGAGGGTGTCAAGGTGGACACAAGCAAGATTGCTGCCATGCAGTCTTGGCTATAGCCCACCAACATTACCCAACTTCGAGGTTTCTTGGGACTCACTGGCTACTACCGCAAATTTGTGCGGCACTATGGAATCATTGCCAAGTCGTTAACACAACTGCTCAAGAAGGGCAACTTTCAGTGGACAGATCAAGCAGATCAAGCCTTCATGGCGCTCAAGCAAGCCATGACATGCACCCCTGTCTTGGCTATGCCAAATTTCACCCAACCGTTTGAAGTGCATACAGACGCCAGCAACGTTGGCATTGGTGCGGTGCTAGTGCAGTGAGATCGACCACTAGCCTACCTCAGCAAGGCCCTTGGGCCAACAAAAGCAACATAGTCTGCATATGCCAAAGAGATGCTGGCCATCATTGAAGCAGTCAGAGTTTGGCGCCCATATCTATTGGGGCAACGTTTTAAGATTGTCACTGATCAACAACCATTGTGACACCTATTGGAGCAACGAGTTCTCACACCTGATCAATAGAAATGGGTGGCAAAGCTGATGGGCTTTGATTATGAGATCGTGTACCGCCTGGGTGCCCAAAACAAGGTGGCTGATGCCTTGTCCCGGCAAGAAGATAGGCCACAACTGTTACCCATCACAGGCCCCACATGGGCCATTTGGCAGCAGATACGAGATGCACTCATAACCGACTAGCACAGCCAGGAATTGATACAGGCCATTGAGGAAGGTACTTCCCATGATGATTATGAAATGCGAAATGGCCTGTTACTGTACAATGGACGAGCATATGTGCCCGATGTGCAGGATCTAAGGGTCACTCTAATCCGACATTTCCACAATTCAAGAGAAGGGGGCCATTCGGAAAGTTACCGCACCTGGCAAAGACTTAGCCGCCTCTTCTATTGGGAAGGCGTGAAGCAGCAAATAGCCAAGCATGTGGCAGAGTGTGACACCTGCCAGCATGCTAAGAGCGACTCCACACGGCCTAGCAGATTGTTGCAACCCTTGCTCGTGCTTGAACAAATTTGGGAGGATTTGACAATGGACTTTGTAGAGGGGCTGCCAAAATCCCAAGGATTTTCCTCTATTTTAGTCGTGGTGGACCGATTGAGCAAATACGCTCATTTCGTCCCTCTGGTTCACCCATTCACTGCCCAGTTCGTGGCTCGAGTGTTCATGCAAACAGTGGTTCGGCTACATGGCTTGCCACGCACCATCATTACCGACAGGACAAAATCTCCACAAGCCACTTCTGGAAGGAACTGTTCAAGATGTTAGGGACTGAGCTTTCTGTTAGTTCCTCTTACCATCCTTAGACAGACAGCCAAACAGAGGTCACCAACAGAACATTAGAGCAGTACCTTCGTTGCTTTTCACAAAGCAATCCCCACACTTGGGCCGACCACATTCCGTGGGCAGAATACTGGTACAACACTTCGTACCATAAGTCATTGGGACGCACCCCATTTGAAGCTGTTTATGGGCAAACTCCTCCAACACTTGTCTCATATGCGCCCAACCAGTCCCCCATGGACAGTGTGGATCAAGTGCTGGTGGAGTGTGATGAACTCTTGGACGAGTTGAAAACCAACCTGGTCAAAGCACAATCCCGCATGAAGAATTACTATGACCAAGGGAGGCAAGATTGACAGTTTCAGGAAGGCGACATGGTTATGTTAAAGGCCCATGCAGGCAGAAGAGTGTGACTCTTGCTGCAAAGATGAAATTGGGCTACCGGTGCTATGGACCCTATAAAATCCTCAAGAAGATTGGGCCTGTTGCCTACAAGTTGACTTGCTAGCAGACACGCGTGTGCATCCAGTCTTTCATGTGTCACAGCTCAAGGCCAAGGTGGGCCATCTTACAGATGTTGTGCACGACTTACCTGAGCTTAATGAAGACACCACATTGCTGGTCCAGCCCTTAAGGGTCCTAGACTATCGAGTGGTCAAGAAGAATTGCAAGAAGATACCAGAGGCCCTCGTACAGTGGGAGAACATGACGCTCGAAGAGGCCACATGGGAGTCAACCGAGTATCTTGCCTACCAGTTTCCCCACTTGCATCTTGAGGACAAGATGGTTCACAAGGGGCGGGGAATGTTGAACCCACAAGTTGCAACCACTACGGCCCAGGTTCCTATTGCGCCAGCCATTGACTGCAATCTGCCGTAAGCGACTGCCACAACCCGACACCTGCTGCAGTCTGGTGCGCAGGCCAAGCCCATGGCTGACACGCCCGCCGTAGACCAGGCCTTACTGCCGCATGCAGGGCCAGTCGAGGCCACATGTCTTGGTGTAGCCCGCATAATGAAGGCACAAGCGCTAGCAGGGGCACCTGAAGGCAGGCCACTTGCACCATGCAGCGCCATGCAGGGCCACAGTGTGGCCATGACAGGCGCACAGGCACAGAAACGCGCCCACTGCTGCTCACTCTGTGTGCCCATTGCCAGCAACCGCCCATAACTGCCAAGGCCAATAGTTGCGTATTTTCATTTCCAGCAGTCATGTACTTTTATTTACAAGTTGTATCTCTTTAAAGGGTCACGTACAACCACTATATAAAGGGTTGGCCTGGCTCATTTGTATTCATCAAGTAAATCAATACAAAGAGACCTTTATTTCTTAATATCCGATTTTCCCTTCTATTTTCGCAATAGCAAGGCGTTAATCACCCATTGAGGATCAGCGCATCCATCAATGACCTGTAGATGCTGTGCCCGTGTCTTGGAATAAATTAAGATATCATCAAAAAATACCAAGACGAACTTATGGAGATCCATCACCTAGTCCATTTGAGGACAACACTACTACAAGGATGGATGATTTGGATTGGGCTGTTCCTATAGCACTGCAAAAAGGGGTAAGGTCTTGTGTAAAGTACCCTATTTCTAATCATTTGATTTATGCAAAGTTGTCTCCACATTTTAAGGCTTTTGTTGCAAGTATTGACAACATTGAAATCCCCAAAAACATTCAATGTGTTATGAAGGATCCTAACTGGAAGGCTGCTGTTCTGGAAGAAATGAAAACCTTGGTTGGGAATAATACTTGAGATATAGTGGAATTGCTCTCAAATAAGAAGTTAGTTGGATTTAAGTGGGTATTCACGGTAAAACATCATGTAGATAGAAGTGCTAAAAGATACAAGGCCAGATTGGTGGCCCAAGAGTTCACTCAAACCTATGGAATTGACAATGAAGAGACATTTGCTCCTGTGGCTAAATTGAATTTTATTAGGGTATCACTCTATTGCTGTTAATTTAGAGTGGCCTTTATGTCAAGTTGATATTAAAAATGCCTTCCTTAATGGAGATTTGGATGAGAAAATATATATGTGGGTTCCTCCTGGTTTTGAGCAAGAAGTGGACATTGGAAAGGTTTGTAAGCTTAATTGGTCTCTATACAATTTAAAACAATCACCAAGAGGTTGGTTCAAGAAGTTTAGCATGACCCTAAATTGATTAGGGTATAAACAAGGGCAAACAAACCAGACTTTGTTCATAAAACACGGAAAATGGAAGGAAGGCTATATTAATTATCTATGTGAAGATATTATAGTAACAGGAGATGACATGCAAGAAATAGAGAGCTTGAAGAAGCAATTGAGAGCTGAATTTGAAGTTAAAGACCTAGGAACAATGAGGTATTTCCTAGGAATGAAGGTGGCTCGGAGTAAAGGTTTGTTCATCTCACAGAGAAAATATACACTTGATTTGTTGAAAGAAACATGTATGTTAGGGTGTAGACCTACTAGAATACCTCTAAAAAAGAATTGAAAATTTGGAGAAATCAATGATGAAGCCCCGGTTGAAAAGGAAAGATGCCAACGATTAGTGGGAAAATTAATCTACTTGTCTCTTACAAGGCTAGATATAGCCTATGTAGTGAATGTAATTAGTCAATATATGCATTCTTCCACTCAAAGACACATGAATGTTGTTTTTCATGTCCTAAGGTATCTAAAAGGAACACTTGGAAAGGGATTGCTATTTCAGAAAACAATGGAGAGAGGAATTGAGGGCTTTGTTAATGCAGATTGGGCAGGGTCTATTGAAGATGACCGATCAACTTTAGGTTATTATACTACAGTATGGGAAAATGTGGTTACATGGAGAAGTAAAAAATAGTTGGTTGTTGCCTGCAGTAATGTTGAGGTAGAATTCCAAGCTATAGCTCAAGGATTTGTGAAGTGATTTGGTTAGAAAGGCTGATGGAAGACTTACGTATTTCTTTATCACAACAAACAAAGGTGTACAGTGATAGTGAATCAACAATTAGTTGATAAGTCTCAAATTTGAGACTTAAGCAATTGTGGAATTATAGTAGCTGTAAGAATTTTAATTGAAGGAGAGAGAATTTGAAGGAAGAAAGGAGAATTGAGAGAGAAAATAGGAGGGAAAGAATTGTGTTCTATTCATTTTCATAATCCCCATCCTTAGGCACCTGCTTTCCTTTTAGAGGCAACCTCTTAGTTGTAACCAAAAATGTACAAGCTGCTGAAGCTATAATTGTTTGATATAATTGCTACTTATTACAAGTATTAGGTTAATTATAGCCTTGCCCCCCATTCTACTAATTACATCCATACCCTTGTACGCCCTTTTGGGGTTGTGACATTAGTATTGTCAAAAATTCAGTTCAGCATAATCAAATGAAGCATGTGAGAATAGAGCAGAGCTTTATAAAGAGGGAAATTGAGGAAGGAGGAATTAATCTATCGTATATTTCTACAAGAAGTCAAGTGGTTGATGTGTTTACAAGAGCCATGGCAATACTAGGTTTTGAATCTCTAATTGGCAAGTTGGGAATGACAAGTATATATTCTCCAGCTTGAGGGGGAGTGTTGGATGATGAGATTTTGTGTTCAAGTTTAAAGAGGGAAAGATAAGGTGGTTGGATAAGATAAGACTTAAAAGTTTAAAAAATAAGGAAGCCTGGAAGGTAAGATAAAGCTCCAAGATTCAAGGGAAAGATTCAGCTTAAATCAGAAGATAAATTCTAGCATCTTGAATATTAGTTATTGTTATATAAATTTGAATTTATTCTATTTTCTAGAATATAGAGTAGATATTTTGTACTTGCATAAATACCTCTACTCGGATTCAATAAATTTTTAAGTTAGCTTTCAAGAATTCAGTTTATTTCAATATACAAGAAAGTGAAGTAGGCAGGCTTTCTTTTCGTTCATTTTCTTTAAAAATTATTCTAACCTTTAGTTTTTAATCATTTTAACTAAATTCATGAACCACTTGGCATCCCCTTTCTTGGGGATTTGGATTATGGTCCCAGTGTTCTAAAAGGCGCTAGGCGCTAGTCGGGCGGCAAGCTGCCGCCTAGCGCCTAGGCCGCCTAGGCGGGGCCTAGGCGTCACCTAAAAAATTTAATATTTTTTTTATTTTTTTACATTTTTTTCTTAATATATCATTTTTTTCCCACCCCAGCCTCCACCCCCTCAAATTTCCCTCAAATTTCAGCGACTCCCACCCCCTCAAATTTCAGCGCTTCAGCGGCGAGTGAAGAAGGTGAAGTTGCAAGAGCAAGAGACAACCAGAGTGTGGCGTGGCGGTGTGCGAGGTCGAGACGGTGGTGACGGGTCGACGGCGACTCTGCAACTACAAGAGGAGACGGTGGCGGCGTGCGCGAGAACGAGAGAGTCGACGGCGACGGCGATTCACTGTCGGTGGCTGAGGCTGTGCGCGCGAGAGAGAAATGTTAACCGAGGAGGGAAAGGGGTAACGGGTAAGGAACCAACCCTAATCAATTTATACCAGGCACTTCACGCGGCCCAGGCGGCCGATTTGGCCGCCTTGGCGTCTGCCTTGGCCAGTCGGTTCAGGCGGCTAGGCGTCCGCCTTGGCCGCCTAGGCGCCGCCCGGCACCAATTAGCCGGGCTGGCGCCTAAGGTGGCCGACTTGGCCTTATTCGCGGCGGCCAGGGGCCGCCTAGCGCCTCGGCTCCGCCTAGGCGGCCGCCTAGCCCGCGTTTTTGTTCACTGTATGGTCCTCGCAATCTCGGGATGTAAAAGAACCACAATTAGAAATGTGTGATCTAGGTTGCAGTTCCAAGGGGGTAGGAGGGAACCTAGTGACTATGGGAGCGGCCTTAATGTGTCCATTGTCAATTCCCCAATTTAGAGTGGCCTTAATGAGTCCATTGACAATTCCCATCACCTAAAATGGTTAGGTGGAGTTGTGAGCTCACTACTTACAGATTATATCCATAATATTGAATTTTCATATGTATACAATAAAAATGATGTCATTTCAAAATATTCCCAATGCAGTAGTATGAATCAATTATATCTCATGGTGTGAAAAATCTCCATTTAAGTGTATAAAACACATCAAACACGGACAATTAATCCATCAATTAATAATTCGTTGTCAATAATATAGTCATCTTAACAGGCGCTTTTATGTAGCTTGTGGATCCACATGTTTTAGGGTGTCTTAGGATAAAACCTAGGTCCATATCCACAAGTACCCAGTGGAGTCACCAAGGACACACTTGGCCATTTCTCCAACTGTTGAAAAACTAGAACTTCCTTTGTGCCACATTAGTAGTGGGATTCTAGTTTCTAGAGTCATCATTGGGTCACATGTAAAGCTTGAAACTATTTGCGGTCCAACAATTGTCCCATATCATAATAAACAAGTCATGTAGCTAACCTTGCATAGTAGGATAAAGTCTTGGTATGTTGTTGTAATGCTTCACTTTCAAGTTTCACGATGACATTCTAAGGTGTTTCTCCTTAATTCAATTTTATTATTCATGCATTCTTTGTCTCATATACCAATATATTATCATCTATAAGTAATGTACATCGAGTTCTTCTTGGATTTGCTTTTTTAGTTAATCTAGTAATATTCTATTGCTACTGTATGTAAATTGGATGCCAATATTTTTTAAGGTAGTGGATTTGTGTTTTCTAATTCAAGCTTATGCTCTTGTATATTTGATGCAGTCACCAATCAAGACTCGGCCCAAGGCTGACCCGACCAAACCGGAATAGTAGCACTGAAACAGTATTTTAATACTTCATATATTTTAAAATTCTATTTGATTTAGGATTCTATTTCATGTTTCTATTTGATTTAGGATTCTACTTCATGTTTGATTATGGTTTTATTTTTAGGATTCTAGTTGACTTTTACTTAGGATTTATTTCAATTAGGATTCTAGTTGATTTTTATTTAGGATTTATTTTTATTAGGATTCTAGTTGAATTTTAGTTACAAATATTAGATGGAAGGATTAGCCAAACACTATAAATATGCTTAGGATCTAGAGTTTGTAATCAAGTTTTTCTCAATCAAATTTCAGCAACCTATTTGTGTTTTCTTAGCAAAACAGTCTTGTTTTTGCGTGTTCTTGAAAGCCAAGTTTCGACCATTGAAGTTTGTTCTTTCAAGGGTTTATTTTGGCGTGTTTTTTTCACACGCGCTACACGCTGCGTCAAGTGGTATCAGAGCGGTTCATCAACCAATTAGATGGCCAATCTTAAAGGTAACGGTAGCAACCAGTCTCGTGACGGTGATCGGGAGCTGCTCGCAGTTTGGAGAGCAATCGAAGAACAATGGGAAATAACTCGTACAATGCAGAAGCAATTGGAGCAAATCTGCAATCAATTGGGCGTTTTACAACAAGTTAAGGATAATCGGAAGCAGACTAATGGCGTGAATCAAGCCGGCTATGTTAAATCGGGAAGACCAGCCATTAATCCTGTCCTCATTAATCCTAGAAGATCAATGATGGATGATAGTGACGATGAGGATGATCTTGGTCGTATGATAGCCAACCCTAGTGGTAGAGGGGTTAGGGGGAATGCGCAACAACACAACCATTGGGGAAACAATGAGTATAAACTAAAGAATGGCTTTTCGGTGAGTTTGAAGCTTGATCTCGAACATTATGTTGTCCCAGCAACCTCAACGTTTGCAAACTCAAGTCTGGTTTATGCTGCTAACATAATAGAAACTTCAAGGTTGTTGACTCATACTAGGGTATTTTCTAGTCCCGAGGAATCAGGCATTGCTTCTTAATCCAAGGATGGTGGTGTTTCTTCTGATCGGCATGCGACTGTAAAGGAGATGGAGGCCATGGTAGCAGATTCTTCTACAGTTTATTCAGGCTCTGGCATGGTTGAATCGAAGGCAATAAGAACATATTCACCTTTGCAATTGCAAAAACAAGATGATCACAGGGGTCTCTATGTGGAAATGGGTGTTAGATCTCCCAGACTAGTTAACTCGGGTAGTGCAATTGCTTTCGGTATTAATCTGAAATTAGATTTCGAAACTAAGAATGTTGTAGCAGCTGCCACTATAGCCGATCAAGTGCCTGGACCAAAGGAGGATACAAGCATTAATATTTTAAGTGATGGAGAGACTGCTGGTAGTCATGGAATAAGCCTTTATTCGAAAGAGTTGCAAAAGAATGCTTCTCTAGGCAAGAAGAATCTACGGATGAATTTGGAAGCTGTTGAGGAGTCAAAATCAAGAAAGATGATGAGATGAGAACGACCTGTGATAAGATCTACCAGATTAGAGAAGCGCTCAGGATGAAATGTTCAATGTCCTCAATCTAATAGTAATAATACAATGGAGATAGAGGACAACAATCATGGTGATGATTGGACCCATGCCAACGAAGATAAGGCTAAGAGGGGAAGGAATGTCTTTGCTCATGTTCCCTTAACAAAAAAGTTCAAGCGGTTCAGGACGATTTCAAGCAAAAGTTGCACAAATAAGAAGTACAGGGTGATAGCTGACAAGCATAGGAAGCACAAGGTATTTGAGGTTGGAGATGAAGTCATGATATTCTTGAAGAAGGAACAGATTCCAGCAAGAAAGCAGAACAAACTCAAACCAAAGAAGTATGGTTGGGCGTGGATTGTGGATTTGCCTAATCATATGGGTATTTCTAAACATTCAATGCGGCTAATCTCTCTTTGTACTTGTCGGGCGTGGATTTGTCTTACCTGGATCAAAATTCGAAGTTGAATTTTTTCTCAAGTGGAGGTGAATGATGCGGTCACCAATCAAGACCCAGCCCAAGGCCGACTTGACTAAACTGGAACAGTAGCACTGAAACAGTATTTTAAGACTTCATATGTTTTAGGATTCTATTTCATGTTTGATTAGGGTTTTATTTTTAGGATTCTAGTTGACTTTTACTTAGGATTTATTTTTATTAGGATTCTAGTTGAATTTTAGTTACAAATATTAGATGGATTTGGATTAGCCAAACACTATAAATATGCCTAGGATCTAGAGTTTGTAATCAAGTTTTTCTCAATCAAATTTCAGCAACTTATTTGGGTTTTCTTAACAAAACAGTCTTGTTTTTGCGTCTTCTTGAAAGCTAAGGTTCGGCCATTGAAGTTTGTTCTTTCAAGGGTTTATTTTGGTGTGTTTTTTTCACACATGTGCTACATGCTGCGTCAATATCAATGTATCTATGTAAGGAATATGTAGTGGTGTAAATTGTAATTGCTACACACAAGAAAAAGGGCTTTTTGGGCTGTGATAAAGTTGCTAGGAGCATTTGAGAGTCGAAAATTCTGTTGATATGGTATGTTGGAGAGTGGAAAGATATATTGAAACTTCTTTGATCAGATTTTCTAACTCTTCAAATATGGTTGTGCTTAAGCCATAAATTATATTTATGAAATTCTTGTCATGGTTTTCTTTAGAATGCATCTCATTTCCTTTGCTAACTTTAATATTGTTGTTGTCTTTACTTCACATGGCAGGAATTTATTGTTTTTTGTAATCTATTGTTTATGCTGATTTTTCCTGTTCTACTAGTTTAAATTCCATCATAATCAACTTAATATCTCAGTTAGCAATAGGCAAGCAACACATGCGACTTGTGCTAGCAAAGCTGACCTCCGAAACTGTACCCGGAGGCTGAGAAATGGGCCTGGAAGAAATAATTGCTTGGGTGGTAGGGTGGAAAAATCTGAAGGTTTTTCTCCAAATAGCTTCGATCGAGTGCTCCTTGATGCTCCATGTTCTGCACTTGGATTAAGACCCCGACTATTTGCTGGGGAGGTAGAATTTTTCTAGAAAATTATGTTACTGATATCATGCCTTCTTTATGCTCTGGGTTTGTGTGACAAAGAAATATGAGTTGAAGCAGTGATTTTTTCACAAGATAAACTAATAAATCTCCTGATATAAACTAAGCCTGCTGTATTTATAACCGCAATAGCTTGCATGTCCAATGGCCCGTTCATGAATTTTGTCTTTATGGTTGACTTCTTATCTTTTGCTTTTTTCCCCCCTGTACTTTGTTTATTTTAGCATATTGCCATTCACCATTATAAAAGATTCTTTCTGATCAATCTCTCTTTTGACGAGAATCTATTATCTTCATGTTTGTACAACTTTAAGTTCATTTAGTTGGAATCTCTTAGTTTTATATTTTCTACTATTGAATCCAAAGGAGCTGCTCAATGCTGAGTTGTTCTTGGATATGGCTTTTGATGTATCTCTGGAATGTTGAATGCAACTTTGCATCTTCTGTCATTTTACCCATTTTTCCTTTTCCTTCTTTTTTTTTTCTCTCCTGTTTGAATAAGAAGGCTAGAGGGATTTGTTGTCTTCTGCAGGAAACAATAGAATCATTGAGGAACCATGCAAAGTACCAGAGGAGAATGTTTGACCAGGCTGTTCAATTAGTTCGCCCGGGTGGAGTTATAGTTTACTCCACGTTAGTACTAATCTTTCTCTATATCTTTTTAAGTTGACATTTTACTTGCTATGTACTGGATACAAGATTAAATATTAATCGTATGTATTATAATAGCATATAAGAATTTGTGCTGTAGAGCTTGTTGCATCTACTATTATATGTTCCACTTATTTTCTCTTGAACATTAGATGATTCATGGTTGCTATTTAACTATTTTAACCACCATCCCATCTAAGAGCTTAACCTGGTAGATAGATAGTTATCTTTTATATTATTATTTTTATTCAACAGTAGCCAACCCCACCTATTGGGACTAAGGCTTGATTAATTGACCTGAAAACTGATGAGATTACTAAGAGGCAAGTCACTGGCCCATACGTCGCTTGAGTTGCTGACATGTGGGGCTGTATGAACCTGCTTGCTGTGATATAGTAATGCAGCGTGCCCATATGGAGCTGTCATGACATGTATAAGCAGATGCTACAATGCAGGATGTCTAGAAAACTCAAAATCGTGAATTAGGCTCAAACACAAAAAAAAAAAAAAAAATGCTGTGTTTCTTAGTTAAAAAGTAATCTAGACCAGATTGACTGTGACACCCACTCCCGGAAATTCTGCTAGCATAGGAATCTGAGAGGAGGTTGCCAAAAGCATCAGCACAAATAAAAACTCAATTAAGGACATTCATATGATTTCATTCCCAAATGTGCTTACTAACAACAGGAGCCAAAATAAATATTTACGTCATCATTCCTTTAACATGCTCATTAGGGCTTAACTACCCAAACACTTCAAAATAAAAGGGCAACAAAATAAAATACAGACTAAATCCTTTTCTATTTGCTCTCAAAACATACCCCATGGATCTTTTGGTTGGGACTGCTTTGTACACATAGTCACCCATGAGACTCAAACACCGTTGGGCTCGCCCCCTTCCTTGGGCTTACCCTTATCTGGAATGACGCAAAAGCAAAGGGTGAGCCACAAGGCTCAACAAGTGTAAAATAAAGCAAATGAAAAGTATCGTGAATCGAGGGCATGAATGATAATAAATGAAGTAGAATAGACTACTCACAACAAATCCGTAAATTCTTTATCATGCCTCAACACATTATATATTAATGTGATAACAATATCATATCATCCACTTGTGGACCATTGTCCACCCACGCATTGGCTTTTTTTCATCAGGTGAGCATTTTGAGTCTAAGCTCCCTCGTGCCAGGCAAGTGCCTACTGAGCTTGGTTTTGGATATTCTTTTCCCCCATGCGAACTTAGTCTGCCGTGCAAAATAATAGTTGTGCTAAATCAACATCATGGACATTTGCTCAACTTTATAGATACATATAAGATCATGCACTTATCAATTTCTCTAAGCCAATGCTCAACATGGTTTTGAATAATTCCATCATCATTCACCCATAGGCAAATTCAACGTGTGTATATATATAATCATGCACATCATAAGTATTGCCCACTATATATTCATGGATTAATATCTCCCCCCCAACATCAATCAATATCATAATCAATGAAGGAACGTAAATAATAGATAATATGAAGTTTGGGGAGTAGAATAAAAGCAAAGAAGGAAGCAACAGTCGAAAACAAGGGAGGAACGGTTGACAACTTTAGAGCATCTGTTGACTGCCAGAGACTACCCCCATGAACGGTTAACAGCCTCATCCCCAACTATCGACCACCGAATGCCATTCTCCCAAACGGTCGACAGCCTGGGCGTGGTCGATCGACCGACATAATACAACTAGCTCAGCCATCCTCAAACATCCACAAACGGTCGACTGGCAGAAGCTTGAAACACGAAGAACACAAACGAAAACCGGAAAATGCATACAAGAACACCAAACTCTTGCATTGCTCTAAACTTTAATCAAATAAAGTATCATTCCTTGGAAAAATGAAGGGTGAAACGAAACCCTATTGAAACTTTAAAAGAGGTCATCAAGAATTCAAGAAAACCCACAAGATTTACAAAATCAAGAAATGAAACCCACTTAAACTGAAAATGGGGGTTCAAGCCCAAAAATCCCAAAGAAATGAAAAGACCCAATAATTCCAACTGAAGAAAAGGGTCAGGGCTTGCTTTTGAAAGAGGAAAAGAATAGAAGAACTTGCAATTGAAAAGGAGAATAAGTAAAGGAACTTGCCTCTTAAAAGGAAAAAAGGAAGAAGAACTTGTCTTAGAGATTTGTTTGATGTTGGAATCGGAGAAGCACCCACTTGCACTGAAAATCCCCACCTTTCTTGAAGCTCCAATCAAGAAGAAGAAGAATGGAAAGAACGGAAGAAGAGAAAGGAGGGGAAGAAGAAAGAAGATGAAGAAGGCAAAATGGAGAGGAAGCTTGCACGCCAAGCTCAATTTGGCCACCTGCTCCCCCCTTTTCTCTTTTTCCTTTCCCATTTTACCCCCCACTTTATTCATTCACATATATATGTATATATATCCATCTCCATTTATATAATTACAATTAATATAATATAAATGCATATATAATACATGTATATACATGGCAGCCCATAGCCCAATTCCATCTTCCCAATTTTGAATTTTCCATCATTTCTCACAACCCCATTCTTTGACTTTTCAACCCCCCCCCACACACCATACAACTATTCAACACCACACTTCTCAATTATTTTGACTTTTCAACTTTATTCTACTTGACTTACACATAATTTTCCCTTTTTCATCACATAAAATATTTTCAACACATTGCTCAATTAATGACACAATATAACACATGAAAATAACGAAAAAATAATCTAGACCCTCTAACGGGTCTTTACATTGACAGAGAACTTTCATGTTGCATGGAAACACCTTAGTAGGCTTTTGTTTGTCATTCCATTTCATTTCTCTATATATGGATGTGCCTAGCTCTCTCTAACTTCCCGCATGCACTTTGACTATGGGCTATATACATGCTTTCTCAATTCCAACCCTTTACCTTTCTCTGCTTCTTTTGAATTCTCATCCATGATCTTGTTATTCAGTTCCATACGCCTAAGATTATATATGCTTTCTTATGAAATGAATTGATAAGGAAGAGTGCTGCTCACATGTCTCTTTTTAATTGTCAGGTGTACAATCAACCCTGGTGAGAATGAAGCACTTGTGCGATATGCTTTAGATGCATATAATTTTCTTTCGCTGCAATCACAGGTCAGGCTACAAGTTTAAGTTTCATATAGTTCAATTCATGGTTTTAACCATCCTGACCTAACCGCTGTTTGATGTAAAGGTTTGACATTTAAGAAACAATAGATTGGAAAAGTTCTAGCTAAATAATCTAATTGCATACAGTATACTGTACGAATAGAGATCTGTTATGTTTGGATATGCTTGACGGATGCTTGCAAGTAACATCATTTGGCCAATGATTTAATGTAAAACAGAATTATACTGCTGTAATTGTGTATGATATATGTATTGAATTTAGATGTCTATTTATACATGACCTAGGCTATGGATTACTCCTAAAATACAGGGATTGGATAAAATACAAATTCAAATATGCTTATGAACAGATAGGGAAGGATTTAAAACTCAAGTGGTAGTTTTTTGTAACCACTTACCTCTTTATCTCTATCTTCTTCTTTATCTTCTCATCTTTCTCATCTCAAATAATCTTTATCATCTCATCTTTCTTATTTCAAATAATCTTTATCATCTCATCTTTTATTAAAACTTGGTTTCGCCAACATTTAACATCAAATTAAAATATACCAATCTGGATAAAATATTTGGAGATCTTGTATTTTGTCTTTCTTGGACAGTAACTTCTTAAGATGTAATCTTTTGGTTATGGTTTTTTTTTTTTTTAATTTTTTTCTTCTTCTAAGTTGAGAATTCATGGAATGTATGCCCTTATTCTTTTGTTCTCTTTTTTGGAACTAGAATAATTTACCAGAAAACGTTTGGTTGATAAGCTTGCAGAATTTTAGTTTTTCAGTAATTAGCTACAAGAGAAATACTGTTTGGTACTTTCAGTGTGGGCAATAAATTTGTCACTCTTTTTTTTCAGTTTATTTGTTAAAAGAGGTTGAAATTAACCCAGGAGCCTAGACTACTTGCAGTGTTGTAGAATTTTCTTTGGTGCCTATTGTTCTGAAGGAGCAAGCAATCATAGTGTGGTCCCTTAGGTAGCCTTTATGGTGCTGCAGTTGTTATTTATGCCTTGGAGCCAACTTGAAAAAGGTCACAACTTAACTGGCTCAGTGACACTTAAATGCAGGAGTAGTCTTGACTGGATTTAACTGTATACCAACGATGGTAGTCATATCCAACAGACCTTTACAATTGGAGCTTTGAATGACATTGACTCATCCTGTTATGTTGAGTCCCACGTTGGAAGTCTGCATTAGTGATCTTGAGTTGCCAACTACTGTCCTTTTCCTATCTGTTGATGAATGCCTGTGGTTGTTGGTTTAGCCACTATGCATGGATGCCACACATATGACCATTAGGATATGGATTACGAGGTATGTACAACATTAGGGTATGAATATTACAGTGGGGAATAGATATGTAACCACATATGATACTTGCATTGCTACCAGGAATGGACAACATTAGGGCATCCTTTGTTTGGTTCAAAGAGGTTTTTAGCAAATGAGGTAGAGGAAGATCAAGAAAAATTTGGTGGGGAACTTGGATGATATGTGTTACAATGGCTTTATAGAACTTTATAGAACTAATAGAAGATATGGCCAGATTGAGATGATTATTTGCAAAGATAAAATCCATGTAGCAACCCCTCCTAGTGGAATTAAGATAAAATCCATGTAGCAACGCCTCCTAGTGGAATTAAGGTTGTTTATACTTTATTTGTTCACTTTTAAAAAATGCTTAGAAGCTTGCACATATTTCTAATTGTGTTCATGTGATTATGATAATATTTATTTGTTTGACACTAGTCTTTAATTCTTCTCTATTACTTTCTATTAATACACTTGTACACTTTGTGCAAAGAGATGCATATATCTTAAACATGTTGAATTGTGTCAGTGTTGACACTAGTCTTATGATTTTTGGTTCACATTGAGTTTACTTTCAATTTACGCTCTGGTTCCCTTGATGTGGACATATGTGTCTATAACTAGTGTGTTCGGTTATTCTATTACTTAGATTATGTAACATTTATGTTAGTTTTTATTTCTATACATTTCTATATGTGCTCATTTATTTTTGGCCATTTTACAAATATTTGCAAAATATTTTCGTTCTAAGCTTATAGAAGTAACACACTGAAACCAAATTTCGTCCTTGTTTGTCTTACTTGAACATGAGAAATCAAATATGAACTGAAAAGGAAAAACACACTTCCAGTAGATTCCTTGATTGGTTTTAACTCTAGTTAGTTTTCTGCGCTAAACGTGGATGTATCAAATGTCTAAAGTTTATTCCTTTTTCCTTTTCTTTCTTGACTAGCTAACAATTTATGGGGGGAAATAATGAGGGGCTTCGACGGAGCTTCTTATGTGACAAGTATTGACAAGTTCTTAAAGATGTTATGAATCTGTTAGATCTAGATCAATCTCATCATTGGATCTTGTACTGTAAACTTAATGGTATAACTGAATCCAGGGCAAATAAAAGGGTGCAAGTATACAGTCCATTTATTGCTTTCTGTAATGAACCATCCATGTGAAGTAAAATATTATTGGTTCTTTCCGGTCCTAGTCCTCTTTTTGTTCTAGTGGATGCTATTAGTACAGTACTTAATAATTCTTTTTCTGACTTTATAATTCATTTCAGCATCCGAAAATTGGAGGACCTGGCCTTGTTGGATGCTGTGAGCTGTCTGATGGATCCATCGAGTAAGTGCTTCTTTCCTCCAGTCATATTCTAGAATTCCTCTTTTGCAGTAGTATGTGCTTTCTTGACAAGTAGGAAGTTTTAAGCTATTGGATTCATGCAGAGTGTGGGCATTGCAGCTAAATGCTTCCATTTCCCTTTAACTGATAATGGAACTGGAAAGTGGAAACTGCCTACATTTTTTTATTACTTAATCAATTTTTAGTCTACAATTGTCTCTCCAGTTTGTTATCCATGATTTGGCCTGGTGGAAGCTCAATTTAATCTTAACTTAAGATGTTCCTAGCTGTGAATGTCAATAACAGGAAGTATAGTCCTAAAAAACAGTGACCTTCAAACCTACATCAAACTCAATGCCATTAAGTGATCTATTCAAATGTAACACAAAACTAAAATCATCTTTTAATAGAAATTCAATTAAAGGCCCAATGACAGGATAAATCAACGCTTAAACAAACATATTTCTAAAGTATGACATATGAGAGAAAAATGGATAAAATAAAAAGGAAAGGAGAAAGTTACAACTTAAGGAACAATTTTGAAGCAATCCGCTGAGTGAGATGCTTCCAATGCTATCACTGCAAGCATTCCTGAATTGAAATTGGCACGTCTCCATAATCTGAAGTGAATTACATTTATCTTATGCTAGAGATAATTGCATCAAAGTGTGAAATTGGATGCTTGATGCTTGATTGGTGAGCTTGATGCTTGATTTTTTTCAGGGAATGGTTAAGACCAGGTGAGGAAGATCTTGTTCAGAGATTTGATCCGTCTTCTCCACTTGATACAATTGGCTTCTTCATAGCCAAGTTCAATGTTGGCCCCAAAGATGCCTGATTTCTTTCAAAGAATATGCAACTTGCAAGGATGCAGCAGCTCTTTGGTGTCAATT
Source organism: Diospyros kaki (assembly GCA_036245055.1). NCBI lineage: Eukaryota > Viridiplantae > Streptophyta > Magnoliopsida > Ericales > Ebenaceae > Diospyros > Diospyros kaki. The sequence continues at coordinate 625,188 of BSEG01000011.1, forward strand.
TTTATGCTTTCGGGAGGATCTTTCAGAATATTGTCACAGCATATCCTAAGGTGATGAGTTCATGACTTGGGTATTATAACTTGGGTATTATAAGGTGCATCTTCGGTATTCAAAATTTTCAAGACTAATTCTGGTTGATTATAATTATATCTAGTTGTACTGGTCAAATATTTTTAGCAGCCTATGCATGTAACTTGATATTGTGGGATGCTCATTACAGTGAGAGTAGGCATTTGCTTTTGGTTTAGAAGGTACTTCACTATATGTCAAGTTGTCAACATTCTGTCCGACCCCCTGCCCTTGGTCTAGGTGCCAGTATGATCTTTTTTCTGAGTGGTTCAAACTCTTGCCATTTATTATATAATTAAACACTGAATGTTTCCTTTAGCCAGTACTCAATTTTCTTAATTTATTTCAAAATAGGACTAATCATGAAAATAATCTTTCTTTTTGTGAATTTACAATTTTATTCAATCCTTCCAGTTTTGACAATTAAATTTAAATTGACTCAATTAATTATAGTTTTATCTTACATATAAAATCAATTTAGAGAAAGTGTGTTCATCTTAATTTAACATATTAAATATTATTTAATAATAATATTTGTGAAATTTATATGTACACATAAGTAAAAAAAAAAAATAAAATTTATTTACAAGTAGTTATATATGTATATTTATATTTTACTTGTGTACATATGAGTCACACAAATATTATTATTATTATTATTATTATTATTATTATTATTATATTACACTTAACATGTTAAATCAATATAAACATACTTTCTTTAAATTGATAATAAAATTACACCCAAAAGAACTAATTTGGATCTAATTACTAAAATTGAAATGATTAAATAAAATTGCGAATTCACCAAAGATTGAATTATTTTCATAATTAACCTTACAAAATATTGTAATTAGGTTAATAATTTCAAGTCGCATTTCTCCCTTGCAGTTGCACGCACTTAGTTTGAGTACTGAGGTTATCTATTGCCACAAAAAAAAAAAAAAAAAAAACCAACAAAAACAAGTAGGCATTTATTAACTGCAAGTCCCAAATAGGTCTCGGAATAAGAAGGTAATGCTAAGAAGAAAAGAGAAGAGAAGAGAAAGCAAAATAAGATACAAGCAAAAGCAAAAGCACAAGCATATGAAACTACTAAAATAATCTGATAAAGCAGCCTGTGTTACTAACTTTCTTGCTTCTGGGCTACTTTGTTTCCCCCCTTTTGTGTCATTTGTCCATGCGACTGTACAATTGGCATACCCCCTTCAGAGTGATCAATTATGGGTGTCTGAAGGTTTCCTATTGAGATTGTCTCATCAAAAAATTCCAAGCCAGCAATGCTGCTCCTATTGCAGGCTCAACCTAATTGCATCAAGGCGCCAGAAAAATAAGTAGATCTCCCAACTAAAACAAAAGTGCAACAATCTTAAAGACTTGAAAGAATATTGTTATAAATAAATAAAGGGCAGCAGAGAAAATTAGAGGAAAAAAGTTGTATCTAGAATGTACTCGATTCTTCAATTATTTCTTTCTATTTAAAGTTTCATTCATTCTTTGAGGGGAACATAACCATTCAATTCACTAACAAACAGTTAAAGCAATCAATTACAGTCTTGACTCTCTCCCCAGTTAGTGTTTCATGAGAACTTGTTGTTGACAAAACAATCAATTAAAGCAGTAATTTTGCTACTTATCCAACAGAAAAACAGCCATGGATGATAAACAAAGGGGAGTTTGGGGGGGAGGGTGGCCATGATAGCCTCTACAGCCGCTAAAAACTTATGGTTACTGGAAAAATTCCTCACAGGGGGAACAAAATCATCCAGGCAGATCACGTAATCAAGAATATAAGAGACTGATATCAGCATAAGCAAGGAAAAAGAGAACCAAAATGCACTACTTATAATAATGTAGTGCACTTGGCTTATCATAGATAGATGGTGTTACAAAACATTTTGAACTTCCCCCTCATGCTTTTGGCAATCACCAGTTGAGAGAGAGAGAGAGAGAGAGAGAGAGAGAGATGGTATAAAAGGTATAACAATTATTGCTAAAATAGTTCAAAATAAACTACTGCGGTCATTCATCCAAGAAGCACAGGCACAAACACCTAAGACAGGCATAGCATTTACATGGACACCCCCATGCAATAATTTTCAAAAATATTAGGACGACATGGTAATGACACATTAAATAATAAATTGTATATTTTATTTTATATTACTTGGATTGCTCACATCATCAAGCAAATATAATTAGAAAGTCCCAAATACATATTTTACAAAACTGTATGTATTCATGAAAAACATCAAAAGTTTTTGAATTCAAAACGCTTGAATTTGGAAAGCCTAAAAATGAGAAGGGACAAGTATATGCATCCACATCTTTATACTCCATAATTGACTTCCAGTTTCTCTCTTTTAACTTGTGATGTTTGAATTTGTATACAAGACTCCTCAATGATGCCAGTGTCAGTGAAGTGCCCAGTTCTGGAAACTATGTTTTGAGACATCTGGACGATTGCCAACATGCATTTGGAAGCATGTTGGTGGTGCCAGACACTGCCCAGCCTAATGGTATTCGTGCTTGTTAGCCGTTCATTGACTTAATAATAGTTTGCCAACTTGTTGTCCATTGATCCAATCCATCTTTTCTTCTTTTTTTTTGTTTTTTTATTTTTTCTTTCCTTGGGAGAGGTAGGGATATTAGATACTGAAAATCAAGGTCAAAAGACAGGTATGCACATAATGATGATGATATCAATGTGTCCAGGAATTCTAGCATAGCATACAGGATGAAGACAGTCTCCAGCACCCTTAACTTCAAGAAAAACAACGATGAATTCCATTAAGAGCAGCAAAAGGGCACTTCTTTATATTTGGAGAACCTGTAGTCAATCATGTCCATATTGCCCAATAGGTTTCACTGTTTTGGTGATACACAGGGTGCCGGCTATGAAGGTGCTCATTAAACAAAAAGCAAGCTTCCTATCAATAAATAATTGAGCCAACATAAGTTACCAAAGGATAGATGCATAAACTAGAACAACTAGAAGGTTCATCTAAAAGAATTCTCAAACTTGACTTTACATGAACAGTACATCCAGAAAATTCCCGAGTAAATATTAAGAAATATTAAGAGCCTTGAAATAATTTAACTTGCCAATGAGACAGACCCCATATTAGGGGGCATAACCCATCCCAGATACATGATTTTCAACTAGAACATAGATCTTCAACAAACTTGTCCATCAATATAGTTCTTCTAATTCAATTGAATTGATCTCATGTCAATCCAAACAAGCTCTATCCATTCTTATCTAGGGACAGCTGCATGGAATATTGTTCTCTAGTGACATATGTAACTATAACCTTAGATGAGTCAAGAGACAATCAAAAACATTCTATAATGACTTCATCTCGAATGGAAGCTCATAAACCTACATTGAGTTAGTTCTCGCAATTTTTGTTTGCATTCAAGCGTGCTGTATATGGTTAAACATCCCAAACGACAATCATTTTATCTTCAAGTAGTCCCTTCTTTAACTTCTGTGAAAACATTTGGTAGTTGTCCTAAAAATTTCAAGTTCGTCCAACAAAAATTTCAAAAATTACTGATGAACTGAAACTATTGCCAAAGCAACCATACTTCAAATATTTGTAGATTTTACACTTAATTTTTAGTTCTCTACAGAAGTAAAAGTTGCTTTAGAGTAGCCATTACCTTTATTTTCTCCACTTTTTATTTTCCATTTCATAAAACGAATATCAAGTTACTAAACCTGACAACAAAATTTCTCTCTCCACTATTTATTCAGAGTCCAAGAAGCTTCTACTTCTAAATATATGGGAATGTAAGTGAAGTTAAGGCATAACAATTTACTTTTGCCCGTATAATGTAAACTTGTTATAGACTGATAAAATCTGGATAACTAGAGCTGTCTGTTTGTCACTATACTAAAAAAATTTCCTTTTATAAGTAATTAACTTAAAAGTGCAGGACATTTACATTTTAAAACTATATACTTGTCTTATACATCTATACATCTAAATACTAAAACATCTAATTACATACTTCTGTAAATTATTTATGTCATACGTTCTAAGCTTTTAACATATAAAACTCACTAAAACACTTGCCAAAGTTTAGTAGATAAATTTGCAAGCAGACCTCTAGACTATCCTAACTTTCTCCTAATTTCTCGGTGTTCATTGTGCCCACCCCAAAGACACAATACTAAAGGGGTCACCACTAAGCCACTTGGTCTGCTCTGCTCTCTCTCACCAGCACTACCTTTCCAAACTATAATATATGTGCAACTTATCAAATTCGTCATTGGATAGATTACTATAAAGGCAAGCTAGAGTGTCAATTTTCCAATTTCACAAGGTGTGAGGGCTTTAATAGAGCCCACAACAAGTACTTGGCAAGTACTTGCCAACATGCAACATGTGTCCAAATCCATTCCACCATTGCACTATTTTAACAGTTGCCATAGAATTTTGTTTCAATTCTTGTATTTGCGCTTTAACATTGTAGCCAGAGTCATGAAGTTAGATACGAGCAAGACTTGCTAGAAAGCTAGATGCTTATAACAATAAAAGTATTAATGGAAAGGCTATAAAACTAGTACTTAAAGTTGAGCATATGCTTACCCTTGGATGAATTGGAAGAACTCTAGGAAATTCGTTAGCAATACAACTTACGACTTCTTTCCCTATATCCCACCTCTTATTGGCTTCAAGAACACCACCAACCATAACAAGGGGAAAAGAAGCATTTCCATCTGCAATAAATTTCATTAAAAAACAAAAAAACAAAAACAAGAGGAATATATATCACGTGAGTCTCAAGAAAGTATTCTGCAGAACCAGCATGGGACGCACAATAAAGAAATTTAGAGAAAGAAAAGGGGGTCAATATTTATGGTATCTTGCATCTGATAGCTTAAGCATTATCAATCATATATGTAACTTTAATTCCACATCTACCAGTAAATATCTGGAAAAAAATCTCCCCTAGTTCATTCTGGTTAAGTTACTGCACTGTTAACTCATCTCTTACAAAGATGAGGCCTGTTACAAGGGTGCCAGGTGTCCCAAAGAGGCATCCATATTACAGGAAGGGCAAAACAAACCGACCAAAGATGATCTCACAGCCATCATTTAAAGCACGAAGCACCTTTTCCTTATTTACCGGGAAAAAGAAAAAGAGAGAGATGGGTCCACCTATTTTTCTTTTTGACTCCATCAACAAGGATCATATGCCCAGCCACTGATTGAGTCAGCCATTCAAATAATTTATAATTGCGACCAGTTTAGATTGGGCCTCTCCTCTTACTATTTAACTTATAATAATAAATATAAACTATTATGGTGTAGATGTTGTAGCCCAAGTCATGCACATACTTATCATGCACTGCGATACATTAAAATAATTCCACCATGCAAATAAATTGAACGGTTTAAGCCTTTTGGGTTTTTAAAGCTTTTTTTACTTGCAGGGTTTTAGAGAAAGATTTAATCTATCAAGAGATGGCTTTCCAGGGTTAGTCTTTTGTCACAACTTTCACAAGGTCCCAACCCCAACACCCCACCCCCCCCCCCCAAAAAAAAAAAAAAGGAGTTCTTCATCTCTTTAAAGCTTCATTCTCGAAGATTTATCATTTACTAGGAAAAAATTTTATCCATTAGTCTCAAGACAAATTTTAGATGTATATGCCTTTGGTTTTATATAATAATATTGCTTGTTTCAATTGAGACTTGAGAATCTAAGATGATTTATTAAACATGTTAATTTATTTGTAAATAGTCATGGAAAGATAATTCAAAAGAAAAAAAATCAAGGAATTAACATCATTGAGCAAAGGCTCTAGTGAAGTACAACCTTCTCTTTCTGGCCCTTCTTAATAAGTTCATACTTGGATGAACTTCATTCTCAATGTCTCCACTAATTATGAATTGTCTACAATATCATGGATGGGAGAACTTGCTTACGAACGCATACAAGGAAGAACATAATTTATTCTTTAGTGTTTTCACTTGTGAAGTTTGCAGTAATATTACTGGTTACAATAGCTAGTGTCGAAAGAACTTTTTCTACAATGGATATCATCAAAGACTTCATTGCGCAATTGAATGGGAGATGATTGGATGAATGATTGGCTAGTCAAATATTTAGAAGTAGATATATTTGATACCATTGAAATTGAAGGCTATTATACAACAGTTCCAAGGTGGAGAGAGTCACGGAGGAAATTTGGTGTGTGGGTCTACTGAAGGCCTATATCTACCTGCCCAAAGAAGGCTACAAAGCATCAAATAGTGAAGAAACTGCAAGAAGTAGAGAACAAAAAGAGATCTGAGAAGAGTTCTGAGGTCGGGAGCCACAGTGAAAGAGGAAGATCAAGGAAGAGAGGAGGAGGAGCTTATGCATTTCTTGTCCAAAGAACACGAGGTGAGCACTCTCCGCTTGTTCATTCTATTTTTCTAACTTGCCAACACCACAGGAAGCTTCACAAGTCCTTTCTTTGGCAACCGATGGCCCCGGCAAAGCCCTGTGGCCATTGCCAAGCCCCCTTTTCTTTTTCTTTGACCCTGTTAAAGCCATTTCTAGCTTTCTATTGAGACAAGCGTAATGGATATCAAAGAAGGCTAAGCCCTGAGCCTATTACCCATTTGACTCCTAGCTTTCTATTATTTACTCTTTAATTCACAAGTTTTTAGAAATTACAGAAAAAGCCCCTTAAAATTCTATAAATAATGGAACATCCCCTGAGTTTTGAAAAACAGGAGGACCCTCCAAGTCTCTGAAAATTATAGAAAGGGCCCTAAGTTTCAAAAATAACAAAAAAGATCCTTAAGTTTGCAATACTAGGAAGGAAAACCCCTAGAATACACGAAATTAGAGTAATATTGATACATAATTTGTATAAGGTTAAGGACTATTGTGGAATTATTTTGTTGGGATAATATAGCACAAAGATAGGTTAGTGGTTATTTTGTGATATGTATGCTTTGAAAATTATTCTCATACATGATTGAACTGTTTTGACATGGATATTATGTTCTCAATGTTTATTTGGATATTACATGACATGTTGAAATATGAAAACACATAGAATATGGATTTAAAATTTGATACAAAAGTTATTGTGTAAACCTGATACAAAACTTACTTAACAAAGCAAGTTATTGTGTATCCTAGACTCCTAGTGATGACTCTAATGCAGCTATTAATGTGGCACAAAGGAGGTTCTAGTGTCTAAATGGTTCAGGAAAAGGTTAAGTGTGCCCCTGGTGATTCCACTGGGTACTTGTGGGTATGGACACAATTTATCCTGAGGCACCTTAGTACATGTGGATCAGCTGGTTACACAAAAAAGCTAATTGAGATAATAATTATGTTATTGATGATGGATTATCCATTGATGTGATTCATGGTTCCCTATTGTGGTACATGTTTTATACATTGAAATGCATGTATGTCACACTATTATTACTACACCATAGGGGTGTTCAAAAAAACTGGTGCACCGTGGAAACCGGCCAGACCGAATCGATCAGTTTTTTTTTTTTGGCAGTCGGAAACAGTTTGAAGGCTGTCCAAACCACGCGGTTCGTGGTTTGGACAGTAGGCGGTTCAGTTTAAAACCGAACCACCTAGAAAATAATAAAAAAAAATTAAAAAAAAATATTAATATATAAAGGCACCCAACAGCCCTGTGCAACCCCCTTCCCCACCTGCAACCCTAATTCCTAATCGCAATCGGCAGAGCTCCCTCCCCCACCCGCAACCCTAATCGCAATCGGCAACCCCATCCCCCACCCGCGCAACCCTAATCGGCAGCCCCCTCCGACCCTCCCCCACCCGTGCAACCCTTCCCCAGTTCCCCCCAATCGGAATCATCCGATCGCCCCTGCTGCTGCACTTTTCCATCGTCTTCTCTTCTGCTTTCTCTTTCTCCTTGTCCTCGGATTATCGTCGGCAGCCCACACCCACAGTTCCACCGCCGGCTGTGGCAGATCGAGGCAGAGGAGAGGAAGCTCTGGCCACTGGCTGCTTAGTTGCTGTATGACTGTAATTTTGTGACAAATATTACATCTCTGTAGTGTCACAACAGATATACATTTATTTACCATTGTTTGTCTTTATTTATCACTGTTTGTGTCTTTATTTACCACTTTTAAGTAGCATTTTTAGTGATTTTAAGGCTTATTTGTACCAGAATTTCAAACGGTGGAAAACCGCACCAAACCGCACCACATTTGCAGTGCGGTTTTGTGCAGTTTGGCCGCCCCCAAACCAGACCGCAGTCTGATTTGGTTGGAAAACCGCATGACCAGTTTGGCGTGCTGAAAGTGGTTCAAACAGGCCAAACCGCACCGTGCACACCCCTACTACACCATGTGGACTTGATAGAGTTCTACTGTTGCGTTTAGAATATATTGAAATGACATCATTATACACTGAAATGGATAAAAATGTTATATTTTGAATATAATTTATTACATGCAGAATACTAATTACTGAGCTGTGAGCCTTCACTCCACCTAACCATTTCAGGTGATCAGCTAGATGTTTAGGGTAGGACTCATTAGGGCCACTTCACTTTGTCAAGTAATTGTGAGGCATCTGTACCTTGATTATCTTGGTATTTGCATATCATTATTGACAATTAATGATTGTGGTGATGGATTTTAGGCTTAATGTCTTTAGTTTTGGGTAGGTTCACAACCGACCATACTACCTGCAAAAGGTGGTGCAACAGACACCATGCAAGACAAATTAAAAAGCTCTTATCATATATGCAGCACATAACTAGAGTGAGAAAACAATTTTACTTTAGTATCACACCTTCACCACTCAAGCAGAGTCTTTGGACAACTGCTTTTACACTTGATGCTAACTCTTGAACTGCATCACGCAAGATCCTATTTGCAACTTGATCACCTGCCTCTGCACAAGATACCACAACTGGAACAAGAGCAGCAATTCGGGCCCATGATGGATCTGCATATGTCCACCTGAATTCAAAGATGAGAAGCCTTTTGTAACTCATTATATTTTCCTGTGCATCAGTAATATTCAATTTAATCAAACCTATATGTGAAGCACAACAGTAACACCACAGAGTTACATATTCCAAAATAGTCTTTTCACTACAATATTAAAAAAAATATCATCCAAAGCAAAAAAAAAAAAAAAAGTTTTCGAGTAAAATCATACAAACAAGAGCATGCCACAGGTCCATGTTGAGAGCCTTTTAAGGGGAGAACAGAGTGCATGGAAATATTAAATGGAGCAACTATGTGTCACTAATTTATCAACTCGGGTCATGCTGGTTCAGGGTCCACCCTGTAAAGTCTCTTAAATGTGTCATATTTAACAATCTCAAGGCTTCAGGTATAATTAATGTGATAGTAAGACAATTTTACATCCCTGATTTTATCCCCGTGAATGATTAATACCCCCAAAATTTGGCATTACTTCCTGTGAATTGCCTTCTTTTTCAATTAGACCTAAAAAGGTTTGCTTAGTCATCAGATTACTAAAAGACGCCTCCTCAACATAGTATCTTTGAAATATTATAAATATTCCCAGCAGTATAAATATTAATTTTAAGCAAATATGTAAGTGATGTTTCAGGACAAATACCCAATGAGTTCATCAGCAGAAGGGAGTTTAAGTAACCGCAGCATAGCACGTGTTAGCATTGTATGTGGACCACGACCATCATGAGCTCGTACTACTGCAGTCAATGCCTGTGCAGCTATTCCATATCCACTACAGACAGACAGAACACAATTTCAAAAGACCACTACAAATAGCTAAAAAAACAAAGAAAAGAAAATTATGAGGATGTTTCAAAAGCAAGAGAACAGTTCCTTGTAATAAATGGCCTCCTACATGTAGCAATCCCCATGTGATCATTGATAATCCTATCCTAAGGATATGCTTCTGGAGAAACTACCCAAAAAATGGAAAATTTTGCAGAAGAGGTTTAAAAGAACGGCAACACAGTGCAAAAGATTCCTGCAATTGGAGAATTGTAGAGAGACTGTTTCCACATCCAAGTTGGGTTGACCAGCCTTGCACTGTTTCTTGACCTTTATCCGGAAAAAGATTCCTGTAATTGGAGGATTCAGGGAGTACTATAAGTATATAGCCTCAGCTCTGGATGTAGAGAGACTATTTCCAGACACAGTTGGACTGTCTCCACACCCAAGTCGGGTCAAACAGCCGTGCAATGCTGCTTGAAAGGCTACCCTTTATCTAGAAAAGGCATGCATAAAAAATAGAACTACTATGGTAAGACCAGCATCTCTGATGCTCACTATCTCTTCATTTACAAATAGTGCATTATGAATAACAGAAACCACTATAAAATCCATTTGGATTTGTGGCCTTCCCCACACTTTAGACACTGGAATCAACATCAATTGTTTGGAGTGCCAATGAGCGAGGATTCTTTGTCCTGAATACATTGACCTACAAATTCAGTATTTTAAAATCTGTGCATTTCAACAAATGCCTGGCAGCACTATTTCTCCCACCACCACTGGCCAGCCACAATAAACTCAAACTTAGGTCTAAACTCTCTTTCTTCAGTAATTAAGCCTACTCTTTCGAACTGTAGATACAGGCTTGTATTCCTATAATTTAGGAAAGAAAGATTTTGACCTTAAATGACATCTTTTTAACTTATTACTAATAATGATGATAATATAGGCAATATCTCATAATCTAGCTTATTATGAAGAGTATCATTTAGTTTGAAATGCACCAACGTTATATATCTTAGGCCTTAGTTTTAAACCCAAATAAATATTCAGTACTACCACACAGTTTTATTGTTTATTTTATTTTATTTATTTTTTGTTCGTATTTTTAGTTTTTGGCTAAGTTCAGTCTACAATATATTTTATAGGATCAATGATTTTAGAACATAAATATGTAGAAAACAGAAACTCAAGGTTGAGTAGGGATAGCAATCCTTGATCCAATCACGTCTAACCAACATCAAACCCTTCATACTACCCAATTCATCTCACACTTCCACATGCTATAACAGTACCTCGCAATCCAAGTGTCAAGCCCTCAGATTATGGGCTGGACAATTGAGGGAATTCTGATTGAATTCCAAGAAAGAAATGAATGTAGGAAAACAGATAGAGTGAGGGAGGGAGAAGAGAGAACGAGAGGGAATGAAAGAGAGAACGAGAGAGATAGAATTGAGGGAAAGACTTCTTTATTATTCTTCCATGATGATCCTCCTTACTCCTGTGTAGGTCTCTTTATAGAGCCTCTAGTACAATCACCCAGCTAACTAACATAACAGCCAAACCGCTAATTGTTTATACAATTTCAGATAGTTAGCCCTTAATGGCTTATACAAGGTAAATGCCACTCAATTAAAATCCTACCCTAGGGTCGTGACAAATCCCCACTCCTTCAAACAATTCTTGTCCCCAAGAATTGACAGTGAAAACTATGGTTCAGCCAATCCCTACCTTTAATACTTGCTGCCGCCTTCTCTTCTCCTTACTGTTTTGCCCTTCCCCTTTGAGTAGTAGAAGTGCAGCAGCATTCACAGCCTCTAGTTGTTCCACTGTTGCCTCAGCTGTTACTTCACATACTTCAGTCGACATAAGATGCAGTTGTGATTCCTTTTTGATAATCACTTTGCACTCACCGGTTTCTTCATGGGAGACATCCTCCTCTTCTTCTTCCTTTTCCCCTTCCATATTCATCAACTGTCTCTTACATTGATGGTTGGGGCTAAATTTGTCTCCACACTTAAAGCATAGCCCTAGTTGTCTCTTCTGCTCTATCAGATTACCATTCATGCCATTATTATAGGGATGTGCTTTGGCTGCCTTTGGATTAGGCCCTGCAAGCAAAAATCTAGAGTTACCACCTCTGTACTGCCTGGCTAATAAACTCGACTCGTAGGGAACATTATGCTTCTTGAAAATGGACTCTAAGGTCATTTCTTGCAGCCTAGCTTTTTCTGTAGCCTGCCCTACCATCGTTTGTGTCATCATCTTTACCATGGGTTGTAGCTCCTCCTTCAACCCACTCACAAAAATTGATACCACATACTGTTCGGTAAGTCCAGGCTAAATTGTACATACCAATGATCTCAATTCTTCGAAACGGGCAAGGTACTCCATTACAATACCTTCTTGTTTCAGCTTACTAAATTCTTGAATAATATCTGTCATCTTCTTCTCACTGAAGCGTTCACAGAGGCCATTTGAGAGAGCTCTCCAACCCCCTTGCAGCCCTCCATCTTGGACCCACCCCTAGTACCAAGAATCTGCTACTTCGTTCAAATAGGTTGTCGTTAGAGTCACTTTTTGATCCTATGTAGTCTGATAGAGACGGAAGAATCGTTCACACCGCCTTAGCCACCACCTTGGGCTCTTTCCTTCAAACAATGGTATTTCCAACTTTGGCATGGGTGCATGGCCAAACGCCATCGGTTGTACAGTTCTTCCTAGGTTTTCTCGAACTAACTGCTACTCTGCTTCCTCCATAACTCCTTCTATGCCCGATCGATCGCCGTGATGCAGCCAGATAGGTGCTGATGCTTGTCTTGGTGGGAATTCTAGTGAAAGCCGAAACTGGGGCAGAGAGGACAACATGTTTAACATACTGTTGATCCTCTGCCCTTGTTGTTTCACAGTTTCTTGACACCTTTGGACCGATTCTTGGCATCTTTCGACTGTTTCTTGCTGCTTTCCGAGGCCGCTTGCATGAGCTCCTTCCACTCAGTCAATTCTTCCCTTGTTTGGCGCAGGGCCTCTTGGGTATGATTCATGCTAAACTCCACGGTTTCCAATCTTGCCTCTAGTTGCCTCAAGCGTGTTCCTTTAGCCATCGCTTCTTGCTCTTGCTCCTCAATCGCACTTGCCCACGATTGCTGGTTCTTCCCTTCTGCACCTAAACAACAGCTACCTGCTTCTTCTGACGCCTTCCTCGCCGCTTCTTGAAACGCGTTTGCTTTGGGCTTCCCTTACTTGTTGGGATTACAATTGTGAACTAGAAAATTACGAAATTTACCCCGTGCCTTCAAGACGTGACCGAGAGTCGTTACCCATGATCGCCTCCCCAAGCTGCGACCTTCCTGAATTCGATACCCCTTAATTCAATGCAATTATAGTAATTGGGATCGAGATTGCCTGGAACACGGTTGCCTCACCCCAAACCTATGTCACACTTCAATCAAAAACGATTCTTACTTCGAAATCACTCCTTCAAGATCACCCAATCACTGACCTCAACTGGAATCGCTAGCTCCATACTTTTCGTAATCATCGTAATGCACTACTTCTTAAATCACCACATGTGGGTTTGTTCAATTTTGCACCCAAGATTTTCCGACTTTGCTTAGGCATCTCTATCGTCGGATCTGCCTCGTTGTGATGGCTTCCACCAATCACTCCACAACTGGCTCGTCCAACTCTGATACCACTTGTCAAGCCCTCAGACTATGGGCTGGACAATTGAGGGAATTCCGATTGAATTCCAAGAAAAAAATGAATGTAGGAAAATAGATAGAGTGAGGGAGGGAGAAGAGAGAACGAGAGAGAGAAAGAATTGAGGGAAAGAGTTCTTTATTATTCTTCCATGATGATCCTCCTTACTCCTGTGTAGGTCTCTTTATAGAGCCTCTAGTACAATCACCCACCTAACTAACATAACAGCCAAACCACTAGCTGTTTATATAATTTCAGATAGTTAGCCCCTAACAGCTTATACAAGGTAAATGCCACTCAATTAAAATCCTACCCTAGGGTCATGACACCTAGTTATCTACAAATGCCATAAATGCAAAGTGGAATTAGGAGCAGAAGAAGTAAAAATTCAATTGCATGAACTGCTTAACATTCATAATATAACATAGTCATTGCGACCTTTTTCCCATATTTTCAACTGTATTAAGTGGTCTTAACACAGTAAAGAGAGACAGGTGTCTTCTTCATGCCTATAGGACAGAAATAACCATAACAAAGGTCAAAAATGTACCTTCCCCAATCACCTAAGACGGGTCCTGCACCTGCAGCTCGAGCTTCCCTGCCATCTTCTGTAAAACCATATGCTATGGTCCCTGTACCGGCGATTAAAACACATCCATGAAGCTTTCCCATTGTTCCACTTGACAAAGCCGCCACAGCATCATTCTCAACGAATAGCTTAACATGACTTGGGAAGATTTCTCTAACCATATAAAGATGAATGTATTTTAGAATAAAAAGTAATGTGGAAATCATATAGCTAGACATGTTGAGAGACTAAAGGTACTTCAGTATCACAAACAAAAAGATCTAATTAAAACCCCAAGTATCAGGATATATTAAAAAAAAACAAGTTGTTAACAGTCTAGACGAAATAGATTCTTGGGAAAACATTCTGACACATTGATTTAACAAAAGCAATGGCCATAAATCAATGTTAACTGGTAGTCAATTTAGTGATGGTGCCGAAATAAAGGAACAGATGCAGAATATGGTGGTTTGCTCACACATGGTAAGTATGGGGTAAATTTTGGTCTTTGGTACCACCCAGAATCTTGGCTTCACTTGGAAGAGGGTCATTTACAACACAGAGATGTTCTTTTAAAGACAATTTGAATAGTAATTAGAATGAGAACAAATTGATAATTTTTTTTTATTTTTCCTAGTTTCATTTTTGAATCAGTAGCTTAAGATTCTGTCATGACCCTAGGGCATAATGGTCATTAAAGCATGCTGCAATTACTGATTTGTATTTTTCTTTTACAACTTATATTTTTTCAGTTACATTTCTGTTTTAGAATGGAAAGTTGTAATACTTTCAGTTAAAATTATAACTCAAAGCACTAACTGTAAGAATAGCTATATAAGCTACTCGAGAGGATCTTTTGGAGAATATTGAGTAATAAATGCTTCTCTCTCTTCAATTCTCTCCCTGATTCTCTCTCGCATCTTTCTGCTCTTCTCTCCCTTTCTCTCTGCTCTCCCTGATCTCCCTCCATTCTTCTGATTTCTCCCTCCCTTTCTAAAATGCTTTATTTTTTTTTCTTATTTCCTTAATCATGTTCTTTGAAATCAGGGTCAGTCTTTGCTGGGATCTGGTACACAAACAAACCACAGAATGGATTGTATGACCCAGAACATGGTTCCTGGGTGGCTTGTGATTCTCGTATCATTGATGAGGATCATCTGCAAACAGGGAAGGTGGCAATGTCATTAGCTTGCATCAGGTTTGGCACAGATCAATTAAATGGTACATGCACGCACTCTGTAATGGCTCTACCAGAAACTTCTATATGCATTCTTATTGAATGAACCATGTCACAGTGGTATTCTATTTATGTTTTTCATTGTCACGAAACAGAGGCCGACCCAGGCCAATTTTGCTGCAGATTTAATTACTCTTATTGTTTCTCTTTATTGTTTAATTGTAATTCTCCTTTTCCAGCTGGTAGCCAGTTAGAAGGAATATCCAAGTATAAAGGTGGCTAGAATAGGACAAAATAGTTTGTTATGAGGGTTATGATCTGCTGTGGCAGCACCCTAGAGCAAGCTATATAAGCTCAGACTACCCCTGTAAGAGATATCCATTATCTAACAAGAATTTAATCCATACTCTCTCTCAACTTCTCTCTCTCTCCTTCTCTCATTCTCTTCCAATCTCTCCCTTTCTTTCCACAGTTCTTCAGCTATCTCTTATAATTCACATTGAATTAGAAGGATTGTTACTGTCGCATTCCATAACTGTGACATTCATATGAAGAATTCTATACAATTCATAAAAGATAAGAGGGGTGGGTAACTCTGTATACCATTTTTAAACATTACAAATGTAAGTTCACTTGGATTGCAGTTGAAATGAGAGGCCAGGAATAGAGAGAGAGACAGAGAGGAGTAACAAGAAAATAGAGAAAAGTTGAGATGTGAGAAAGAGATATCAATGTTCTTAAAATAAGCCATGTCAAACATCTAGTACATTAGCTTACAATCAGCAAATATAGAAACAGCATAAACTACAGGTGGTGACTGGGGATGAACTCCTGCCAATTAAACCTAACAATAAAAAAGCAAATTAAAGCCTAAAGTCAAGTCTGCTTAACATTCTATGCCTAAACAAATGTGGAAACACCTGCAATAACAGCAGACCAATTTTCTTCAAAGAAATCTTCAGAGCAATGGCTGTGGTGCAGCTCCATAAGATTTAATAAAAGTGATGAAACTCATCATTTATAATCAGACAGATGATTTCTCCAACACAACAACAGCAATCACAAGACTTAATTCCACTAGATGGGGAGTCAGATGATGTCTCCATCTAACTAAATATTGGTGGAAGCCACTGCTAAAGATTCCACCACAAAAAGTAGTATTTTTGCATCTCAAAGCTTGTATTAAAAAATATCCACTAACTATTCATAAACTAGAAACTAGGATGGGTTTCTACAGATCCTATTTCCAGTCTGATACTTCAGATCACTCACTCCAAAAGAGATAATACCTCTGATAGGTGAACATTATAGACTAATAGAAAAACCAGAGAGCTTACAGACCAAAAAAGCAAGTAAATACTTTCTTTTTTTCATATTGGGGTTTAAAAATGCTTCAATTACATGAAACCCATCACAAAATAAGGGAGTTCAAACCCTGTATCACATAATCCCATTGCAGATTGTGAAACATTGAAAGTCTTCAAATGAGGTCATGAATCATAAACAAATAGAGAATTCCTATGTAGTTGCACACTAGCCTTAATTGCACAATTGAAAAATGTTGACTATTGCAGGTTGGACAGGTGGTGTTTTTAATTTTTAATGAAGTGTAAGTTTTGACCAGTTTGGTTGACATAATTTATCCTAGAATATCTTTTGAGTCATTACATTGATGGTCCTCATTCATAAAGGACCATTCATAGGATAACGATCTGGCTTGGTCATTTGGAAACCATCTAAAAGAAAAGAATCCCACTCGGTTATATGAGATAAAATAAGGATTTTATCAAGTCCAATGTTAAGCTTCGGAGGAGATCTTATGATTAACTTTACAAAGAATATTTCAATAATCTGTTTCCATGACAGAGCCTGAATGTCTCATCCTTTCCTTCTACTGCTTCTGAATCTTCCAGCCACCATGTTATGCTTCTATATTACTCAGATGGATCTTAGCTCTTGAGATGATAAAGTCGGTCTCCCAAGTTGTCCATCAACTGAATTTTATGTATATTTTCCCAGCAAAAGGGATTTGATTTCAAGTCCATTAACCTATCAAATGAGAATGTGCCATAAACCACCTTTTGAAGAAACAAGAAGCCAAGTCTTGAGAACATCCTAAATTCAAGTCCTTGGTCTACACATGAAATAAATGCAAAATTCCCCACAAACATAAAACCACTTCATGCCATCATTTTACCATTCATTCTAATGCATTCAGTATGGTTAGAAGCATGGATATGGACATCAGACACAAGTATGACACATGCACACAAGCAAGATAATTTATCACCCTAAAAAAATCAAAGCAAGACTGACACAATATGAATATGGCAAGACATAAATGTGCAAGTGCGTGTATGCATACAGATAAAACTATTCTTCATTTCTAACATTACAAATATATAGTTATAAACATGTATGTGTATGTGTCTATGCATAAAAAGAAAACTATCCTTCACTTCTAACATTACAAATATAAGCAAACAAATATGTGTGGATTGTATTGAAAATGGAAGCAACCAACTGCTATACTAAGTATAAATAACTTATTTTACTGCTTCAACATAAGATCTAATCCTAAATACATAACAAAATAATATATCACAATGAAATGAGCAGTACATGTCCAGGAGTATCCAACAAGTTGTTATGGAGTCCAATATGAGTCCAATACAAATATGATAGCTATTTAGAAGTGCATGAACTTACAAAAGAAGGGGTAGACATAATATATATCATCACATGCACTTCTGTCCAGCCTAAGCAAACAAAAGTGTGTTTCAACCTCATGTCATCAATATTTTGTTCATTTATCCTAAGAAGGCCAGTCTGACATGGCATATTTATATAGCCTTAACCTTACACACCTCAAAGTTTAAGTAAGATAAGGAAGAGACTAACAGACCAGGACAACTGGCATAGAGGAACATCACATTTCAAACCTATGTTATTTCCATGCATAATCTAGGAAAAATACATCACCAAATTACTCAATAAGGTAAAAGGTATTCCAGTAACTTCTAAGCACTCTCAAGTTCAATAGTAAATTTGAAATCTGCCTCAGCTCCCATGAGGAAGAAAGGAAAGTGAGGGGACAGCCAAACAATCACAAATGCTGAACTCCTAACAACAATGAAAACCAAACCCAATCAAATCATGGAAAGTATTAAAATGAAACACGAGATGGCAAGTATTATAAGTATATTTACAGAAAAAAAGTATTAGAAGTACATGAGTAATTGATGTGAAATTTGCTAGCCATAGCAATCATCTGACTAATAGATCACGATGATAATAGGTATTTTATGTAATTGATATTGATATGAAATTTAAGATAGGTAAGAATAATCTAACTAATAGATCACTGTGATAATCTGTGCTTTATGTAATTAGGTGTGTGATTAAAAATTTAAGTGTAATATCCATTTTTGAGTAATATGTGCTTTACAAAGAAAAGACCATTTTCGATATTTGGGATCGGTGATTCAAAAAGATGGAGAAATTCACGAGGTGTCATGCATAGAATTAAGACAGGTTGGCCAAAATGGAGAAATGCATTGGGGGTGTTATGTGATGGTAAAATCCCATTAAAACTGAAAGGAAAATTCTATAGGATAGCTATAAGACCAGTTTTGTTGTATCAGAATGTTGGGCAGTTGTTGTAGCGAGCGGAAGACTCCAATATAGTAACACAAGTATTCACAAAATCCAAACACTTTGGCAGAAGGTAATCACACATACACTTACGTAGAAAATAAAACGCAAGCAAACAAAAGAAAACAAACCGAGAAAGGAGACTCATAAGTTTTTACCATGATTCACCCCAAAATAGGGTTATGTCCACGTTGAGCTCAAGAAGAAGAGCTCACTATACTATTTTGAGAAAGGCTACACCCTCAATACATACAATCAATACATCAATGGTTCTCTAACAAAAATAGCCTCTCAATCACCAAATACAAATTAGAAGCAAACCCTAAGAACCAGAGATTACACGAAGGCAAAAAACATAGAGAATGAAAAATACCCTTGCTCACTAAGGAAAACCCTTCTGCCGATTGCATTTCCCTCCCTTCTCTTCTTTCTGCGATTTTCTTCTTCATACCAATCCCGAGGAACTGTAGTATTTATATATGATCCAAGTAGCTGAGATTGGATCCAAATAAAGGCAGAATCGACGGCCAAGGATTGATAGTATAACACGATTAACAGAAAGGACCAAAGGACAATCAAGAGGTGTCGGGCAGAGAGGTGAGGCCTTGATGGTTGCCAAGTGGCCATCCATCAGGCGCCCATATTGGGCAATTATGGTTGTTGACTTTACCCTCCATCAAGATTACACT
The DNA here is from genome assembly GCA_036245055.1 of Diospyros kaki. Classification (NCBI taxonomy): domain Eukaryota; kingdom Viridiplantae; phylum Streptophyta; class Magnoliopsida; order Ericales; family Ebenaceae; genus Diospyros; species Diospyros kaki. The sequence continues at coordinate 644,772 of BSEG01000011.1, forward strand.
GTATTGATGCTTCACACACAACAGTAGTCAAATACCAGCATGAGCAAAAGACGAGCGTAGTGGAAATGAGGATGCTAAGATGGATGTGCGGCCATACAAGAAAAGATAAAATTAGAAATGAGGTTATTCGTAATAAGGTAGGAGTAATGCCAATCGAGGAGAATATGAGAGAGACTAGACTAAGATGGTTTGGTCATGTGAGAAGAAGACCAAGAGATGCTCCTGTGAGGAGAATTGATGAAATGGAACAATTACCCAAAAAAAGAGGTAGAGGCAGACCCAAGAAGATTTTGAGAGAGACATTAAAGTTTCATATGAAGTGTATGGGCTTAAATGAAGATATGACAAAAGGCAGAAATACATGAAAATCTAGAATTCATGTAGGCGACCCCACATAGTGGGATAAAGGTTGGATATGTTATTGTTGTATCCATATATTATATTTTTGTCACAACCCAATCCCACATTGATAGTTTATTGAAGAGGTCTTGGATATATTACTTGGTCTCATGAACCCAAGAATCACCTTCAACTAGGACTTTAGGCGAGAACTCAATAGTGTTACAAGTTGTATCAAAGTGAACCCATGATCACTGCAAAGTGGGTGCTGGCTATGAAAATGTTTTAAGATTGACTTGAGTTCGCTTTATAGATTGGAGACTATGCCAGGAATTAAAGGAGGGGAGTTTGTCACATCTCAATCACACATTGATGATTTATTAGCAAGGTCTTTGATATATTACTTGGTCATATAAACATAAGAGTTGACTAAAACTTTTGGGTGAAGAGTCGTGGTGTTATGATTTCTTAGCACAAATATAGACTAAGACAACCCTAGCTAAGTGTTCAGTTTTCCTTCATTCTATGTAAACTCTGAATGGTATCAAAACTTGGAGTCCACCATTCAGAGTCCATGAACTTAATGTTCCATGCAAGTCTGAGCACAATGAAATTGATTGTCATTTAATTCAAGAGGAAGCATTTCCAAAATGTTCCCAAAAGTACTTGTGTAAAATCTAAAGCTCAACTCCTAGATTTGTTAACCAAAACTCTAGGGGTGTTAGAGTGAACTTTATTTGTAACAAAATCGGAACATATATATATATACTCTACCTTAAGGGGGTGCATTAATAGGTACTTTATATAACTAGTTGTATCATTAAGGGCTTAGTTGTAATATCCATATATTATATTTCTTGTATAAAAAAAATATTAAGAAAATCCTAATTGCGTGATCAGTATTCATTCATTTGGTGTAAACCTTACACACTACATGGCAAATAACTTTAAACTTTTACACACTACATAGCCAATAACTCTAAACCTAGTTTCACTGACTGCAGATCATCCAAGAACATTAAATGTGAACAGGAACATGAATGTGGTGTCATATCTAAAATGAGGTAGGAAAAAAAGTAGATTTTCATATATCACTAGTAAAATCTAAGGTACTCATTAAGCAATTTTCTTTTTGAAAAAATAGAGATCATATAAAATGATACAATATAGTTCATTTTTTATTCAAATTAATCATGTAAAGATATGTTTCTCAAAACATAATGGTCATTTTTTTTATATATTTGTACACCAGAAATTCCACTTTTCCATGATTTTGGATTTCAGTATATTGTATGTGAAATTCCCTCCTAAGAAACATCTAAGCAGTTGGACAATTACTTACCTTTTCTGAAAAAAAAGAAGTATGCCATGTTATCAAACAAACATGGTGCAAAATCAGTTTGCATGTATTTTAACAGCATGAAGAAACACTCAAAAACAGGGAAAGCAAACCTTAGCCAGCCTAATATTCTTTGCTGATCTGTTGGATGATTAACACCAGACACAGCTAAACAAACTGCACGAACAGCAGACCGACTTGAACCAGACTTTGAAAGGGCATCTGCCATAACCTGCTCCAGTGTCTCCCTAGCAGCAGTTTCTATAGAATAAAAACACTTAGAAATAGGATCATGGAAGGGAGCCATTTTCTTTTACCATTTCACAAGTGGAAAAAGCATTACAGCCAGTACTTATCTTTATTAACCAGCATATCAAAAGACTCAAAATACCACAAGTTGTTACATCAAACCAAAGCTATTAATATTTCTTGAAAAAGCCAAATTCCATGGTTTTAAGCAATATCCACAATCAAAACCAATGTCAGGTTCCTAGTTGTTGGCCTCATTTGAACCATATTCGACCTCAACCCTCAGCCCTAGTAGCCCAAATATTAATTTCGTAAGCAACTAGAGAGGCATTAGCAACATTCTTTCTGAATTCTACCAGGTGAATAGATTAAAGTTACAATAAATTATAACCATATTGGCATGTACAATGAATTGTTTTTCTATAGTTTCACCGCATGAAGCTAAAGCTTTAACTTCTGTCCTTCCAAGGTGCGGTCTAACATATAAGTATTAATTGTAGCTAGTGCTGAACTAGCCTCTAGGCAGTATGAACAATTTAATTTGTGTGTTGTGCTAGTGCCCAACATGTTTCAAACACTGATACATGTAGAACATACCAGAATGAGTGACGAGTCTTAGTTTGCTGTTATTAGTTTTAGTTTGAGACACAAGATGAACACAGTTGGAAATACCTTAAAACACAATGCAGATCTGCATAAAATTTTATAACTTAATTTGTGTAAAAGTAGCTAGGACAGTAAACTTTGTTTAAGAAATAAAAAACAAGAGATTGAGCCTAATAATAGCTCCAGAAAAAAATTTACTTGTCTATATGTTGAATAATGTCATATTATCATTACTTTGATTGAATACTATCTTAATGTTGGATTAGTGGCATTTGTTCAATATTTTTATATGTTACCATTATTGTGGACTTAATACTCTCATCATGTCAGATTAGATGCAATTTTTCAATTTTTTATATATTAATATACATTGAAGATTTGAATGCTATCTTCATATTAGATTGGTGACATATTTCTCAATATTTTTAGTGCTTTTCAGGTATTTGCTCAAAAACATTGCTAAAGAAAATATTATTTTTTCACGTATCTACATCCTTCTTTTCTCCAAGTTGCCATGTCTGTGCCCATATATCCATGCCAGCTTCTACATCCATATCATATTTATGCTTCCTAGGCCAGCCTAAATGAATTTCAACCAAAGCCCAGAAACAAGAGTGTATCAAATTTTCTGAGGTAGATAAATAGAAATTGAAAATGAAATTTCAAATAAAATAAATTAATACAGAGGCCATTCTGCTACTAGTAGGTCTCAAGAAAATCCAGGATAGAACATACATATTGATGTAGCACTGAAGCATACTAAAAAAATATAAAGACTAATGGAAGATAATGTGTTTGTATGTGTGCGTGTGGACATGATTAAAAGGCGCACCTGATTCTTATTATTTACAATCATTTGAGAGCAATTGACCAAAATCATGCATAGAATTCCCTTGCAAGTAGGATATTTATGTCCTAAAAGTTAGGACTTGTTGGATCATAGAATCCCTGTTCAAAATTAATCCTACCAATCCAATTCCAAATGTTGTTTTGTTTCTTATTTAGTTTTTTTGCATGTTTGTAGCAAATTATCAGTTTATGCTAAGTCCAAATAAGATAAAACTTGAGGCCTGTGAACGAAATAGACAAACAAAAAAAACAAGATAGGCAATAAATATTCAAGCATTTTCATAATTTTCCATAACTAGAATGTTGAAGAGAAACCCAGCTACAACTCTAGCATCTCAAACTCTTCCCATCAGCCTACTCCACTCTTCAACCAAGCTTTCTCATACATCTCTCTCTTTCATGCATTCATTTAGAAAGTTTCTTTTCTTTTCTTTTCTTTCTTTCTTTCTTTGGTCGTCTCTTTTCTCCATTTAGTCAAATAGCTTAAAATCTAGTACTATGTTCCTTTGTTTTTTTTGGTCTGTGAGAGAATCATTTTCTTAAGACTGCAATATAAGTGGTGGTACAAACTCCTATGTATACACCCATTCTTCAAAGAAATGCAAAAATGGTAGTTTCAAGCCTTATATTGCACCATAGTTAAAGTACCAACATGTGCAAAATATGAGCATGACCAAAATCAAAATGCTAAGATGGATGTGTGACCATACAAGAAAAACTAGGATTATAATTAGGTTATTCATAATAAGGTTGAAATGGCTCGTATTGAAGATAAGATGTGAGAGACACGATTAAGATGGTCTAGTCATTTGAGAATAAGACCACTCGAGGCACCTATGACGAGAGTTGATGACATGGAACAAGTAGTTGGTAAAAGAAGTAGAGGAAGACCAAAAAAGAATTGGTGGAAGACACTTAGGTTTGATATTAAGTATATGGGCCTTAATGAAGAAAGGCATTGGATAGAAGTGAATGGAAATCTAGAATTCATATTTCAATGTAGGATCTCAATTTTGACAACCTTGGATATAGCATCCAAATCTAAGTACCCCTCAATGATCCAATGTAGGATCCTAATCTTGACAACCTCGGGTAAAGAATTCGTGCACTGGCCAAATGTAGGAACTTCGCCTTATAAGCTCTTTTCAACTGTTTCTCAGACTTAATAAACATACTGCAGGCACAAAACTTGTTTTCGAAATGCAGAGCAGAAGATCATGTGTGTGGTCAGCCTGCCAAATCATAACTAAGATGAAACCGCTCCACTGCTAAATTAGCTTCCTTTTTTCAATCCGAAATTAAGATAAAAAGGCAATGCGGCATCCAGAAGTAAAGGAACAAGAGAACCCTTAAAGCAGCAAAAACGAATACGCGCGAAAATCAAGAACTTGCAAGAATCATAATTGAAGAAGAAGGGGAAAAGGGACAAACCGCCGACACTGTTGTGGTTGGAGCAACCGGCAACGGCACGGGCGAGAACGGGAAGAGGATCGGGTAAGGGGTCGGCGAAAGGGATGAGCGGCATAGCGACGCAGACGGTGGAGGTGGTGCCGCCGTCCAAGCCTAGAATGATTCCTCTGGTCCGGGCCACGGCAGTTTCGTGCTCAAAATCCCAAATCTCGCCGTTCCGGTAGCGCTTCGTCATTGAGCGCAGCCAATTGTCGCTCCTCGTCTAGAGAATTGGCAGCTACGAGCAGCAGCAGAAAAACAGGAAAATATAGAGACAGAGAGAGAAAGAGCGAGAATTGAATTGAATAGGTTCCAGATGGTGATGATGATGATGGGACGAAGGAGCCGCGCCAGAGAAGACAACCAGAGAGAAGACAGAACGAAAACGAAAATGAAACGCACTTCTAGGCATAATAAAATGTGCTTTGGCTCCGGACGGCAGTGTGCGGCCAAATGCAAAGTGCTCGCTTTTCTTTTTTTTCTTCCCCTTTTATACACCAACAGAGAAGCCCTGTGTCCAATTCTGCACTTTGAGTTTACAATTTTCTAATGTTATTTGGATAATATAATATTTATTTGATAATAATAAATTAAAGAAAAATATTAGAGAGTCCAACAAATTTATCGAAAGGGGGCAAAAAGACCATTTTATCCCCACGCCCTGTTCTCCCCCTCCCCCTCCCATGGATTCTCCTCCTGCTTTGTGCGTCACCCATGCCTGCCATGGCCGCTGCTCGCCTCTTCGCCACGCCTCGTTGCAGTCGCTCGACCTTATCTCTGTCACCTCACCTTGCCTCGCTAATAGTTGATGGCGGCCATAATAGACAGAGGAGGCGTAGAGCGAGAGGGAGGAGGCAGTGGCCTGCCTTACAAATTTATAAAGTTGGCGGGAGCAAAATCGTCATCTTGTCCTTTCTCTGTGAGTCGCTCGATAAGTCTTCGGACCCTTTAGAGCGACTCTAAATTGAGAGGGAGCATAAGTCCCATGAGAGATGGTAGGGCCCACACCCCTCTAACCCACAAACGGAGAATATAATAGATTTGATTGAGTTAGAAATAAATTTTATTTTGTGTTGAAAGACTTATATTTCTCTAATTTTAATATTAATGCGGTCTCCTGTCATGTGAATACTCATATTCACATTCAAGGTAAAAGGGTTGGCAACGTTATCACATAAGTTTATTAAAATTTTTACGAAGTGTAATTGGTCTTAAGAATGTCTGTCTAATAGCAAGTTCACTCTTTTGTCCAAATAAAATAAAAAAATGGCTAAGAAGCTCTACGTCTGGCACTCACTAATCACTTGTTTAATTGATTGGGTATAATCCAAACATAATGGTTGATCCCATACCAAACAGTATCCATCTTGTCACACATTGACGGATGCACGGTGGGGACACGTAATATTATATAAAATTTTACATTTATCATTGATTTGTCCCATCCCCATAGTAATAAAGTGTTTGCTGTCTTCATAACGGTTCATAATAATGTTTGGTTTATTTAATTTCAATTCTACCACTTCTTGACCCCATTATTAGCCATTAAATTAAGGAGAAGAAGAAGAAGAAGAAGCTGCTTTCAGTTCAGTCTCCTCCTCAATCCTGGCCTGCTCTGCTGGTTGCATGTCCTTTCAAGCTTACAGTAACAGTTACAGTTTAGTTCATTCTCCTGCTGGTTGGGGGTTGCGCCTGCGTCGCTTCCTTCTTCTTTCTTCCCAATTCAATCTCCTACCTAATGCCCCTTGTCTTGTCCACAATGTTGCCGACACTGTTGTTGAATGTGCTCTCTGCTTGTTAAGTGTCGTCCTGCATCTCTTCACTCACTGTATCTCCATCCTCTCTTCTCTTACTGCCGTCTCCTCCATGTCTCTGACTTTCGACCGTCTGTGTCTGTCCCTCCATCCTGCTCTCTTTTTCTTGAATTATTGTTTAAAAGTTATATGAAAGACTCATTAGAAAACTGATCATCTAAGGAGGAAGTTTCTCAAATAAACAAGGGTGAAATTCATATTTTATTTATGTATTTTTAAGTTTTTTTATATCATCATTCAAATTTTTTGTTATTTTAATTACATTCTAAACTTAATTTTAAAGTCAATTTAATCTCTATACTTTAATTTTTTTTTATGATAATCCAAATTTTTCGTTGTTTCGATCACATTCTTGAATTTATATTTTCAACCCGAATTTAATCTTTATACTTTCATGTATAAAAAAAATAAAATAAAATAAAATAATAAAATAAATGTCATACTTTATTTATGTCTAAATACAAAAATATAATTAAAATAATAAAAAATTTAAAAAGATACAAATCCAGAAGTGTAATCAAAACAATGACTTAAAAATGCAAATCTAGAAATGTAATTGAAATAATGAAAAATTTAAGTTAACAAAAAAAAAAGTTAAAATATAAAATTAAATTGATTCGAAAATATAGTTCTAGAGAGTGTAATCGAAACAATAAAAAAATTTGAGTGCACACACAAAAAAAATATAAAAATACAGAATAAAAATATAAGTTTGGCCAATAATCAATCGTCAAAACCAGTTCCAATAACGAGCTCTTTCTGTACCAATTCATCAGTTTTTATTATTTTATACTGCTTAATCATGCTTCTCCTTGGTGTGTGTGTGTGTGTGTGTAAACTGTAACTAATTATGTTACATTTTTAATTTATTGAATGATGACTGGTACTGGTATATATGTGTTGATGACTGCTTAATCATGCTATGAATATGTATATGTAAAATGTGACTGATGACTACAATGTATATACACATGTAAACTGTGACTGAAGAAACTGATATTACAAGTGAAGCAACAGAAATTGGGTCTGTAATAACGCTGCATACAATTTCCATGAACACAGGAGGGTAAGAATGAATGCTTAGGCAACATTTTGGAACTAAAGACTAACAGAGCACATACAACAAACAGAACACAATACGAGTGGATTACATGCAGAATTTCTTCAGCTACTTGACACGCTCTTTAGGCATTCTATACTAATCTATGTTGCACTATCATGTATATTAACTGACCATATCAAGAGTAAGAGTAAAATTTAGGGTTTGCCCCTTTCTCTTTGCTCTGTGATCAATCATTTTCGACACCAAAACTCGCCCCCAAAAATTAATACCATGATCTGCATGAAAGAAATGTCATGTTAGTCATTCACTTGGAATCAGTCTCAAATCAGATATCTTTCTAGGCTTCATTTAGCAATGTCTATTCCTTCATGCATCGAAGAATTCACATTCTTCGACTACTTTCCCAGGGATGTTGGGATATCTGATCGGTATATGATCAAATCTGGGCAAGTCACTCTAAATGCAGATTGAGCCAATGAACTACGTCCAACAACCAAACTAACGGGCGGCTCACATATTCAATAATCAAACTTGTGAACTCCATTTAGTTTATCATGAGAAACTTGTTCTAAGGCTTATGGTGAGTATTTTCACAATGGCTGCCCTATGGGCTGAATTTAGAGTTCTAGACAAATGTCTAAAATCTTCAAGAAGACCGACAAAATTATACTGGAATGCCTATAGAACCAAGTTGTTGTCTAAAGAATTCCACAAGCTGCAATATTCAGCTGTTTCTTAAACAAGTCCATAAACTGCAATCTTCTAGATGCCATAATTTATGACATTTCAAATTCATACAAGTGTTCATTAGACTAGAAGTTCAAGCCTAGTAATATCCTTGATGCGAAGATGGTATGTTGTAGACTTCAGAAATGTAATTTGATCTGCAATCTTTATAATATTCTACACTCAATAAAATTTAAGCTCAAATAAAGTTCAATTTTGTAATTACCTATGAAAACCTTAAATGTTTACTGCGCCATTCTGAAAGTTGAAATTACCAGTAGAGTGGCCAAAATTTTGCATCTTCCTATTCTATGCGGTCTGGATTCTTATCTCTTGATGGCCAGCACCATCCGTAGATCCCGTAGAAATATTTTCTACTGATTGCTGTTGCCGACGTTGATGTTGCCGCTGATTCTGGTGCAGTTGATTGTTGTGTTGCAGCTGCCACTGTGCAACATCATTACCGTGCTGATGTGGGAAGCCCAGGCTTCGGCTTGCTCTCCATCTCATGTACTCCAGAACAAGTGTATTTGTGCTGATTGCAATTCCAAAGCCACTGAATGAGGAAAGAAGCACTGACAGAATCGGACTTACATTGAGCTGAAAATTGCACAAATGCATAAAAGCATAACTATCAACTCTTCTCTTTGAAGCAGTAAACAATATTTCTCCAAATTGAGTTAAACGGACATTAAAAGAAAGTGACATGCTTACCATTGTGTAAAAGATATGAGCAAACAGGATCACGATTGCAAACTGGAATGAAGAATAAGCCCATATGTAACTCTTGCTTACTGCCACCATCAGATGTTATTAGGTCTACTTGCTGCACTATCTCATAAATTGTGACAAAGTACTAGGGAAAAGGTGAAAAGGGGCGAATATGCAACAGATTATAGAGAACAAAATTAAATCAAAGAAGGAAATGTACACAAAGGAACTAATTACGGAAAAGAGCTATGAAACAGCACCATGAAACTCCAGAGAGGTGTTCACGCATTGTAGGTGAGAATGAGAGTGGATCAGTTAGCTGAAACACTACAGGGAAGAAAGAGAGCTTCTAAAATCAAGGGATAACATATAGGAACTGTAAAATGAGAACATTTTGAAGAATATAAAGTGTGATGTAAAACACAGATCACCTTAAACTGACACTCACTAAACCCTAGTCGATTTGAACTCCAGGACAAAAACCCACCCCAATGTCTATATCCCCCTCCCCAAATTCATCCAAGGAACGAAGTGCAGTCTACCAATATAATTGGGCAAAATTTAAATGGCATTAAGTAGAGTTCCACGATCTCTCGAGGAGCAATTTCTTAGTTAAGAGACAAGCAGATAACTATTGAAGGGATTTGGCAAATGTATCTACAAAGAACCTATTTTTGCTTTACTATCATGACTATCCAACTATATAAGCTAAAAATTGCAACCCAGTGCACCAAGCTCCCGTCATCTGTGGCCCAGACTGATAAACGCAAATATAAGCAGATTGGGGTGATCTATCTTACCCATTGTAGAAGCAATCATGGAGGAAAGGAGACCTAAAACACAAGCAAATGGTAAAGAAACTGCAAGCGCACGAGGTCCAAGATCAGACACCTGCTCCAATTAATAATGCAGTCTCAAATCAAACTTTCTGGAATATGGTGAGACAAAATATATACCACACATGTTATGATGAGATGAACATATGTTATGCCCAGATTTGAAAAATTCAAGAAGCATCATAATAGTTTTCCATTTCACAAGAAGGCATGCTCTAGGAAACAACTTTGTATGCTGAAGGCCGAACTATATGGACTTGGAGCTCATGTTTGGTGCAGATATGCATCAAAAAGCACAAATTAATCAAACTCATGTTCAAGGAAATCAAAACATGACTAGATTTTGTACTCTTTTTTAACACTAGTGGGATTTACTATACAGAGCTCTTTACACAGAGAACAAATTCTCGTGCATAGATTTATTTTAAACGTTGCTATAAAACAGAAGTGCAAGTTCCTCTTGCCACCTTATTATAATTACCTTTATACTCTCACCTATTACTCATATTTCCCTTTGTAGTCCAATTTTCTGATTTTTATCATTTTTCACTTAAAATCACAGCTATGTTACCCCCAATTGCATGTCCTATTATTTAGATTGTTTACAATAAGATAGGAGAATCCTTTCCTATTGAAATTCCCTATTCAACATTATATATTAAATAATTTGAATTAGCCACAAAAGCAATCTGTTTGCCATTGTTTAATCTCCTTCCTTTCGTCACGCAACTCCCGAAGTAATGACTGATCAACCACTTTAAGTATAATGCCCACAAGAAGATGACTACCAGCCTGTTTGGCCCTGAGGTGAGGTAAAGTGAGTTTGTTTGCGTATTAATTGTTTGGTAAATACTTAAATTGATGTGAGTTAAAATTGTAAAATGACTAAAAGATATGAAGAATGACGAGTAATATATTATTTCTTTTAGTTGTTTCACAAAGATTAAAATTGGAATTTGATAACAATTTAGCATGCCATTCAAGGCAACGCAACGCAACCTCACCAAAATGGTGAGGTTGCTTCGAGGCAGCTGGGGTGTTGTCAAGCAGCCCAGCTGCAGCGCAATGCACCACAATGCAGCTCCAAATGCAGGGCCAGACAGCCCCTACCCCATCTGTCCAACTTGAGTTTCAAAAACAAAATTGTTGAATTGTTAATCATCATCTCATCTAAAAGGTTAAGTTTATAGATAGAGGATTTAAAAACTTAAGTTTGTAGATAGAGGTTAACTTTATCTTTTATATTATTATTTTCACTCCCAACACGCCCCCTCATGATATTTAAATATTAGGTTAACAGTGAGATTTGAAATTAGGACCTTTGTCTGCTCTAATACCATGTTGAATTATTAACCACCATCTCATCTAAAAGCTTAACTTGTAGATGGAGGATTAAGTTTATCTTTTATATTATCATTTTTACTCTCAACAAAAATTATTGGTAAAGTTTCTTTACTTACTTTAAGGTCTTGCTCTGAAAGTTTTTGTTCTTCTTTGTACAATTATTTCTTTAATATAAGCCAACATATTTATTTTAAAATTTTAATTTTCACCAGAAATTGATAATAGACCTTATAATCACTTAGTGATAGGCGTGAATTACCAAGTTAAATTAATCTTAAGTTCAGATAATTATAATTCAAACTATTATGCATATCAAATAAGACAATTATAAAGGTAAAAAAGGCATCCTCAATGCAGACAACTCCCTACTTTGAGAGGGAAGAGGGAGGGTTATATTTGTGCACAACTTTATTTTGCAAAGAGGTTATTCCCAAAACTCAAACCAGTGGCCTTTCAATCACAAAAGAACAAAATTACAATTGCTACCAATGCCCACCCTCGAATTGTTTCTAGCAATATTTATTTTAAAAGTAGACAATTGTGTAATATTGAGACGGGACAAGAATTGTTCCCTAGGATGACAATATCCACCACTTTATTCTTGATTTTGCTATGACCATCAAAGCAATGGAAAGCTTTATGCCTAAAATAACCTGATTAGATAAAATAACGTGGTGGATATTTTCATTTTAAGTGGTGATAGGAGTAAACAAAGCCAATGATAAAAAGTCAGCAATATGCTGGACAATACATGGTAACAAGTAAACTATAGTTTAAATGTTGATATATATGAATAAAAGATATACCAGAAGTTGCTCCAGAAAGCAAAAATATGCAAGCATGCTGACCATAACAAGGATGGGTACATCTTGCCAGATTCTGTCAAAAATGAAAAAGAGAATAGATCAGTGTGAAATGTCCGAATCAATTTATTCAAAAGCCATATTATATATCAAAATTTTTATCATGCATATGTTACAAACAAGAACTATAATAAAGTAAGAACCCATACAGCTTCTACCCCACATCAGAAAAACTATCCCCCAGTCATGTTTGGCAATGTTAGCTTCATGGAAATATCTTTAAAACTGTGGAAAGATTACAAGGCGATGACTAAGGCTTGTAATTTGTAGTTGTTCTTGTATATCTGGGATAGAGAATGTCAGCACACAATACACTATCATGCTTTCCAGGAGGGGAGTGTCACGCCCTAGGGTTGGGCTAGGGTTTAGAAAGGGAATTGAGAAGACTAAGAGAGCGAGAGAGCAGAATTTGGAGGGAGAGTCCAGATGAAAGGGAGGGAGACAGCAAGAAAGGAGGATGTTTGAGAGAAAGGGAGAGAAAGAAAACAGAAAGTGAGAAAGAGATAACAGAAAATATTCACTTCATTTCTCTGCATACTTCCCTCTAGCTATGGCTTATTTATGGCCTAGCAATGCATCTATTCAGAATGTATAATCCAGTAAATCACAACCACTTAACAACAAAGTACAAGCAATACAAGCAGCCAGCATAAAAAAAGAAATACAATGACTCTATGACTCTTCTGCCCCTAGGAATGTGACAGTGAGATTTAATTTCGTACACTGCTTAAGTGGGAAGTCGAATGGTTGTCCTTCGGTGCTTAAAAAAGGAATGCTATCTTAAAACATGTTTTGTTCTACTAGGTTTCCAAGAAATAGAAAGCTTTAGTCAAATCTTATTGATTGTTGAAGTGAGGCCTTCCCAGAGGCTAGAACAATAACTACACTCCGGGGGTGTCTATAGCTTTTAATTTGAGCAGCAATCAATCATGGCAGAGCACTGGAGGATCTAAGAATGGTGAAGAACAAAACAACTCAAGCATCAGTGAAAGAGACAAAAAGGAAGTATACCGCTAATTGGAGTAAGGCCTCCAACATAGGGAGATATAACTTGAATTCTATAGAAAATAACCCAAATAACTTTAGGCTCATCAAGGGATAGAGGTTATTACTTGAGAGACCTTTTCTGGTAGACAAGTAAGTTCATTCAGATAATGGCAAAGATCTCTCTTAGAAGCACTGACATACTAATAAATCAAACCTACTACAAGTATAATAAATTTGACAAAACTCCACCCTAATCCACCAAGCCACAAGACCCTAGATTCTCGTGGTGGACAATGACAAATTCAATGAACATAGTTATGCCCCACACATAGGCATCACTCTGCTAAGGTAATGCAAATAGTTATGGCCCTAAGTAGGGTAAGTATCAACAGTATCACAGTATCCCCAAAAATAAATAAATAAATAAAACACCATAAAGAAAGTATAGACATGGTTGCTGGTTCAATAAAAGCTAGGGTGAACACATGTTAATGCATATTCATACTGGATATTCTAACAGAAGGCTCACCTGTAGATGCCTATTGAATGGCATGTCAAGATAAATGTCACACACATATCAAGGGATCAAGAGGTAGTAACACCATGCTTATAAGGATGACAAGGCAAGAGTTAACAGCATTCACCCCCTGCACATCGAAATTACAAGTATATACATGTCCTACAAGATGCCATGTTACATTGGCTAAAAATCTGGTGAAGATAAAGCAAGGGATGGAAATATATTTCATCCTCACCATACTTGCATTTAATATGACACAGCATCTTTTAGGACAACATCGATCAATATTTGGCATATATTTCACAGTGGGTTGTGCAAAGGCATTCTAAGGGATAACTAAACATCATTTTAACTTTGGCACTGATTTTTGACATTGTGGGCTTGACAATTTGCAAGCGCGTGTGTGTGTGTGCACGCGCGTGTGGTTGTGATCATGTATGCTATGAAATGTGTAAAAACATGAACCAACACTACTACAACAACTGCAAACAGCTATGACAAACCAAAATGCTCAGATAGATGTCAACTTTACACAGAATGACAAAATATTAAACAATCAAATAGGCTTATTTCTGTTTGAATCTATATAAAAACACAAAATATATACAATTTACAAGTATACCCCTAAAGTAAATACGTAAGTACATAACTAATCTCTTAACATGGTAGCACTTTTGATATTTGAAACAAAGATCTACTCATGTTCTCCTCCAAGATGAAGCATGGAATCCACAGGTTCTTGACCATTTGTGTGAGCCAGAGCCCATACTTGAGGATTTGTCCAACCTCCTTCATTTTCCTTTGTTCGGATTAATTCACTCAAAGGTGCCAGCTGAAGGTAACCCCTGGGTTCCTGGAAGATAGAAGGATTCTGCAAAAATCCTCTTTTTGGGAGAATAATACACTATGTTTATTCCCTTGGGAATGCCACAAATATATACACAATGAATCCTAAGAATTCTCTTAGATTTTAGAGATTAGATTCCTAATTTGTAGGACTAGATTACAACAACCTTAAATATAAACAAATTTAATCAAAAATAACTAAGAAATATCAAATGTAACAGCAATATAAATCAAGATAAATCACAGCGGATAAATCAGTAGATAACGAGCTCAGCAGCTCGGCCATTAGCTCGGCAACTCAACCCTCCATCAACTTGGCCATTAGCTCGGCAACTCAACCCTCCATCAACTTGGCCATTAGCTCGGCAACTCAGCCCTCTACCAGCTCGGCCATCAACTCGACAGCTCAACCTTCCATCAGCTACGCAACTCGGCCTAACAGTTTCAGATCTACACTCTCCCTCAAGCTAGGTTGAATATATTATTCAAGCCAAACTTGGTACTTAGCTCATCAAATACTCTTCTTTGTAATGGCTTAGTCAGAATATCTACGACCTAGCTGTTTATAGAAGTGTAGCTTAGTTGAAACAATCCTTCTTCTAATTTCTCTTTAATGAAGTGCCTGTCAATTTATACATGTTTTGTTCGATTATGGTGGACAGGATTTTTAACAATGCTAATAGCCTATTGGTTGTCACATAATAATAGTATTGGTTGTGCCATAGTCACCTGTAACTCTTGTAGCAACCTTTTTAGCCACATACCCTCACAGAACCCATGAGCCATAGCTCTAAAGTCAGCTTCTACACTACTCCTAGAAACCACTGATTGCTTCTTACTGCGTCAAGTAACTAAATTTCCCCAAACAAATGAGCAATATCCCGAGGTTGACCTTTTATCAGAAATTGAACCTACCCAATCAGCATCACTGTAGATTTTCACCCCTCTGTTTGTTGTTTTCCTGAACATTAGCCCTTTACCTGGAGTCAACTTTAGGTATCTCAGAATTCGATATACAACCTCTAAGTGTCTTTCTCTAAGATCATTCATGAATTGGCTTATCACACTTATGGGAAAACCTATATCTACTCTAGTATGTGACAAGTATATAAGTTTTCCCACCAATCTTTGATATCTCCCTTTATCCACTGGAGCACTTTCTTTGCCAACATTTAGTTTTGAAGTGGTTTCCATTGGTGTATCAGCTGGTTTGCATCCCAACATACCTGTTTCAGTAAGAAGATCTAGGGTATATTTTCGTTGAGAAACTGAAATTCTTTTTTTGGACCTTACTACTTCCATGCCTAGGAAGTATCTTAGGCTTCCTAGATCTTTGATTTCAAATTCTCTTGCCAAGACTTCTTTAAGATCCTTGATTTTAGAAATATTATCTCTTAAAACAATTATATCATCAACATACACGATAAGAATGGATATTTTACCTTCCAAAGAATGCTTGATGAATAAGGCATGGTATGTTTGACATTGGTTATATCCATACTTCTTGACTGCCTTTGTAAATTTCTAAACCAGGCTCTAGGAGACTGTTTGAGCGCATAAAGAGATCTCATTAGTTTGCATACCTTGTTTCTTGTCAGGTTAATTTTAAATCTATGAGGAATTTCCATATATACTTCTTCTTCGAGGTCTCCATTTAAAAAAGCATTTTTCACATCTAATTGGTAAAGTGGCCAATCCAGGTTTACAGTTAGGGATAGCAAGACTGATAGTATTCAATTTTGCCACCGGAGCAAAAGTTTCTTGGTAATATATACCATAAGATTAAGTAAACCCTTTTGCAACTAGGCAAGCCTTAAATCTGTCAATTCTTCCATCTTCTTTGTATTTGACTGTAAATACCCATTTGTAGCCCACAAGATGTTTTTCAGGGGTTAATTTTGTGATCTCCCAAGTCCCATTCTTTTTCAAGACCTTCATTTCCTCAAGAATCGCCTCCTTCCACTTAGGATGTTGAAAGGCCTCCAAAATAGTTCTAGGAACCTGCACCTTATTGATATTTGATATAAATATTCTGAAATTAGGTGAGAAATGTAATTGTGAATAGGATGTTGAGTGCATGATCGTACTCCCTTTCTCAATGCTATAGGCCAATGTAAATCTTCATCCATAGCTGAAATTTCATAATTCTCACCAACAGTAGTGGTATTCTCCTTCTGTAACAATTCCGGATCCAAGTTCGAATCAGACTCTTGATTAGTCTTAGGACATGTTGGTTCCCCACTTTCTTTTTGTTTAGACTTTTTTCTAAAATAAACTTGAAGTTCATGAGGATAAGAAGGATTATGATCAATAGGAGGTGAACTAGAAGAAAACTAATCTACTTCTAACTCCTCATATTGTAGGCTGGGAGGAGAAGATAGATTTGTAGGGTTTGCAAGTGGCTGAATTTCAGGCTATTGTTGGTATTCCCAAAACTGATATTCTTGAAGATTGTTTGGTGTATTCTCCCCCTGAATATCAAATTTGAGATAATAGGGCTGGTCTTCAGAAAAGGTTACATCCATTGAGGTGAAGAATCTCTTAAGATTTGGAGAGTAACATTTGTAACCTCTTTGGTGGGGAGAGTAGCCAAGAAATATACATTTGATGGACCCTGGGTCAAGTTTACTCTGAAATTGAGGGTGAATGTGAACAAAAGAGGTGCATCCAAAAATCTTGAGAGGAACTTGAGAAAAAATCCAAGTGTGGGGAAAAGAAGCAAGGAGAAGCTAACTTGGAGTGTGATGTTTGAGGATTCGTGAGGGCATTCTATTTATAAGATAGGTGGTCGTAAGAATAGTCTCATCCCAAAAATATTTAGGAACATGGGTAGAGAACAATAAGGATCTGGCCACTTCCAATAGGTGTTTATTCTTGCGTTCTACAACCCTGTTTTGTTGGAGTGTATTTACACAAAAACTTTGATGAATGATGCCTTGTTGTGACAGATAAGTGCCTAGAATGGTATTGAAGTATTCTTTGGCATTATCTATTCTTAGAACTTGAATTTTAGCATTAAATTGTCTTTGCACCATGGCATGGAAGATTTGAAAAATGTGGCCAGCTTCAAACTTTTATTTCATAAGAAAGACCCAAGTAAGACGAGTATGGTCATCAATAAAGGAAATAAACTATCGAGCCCCGGTAACATTTTTTACTCTAGAAGGCCCCCACACATCACTATGGATCAAAGAAAACGGACATAATAGAGTGTGAATTTGACTAGGATAATGAGTCCGAACATGCTTAGAATATTGACAAATTTCACATTGAAACATGTGTACATCTTAATTCTTGAACAAAGAGGGGAACAATTTCTGAAGGTAAGCAAAGTTTGGATGTCCTAATCTATAGTGCCACAACATAATTGCACTCCTATTTAAATGAAAAGCAGAGAAACAAACAGGTGGAACAGAGTAGCAATTCCTGGAATTTACTTCAATTTTTGAATTAGTCCTTTTAAGAACATAGAGCCTCGAACATACCTTAGCACTGCTAATCATTTTCCTTGAAATCCGATCCTAAAATTCACACATCTTTTGAGAATTTTGCAACACAATCCATATCAATAGTGAGTTTACTAATAGATAAGAGGTTGCAGTCTAGGTTAGGCACAAAAAGTACAGCATGTAGCGTGAAACTGGTGGACAACACAACCGATCCAATACCTGCCACCTTTGATAATGAGCCATCGCCAATCCTTACCTTCCAATCTTTGTCACATGGCTGAAAATTGGTTAACAGTGCACTATTTCTAGTCATGTGGTCAGAAACTCTTGAGTCAACAATCCATAGAGTAGATGGCTTACTTTTAGCGGTAAAAACATGTAGAGGGTTACCTTTGTGGGCTATAGAACCTGCTGCTATTGTAAAAGCTTGAAGCTGTGTTTTACCAAAAGTATTCTGCAGCCACTCAATCTGTTTTTTACTGAATAAGCTCGGATTTAAGGCAGTAGCAGTGTCTTCGATGGCTGTTAGGTTACCCCTACTCCGCCTTTCACGTGCTAGTTTCCAATTCGAAGGCTTGCCGTGGATATCCCAGCATGTATCCTTTGTGTGACCGGTCATGTGACAATGGTCACACGAAGGACAGCCCTTCTTTTGCTTGATATTTGTTGGGTTGCCTCCTCGGGTAAATAGGGCAGAGTGTTCCAGGCTTGTTTTTTAAGGCTTTAACATCAGTTTCAACCTACTTTCTTCTCTACGAACCTCAGCAAACGCCTCCCTAATACTTGGTGAGGTTTTGTGCCAAGAATCCTACCTCTCACGCCATTTAGATTTTTATTTAAACCAACCAGGAACTTATACAACCGCTTCTTCTCCACTATTTTCTTGTATTATGTTGAATCTTCAGTGCACTTCCATTGAATAGTGTCACACTTATCTAATTGAAACCAAAACTTATTCAAGGAATTGAAGTATTGAGTGACTTGAGACTCACCTTGCCTTAGATCATCAAGAATACCCTCTATCTCAAACAACTCGAAGGTATTCTCAATATGGGAGTAGACTTCCCTAGCAGCCTCCCAAATTTCTTGTGTTGTGTCGTATAACAAGAAATTCTCACCTATCTCATTGTTCATTGAATTAATCAGCCAATACATCACCATTTTGTTCTCGGCCTTCCAGATCCGGTGTTGTGATTCCTCCTCCTTCAGTTTGCTAGCAGTTCCAGTTAGATAATCATCTTTTCCTTTTCCATGTAATGAAACCCTAGGTATAGAGAACAAACAGGACACAAGGAGAAGAAGAATACCTCGAGAGAATGTATTAAGAATCAAGAATGAAAGATTAAGATTACAAGAGCAGTGAGCTATTATATATACAGCTCATAACATAACAGAAAAGTACCGCCTCAGAACTTAAGTACTAATGAACTAATGAAAAGGCTACTGGCTACCAACTAACAATAACAACTAAAACATACAGTCAAATGTGATACAACAATACATCAACCATAACACTCAGCAATACAACAACCATAACAATCACAACAAGACATTAGGTGCTTCCACACTCCCCTTAAATCAGACTCCGTAGGCATCAGGAATTTGGTCTTGACTGGTGCTGTCAGTGCTTCCACACGCCCCTTCAAATCAGACTCCACAAATGCCAAAGTAGTCGTAGAGGAACTGGTACAAACAGGGGACATTTGAATACCAAGCTTAGCACATAAGAACTCAAACCGAGCCTTAGGTAGCCCTTTAGTGAGAATGTCAACCACTTGAGAGGATGTCCATAGGGAGAACCTAATATAGAACCAGTCTCACTCATATAGGCACCATTAGAGTCACTAAAGGCAGCCATATAAGCCCTTGAATTAAGTTGATTACCACCATTGGACCGACCAAAACCACCAAAGCTCTGGTTAGGAACTCGCTGAAAGTTTCTATCAAATCGATGGAAACACCTATCCACAAAGTGTCTCGGTTTCCCACAGAGCTGACAGTAAACGCGTCTGTTAGATACTTGTCCTCGACCTTGTCCTCCTCTATTCATGTAACTAGTCCCTCTCATAGTGTTACCTCCTCTACTGCTATTACCAAAATCAATACTATTCCGTGTAGGAACATTAGCAATATTTGCAACATGTGCATGCATACCAGAATTTAGTGAATCAAAAGTAGCCATAGACGATGAAAACGATGAATTCTTAACAGACAGCCTTTGCTCGTGCATTAAGAGTAAGTATTGAACTTTTTCCAAATCAATCTCGTCCATTTGATAAGTCACTAGGCTCACAACAATATCGTATTCCTGATCTCGTCCGTTTAATATGGCAGGTAGTAAGTCCTTATTAGTTAGTGGCTCGCCTACTGCTGCCAGAGCATGACCAATTGTCTTGATCTTAAGAATATAATCATTTATAGAGAGAATATCCTTTTTAATTGACCGTAATTTATGTTTCAATTGAAAAGACTTAGCTATCGTTTGACGAGCATAAAGATTCTCTAAAAAAAGTTATACCTCGGTAGATGATTCACGGTAAATCACCTGCGCCAAAACCTCTTTGCTAATTATAGAGAACAACCATCCGAGCAGAAACTGATCCGAACGCATCCAGCTCAAGTACTCAAGATTGACAACAGACTCGCCTCCATCTGAATCAGACAAACTCTTTGGTGGAGGTGGCACCTTGTTGAGGAACGAGACCAAGTCAAACGCCCTCATTGCGGCGAGTATTTGAGCCTTCCAGAATATGTAATTATTGGAGTCGAGCTTTATAGGAATAAAGCTAAAGGCCTTCGCTACTGCTGTGAAATCAACCTAAGAAGCAGAGGATAAGGACAAGGAAGAACGAGGAGAGGGAGAGGAGAACGAATTGCGGTCTTGATTCGAGGCCATCAGGATGAATGATTGGCTCTGATACCATGTAATGAAACCCTAGGTACAAAGAACAAACAGGACACAAGGAGAAGAAGAATATCTCGAGAGAATGTATTAAGAATCAAGAATGAAAGATTAAGATTACAAGAGCAATGAGCTGTTATATATACAGTTCATAACATAACAGAAAAGTACTGCCTCACAACTTAAATACTAATGAAAAGGCTATTGGCTACCAACTAACAATAACAACTAAAACATACAGTCAAATGTAATACAACAATACAACAACCATAACACTCAACAATACAACAACCACAACAATCACAACAAGACATTAGGTGCTTCCACATATAAACATCATCACCGATTGTGACCATTGAATGTAATTTTGGCCATTTAGTTTGTGACCGGTGATAGTAAACGGACTACTGTTATCCATGTTTATAGAATTGGTGGTTTGGAAAGGAATAATCTCGAATGACTGGCTACTTTTGTCGACCATGATGTAAGTCAATCAGATCCGGCGGCTATAGAAGGTATGGATTAGTAAGGCAGCAGACAAAGGCTAGGGTTAACAAAGAGAAGGGAGAAAAGAATTCTGCTTTGATACCATGCAAAAATCCTCTTTTGGGGAGAATAATACACTATGTTTATTCCCTTGGGAATGCCACAAATATATACATAATGGATCCTAAGAATTCTCCTAGATTTTAGATATTAGATTCCTACTTTATAGGACTAGATTACAACAACCTTAAATACAAACAAATCTAATCAAAAATAACTAAGAAAGATAAGATGTAACGACAATATAAATCAAGATAAATCACAGAGGATAAATCAGCAAATAACGAGTTCAGCAGCTCGACAGCTTGATCATTAGCTCGGCCCTCCATCAGCTCGGCAACTCAGCCTAACAGCTTCCGATCTACAGATTCTAACAACAATACGAAACTTGTTTCAACGAGAATGTTTGGACAATAGCTCAATTGTTCTTTAGAGATTATCCTTAATTCTAAGAATTAACAAAGTGGAAGGAAGCTCATTCAAAATTATGATTGGTCCTTGCCTCAACAATGATCACAATCTCAACTAGTTCTCTCATTTGGTTTTTGTATTTCCTTTGTCAATTGCTACAGTAACTGAGGCATAACATACTCCAGTTTAGAATTAGGAAGTTATCCCCCTCCCTCCCTCTCTCTCTGCATGCGCATGTGCATGCAAAAGAAAAGATGGCCCCCACTTCCCTAGTCAATATATTGTTTTTCTTAATAAGGAAACTGAAGATTTTCTGGTAATCTCTTCTTGTTATTCACAGAACTAATTTACATCATTATTTAAGGTGGATCCCAAAACCTTCATAAGGAAACTAGAAAGCTAACCAATAAGGAAACTAACTACTAAGGAAACCTGTACATTAAACACCTATACATTAGAAAACTAGAATCCCTTAAATTAATCAAAAATAACTCCATAATCTTCAGTATTCAACAGAAACAAAAAAGAAATTTTCAAGGTAAACAATGAGAAGAGTCAGCAATTGTTACCGGTACTGCGTGAGCTCCCTCTGGTCCTGAACAGCTCGCGGGTGTCTTATAACGGTCCGAGGATTTTGTATTTTCAACAATGTTACTGGAAGGTTTCGAACATCCTGCTTGCAGACATCACAGGTCTTGTTTCCTTTAATGCTAAACCACTTTACAGCACATTCCTTGTGAGCAAGTGCAAGCTCTCCTTTGCAGCTGCACTCCATCTTCAGGGTTTCACCACCTTCACCAAGCTCAACAAAACAAATTCTGCAAACAGCTTCTTCTTCAGGAATATCCTCCTCAGCACCTTCATTAGCTGAAAAAAACATAAGATCAATGAGGGAAAGGGAAAAAAATAATTCAGCCAATTGGTTAGGGAAAATTATGCCACCAGAGTAAGTTGTCACAAAAAACTCCATTCTACGGGTAAACCTGCATATGGCAATTAACAAATGGAATACAATAAATCTTATCCAGCCACAGAAAATGATAAATAAAATTCTCTAGAGATCAGGATATTTTGCAAACAGTGGCATTGCCAGACAATGCTTTAGTTCTGTCCATTTTGGATGATATGAATCACCTATTTGTAAACACCTAAACATCCACAGACAAATATGCTAATTGCAAAGTATTCTAGTGGCAATTTCATTCAGCAAAGCAGGAAGCATTAGTTAGATAAATGTCTGTGAAGAAGACACAAATAGAGGATGGTCCCTCATGTATGTTACTATGCCCACAGGAATATTGCTTGGCATGGAACACAAGATCACAAAAGATAGCCATTCTTTAAACAAACATTATATATTCTTCCTTTGAAAGGTTTTTTACTTGAAAGCTGCTGGAAAACATGATTTAAAGTGTATCATGCTTTTCTTCTTTTTCTCTTCTTTTCTTTTTTTTTTCTTGAGAACTCCACCTTTGGATTCTTATTTACAGGCAGTCCCAAGCCTAGATAAAGGAGAATGGTTGCGTTAAGCAGCTGACAGCCAGTGCGAACCTCACCGGATCAAATAACATGAATTCTAACTGATGCTTGATTGTTATTGTTGTTGGTGGTTTTGATCTTGAGGCAAGAGGCAATTCTTGGTAGCAATGGTAAGGTTGCTCTTTTGTGTCTTGGGAGACATGGATTCAAGTTGTGAAAATAGTCTATTTGCAAAGCAAGGGTAAAGCTCCATTCAAGAACATGCCTTCCCCAAACCCTCACGAAGAGGGGAGCCTCATGCACTAGAAGGCCTTTTTTAATCTTTAGGCAAGATATAACCATTTTGGTGTTTTCCACTCTCATACATTTACACCATGTATGATCTATTGCAAGAAATTATATTGTCAAGTTTCATATAGAAGTGAGAGATGGTTAAGCTAGGGTGTGTGAGTCACCAAAGAACCAATAGAAGACATTAGAGACACCTAAGACTAGGGAAGTGAATGAATGATGAATAAGCAGTCCAAACCAAATAGAGAGTGACAATATAGCAATCGTACCTTTGAACTAGAATAAGCCCTCCTATTTTTGATAGACCTCAAGCGAGATAATTGAAACAATGACATATCAAGCCCTAATCCCACTATGTGGAGGTAGGTTACGTGAATTCTAGCTCTCCAATCATTTTGTTATGTGAATTCTAGTTCACCAATCATTTCTATTTATGGTCTCATCCAACCCCAAAACAGAGGGGTATGAACTTCGTAAGGCCCCAAACAACCCATAAATAGCATAAAACATACCACCCATACAAAACCGTAAGCATAATAACTCCCAAAACGTGTGCGCGCACGCAACCGAAATCTTCCTATCATGCTTCGATATTCTCGAGACCTCCCTAGCCATTTGAAAGTGTTAAGGATGGTACGAGCTAGACAACTCTATACCACCAGAGTTGTGGCCTAGTGGTCGGTGGTTGCGCTTGTGAGCCTAAGGTCTCAAGTTCGAGTCTCATGACCTTCAATTACTCGTCCATCATGCCCCAAGTGGGATAAACTTACTTACCAAAAAAGGAGCTAGACAACCTAGAAAACCCCACGTGTTAAGGATGGTATGAGCTAGACAACCCTATACCATTGGAGTTGTAGCCTAGTGGTAAGTGGTAACGTTGGTGAGCCTAAGGTCTCATGTTTGAGTCTCATGAGCCTCAATTACTCCTCCACCATCCCAAGTGGGATAATCTTAGTTACCAAAAAAGGAGCTAGACAGTCGAGTAAGCCTCACATGCAACACATAAAACACAAATGCAATTCCAACCACATTTAACACCCTTAGCTTAGTTGTTACCCCAAGATGGTAGCCCCTCCACGAGTATTCCTCATCTTGGATGGCCCTCAACCAACAAATCCTTCCTCTTGGATGGTACCCCCTTTGCAAGTATTCCTTATCCAAAGATCCATACACATAGCCCACATATGCTCCATAGCATGACATATATCCAACATAAATAACAATGCATCAAAACATGCACTCTCAAGCCATGCCATACCCTACCAATGCTATGCACATGGAATGAGTGTGAAAACTTACAAATAACGAAGAGAGCAAGCCAAGATTCTTCCTTAAACATTCCACTCTATGTCCCTAAAACAAGGATTAAATCCAACAATTATTAAAGTCTAACCACATACATATATCTTTGTTGGTCAATGACAATAATTAATTATTCTCACTTACCTTGGTGAAGAACTCTCCCAAAACAGTGGCTAACCTCACCAAGAAACCAAACTCTTGCTCACCAACAGCCTCAAATGCATAACCATAACAGGAATCAAATTCTAAATGGATAAATACACATCTGTAGTAAAAAAATCGATGCCTTGCCAATTTACATATGGTGTACGCCTTCAGAACCACTCAAGAACAGCCCCAAAACCTCAAGGAAGTTCTCCCCAAGATCTCTTCCTCAAGCTCATCCAAGACAAGTAAGAATGAGAGAATCCCTTGCTTCTAGCTGAGTTATAGCATGCTTGGTGGCATAAATGTCTATTTTCACTCCCTTTTGGCCTAGACTTACATTTGGTGCGCATTAATGTCATTAGCCAAAAGGGAGATTCCTCTTCAGGTCTGTCCCTGCTTTAGCAGCCAATCTCTCCTTTTTCAAAAGATAGCCCCTCTTTTCTACAGGTGGGCAGTCCCCTTTTTAGTCCCTGCTCAAAATCAAACAGTCCCCTTTGTCTTGTCTCTTGGTACAAAACATATATATATGTATATTCATTGCCCTAGGGTTAGGCACAACCAAAAGAGTCCCACTAGAGTTAACACGTCACACATGTTTGGTTAATTTAACTCCTTGCATCCCAAGTTATCACCCAAGACTTAATCTCCCATGTTAAGCATACAATCCCCACTTTGAATAATAGTTTGACCCACCAAATGATCAAATGTTTTCATTCTAATACTCACAAAATGTGGGTAATATCATAGTAAAACCATGTTTAAAATCTCATAGGCAAACTGCCAAAACTGAGTCTCCACTCACATTTTTTGGTCAAAAATCGTGATGCTTATTTTTGGCTTCAAGAGACTATATCAAAATAAAGCTTCCTCTATTTCAAAATAAGCCTTTTTATTTCAAAATAAGATGCTTGTTTTCTCAACTTCTTTGTGTAAATGTACAAACCAAAAGCAGTAACTAGGGCAAAACAGAAGAGAAAGAGTTTCGAGAACTGGATACTGATATTAGAAAGATCAAAGGACACTTGAAACCATAAGAGCTGCTGCTTATATACTCAGCAGCTGAACTGAAAGCACGCTAACATAAGTCGCAAACAGACATAGCAGTTAGAAAATAGGCTAGCTAGGACTACCAATATATACAGCAAACAACGTAATTATAAGAGGAGACACAGCAACATAAAATAATAAGAAGCAAAGCACAGCTTCAAGTAACACTTCCTTTCACATTCCCCCTCAATTGTGACTCCCCTCCATCAAGTTGCTTGCTTGTAGAGTCATTCAAGCTTGAGGCTGACTGTATACGTGACTCCTTGTGATTGAGCCTCTCACATAAAAACCTGAATCTGCTACTAGGTAGTCCCTTAGTAAAAATATCAGCCAACTGATGTAATGAAGGCACATACCGAATTTCAACAACACCATTTTCAATCTTTTCTCTTACAAAGTGAACATCAATTTCAATGTGCTTAGTGCAAGAGTGGAATACTGGGTTTTCCGCAATACTCTTTGCAGTCATAATATCACTCCACACTATAGGAGTAAAACCACAACTATAACCCAACTTTGAAAACAATGATTGCAGCCATAAGATTTCAGTTACCCCTTGAGCTATAGCTCTATACTTGGCCTCTCCAACTGATCTAGCCAGTACTATTTGCTTCCGAGAGCTCCAAACAATCAGGTTTTGACCAAGAAGAACACATATTCCACTTGTAGATCGCCTGCTAACTTTGCAGCCAGCATGATCAGCATCTATATAGACTACCAAAGGTAAACCAAGAGGAGCTAGTGCAAAGAACAAACCTAGACCCAAGGTACCCTTGATATATCGTAGAAGCCGTTTGCAAGCCACCCAGTGTTGCTGTTTAGGTGAAGACAAAAACTGACTAAGTTTGTTTACAGCAACAGACAAGTCTGGTCTAGTATATGTCAAATATTGAAGGGAACCAATGATAGTACGATAAAGTGACGGATTATCAAACACTTCACCCTCATCAGTTAAGGAATTAGAGGAATTCATAGGTGTGTAACTAGGTTTACAATCCATCATACCAGCCTTTTTCGACAAATCCAGTGCATATTTGGACTGAGTGAGATAAATTCCAACATTGGGTCGATGAGCTTCAAAACCAAGAAAATAATGCACAGAACCCAAAGTCTTGAGAGCAAAATTCTTATCCAAATCATGAATAAAATCTGAAAGAGCTTGAGAATCGGAACTAGTGACCAAAATATCATCCACATAGATCAAGACAATAGGACAAATTGGACTTCAACAAGTTTATGAAAGACTTTGAAAATGGAAAGAGCATCCGATTTAAGTTTCAATGGGTATAGCCATGTATATCGTGAATAAGCATCCACAAATATGATATAATATCAATATCCTTCAATGGACAAAATAGGAGATGGACCCCACAAATTAGAGTAGACTAATTCAAGAGGCTTAGTGACTATAATTGGACAATTAGCAAAAGGTAATTGACTAAGTTTGCCAACTTCACAAGAATCACAGAACACAGCTTTTGAACAAGGAGGAGGAAGATGTATTTTATTAAGGATCAAGTGCAATACATTGGAAGATGGATGCCCTAACTTGGCACGCCATCTACAGTACAATTGTTCTTTACATGCTAACTGAACATTAGGAGACAGTCCATGACAAAATGGAAACTGTCTCTTACATTTATTTTTAGAAGAAAAGGTACATTGCAAAGAAGATGTACTGCTAGCTAAAGGCTGAGACTCAATGGATTGGGCTGAGGAAGATGAAGCAGCAGGAGCAAGTGATGAACTTAGCTGGTACAGCCCACCTTAAGACGTCCTTTAAGTAGCATTTCCCCGGTACTCTTGTCCTTAATCAAACAAGAACTAGAGTTAAACTCAACAACAAGGTCATGGTCTCTAGTTAGTTGAGAGACACTGATTAAGTTCTTCTTCATGTTAGGAACATGTAAGACATTAGGTAAGGAAATAGAAGAAGCAGGTTTAGTTTGAGTACACAAATGTCCAAGACCTATATTAGAAATCGACAGCTGCTTACCATTTCCAATAGAAACACGTTCATTACCATTGTAAGGAGAACGAAGTGAAAGGTTTCCAAGATTAGAAGTTATATGATTCATAACTCTAGAATCAACGAGCAAAGCAGGATCTACGAGAGAAGACTTTGGCAGAGAGGCATTATCAATAGGCTGTGAAAATTGGTTGTAAGGAGTTTGTGAAAACTCATTGTAAGAAGTTCCTGAAATAGAACCTAGCTCATTCATGTAGACCTCATTAGAACCATTTAGGGAGGCTGAATAAACTTGAGTATCTGATTGGGAAACCATTTGAGGCCATCAAAAATTTTGATTATACACCAACTCCTCTGAAAGTTGCTATCAAATCGATGATAGCACTTGTTGACGAAGTGACCTAGCTTACCACAAAGTTAGCAGTAAATTCTCTTTCCAGACTGCCTACCTCTACCTCTTCCTCCTTTATTGACAAAACCACCACCTCTATTAAAATTGAAACCTCCACCTCTGTTATTTACTGAATTTCCAATACTCCTCAATGTAAATGCAGTCATGTTAACATACATAGCTAATGGCATAACCGATTCAACATTAACAGCAGCATAAGGTAAATTCTTCGAATGCAACCTTTGCTCATGCATCAGTAAGAGATATTGCACCTTCTCAAGATCTATCTCATCCATCTAATAGGTAATTAGACTTACTACAGTCTTATATTCATGATCCAAACCATTAAGGATTGCAAGTAGTAGATCCTTATCACTACGAGGCTCCCCTATGGTTGCTAGTAAATGTCCTTGTTTTGATCTTAACAATATAATCATTAATTGACAAGGCATCCTTTTTAACAGATCTAAGTTGTTGCTTCAACTGGAATGATTTAGCAATGGTTTGACGAGAATACAAACTTTCGAGAGACATCCATACCTCGGCAGATGATTCGCAATGAATCACCCATACCAAACTTCCTTGTCAATTGTTGAGAAGAGCCATCTAAGCAGCATTTGATTTGATCGCATCTAGCTCATGAATTTTGGATTCTACATTGTTGCTCCATCCTCGTCGGCATTCAGATTAGGTATAAATTTCGTTGGAATTGGACCTTTATTGAGAAACAATTGAAGATCAAAGACAAGTATCGTAGTTGATATTTGTGCCTTCCAGAAGATATAGTTGTTAGAATCAAGGCGAATTGGTATATAACTCAATGCCTTAGCCATCACAGCGAAATTTGACTACGAGGAAGAAGACAGTGATGATAATGAGTGAGGCGGAAAAGAGGAAGAGGTGCTATGATTAGGATTAGACGCCATGGACCTTAGTCAAAGGCTCTGATACCATGTAAATGTACAAACCAAAAGCAGTAACTAGGGCAAAACAAAAGAGAGAGAGTTTTGAGAACTGGATACTGATATTAGAAAGATCAAAGGACACTTGAAACCATAAGAGTTGTTGCTTTTATACTCGACAGCTGAATTGAAAGCACACTAACATAAGTCACGCAAACAGACATAGCAGTTAGAAAATAGGCTAGCTAGAACTACCAATATATACAGCAAACAACATAATTTTAAGAGGAGACAAAGCAATATAAAATAATAAGAAGCAAAGCACAGCTTCAAGTAATACTTCCTTTCACACTTTGCATTCTATTTTTTTATTTAGAGATATACCCCACTTTTATTTCAAAATACAACCTCAAAAAATTTGAATTTTCAATACAATATTCTATTTCGAAATAAACCATCCTTATTTCATATTACAATAACGAAAATTAAATTTTCTAGCCTCGCTCTATTTTATCCAACAAAGAAAATTATCTAAATTATTTATTTATTCCCAGAATAGGAAATAAAAATTATGGATCATTACAACAACCATGCAAATAAACACCAACGTAAGCCAATAAAATGTGTACCTAGTGATGGAGATGGAGCGCTACACTTATAGTGACAAAGCGGTGCCCACAAATGATGATGGAAAACATATAACTGTGTCCAAAGGCTACATGAAATATGTGGATTGCACATCTTCTTTTTGAACGTTCTCTTTGATAGTAACGACCCGATAGTGGGTTCGTGTGAGATAAATGGGAATAGGATATTTATTTTATTTGAGTAGGAATTGTGAGGAATTATACATGATATTTTTAGGTGATGCGCAAAGGAAATGGAAATGTGAAAAGGTCAAAGGATTGACTTAAGTGAAAGTAGGACCCACAATTATTTGCAAGGTATGTGTGTGGCTATTATTTGAAAAGTTTGTGATATTTAATTCAAGCCAAGCTATTATTTGCATATAAGCATTTTTCCATTTAAGTTATTATGCATTAAGGGCACATTGGCAATTAGGGGGATAATATATGTGTGTGTGTGTGTGTGTGTGAGTTAGGTTATGTATATAAGTGGAAAAGAAGAGAAAAAAAGGGAAGAAAAGAAGAGAGGGTGATCAAGAGAGCAAAGGGAGAAGCTAGGGCTCAACTTCTTCTCTATTTTTCTTTGTTTTTGGTGCTTCAAGTGAAGTTTGAGCAAGCTAGAAGTGGTTTCATCTTCTTCTCCTCCCTCTCTTGGCTTGGTTTCTTGGTTTTGGAGGTGTGGAGATTGTGGTGGTTTTTCTTCAAGCAAGACTTTAAGGAAAGCTTGATCAAGGCAAGTTCTACTCTCCTCTTACTCTACTACATTCTTAGTTCTTGTTGTTGTGAAGGATAGAGCCAAAAATATCCATGTTTTGCAAAGACTTGGTGTTTGAGGGTCCTAGGTAGAAATGTTTGTAAATCTCTCCCATCCTTAGTTTAATCTTGCTAGTTTCCCTTGAGTCTCAAAATAGGGCTTATTTTACCTCATAAACTGAAAAGAAGTGGTGTTTTCTTGTTAGTTTGTGCAAGTGTTTGGGGTTGGTGTGCAAGTTTGGGTTGAATTTCGAGGCTTTTTCCTTGCTGCCTGTCGACAGTTTGCCTGCAGCTGTCGACAGTTCCCCTCTCGTTTTGTTTGGCAACTTGCACATGTTATACTCTTTTGGATATAACTTTTTGTGGTTATATCCGATTCAAGATCCGCTATTTGCGTTGTAGACTGAACTCGATAAGCTTCATTTTGGTATATAATTCGGATTATTTCAACAAGTATTGAGCCTATGAAATACCAGTTTGAAATCTGGGATTTTTGTTTCCAATCCAACAATGCTCCAGTTTTTGGAGTATAACTTTATGTGGTTATATCCAAATCGAAATCCGCTTTTTGTGCCATAAACTAGACTTCTTAACCTTTGTTTTGGCATATTTCTTAGATCATTTGGTTATATTTTGAGCTCATAGCAGCCCTGCCAATCCTTGCCCAAAATCTGGAATTCTCTTGTTTCGGGTAGTCTACCTTGCTCCGGTTTTTGAGGAGTAAATGATCAATCTTAGGGCATGTTTGGAGTATGGTTGTGAGCCTTTGATAGGCTATGTATTGCTTCTTTTATTATCGAATTCCATAGAGGATTGAATGAGTCTATGAGCATATCTTGGTGCACTTGTATTCAACATCCAAGTAGGGCTTGCTTCTCTCTATATTTTTTTTGTGGAATGATGTCGAACCCTAAGGGGATAGGTTCCAAATGGTTGGTTTTGGGGTTGATTGTGTAACTCCGCTTGTTGCTACATTGCATTGCATTATGTTTGCTATATTGCTTGCATTAAGATGTTGGGCCATAGGTTGCATTCATTAGGGGTCATGCTTTGTATGTGTTAGGAGAGTGAGTATTGGCATGACACAGTTGGCCTGTTGAGTGCTAACTTGTGTATGATAGGCAAGCATATGCATGTAGAGCATTCGTATGTATGAATTATTACGTGGGCGTAGCATGGTCTGATACTTGGCTTATGAGGGCCTTGCCATCACATTTATGTTACAAGAGCCATTGCATTCCTTATGTTTTGCATTGCATAGAGAGGTTGTGGGTAAATGATGGAAAGGAAGCACGGCTTCCATTGATATGTGATATGAGATCTTGATATACGAGTTGGGGGCTCGACGTGATGTGATTGAGAGTGCTTTGGCACGTGATGATGACAGTAATGGATATGATATTTGTGGATGTGGTATGAGAGCTTTGGGCTCATATTATTGATTTGGTAGCCTATTCTTGGCTGCTGGTAGGTTTGTATACAGGGTCTTAGGCGCCAATGTATGCATCTTATATGGGCCCCAAGGACCTTATGTGTGCATCTATGCATTATGTTTACGGCTGAGTATTGTGATATATGAGCACATGGCATGGTTTGTGACATGGCATGGATTTTGTGCCGTTTATGTATATAAGACTGGCATGTGTTTAAATATACAGCATGATATGTGTGATGTTTTAGGGAAGTCCAGCCGTAACCATTTCCTATTCTTTATATATATTTGCTGAGTCTTGTGACTCACTCTTGCTTTCCATTATTCCAAGTATGGGGGTTATCTGAGGATGCGGGTATACCTAGTGAAACTAGTTTTGGTCCTCAAGTGGTAGTTTTGTGTACAGAGCTCTCCTGATAAAGATTTTGTGTGTCATCCTGTTTTTGTGGGGAAGGTAGTCCTTGTGTTTCAGGCTTGGAGTGATCTTACTCTTGTAAAAACCTGATGTAAATGTTGTATGTTGTAACCTATTGTCTTAAAAATGTTGAGTGAGTGATGCTATGAATGGTTGTATGAAAATTGGTGCTATTCCGTGGTGGTGAAATGTTTGTTTTCAGCTAAGTTTTATTTTGTGCCACTTCTTTGACAACCTTCTCACGGATCTCCCATGCTAGCAAGAGCTCCAAGAGGTGGGCCATTATAAATATTCTCTCAATGAATAGGTCAAGTTAAGTATCCTCTTGAGTAGAAATTTCATTCTTGATGAATCCTTTAACTCCAAACTCTATTTAATAAAAGCCCTAGAGGTCCTAGGTGGAGGAGATCTTAGGCCAAACCACAGCCCAGGCTGCAAGAACTTTTGAAGCTGTTGGGATCAATGAAAATGTAGGGGATAATTGGGGGGGGGGGGCATTCCTAACGTGCACATAGGGGAGACAAATAGAAGGTCATATGACTCGGTTTATGGAATGGCCTATGAAGCAGCAAGCCTAATGGCCTTGGGAAGTAGCTTCCAAAAGTTGTGGGGTAGCCTGCAAAATGATCTGCAATCTGTCCTGTGGAGCAACTCTACAGTGCATCTTATGGCAGCACACATGGGGACTATATTTTTTAAGGTGGCAATTCATAAGGTGCTAAGGTCACAGAATTCATGTGGTCAAGTCAACAGGTGCCACAAGCACCTATATATTATGTGGGCAATACTCAGGTAGAAAAGACATACAGCCCAGGTAAAGGGTCTCACAAGCATCCTGATAGTGAGAGGACAATACTTGAGTAGAAAAATCTTACAGCCTAGCTTAAGGGTTCTGTAAATGCCCAATCTTGGTCCAACAAGTAAGGCAAAGCATATCATTTCCACTAGTCAATTCAAAAAGACAAGCTCAAAATTGGAGATAATGATGAAGATACAGTTAATTCCTGAAAAACTATAGAGCCTAGCACATGCCCTGCAGTGAGCCACACTAACTGTGATTAATAACTCAAAGTGATTCACCCAAAGGGAATACAGTCAGCATCCATTATCCTACCACATTTACTGCAAATAAAGCAGAAATTGCATTTTCTGGAGTTTGAATTTTTAGAACAAAGGAAGAATTTTGTACCACTGTTTATTTCTGTGGATTTATTTGCAGGGGCACCATCATCGACTGTTTCGGGATGAGGCATTGCTGATATTACGCGGAACAACCCTCCTGTGGAATTCATCTGCCGGAAGCTTCTAGTTTTTATATTCACTGGAACCGAAAATGAACGCTTCATATGATGCTCAATTTCAGGGTTCTGGACAACAACACGTTTTGCTTTTATTTTAAGAATGCAATATATCATGCACAAAGGAGGAATAAAAAACCTCAAAAAGAACTTACAGAAATTTCAGAATGCTTGTCCAGATTCACGACCGTTGTAGTCTGGAGACCTGAATTTGCAACTGGTGTCACTGGTAGAGAATGAGCTGATTTTGTTGACGAAGAGACAAAGACTTTGTTGAGAGAGAATGCCCTTGAAGTTGAGGGCCTCGCAGAAAGAGGTGTCTCCGGGAGGATGAGTACTGTCTTCTCACCATCCTGGGATAAACCTTTGCCCCTGAAACTTCTCTGGGGAAGCAAATTTCTTACAGATGACTTAAACTTGGCTGAATTCGGTCTAGGAGGAAGTCCTGCTCTATTGGAACTAGGACTGAAATTGGATAATGTGTTTTCCATGGACCTTGCTGGTATTTGAAGAGAGGAAAGGTTTGGACGCCTTGACTGCTGCTGCGGCACCACCAAGGATGATTCCTCCCCATCCTCCTGATTACACATCTACAAGCCATTAACATCCAAAAGCCACCAAAAGAGGAAAAAGCTGCCCATTTTTTGTGCATGAAAAAAGCAACGATATCTGCATGAAACCGAATACTAATAGCAAGAATGAATATAATCCTAGCTAGCATTCCCCATTTTTGCCACCATGTCACAATTTTCTGTGCCAATTTTATCTTAATGATTCATATATGTTGAATATTTTTATTTCGAATAATTTGTAAGACAAACATTAAAAATTGTGCAAATCATCTTGCACTATTATACTAACTGCACTTTTTTTTTTAAGTTTTTCTTCTAAATTTTGCAGATAGATAGACATGGGAAAAGGAATAACGAAGAATAAAAGGAAGAAATCAGAAAATAATTAGAATCAGACACACACCTCTTATGTGCCGATGCTTCTAGTTAAATTTAACATTGAATCACCACTGTATCAATGATGCATAATATAGGAACCCAAAACGCGCGCGCGCGCGCACAGACATCCGTTTCGTTACAAGTAGAGAAAACGGAATCTTTCTTAACAAAGGGAAACAAAAATCATTGCACCAATCAAGGTGAGCGGATTTTCATGGACAGTATCACTCGCAATTCTTGCGTATACAAATAGATATATACAGAGAGGGGAACAAAAAGGAGAATCCCACCTGTTGATGACAGTCTTGAGGAGAATCATCTTGTTCTTGAGCTCGTTTGTGTGTTTGCTCGACATCACAAGCCTCCTCCATTGAATATAAATCACGAAAACCCCAAACTCAGCACTGTAAAACCACAATCAGTTGCAAACAACAACAGGGTAGTAACAGTATCGAACCCTAATCTCAACAGCAGCTCAGTTGTATTGAATTTGGAAAACCGAACCTATAGGCATTTCCACGATTCGAAGGGGAAAAGCAAAGCAAAAGGAACCTTTGAGTTTAGCGGGGGGAGAGACAGAGAGAGAGAGGGGTAATAACAAAGAAATGAGAAAATATTTGGAAAATAATTTTTTCCAAGTTTTTGTAAAAATGTTATCCAAAAGTAGATAACAAAAAATACCGAATTTTTAATTTTTAAATTTGTTACAATTTTAAAATATTTTTTTATTTTTATAATTCATTTATCAAACTTGTAAAGTTGATACAATATTCATAAAATATCGTTAAAAATTATTATTATTTATTATTAAATAATAACTTGAAGATTACGTTAAATAAAAATATGTAGATAGTGACTCAAATTTTAGTTGTCATGTCACGGTATAATTTTGATTTTCAAAAAGTAAAATAGAATTGAAAAGCAAAAATTATCACACTATGTTATTTTTAAAATACGATGGTATTTTCTATTATTAATGCAAATGTTAGAGATGATGATTGCTAGTTGTTCTTTAGGAAAAATTGCAATAACCACCTATAAGGTTTGACATAATCGCAAGAACCACCCCTTTGCATTTTAGTAATAGTAATAACATTTTCTACTATTAAATGATTGAGTTAAACGATCAATTTACCATTTATTCCCTCATCTCTACTCTAATTTTAAAAAATAAAAAAATACACTTGTGCCTGCATAAAACCCATTAGGTTAGTTGCTATTGTTGACAATGAACTTAATGGATTCCATAATGGCCTATGATAAACCTATCTAGCTTTATTGCCTAATTTCATCTCGAACCTAATTTTGGGTTTGAAGAAGAAGAGAGAGAGATACATTTACAACCCAAACGTCATGCCACTAACTATTAAACAAACTTAAATCTAGATGAAGTAAGAGTATCCAACGATTTAGTTTTTGGTGAGTTTTCATCGGAAACATCATTACCACCAATGAGGTTTCTAATGAAACCCCATTAGAAATCAAATTAAATGTAAATGAATATGGATTCCACACACACACATTGGCGCACGTGCACTTGCATATACACACATACATGTACTAAGGATCGAGTTTCTAATACAAATCAAGATTCAAAGAAAAGCTCTAGTCTGGTTAATTTATCTTTATGAATGAACTCGAACGAATTTTTTTTGAGTCAAACACTGAGTAGCTTACAAAGGACTCGGTTTATTTACAACCTTATTTATAGTCCAAGTGCATCTCGAACCCAATTTTGGGTTCAAAAATAAAAAAGAGATAGAGAAAAAGATAGAGAAAGAGATAGAATGTGTGTGTGTGACATACCTTTACATTGTTGATGTTGTGCCACCATGGAGATCGCTTTCAATATCATGTCATTGTGAACCTATTTGATTGTTCACATAATTAATACCTCATATTACATGTTTTTCTCGATCAAGGAAAGATAAAGGGTAAAAGACAAAGTCCAAATAGTTTGATTGGCACAAGTAAACCTTAAAGGTTAACTCAATAATGTTTTAAAAGTTCCCTAGTGCTTGAGAAAGTTAAAGACTAAAAGCTTAGTGTAGCGGCTCTTTCTCGGATCATCCCATTAGCATAGAAAATTAGAAAGAAGGTCGTCACAAAATGGATACTGAAACAATAACTCAAATTTATCACCAATTTTTTTTTTACTTGCTCACTGATCATCAAGAGCCAAAATAAAACATCTCCACATTTTCTCACTATCAATAGGAGCCCAAAATAAATATTACACACCCTTTACATTATCATCTTGGGCTTACCGCTCATACATTTTTCAAATAAAAAGGGTGCTAAGGTTCTAATAACAAATTGAACCCTCTATTTCCTATCCTTAACATTACACCCATGGATCTTGAGGTTTAGACATCTCTGTACACAACTAAACCCGGGCTCTAGCCTCACTGGACTCACCCTCAACAATTATTTTTCCCTTACTTGGAATGACAGGAATAAACAAGGTGGGCCACAAGACTCAGCAAATATATATTATAACAAATATGGCAATAGAGTTAAGGCATGAATAAATCAAAGTGGAATAGACTCGACTTCCCAAGTATGAGTAACATTTCCCATTAGGTCCCATCATTATTATCATTCACATGCCATTGTCATTATGCATTTTATGCATCGTTTCATTTCTCAATCATTATTAGAAATGTTCTCATTATGATCATCATGCGCGCTTAGACATTTCAAGATTATTTCCTCACATTAGCCAATGATATTTTCATCACATGATTTAACATCATTCATTGAGATTCATTTCCATACCATTTCTTAAGGTCAAACAAGTTGATTACATGAATTCACCATTAAAATCTCATGATTTCCATTTTAAATTCTCACCATTAATTAACTTCCCCATTTTTGGAACATCTACATATCCGTGAGCTGGGTTTTGAAGCCAACTAAAACATCATAAGAGATTTAGGGAAGAATTACAAATGTTAAAGAAGAATCGGACCAAAAATAAAGAATTAATGCATTTTGTTAGTTGATCGAATAAAAGAGTTGGTCAACCAACTAGGGACTTTGTCAACCAATGAAGAAGACTTAGTCAACTAAATAAGGACTTGGTCGACTGAGTAAAACACTTAGTTGACTAACAAAATCCAAATTACCCACTTCGTCGACAAATTGAAACACTTGGTCGACTAACAGAAACCAAAATACCCATTTAGTCAACAGAATGAGGACTTAGTCTACTAATAGAGATTTGAAACTTAAAAATAACGACGACAACCCACAAAACTTAACATCCCAAGCAAGATACACTAAAACCTTACTTCTCTAAAACTCCTAATCAATCAAGTATCATTCCTTTGAGAATTTAGGGCGAGCTAGACCCTAACGACAACTCTCGAAAAGACCCATTGATGATAAAACACAAAGTTTAAGAAATGACAAAATAATCCACCAATCAATATAGGCTCAAGATTAGATCTTCTAAGAAAATAGAAGATTTGAAGACAAAGGAACCAGGAAGGAAACTATCGACGTTTGGATTTAGTCGACCGTGATTCGTTGGTCCGCACTGGTGTAATGAATCCAAGAAGGAGATAGGGGTTATCTAGTTCGGTTTGTTGGTCCACTGGCCAGTCCACCCTTGCAAAATACTCTGATGTTCAAGTTAATAAGCGAGTAAGGAAATGTAGAATATCAGCAAGTTGGTAGGGAAAAGTGTACCATGGCCCTGGGAAGAGCTGGCTGATATATAGGAGAATGAGATGTCCTCTTGCATGTGTTGTATGTCTGTAGGTGATGGGACAGAATATCTGACACGGACGAGAGTGCCCATGCAGCGGCAAGGTGCTGACAGGACCCTCATTAATGTGAATGGGATCTAAGATGGGCTCGCGAAAATCCAAAGGCGACTGTAATGATGTTATTGTAAGGGGCCAGGATGGGACTAACATGGGCCGACAAAATGGGCCAAAAGGACGGGGCCAGGTTGGGCCTAAATGGCCTAGTTGGGACGGCCCTTAGCCCATTAATATTCTCTGTCATATGACATTCTCCATTATGCGAGCTGATTGGTTAGGCCGATGAGCTACAAGAGTCGCTAGGAGCTCGCTCGGAGTGTAGCTACAAGCTTGCTAGTGTAAAGCTCTCTTGGTCCTGCGATCTGAGCTCGGGCTCCGACAATGTACGAGCTCGCTTCGACGAACTCAGTTTGGGGTCTACTAGGCTTTATGCGATTGGCCCCCATAAGGGGTAAAGTAGGAAATACCCGTAACATTAAGCCCCCCAGCTCGTTGTGCCATCTTCGGACTGGGAGTTGACGTGTGCCAGTTATTTCAGCTGTTAATCCATCTTTCAGCTTTCTGTCCAATCGCTTCAAATCACACCGTTTCATATAGCACGTATTGTCTGCGATGCATTTAGTGAGCACGTTTCCCTATTACTGCGCATGATTACACCTACGGGATCCACAGGCTATCGTGCAGTCGATGGATGCGGAGCACTCCATAAGTCGCAATGATCTGATGGTTGAGATTGATCGAGCTAAGAGGTATAAATGGCAGGAAAACCCTTACGATTTCCCTATTCAAGCCATTTTGGATTTTCTTGCTTTTGCTCTCACTTTCCTTGCTTTCCTTCGGCTCTTAAGACTTTCACAAGGACCATTTCTTCGGTTCACCACCGTTCAAGCACCGACCACTTCTTCTCGAGGCTTGCGTCAAGTGCACACCGGCGAGAGACTCAGCGATTGGTAAGTTTCTTGTGACTCTCTTCTTTTTCTTCTATTTAGTCTGTCCATCATCGGTTAGCTGTCGATGGTTCTTCTGGTCTTTCCGATTCTGTTGGTGTCACCTCAGTTTTCTGGGGGATCGATTCGAATCGGTTGGTTAGGTGTTTGCCTAGCCCCCGGGCTTAAAGACTTTAGGGTTAGTCTTCCATGGGATACTGGGCTCGTAGTTGTAGCCCTTCCATCTTAGGTGACAACCTGTTGCAAAGCGCATAGCCTTTTAGGGCTTTTCTAGTTCTTTGGGGTCCAGTTTGCAACATGCGACCTGACTGTCATTTCTTTCTCTTTGTAGATGCCCGATTTTTTTCGAGAGAATTCAGGTCAAAAGTGTTGCAATCATATCATAGGGGAAGACGATACCTCGACCTCCGAAGATTGCCTTATGATGGAGATGCAAAACTTTGAGGGGACGAGCTCGCGATCTAGGGAGGTCGTTGATGTGACTTCTTCCGAAGCAGACTTGAGGGTCCAAGAGAAAAAGAACTAAAGCTTGCATTAACAAGGAAAATCAACATGAACTTCCATTGAAACAACATAGACGGAACAAGAAATTGCATTTAGAACGAGAACTTACCTCCAAAAAGAAACAAAGAGGTAAGGGAACTTGCCTTATGATGCTTGGTTCAAAGAGAAGAACAACCAGCTACAACTTCCACCCTTGAAGCTTTAATGGAGATTGACAATGGAAGAAGAAAGAAAGAATAAGAAAGAAAAAAATAATCGATCGGGAGATGAGAGAATGAAAGAGAAAGGGAGAAAAGGAAAAGAAAAAAGCATGGGGAGGGATGACTACCATCAGCTTTCCAACCACCCCCCCCATTGGCCAAATTACCACTTTGCCCCTCTCCTTTACACATGCACCACAACTCATTAAACCCATTTTGGTCTTTTGCCTCTTTTTCTTTTCTTTTCTATTTTCTTTTTTACTCTATAATACACACAAGTTATCTAATAATAAATATTCATTTATGAAATTCCTATTTCACCCTTACTTTTCACATACACAATAAACAAATTTCAAGTCTTCATTAGACTTTTCATAATTCATTCTTTTTTATTAATTAAAATACACAAATCTTTATGCTCATGGCCCAATACCTATTTTATTACCCCAACACAATAGGCCCAATATACATATTCTTATGCCCAATGGGCTTCACAACTTCATCTTAAATAAAACATAACCCATTACATTTGACATTAACTCAAATTTTCTTTAAAAGACTCAATCCCTTAAATTAGGCACATCACAATTTTATAGCACTTGTTTTTTTAGGCTAATTTATCACACATAATAAATCATAATTCAAGTAAAACTCTAGACCCACTAACGGATTGTTACACTTAGAGTCAAAGTAGAAAATTAAGAAATTCTAAAAAATTTGAAAATGGCATTTATGAATTTTTGGAAACCTTAGGAGTCCATATCAAATTTATTGAAGATAAAGTGAAATACGGAACTTAAAAAGGGTTTATGTGAGAATAAGATGAACTAAGGGGTAACCATGCATTTTAGCATATATTGCTTGTATATATGTATATTTATATATATATGATGCACGCTAGGCTGCTCAAAAGTGACCAAAAGTGCGAGAAAAAGAAATAAAGAAAATAAAAAAAGAGAAAACAGAAGAAAACGGAGGTAATAGTCGATGACTAGAGAATTTATTGAATGACAAGAGTTCCTTTGAAAAGATCGTAATGGTCAGAAAACAAGGAAGAAATAGTTTGAAAAAAGCAAGGGAGGAATTCAATGAGGCTGAATTTCATCATTTCTTGACAAGGTTGATTTGAGAAAAAATAAAACAAGAAATTGAGTTTGAGCCAATTTACTTTTGGGTTAGAGCTGCAGTGAAATAAAGGCAGAAAAATAGATGAATTTAATCCATGGTTTCAACTTGGTTTTCTTCTAATTTTTGGGTGTATTTAGCCTTAATGCAGCCCCTGGACCTTGGTTAATGTTTAGATGTGAAGAAATTGCAAGAAATCAGGGGTTTGATTGAAGTTTAATAAACATGAAACTTGGGTCAAAGGAGTTGTGAGCGATTTTTGTAAACTGGAGGGATTTTGTGCAATAAATTGAATGCTTAAGAGTTTGTAATTAGATAAGAAAAACCTTAAGGGTCATAATGAATTATATGTGAAGGTTTTAGGGTATTGGTATGATTTTTGTAAAAATCTGGGACTGTAGTGAAAATTATGAAAGTTGAGGGAATTTTATGTAAATATTGTACAGTTTGGGGCCCTATAATGTATTGTTAACCATTTGGGTCAAAATAGGTTATTTGAAAACTTTGAGGGCTTTAATGTAATTAAGGTATAGTTTTGGGCCTAAATAAAATTTCTAGAAGTTTGAGGGTCATAGTGAAACTTACATCCTAAAATTGACTTCTGTGTATTACATGTGATTTTGTATAATCACGACAGCAAGAAAATTCAAGCTAACTAAGAATAGAGTAGGCAAATAAGAATTACCCAAAGTGGGTACTTTGTGTGGTTTGCATATGTATGGAATTGTTTTGGCATGAACATGTGTTATTGCATAAATGATAACCGTAGTGAAAATTATGAAAGTTAAGGGAATTTTATGTAAATATTGTACAGTTTGAGGCCCTATGATGCATTGTTAACCAGTTGGGTCAAAATAGGTTATTTGAAAACTTTGAGGGCTTTAATGTAATTAAGGTATAGTTTTGGGCCTAAATAAAATTTCTAGAAGTTTGAGGGTCATAGTGAAATTTACATCCTAAAATTGACTTTTGTGTATTACATGTGATTTTGTACAATCACGACAGCAAGGAAATTCAAGCTAACTAAGAATAGAGTAGGCAAGTAAGAATTATCCA
The DNA here is from genome assembly GCA_036245055.1 of Diospyros kaki. Classification (NCBI taxonomy): domain Eukaryota; kingdom Viridiplantae; phylum Streptophyta; class Magnoliopsida; order Ericales; family Ebenaceae; genus Diospyros; species Diospyros kaki. The sequence continues at coordinate 687,225 of BSEG01000011.1, forward strand.
AAGTGGGTACTGTGTGTGGTTTGCATACGTATGGAATTGTTTTGGCTAAGGGTGTGCAAAAAAACCGGCACACTGCGGAAACCGCCCGAACCAGACCGGACCGCAACGAACCGGTCGGTTATTTTGTCAAAACGGTTTAAAACGGTTTGTAGTATGCTTAAACCGCGGTTTATGCGGTTTGAGCCTTAGCAGTTCGGTTTGAAACCAAACCGCCCGACACTTGAGATTTAATAAAAATTATAATTATTTAAATTATTATTAAATTAAAAATGCATCGTCCTTTGCATTAAAGCTACTGCGCATGCTGCCAATGCCACTTTTTGAATTGTCAAACACAAATTGTCAAGCTCAAAGGCTTTCACACAACCCCACCCCACTGCTCTCACGCAACCCCACCCCCTTCACTCTCTCTCTCTCTGTCCCTTCTCTCTCTCTCTCTCTCTCTCTTTGTCCTACAACACAAGGACACCCATATATCTCTCTCTCTTACATTCTTTGCTCCCACAGCGTCTCCGTCTCCGTCCCGCCATTCTCTCTTGCACAGTCGCACTATCTCTGCCCACAAATGACACCCCCATTTCTTATTTCTCTTTCTCTCGCTCTCTTCTCCCACAGCCTCTTCGATCGCTGTAACTGCCTCCCACCACCACGAGTTCCACCGCCCTCACCGTCGCCATCCACAACGCTGTAGCCGATGGTCGCTGACTCTTTGCATCTCACTCTCTGCTTGTGATCTGGTCGTTGTGGCGTTCCCTCTGCCTCTTTCTCGCTCTCAACTTTGGTTCGGACAGCTCGGTGGCCAGCGATCGCTATTGTGCGAGCTTCCCAGCACCCCTATCTCTCTCTCGCCCTCTCTCTCACTATCACTATAAGTTCTCTCATTTACTGCTCTATTGGGTTTTGAGTTTCAGGCTTATAGGATTATTCTATGGGTTTGGTTGTTGGCATATTAGGGTCTCCTGTAATTAAGGTTTCCTGTTTTTCAAATCATAGAAACTGGTATATATATGTGTGTTGCTTTGCTTTTGATCAATAGTGCATCAGACCGCGAAAACCACACTAGACCGCACCGCAAATTTGGTGCGGTCTGGTGCAGTTTTCGTGGACCAAACCAAACCGTGTGGTTTGGTTTCATGCCAAACCGCATGTGCGGTTTGGCGTATTGAAAATAGCCCAAACTGCCCAAACCACACCATGAACACCCATAGTTTTGGCATAAACATGTGTTATCGCATAAATGATGATTTGAAATGAGTTCATGGACATCCAAGATGGTGATCTAGGGTGTGTTCGATGTGTTTGTTTTGATCTTAGCAACTATAAAACTAGTTTCCATAAAAAACTCCTGATGTTAGAGGAAAAAAGCCAACATTGGTTGGGTAAAGCAAATTCTCGTTTAATGAAAAGGTTGAAAGTTGATTAACTTGTTCCAAATGAGACACTTACCAGATCAACCATGACCTTTAGTTCAATGAAATGTTTTATCTTGTCATAAATGTTTACATGTTGCACATTTTTTGTGCCCATGCACTTGTGATATGCCTTACTGAGCCATGACCTTATGTTTGTTTCTTTTTTATTATCTGTTCTTTGTTTTGTGATCCATGATATAGGGGCATCCAAGGGAAATGAGGTGGTTGTTGATTAACTCGGTAGGTTAGTTCACGAGAGTTCTAACAAGTCCAACATTAGCTTACATTTTTTCAATCAATGCTAGTTATGTAAATAAATTTAGGTTGTGCATTAGTTGAAAGCTAGTTATTGTTTTGTATATTATGTATGCTAGACCAAAGACCCAATGTTTTAGTTATATGCTTGCTAATGATGTAAATGCTATGGCCAATTAACATGTTCAAATGTCATGGTATGTATACGGTGTCAATCCCCGAAATTGTTTATAAATGCAGAATAAGAAAAAACTCTCACTTTGCTTAAAGTGAAGCCATGCTAAGGGAGGATCATTCATTTTATTGCATTTTTTCATAGCTTGGTGAGTAAGAGAACTAAAAACACTAGTCAAACCCGATTACCTCTATTCTCAAGTTTCTAATTGGGCATTTCCAAGTGAATGAATCTTTTGCTCCTTGTGACACCCTAGGACGAGGTGGGGTGTTGCAGTTCATTTGGATTTAAATTAAATTTTAAACTGTAAACTCAAACTCAAATGCAAAGGATAAGGTTCAGTTGAACACTTTTCAATCAAATCCAAATGAATTCAATCAAAATATAAGGCAATTGGGTTGTTTGGTTTGAAAGAAAAAGAAGAACAACATCGTAGAAAAGAATAACATATCAAAAGAGAAAGAAGGAAAAAAAAAATAACACATTGAAAGAGAGAAATAGCAACAAGAGTAATGGTTGTTCAATCGCTAGACAGGGAGAGAACTTTTTTGAATATAAAAACATTTTGGTTATTTATGGATATTTAACTAGGTTAACTAATAGTAGGGGAAAATTGCAACACATCTTTAAACCTTAGGGGTTTTGGGCGTAATTTTTCCTTTACAAAATTAGAATTATGAATTCAATTACAAGTAGAACGAAGTAAGGGCACTTTAGACACTAAATAAAAATATTTGTTGACGGGAATTGAATGTTAATCTAGAATAAAATATTTTTATTTTTCATAAATGTATTTGAAATTACTACCTAATTTACACAATTTATGAAGATGTGCCTATCTAAGTTTTTTTTTTCTTTTTTTTTCTCTATTTTTTTAACATTATCTATAAAAGACCTTTTTTTTCCTGAAACGAAAAAGGTATATCAACGTCTATCGATGATAACCCCAACAAACTCACTGCATATGTTATTTACATCTACTAGGTAAATGTTTTCTTTCTAAGAAAGCTTATAATAAATGTTGTCATAGTATTAATGAAATGATTAAATGTCCTGATGAGTCAATAATTTTAATGATTTGATAATAAAATAAGAAATTAGTTTCTTAATTTATGTTTACCAATACTATTTATTTAAATATCATATTAGATGACATTTTGTCCTTAAATTGCACCATTTGAAATCAAGTATTTTTATGGGTACAATTTATATTCAAACATAATTTATTACACATCAATCAAACCAATGAAGTCTTAAATTACAAATCAATTAACAAATACAAATCACACTATGGAGAAAGCCAACAATAAGTTGGACAAAATCCTACAATTATTAAAATGCAAACCAAGTAGTTTATGCTATTTTCAAAACAACTATAATTAATGCAAACCTTAGAGGTGATTATTTCAAATTTTCTTTATATAAAATGAATGAAAGAATAAATAATGCTTGATCATCTTAAGAAAATTCATTACAAGAAAAACAAGCGTATAGGATTCATTCTTCAATGCTTACAAAATTAGAATTATGAATTCGGTTGGAAGTAGAACTAAATAAGGGCATTTTAGACACTTAATAAAAATATTTGTTGAGAGGAATTGAATGTTATTTAGTTGCTCAAAGAAGAAAAGTTTGTTGCTAGTCATAAATGTATTTGAAACTACTATCTAATTTACATAGTTTACAGATATGTGTTGGTCCGGTGTTTCTCTCTCTCTTTCTCTCTCTCTCTCTGATAACATTGTCTATAAAATCCATTTTTCTATAACAAAGAAGTCATATCAAAGTCTATCAATGGCGACCTCAACAAGCTCGTTGCATTTTGTTAATATCTTTAGTTTGCTTTTCCTTTGCCTATTTGCAAGTCATGAATGTGAGTATCAACCCTATTTGAGTGTCTTTATATTTGTGTGTCTATTTAATTATTCTTTTGTTAATGTTTAGGCAACAAAGATTACCTTACTGGAAGTGTTGGTGGCATGACAAATCCAAGAGATCATATCGGTAAGAATATGTGTGCATGTACCTTTCAAATTTCAAGGGTTTTATTAGAAATAGGTTAAAAGTAGATAACTTATTAGTTAAGTAAATATTAATGGAGCTTTGGCTTAGGGCCAAGTCGAGGCCTTGAAACCCTTAGTCCCAAATTCAACTTTTACTATGTGCAAGACTCTTGTACATATTTTTGCAAGACCCACAAATTTTTTTTCTAACATATTATTAGATTTGTTTGATTTGTCTTTATTATAACACCATGGACCCATAAAAATAATTTTTTTTAAAAGCTAACAAAGTAGTCACTCTTGTTTTTGTTTGTGTTGTACATATGCAACAAATAAAAATGTCGAAGCAACAAGTCCCATTGAAAATAAATTATGCTTCCCGTCTCTATGTGTAGGGTTTAAACCATGTTGGTGTTGCACAATTCGTCCACTGAATAAATGTTTTTTTTCTAAAAAAGCTTGTAATAAATGTTGTCATAGTGTTAGTGAAACAATTCAATGTCCTGATGAGTCAATAACTTTGATGATTTGATAATAAAACTAAACATTAGTTTCTTAATTTATGTTTATGAGTACTATTTACTTAAATATCATATTAGATGACATTTTGTCCTTAAATTGCATTATTTGAAATCAACCTCTTTTTGGGGTACAATTTATATTCAAATATCATTCATAGCATATCAATCAAACCAATGAAGTATTAAATTACAAATCAATCAACAAATACAAATCAAACTATAAAGAAAGCCAACAATAAGTTGGACAAAATCCTACAATAATTAAGAATGCAAACCAAGTGGTTTATGTTATTTTTAAAACATAAGAGGTATTTTCTATAATCGGTGCAAACTTTATAGGTGATTATTTAAACTTTTCTTTATATAAAATGAATGAAAGAATAAATAATGTTTGATTGTCTTAAGAAAAATCACTACAAGAAAAACAAGCATAGAATTCATTTTTCAATGTTTATAGAATTAGAATTATGAGTTTAATTGCAAGTAGAACTAAGTATGGGCATTTTTGACACTTAATAAAAATATTTGTTGAGAGGAATTAAATGCTATTTAGTTGCTCAAAGAAGAAAAAGTTTGTTGCTAGTCATAATTGTATTTGAAACTACTACCAAATTTACATAGTTTATAGATATCTATTGGTCATAATTGTATTTGAAACTACTACCTAATTTACATAGTTTACAAATATCTGTTGGTCATAATTGTATTTGAAACTACTACCTAATTTACATAGTTTACAGATATATGTTGGTCCGATATCTCTGTGTGTGTGTGTGTGTGTTAACATTGTCTATAAAATCCATTTTTCTAAAACAGAGAAGTCATATCAAAGTCCATCAATGGCGATCTCAACAAGCTCGTTGCATTTTGTTAACATCTTTAGTTTGTTTTTCCTTTGCTTATTTGCAAGTCATGAATGTGAGTATCAACCTTATTTGAGTGTGCATGGTCATCTTTATATGTGTGTGTCTATTTAATTATTTTTTTGTTCATGTTTAGGCAACAAGGATTACATCACTGGAAGTGTTGGTAGCATGACAAATCCAAGCGATCATATCGGTAAGAATATGTGTGCATCTATCTTTCAAATTTCAACCGTTTTATTAGAAATTGGTTAAAAGTAGATAATTAATTAGTTGAATAAATGTTAATGAAACTTTGGCTTAGGGCCAAGTCGAGGCCTTGAAAGTCCTAGTCCCAAGTTCAACTTTTACTATATGCAAGACTCTTGTACATATTTTAACAAGACTCACAAATTTTTTTTTCTAACATATTATTAGATTTATTTGATTTGTCTTTGTTATAACACCATGTACCCATAAAAATAATTAAAAAAATCTAACAAAGTAATCATTCTTCTGTTTGTGTTTGTGTTATGCATATGCAGCAAATAAAAATGTCGAAGCAGCAAGTCCCATCAAAAATAAATTTTGCTTCCCGTCTCTATGTGTAGGGCTTAAATCGTGTTGGTGTTGTACAATTCACCTACTGAGTAAATGTTTTTTTTCTAAAAAAGCATGTAATAAATGTTGTCATAGTGTTAGTGAAACAATTAAATGTCCTGATGAGTCAATAACTTTGATGATTTGATAATAAAATTGAATATTAGTTTCTTAATTTATGTTTATGAGTACTATTTATTTAAATATCATATTAGATGACATTTTGTCCTTAAATTGCATTATTTGAAATCAAGCTTTTTTTTTTAATGCAATTTATATTCAAACATCATTCATTGCATATCAATCAAACCAATGAAGTATTAAATTACAAATCAATCAAAAAATACAAATCAAACTATAAAGAAAGCCAACAATAAGTTGGACAAAATCCTACAATAATTAAGAATGCAAACCAAGTGGTTTATGTTATTTTTAAAACATAAGAGGTATTTTCTATAATCAGTGCAAACTTTAGAGGTGATTATTTAAATTTTTTTTATATAAAATGAATGAAAGAATAAATAATGTTTGATCGTCTTAAGAAAAATCACTACAAGAAAAACAAGAATAGAATTCATTTTTCAATGTTTAGAATTATGAATTCAATTGCAAGTAGAACTAAGGGCGGGCATTTTTGACACTTAATAAAAATATTTGTTGAGAAGAATTGAATGCTATTGAATTGCTTAAAGAAGAAAAAGTTTGTTCCTAGTCATAAATGTATTTGAAATTACTACCTAATTTACATAGTTTACAGATATGTGTTAATCTGATTTTTTTTTTCTCTAGCATTGTCTATAAAATCCATTTTTTTCTAAAACAAAGAAGTCATATCAAAGTCTATCAATGGCAACCTCAACAGGCTCATCACATTTTATTAACATCTTTAGTTTATTCTTCTTTTACTTATTTGCAGGTCATGAATGTGAGTATCAACCTTATTTGAGTGTCCATGGTCTTCTTTATATGTGTCTATTTAATTATTGCTTTGTTCATGTTTAGGCAACAAGGATTACATTACTAAAAGTACTGATGGCAGGACAAATCCAAAAGATTATATAGGTAAGAATATGTGTGTGCATGTATCTTTCAAATTTCAAGGGTTTTATTCAAAATAGGCTAAAAGTAGATAATTAATTAGTTAAGTAAATGTTAATGGAGCTTTAGCTTAGGATCAAGTAGAGGCCTTGAAACCCTTACTCCCAAGTTCAACTTTTACTATGTGCAAGACTCTCATACATTTTTTTACAAGACTCTAGTAAATTTCTTTTCCCAACTTGTTATTGGATTTATTTGATTTGTTTTGTTATATTATCAAATGTACCCATAAAAATACTTGAAAAAAATAGCTAATAGAGTAGTCACTCTTGTTCTTGTTTTTGTTTTTGTTGTACATATGCAGCAAATGAAAATGTCAAAGCAGCAAGCTCCATCGAAAATAAATTTTGCTTCCCTTCTATTTGCGAAGGATACAAAATATGTTGGTGTTGCACATTTGGTGTAATCAGTGACTGTTTTCATTCCAAAAATGTTTGTAACAAATGTTGTCATGCTGAAAAGAAACCAATAAAATGTCCTAATGAGTCAATAACTTCGATTATTTGATAATAAAATTATACATTAATTTATTACATTTATGTTTGCAAGTACTATTTATTTACATATCATATTGGATGATATTTTGTCCTTAAATTGCATTATTTGAAATCAAGTTTTTTTTTTTGTTGGTTTCTTGAGGGGTACAATTTACATTCAAACATTATCTAATTACATATCAATCCAACCAATGAATCATCAAATTACAAGCCAAATCAAACTACCAAAAGAATCGATTCCTAGAATACACAACTTTTCAAAACACAACTCTTAACCATCAAAGTCAAAAAACCTTTGGTTGTTTGTTTACTCATAGTTGAGGGCCTGAGGCCATACACTCATCATAAATTAAAACCATGTTCACAACCTTGTCACCTAATAGATTACTTACGTAATCTATGTGTCTATTTTTGTCTTGACTTATGAACCAATAAAACATATACTTCACGTCATATTATTTTCCATAATGACATTTTTAGGTATTCGTCTTTTATTGCCACACAAACATCACTACCTTCCTTGCATTGAACTTTTTTATGGATACCTTTCCTTCTTATTTCACTAGTCTAACTCATTTCACAATACTTTTGTAATTTCATCAAACCCTCTTCCACATTCCCATGTACCACTCATAAAGACTTAAACTACTTTAAATAGCCTCGTTCGTCATCCCTCATCCCCTTCTTGATGACATTTCTACCACGTCCATTACCCTTTAACCTAGGTCATCTCTTTTATTTATTCTTCACCAAATTCACAATATTTTCCAAAATCACATTTTCAAACAATATTATAATGAAAGTGCAAAACATCTTTTACCACAATCAATTGAGCCAAGCAATGTTACTCAAGTAGTGAAGGATAAAAACAAAAGAGCTACTATTTCCACAAAATATAATGCTCCCATTCAAAAAATTTAGTCTCAAGGGGACAAGTTCTTTTTATAAAACTTATTTTGATGATAACAAAAGTTGTCTAAAAACTTTTGGATGAGATTAAGAAGTATGAACAATTATAAACATTAGAAGAATGTTCTTTAGACAATTGAACAAGTCCTGAATCGTCTCTCCTACTTTAAGGCTCATTTGGATGTCTAAATGAAATCTCTTAGACCATCTCCAACCCAACCCCAAATTTGGGGTAAAATCTCAAATTTAGGGTAAAATCCTCTCCAACCCACCCCCAAATCCTACCCCAAATTTGGGGTTGTGAATAGTATTACCCCAAATTTGGGGTTGCACTATTCATTGACCCCAAATTTGGGGTAATATGTTTATCCCTATTTTGTCTCTCTCATTTTAATTATAACAAAATTTAATTTCTTTTGTATCTCACCTTTATATATTTTTACATCTTTATTTACTTATTATTAGTATTAATAATATTTAAATAATATTAATAAATTATAATCAATTAATGAATAATAATTAATAAATGCACTAAATTAAAAATTAATAAATAATAATTGATTAATAATATTTTTATGTTATATGTAATAATATTTTTTTAATTTTATCGTGTTCAATGTAATGTTTTGTTAATTGAGATAGTAAATGCAATGCTTTTACTTTTTAATATTATTGATAATTAATTTTTTTTATTTAATTATGTAATTTTTAGATAATAATTTAAATTGACATATAATAAATAAGTAAATAATTTAAATTATAAAAAAATGTTTAGAATCAAAAAATAAAGAAAAAAAGAATAAACTATCCCTTTACCCCAAATTTGGGGTAAAGGGTTGGAGAGGAATTGGGTATTACCCCAAATTTGAGATAAGTTTTACCCTAAATTTGGAGTAAAGGGTTGGAGATGCCCTTAGGTGTTCGTTCGAATTTTTATAGAAATCCACCCGTTATTTTAAACCAATTCATATGTAATGATTACTTTTTAAGTATATCTCTAAATTTTTATTTTATTTTATTAGTATAATCTCAACCTTATATTTTTCTTGATTAAATTTATCCACACATATTACTTCATTCATATATACCCTTGGATAATTAAACCAATATAGATAGCTACTTGGAATATTTGATTTTTAATTTATCCTTGGGTGGATTTACTTTCCTTATTTTAAAATATTCAAAAGATTTCTTTCAAAAATTCTTAAAATTTTGGGGCATTAAAATGGTTAATGCAAGTTATTGTTTATATAAAATGAGTGAAAGAGTAAATAGCTAGTGTTTGATCATCTTAAGAAAAAAAAAACATTTTTCATTGTTTAAAGAATTATATTTATGCATTAACCCAAGATTCATTTTTCAACATTTATTGAATTAAAATTATGAATTCAAATACAACTAGAACTATGCAAGGACATTTTAGACAATTAATAAAAATATCTGTTGAGGGGAATTGAATGCTATTTAGTTATTCGATTTAGAAAGAAGAAAATATGTATTGCTAGTCATAAATGTATTTGAAACTACTTCCTAATTTACAGAGTCTACAAAGATGTGTTTATCTAAAGTTTTTTCTTTAATTTTCTCTTTTAATATTATCTATAAAAGACTTATTTCTAAAACTAAGGAGTCATATCAAAGTCTATCAATAGCGACCCAAGAAGCTCTCTGCCCTTTGTTGACATCTATAGTTTGCTCTTTCTTTCTTTGTTTTTTGGTCATGAATGTGAGTATCAATCTTATTTGAGTATAGATAGTCATTCTTACATGAACATATGTGTATGTGTGTTTATTTTTTTAATTATCATCTTCTCCATGTACGGGCAACAAGGATCATGTTACTGATTAGTGGTTAATTTTGTAAAATTTTGTTACAATTATAACTCCCGTTTTGATTTTAAATTGGTTTAATTGAATAGTTTTGTGTAATATATATAATATAATATATTATAATAAACATATAAATATAATATATATATTACAACATAATACATATACTCAATGGAGTGCATGCATGGAGCATCTATATAATATATAAATATATAATATACCATATAATATATCATATAAATATATATATAATATATAATTTATTAATAATATTTGCTTGTTTGTAGGCATGAAAAATTCAAGTCCATGAAGAATTAAATCCCAACTTGAGCAAATCCATGGAAGATATCATGTGGAGAAGGCCCAATCATTATTTTTAATCCTAATAAAGATTAAAAATCTAATTGTAGAAATTTATTTTTAATATTTATTTTATAAGTGCTTTATTAGGTGTGTATTTTAGCTAAAGTCCATTTAACTTTAGGTATGTATTATAACTAGAATTCATTTAACTTTAAGTGTGTGAGTGCCCATTAGATATAATTATGTCTAAGTTGAATAATTGAAATTGTGTGGTTTGTATTGCATCTTGTGGCCTATAAATAGCTCACTTGATTGCATTTGTAAGGGTAATTATTATTCTTAAATCAAACCTTAGTTATTTTCTTATATTTCCTCTTTAAGAATTGTTCTTGTTCTATTTTCTTTTCTTTATTGTTCTCTCATGTGATCTTACTTTCTTTCTTTCTTCTCTTGAATTCTTATATTATTTATTGTTACTTAATTATCTACTATCTAAATGGCCGGTTAATTTATGCATTTAAATTTCTACAATTTTAATTCTTATCTTTTTATTATTCACCGCCTAAATGACCGGTTAGTTTCTGCTATTTTAATTCCTGTCATTTAAATTACACCATTTAAATTCCTGTTAATTAATTTACAAATAATGATGAGTAGCTAAACCCAATCTTGGGTTAAGGCAAGGACAGTGTCCAACGCCAATGATTCCCCAAGGAAGCTACGCTTTAAATGAGTGATATTAATTTAAATTTTAATATGAGTGTGTATTTTTAAATTAAGAAATCATTAGATTTGGATTAGAGCGTAAGTCTAACTTAGAGCTTTCATGCCATATATGAGAGTTACTAGAACTGGAAAAGCTATCATACCCAAACCCAGATGATTAATTTAGTTGTTTTGTGTATTAATTGTAATTAGATTTATGGTAGTTGTTTAAACTAGAATCTCACATATTATGTATGGGGATTGCTTAAATTAGAACTATCATCATCTCTAATTGCATTTAATAACAAACCCTCATATCTGAAATTAAATTAATGTTACTAATATTTTCTACTAAAAATTGGGAATCAATGGGTTAGTCCTAAAATTGCCTTAACTCAAGACTTATTTAATTATATATTTTTACATTCAGTGATTATTTTAACTTTTGTCTTACTTTATTTCCTAGCATCTATTATTTGAAAATCCATAAAAAATCTTGTTTCCAATTCATCCAAATGCGTGTGTTTGTGTGTGACATTCTTTTTATTTTACCATAAATAAATCTCTTAGTAGACGACCTAGACTCATCCAAAAAATTTAAATTTAAATTTAGACTATAACTGCACTCGTACATTGATGAGTATAAACCTCTCACCAATATAAAGAAAAAATATATATATAAAATTTTTATTGTGTTTTGTTTTGTGTTTTAATTGCAAGGTGAGAGTGCAGCCAGTTACTGAAAGTGTTGGTGACATGACAAAGGTAGATCATAAAGGTAAGAACATATGTGTGTGAGTATGTAAGTATTTTTGAAATTAAGGATAACACTAAGTCTCGATTTCAAGTTTTTAATAAGATAGGTTAAAAACAAACAATTAACTAGCTAAGAAGAAGCCAAATGAAGCCTTAGAACCCTTAAGTCCTAGGTTTTAACTCTTGCTATGTGTGGCAATTTCATAGGATTTTTTTTCCAAATTGTTGTTGGATTCATTTGATTTGTCTTTGTTGTACTTTAATGATTTAATTAGTTGTATATTCTTGGAGTATAGCTTGCACCTATAAAAATAATAAAGAAAACATATAAGCAAATTAGTTACTCTCGTTTTTGTTTATATGTTTGTGTTGTGCATATGCAGATAATGAAACTGTCGAAGCAGAGATCCCTATTGAAAATGAATTTTGCTCCCCGATTCCTTGTGGTGTCACACCATGTTGGTGCTGCACATTTAAACGAAAGAGTCATTGCTATCTTACTAAGAAAATTTGTAACAATTGTTGTCATGGTGTTAGTGAAACAATTAAATGCCCTAATGAATTATAAAGTTTCACTATTTGATAATGTAATTAGATATTAATTTGTTTTGACTGTGTTTATGGGTCTTATTTATTTAAATATCGTATTGGATGATTTTTTGTTCTTAAATTGCACTATTTGAAATCAAGTATTTTTGGGTTTTTTTTCTTGTTTTTTTTGTGGGGGGAGAGGGGGGGGGGGAGAGGAGTGTTCTTTTAGACAGGTATAATTTATATTCAAACATCATTCAATTACATATCAATCTAACCAATGAAGCATCAAATTACAAGTCAATATGCAAATAAAATCCATTAAAATCAAACAACAAAGAAAGCAAACAATAAGTTGGACAAAATCTCACCAACTATAGGAATCAATTCCTATAATTTGCAAAACTTTTCAACACAACTCCTAAGTATAAATGTTTGAAAACCTTTTGTTGTTTTCACTACCCATGGCTCATGCCATGCACTTATCATAAACTAGAACCATATCTCTTTGTGGTACTGATACTAAGTACTTTATGATTCGAGTTTCAGTATTGTGCTTTGGCAACTCATGTTAGAGTACTTTTTCACAAATTCGCTCTATTGTTGCCACATTTTTTTGAGGAAGTAATCAGGAAGAACTCATTCCAAACCAATTTTTTTAGTAATCTTTCCGTTTGTTTTAGTTTTTTTAGGGCATCAAAGTTGCTATCTTTGTCTTAACTTATGAACCAAGAAAACATATACTTGATGTTATGTTATTTTTCATGATGGTGTTTACAAGTACCTATCTTTCGCCGCACAAATATCACAACATTCCTTGCAACTAACTTTTTTTTTTACTTGGAGGCAATAGAAACACAACCTAGACAGTGACGTGACTTTTAGTTGAGATGTTATTTTTTAATATAATTTTGATTTTATAGAATAATAGAATTGAAAAAAAACCACATCACCATGCATCACATTTTTTTTTTTTCTGTCCAACTTATCCTCCAAGTTATATTTTAAAGGTAAAAGTTAGTGATTCTTAATGACATTCTAAAATCAATGAAAAATCTTTGAGGTGATTATTGCATGTTATTCCTGATCTAAAACGAATAAAGAATAAACAATGTTTGCTCATCTTAAGAAAAATTACTACGTGAAAAACAAGCAAATTAGCTTAGGATTCATTTTTCAATGTTTATAGAATTAGAATTATGAATTCAATTACAAGTAGAATTAAATAAGGGCATTTTAGACACTTAAGAAAATATTTGTTGAGAGAATCGAATGCTATTTAGTTGCTTGATCTAGAAAAAATAAAAGATTTGTTGCTAGCTTCATACATGTATTTGAAACCACTACCTAATTTACATGATTTACAAAGATGTGTTTGCCTAGGGTTGTTTTTTTTTTTTTTTTGAACATTGTCTATAAAAGCTCTATTTCTAGGACTAAGCCATATCAAAATCTATCAATGGCAACCCCATCGAGCTCACTGCATTTTATTGGCATCTTTAGTTTGCTCATTCTTTGTTTATTTTCTTGTCATGAATGTGAATACCAACCTTATTTTAGTATATGTGTGCACACCCATTATTTTTAATTATTGTTTTGTCTATACCTAGTAATGGAGACCGTGTTACTAGAAGTGTTGGTGGCATGATAAAGCTAGGAGATTATATGGGTATGAATATGTGTGTTCGCATGCACGTGCTTGCATGTGTGCGTTCATGTTAAATTAAGGATATTATTAAGTGTCAACAAATTGAAATATAGTAACAAGGCCTATCGAAGATAAATTTTGCATCCCATCTCTTTGTACAGGGCTAAGACTGTGTTGGTGTTGCTTAGTCCGTCTACTGAGTGAATGTTTTTTATTCTAAGAAAATTTGTAACAAACATTGTATGAAATCATTTTAAGATCGTGTTGGTGTTAGTGAAACAATTATTTCATAATAAAATCATACATTAATTTCTTACATATATGTTTATGGGTACTACTTATTTAAATATCATGCTAGATAATGTTGTCATTTGAGTACGACAATATAATTTTGTTAGGGAAGAATCGTCTCGAAACTTCAAACACTCTATAAGAAAGAAAATCATTAGAAGTTATAGAACATTTTTTATACAAATATTTCGATACTTAAAGTTAGATTTGTCTAAATTAGAGGAAGTTGTAAAACTCTTAAATGAGTAAAAAAATGACTTATATGAGAGGAAGGATCTTTCTATTTTTCAAATCTCTCTAATCTAAAAGATTGAAAATTGCACAATTTTTGTTTTTATATTTAAAACATTATTAAAAGAGTTTTGATCTTAGGCGCTGATAAACGTTATGGCTTTTACATCTAAAGCCTTTCTGATGATTGTTGGACTTTCACCAACGATGGTTGGGTATCATCAGCCAAAATTGATTTTTTCATAAAAAATATTTCTTCTTTAATTTTTTAGATGTTTTTCTCTAGAGACAGGCATAAACAAAAAATTTTGGTACATTTTTGTAAGAAAAAATGTTGATTAGTTTAAAGAGGATAAATGATTAAAAAAATGGATCTAGACTAAAAGAAAGAATTAAAGATTCAGATCTATGAAATCTAATCTAAATACAAATGACTCTGGACCAATCCACTAATTATGGGATATGAATCTAACAAAACTAACCTAGATCCAAACCATTCACACCCAAATGAGTTTATCTATATATTTTTTGAATAATTACACATCTTGTCTATATTAATTAACTATCTTTGTGATCTTCTATTGTAACATCCAACCAAGGCAATGCCGTCAATTCCTTTGGTTGGGGCTTATACTACTTAGATTGCAAGAAAATAAAAAATAAAAAAAAAGAAAAAAGAAAACAGATATAATATAAAACAAAAATTGAAAAATAATATTTTTAAAAAAATTAAAAAAGAAAAATGCAAGAAAATGAATAAATAAGAAAATATAAGATCTTTTTGTAAAAATAATTTTTAATATAAAAAATTATAAAAATAATTATTTAATCTAAAAATAAATATAAATTTATAATGCATTCAAATAAATTTTAAAAACAAATTCTAAAAAAATTAAAATTTTTGAGTTAAAAAAAATTCTTAAAGATTATTTTTTTTTCCACTTTAATCTCTTCTTGAGCGTTTGTATTTTAATATTTCAAAATAATCTCATGACGTTTATAAAATTATAAAAATGGCCAAAAAAAAATTTTAGCCCCTTTTTTGGTATTTCAAAAACAAAAAGGACAACTGAGACCTTTTCGTGCATCATTGTATACTACAAACAGCCACCCAATCAATCAAGACATGCCAAGCTCAAGCTCAAGCCTGAAGTTCAGACCTAAACCTGAAGCCTCAACCTGAGCATCAAACTGCAACCTTAAATACGGTTATGGCAGGCACGAGCAAAGAACACAAAAGGTATAGTAGGAGACATGACATATTGATTGTATTTTCCCTTGAGAACAAAATCATAAAGTATATATTGAAGTGAGGTGAGAAAAAGGATGGAGCCAAAATCTCCTAGGGTAGGGAGGGGGCTGGCTGCGGTTAAGCAAATATGTTATGTGCCCCCCATAATAAATAAATACTCTTAAGGCACCTCTCATTAAGATGCTGCTAATAGAAACTTTATAAACTTAAAAGAAGGATTGACAAGAAAGCAAGCCACCTCAAAAATAGCCTCTCGCTCGGACTACTAACACTCTGCCACTTGCAATTGCTTCTAACTACTCCCCTCTTCCTATTTCTCATCTGTGTAATTCTATTAGCTTGGAAAAATCATAATTCGTCGTGACCCTCGGGTTGCTGGGAATCTGCTGTTTCATGAGTTGGTCCGTCAGAATTCTCTGTTGTTTGGCCATTCTGAGATGTAGTCTCCTCTGAAGATGAGCCGGATTCATCTTTACCATCACTGTTGCCTTCAGTTTCATTCTTCTTAGGCTTCTCCACTTTAGGCTTTGGTTTGGGAATTTTATTGATGCTTGTAACCTAGACGTATGATTTAATCATCAAGAAGTGCATATCGAGATCAAAAAACAACTTTGAAATGATCTTTTTAGCTGTTAGTTGAGTGAAAGATCGGTGGAAAAATACCTTCTCTTGAAGATCAAATACCTTCCCATAAACTTCTTCAGATGTGAATGCTGGAGTGCTGAAGGATGAGATCCTGCCAATAATTGAGTACAAAGAGTATTTTGCAACAGATGAGAGAATAGTTATGCTAACAAGATTATGAAGTAGTTGTATAATAAATCTAGGACTTCAATACTAGTAAAATCAAATGTTTTAACAGCTCTGGCAACTGGATTGTGAACCGGCTGTGCATCAACCATTCACTTGCTTTTTCTGATTTCACAGTAAACTTCATTCATATGGTCTTTCACATCAAGCTAAGTTAGGGTCGGTGGCATAACATTCATAATGTCAATTAATCTTTAGAAGTCTATTGACAATACAAAACCATGCAAAAGAACAATGTGATAAAATTTTACACCAGATGCCTTCCTAACACAACCCTTTAGCGAGGGAATAATGAGATAAAATTCTAACGGTATCTTCATATGGAAAAGTTTTATGAGATGCCGGTGAATGAAGATTTTCATCACATAGTTGATATTGTGGAACTAACTAGTATAGCATAACTAGTATAACTAAGTTATGGAACACAACTATATCAATTATCTTCATTCACCACCATCTCATGAATTTTTTCCATGTGAAGATGGTGTTCAAACTTCATTTCATCATTACTCCGCCAGGGGATATTATCCACTGCCGGTCCCAAGCCCGGATAAAGGAGGAGGGTTGCGTTAGGTAGTCGACAGCCAACGTAAAACCTAGTCGGATCCAAATATGAATTCTAGACAAACTATCTGTTGAGATGTAACCCACATAGAAGTCTAGAATTCATGTAGCCAACCCCACATAGTGGGATAACGGCTGGATATGTTGTTGTTAACTAGTATAGCATAAAAACACAACAAATGCAAAAGTATAAAATGTGAAGACTAAGTCTTACATCCAAGGACTGATTTGTTTGAGCACAACCAAACAACTTGAAACACAACAAAAACACAGTATCTTCCATATGTCTCTACCTACAAGTAAAAACCTGGCCTATAAACTCACAAATCGTATATCAGCTGCCACTAGAGAACAACAAAGAAGCAACCATCATTAATTCATACAACATAAAATAAGAACATCTTGATTAAAAGAAAACCAGAGTTGCTCAAATCAAAAGACATCCAGAAAACCTATGCTAGGAGCCATCCAAACACCATCAGACTGCCCAAGCAACCGCTGGTAGTCTGGTGCCTAGCTGTCTAAGACCTCAGTTTTTATGCAACGAGTATTCACCAATGGAGCCACCTAGGTGGTAAAATCTTCTATTTTTAGTTTTCAGTTTTGATTTTATTTCTTGGGTTCAATTTTCATTTTCAATTAAAAAAATGAAAACATATTATTTGATAAATTTGAAACAGTGTAGTCAAAGGAGAGAGAGGCACTCAGGGGACAAGGGCATACTACCAGGCAAGGCTCCTTTACTAAGGCACCACCTAGGCAAGCGCTTTTGATGAGGCGTCAAGGCCCTCAAGCGCTCACCTGGGCTGTAAAAAAAAGAAGGAACAGAAAAAATAAAAGATTGAAAATCAAAGATTGGCATCTTTGATAGTTAGAGAAGGTATGTGAAATGTCATGGAAAATCTAATAGGAAGAGGAAAAATGAGAAATCAAGTAGAGAAAAGAAAACTCAAACTTGTTTATCTGCTGCTATGGTAAACACCGCAAAGCATTGCAACTCAAAAGCAAACTCAACCTTGTTTATCTGCTGCTATGGTAAACCACGGCAAAGCACTGCAACTCTCTTTAAATTGCACCAAATTTTCCTACTTTTGTATGGCTGTAAAGGCCACCATCAAATAGATCTGGGGCAGGCAAGGTCAAGACCAGTCAACCGGAGCCATCACACGCTGAAAACCCTCAGTGCGTGATGGCACATACATGACTGTTCTGGTGACTGCTCTTCACTGATGGGCTTGCCTGCAACAGGCGAGCCTCTGGTAGCCTTCCCTCCTCTAATCTCCCCATGGAATCTGGTTTACTCTGGTAGTTTTGGTCCTCAGACTGTTTGCTCCATTCTCCACCACAGTTTTGTTTGTGTTTTTTAATGTATATTACGTGTTTGTGTGTTTGTTGCTTTGAGGGTTCAGAGATGTTAATATTGAATAATATTGTTTTTAGATGAAGAGAACTTAGTTAACAATCACGTTTTGTTATTATATAATATTTCTACATTTGACATGTTTTCTTGAAAAATATTAAAAGAATTCATATTTAGGAATGTTTTAGATGTTTTATAATTATATGCAGTATTTGATTGTCCTTCTCGTATTAAATATATTTATTAATAATTTTTTATTAATTTAATTCCCCACTTCGCTCAGGCAAGTGCTTTTTTGGTGCCTAGCGGCTTTTTCCCTTGACTACCTTGAATTTTATTTTATTTCTAGTTTTGCTTTTGTTTTTCTTTGTTTTTTTTTTTCCTTCCACTCCCTTCTATTCTATTCTCCACCAAGGGGGCTCCCCAGCATCTGATGAACTCCCAAGCAGGAATCCAATGACTAAGGTCATCAGCAGTAGGGGGAGGCAAGGCAATGCAAATGAAATGAAAAATATAAACACCTTTTTATTTTGAAAACAAACAATTAAATGTCATTTACTATTGTCATCACCAAAATAATTGAAACAACAATCACAAGCCTTTATCCCATTAGGTGGGCTCAGCTACATGAATTCAAAACCTCCAACCATCTCTATCCATCACCATATTTTATATAAGATCATTACCAAGATCCCTAATGTTATGTGAGAGGATTGAAGTGATAAGTGAAGCACATGCACCCCAAGTAATTCAAAAAACACATACAGCATGAAACTTTATAAGCAAAATTGATGTGTGGTATTTAGGCAAGTCAGAAACACCCCCCCCCCAAAAAAAAAAAATAATAATAATAATAAATAAATAAATAAAAATAAAGGAAGGAAACAGAATCATTCAGAAATAATTTTTTTTTTTTTTGGGTTTGGGTGGGGGAGGATGAGGAGGAATACATACTTCTTCTGCTCAGCCTCTTTCTGATCCAACCAGACTTTCACCTCTTCAGCGTCTTTTACAACCTGATGATTCAAGCAGTTTCGGTAAGAGGGAGCTTTAGCAGCAAATATGAAAGACCTTGATTTTCCAAGAGGAAAATATCTAAGGACGGATAGAAGGCAATGAAAGTACCTCATCTATTCTCTCTTTAGGAAGCCAAGACTTATTCGTCTCCCATCCGCGTACAATCTTAAGATGATCAACAGAAAATTACCAAAAAGAAAATAATATAAGGAAAACAAATAACAAAAAAAATGCAAAAATAAAAAAGGTCAATGCACAATTCACTAACTCATAACAAAATAGTAGCAAAAGTGCAGTTCTTTGTTGGGATAGAATTAAAAAAAAAAAAAAGAAATAAAATAATTAATAGCTAAGTTAAAAATGAATATTCTATAGACCAAGATTTGTGTTCATGCAACTCCAAAGGTCTAAAAGGGTTTCATTTTTTATCATGAAATTAATATTTTTGATAATAAAAAAAAAATTATAATGTGCATTATCAGAACTCCACAGGTCATAATTTCTTAGCGGGCTAAGTAGCATTTGTATTTCTTATTTAACTTTGCTTATCTTTTTACAGACTTGATGGGCCAAAGATTCAACTGAATAACGGACTTTTGAGTTTCAGATTTGCCCGAGTGAAAAGGGCATGCAGAGTATGCTAGATATGTTGGAGGAAGCACAGCCAAAGCAGTCTGCTCCATTATGAACAAAGTGTCACAAGCTCAAGACACAAAAGTAAGGTTTCGCATACAGATTAAGGCTGCTAATATAATTTATAGGCTTCAAAATGGTGGGAGGCTCATGCATCTGCCTGTCTACATTTTAAGTAGACTAGATTCCTATTCCTAAACAAAAAATTACATCAAACTTATTTACCAAGTATGGTCACCAGTACTCCTAGCACTTTATGGGGAAAACAGAACTTTTGATACGACTGCAGCTTTGGAAAAATAAGCCTTTGAATGCCATGTTAGTTAAGATTGTTAAAAAAGTGTGAATATTATTTAAAGATTAGTGTATTAGTTTGGCTAAACAAATTGGCATTAAAAGTCTCAGAAAGAAAACCCAGGTACCATATTTTACACAAAAAAAAACGAGTTTCAAGTCTTTGCACAACTGTGAATTCCTACCACCCTTGGGGCTTGTACATTAAGTTGAATGATAGGATAAAATTTGGATAACAAAAACAGAGCAGTCGAGTAAGAGTTAAAATAAGAAACGGGCAACTCGCCACTAAGTGATAATGCAAGGTGTTATGTTGTTGTCTCGAGTATAGGAAAAAGTCAGCCATAGTAGATCAGTGAAGGCAGTGTTCATAAGTGACTATTGAAGATTTAGATAGGAAATTGTATCCCATGTGAAATTAGTGAAAGTTATGGGGTTAAACTGTAATTATCTAAAGTCTTCATTGGGATGTCTGCCCTACTCTATAAATAGAGAGAAAGGGGTAACCGAGAGAGTGGTATTTTCTCATTCTATTGTATCGAGTGGATATTCATTCCGAGAGAAAGGCTATGTTATGATCTTGGGGGTTATTTTGTAATCTCTATCTCTAGTAGACTGTTGGGCAAGATAGGAGGCGGGAGAGGCTGTTATAACAGCCTCTGGAAGCAGTTAGGATGTTGTTATTGTATAGCTAGAGGCCCTATTAATAAGAGGCCTACGGCACATGGAGGGGTTACCGATTGATTGATGAATAAACTCTCCTCTCTTGATCTTTCTAAACCCTCTCTTCTACTTCTCTATTCCCTCTCTTTCTCAATCGGAATTACGGAACTGCCAAGTCCTAATTCAAGGACTTGACAGGCTAGTGAGCAAGATAGCTTTGTAATCTTGGAGAATGAGTGTTGGATGTACTCGGGAATGGGAGAAATTACTCAAGCTGTTGTACTGATCATTCTTGGTAATAAAGGAGGCTGCTCTTGGTGGGTGTTTGAAGGCTGGATGTAGGGTTGCAATCACTGCAATCCGAACCAGGATATATCGCTTCTCTTCTTGTGGTTCGATTGTTTCATTTTTGTTTTCATTCCTTTAAATTTGGTTCTTTAAATTTCAGTCTTATTTCTGTTGTTTGGTTTTGATTTCAGGAGGGAAGTTGGGAGAATTGGCAGTAAGAGTCATTGTTTGAGTTATAAAAAGAGCTCCTAATCATAACACAAGGCAACCACACTTAGATAAGAGCAGGGAATTTCGCCACACTTGAACAGCAAGTGATAAGAAAGGACTGATATAGATTAATAGTCTGGATTCTTCAAAGATTCAAAGCTGTAAATGACTGGTCATGTCTTCCCTTGTATAGGAGAGAAGCCAATGATTACATTGAATGTTTATGGGAATTATAATAGACACCTAGGGACCTTAGGTAGCTTAACTGCCTAGTGATCTGGTGATTTCATGGAGAATATAGGTCAACAACTCCTTAGTGGCATGGGGAAGATGAGAGAGATTAGTGAGAGAAGCTGGGAAATTGGATCCTTGACTTTCTGCTCAGCTGGCACCCATTGGAGGAGAACCTTGACAGCTGCTGGAGGAGTGTTTATGGGTCTTGGGCCGGCAGCAGTTGGGTTGGAGGGCCCATCTTCATCCAGTAGCAGATTTGGGCAGACTGTTTTGGAGATGGCCTGGGTTATTGGGCCTCGATATGTATCATTGAAGCTATAGGCAGAGAGCACATATAAAGAGAAAAACTTCAGAGGGAAAATGCTGAAGTTCTGGTCTGTTAATTTCATGAAATGAATTTCATAGGGATGACTTCATTGAAAATAAATCAGTAGACTTGTAATAATACCATTATAACCAAACAAGAGTAGAAAATTAGAACAACAAAACAAGTGCTTATAGTAAAAAATAAAATTTAAGAACTTGAGGCAAGTGAGAATGGAGAAGTTCAACACAAACAACTGATATATCTTTTAGAGAAAAACTTAAAAGATTGAAAAAAGAACAGATATCATGAATGATAGGGCACCTAATAGATGTAGAAGAGCTCAATGAATGTTGGCTAAGATTGATTCCAACAGAGAGATGGACTACAAATGTCAGTTGAAGCCAAAGGATTGCTGAACTAACTATTAAAGCTCTGGATGAACTTGAAGAAAATAAAACTTTTGTTAGTTTTCAGGTCTACCCTTGCATCCAGGTGACAGCTTTTATTAGTTTTCAGGTCTACTCTTGCATCCGTGATAGCTTTCAGTTTTATATTGGATTTATTTCTCTTTCCATCTCAACCAGTGTATATCAATTGTTGAGGAAGAAATTCCAGATTAGAGTGGAATTCCAAATTAAATGATGATAAGAGCAGTTGGTTGATGATAAGAACAGTTGGTTTGAATAAGAGATAAGATGATGAGAAGAAGAGGTTGAATTCAAAAGAAGATAACCAGTTACAGCTGATCCATAAAGACAGAAGGAAAAATAATTTTCAAGTTTAAATTCCATCTTATCTGTTGTTGTATTGTATTTTCAAATTTGTTTTTTGAATTCCTAGATTCTAGGAGAAAGCTGGTAGAAGCTTCTGTATATATATGCAGCATACGATCTAATGCAAAGTGTGATTGAATTTATTTCCATTCACCCCTTTGCCACTTAGAGCATTTCTTCCTAGGCATCTAAGTTTGTTCATCAATAATAATGAATTGCTCCTTTCAAATCTAAGTTCAACTACCGGGCACCAATTGGTGTCATGGCTTATGGTTCAGAGGCATCAATCATCTTATTTACCTGTTCCAGCTCACTAAGGTATCTTCGAACATGTTCGCTTGCAGCTGGCCGTGCAGTAAGCTCATTAAGTCTGCATTCAAATAATGCAACAAGATTTGCAAAAGGTCCCAAAACTAAAATGATCTTTTAAGTCATAATAATTGGCCACGAGGATAGACCTGAAAAATATGGGCCCACCGATAGATTTTAACAAATCTAGACGTTCTTGGAACTCAGTGGCAGAAGCATCTTCACCGTCAGTGTATAACCAGTCCTGCACCTGAAACCATGCAAGGTTTCCACAAAAACATAGACATAAGTATGAGGATCATAAGAGAAAAGAACTAAGATCCCAGGCAAAAAGTTACAAAAAAATAAAGTGATGATCGTAAGAGTAAGAGAGCTAAGAGAAGAAACCTCGTCAAGTTTTTCAATAAAGGACTGGCGTTCCTGACTGGAAGAAACTTTTTCCAACTCCTCCAACGATTCAAGCTGGTTTGAGAAAATCAACATGGGAAGAAAAAAGTCTAAATAATTATTTCATTTCTCATTAAGGGGCAGAAACTAAAAGCCGGGGGGGGGGGGGGGGGAAGAAGGAGAGCAGCACAAGAACAGGAAAACACGGAAAAAAAACGTAGGACCATGAAAGCAAAGAAATAAATAAAACCAGATACTATATCACAATAAAAAAAAAAAGAAGAAATGGTCAACTGCAAAGCCTAAACAAAAATAGAAAATAAAAATATGGGTTAAAAGTGGCCAAAATATAAGCATGCCTGAAATGAAGATATTATGGTGTGACTTACAGTTATATGTGCGTGTGTGTGTATATATATATATATATATAGAGAGAGAGAGAGAGAGAGAGTATAAATTAGAAACAAGGCTATTCACAATAAGGTTGGAATAATGTCTATTAAAGATAAACAAAATATGCAAGACATATCTAGATGATTTGGACATGTGAAAAGGAGCAATAAATGCAGAAGGAGAATAGATAGAATGTAAGAAGTTTATAGCAAAAGAGGTTGAGAAAGATATAAAAAAATAAGGACTTAATAAGAAACTCTAATGCATGGCATGGGATATAACGTCCTTATAAAAGATCTGATGAGATAAGTGAAGAGCTATAATCAATGTACCAACCCAATTTAGCCATTAAGGCTTGTAATGATGATGACGATGATAAAGTGGCCAAAACTAAATTCAAATATAAGAAACACAGATATGAAAGTCCAAACAGAACAGTAGATAACGTGCAGTAAAAAGTGATGAAAGGAGAACAATATCATAATTGGAAGCCTCTTCAAGGCTTAAAAACTGGGTTGAACTCTAAGCACAAGTAAAATGTTCTTACAGAAAAATAGCAAAAAAAAAAGACAAATCATTCAAAGAGAAATAATTTAAGTAATAAAATTGTGATAGAGCTAATGCTAAATCATCAAAGGAAACAAGTTAAAACTGTAACCAAATACCACCAATGATTTCGGTAAATTTCAAAGTACTTCTAACCTTTTCTTTAGTGGCATATATGTATCCTTCAAGATTATTTTTCAACTCAGCAGTCTGTTTTCGCTCTGCATCTTTTTTATCCAGTGCTTCCAGTTTTCCTTTAGCTTCAACAAAAGCTTCTTTTGACAGCATTCCTGGTCCCACTGCCTTCTCAATAATCTAGAAACAAATGCTAAATAAATAATCAGAGATCCATTAAAAAGCTGAAGTAGAAAAGATCCTGAAGGCATTTAATTAGTTCGCACCTTAAGTGGAACTCTAAAGGTCCTCTTCTTCAGCTTTTTTTCTGTTCCAAGATCAGAGGTGCTTTCATCATTTGCACTAGTGTTGGATGAATTAGTTATTCCACCATCCATCTGGAAGCTCTCAACACTTTCTGAAATGTTC
This sequence comes from Diospyros kaki, assembly GCA_036245055.1. NCBI lineage: Eukaryota > Viridiplantae > Streptophyta > Magnoliopsida > Ericales > Ebenaceae > Diospyros > Diospyros kaki. Next base: position 712,415 of record BSEG01000011.1, read on the forward strand.
TGGGGCACCGCATCAACAGATATATTGGGTGAAGCAGAAGTTGAGTTCACAACAGTAAGGTTCTTTTTGGGAACTTCTACCCATTCAGATATCTCAACAGTAGCATCTGCTCGGTCCAAAGAAAATATCCCACTTCTACTGAGGGAGAAATGCAGATTGGCCTTGATGGGGGCGGAAAGATTACGTGATGCATACCTAGAAAACATAAAGGCAGGAGGAAATCAAATACAACAACAGGCTTTCAGCTTCACAAATTATAACAACAGAAGCCAGGATATATGAAAAAGGGTAACAAGGCTCACTTTTCAGTAGCATCAGCAAGACCAGAAACAGCATACTGCACAAATACAGGTGAAAAAATGCCTGGAGGTAATAGTTCTTCACTCTCATAAGCCAGTGAAACATCAAAGTCTTTATTATGTATAATCGATCTGAACATCTGTCAGGTAGGTAAACAGTCTGTGATTAATGAAGAGTACATGAAATACAATTTCTCAAATTTCAATCTTTTGCTTTATCATTAATAAAGGAATGGGTTGCAATTACGATGTCCTTTACCTTACTAGGCAGTTTTTTCATTCTTGGCACAAGCACCTGTCTGGTGTTTTCATCTTTCAAAAGATCAGGACCATCTAACTCAAAGACAAACCCATATGAAGAGCCATCAAGCATTCCTAGCTTACGGTTCAATTTAATTCCATCACTTAAGTTTGCAGCATGTAATGCAGCACCAAGCACAGTAGCTTCATCAGCGTCCAAGTGTTTGTCCAAATCATTCCTCCCAAGGAATTCTTGGAGTGTAGCCTGTAAAAAAGGAAATAAGAATTTCATTTACAGGCATCTACTATCTTAAGATGAATGTTTTGCGTGGAAAAAAAAAGTGCTCATTTAATCACATTTGTAAGGCCAAATTAAACAGCTAGAATAGAACCTAAAATTCTGCCCAACTAGAGTAGGTTTAACCAATAACTTGCAATAACGGGTGCCAAATTTTGAAATGAACCTCATCAAGCCTTTGTACTAAACTATTCTTGTTGCTCATATGGAACTGTATAAAGAATTAACACTTTGATTTCGGACACTTCCATGCCCAATAAGCACCATTAACTTCCTGAAAACTGCTGTGGCAGGGCATATATCTTGTCGTGTATGACAAATATCCTGGAGGAATCAATTCTATAATGGTAAGCCCACCCCAAAGGAAATGTTATAAAGTTGTATCCTCAGTTTATGGGTTGAGAGCACTGTCTCTTGTTTCTTCTTTTTTGTCAGCATTAACAATCCAGTTCAAACTTTAAATTACAAGATAAATAAACAACAATAACCATAATCATAATAAGAACAACAATAACAATAATGAAGTAAAAAATTGTCCACTTAGTGATTCTGCTGAGTTGGTGGTCCTGTTTCATAACTAAATGAAGCATTAAAAAACTGAATACATTGAGTGCTTTCATAATTACATGTGTGTGATAATGTAGAATTAAAATCACTTACAAAAGTACAAATATCTGTTTAGTACAAATACAAAGTGATGATGTTATGGTAAAACTTGAAGATCAAGATGCATACTAGGAAAAGATTGGCACATATAATGATCCAAAAAGCTAGGGAGATTAACGAGGATACTATCCATAGAATTAATGCAAGATGGTGAAAATGGAAAAATGCATCCAACATTCTATGTGATAATAGAATGTCATATAGAAACATATCATTAAAGATAAAAGATCAATATGTACAAAATATAAGTATCATGGAGATCAGGATGTTAAGATGGATATGCAGCCATACACAAGAAAATAAAATTACAAATGAGATTGTCCTTAATAAGGTCAGAGTGTTCCTATTGAAGATAAGATGTGTGAGACATGAATAAGATAGTTGGATCATGAGAGAAGAAAACCAATAGAGGCTCCTGTTAGAAGTGGATAAAATGGAACATATATTTAGCGCAAGAGGTAGAAAAAGACTAAGAAAAACCTAGTGAGAAATTTTTAGATATGATATGAGTTATAAAGGCTTTATAAAAGATATGGTCATAAATGAAAATGACCGGCAATCTATAATTCATGCAGTCAACCCCAAAAGTGGGATTAAGACTTGATATGTTGTTAATGTTCAAATACTAGATATGCCCCCTAAAAAGTTCTCTCTTGCAATATTCTTAGCCTAAATCATTAATGTCATCCCCATTTTAGGCCCTAGATGGGTAAATGCATGATTCATCACCATTGTTGTGGGATCCTATGTCTTATTTGGTATAGGTTTTCCATACTTTACATGTACGCACGAATAGGAGATGTGGACAAGGAGATAATTGGTGATATTCTCCTAATATGTTATTGGATCTTGTTGGACGTATAAGCACAAACACTCCTATGACATTAATTGTTGGACTTGGACACTCTTGAACATGATACTTGTCAATCATATTTTAAAGACTTGTCCAAACATGTCCAATTAGTTTTTAATTCTTTTACGCTTCAAGGACACCCACGTGCAACATAGGTTGAAGTGCGTCAGTCGAATTATGATTTAATAATTATTGATGTGAATTGTAGACTATATATACGCATATAGTGTAGACATGATACATGCTTGTTTTACATCTATATATTTTCTTCCACACTAGTAATTAGTTCAAAGTCCATGGATAGTGTCAGCAAGAAGAAGATAGAATGGATTTTGGCATCCTTTATGTGTTAATTATATAATTTAGGAAATAGGAGGAAAGAAATGAAGAATTTCTGACAAGAGTTGAGGATCCAAACTATGAATTGAAAACTATACCAACTTCTGAAACAAATGCTGCTTTCCAAACATTCTCTCTCACTTATTCTAAAAAAGACAACAGAAAGAGGGGGAAAAAGTAGACTTCTTCCTTTCAGTTTTTATAGGCCTGATTACTCACAAGTACACATCTAACATTTTCTTCCTCTCTGTTAGAATAGCCCAGTGTGATTTCAAGCATATCAGCCAATTTCTACTTTCTGGAACCAACCACTTTTTTTTTTTTTTAATAATTTAGCTTTCTGTATGGATTCGATATATATATATATATATACAGCAAGTAGATGGCATCTTACTCATATATCAATCAGTATTAAGAGAATCAGACTAGATGGGTCAGCTCAACCAGGAAAACCAAGAACTGGTCAATGGACCAGTCCAATGGTCAGATAACCAGTGAACCAGAGCTGGTTGAACTGGTTGGATTCAACCTGACAGTTTTTTTTTTTTACATTTTCTATTTTATTTTTTTAAATGTTAGAATATAAAATAAATTGGAAAATCTAATAGGAATTTACGTCAAGTCTTTTTGGATACTATCTATAGGCTCAAATCTATTCAAAATAAAGGACAATACAAAGAAAATGGTTATAATAATTTGTAATTTGATATAGCTGATGTATGAAAAATGGTGTAATTGTTGATTTGTAATTTAGATAGTTAATATTGATTTTATTTTATTTTCATCCTAAACTTGGGTCATTTCTTCAAATTGCAGCATAATATTACATAACAATTTTTTGTCTAACTGAGTATTGTTAGACAAATTTTATTATTTTTTATATCGAAGTTATAATTATCACATACTTATTTATTTAATAAAATAAATCCCAATTCAAGACTGGTTCAATCCCTGATCCAAGTTTCAGACCATTGATTATAACAATCCATACTACATAGAGGGAAAAATTCCGAGCTTATCAATTTTCAACTCTTCTGCATAGCTCTTAATAAACAATCTAATAGATTAAGCAACTATATTTCAACCATAAGATCTGCATCCAGTTGATAATTCAGTACTAAAACCAAATAGCTCTATGCCTTCGCCCCTTGAATAATTCTGCACATAATTGGACTACCTACTCTTAAGCTATAAAAGCAGCTTAGATTTCATCCAGCCACAAATAGACACAGAAATAGAGGTTGACAGTAAAGATCATCCAGATACTCAAAACCTTTTAAAGCTTCCAAGGAAGTGAGGTAGCCATTCACTGGCATACCTAGTAATTTGACTTCATATCTTAACAAGAATAATTAAGCTCAGAAGAAGATCCCAAGAGAATGGTAGAATAAGTAAGCTATTGCAGACTGGAGAATATCCCTGTTCTGAACAACTGATTCAAAATATAATGATAAAAACCGGGTTCCATTTGAAAGGCTATTGCAGACTGGAGAATGTTCTAACATTTCCATTTTAAGTGCAACCAAAATGCAACCATTCAGCTTCTATACCATGTTTACTCATGGAGCAACAAACATACCTGTAGTTTTGGCACTCGAGTGGCACCTCCAATTAACTCCACTGCATGTATCTCATCAAGCTTCAAACCAGAATGCTCAATTACCTCTTTAACAGGAATAAGAGATCTCTTCCATAGATCATCACATAGCTCTTCAAACTTTTCACGAGTTATTGTGCTCCTAGTAATATAGAAACATAATAAAGAACATTATTTATGCCATCTCAATTTATTTAAGCCAACAATTATGTGCGCTAAACAGAATACCCAAATGTGCATCATATTATTGGTCCATATCATATTTACATTTTTATCCTTATTCCTTAATAATGCAAAATCTTGAACTAGTTGGTAGTTTCAGACCTATAAGAAACACTAAAATGTGAAGCAACCATAAAAAAGGACTTCACCTGTCAACAAATTGGGTGTTTCCTTGGTACAGGAGTACAGAATTCCTCCATGTAATTCTGCACTCTAATGGCAACTTCAGTGTTTATTCTAGCAATCCTAGAATATGCACCAAGGGACTACTACAAAGCTACATCAACATAGGCTAAAATGATTGATGAAGGGATACGTGTCTCCGACTTCACAATTTTGAATTTGTCAAGATATCAATTTGAAGAGTTGTTGGATGTCTCCAGGGGAACATCTTTTTGTTGAAGTAAGTAAGAGTAACTCAATATTTAGAATGCAGGAGATGCTGTTGTTTCTGTGTAACGCATGAGTATTCCTCTCAACAGGCAGTAAAGAGTTGATAGCGCTACATAAAATTTCGCGTGAAATTTCGCATACCTGAAGTCACGATCGTCATAAAGAGATTCAACAGAAATAGGAGCCATTGTGTTCGCACTCAGAATCTCCTTGGTACGCTTAACCTGTTTCTTCAGCTTAGCCATTGCCTTAGGAGAATTCCTCACATTAAACCCATTGCCAAGTTGACTGTTGAATTCATCCGCAAAGTATTCCACCAACCTCAGTTCCATATCCTGACCCCCAAGTTGTGGGTCCCATCTAACATCCTTGACCTACAACAGCTTAAAAGATTTAACTAGCTGGTATGCCAATGACAACACTAAAACAAACTACTGTCTATGCACAAGTATACACGTGCCCACATGAGATTCCACGTAACAAGGATCATGATAATGGAAAAGACACTGTAAATATAAAAGGATTAATCATTGTATAAACCGCTTTCACAAATCTGTATCATAAAAAAAGAGTTCACGGTGATGAACCAAACTGGAATACAGACTGAGGACCCTACTTGAAAACTATGTTATGAAATGTATCAACGAAAACGACAAGGAAGCAATACAGCCAACGCCAAATGACGCCCCTAGGCTCTAGTGCAGGTTCCCCTAAACAACTTTTACCAAAAGATAGCATGTAAAGATGTTAAATTCCCAACAACCATCACAAAGCAACCAATTCAGATTTCAAAAGAACTGACCAAGCATATCAAAAGATAGCCTTGAAACAGTCACGGTTATGGATTGAAATTGGGCCATCAATTGAATGGCAAATCAGAATAGCTAGCTGGCGGTTCCCAAAAAACCAATTCTGAAGGGACAGGTTACACATCAAAATGAAGAAAGGAGGTCTTAAAACAGAGAGATCAAGTACAAATTTAAGAATTTTTATTACCTGAAATTGGTTGATGGAGACAGTCTTCCCGTACTCCTTGGCATTATAAGCAGAGAAACAAGCAAGAGCAGCATAAGTACTTGTGGCACCCATGTCATAGAATATAACGTGCCTCGACCCATTTGAGAAATTCTTGTCAATTCCATACTGGATAGCGGCACCAGAGTGTTCGTTGATCAGGGAGAGCACATTCATCCCCGCCAACTGAGCAGCCTGAAGCAAACCCTTCCTCTCTGCCTGCCCAAAGTAGGGCGGCACCGTAATTACAGTATCTTTTATCGGCACCTTCGCGTGAAACTCCGCCAACCTCAGAGCATAACCCAGTACCATCGCGGTCAATTCCTCCGCCGAATACACGGTAACCCCGCCGTCAATTCTAATACCCGCAACACCCCTCGAATCCTCCACAATATCAAATGGCAAATACATCCGCTCGAGAAGCTTTTCCTTCACATAATTATAGGGCTTTCCGATCAAATCCCGCACCAGTGAATATACTTTATCGGGATACCTAGCGACCAGCCCAGCGGCTTCTTCCCCGATCAGGCGGTCGCCGCCTTGGAATGCGACCAGTGCGGGGGATTTCCGCTTGGACATTTCGTTAATCGCGATCGAGATTGGGCTCTGCCCGGGCTTCAGATTCACAACTGCAACTTTTGCCCATTCTGATCCTAGATCTACGCTCAAAACTGCTGAATGCGACGGTTTTGGAAGAAGAACCAAGAGAACTGCAATGGCCGAGAGTAGCCTGACGAAGATCGCCGACATTATTACCAGCTACTCAGCCTGGAGAAGAAGCGGAAATAGACGACCCTAGAACTCGGAATTCTTACAAAATCTCACGTCAACGCATCACTCGGATTGCGCGAGAGCTACTGCTGATCTACAGATGGCGTCCTAGAATGATTGATCCATCCAAAATACGTATTGGTTTCGATTTTCCGGGAAAATTTTGCTGAGAAAGTTCGTTTCCAAACAGCTGAGAGACACCAAAGGGAAGAATGGAATGTAATCTCTTGTCTACAATAGGGTTTTTAAACCCAACTCAGCCTTAACCTTAATTAATTAAATTCTTTAATCCTTAATTCCATTTAATTAAATGTTTATTTATTCATTTTATTAATTTTTAATTTGGAAGAAAGAGCTTTTCTGAATTTTAATTTGGAAGAAAATTAAGAAAAAATCTCTTAAGTTGGGCACGTGGGAGCGCTTACGTGGAAGGGGTGGCATGGTGAAACCAATGAGGAGACGCCGCGTGTACAGAAGTACACGTGGTGATCGACCAAAGGCCTTATGTGTTGTGCCACTTGTTTGCCGTTGGATCTTTCTAGATGTGAGAAGTTGTGGAAGCTTCGCTTGTCCCCCCGTTTACGCCTGACTTGAAGTCAACCCAAAATCAAAAATAGCAAATATTTTAAATTTTAAAATGTAATTTTGTTATCATTTTAAAATTAAAATTTTAATTTATAATATAAATTTGAAAAATAAAAATTTTAAGTTTTTATTTTTATAATTATATATTTAATTGAATTTTAAAATTAAATAACAAAAAATAAATTTAATCACTAAATATATTTTTATGGGCCAATTCTATATTTTTACCTTTATATTTTGATTTTTTTTATAACCAATACAATTTTTTGTTATTTTAATTAAATCTCTAAATTTAATTTTAAAGTCAGTTTAACCTCCTATAGTTTGACCTTTTTTTATGTTACAATTTAAATTTTTCGTTATTTTGATTATATTTTTAAATTTATATTTTTGAATCAATTTAATTATATATATTTTTATATATAAAAAAAATAAGATAACAAAATACAAGTCACCCTTTATTTACGTCAAATTAAAGGAATTACATTGACTAAAAAAATGTCAATTAAAATAATATAATCGAAACAAAAACAGAAAGTTCAAATGATCATAGAAAAAAAAATATAAAAATATAAGGAGAAAAAATAGATTTAGTCGACTTTTATTTATTTATTTTTTGCAATTGCCATATTTTTTGTAGGTAACCTAAAAGTTCTGTAGTTAAGTTGGCCCAATAGTGAGATAAAAAGGGCTCCAAAATGTTTAAATTAATGGCTGCACTTGTGGAGCATAAATAAATATTTTTTACCATTAATTTGAGCCTGAAATAAATAGTTTTGGATAGATATATCCCGAAGATTGGGTCACATTGGGATTTAAATTTGGGTTGATGGAAGCCCAGACTAAAGAAATAATTGGGCTTAGAGGGACCCCCAAATCTTAATAAGAAGAAGTGGGCCCTAAATTAAACCCAAATGAACTTAAATGGAGGTTCAAAGATTTATTCAAAATTAGCCCAATTTGGGGTTATAAAGGATTTTAAAAAGGAAAATGTTAGTTAACATTTAATTTCGATATTTCTTATGACGTTACATGTTGACGTATTCTCTTAATTTAAGTGTCCAAAGCTAAACTTGGGACGCCAAGATGGTTCACGTATCTAGCTGGGCTTAAAATAAAGATATAATTATACAAATATGTAATTTATCTTTAATTTTAAATTATTTTTTAATTTTATCTCGTTTTAAAAATTATTTCAATTTAGTCCGCGTACTTTAAGGTTGATGTCAATTTTATTCTAAATCAACCTAGCATGTAGCCCAACTAAGGTAACAATTGAGGTGGCGTACTAATTTGTTCAATAATTGACACATCAAAAAATTAAATTAAGGGGTAATAGCCCTCAATTTTAGATTTTTTTTTAATTTTATCATATTTTAAATTTAGACCTCAAATAGGTTTGTAAGTTTAAAAAAATTCAAATATTTTACTATTTAACTATTACTTTTGAAACAATAATTAAGATAACTTTTCTGAGGTAGTGCAAATAGTTCGATACATAAAGGTGTCCGTGGTGCGATTTGATCGGTTTGAACCATTTTTAGCACACCAAATCGCTGGTGCTATTTTTTGACCGGTATGGTTTGAGTGGGACCAAACCGCACCAAATTGTATAGCATTTGCGGTCTGATTTTATGCGGTTTACCACAGTTTAAAAATCTAGTACAATTAAACTTTAAAACCACTAAAAAAAACTACTTAAAAATAGTAAATAAAAATACAAATATTGGTAAATAAAGACAATCAAAGGTAAATAAATAAGAGTAGAAAATAAAGATAAAAAAATGTAATTCAACATATAATATTTCAACATTAAAAGCAGAAAATAATCTGTTTAGAAATTAATTATGCAATTAACCTGTTTAAAAAATAAATAAATTATTAAATTAACCTGTTTAGTAATGAATTATGCAATCAAATTAACTTGTTTGGGGTGACTTTTATAATAATAATAATTTTTTTTAATATTTTCTTGGACGGTTCAGTTTAAAATCGAACCGCCAACTATACAAATCACAAACCGCACGGTTTGTACAGTTTTCAAACCATTTTTTACTGCAAAAATAAAAAATCGATCGATTCGGTCTGGCCAATTTTCACGGTACACTAATTTTTTTGAACACCCCTACTGATACATGCATTTGAGAGTTTGGGATATAATGAGATCGTGAGTTTGATTCTGTTTTTATAAAAATGTACAATTATTTATATTTATCCAAACAGTCAAGCATCAAGTTTCATCTTATGATGAACATGTTCATGTACTCAACTCAGATTAGATTGAATCCTGAGTTTTTGAGATTGAGATTATTAAAATCGAAAACCGTCTCTGTATTAAGCATCTTGGGGAAAAAAAAAAGGATTTTATTTCACATCACATCAATGTTGACGACACCAGGCTAACCTGCAACAAAGAATATAAATCACTTGTCCCAGGACATAGTCAAGTGGTAAAGGGGTAGGCTGAAAAGCTTGTCTGGAGATTCTTAGTGTGCGTTCGATTTCTGGGGGAAGCAGAATGTTTCCTTCTGGGGAAGGATCTTAGGAGTGATATTAGTGGTGCTTAGGCCTACCACCCTGATCACTTGGGAACATCTCTCGATTTACCTCTTTAGTGTATCTCTAGGGATGGGATGGCTGAGGACGCCAATAATAGAGCGTAATTCAAAAAAAATATAAATCACTTTGATCATATTAATAATCAAATGTCAAGGTGCACCCACACTTTCAATTTCAATAATAACCCAATGGAGAGAGGCCTAAACGTCAATTAAAATATTAATTATCTTCCCCTCCATCAGCACGTGCAGCTGCTAATTATTTTTAATGGCCCGTCATGTTAAGACCACCCTTTATCAAAATACAAACATATTAAATCAATAATGTGTTAAAATATAAAATAAAGAAAAATAAAAAATAAGTGTTATTGTTGAAACACAACAATAAATTTATTGAATAAAAATATCATCGTTAAGTCATTTAGACTCTGAAATAAAAAGAACGATCAGATAGTACTATAAAGTTTTTATGTAAAAATTTCGATACTTAAATCAGACACTAAAAATTTGAATGACGTACTGAAGACAATATCAAATATGTATATTTTTTAAAAATGAACATCTATTTATTTATATAAGAGTAAAGAGCTTTTCTAAATCTCTTAGAATTAGAATTCTTGCAAAGAGATTTAGAATTCTTACAGATGATGTCTACCTTGACATTCTGAAATTCATTAGAATTATGATTTTTATAGATAACATTTATCTTGATATTTTGATGCCTTATTAAAATTAGAATTCTTTAAGAAAAATATCTATCATTTTCGTATAACTATCGAAGCAATTTCAAATGTTAAAATTATTCAGTTTGCACATTATCGATGGTCGCTGCTATGGATCCAATGATAGAATAAGTTGTTGTTGTGTTCGTTTTGTTTTTAATTTGAAAATAGATAGGTTATCTTTTAAGTCACATTTATTTTAATTTCTCAAAAAATTATCATAAAAATCAAAAAAGATTCTTATGTTTGTCTACAAAAATTTTACTCTAAATTTCATATATATGTGAAATTAAATATATGTGCATACTTGTACAAAATCTTTAAAATGATAAGCAACAATCGTCGACATCTACTATTTTTTAGGTTTTCTTTTTATTTTACATATCTACTACATGATAATTTTTAATATAATCCAATGAATTTTCAAAAAGGGACTAAAGTTTAGCAAGATTACAAATTTATCTACTTCCAATCTTATCTACTTCCTACGATAAATATAGAATTGTAAATTTGAATATTTCTACATCTCTTAATGTAAATATTTTTTATATATATAATTAAAAAAATCAAATATTCGAATTGTGATGCATCAGTTTCGCCATTTATGTGACTTCATTGTGAAGCGTTATTTTGTTATTTTATTTTATTTTTTTTATATATATATAAAAATATAAGTATTAAATTGATTCAAAAATACAAATTAAGAATATACGAGCAACATTTATGTTGCCCGATGTGGACAAATGGGTCTCACCCCTAATGGGCCTATGCTTCTTCCCTCTTTTCTCTCAATTTGTCCGTATTGGACAAATATTATGTTGTCTGACGTGAGTAACGTAACAAAATTATAAAATATAATTAAAATAATAAAAATTTTAAGTTCATACATGAGAAAAGATCAAAATATATAGATTAAATTGATTCAAAAATTAAGTTTAAAAATATAATTAAAACAACAAGGAGTTAAGATGAGTACAAAAAAAAATTATAAAAGTAATTAAACAAAAAAAATGGATTTCGCATTTATAATTCAATTGATTACTTTTGAGTGTCTGCGTGTCAGCTCACGAGACTTTAAAAAAGAAAAGTGAAGCAGTTGAAACTACAAACGAAAACCTGAACAAGGAAGTGTCTGGCAACGTGACATTTGATATTAAATTGGTGTCGGGAAAGAAGTCGCACGAAGTTTGGCCAATCCCAATATCCAAACATCGCCTTAAATTAAAGGGTCCACTTTCCAATACACCATACAGATGCCTCACACATGACTCAATCCGTTGACTCTCTTTATCTTCTCTTCTATAAATAGAGACAAGCCTCCGACGCCGTTTCGCCGCCGATCTCATCCACCGCATCTTCTCTTCTATAAATAGAGATAAGACTCCGACGCCTTTTCGCCGCCGATCTCATCCACAGAGCGCCGGCACACATAGAAATAATGAAGTTCCCGACTACGGCCAAACCCCACAGCGTCTTCCTCATGGTTCCGTATCCCGCCCAGGGCCACGTCACCCCCATGCTCCAGCTGGCCGCCGCCATGCTCCGCCGGGGCTTCCGGCCAGTGGTGGTCCTCCCCGACTTCATCCACCGGAAAATCGCCCCCAAAATCGACCCTAACGACGGGATTTGCTGCGTCTCCCTCCCTGACGGCTTCGACGCAGCCGACCACGCCACGCCGGATTTCCTGGCCATCGAGGCGTGCATGGAGAGCCCCATGCCAGCTCATTTCGGGAGGCTGATCGAGAAGTTTCTGGAGGAGGAGGAGGACGGCGGCGGGATTGCTTGCGTTGTGGTTGATTTGCTGGCTTCGTGGGCTATCGAAGTTGCGAATCAGTTTCCCGGCGTCAACGTCGCCGGTTTTTGGCCCGCCATGCTTTCTACTTATCGCTTGATCGCCGCCGTTCCCGGCATGATCTCCTCCGGCATCATCTCCGACAACGGTAGCTTTATTTCCCTTCCGTTTTATGTTCCTCTCTCTCGTTTACGTTCTTACTCTTCAGTGCAAGTTTGGTAATACTGTAAATAAGACCAATATTTTAACGGTAAAAATATTCAAGTTACCATTCCATTGCCTAGATTTTTTTTTTTTTTTTTATAACATAGAAAACTCAATAAGTCTCCCAATCATAGTTAATTTTCGGGTTAAATCTATTTTATCTGCTTTAAAACTCACGATTCACTTATTTCACAATTTTAAATGAACGGATAAATTCAATCAAATGAATGCAAAATTATTAAAATATACTTACTTCTCCTTTCGTGTGTTCCTCGTTTCGAGGGGATAATAAAAATTTAAAAGAATAACGAAAATTGTGTCTTTCTTATCCTCTTTTATTTGGGTGTTCAAATTTTAGTTTGAACTAAAAATTATTTTGATCTAAGATCGATAGACTAGGATTTAATATCTCGAACATAATACTACCTATAACTAATTTTCAATCGGTCTAGTTTCATAATCATAATTAAAGTAAAATGAATATGCAATATATAACTATATATATTATGATATTACAGTTGTATTATCTCATAGTAAATGTTGGGTTAAATGTGGGCAGGCAGTCCTCTTCTCCAAGGATTGGTAACCACAGCAGCTGGTCAACCGCTGGTGAATACCGAAGAATTGCCTTGGCTGATCGGAGCTCCCGCCGCCCGAATTTCAAGATTCAAGTTCTGGAGCAGGACTCTAGAACGATCCAAGTCCATCAGGTGGCTCCTCGTCAATTCATTCCCAGATGAAGAATCCCACAATCCCAAGGTTGAAAACCAGAACAGACACAATATTCATCTTGATCTCGTCGTCTTTCCCGTCGGACCTTTGAGTTTGGTGGGTGCATCGCCGACCAAGAAGATGACCCTTTGGGAAGAGGATGCAAGCTGCCTGGAATGGCTGGACCAGCAAAGCGTGGGCTCCGTCGTTTACATCTCATTCGGAAGCTGGGTTAGCCCTATTGGAGAAGGAAAGACCAGAACCCTAGCTTTAGCACTGGAGGCCTCCCGCCGGCCATTTCTCTGGGTTCTAGGGCTTTCCTGGCGAGAGGGCCTACCGGCGGGATACTTGGAGAGAGTGTCGAAGCTAGGGAAAGTAGTGACATGGGCGCCGCAAATGGAGATTCTCCAACATAAGGCGGTGGGGTGTTACCTTACACACTGCGGCTGGAACTCGACGATGGAGGCGGTGCAGTGTCGGAAGCCGCTTCTATGCTGGCCGGTGGCCGGCGACCAGTTCCTGAACTGCGCCTACATTGTGAAGGAGTGGGGAATTGGAGTGAGGCTGAGAGGGTTTGGGGAGAGAGAGTTGGAAGAAGGATTGAGCAGAGTGATGATGGACGATGGAAAGATGAAGGAGAGAATGAGCAGAATGAAGGAGAGGGTAATGGGGAAGGAGGCCATCTCAAGCGTACATGTTAATCTCAGAGACTTCATTCACAACCTCCACAAGCTCAGACAAGGATGAGAATATTAAAATTGCAAAAAAAATAAAATCGCGTCCTCAATTTGATATTATCTTAGTTTAATCTCAATTCAATTAGTTTCCTTCTCTTAACCTTAGTTGCATAAATGGTTAAGATGAATTTTTGTTGGTACTTTTTTTTTGTCAATTTATAAGAAGAGAGATAATTGATAATCACTTAATCTAATATTTGTAAATAATTTTTGTCGCCATCCACTATCTCACTATCCTACTTAATCAAGACACATAACGATCGATAATTTATTTTACAACCATGTCATTTTTATCCCCCAACCCCTCCCCCCTCCCCCTTTTTCTTTTGTTTGAGTTGGTCAAGTATAACTTAAAATAAAATAAAGTTTTTAAACTTAAGTTTATAGATGTTTTGATAAGTTTGCAATAATGGAAGTCCCAAATATAGATTGAAAATTTTACTTGAAAAGTTGCTTTGTGATTTTGTAAGCAAATACGTCATTTTTTTTTAAACAAACTTTTACTTTTAATTAATTGTTAACTCAAAACATAGTATCCTTGTATAATTATATGAGTGACACTAGTCTTAGGTAAAACAATTTTACTTTTTATAGGTTCGAAAGCATGGTTCGTGACAAAAGAAAAACGTTACCCATTTTAGTTTAGTCTAAAAACACTATTTCTTAACTAAAAAGAGAAATGCTACACTCCTCATAACACGACAAGGAGGAGTGTTTTTAATATAAGCTCCATTCAAAATGATTATGGTAACTCATGTTTTTTAGAATTCTTCAATTAGTTTTTATTGTTTTTAGATTCATTACAATGTGGTTAATCTCGTTCGGATCACGGTACTTAATTTTTTTTTTTTTCAAATTCTATAAATTTAGATAAATGTCAAAATTTATTTTAAATGCTTCTATAAATAGCACATAAAAACTAAAGACTTTTAAGTGGTGGCAAGTCATTGTTTTGGACAATAAAAAAAGAAATCATCTAGATCCTTGGAAAGCAATGTTACAACAACGGGGCATGGTCGCTTTGTCCTGTTCCCAAACCTCATACTTGTCTCTTATCCTATCCCATACTTTGTGAAGCAGGCGTTCCCACCTCATATCCTGCCCTAGCGAGATGCAAGTAGGTTAGGGAGCCTCTAACTCGAAGTCCTTCTTGTTAAAAAATTTAAAATATTATGTTACACATGCATAAATAGTCTCTCAAATAATTTAAATCCTAAATACTATTCTTGGCCCGCCCCAACTAAGGCAAGGCAAGGCAAAAATCCTAAAACCTAAATGGTATTCTTGCCCCTCCCCAACTAAGACAAGGCAAGGAGAAAATTCTAAAATCTAAATACTATTCTGCCCTGTCCCACCCCAATTAAGGCAAGACAAATTTTTAAGGCATAGCTCTAGTGGTTGGACAAATGATATGTTGGTGTCAGTTCAACGAATCGTGAATTTGATTCTCGTCTTAGATAATGAGACAAAATTTCACGTCTGTAATTTATTTTTCCTAATGTAATCGAAGACACAAATATTAAAAAGTAAAGCGATCATTCCAACATAAGATATAAAAAAACCCTAAAACCTAAATACTATTCTTGCCATGTCCCACCCCAACTAAGGCAAGATAAATTTTTAAGATATAGGTCTAGTGATTGGACAAACAATATGTTGGTGTCAATTCAATGAATCGTGAGTTCTATTCTTGTTCTATACAGTGAGACGAAATTTCATGCCTGTGATTTATCTTTTCTGTTGTAATAAAAAACACAAATATTGAAAGCCATATAAAGCAATCAAATGAAGTAAGGTATAAAAAAACCTTAAAACCTAAATATTATTCATGTCCCACCCCAACAAGAGTGTGATTTTGTTCATCCTTTCTAACGAGGGTGAACATTACCCTCACAAAAATTGTGAAAGTGAAAAAGCAACGAAATAACAATCAATATTTTCATGTCGTTCTATTATTTTTTTCATTCTCACAATTTTGTGAGCCTGATATTCACCCGTTAAAGAGTGCGAACAAAATTGCACTCCCCAACAAAGGGGATTCCTAGCAAATTCGAGACATTTTGCCGACCTGAAATGTTACGTCAAGCTGTCACATTTAGTGGACCAGACCAACAATCATTGTAGATTCCCCTATGATCTGTCTGCTCCGGAAAACGGAAAAGAAGATAAAGAATGCCGATCTAGTCCTTCTTGTTCGTCTAGAACTTGATCTTGGAGAAGAACCAGCTATTCTTGCCGGTCTTGAATCGCTCCTCGAAGCGCGACTTGATCTGCTTGGCGGCGGTGACCTTCTTGTCCCTGGATTGCAGGCAATCGGCGGTGGCCAAGTCCTTCAGATCTACATCGAGCGTGTAGCGAGTCGGCATTATGTGATTGTAGTTCACCAGCTTCGCGAACTCTTTCACTCTCGATTTCTTCGTCGTCTTCTTCGCAGAGTCCTTCCGGATCACCTTCTTCGGGTACTTGTCGATCCCGGCCACCAAACAGTGGGGCTGCCGTCGCCGAACGACCGCAGGATCACCGCCTTCCGCCCTGCGAATCCCCCCTGGAGGACGATCACCTCCTTGTTCGACTTCAGAAACATAAACTTCACCATTTTTCTCCTTCCCTGTATCTCTTCATAAACCGCCAAGCCCCAACCACCGGAAGGAAATGAATTTGATGGTGGATGATAAAGGAATTGGTCTCACTCTGATTTGATTTACAAAAACCCTAGTTGTCGTTTGCTTGGAGAAGGTCGATTTGGGCCTGCAATTGCATTGGAGGCTGCTCGCAACCTCCGTGGGCCATGTATAAGGCCTCTATTGGTCAGGAAATTACTCTCTTTTACACCTGTCGGGTTAAACCGGCTCAGTTCAATTACTCGCTTGAATTGGTTCTCAAACCAATTTCCAATTTTATTGGTTTGAGAATTCACACAAATAAAATTTGTCAGGTCTGAGTTTAATCTCGATCTTCTTAGGATGTCCTTCTTTGTAGGGTCTCACTGTTCAGTTTTATGATTTTTGACCGAAGAAATAAATCAGACTCTAATCCATAATAACTTTTAAAGGATGAATTTGAATCTGAACCAATCTCGATCTTCTTCCTCAATTGTTACCTAACTTAAGTTGTAATCATAAAATAAAATGAACTCTTCGAGTCACCTCTATAATTAGAGAGAAAATTTATGCTTATATTTGAGAACTTCTATAATTCTTTCTTGTCAATCGTTGAGCAAGATCCTAGGTAAAATTACCTTTTATAAATCTTGAATAAGATATTCGATAATGATCAATTCAAGATTTCTTGATCGAGTTAAGAAAAATCTATTAATATAAGCAACTTCTCGCAAAAGATGGGGAAGGAATGAGACACGTGGTACTTATTAATCAAAGTGACACGTGTCAAGTTGTAATTATCCCCTATAAATAGAGACGCAATGCTACTTTAAAAAATATAAGATCACTCGTCAAGCAGTGTTTATGGTATGTAAATTTTAATAAATTTGAGAATATATCCAAATTAAAATTTATTAGGTTGAATTGGTTTGATTTTACTTTATAATTGAGTAAACTTTTAATTTAAAATTTTATCTTAATATTGATTAACTTAAATTTAAATAAAAAAACTCAATTCATAAACAATAGGAACTAAAATAATTTCATCGGAGCTTTCTTGTTAGTAAACTACACATAATATCTTTATAAAAAAAAATAAAAATTAGAGCAAGTCAATCAATTATTAATTTATATAATCCCTAATCTTTTCTTCTATTAGGTTGACTAACATAAATAAATACAAAAAATGTTACTTAAATAGTCATTTGTGGTACGTCAGTGATACTTGTATAATAATATATTATATTTTATATCATATTAACATAAATATTATTAAAAACTAACAAACGAATATTAAAATTAGGTGTGAGTAAAATTTTATTTTAACCAAAATTACCAGTTTAGTTTGGTTCAATTTAAGGGTCAGTTTGGTTCGATTTTACAATTTTAATTATTTTAATTCAATTTGATTTTCATTATAAAAATATCAAAATAATTGAATCGACTGAAATTGTCAAACCGCGTCATTTTTCACAAACATCTCGGTTATTTTTGTTCACTTTTATGGTTTTTTCATTTTTATTTTTGATTTTTTCCTATCAATTTGTTGGTTTTTTTTTATTTGTTTGGTCTTTTTGATTTTTGATTTGTTTGATTTTTATATTTAGTTGATTGGTTCATATGTTTAGTTATTTTAATTTTAACATTTTAATTGATTTGATAATTAAACTAGCCAACCTGATTAAAATAGCATACTCAAACAATAAATGAACTACATAAGTTTTGATTCTTTTAAACCCCCAAAAGAATACGTAGAAAATTTTATTTATATAAATTAAGTGTAAGCTCTTTCTATTAAATCAATTCAGACTAAAATTGGAATCGTTGGGAACCAAAACCATCTTGAAACTAATAGTATAACCAACCATCAATAATCAATTGAATTGAATTGCATCGAAAATGTAAGTACAAGAGGTGTTATTGAAATAACGAAGAATTTGAATTATCACGTGAAAAAAAAAATAAAAGTATATGAGTTAAATTGATTAAAAAATATAGATTCAGATGAGTATATAATTGAAATAACAAAAAATTCAAATAATTATAAAAAAAAAATATATAGGAGTAAAAATATAACTAACCGTCAATAATCAATTGAATTTAATTGATTAAAAAATACAAATACAAGGGGTGTTATTGTAATAATAAAAAAATTGAATTGATACATGAAAAAAAATAAAAATAAAGAAATTAAATTAATTAAAAAATATAAGTCAAATAATATAATTAAAATAATAAAAAAAATTAAACAACCACCGAAACAATATGAAAATATGAGCGCAAAAATATGAATTTGGCATATTACTTAATTAGTCATGTGTTACACAAGTTTAAATTTTGTCCTAATAAAATAGCTTATATAAATTTTATTTCCTTTCATATCCTTTCTCTTTTATTATATTATATACATATATAATATTCATGATTAACTTTATATCCTTTTTAATCATTTTGCTATCTTAACTCACTTTGATTACTTGTAGAAAACTATAAGGTTGCGTTTGATTGGATGAGGTGAAAAAAATATATTTTTTAATTTTCCTAAAAAATCAAAACTAGCCCGCACGAATTGATTTTCTTTGTTTTTTTTTTAAATATGACACTTTTGTATTTGGGGGGAAAAAAAATTTCATAAAAAAATTGTCAATCAAACACCCAAAGTTATAATTTATCTAAAAAATATTTTATTTTTTATGTCTTCCATGCCAATCAAACACACTCTAATAGTTTCTCAAAAAATATCTCTACAGTTATATAGAAAGTTAGAAATTATGTTTAAAATCATTCTCTTTTTTTTTATAAAATTAAAGAATTGAATGTAATCATAATTTGTGTATTTCATAATCACTTAAACATATAAAACAATATTGTAAAATTAACACAATTTCTTGCTAGATTATGCACTACAAAATAAAAAATTGCGTACTTAAATTCATTGAAGATAAAGATGCCATAATTTTCTTAGAACATAATCTTAATTCAGTCGGCGAGTTTCCCTTACCTAATCTTAGTTGCAAAAATTAGATGGATTTTATTTTGTGATTTTGTCAATTTATAAGAAGAGAGATAACCGATAGTCACTTAATGTAATATCCAAAATTTTGGAGATAAACCATAGTTATTAATTTTAACGTTTTAGAGTAATCGGTGATTTATGGAATACTAGTGAATTTAAAAAAAATTAATTAAATGAGGATATTAAATTTATTGTATTTTTAGATGGGGAAGTGATCGAAAATTTGTAGAATTTCTAAGATTTAGATTATTAAGTGATTAGGGTAAATCAAATATTATAAAAAGTAATATATATATATAAAATAAAATAATTAAATAATTAACTAAAAGAGAATATTGCAAATGGGAGCAAGTTACTGTGCGTGATTTGTTCCCAATATGGATAAGTACACTATATATATATATAATAAAATCATATATTTTATCAATGACATAATTTATATATAAATATATATTAATATAGTCTTATCTTCTCATCAATTTTAATGCAATTTTGGGCCATGCAATTACTCTCCAATTTTAATGTAATTCTAACCATAAACGTGGAAGCTCGGATTAGCATTGGAGAAAGGGAAATCAGAGGAATTAAATGTGAATAATGATGGCAATTGAGGAAGGGATATGTTTGTAGAAAAGTCAACAATTAAGGAAATAAAATGGTGAATCAGTGGCTGCTGAGCTCGCTTTATAGTTATATAAATATATATATATATATATGAAAGATGTGTGTGATAACTTGAATTAGTGAATATTATAATAAAATTAAATGTAAGGCAAGTCAAGGTAAATTAATGTCAAGTGTGAGAAAAGATGATCTTGGCAGAAGGGATGGCCTTATTGGGTGTGGGAAAATTACCCAGTGTGGTCAAATGGATTTGATAGAAGCAGGCAGGCGTAATGATACTCCTAGGGAACTCTTTGGAAATCTAACCTCTATATTGCTAAATTAATTTGTGGTGCAAATAAAATTACAATTCTGTTGTCTGCTCCTCCCTCGCGTCTATCAAGTCTTCTAGTGGCTATCTATGTATATAAATATATTTATGTTAAGAGGAGAGGAGGTAACGGAGGAGGCCGCACGACGTGGGTGGCAAGCGAAGCCAATTAAAAGAGGAAAACTAAGGGAGCAAATCGAAGGAGAAGATTGAAGAAGGAGAGCAACGAGCAGCGGTGAAGAAGTGGAGAAATTTGGGGTGAAGAAGTTTGGATTTAAATTAGCGTTTGTATAATCAGGTAAGTAGGAAATAAGTATATTAGACACTGTGCGGTAGATTTAATTTTTAGACGGATGAATTTAGTATCTAGAATGTGGCTTTGAAATATTAGTAAAAAGTTATTATTTTGCAGCAGTTGAGCAAGGAAGTTGGAATTCGTTACTGGAAGGCAAGCTCCTAACCCTCTCCTTACGTTATTTATTTCTCGTAAAAGTCTTCAAGGTTTCTTATACTCTAAACCCTCCCTCACCTTGACTCGGTTCCACACATCAATAACAATAATCCGTGTGGTAACCACTTAATGACTTTTATTTTATGAATGAGTTTATTGTTAATGGAATGAGTTAAGCAATGGTGTCATGATATCTTTCGTTTCACCCGTTACGGAGCCTCGTACCGCTCCGCTTCCCTTGGGAATGATGCCGAACCCGTTGGGGCTAGGTTCTTAGAAAATGATATGGTTTGGATTATAGAAATATGATAAGAGTTTGTTTTGCATGTTGAGATGGTTTTATGAAAATTAGAAGAAATGAGATTAAGCATGGTGTATTAATGGTTATGTTACAAGTGCATGAGATGTCATGGGAATGGTTTAATAAATGTTAAGTTGGAAGTGTATAAGTTGGATGTTGTCAGTGAGTGTGTCTAAGGGTATGGGTACAAAGCCACTGACTGTCAACCGTGGGTCGTGGCAGTTGATGGCTGGATGTATGGGCGCCAGTCATCGGTTGTTACGATAAGCGTTAGACGGGCCAGAAGAGCTGATACTCCAGATTCCTGCCTTGGTTTGTGCATTTCATGATGTGTGTGCTACAAGGGGTTGGGTTGCATTCACGAGAGGACATGCTTTGTGTGTGATGGGATGTATGAGCATTTGCATGACCCGATTGGTCTAAGAACCAACTTGGGTATCTTAGGTAAGCATATGCATTTAGAACATGTCGCATGTGTGAATTCTTATGTGTGGGCGTAGCAGGGCCTGATGCTTGGTTTATGGGAGCTTTGTCATCATGTTTATGCTACAGAGGCCCTTGCATTTCCTATGTGTTGCATTGCATGATTTTATTATTACTGTTATTCTGGACGGGAGTACCGTGCCAGGTGTCGGGAGTACCGACTCATGTGAGCTTCGGCTCGGCTTAGATATTAGCTCGGGGTTGGCCCGAGGGAAGACCGAGATCGCGGAAGTATATGATTATGTGATATATGACATGAAGAATGTATGAGAGTATGATGGGTATCAGGAAGAGCATGTAACGAGTATTAAGAAAAAGAAAATGGTTGAATGTCAGGAAAAGCCGACCGTGTCAGGAAAAGGCTGGTCTAAGAGAATGATGATATGGTAGCCTATGTTAGGCTACGACAGGTTTGTATGCAGGACCTGGGTGCCAATGTGTGACTTATGTGGGCCCCTGGCTCCTTATGTGCAGTTAATTTTATGTTATGCATGTAGAAGTAAAGTACGTATAGCTCATGACATGGCGTGATTGCATTGGCATGGGTTGCATGGGGTGTCAAGGGAAGAGTCCTATCCTAAGCCCTCACCCTTTCTTTTCTAGAGCTTGCTGAGTCTCGCGACTCATGTTGTTTTACATCATTCCAGGTAAGAGTATTCTCGAGATAGCAGGTACATTCAGCGGGGTTTGGGTCCAGGTCGTCGTGTCAAGGTAGCAAGTGCAGAGCTCTCCCGAAACTAGATCCTGAGTGTCATCGTGTCTTTGATAAGGTTAATGTTTATGTTTTCGGAGTTTGTTGTATGTTATGTAAGCCCAGGTAGGCCAAAGTGATGAATGATTTTGTAAAACTGATTATGAGATGTGGAATGATAAAAAGAATATGATTTTAACAAGGATTTTACATGAGTTGTAGTTGTGTTTTGTTCTGTATCATTTTAGTAATGACCCTCTCACGGATCCTCTTGGTGCACAGGGGCTCCGGGAGGCGGGCCGTTACACTTAATGTAATGATTACAGACAATTTATCCCATAAAGATAACTACCGCCATCCATTACCCCATTATCTCACTAATCAGGCCACACAATTATAATTTAATTTTACATACAAAATAAAATTATTTCCCTAAAATTATACTAAACTTTAAAAACGTCTTGAACATATTCTCAACTATTTTCCTCTTAAAATTAGATGAATTTTGGGTGTTGATAACTCTAGTAAACAAGATTAGTAAAATTAAGATTTTAAGTGAGATAAAAAAATGATCCATAAAATTGAATTATAAATTTAGATCATAAAATCGTAAGATTTTAAAAATAATTAAAAATACTTTTAATATATGTAAATATACGTTCAAAATGATATAATTTTATAAAAAAATTAATTAATATTACTCAATAACATAATTATTATAATTTACCACTATATTCTTTATGAATAAAATACATATGTGTACCTTTTTTAAAATTTTAATCTATAATCAAAATTTTAAATATTAATTTATATATAATATAAATCTCAAAAGTTATCGACTTCTTAAATTTACCATCGAGTCTATAATATTGAATCTTGACTCCAATTCAATTCTATAAATATCTAAATTTATAAATTAATTAACTCGTTTAAAATCACATGACCAGTCCAAATTAACTCACAAATTTGGTAATAATACTAATAATCCAAATTAACTCACAAATTTGGTAATAATAGTAATAAAAGTCACCGACAAGTGGGAAAACACTAGAATGAATGATGAAGAATAAAGTGAAATCAATACTTTTAATGGCCAAATTCAAAGTCTAGGCGGCCCCCCGTGATTTACCCTCCAAGTCGCCCCTAGTAGACTTTAAACAGCGATTAGTGTAATTCTTGTAAACTAAGACTTTTCATAGTATATAATAATAATAATAATAATAATAATAATAATCATAGTGTAATAATGATAATAAAGAAAGAAATAAATGAATAAACATGGTGACAAAAGGCATTCAATTTGGCATGACAAGACAAAGTCTCGTGTCTTTTTATAATCCCCCACAAGTTTCAAGATTCCAATGATGATGTAACGTAAATGGCACGTAATTGTTAAATATTTTTATTAATATATACTTATTAACATCTACCATAATAATAAATTTATTAATAAAAATATTATCAGTAAATTTATAAAAAAATAAAAATAATTAATAGACAAAAAAATATTTCTATATAAACACTCTAATAATTAAGTTAAACATTAAGTCCCTATTCTATTTATTATTTTTAAATTATTTTTAATTTTTATTTTTTCAAAATAGAAAAATTGTACTTACTTTCATATTTTTAAAAATAATAAAAAATTTTATAAAAAAATTAAAAATAATAAAAAATTATTTTGACTGTTTTTATTATAAATACACTCAAAATTTTTAAAATACGAAAAATACTACAGACATAAAGAATATATTTTTAAGAATTTCAAAATATAAAAGTGAAAATAAATTTAAAATTTAAAATTAAAAACTAAAACAAAAAAATGACAGTCACTAAATACTTAAGATTGTATTGAAATCAATATTAGATATATAATTCTTTTGAAATGAAAATTCATCGATTTATAGAGAAATATGATTTTTTTTAACCTCCTAAAATTAAGATTCTTTTATATAAATTTTATCTTAATATTCTGAGATTTAAAAAAATTAAAATTCTTTAATTTATTAAAATTAAGATATTTATGAATAATACTTATCATTTTCGAGAGACATAATTATCTTGTTTATGCTTTGTTTGAAACCAGAGAAAATTATATATTTTTAATCTAAAAAATTATTTTAGTCTTTTAAATATTTTTAATTTTTTTATGAGCTTTCCCAATAATACTTCTATAATTATTTAAAAATAAAATATAGTTAATATTAATTGAATATCTTAATAATGTCAATTATTATTTTAATATCAATAAATATCTAATCTTTTAAATAAAACATATTTATTATATTTTTTTAAAAAAATACATACGAATAGACATAGCATATATAAATTTATAATAATTGTATGTAAAGTAGTAATAATTTTAGACATTATTATTATAAAATCGTATATGTCACATCAAGGGTTATTTATTAAATTTATCTATAAATATAATATTATATACATATAATATAAAAATGTAAATATTTGGCAAAACAGTGGTCACAAGAACCAGACTCGTGAAGACGGACGAACAGAGAGAGGGAGAGAGAGAGAGAGAGAGATGTCGATACCTCCAAAAAGCCCCAAACCTTTTATCTCTTCTCTCTCTCTCTCTCTCTCTCTCTCTTTCTCTTTCTCTCCGTCTCTTTCCACTGAATTCGATTCCATGGTGGTGCGTCTCTGACAGCAATCAGGTTTGGGTGGTCTTATCTTCTCTTCTCTAACACCCCCACCTCTCTCTCTCTCTGTCTCTGCACTGCAACTGTCTGCGCAAACTTGGTTGTCTCGTCGCGGCAGATTTGTCAATTTTCACTCGAACGGTTTCGGGAAAGGTACTTGGACCTTCGATTCTTTTCCTCTCTGATCTGAGTGGGGCGTGAGATTCAGGAATTCGGTGATCATGCTTCAGAGTCTGGTGCCTCAGTCCCCCATCAATTCCAACACCAGCACCACCACCACCAACAACAACCACCCTGCGGCTAGTAATTCTTCCTCCATGAGAGCCAAGCGCAGCGTCGACTGTGGAGAGTCCTCCGGCGACCACGACGAGGACTCGTCCCGGAAGCGCGTGAATTTGTCCGCGGAGGCGTCTATTTCCGGCGAGAAGACCGGCGCCGCCGACCAGGACGAAGCGCTGGTCGACAGCGAGTCCTCCGGTCTGCGGCTTTTAGGCCTTCTGCTGCAATGTGCTGAGTACATCGCCGTGGACAACCTCGACGAAGCCAGCGATCTGTTGCCGGAAATCTGGGAGCTCTCGTCGCCGTTCGGGTCGTCGCCGGAGCGCGTTGCGGCGTACTTCGCCGAAGCTCTGCAGGCGCGAGTCATCAGCTCGTGCCTCGGCACCTACTCTCCGCTCAACATCAAAGCCCTAACCCTTGCCCACAGCCAGAAGATCTGCAACGCTCTCCAGTCCTACAATTCCATCAGTCCGCTCATCAAATTCTCGCACTTCACCGCCAATCAGGTCATCTTCCAGGCGCTCGAAGGAGAGGATTGCGTCCACGTCATCGACCTCGACATAATGCAAGGGCTCCAATGGCCGGGGCTGTTCCACATCCTCGCCTCCCGGTCCAAGAAACTCAGGTCAATGCGAATCACCGGTGTCGGATCGTCGATCGAGCTGCTCGAAGCCACCGGCCGGCGCCTCGCCGACTTCGCGAGCTCCCTCGGCCTGCCGTTCGAGTTCCATCCGCTGGAAGGGAAGGTCGGCAACATAACCGACCTGAGTCAACTCGTGGTCCGGCCGGGCGACGCCACGGTGGTGCACTGGATGCACCACTGCCTGTACGACATCACCGGCAGCGACTTGGGGACGCTGAGACTGCTGACTCTTCTCCGGCCGAAGCTGATCACCATCGTGGAGCAAGATCTGAGCCACAGGGGCAACTTCCTCGGGCGGTTCGTCGAGGCGCTGCATTACTACTCCGCGCTGTTCGACGCGCTGGGGGACGGACTTGGTGCGGACAGCGTAGAGAGGCACCAGGTGGAGCAGCAGCTGTTCGGGAGCGAGATCAAGAACATCGTCGCCGTCGGGGGCCCGAAGCGCACCGGGGAGGAGAAGGTGGAGCGGTGGGGAGAGGAGCTATGTCGGATCGGGTTCCGACCCGTGTCGCTGGCGGGCAACCCGGCGGCCCAGGCGAGCTTGTTGCTGGGGATGTTCCCGTGGAGAGGCTACACTCTGGTGGAGGAAAACGGGTGTTTGAAGCTGGGCTGGAAGGATCTGTCGCTGTTGACCGCCTCCGCCTGGCAGCCGTCCGATTAGATTACTCCGTCGTTTTCAGCCGTCCACTTTGGAAATGCCAGTCGGCTTGACATTGCAATTGGGGCTCTCTCTCTCTCTCTCTTCTCTAATAATAGGTGCTGAAGAGGCAAAGAGTCCTCCTTTTCTTTCATATAACATAATTTAATTCTTTTGAATTTAAATTAACAGTTTCTAATAGTATTTTGTATGATTTTTAATAATAATATAATATAATATGTTATTATCAAATGTCACACCAAATATTAATATTCTTTGTCTAAATAACAATTTCATAAATAATAATAATAATAATAATGGCCCTCCTCACCTCTCCTTATGGTGATGGGATCTACCCTACTTGATGTAGTAGTTTAGGGTATATAATTGGGATTCTTAATTTTATAAATAATAATAATAATAATAATAATGGCCCTCCTCACCTCTCCTTATGGTGATGGGATCTACCCTACTTGATGTAATAGTTTAGGGTATATAATCAAATAAGGTGGGTACAAGATTTGTATACCTTATCTTATTGTATTTTACTTGGTTGACATCAAGATCAACACTCATTCATTAGGTTTGAAGATTTTTTTAAAAAATTTAACCGAGTATGATTAAGAATCGCATTTTTATATCTTTTTTTATCTCATTCATTAGACTTTTTATGTAAATTAATCATATATATAGGTATATATTAGAATTATTAAGAGTATAATCCGTGTTATATGCATATAAATAATAAAAATATGTTCAACAATTAAAGTTTGATTCTTTAATTCTTTTTAAAGTAACACGGATTATAACTGTTAATACGTTTAATAAATATGTCTATGTTAGGGTTGATGGTTTTGATACCATTAATTAATCATGTCATATTCATATTTATCATAATCATATTATATATACATATCTCGATACGATACGATTATGATCCGCCTAACCATTTTGTCGCCCCTAATCCCATGGCGTCTCTGCCTAGCGTTGGTTCTACTATTCCTCACTGTTACAGCCCCAACTCCGTAGCCAAACACTCCAATAAAGCCTTTCCTCTTCTTCATTGGTCTTCCTTCCTCGGACCATCCTTCTTCTTCTTAGTTCTTATTCGGTCTGGTCAACTAGGGTCTTGATCGTCAACTACGAGCGCATCAGCGAGAGGAGAGCGAGGAGGAGACCGGTCGTCAGAGCGGCGGCGGAAAGCATGAGCACGACCACTGAGATGCTGGGAGTGAAGGTTCACAGAAACCCTCCGGAATCCAAGCTCACTGAACTCGGTGTCCGAAATTGGCCCAAGTAAGAACTTCTCTCTCTCTCTCTCTCTCTCTCTCTCTATATATATATATATATATATGTACGTACACTGGCTTATATATGTTCTAAAAGCTTTGAATCTGAAAATCTTTACAGTGTTGTAATTAAGTAGAATTTTAACGTAAATAGAATATCTCGAATATAAGAGATTCGCCTATGATCTAATGCATGCTAACGAAGAATATTTTTTTCTAAGTTCTATTCAACCTAAGTGCTTAAGCTGAGGTGTTCATTATGTTCATATATTCTTAACAATTCAAACTTTACCTAATTCATATTTTTCTTTCCCCTTGTACTTTCACGTTTTTTTTCTTGTTGTTATCTAAATTTTTTATTATTTTAATTATATCTTTAAATTTATTTTGGAGTTAATTTAGTTCCTATCTTTTGACATTTTTTTCGTGGAACAATTCAAATTTTTCGTTGTTTCGATTATATTCTTGAATCTGTATTTTCAACTCAATTTAACCCTTGTTCTTTCATGTGTAAAAAAAAAAAGAAAGTAAAATAAGATGACAAAATATATGTCACATTCTGATCATGTCAAAATACATAAATTAAATTGACTCAAGAATGTAAGTCCACAGGTATAATCGAAATAATGAAAAGTTAAGATTACCATACGGAAAAAAATTTAAAGTATATGAGTTAAATTAACTAAAAAATATAGGTATAAGAGGTGTAATCGGAACAATGAAAAGTTCAAGTAGTCATACAAAAAAAAATATAAAAGTGTAGAAATGAAAATATAAGTTTGGTTAGGCAAACTTTGTTGGATGCATAGATAGGTGTGTAGCAAAAATAAAAGTTCGGTTATTTGATGAGCAAATATCCTACATGGTAAAAGTCAAGTCAAGGTAGCTTAAAGCACAGATATGGTGTGTTGCTCCTTGTGTATTGGGCATCTCTATGATGTTTTGTGTGGACTGAATATAGGTGGGGATGCCCGCCGAGCAAGTTCTCATGGACATACCCTAGCAGGGAGGTATGCTATCTACTGAAGGGAAAGGTGAAGGTCTATCCGGAAGGGTCGACGGAGGCGGTCGAGATTGGTGCGGGCGACTTGGTGGAGTTCCCGAAAGGAATGAGTTGCACTTGGCATGTCTCGGAGGCAGTGGACAAGCACTATTACTTTGAGTAAGGAAAGTTTTACTCTTTTACATGATGATGCATCATCATGATATGAAGATAAGCCTTTTGGTTAATTAAGTCAGAGTGGCACACTTTGTATGTATTGTGCAACTATTATTATGATATATTTACCTGTGGGGGTGAAATTGAAAATGTCTGTGATGAAGCCTTTATATAAAATAAAATTTCTATTTATGTAGTGTAGTGTAATGTTATTATACTACTATGGTTAACCATTAAAATTGAAACCACCCGTTCCCATGGGAACCTGATTGTCATCACTGTGTCGTGAACTTTTGGAGGTTTTTTTATTTTTTATTTTTGGTGGTGTGTGAACTGTGGTGGTTGAATTTTCCCATATCCCATTCACAAGTTGACATGTCAAAACATAGAATTGGTATAACTCCATGTTATATCTGTTTTTTTTAATTAAATTATGAGACTTATTATTATTATTTAATTTTGTCATTCAGTCATTAATTTTATTCCATTGCTATTTAAAATTTAGATACTGTCGACGTTCAGAATTGGTCGACCGTGATTCATTTTGCTCGCACTATTAAACTAAACACGAAAGAAAGGAAGAAAAAACACACAAAGGAATTTTTTTATGTGGTTCGACTTAAATGATGTTTAGTTCACGACTGTCTCTTTGATTATTTCTATAGAGTACCCTAAACCCTAAACAATATCTTATTGTTCATCCTTAATTCAATGGTTGTCGACTCCTATTTGTAGAGTGGAGTGTTTACAATTTAAATGAATTTTAAATGTAGAAGAATTATGTTTCGTAGATGTTGTTTCCTTATCGTCTTCGAATTATCAAGAATGAACGCTGTGAATTTAGGGATTTGATTTGTTTTAGATAAGGTAGTTAAATATCGCCTCTGATTATTTCGCGGTCTTCTGTTATGCGAGCTGAATGGTAAGCGAGCGAGTTAGAAGCATCGTTGGGAGCTTATTTAGTTCCGCGATTTGAGCTCGGGCTTGACGACATGTGTAACGACCCGCTCCCACCCACGAGCGCTACCGGTGAATAATCGACCAGATTACTCACACAGAACACCAAACTAATGAAGAGATGAACTATGTTTCATCGGGAAACGTCCTAGGTAGGGACTAGGATTCGTCCTTCCCTTCACTCTATTCAAGGAGTCGGTCCTAAAACATAAAAAGAAACATAATGGACGGGACTCGAAACCCGAGTGAGCTTCACATTTCTTCATCTCGTCTCACCACAAGGCAAAGGTGACCCAAGCACACACTAGTATGTCAAATATCTACTGAGTACTGGAGATTTATGGGTAGTACCTCTTGATCCTTTATCTGATCCTAAAACTTGGCTCCATCAACCAGCTACTAACAACTAGAAGTTTACACAATCATATACTACATTATATCGATTACAACAAACTGGATACCATCCAACGCCTAACAACATCCACATTCACTCACAAGGATATATATATATATACATATGAAGATAATACAATTTACAATGCGACAACAACGTTAGCCGCCACTTCAACCTCCTGATGTAATCCCTACTTGCATCTGGAGTCGCAACATTTACAACACGAGATAAAATCTCATGAGTCATAAAGACTCAGTAAGGGTGCAAATGAATGTAAACAAGATAATATATGAGATGCAATGACAAGTAAGTATGTATGAATGGCGAGGCATCATTGCTTTCCGAACCCATTTGTTCGAGGCATTAACCTCTCAAATTACCCCTAGTATGCATCTAGTCTCTCCCATGGCCATAGGACTTCACTAGATTACCAATAGAACATGCACAACACACAACTGCACACAACATATATTTAACCATATTACCAAACATTCACATGGCCATCACTATTGGAGTCGTCCTTTACTTGACTCGAAACCTTATCTCTGTCACGGGCGAGAACGTTAGCCTGAATTCCAAACTCTTCTAGGATCACCGCCTCTTCGGTCAACCCTAGATGCAATCACAAACCCAACAACAAAGATTAAACCAAGGTCTATGATTCTGCTATACATCGCAAAATCATCCATCAACAACTTCCAATAAACCTCAACCGAAAGTTTAATCCAACCAATAATTATTCTACATTATCTCACTTAATACAAATAACTAGAAAAGAATTCAATTAATTTACCTTAGCCATCTGGAGAAGAAATTTAGAAAATGCCCACACCGACATCTCCTCATGGGGCGCCACCTTGCATTCAAAATCCCATTTTTGAGCTCCTGATATACTCTTCGAACCCTAAATTAATTTTCAAAATTTTTTCTCATTTTTATGAAATTTCCTTTTTTTTTTCCTTTCTTTTTATTTTTCTTCTCTTTTCTCCTTTCACTCCATCTTCTTCCTCTCTTCTTCTACTCCACGACGCGCGCACAGCCCCTGCGGATGGCCGCTGGCCTTGTTTCGGCCGCTGCCACTTGCTCCCGGCCACCGCCGGCCGCACCCATCCACCGCGCGACCCACCAGCCGGCTACCACCTCCTCGAGCAGCCCCACACCGCGAGCAGCTGCTTGCGCGCACGGCTGCCATGGCCGCTTCAGCCACCGACGCTGGCCAAGCCAGCCTCCT
Source organism: Diospyros kaki (assembly GCA_036245055.1). Classification (NCBI taxonomy): domain Eukaryota; kingdom Viridiplantae; phylum Streptophyta; class Magnoliopsida; order Ericales; family Ebenaceae; genus Diospyros; species Diospyros kaki. The sequence continues at coordinate 744,141 of BSEG01000011.1, forward strand.
GAGCCGCTGTTGCTCCGCCTTGCTTCATCGACGGCCACAACAGCCTCCATCGCTTACCCCAAGCTTCAGCACCGCGGCCATGGCCGCGGTTTCTTCAAGCCCCCGCTGCAAATCTGGCCAGCAACGACCCCTGCCATCGCTACCAGCCATCGATCGCTGCTCCAGGTCACTGCCGGCCGCAAGCGACGCCATCTCCTTCCTCTCTCAATCTCGATCTCTCTTCTCCCAAGCTCTCATCTGCCTCGCGATGCCTCGGCTAGGCTCCCTCTCTCTTTCATTCTCTCGGCCAAATGGTTTAGCAGACCAAATTTTTGGATCCAATGCTATTATTCCAAACTTGGCCCCAACCCATAATTATATATATATAATTATTGCATATTAATCCTCAAAATTTCCATTAATTTTACTTAAAGAAAATTATAATTACACTTGGACCCCCTACGGCTTTAATTTAAATACCATCAAGCCACATAAATTTTTGATTTATCAAAAATTAATTATCATCACTTACTCGATAAAGGTCGATTACGTTCTTGCGCCTGAGACATTTATTCCACCCAAAAACGTTTCAGGGTTGCCTCACTCATAAAATCGAATCATCCCTAGGGTCTCCTCAGCTTCTTGGAGGTCCCCTACGACCATTCGGTACTGGCACCCATTCGTGTTTATATAGAAATTAGTCCGTAAACTATTACCGGTCTGACAACTTCCAATGTTATTTGTCTCGTCTCGAGACGTTCACCAATCTCATACCCTCTTCCCTGGACATCCAAGTTACAGGGCATTCCCTATCATCGATTCAGTAAATTTATTAATTAAATCCTCAAAACCGACTTCCGAGTTTCTCGGACCACCCGAGGTCCTTTTAAAAATAACTGAAAATTATATCTTTTCTATCACCATGTAATACCGGGTATTATAACATGCGACATTGATCTAACAACCTCGACCTTGGGTCTGCTGGGCTATGAGAGAGTGGGCCGGCCTATTGGGTCGAATCCAACCTGCTTAACTTTGTCCGAAAAATACTCATAACACTAGCCCCTTAGCTCGAAGTGCGATCTTCGGACTGAGAGTTGATGTAAGTTGATTGAAGTGGATGATGCGAGCTTCCGAGCCCCTATCTTTTTTTATATCTGCCCATTCGCCTTAAATATCGCAATTTCATGCTGTATGTTTTGTTTGAGGCGTATTTAATACACACGTTCCCCGTAACCGCTTAATCATTATGCTTGCGGGCCCCATGACTCCACGTGTCACCATTAGACCTAGGGCAGCTCGTTGGTCTTTTCATCCAATGGTGGCAACCCAACCTATATAAGTGTGAGGGAATTCTTTTCCCTCTCACCGTGTCATTTTGAAACGTCTTTTGCTCCCGTAGTCTTCTTCTTCCTTCCGACTTCAACACTCCATTGCCGATGACTTCGAAGCCTTTCCGCCTTGCATCCAGTATTCTCAACGATCGATTTGAAATAGTAAGCTCCTTACATCTTATTAACTCGTTTTATCACTACTTTTAATTTTTTCTATCGATTTCTTCTCCTCGTCTCGCCTCCTGGCAATGACTGAGTGTTCTTAGGGCATCAAGTGATGCGTTGTTTGGCCTTCAGGCTCGCTGACCATAGGATTAACATCCTTGTGTTTTAGAGGGTTAACAGGCTTGTAGGCTTAGCCCTCATTGTTTTAGGCAGTGTCCTGTTGCGAAACGCACGACTTGATAGATAGGAAATGTCTTTAGGAACTTCAGTTCATAAAGATTGGTTTGCCCTTAATGACTTGACTCTCTTTTCCTGTCTCTTTTTGTCGTAGATGTCCACATCAGGTCAGAGGCACCACAATCACAGGGTTGAGAACAATGATACTTCTAGCTCTTCAAAGCACAACGGAGGAGCCTGGGTAAGGACCGTGCAGGATGAGACCTCCCTTGGCCCCGAGGTCGCCGAAAGAGTGCCTAGGTGCACCGATCCTATAATAGCAAAGTGAGCTACCAAGGAACGTGCAGCTCACAAGGTGTTCAAGAGATATCCTTCCAAGTTGACGATCAACGAGCTCCAGTCGTGCGCCTTAGAGTATCGCCTATCTTGTGGCAGTCATGTCATTGTGCCATCTCTCGGCGATCACACGACCTTTCTTCCTCTAGGGTTCATAGCCATAAGCCCTCAACACTTAGAGTTCGGACTTAGGTTTCCCATTTTGTCCTACCTCATAGATATTCTCAACGACTTGAAACTTGCATCTTTCCAACTGACTCCAAACTTTTACGCCCAAGTCACCTCTTTGGCCATTCTTTTTAAGAAGAATAATCCTCTACCCCTTTCACCAAAAATCCTTAGGCATTTATATTATTTTAAGAACGTCAAGGATGGGTTCTATTACATGGCAGCTTGTCCTTCAAGTTATAAGAAGCTCTTGCCTCAGGGGAAGGCTAATGGCAAGTCCAACGTAGGGGGCTATAAATCCCAAAGGTTTTATGTCTCATGCACCTCTCTCCATAGGCTCAAAACTTTTGCTTTGCCCTAGCACCGAGTAAGTGAATCTTTAGCTCGCACTCATTTTATTTTTTTTAATCTCTTCTTTCCTTTTGCAGATGTCACTGGCCCGAAGCCTGATCTGTCCATATCTGAGGCACAAGGGCTGCAAGCTGCTTCCGACGTGAAGACAGACACAGATGATTCAAAACTTACAGACCTGCTGCTCTGCCAGTATTTGCTCGCCCTTCTTTAGATTGTAAACCCATCAGAGAGCAGGACATTAGAGCTCGGGGCCGAAATGAGATAAAATCTGTCTTCAATGTGGTTGACTTCAACGAGAGCCCGGTCAAGGGAAACAAAGCTCGTCAAAAGGTCGAGGTTGAGTCCTTACTAGGGTTATCAGAGATGGTGAAGCTAAAGCTCCAGAAGCCTGGCCAACCCACAACCTCGCATGTGGTAGCTTCTTTATCCCCTTCTTTTGCCAATGTCCGAGGGGCAAATCCTCATTTTGAGGCAGCCAACGAGAACCGTAATGTAGCTGCTCTACTTGGCCTTGATCCCACGACAGCAGCCACGTCCTTACTAGAGCCGATTCTCGTTGTGTAGCCTACCTCCGCCTCGTAACACGAGACTACAGTAGCCACAGCTAGGAGCGAAAAAGCTGTGGTTTGGGAAGAGGCCCCTATGGTTGAGCCTCGAGCTCCCTCTACCGCTGGAAGCAAAAGGAAAGCACCTTTCGCCTCGTCTACTATCTAGCAAGTCCAAGCGGATAAGAGAAAGAAGACAGCTGCTACTGTTGAAAAGGTTGCGTCCGAGGTCGCGAGCGGGGAGCCGTACTTTGACGTCCTCATCGACTACTTGGACAAGGTCTTGTGTAACTGCACTAAAGCCCTGGATAGGAGGGACGTGTCAGGTGAGGTGTTTTATAACTACAGAGCTCGTCACAGCCTCTTGGTAAGAATCTTCATTCGACTTCATCAATATCATTTACCTTTTTATCATGAAATAATCTTTCATCCTTTACAGTTTTCCCTTGGCGCCCTAAAACAAAGGGAAGAACTCGCTAGATTAGCCTAAGACAAAGAGCAGCCTGAGGCCATTGTAGAGTTGTTAAGGGAGGACAAGAAGAAGTTAGAAGATAGCTTGGCCTTCCTGACCACCGAATCCTAGAAGGTTCGGAGCATTGCCTTCGGCTTGAAAGATTGGGTGAGGAGGGTCGAGGCTGTTAAGAAGGAGGCTGAGGACAAGCTGGCTTATGACAAAGTGACCTACGAGTTGTGCTTTTCCTCCCTTACCTCGAAGCTCAACAACGTCGACGCAAAGTTGGTCACAATGCGGGGCCAGCTGGAGATGGCACTGGGGCGAGCTAATGTTGCGTCTGAAGAGTTAGAGACAGCGAGATGGGAGGTCAGTTAGGTCAGAGAGGAGATCGTTCAAGTAAAGAGCAGAGTTGAGGCCAAGTCGCTAAGGAGCGCGAAGAGGTCGAGTCCAAGACTTGCAGTCAGTTCCTTTTCACTTTGTGGGTGGAACATCTGGAACTTGACTTCTCCTTCTTCGGCGAGTAGACAGTGGAGGAAGTGAAGAAGTTTGCTGCCGAAGCCGCAAATAAAAAGGTTGTCTCAACTTCTTCTGTGCCTGACAAGACCGAGGTTGACCTCCCTTCCAAAGACATTGCAAATCCAAAACCCCAAGATGCTGCTCCTCCGAGCTTACAATCATTAGATCGCTAGGGCTTGGAATTTTCCTTCCAAGAATTTTTCATGTAATATGATCTCGAAACAATTCATTTCGCTTTTAATGAATTTTTATTTCTTTGGCATCTGTTGCGAGTTGGAAGTCAAGCATCTCAATCATGAATGAACTTAACTTTATTTAACTCAAACACTTTTAGCTCGCAACTAATAAACTTCGAAATCGAATAATCCTGAATAATGTGTTAAGGAAAATCTTATTAGTTCGAGCCGCGTGTCTTGTAGGCCTTGAGCAGAACTAAAGACGGACCTTAGCTAACACACCCTATCTTGATATTATATTGAATTGCATTCCTAGTCAAGTTATATGTCCAGACAAATCGCAGTTTGATCCCAGCTAACATACTATGACATTTAAGGTGCAACAAGATCGAGATGAACACCCAGGTAGGTCGCAAGCCATGACTTCTTGGTCAAGATGAGAGGACCTTAGCTAGTGAACCATGACTTATAAGTTTCTAGCCGAAATGGTTGCTTGGTAGGCGCCAAACCATGACACTGCGATCAAGATGAATGGGCTCTAATTAGCAAGCCACAACTTAGGGCGAGGACTAAGATGAATGCTCAGATAAGCCAGAAACTATGGCATGTAAGCCAAGTTGAATGGGCCTCAGCTCGCAAACCATAGCCTTTCAACCCCAAATTAGCATTATTTCTTACCTTTCATTTTTAATAAAAGGTGGACACAATAATATTTGGCACTAATAATCAAGAATTCAATTTATTAACGGAGTAGTGTTAGAATAAACAGAACATCAATCGGTAATGAAAATCACATAGAGAAAAAGTAACGCTTATCAGAAATATGGCCTGAGGTGCTCCGTATTCCAAGCTCGTGGGACTTCAACTCCATTCATACTAGTCAAATGACACGCACTATTCCCCAAGTTTTCTTTGATAATATAGGAGCCTTCCCAGTTTGGGACTAGTGTCCCGTCGCTGGCCTTGCGAGCTCCAAGAAGAACAAGGTGCAACACAATATCACTTATGTTATAGCATCGAACTCGAACTCTTCTGTTGTAGTACCTCACGATCTGCTGTTGATAGGTAGCCACCCCCATGTGAGCTAGCTCCCTTGCCTCCTCGAGTAGATCAAGGTTTGTGGCCAGTAGTTGGTCGTTTCTTTCTGGGTCGAAGGTGACCCTTCGCTGACTAGTCACTTCATACTCTGTCGGGATCATAGTCTCAGACCCATAAACCATAGAGAAGGGATTTTCTCCCGTCGTGGTGTGAGGTGTGGTCCTATAAGCCCAGAGTACTTTTTGTAACTCGTCTACCCAGGCTCCTTTCCGGGCCTCCAACTTTCTTTTCAATATTTGCTTAATTATTTTATTCACAGCCTCGACCTGCCCATTGACTTGGGGATGGTCCACGGTTGTGAAACACTTACTATTCCTAGCGAGCTAAAGAACGTGATGAATTGTTCGCTGCTGAACTGGGTCCCGTTAGTAGTAACTATCTGTTAGGGAGCTCCAAATCTGCAAATGATATTACTCCAGATGAACTTCTCCACCTTTGTCGTGGATATTTCCACGAGCTCATTTGCTTTCGCCCATTTAGTGAAGTAATCAATTGCCACTACAGCATGCTTACACTCATCGTGAGCTGTAGGGATTGGCTCGATCAAATCCATGCCTAAAATGACGAAGGGTCATGGGTTGCTTATCTGCTGCAGATAGGCGAGTAGAGCTCGTGGTACTTTTGCAAACCTTTGGCATGTATCACACATTTTCACCAGATTTATTGTAATACCTCGTGGTACATGGTATTGAAAAATAAATAATTTTCAGTGATTTTGAAAGGACCTCAGGTGGTCTAGGAAGCCCAAAAGTCAATTTCGAAAAATTAATTAATAAAATTTATCGAATCGATAATAAGGAATGCCCCAGGACTTGGATGTCCAGGGAAGAGGGCATGGAATTGGTGAGCGTCTCGAGGTGAGATTGATGATGTTAGAAGCAGTCTGACCGAAAATAATTTACGGAATAGATTCTGTATAAGCTCGAATGGGAGCCGGTACTAGAGATGGCAAACGGGCCGGGCCGGGCCGGCCCGGCCCGCCACCAAGTGGCCCGCGGGCCAAACGGGCCGGGCCAAATTGGCCCGCTTAAAAACGGGCCAGCAGATTGCTGGCCCTAGCCCGGCCCGCCGCGGGCCAAGCGGGCCAAGCGGGCCAAACGGGCCAAACGGGCCCGCCCGAGTTTTTTTTTTTTTTTTTTTTTTTCTAACCATTTTTGCCACAGAGGGCCGAGAGAGGGCGAGCGAGGGCCGAGAGAGGGCGAGCGCGGCCGCGCGGGCGACAGAGGGAGCGAGGGCCGAGGTCGGCGAGCGACGGCCGAGGTCGGCGAGCGACGGCCGAGGTCGAGAGCGAGGGCCGCGGGCGAGGGCGAGAGCGAGGGCCGCGGGCGAGGCGAGGGCGAGGGCCGCGGGCGAGGGCGAGGGCGAGGGCGAGGGCTAGGGCTAGGGCCGCGGGCGAGGGCGAGGCGAGGGCTAGGGCCGCGGGCGAGGGCGAGGCGAGGGCTAGGGCCGCGGGCGAGGGCGAGGGCGAGGGCGAGGCGAGGGCTAGGGCCGCGGGCGAGGGCGAGGCGAGGGCTAGGGCGCGGGCGAGGGCGATAGGGCGAGGCGACGGCGAGGGCGAGAGGGCGAGGGCGAGGCGAGGGCGAGGGCGAGGGCGAGAGGGCGAGGGCGAGGGCGAGGCGACGGCGAGGGCTAGGCGACGGCGAGGGCGAGAGGGCGAGGGCGAGGCGACGGCGAGGGCGAGAGGGCGAGGGCGAGACGAGGGCAAGGGCGGGCGAGGCGAGGGCGAGAGGCGCGGTCGAGGGCGAGAGGGGAGGCTGAGGGAGGGGTGTTTAGGGCGAGAGGCGAGGCTGGGTGGGGGGGGGGGGTGTTTGAGCGCGGGCCGCGCGGGCCAAGCGGGCCAGCCCGGCCCGCCACCATATGGCCCGCCGGGCCAAGCGGGCCGGGCCAAATTGGCCCGGCCTGAAACGGGCCAGCAAAATGCTGGCCCGAGCCCGGTGCCGGGCCGGGCCCCAACGGGCCGGCCCGTCGGGCCTGGCCCATTTTGCCATGTCTAGCCGGTACCGAATGGTAGTAGGGGATCTTTGGGAAACTGAGGGGACCCTATGGGTGGTTTGGTTTTACGAGTAAGACAACTTTGAAGTGTTTTCAGGTGAAATAAATGTCTCGTGCAAGTACAAGGACGAAATCAAATTTATTGAGTAATTCTTGATAAATAATTTTGAAGAAATCAAGATTTGTGGTTTGATGGTAATTAAATGAAGCCTTGGGAGGGTCTAAGTGCTATTATCAAAATCTGTAAGTGCAATTATAGATACCTTGAGTGAAATTAATGAGATCTTGAAAGGGCTAATGTGTAAATTATATATATATGATGTGGATTGGGGGCCAAGCCACCTACCGTGGCCATTTCTCTTATTCAAATCAGAGAGAGAGAGAGAGAGAGAAAGGTCTTGTGAGAGTTGGTGCCAAGAGATTGGAAGAAAGATTGAGAAAGAGTGATGGTCAGTTGAGCTGGAGGTGGTCGAGGACTGGCTGGTGAGTAGCAGTAGGAGGAAGCGACATCGGTCGCAGTTGTTGCAGTGGCAGCGATGAAGGTTGTAGCGGCGGGACCAGCGATAAAGGTTGGCAGCAACAACATGGGAGGCGGCCAAGAGTGGCCGCGATGACCAATGACTATGGGGTTGCCGGCGATGGCTAAAGGTAGTGATGGCAACTGCTTGCTGGTGTAGCTGTGCGTGCAGGCGATGGTTGACAATGGCTCACGCCGGTGACGATTGATGGCGGCAGTAACGAGGCGACTGAGGGCCACCAAAGAAGGTGGCTCCGACAACAGTGGCACCCCGGGTGGCAGTGGCCGGTGGCCTGCGCGCAAGTGCTCTGTGCGTGTGCGGGAGAAGGAGAAGTAGGAGGGAGAAGGAGAAGAAAAGAAAAAATAAATAAATACATAAAGAAATTTGAAAAAATAGAGAAAAATGGGAAAAATGCCTGAAAAATTCTGAAAATTATCTTGGGGCGTGAAGAGCGTGCCGGAAGCTCAGAAATGAGGTTTTGAGTGCAAGGTGACATCCCATGAGGCAACGTCAGTATGAGAATTTGGCCAATTTTCTCCTCTAGATTGGTTGAGGTAAATTTAGTAATTCTTTTCTATTTATTTACATTATGTGAGATGAGGTAATGTGAAGTGATGGTTGAATTATGCTTGTGGTTGGGGTTGGTTGTAGTTGTTGATGGGTTGTTTTGCGGTGTGTGGCAAAATATGAGCCCTGATTTAATGTCGGATGTATTGTTGGGTTTTTGTGTGATTGCTTCTAGGTTCGACTAGGAAGGCGGTGATCCTAGAGGAGCTCAGGTTCAGGTTGGAGTTCGTGCCGAGACATAAATGACACTTCGAGCCAGGTAAGAGATGGTCCTATATGGAGGTGGTATTGCAAGTTGGTAAATATGGTTTATAAGTTTCTTATGTAGCATTTGCATGTAGAGGTTAACACTTGCATGATATGAGTTCTAGTGTACCTATGGCCATATGGAGGACTAGTGTTGTGGGACGGGTAGGTTGATGCCTCAAACCTTGGTGGGTTGTGAGGATGAAAGAATCTAGCCTCGTTTGCATGCACTTGGCATACATAAGCATGTTTATATTCATATTTACATTCATTTGCACCATTGTTGAGTCTTTATGACTCATGAGGTTTTACCTCATGTTGTAGATGATGTAAGTCTAGATTCCAGCAGTGATGATGTCGGGAGGATGATGTGGTGACTAGCGTTATCGTCCGAATTTGTATGTGATATATATTTGTATATGTATTCATGTAGTTGAATGTAAATGTTGTTGAGCGCTAGATGTATCTAGCTGTTATAATTATCATAGTATGATAAGTGATTATGAGATTGCTTGATGTATATAACTTTAGTTGGTGTAGCCGTGTTTCAAATCAGGTAAGGATTGAAAAGGTATGTTCCCATAAATCCCTAATACTCAGTGGATGTTTGATGTGCTAGTTTTTTGCTTGGGTCACCTTTAGCTTGTTGTGAGGTTAGCTAAAGAAAGGTGAAGTTCACTCGAGTTTCGAGTCCCAGTCCACTGTGTTTCCTTGATTATTTGGGGGACCAATTCCTCGAGTGGAACGAAGGGAAGGACGAAGCTTAGTGCCCACCTAGGGCGTTACATGTTGAAACATAGTTCAACCCTTCAGTTATTAGTTTGACGAGTAAGTAATTCGGTCGATTATTCACCGGTGACACCCATAGGTGGGAGCAGGTCGTTACATTTATGGCGTCTTGTTTCATGGTAGGCCAGTAAAACCCTTGGCAGAGTGTCTTCTGAGCTAAGGACAACCCCCTAGTGTGATTGCCATAATGACCTGCATGGATCTCCTTGAGAACAACCTAGCAATCAGGATCATCGATGCACCTCAACAGCAGGGTAGTGAAGCCTCTTTTATAAAGCATACCATCTTGAAGGCAGTATCTGGCAACTCAAGCTCGCATATGGTGTGTTTCCACCTTATTACGGGGCAGCTTTCAATCCTGTAGATAGTCAACAATGAGACTCATCCAAGACTCCCGGCTCACAGTGATAGCCAACACCTTTTCTTATTCCCCTATGCTAGGTGTTGTTAGGAACTCTACTGGGATGGCTCATAGGGAATCTGCATCTCGGGCTGAATCCAGGCGAGCTAGAGCATCAGCATGAGAGTTCTAGTCCCTTAGTACCTGGTTCACCTCGCATTTTTCAAAGGTGTGTATCAAATCCTAGACTTTTTGAAGGTAGGTCACAATCTTCATGCCCTTTGCCTGATATTCGCCCCGTATCTAACATACCACGAGCTGAGAGTCACCGAAGATCGTTAGTCGTTCTACTTTCACCTCTCTCGCTAGGCATAGTCCTGCCAACAGTGCCTTATACTATGTTTCATTATTGGTGGCTTTAAACCCAAATCTTAACGCATAGGGAATTTTATGCCCCTCCGGGCTTATCAGGAGTCCCCCAGCTCCAGCTTCATGCTCGCTGGAAGACCCATCTACATATAACTCCTAGGATGAACTCTCTGAAGATTCGAGCTCCTCCTCTGTTGGCCCGGCGAACTCAGCAACGAAATCCATTAGCATTTGCTCTTTTATGACTGACCATGGCTTGTGCTCTATATCAAACTAAGCGAGCTCAATAGTCTACTTCAGTAGATGACTGGATATATCTTGTAATACCCTAAGTCATTATGAATAAATTTAATAGTATGTTTAATTAAATTATGCTATGTAATTAATTAAATAATTTAGTTAGTTTAATTAAAGTATGCTTATGCCAGAAAATATAAATGTATATGTAAATATAAGTATGTAGGCATGTAATAAGTATAAATGTATATGAAAATAAATAGATATATGTATAAATGTATGTGTATGTATATATGTATGGTATAAAGGTATATATATGTATATATGTATATATCCATGTATATATATAAAAAAAATCCAAAATCTGGCAAAAAATCGGAGTAGGCGCACGATCGCACCTGCAACAAGCAATCAGGGAGATGGGGGAAATTAATGGGAGATAGCCTTAGGAATGGCCTCAAAGACGCGTGGCACCCTTGATTTGACCGTTTGCGGCCGAGTTTGGCTATAAATAGCTGCAATCAAGACACCCCATTCATCCAAAAAATTTTACTTCTTAGAGTATCGATTGAGGCAGCGTTTGCGAATTTTGAAAGTAGGGTTGTGATCCTTGCATCGTGGGCAAGCTTCCTGGAGCATTTGGTGGCCAACGGAGCAGTGAAGAAGGAGGAATCGAGCTCGCCAGAAAACGCGCAAGTCGTCGGAGTTGCACCTTCAATCGACAAATCAAGATATTTCTTGTGTTTTTTTCTCGATTTTAAGGCCATATTTGGATTTGGGAGGTCGGGTTTAGGGGGGGTAGGTCCTCATTTCGAAACTTGGGGGCTCGGGAGGTTCGCTGGCGACGAGGAAGTTGTCGGAGAAGACGAACTAGGCGGGCGTGTGGCTGCACGCGCCCGCGAGTAGGAAGAAGGCACGTGTCGCCCACGCGCCCGCCAGAAAGAAATAAAATAAAAAGAAAAAGAAAAGAAATAAAGAAAAAATAAAAATAAAAGAAATAAAATTTTGCAAAAATTTTTATTAAATTTGAAATTTTGTTTATGTCATATTTTGTGAAAAACATTTCTGGAAAATGTTAAATTAGCCATTTATTTAAATAGTTCTTCTATTATGGAAATAAGGAAAAATAGGAATTTAATTCAAAAAATTCCAGAATGTTAGAAATATTATGTAAAGAATATTAGTAAAGAGAAATTAGATTTTATGAAAGTTTAGATAATTTTTATGTAATTTTTGAAAAGATAAGACTTAGAAATAAAAGAAAAATTGAAGAAATTATGAAAAATAGTAAAATGATATTCTAAAAATAAGTTTAATATTTTATGAGTCCTTGAGGGTAAGAAGATTAAAAAATAGCCGCTCGGCACGATTTTCGAGGCCGACATGCTTTTCGAGACAACTTAGCAGTAAGTGTACCGTTTCAAACTTAGCACGATTATAAATGTTTATCTTCAAGAATGCTTACATCATATTGACATATTATAAAATGTACCTATCACGTAGATTGCATCCATGACATGATTATGAAATGTATAAATACACGTTGGTGTCATTGATCACACGCATATGAGGCCGTAGGGAGTACGAACTGGCACTGCTGCCTTACCAAGGGTGCACCCATACACCCCGGTTTCGAAAGAGATGGCCGCTAAAATGGTAGGTAGCATGAGGGGTACAGTTGACACCTACGATGAAAAACATTGCATACACACATGACACAGCATTATGTACCCTTACTTAGATGGTTCATCATCTAACTTGGGTTCGCCCTTGGAACATTCAACGTTGTAGTCGGGACTTGCAGTGATGATACTGAGGTTGGAGATGTGTAGTGACGCGAGACGTCAAGAAATGAGCAAATGTGTCATGTTATGTTGTAATGTGAATAGTTTAAGAATTATGTACATTTGTTTTATTTTCAGAAACTTATGTAATAATTTTGTAATAAATACTATGTCCAGTTATTCATGTATGTATTGCCATGAGCAGGTTCGATTCAACTTCCGCTTTGTATTTATTTTCTAGTGTAAATATCTTATCTAACACTAGATAGACCTTAGGAAATTTCGGGAGTAATGAAAAAAAAAAAGGACCAAATTTCCTAAAGTATAATACGCCCTGAGAAGGTGGGCTGTTACATATCTGGCTTTTGTAGGTATTTAGTCGATACATCAATCCGATGTGCCTGAAAATATTGACGCAGCTTCCTCGATGCCATGACTAGGCAATAGGCGAGCTTTTCCATGGGGGTATATCTTGTTTCAACATCTATTAGCCTGTGACTTACATAATACACTGGGTATTGCACCATGTATTTTTCTCGTACTAGTGTCGCACTGACAGCATATTGAGACATCCCTAAATAGGCGATCAACTCCTCTTCTTCCTTTGGTTTTGACATAAACGGGGCCTGTCCCATATATTCTTTCAGTTGTTGAAAGATGACTTCACATTCCTCCATCCATTGAAAATTATTTGCTTGTTTTAATACATTAAAGAACGTAATACATTTATCAAAGGTCTTAGAGACAAATTTGCTGAGGGTAACGATCTAGCAGTTAAGCCTTTATACCTCATTTATTCTGATTGGTAATCTCTTGAATATTTTCTGGGTGGGCCTCAATCCTCCTCCCATCCCATATATATACTTGCATGTAATGCAAACAAGGTGCTTAAATTAGCCTAGTCAAACCTAATTTTTGGAACAAAGAGCCTGGCATGCTTCTTTTACTTGTAGATACTCTTTTAATTTCAAAATAATTTTACATTTAAGGTTCTTTTATCCTTGCCAAATAGGGGTGTGTACGGTGCAGTCTGGGCGATTTTTGGCCAAGAAAATGCGCCAAACTGCATATGCGATTTGCACCTATAATCAAACCAAGCGGTCTAATTTGGTGCGGACAAACCGCACCGCATAATGCGGTGTGATTTCCTCGATTTGCTGAAACTTGGTGTTTTGTGCAATTTAGGTGCGGTTTGGTTTGGTTTGGTGCAATTTTTCGTTCCAAAATGATAACAAAAAATTATTTAAAATGGGAATGCTAATCTGCTACAAAAAATAATTTAATTATTTATATATTTTATTTTTTATTTTTTATTTATCTTAATTATTAATATAGTCGAGTGGTTCGGTTTGGAACTGAACTGCCAGCACCCCAAACCACATAAACTGTGGTTTGGGTATTTTTCAAACCGCACCAGACTGCGTCCTTAAAAAAATTGCATGATTCAGCGTGGTCTGGTTTGGTGCAGACGATTTCTACGATCTATCAATTTTTTTGAACACCCCTACTGTTAAATATATGATCTTTATTTTTTTGTTACCAAAAATAGAAAGAGAGAAAGAGTAAGCGTTTTCAATTGGTCTTGACTTGACCAAAAATGAAATTAATAAAATATTTTAATTGAGAATATATATATATATATTCACTTATAAGAATATATATATCACATACATATAGTATATTATTGCATTTATTTAATTTTTAGTTCAAAATTAGAATTAGACCAATACGGATTAAAAATTAGATTGAACTTATTTATTCTTAAATTGAATTTAAATGTTTTTGATCCAAACTAAAATTTAGATTTAAATTTAAATAAAAAGGGTGGAAGAGAAAATGAGAAGAAATGAGTGGCCCATAATAGGAATGGGAATGGGATTGGATTGGATCCCTTCCTCCTTACTTTCCCTTAACGCAAGGCTGCTTCTTTATTCTTTCGTTCCCAATCCCATGGCGTCTCTGCTTGGCGTTGGTTCTATTATTCCCCACTGTTACAGCCCCAACTCCGTACCCAAACACTCCCCAAATAAAGCCCTTCCTCTTCCTCTTCTTCTTCGTCTTCCGCCCTCGGACTACCCTTCTTCTTCTTATCCGGTCTGGTCAACTAGGGTCTTGACCGTCGACTACGAGCGCATCAGCGAGAGGAGAGCGAGGAGGAGACCGGTCGTCAGAGCGGCGGGGGAAAGCATGAGCACGACCACTGAGAAGCTGGGAGTGAAGGTTCACAGAAACCCTCCCGAATCCAAGCTCACCGAACTCGGTGTCCGAAATTGGCCCAAGTAAGTACTTCTCTCTCTCTCTCTATATATATATATATGTATGTATGTATGTATACGGGCTTATATAATATATGTTCGATTGGATGTTAATGTGTTGCTTGAATGCTCCAGATCCCGAACGTACTATAGGCGCGTCTGTCTCTCTCGTAGGGCTTTATAGTTATGGTGTCTGTATTTTCAACAGAATTTAAATTATCAAAGCTTCTCAAACCGCGTTGAGTTGCGTTATCTAGTTCTTGTCCTGACATGATTATCGTTTTTGAAAGAATTGAAAAATTGCCTTGCTGCACATTGAACTTGAGATGTTTTGGGATCAATTTTCCAGGAATATGATACGCTAAAGAGCCATGCGGCCCAGCAAGACTTGGTCAAGTATGTTTAGTTGTTTTAGTTGCTTTAGTGGGTTAGATGTTCTTCAATTTTCTAACTTAGTGGAGTTATGTACAGGTTTATATAAGAGACATCTTGAATTTGTATTGTTTATCTTGGTTAATAAGAATTATCTCATTCCCTCTATTTGTCCTATCTCTAAATTCTATGCTTACAAATTCTAAACCCAAATTCTTCTACCATTTGGTATCAGAGCGTGGTTCTGACCATGGACACTTGTGGCAAAATCAATGCTGAATTTCGTAATGAAGTTCACAAAATCTTAACCCGACATGAGTCAAGCATCGACCATATTCACGCTATTTTGCAAACAGTGTTAACCGAGCTTCTAGCTCTCCGACACTCATCATGCCCAACTACTCGCCAACCTGAAACCATCCCCTTTGCAGTTGAAGGTTATTCTCAACCAAACAACACCAACTACCCCCATCAACACTTCAAATTGTCATTCCCAAAATTTAACGGCAAAGACCCAACTAGCTGGGTCTATAAGGCAGAGCAATACTTTGATTTCCAAAACATTGAACTTGTCCAACAAGTTTAGCTAGTCTCTTTTCATTTAGAAGGTATTGCATTACAGTGGCACAGGTAATTGACAAATTTCCATGGTCCACTGACATGAGAAGAATTCACTAAAGCTGTATTGCTCCGTTTTAGCCCAACTGATTATGAAGATCCGTCAGAAGCCTTAACTCCCTTTAAACAAACTTCAACAATGGCAGATATCAAGAAGCTTTCGAGAAACTCTCCCACTAAGTAGATGGCCTGCCTGAAAATTTTTTAATTGGTTGTTTTGTGGCAAGACTTCGAGATGATATTCGCTTAGATGTAAAAATCAAACAACCCAAGACCTTAGCAGAGACAATTGGAGTCCCTTGGCTAATTAAGGAACGGAATTAGCTATAAAAGATCTCGAGCCAACCACTTCATGCACAACCAAAATTGGAACCCAACAGTTCCACTGGAGTTTTGGGCCCCCTACCTGCACTTAAAACTAGCACCAACACCATTAATAATGCTAGTCATTTCAAAGGAATTACAAGCCAAGAAGTCTGAGAGCGTAGGGAAAATGGCCTATGCTATTACTGTGATGAGAAATTCATTCCCGGACATCAGTGTCAACGACTCCAGTTTTTCATGCTTAAAGACATACTTGACTTCATCCTTGCGGACAAGGATAATTTGAGTTTGGGCGGGGGGGGGGGGAGGGGGTGAATGATATGTGCAATAGCCATGCGGCCTAGCAAGACTTGGTCAAGTCTGTTCAGTTGAGACTTGGTCTCTTGAACTTGTACATAACTTCACTAAGCTAGAAAATAGGAGAATATCTAACCCACTAAAGCAACTAAAACAACTAAACAGACTTGACCAAGTCTTGCTTTTATATAGACCTGTACATGACTCCACCAAGTTAGAAAATAATAGAATATCTAACCCACTAAAGCAATTAAAACAACTAAACAGACTTGACCAAGTCTTGCTGGGCCTCATGGCTGTTGTATGTATCATTCCCCCCCCCCTCTCAAATTATCCTTGACAAGGATGAAGTCTGGTATGTCTCCAAGCATGAAAAACTGGAGTCGTTGACACCGATGTTCGGGAAGGAATTTCTCACATAGTAATATCATAGGCCCTTTTCCCTACGCTCTCAGAGTTCTTGGCTCGTAATTCCTTTGAAGAGACTAGCATTATTAATGGTGTTGGTGCCAGTCTTAAGTGCCAATGGGGTGCCCAAAACTCTAGCGGAATTGTTGGATTCTGATTTTGGTTGTGCGTGAAGTGGTTGGCTTGGGATCTTTTGAGTTGATTTCGTTCCTCGATTAGCGAATCCTATTGTCTTTGCCAAGGTCCTAGGTTGTTTGATTTGTATGTCTAAGCGGTTGTCAGCTCGAAGTCTTGCAACAAAGCAACCAATTAGAAAATTTTCAAGCAGGCTATCTACCTAGTAGGAGAGTTTCTTGAAGGCTTCCTGATAATTTGCCACTGTTAAAGTTTGTTTAAGATGAGTCAAGGCTTTTGATAGATCTTCGTAATCGGTTGGGCCAAAACGGAGCAATACAACTTTGGCGAATTCTTCCCATGTCAATGGACCACGGAATTTTGTCAATCACTTGTGCTACTGTAATGCAATACCTTTTAAATGAAAAGAGGCTAGCTAAACTTGTTGGGCAGGTTCAATATTCTGGAAATTAAAGTATTGTTCTGCCTTATAGACCTAGCTAGTTGGGTGTTCGCCATTAAATTTTGGGAATGACAATTTAAGGTGTTGATGGGGGCGATTGTTGGTGTTGTTTGGTTGAGAAGAACCTTCAGGCACAAAAGGGTTGGTTTTGGGTTGGCGAGTGGTTGGTTGCTTAATGAGTGTCGGAGAGCTTGAAGCTTGGTTAACACCGTTTGCAAAGTAATGTGAATCTAGTTGATTCTTGACTTGTGTTGGGCCAAGATTTTGTGAACTTCGTTACGAAATTTGACATTGGTTTTGCCGCAAGTGCCCATGGTTGGAATCGTGTTTTGATACCAAATGATAGAAGATTTGGGTTTAGAATTTGTATGCACAGAATTTAGAGAGAAAAGAGAACAAATAGAGGGAATGAGGTAATTTTTATAAACCAACATGATCACTACAAAT
This sequence comes from Diospyros kaki, assembly GCA_036245055.1. Taxonomy (NCBI): domain Eukaryota; kingdom Viridiplantae; phylum Streptophyta; class Magnoliopsida; order Ericales; family Ebenaceae; genus Diospyros; species Diospyros kaki. Next base: position 761,583 of record BSEG01000011.1, read on the forward strand.
TCAAGAGGTCTCTTATATAGACTTGTACATGACTCCACTAAGTTGTAAAATAGGAGAATATCTAACTCATTAAAACAACTAAACAGACTTGACCAAGTCTTGCTTTATATAGACTTGTACATGACTCCACTAAGTTAGAAAATAGTAGAATATCTAAGCAACTAAACAGACTTGACCAAGTCTTGCTATTATATAGACCTGTACATGACTCTACTAAGCTAGAAAATAGGAGAATATCTAACCAACTAAACAGACTTGATCAAGTCTTGCTATTATACACACCTGTACATGACTCCACTAAGCTAGACAATAAGAGAATATCTAACCCACTAAAGCAACTAAACAGACTTGACCAAGTCTTGGGTCATATCAGAATAGTTCTCAAAACCTGTTCAGCAAATGCTCTTGAGTTTATCTGATTCCGGAATGGTGCTTGGATTGTGTTCTTTCTAATGATTTTTAATTGTAGATATGGGGGAAACAGATGTTTGCAAAATTTCTATACCAACCTCAATAGATGAACAAGTTGAGATATTGGTTTGGTGAGTGAATTTGGGTTGAGAATAAGATGGTATCTGCACATGAAACCAATATTAGGGCAACATAGTTATTTGCATTGAAAATCACTTTATTGCTGTTATTGTTACTCTTTTGATAAGTGTTTTGTCAAGAGGTCATAGCTTGGATGATTAGAATTTCTGGAGCTTAACTTAACAAATTGAAGCTTTAGTCATCAACATGTTACTTCTATCTGTTTTTTGTTCCCTTTAGTACACCAGGATATCTTACCTTTTACCCAATGGTTTAGGAAGCTTATTCTTTTAATTACTATTATTGGCATCAGGGAAAAATGGTTTCATTTTCTAATTGTGGATTGTTGTAGCATGAAGGTATATTGATCGACCTGTGTTATTTATTTTATTTTTTTGCTAGCATCAACCCATGTTTTTGTATTGCAATATACTCAATCAGGATTTAGTTTTTATAGTTAGTAGTTCCTATTATTGACATCAGGGAAAAATGATTTTGTTTTGTAATTATGGGTCGTTGTAGCATGAAGGTATATTGATCCATGTATGTTATTTATTTGTTATTTTTTGCTAGGATCAACCCATGTTTTTGTATTGCAATATACTCAATCAGGATTTAGCTTTTGTAGTTAGTAGGTGATTATCTGAATTACTACTACTAGTACTACTGTGGGATCAATTAGCTCAGAACTGTCTCGGATGCAGGCTACTTAGCTAATATCTGCAAAACATGCTCCTCTCCCAATCAAGTTCAATTTGGTTGAATATTCATGTAATTGGTCCCCTTGTTACTAGGGCATAGATCAGTGTGTTGAACCGGGAGTATATTTGTTGAGTTAAATCCTGAGAAAGAAAACATAGAATGCTGGACATTCCCTTACTAACTAGATGGTCCTTACAATTCAAAGTTACATTGAACATGCTACATGTAAATTTATATTCATATGTTAACCATTTGGTGCCTCTTAACAAGTCAAACTTGGCCAAATCCATATTTTTCTTGCCCTTGTACTTTCACATTTTTTTCATGTGCCTACCTAAATTTTTTGTAGTTTCGATTACATATTTGAACTTAATTTTTGAGTCAATTTAACTCCTATACTTTGACATTTTTTTCATGTGACAATTCAAATTTTTCGTTTTTTTTATTACACTCCTGAATCTGTATTTTTGACTCAATTTAATTTTTGTTCTTTCATGTGTAAAAAAAAGGGTAGAATGAGATGACAAAGTACATGTTACACTTTGATCATGTCAAAGTACAGAAATTAAATTGACTCAAAAATGCGTGTCTATGAGTATAATCGAAATAATGAAAAGTTCATATTACTATATGAAAAAAAATGTCCAAATACAGGAGTTAAATTAATTTCAAAATGCATGTATATGGGATGTAATTGGAACAATAAAAAGCAAACATGAAAGGACAAGGACAAAAATATATAAATTTATCCAGTTAAACTTTGTTGGATGCATGGATAGAAGTGTAGCCACGGTTATGTGAGGAGCAAATATTCCTTTCTATCCTACATGGTAGTCAAGTCAAGGGAGCTTAAATCCGAGATATGGTGTGTTGCTTCTTGTGTATTGGGCATCTTTATGATGTTTTGTGGACTGAATGTAGGTGGGGATGCCCGCCGAGCAAGTTCTCATGGACATACCCCAGCAGGGAGTTATGCTATCTACTGAAGGGAAAAGTGAAGGTCTATCCGGAAGGGTCGACGGAGGCGGTTGAGATTGGTGCGGGCAACTTGGTGGAGTTCCCGAAAGGAATGAGTTGCACTTGGCATGTCTCGGAGGCAGTGGACAAGCACCATTACTTTGAGTAAGGAAAGTTTTACTCTTTTACATGATGATGCACATCATCATGATGATATGATATGAAGATGAGCCTTTTGGTTCAAGTCTGAGTGGCACACTTTGTTTTGTATGTATATTGCTCCCCTACTTACTATTACGATATATTTACCTGTGGGGGTGAAATTGAAAATGTCTGTGATGAAGCCTTTATATGAAATAAAATTTCTATTTATGTAGTGTTATTATACTACTATGGTTAACCATTAAAATTGAAACCACCCGTTCCCATGGGAGCCTAACCGTAGGTTATTATACTATGGTTTTTATTACTCCACCAAGAAATGTTATGCATTGCCAATCTCTAAGTCTGGATAAAAGAGGAGGGTTATATTAGGTAGTTAATAGCTAACATAAATTTAGTCGGATTCAAATATGAATTCTAGACAAACTATCTGTTAGAGTGTAATCTATATAGCAGTTTCAAATTTATGTAATTGACGCTGATTATGTTGTTGTGTGAACTGTGGGGTTGAATTTTTCCATATCCCATTCACAAGTTGACATGTCAAAACATGGTATTGGAATAACTCCATGTTATATTTGTTTTTTTTAAAATTAAATTATGAGATTTATTATTATTATTATTTAATTTTGTTATTCAGTCATTAATTTTATTCCAGCGCTATTTAAAATTTAGATACCAAATGAGTTGTAAGGGAAAATTTTCAATATTGCTGACTACAAATTTTGTGATTTTGATTCTTTGTTTGTCATTAATTCTTCTATAATTTGAACAGAGACAAGTAACCAGTGAGTGATGTTATTGAGAATTAGCTCAAAAATAAAAATAAATAAATGGAAAAACCTTATCCCTATATTATATGCTCTTACGGCAGTCCCAATAGGATTGGAGGTAAGGTAAAAGCCAAAAGGAGACATTTCTTAGCTCAAATTGCCATTCTCCCTGACTGAAGCACAACACACACACACACTTATTAGAGGTAATAAATCAAACACTATAAATAAATAAATACACATGACATGAAAAAAAGAACTGTTTCTCGCTCTGCATACAGGTAAAGGATAGCAATGAAAAACCAATTCCCTTACCAACTTCAAGCAACCCACCCCCCCGACTCTGAAAACATACCAACCAACCCACCCCAAAAAAAGAAAAAAAAAAGAAGAGAAAATTCCCATTCTGCTTGCATAAACAAAACTACAATAAATAAACGCTCCTTCCCCACCCCTCCTCTCTTGAGAAATTCAAAAAGATGAACAAAAATAAGAAGAAATGGCAGAATGTAAATGGAGGAGCCAAAACCGAAAAAGCTTGGAAAGCCGTAACTAACAAAACTAATACTTTTTGCCAAGAATTATACCGATGATCACGGACACCAGCCCCACGGCTAAAATGACTTTAAAGGTCGTGAGAGGAGAAGACTCGGTGGTTTGAATCTCCAAGGACGCTGGTGGCGGCTGTGGCTTTGTAGATGTGGATTCCAGCTTTTTCTTGCTCTTGCGTTTTGATGGCGTTGAAATTGTCGATCCCATGTCCCTGGATTTGATCCCCACTCCTTCGTCCTTTGCTTCACCGTGTCCTTCCTGCAACATGTTATGCGTCAGTGCATGCTTGTAATTATATATGTACATGATGCAAGTGAATCAGCATGGGCATGCAGGCATATATATGTTATCTCTATGAGCAGAAATTGGGAGAAAGCAAACCTTTTCTTTGGATTTAGCATCAGCGAGCTGCAATTTGTGCTCAAGTTCTTTCACTTGGTTTTGCAAGAGCACGGCCATTTTGTCCTTAGTTTCAAGCTCTTCCAAGGAAGACTTTACAGCAGCTTCCCTTTCCAAATCTCTTTGAGACTCGGCTTCTTTCTGTTAACGGGAATTAAAAAAAAAAAAATCAAAGAATAATTATTCAAACAAATAAAATAACTAAAATAAAAGTAAACAAAAGGAAAGGCAATGATAATAATAATGTTGTCAAAAGACAAAGAAGACCTGGGACCGTAGCGTCTGTCTCTCAAGCGTAAGCTGCTCTTTTAAATCTTCTATGAGTTTCTGTGAAGAGTTAAGCTGTTCTACAGCTTCATCCTTCTCACTTGCTGCTGCAGCCAGTTTAGATCGTAGATCATTTAGTTCGGATGCAATTCTGGCTAGTTCCTGAGTAAGGTTTGAATTTGACTCAGCTAGCTGTTCTCTCTCCTTTTCAAGTTGACCTTCCTTCCTTTGCATCTCCTCAATGATGACTTCCAGACCCTCCAATTTCAACAGGGTCTGTTCCAGCTCAATTTTTTGAGTTTCTGCGACACCAGAAGCCTCGCGCGCCTGTTCTTCGTACATCTTTATTTGCTCTTGGAGTGCGTCTAGCTTTTCGTTCAGGTCTCTAGCTTCTAAATCTCTCTGACTAAATTTCTGAATGCTCCCTTCTAACTCTCTTTGAGTCTCTGAAACCCGGGCTTCGGCTGCTAACTGGAGTTCAGATGCTTTTGAGTGGTGGTCTGTTAATTCAGCAACCTTACTCATGTAAGCAGCAAGTTGCTGAGTAGTGCCTTCCTTCTCAGCATGAGAAAGATTTAGTGATTCTTGAAGGTCATTAATCTTGCTTTTTAGCTGCGCATTGGTCTCAACTAGCAGTTCATTCTCTGAAGAAAACTGTGCAGCTTTATTCTCTTCCTCTGAAAGTTTTCTTTTGAGTTCTTCGTTCAATGTCTCAGAAGAAGATAATTTTGTCGAAATCTGATCCAATTCTTCCTTCAGAAACGCAGATCTTTCGGCTGCTTCAGCAATCTGCTCTTCGAAAACCTTCATCTGACTTTCAAGAATTTTTATTTTCTCATACAGTGAGTTAGCCTCAGAATCTTTGCTGGAGAGGTTTGCATTTGCTTCCTGGAGTTTTAGCTCTGTATCCCTGATTAAAGACTCATGTAATGTTTGGAGCTCTGATTTTCTTGCAGTAGTTTGCTCTAATACTCCACTTTGATGCTCTAGTTGCTCCTCAGCAGACTTGAGCTTCTCAACAACTTCACTTTCTCTCATCTGTGCATCTTTAAGATCATTTTCCATGATTTCCAATTTCTGTTGTGTTAGACTCAATTCACTCCGTAAGACTTCAAGGAGAGTTTCCGCTTCTGCATGCTTTTCACTGGAACTTTTAAATGCATCTTCTATATTTTTCTTCTCATCTCTCACAATATTCAAGGAATCAGTTAATTCTCTTTCCTTGTCATTGGCGTTTAGCAGGGCAGCCTCAAGGCTTGATGCTTGCGATTGAAATTTCTCGAGTTCTGGTTCAAGCTCAGATATCTTATCAAAGTATTTCTTTGACTCTGCTTCTGCATCTCCACATTTTTTTTCTAACAAGCTTATTTGCTCTTCAAGCTCCTGGATTTTGTATTTCTCTGTTTCAAGCAACAGTTCCAGATCACTTACCCTTTTGCCAGCACCCTCTACTTTCAAATGGGACTTCTGGACTAAATCTTCTAGTTCAAGGCTACGTTGATGTGTCGTATTAGCTCGACCCTCATGCTCAGCGCATTTTTCTGAAACAGCCTTCAGTTCCAACTCCAACTCAGAATTACGTGAAGATGATTGATTCAGGTCAGATTCCATCTGAGCTATCTTATCCTCATATACTTGTATTTGGCCACTCAGTTGCTTCTTTTCTTCCTCAACCTCTCTCAGTGTTTCACTAAGAACAGTAATTTTCTCAGAGAACTCTACGAGTTCTCTTTGAGCTTCATTGCTTTTAACCTCTAGCAGATTGATAAGTTGCTCTAGTTCTACATTTCTCTGTTCTGCAGCAATAAATCGTGCCTCAAGCTCTTGCAATTGTGATTTAGCAGCTTCTGATGCTGCATTTGAGGCCTGTACTATGGTTTCCAGCTCAAGATTCTTTTGTTGGGCAGTGGTTGCTGCATACCCAGATTCGTGATGGAGCTCTTCTAGAGATTTTAACTTCTGCTCCAGCTCAGCATTGTTTGCCAGAGCTTGAGAGAGGAGAGAATCCACTTTACAGAAGTTCTCATCTGATAACTGCAACTTCGTCTCCAGATCATTGCATAGTTCCTTCATCTGAACAGCATTACTGTTTAAATCCTCCAAAGCGGCTTCAAGAGCTTCTTTATCTTTGATTACTATGTGCAGTTCATCCTGTACAGTTGAAAATTTTGCTACCTGATCTTTTAGCTCGGCTTCTAACAATTCCTTTGAATGCAATTCCTCCCGCAGCTTCAATTTGACGTCTTCCAACTCAGACGACCTAGTTTGAAGATCTTCTTTTGTTGACAAGAACAAATTCTCAAGTGTTGACATGTCCTCCTTTACACGAAATTCTGAAGCCTTTCTAATATCTAGTTCTTGGGTCAGTTCATGCATTAGAGCTTCGTTTGAAGCAAGCTTCTGCTCCATTTCAACCAACTGTGATTTTGAAAGCTCCAACTCTCCACGAACTTCAGAAAGCTCAGCTGCGGTACTGTTGAGTGCTTCCTCAACCTTCTGCTTGTCAGCAATCTTCTCATAAAGGCCCTTGAGTTCTTCTTGTAGAGAGGCCATCTGATCTTCCATTTCTTTTGCACTATGCTTCGCAAGTTCAAGCAACCTTTCAAACTCCAAGGCCCTTTTTGTCTCAGATTCAGCATGTGAACCACTTTGTTTATGCAATTCCTCAAACTTGCGTGCCTCGCCTGCTGAAGTTTGCAGCTCTTGCTCTAGCTCCTGCCATTTATTTCTTGATCCCTCAAGCTCAAGGCTAAGATTGTCAAATGCTACCTTCACATTGGCCAACTCCTCATGCTTTGCTTCTTGAGCATGCAATGCCTCTTGCAAGTCATTAATCTGTTGTTTGTATCTCTCCTCAGCTTCCACGATCTGCTGCTGCACTTTCTTGTGATTAACTTCGAGTTCTTCATATTTCTTTCCACTTTCTTCCAACTTCTCCTTTGTAATGGAGACTTCATCCTTCAGCTGGGAATTCTCTGATTCAGAATGCTTCAGAGCTCCGGCTACTCTTTCCAATTCAAGCTCAAGTTCTTTTACCTTCTCTTGCGCTTCAAGAACTTCTCTACTCAAGAATGAATTGTTTGAGCTTTGTTCATTGTTGGATGACTTCTCGTCTGTAGGAGGTGGCTGTTCAGAAGTGAGTGAAATATCCTTTACATCGAAGGATTCCCTGTCCACTTTTATAAATTCTCCCTCCAAGGCCGTTTCTTCCTCCTCTTTTTTTCCTCCTTTTGGATCTTGATTCAAGTTCCCATCAGAAATCTGCAATAAGATTTTCAAAGAAAAAGAGCTTCAAGTACCACATAAAGGAAAATTATGTGTGTTCCGTTGAATTTTGTCCTTTCCTAACAGCTGGTAAGGAAGTACCAAAAGAATACAAATACGAAGCGGAACATTTAGACAAAAATACCTTAGTAGTCTTAAAAGCATTTGAATCTAGAAATTTACAAAAACAAGTTCCAAAGTGCTTGGGCATAGCCCTAACAGTTGATTATAAGGTGATCGGACCAAAGGTTGCATGAATACCAGTAAACAAAAGAATCAGTCCATGTAACAAACATATGTTGCATACAATTTTTGGTATCTCATAACAAATAGCAACCTTGGTCGGATAAGCATTGCTCATCTTTTCAAATACCTTCATTATTGGTATCTCTGGACTTGCTTGCAACTCTTCTTCCATGTCCGAACGTATGGCACCTTATGTAAGATTCCTTGCGAGCCTGCACAAACATATGTTCATAATTAGAGCAGACAAGAAGAAAACTGGGTCATCACAAGTGGCAAGTAATTTTTTGTTTCACTACAAGGCACAGGCTAAATGATAAAAGAAAACCTCTATTAAATTTCACTTGTAGAAAATAGGTAGACAACCATACAATTTGTCCATCTGCAAGATTCTACAGTTGGTCTGACATTAGATGTCAAGTTCTTCTGTTTCTAACCAACCCAAATGAAATTAGTCTATTCGATCATATTTGAATTTGTGAATTGGGTTAAATAGTGTGCCAAAGTAGACCTACAAAACACTGATTCAAATCCCAATACAAATGGTCGATGCTCATTCTTCATTCCAAGGAAGACTTTTGTTTTTTGTTTTGGAAGTTCTCCTTTTTCGTGAGTATTTATTCCCAACCTCTACTAATTGTGGTCTTGCTAGACCGGCTCATGCTGTTGGCCCATACCATTGATGGCAGCCAGAATCTTATACAAATCAGGCTGAAGATCAGACCCATACTAATGCAATACATTTTCCCTTATGAAATGAAGAATTATTAGTATATATGCCTTTTTTCCATTTGACAAGTGAGTTTTCAATATTATACTTTCAAGCAGGTTCATAACGAATACAAATCATATATAGCGCATGACCCTCTTGGGACGAAGTTCATAGATCTTCTAATGAGCTTTCTTGATTCAACTACCCAAGTAATTCTTTATATATATTTGTATGAGTGAGCAATAAATATTAGCTACCTAGTCATACCACGCCATCAAAAAGAGAGTATAATTGTGATAAATGTTTATATGCAAGGGATGCTAAATGATTGTATAAAAATACATACATTCAAATATAAGAAACCAACACATGAAAGTATTTTTTTTTTTTCCGTAGAAACACATGAAAGTATTAAAATATAGACTGAATATAATCAAATAGACGAAATCAAGCAGATCAAGTTGGATCATGGAAGAAAACGCGACCATTCTCTTATAACTAGCTCTAACTAAATTTTGAAGTAAAAATAATCATACAAGTTATATTTAATTATTAACTTATTTTATAAAATATCAAATCTAATAACTAAACCACTTACAAGTAGGTAACAGTACCTTATATTAAAAAATATAGTTTTTTTCGTACTCCTCTTCCTCGCACCATCCCGAATGCCTATGATCGATCAAATGTTGAACAGACAAAACGGGGACAGACTCCTTGTCATTTGTGTTGGTAAGAGATCAAAACATATATTTCATTCTGCTCTACTTTATTACAGAGTTAGTAGATATATATATATATATATATATATGTTCAGAGCTAGCCTATATAGAAACTGCAAGTGTTACGGCTGTAATTGTGGATCTATGATGACCCTATGATTGAGGGATTACAGTGCATGATTCCAGCCTGTGATATCCCTTCAATAACTCAAGAACAACTCACGCCAACAATTTGAACGAACAGCGCATTGAAATGCTCACTCACCTAGTTTCTTTGTCATTTCACTGATAAACCGAGGATTGAATAGGTTGGACCTCGGGTCGTGACGAGCAGAATAAATCACGTGTTCCGCGTATTTGAACGTGGGACCAAGCCAACGCCTAGGTAAATAAAATGATCTCGGAATCCTAAGCCTCCCCTTTGGGTAGGATATGGCATACAAAACCAAACTATTTTTATATGGAGGGTTATTTATTTTGATATACTCGTACTCTAGTTTCTTCTTCGGCCAGTCAAAAGAAACAGCCGAAAGGGCATCGACTGTTCCAGAAGCTGAGAAGCGTTGAGGAGGTATTTCCGGTCCAAAGCTATCTAAATCAAACGCCTAATGGTCTCCAAGCAGTGAAGAAACGCTCAAGGAAAAAAATAGGAAAATAAAAAAAAAAATTATATAAAGCAACATGAAGCTGTAAGAACTAAAAAGAGAACAAAAAGTAACAAGGGAAAAAGAAAAAGGTGTGCCCACAAATAAAAAGAAAAATATAAAACAATGACGAAGGAGGCATCATTAGATGGGTGCAGGGGCCTTCCAGTTATTAGTGCGCGGAATGGGGCTTTTACTTGGACACGTATTCATGGACAGCGTGAATAGAACACCGTTTAATTTGCTAGTGGGGCCAAAATAGCATTCTTATAAAATTTTAGGCACAAAAATATGATGAAAACTAGAAAGTCAAAAATTATCGGCACAAAATGAAATATAAAAAATCATATATAGGATGACAGCAATTCATAATTATCAACCACTTTGACGACATTTTACCTGGCATTTAAATATTAACGAATTATACATACCACAGTTACATATAAAATTTTAATTCTCACCGGTTGTCTAACTAAATAAAATATTATCTGCATATATATATATATATATAACAGAATAAGAGGAAGGAAACTGCGGTGCGACTATGGACTTAGGTGAAGAATAGTTTTCCATGAGTAGCAATTTAAAAATTCACGCTCGGGTCAGAACGTCAGGTGCAATTCTTCACCCACTCTATTTTGATTTGAATGGGTGTTCCCACGTCATCGACCACAGAATTCTTCCTCCGAGTTCGAGTGCTAGTGGAACCCACCACTGGAGGCAGGCTGGCACCGCTCTCTTATAAGTCGTATCTCGGATCTCAATTCTCAGCTTTGATTAGTCAGGATTACGAAACTGTCGATTCCACTTTTACCTTAAACAGATATTACCATTTACTAAACAAAGACAAAAGAACAATTTAGCCAAAAACAAAAAACAAAAACGAAAAACAAAGACAAAAGAACAGAAGTATATATAACTGTTATGGCATGGTTGTTAAACTCTCAATTTTATGGGTATAATTTTATGATTTTTTGCATCAAAAACTCTTACGATTTTATGATTTTAAAGTTGAATTACACTCAATTTTACAATTTTACATGTCGAAGACCCTCCTACGATTTTACGATTTTAACAACCTTGTGTTATGCACTTTAAATCCTTACATAATTCTTTAGATTTAATGTGTAAAACTAAGATTGAAAAAAGAAATCATAGTTGACATTTATCAACTATAATTTTTATAAGAAACTCATAATAATACTCCTAGTTTAAACATTTTACTAATTAAATTAGTACACATGCAGTCGAATTTAACAAATTCATTCACATTTCTGTTTGGTCCAACGTGTAAAGACTTCACCTGTTGACTTTAAATTTTCAAAAAAAAAATTAATGTATTTTTTGTCAAACACAAGGTATAAAAGGTTTATATCATAAATTTTTTATCAGAATTACACGTAACCAACTAAGAAAAGGACGGAAAGGATGATGTTGCTGGAGCAACAATAACTCCAAGTTGGAAGAGTGAAAAACCCAATAAATAAAGAATAAAATGGTTTAAGTATATAAAGAAAATAAATAAAACACTCCGCAAAACATATATCATGGAAAAGGAAAAAGTCGATTGAGAGAATAATAGCTGGGTACCAGCCGTGCTTGAAAGAAGACGGGTATTGAGTTCTTCTATAAAGAAAAGGTGTAGAATATTTATATTTTTTTCTGAAAAATGAAAGTGATTTATGCAATAATTTATAAATGAAAATTAAGGAGAATAAAGAAAGTTTATCATAAAAAATTTAAAGCGACCGTACTCCGATGAGAAGGATCATCAGATACCGGAGTAGATAAGGAGAAGCAGTAAGAGAAATTCCTTTTCCTTCTTTCATCGAGAACAAATAAGGAAAGATCGGCAGGCCGCAAACTTATCATAATTAGCAGATCCGATTTCCCTAACTTCAAATTCAAAGAATCAAGCAGAGGTATTCAAGTTTTCTACGATTTTCTTATCCTCCTCCTCCTCCTACTAAAATACAGATAATACGATCGGCGGTTTCAACAAGGATCGATCTATCAATTCAGAAAAGCCAAGCGATTCCTGATCCCACAGCTCCGTCGATCAAAGAATCAACCAACCAGCAGTGAACCGAAAACAAATAACCTCAGTAACACACTACACAGAACTACAAGACGGAACAGAACTCGATGAAATCCAAGATATACATATACACAATATTTACGTGTCCGTGCGTATAAATATAAAAATAACTATAAGTAAACATCATTTCGCAAGCAGATCGGGGCGCTCCACAGCCGATCTCGAATAACCGCCAGGCAGAGGAAGAAGAAGAAGAAGATTGATGAAATTGAAGCAGCACAAAATCTCAAGTGACAGTAGCAGGACTAAGACCAATCCTATATAAAATACAAAAAGCAAAAGAGATCACTTACTTGCTTGGAGATGAATTCGTCGCTTTACGCGCGGACGTGCTTTTTCTCTCAATTATTGTTGCTGGTTCTCTTCCTCTTCCTTCAAGAAACAGGATCTCAACTGGAGAGAGAGAGAGAGAGAGAGAGAGAGGTGAAATGAGAAAACGTGAGAGAGACGCGGGAGGGGAGATATACCGTCTTGGGGTTGGGTTTAAATAGTGGAGTGAAATTTATGATGTCCTGCTGTGCCAAGCAGTGCTCTCCGGCGGGCCCTCACAACAGCCATTTGAGACAATTGTTTACTTGGAAAGCTCTCTCTTCCCGGACACTTTGCTCCTCCCCTTCCATCTAATTACGATATTACCCCGATCTATTTTTTCCTTTTTTAAAATTATAAATTACACTAATATTTAAATTTTACATATAATTTTAATTTTGTCGCCACAATAGTATTTAAAATTTAATATTTTTAATTTTTATCAAATTTTATTAATGAAAATTAATGTAATATATCATTAAATATAATTTGATAAAAAATTTAAAAAAGAGACTGAATTTTAATAAAAAAACAAGATTTTTAGTAATTATAGTAAAAAAAATAAAAATATAATTACTAATTTATTATAAATTAAAAATTAAGAGAATAATAATGTAATTTATTTTATTTATCCATAAAAGTTGATTATCTTAGCAATACTCAACTTCAATTAATGTGGATTCATTATAATTAAGTTGATAAATTTGATGATCTAAGTTAGATTAGGATTAATGTCAGTTAAATTTAAAAAGTAGAATAAAATTGAATTAAATTAAAAATAATTTAAATTAAATCAAATTAATCACATTATTTAGATTTATTCTACAAGGGGTGAGTAACATTTCGACTAAATTGAAATAACTGAACTTATACTCATTATTGAGACTTATAATCATTGTTTGAACAATACTAACCAATTGTTGAGACTTAGAGAGTAAAATCATAAATTATTTTAATAATTATTTTTTTTATAATTAATCAATAATAATAATAAGTTAAGAAAGCATGGCGAGATGTCGATGGGCATACAACAAGTTTGTCCTAACACGGACACGACAACGTAGACACAATATAGTTACAGGACACAACAAAAGTAAAAAAATTAGGGCATAGGAACATAATAATATATATACTCATATCATGTTATTATTATTCTATATAATTGTAAAAAAATGTAATTCATAAATTCAAGTTTCACACGATTATACAAATAATTATAAAAGAGTTTATCATTAAATTCCTATGATGATATAAAATACAAATTGTTCATCAAATTTCAAACATTTTTAGAAATTGTAAAATTATTGTTGTCTAAATTTATTGGTAATCTCACATCATTATCATTATCCATTTTTCTGACGTGTCTATAAGTGTTTGACATAACTGTTTAGAGTGTTAGATATGTGTGCTCATAATTTTTTTTAATAAAATCACTTATCAAACACATTTGGAGCCATGTTAGCCATCGTCTCCGTGTCAAACACTACATTGTCCCATTTTTCGATGTGTTCGTGATACCTACATTGAGTCCTAGAAGAGATAAATATATGAAATATATACTTATAATTAATTATTATTAGGTACTAATTATAAACTTAATAAGATGTGCATTGAGTCATTATTTCGTAATGATAAAACTTAGCTGTAGATATCAATATTGATTATTTCCTTATTTTTTAAACCACCTTACAAGCAATTTTTGTCTTAATTATAATAATATAATTACTCAAAATTATTAGAGAAAACGGTTTGTGATGATTGTTATAGTTGATCACCACTAAATTTGTTTAAAATCGAGCGTGTTTAGTAATTGTCTTTCACCGTGAGTTTGTCTAAAACCTACTCAACCTGCAGGCGTGGACTGTGGTCTTTTTGTATATCCTCCAACGATCAAGTCAATCTCAAAACTATAGGTGGAACAAAGTAATAGTAAACAATAAATGACAAACCTATCTCTTGTAATTTATGTATTTATACAAGTGTATTGAGAGGCAGAAGAAAAGCTATGATATAGGGACGATCATATCTTGACCCATGGGCATAAGTGAAAATCTTAGTGTTGTTGCAAAAATACAACAATCTATTTTTTTTTTTTTTTGAGGATAGACGCAAGAGTCTGGGAAGTCGTGCCTTTACTGATGAAAATCTGGACGAAGAATTAGATCTGATGGAATTCCAGATCTGATAAACCAACAGAGCTGATAGTCTGATGAGCTGATAATCTCGTGGGCTGATGATCTGGTGGCCTCAAAATGATCTGGTGACCAAAAGTGATCTGGTGGCCTCAAAAGTGATCTGGTGGCCAAAAGTGATCTGGTGGCCTCAAAGTGATCTGGTGGCCAAAAGTGATCTGGTGGCCTCAAAGTGATCTGGTGGCCTCAAAGTGATCTGGTGGCCTCGGGATGACGAGAGGCCTTAGAGTGACGAGAGGCCTCGGAGTGACGAGAGGCCTAGTGGTGACGAGAGGCCTATAAAACGAGAGCATCGTTAGGGCGCGCGGGTGGGGGTCCCCGCGCAAACCCTCCGATACTTAAATTAGATCTCGAGAGAAAATGCAAAATCGTACTTCAATTGCTCAAAATAACGTACCTTGTGATGAAGGCATGATCTCATATTTATAGCGGAGGAGAGAGAGAAGATGTGCGAGAATCTCGCGGCCCATTTCGACGATTTCGCGGCCCATCCGAGAGGAAAAAAAGGATAGACTGGCCCAAGCCCACTTGACCATGATCGGGTGGGGGGTCACTTGGTTATGACCGAGTGGGGGGCCACTCGGTCATGACCGAGTGGGGGGGGCCACCCGATCATGCATTCTTCTCCCCTTTTCCTTGGCTCGGTTTTGAGTGGTTCCCATACCTCAACTTCATGCCCAATTTTCATGATGATTTAACGTGAATCTCTCAAAACTCAAAACATAAAAGTTGTAGATAATTCTCTTATATTTCCATAGAACTTTTAATCAGGTCAATCGGAGCTCGTATGAGAAAGTTATGGCCGAAAAACTGAAGCAGTGTCATACCCACTTGGCAAAACCGAGTGGGTCATAAATAGCGAGTGGCCACTCGGTCATGTCTTCTTTTGCCCGACCGAGTGGGGGGCCACTCGGTTATGTCTTCTTTTGCCCTTTTGACTTGGTTCGAGTCCATCTTCCTTCAATACTTAACTCCGAGCCTTCATAGTGTAAGTACATCAACTTCATACCTGATTTACCCCTTGATTAAACCAGAATCTATCAAAACTCAAAACATGAAAGTTGTAGATAATTCTCTCATATTTCCATAGGACTTTGAATCAGCTCAATCGGAGCTCGTATGAGAAAGTTATAGCCAAAAAACTAAGGTAGTGTCGTACCCACTCGGCATAACCGAGTAGGCCCTCCCCACTTGGTCTCGGCTCGACCTCTTGCTCCTTCGGCTTACTTCCTTGATCTCCTACAACCCGTTGGGCCTTTGGGCTTCATGTCCATGTCTCAAGACTATTTTTTAGGTCTTGTGATTCTCCATGTTTACAGGGCATATCACTTAGTTTGGATTAGGTCAAACGTGATTATTTGGGTCAGATCTTTTACTCAAACTTAAGATGTTTAAGTCAGATTTTGATTTTGATTTAGATCTAGAGTTATATGTATCTGTTTGGTTTGGTCCAAATCTAAGTATCTTGAAACACGTGTCACTCGAAACCACTTTTATTCTCAAGTTGTATTGCTAGTTTGTTTAATTTTTTTTAATGAGAAATCTATTTTCATCCTAAAAAAAATGACACTCATGTATGCGCCATATCAAATCCTTTTATTTTTTAGGTCTAGCGAATTTGGACCTAATTCCAAATCATCCGATAATTATGCAACTAAACAATGAATGGGTTTAAAATTTTAAATTTTAAACGACAAATGATATGGTCAAATAACTTTATCTAAATGCAACCGAATTTACTTTAATTTTCACAAATTTGATCTATAATAATAAAAAAACATTTGGGTTAATGACTTAATGAACAAGGTTTATAAAAAGAAGTATACATAATGACAATAAATAATAAAAGCGGACCACAAGGGTTTATTTGATAATAACCCAAATTAAATAGGGTTTAAATGGAATTTAGCCTTTTACTTCTTAAAATAGAATGAGCAAAACCCAATCTAAGAAAGATTAATATATTCGTCATCCAATTTAAGACATTTGAAAAAATTTATATTAAGAGTTACATGAGACATCATCTATTCTATTACCCTAAAAGCGGGTGACCACCTAAATGAGGACATATTACTCAAATACGAAATCTCAAGTCTCAATATAGAAAGAGACTTATTACACAAGATTACCACCTTGAGTGGTGGTCCTGATTGTATTTCTATTATAACGAATAGCTCCAAACTCTTATTTACCTCTAATATTAATATTCATATCGCTTTTATTAGTTAGTGTTGTGTTATAAGCAAAAGTTTATTAAAAGGTTAAAAAAATTCAAAAGTCCAAAATAATTTTTTCGGCTAAAAAGTGTAAATTTTTTCATAATCGGAGGATTTTACACAATGCGCAAATTAGATAATTTCGACATTCGAAAATCCCCCTGAGTATTCTGAGAAAAGAATAAAAAATTATTCATAAAGAATTATAATTTTAAAATGATTTTAAAATACTGGGATAAACATTATCCATAAGAATCTTAATCCTGATGGGTTGAAAAATATAAAAATTCTAATTCTAACAAAATCATGAAAGATCAAGATAGACGTTATCTGTGAGAATCTTAATATTAAACTATTTCGGATTATTTTATATATTTTTATAAATAAATAAACACTCATTTCAAAAAATGCATATTTCTAATACTTATTTCAATATAGGTTTCATCATTTTTAGTGTCTGACTTAAGTATTGGAATATTTGTGAGGAGATCTCTCCATGCCTTTTGATTGTTTTCTTTCTTGTAGGCTTAGACAGGTTAATGGTGACGTTTCTAATTAAATAAATTTATTATTGTATCTTGACAACAATAATTAAAATATAATTTACCATTATACTCTCCAATTTGCTAGTTTGGTGACGAGGCCAAACACAAGCCCTAAATGTGAATTTCAAATGAGCTCAACCATATCAAGCAAAACCAACACAAATTAAATTGCACAAAGGTCTTACTATTTCCACAAATGTAGGTAATTATTGCATGCCAACCAACACAAGAAGTTGTTTTCAAATTAACATCAAACTCAATAATTCCTCATGGCTTTTCACAAATAGGTCTTATGGACATCAACCAGTCATGTGAAAAACAACTCTCCAACTAATTTTCTCCTCTACCCTTTTGTTTTTCCATTTTTGCCCCCATCATACTTTGCTCAATCTCCATCTACATCCTATCATGAATTTTGATGACCATAAATCCACACCCATTATTCTTTCAAGTAAGGATACATTCTGGGTATATGTAGGAAATAACAAAAATTTAGTTTATCCGAACTAATCGAACTGAACCAATCAAACTTGTCAGATCAATTCAGTCTTTTGCTTGCATCGATTTGGTTCGACTAATTTTTTTTAAAAGTTTGATTTTGGTTCAGTTTTTTGGATAAAAGAATCGAATTAATCGAACTGGTTGAATTTTGAAACGATGTTGTTGGAATGTTTATAAAAAGATGTAATTTTCTTTGATTTTGTGTTTTCTATCATTTACTTTAATTTTTTTTTCATTTTTTCAGTTTAATCAGTTTGGTTTCTTTTATATAGTTCGAGTTTGATTTTTTCAATTATTGACTAGTTCGATTTTTTGGGTTAATTAGTTGGTTTGGTTTAGTTTTACTCATTGGTTTGGTTTAATCAATTAATAAATTTTAGTCAATTCAATAACCGAATTAATCGTTCACACACCTCTAAGTGTATGCAATATCGCACACACCAAATAAACCAACTAAAGGTTGATAGACACGTACTTTAGAAAAGTTCAATCCTCTATAACTAGTGCAATGAGTATATTCACCTAATCACTAAACTAGTTGATTCTCGTTTTACCCCTTACCAAATGACTTCTATTCCGGTGTTAATTTTTTTTTTTTATCATAATCATCATTAGTTTTCTATTGATTGAATATAATTGATATCTAAAAATATATATTTTTTTAGTTTTTAATTTTAATTTTTTGTGTTTAATTTTATTTTTATTTTAAAAAGTAAAAACTATATATATAAATTGATAATTATATTTTGTGTTTATTTCTTTATTTTTCTAATTTGTAGTATAAAGTTAAAAAATTAAAAAAATAATTTTTATGTTTTAAAGAGAGATTAAATAATGGGTACCCGTATATTTGATATATTCTATTCTAACAAATTTATATTTATAGTTGTTATACGTGTTTCTCGTATGGGCCAGACTTGATCTAATAGGCCGGCCTAATCACCCGAAACCAAGAAGACCCGAACAACTTCACTAAGGGAAGTTCAACCACTACCAAAATCCAAAACCCGCAAAGTGGACATTTGACGAACTCTCGATGAGCCTCCGACGAGCTCCCAGTAATCGACTAACAAGCTCCCGGAAATATCCTTCAGATCGCTGGACCACCTAGGTCGCTAGCCTAAAATAAATCAACTCGCATAAAGTGGTAAAATCTGCTAAGGCGTCAGAGGTAGAGACCATTCACTGCAACAGCCCATGCTCCTCGAGATGAAGATCTTACTTACGATTTTGTACAGATGATAAGGGCTGTTTGTCCCCCATTTTTATCATTTTTTTATTTCTATATGTTATCCGAATTGTAAAAGCCCCCTCAATTATAAATAGGGGACAAAAGTAACATAAGGGATAAGAGGAATAATCAGAAAACAGCAATTCTGAAGGAATAATCAGAGTGCGGGTGTGGAATAGGCATCGTTCTGGCCGAACCACGTGAAAATCGTTAAGTATTCTTCACTAGCATCCGAAAAACTTCTCTTCTTACCGTGACTTATAATTATTCATTGCGCCCCAAAACGAATCACACTCAACTGAAACTGAACGTCGACAATAGTTTAAATAACTTTACAATAATTTGATAACAAAGAAATCTAACATTAATGGAAACAAAAAATTAAAAAGTAACAACTATAATATTTTAGATTATTTCAATACATTAAATAATAAAAATACCACCTTAGTTTATCGACCACAAAGGTCTAGAGACAAGCAAGAGGTCATAACTAAGTTAGGTTGAGAATATATGTGATTTGTATTTTTTTAATTTTTGAAATTTATGAATTGTAATATATAATTAGATAAATATATATATATGTATATAACTATATTAGGCTAGAGTAGTGTACCCAACGGCCATTGATGTGTGAAAACCCCAAAAGGGTATCATTTCAATATTTTCAAAACGTTTCTTATTTTGAAATATCAAGAAATACTAAAAAAAGTTTCGGTTTACATATTTCTCTTCTATTTTCGTTTTTTTACCTTTTATGAAAGATACCATTTTTATTTTAGTTTCGTAGCGTATTCGTTTTTTTTTTTTTTTCTGTGTAACCTAGCCAATAGGGATTTATTTAAAAAAAAAAAAAAAAAAAAACAGTGATTCTTTCTCTTTAACATATTTTCTTACATCGAAATTATGAAGCATAGATGAGGGCCGTTTGGTCATTGCATATAATAGGAATGAGAAAGCCTCCCTCTGACTGTTAGTCGCACATGGCCGGACGGCCGGCCACTGGCGGCCGACCAAACCGCCCTCTCCGACTACTTTACAAAAGGGACGGTGGCTGTCACAACCGAAAGGGACATTACATTGACGGACTTTCTCTTTCTTTTGTTTTAGCTCAAATTTCTTTGTTAATGGAAGACATTATTTACGCATTTGGTTGTGATGTTGATATATTAATGTATTATTATATTTTACGTTATAATAATATCGATTATGATACATTAATATATAAATATTATTAAAAATATCAAAAATAAATATCTAAATAATATTTTTAAATTATATTATATAACATTCGGGTCCCCCACCTACTAGTTTAAGTTTGAGATTGACGGATACAGGCTTTAGTCGAGTCTTTCTCACGTTTTTTAAGTGAATAACAGGTATCTACGTCAGAAGTTCTTAAATTCTTAAAGAGATTTGTCTGATAATGATAATGATTAAGAGTTAATTTTTTCAGTGTAATCTTTTAAATACATTCACCTGCCTCTCGAACATAGTTATATATTTTTTTTTCTTATTTATTTGTTTAGATGATTTCTTTTGTTTGGTTGTTTAGTTTTTTGTTATCATATTCGGGGTATCTCGAGATATACCATAATATTAAGATGTAGATACTTTTATAGTTTTTTATTTAATAAAATTCTCAAATTTTATTTAATAAAACTCTATGATTAAGCCCCACGTTGTTGGGCAAAATGCCACTATCAAGACATAAAATAGAACCAAAAAGCATCAAGATTTGGCAGCAATGTTAAGTGTTTGTTTATCATATATTTGTCATTTTTTAGACACTCTTGGTGTTGGGTTGGCACAAAATATGGCACCACATGCTCAAAAGGAGAGTGAATTGAATATTTTAAAAATTACTTAAAATTTAAAAATATTTAATCAAAATGAGGTTTTAGTGCGTTAAAACAGAAAATATGATATGTCAAATGCAATGCTTGAAAAATTATAAAGTAAGAATGATAAATGATACGAGATTTATAATAGTTTGACTAAACTCAATCTATTCTACTGCCTTAACTTCTTACTAAAAATTTTCAAATTCACTAAAACCTCATACTTAACAAAGTAGACCCTTTAGCATAAACCATTAGGAATGTAAATCTCCTACTAAACTCGGTAGGCCCTTTAGCACACAAGGTATGAATTACAAGAAGGAATATAATAAAAAAGATCTAAGAGTTGACACTCTCAGTTACAATATTTATTAACTAAAATACACAAAACTTAAAATTGATACATGTACTCTTTTAAGAGAGAAAATGAAAACTTAAGTACTAATGAGAAGAATGAATACAATGGTAACCTCTTAACACTTTATTTTCATTCATTAGTCTTATCAAGTGTTTCATTGGTATGTATTTATAGGTTTTTCCAAACTTTGAAGAAAAACTAACTGTTATTAGTCATTGGAGCCTATAAAAACTAATCGTTAAAGAAATTTGTGAATAAAACGGTCAATAGATTTAGAAGATCCGTCAACTATTTTTCAGAAATGCACATAAACCGATCGACATGTTGAAAAAACTAGTCGACTGATTCCAAAAATGGGCAATTGGATTTAATACAATGTTTGTCAACTAGTGGTGGCTGAGAGTACGCAATCAGTCGGTTGACAAGCATATTAAGCTAGTCGATAGCTTTCAAGGAGACGATCAATTGATTTTTAAAGACAATCGACAATTTGCTTGCCTTTAATAGCTCAAATGATTATAGACATAAAACGGTCAGTAGTTTCATTAACATGGTTGATAATTTTGCTGAGTGTTTATGATATAGAAAATATTTTGATATTCTTTACACATTTGATTTTAAAATAAATATAAAAGATTTTATAAACATTAAAAACATATATATTATTTGGCATTGATTGAATTGACCAATTTTCATTTTTAATGATAAAATATAATCAATTTCAAATATCAAATATATAAAGTTTTTCATCATCAAAATATCATGAAAGGTAAAACAACACTTAGAGTTATAATTTTGCTTGGGTAAATTATACTATTAGTTTTTGAAGTTTACATTATGTGACAAATTAATCATCATAACTACTAACTTTTAATTTTTATTTATAATTTTTTATTAAATTCAATTAATAAAAATTGACGTATTATATATTAATATAATCTTCAGAATCACTTGATTATTGGATTTAGATTAATTTTCTCATTAAATGATTCTAAGATTTATATTAATGTATAATATGTCAATTTGCGTTAATAGAATTTGACAAAATATCCAAAGATTAAGTTTAACAAAAATCAAAATTTAGTGACTCTAGTGACAAAAGTTAAAGTATAGTGTCTCATGTATAACAAATATAAAGTTTAGGTATTAATAATGTAATTTACCCTATTGTGTCGTATATACTTGTTTTGTATCTTATTATTATTAAAATATTGTCAAATAAGCATATTATTGATGATGGTAAAGTAAATAGTGGTCATATAAAATAAAATAAAATTAAAAATGAAAAGAATGGTACAAAAATTAGAGGGATGCTTTGTTGATTTAAGATGTGTGAAATATAACTAAAGTGATTTGCCCTACGTATAATTTAAGTTATAATGAGAAATGAGCTATAATTAATGCAACTCACTCTATTTAGTTAACGTTTCTTAAAATAAGTAAAATAAAATTATATTAAAATAAAATTAAAATATTTTTTAAAAATAAAATATAAAATTATCGAAATAAGATTAAAAAATATTTTAAAATTTTAATCTAATTGTTAAATTTTTTAAAATGTACTAAAAAATATATACGTCATTTTTTTTATCTATAAAATTCAAAATAAATTTATCTAAAAAGAGGTGAGATAAATTTATTTAAAAAATTTCAAATAAAAAATCACTTGACTTCTTTTTTATAGGTCGTCAGAAAAATTTAACAAATACAATTAAAAATACTTTTTTTATAATATTTTTTATATCTCACTTTATTTGCTCTGTATCTTAGATAACAAACACTACCTTAATAGGATTAGGCGATGCTATGTTGTTGTATAAAACAAATTAATTAATACCTGTATCAGCAGCAATATTCAACAGTTATGATGGTCCTAAGCTTAATACTAGGAAGCACCAACAAGACCACCAAAAATCAAGTGAATTAAGTAAATTGAACACATACCAAGCATCCACAATTGAAGAACCAAAGATTTCAGAAAATCATATTATCAGCAGATACAAATACTTTCAGATGTCATATTATTCATAATATACCTCCACCCTCAACTGTCCCGAGCAAAGAAAAATAGGGAAAGGTCTGATGATGCAAAATTCTGGCTCCAAAGTCATCTGCATTATCTTCCTGGAAGGATGTCCGAGAATGAGAAATCATGGAAGGGTGGGCCTGCAACAGGAGAAAATATTCAATGTAACTGATGATGGTACTCGAGATTTAATTTAGTTGAGGTGTATATTTTACATGAACCACGTTCAACCTTGGCCCAATAACCAGGTCACACTTGGCCTCGGTCCACTGCCTTGGCCACCTTTGGACTTGGTATTTTACAAGGGTGTTGCTCGGCCTGAATGGAAGGTCTTCTATAAGGCCAAGGGCAACTAATCTATTACAACTCTCAAGTAGAACTCATCCTCAAAAATTAGTTGTTAAGGGGAAGGTGTCCAAGAGATTATAAACCCTACACCAGAAGCCTGAATTTTCAATGTGGGACAAGTCCCATACTTTGTAATGGACCATAACATACCACCACGCTCCACAGCTCGACGCCTATGACGGTAGGCTGTGCACTAGTCTTTGTTAGTCTCAGACGAACATTGCAATACCGACGTCACCTCCATCGCTGCTCGCTTGCACTGGGAGCCATGGGGCTAGCTCTGATACCATTATTACAACTCTCGGGTAGAACTCACCCTCAAAAGCTAGCTGTTAAAGGAATGGTGCCCAAAAGATTATAAACCCCACACCAGAAGCCTGAACTTCCAATGTGGGACAAGTCCCATACCTTGCAATGGACCATAACACAATCTTACTATCTAATTCAACTAGGATTTCCCCTAGAAGTAAGGCATAAACTCGTGATCTTGGTTGACTTCTTTTAATCCGACAATTTATCCTAATCTCGATAAATTTGGGATAAACACATTCTCTTAAATCCTAGGAATGAAGTTTTAAGGAGTAAATCTTATCTCCTTGAAATTGTTTAGGATAACTACTACTAAACGTTGTTTAAAAAGGAAACCAAATTCTAAGCAAAGGATTATCTTTTATACTACTATAAATGGATGAGGATTTCTCCTCTAGGTAAGCATTCTCAATTACGTTCACAAACTATCTCTAGCTCCATTGTTTCTCCTCTATTGCTCCACATCTGACTTAAGTATCGGAGCGGCCAGCATCGGGGCAGTCTCACTTTTGCAGTCTATTAAGACCAGTGATCTAAAGCCAGAGTTCCCCGCCACTTGGTCTGTCCCTTTCTCTGTAAATACATTGGTGGTAGTTTTTGTGCATCATCAATAACAATGATACCAAATGATACCACGTTACCATGCTAATGGGATATCAGACATATCGTAATTAAACTAACTCCATGATGGAGAAAATTGATTGAAATTTTAAAAAAGTTCAAACCCAGTTCAAACCCAGACCCAATACCACCAGGAATTTTAGTTTCCAAATGCAAGTGGTCCTATGAAAGATGTAGCAACCAGAAATAGAAATTTTCTCACAAGTTGAAAGAGAAATGTAGTCCAGCCAAGCATGCAAATGAGAGTATTCATATTTTTGGAATGAGATTTTCTTTACCTTCTTGTTCACTGAGAATGTAAAAGGGTATATCAGCAACAATTTTCTTGGCACCTTCATTCCAATTGACGGTGCCTGGGTTCTGTTTGTACCCATGCGAAGGCCGTGAAGGACCCAAGATCGACAAACATATTGCAGGTTCGTTCATTAAACCCAGATAATCACGAGCTCGCCTCCAGACCCTCACATCTGATATTTTAGAACGAGCCACCTGTCATACAGGAACTTATGCTCACCAAATCATGTATTCAAATGTTTAGGTAACATATAAAACAATCGCATATCACCATTCCCATAGGATTTCCCAAATTTTCTATCCTCAAAAAGTATTTTGAGCCCAATTTCCATGCTAATATGAATCCATCCCCCCCCTGGAGAGCAACTCTACTGTGAGGTTAGAGTACGGGTTTAAAGAAGGAACTGAGAAGCAGAAAATGACTTCATGTAACCAGTGTTCAACTGGTACTTGATTTGATTCCGCCCACAACTGGGTAGGAAACAAAAGAAAAAAGAAAAAAGAAAACAAAAATATTGAGTACAGTTTCCAGGCTTATATGAATCCCATTGGGAGGAAATCTAGCATGTGGTTGCAGATAACCGATAAGCAGACGCAAACTCATTTCCATAAAAAATTTCAAACGCAACTAACAAGATTAACCTTGGCTAGAGCTACCCGGGCCCTTGGAAGTAATTCGTGGTGATAAGTGGCAAGCTTTGCTATTGCTGTTATAACAAAACATAGAAGTCTCGACTGTGTTGCTTTTCTGGATGTTGAACGACCAGAGCTAGGTGCTGACTCCCCCAGGCCCAGGCGACTGCCAAACAATTAACACGGAACAAAGATATATAAAAGTTGGCCTGCCACAGAAAAATGCATAAGCAGGTATATCTCACAACACAAACAAGCTTAAGCTCTGAAAAATGACCTGGATGAAAGATTTTCATACAACAGTAGTTCCAAACTCTCAAAAAGTTCACGAGCTGCATCTTTGTGAGATTCACCACCCCCTCCATGTTCCCCTATGGCCCAGGACAATTGTAATGCCAACTCCATCTGTAATATAATATAAATATGATAAATGCACATTGTTTATAATGCAATCCATGTATAAGAAAGTAACTCTTTCTTAAGTTTCCTATCCCCCAACCTCCGGGAGAGGGTGGTTTTGTTTCTTTTTTAACTAACCTTTGCAGGGTTGTCATAAGCTTCTCCAAGTCTGTCGATAATAGGTTTCTGCAGAAGATTAAAGTTAATATATATATATATATCATTGAAGTATTGAGGAAAAAGAAAGAATCAAAATCTTCCATGCAACAACATTCCAGCAGAACCATTTAAAAGTCGCCCACATATTGCATGCTCACTAGGTTGGCAAGCATTCCTTTCGACAAGACAGCAATATCCTATGTTACTGTCTTCTTGTTATTCTATTTCTTTCTCCAAAGCCATGTCCTCCATGCACATCTTCATATTTATTATACAATGAAAACAAATATTATACTATAGCTCGCAAAAAAAAAAAAAAAAAAATGTACAAAAATTTTACACAAGCAATATTTTTATGCAAAATAATTATACAAATTTTTACCATACATTTGTATAGAAGCGTCTATACAATTTTCTTATATGATCATTAAAAAAGAAAATTTTATACAATCAAAATTTTTAATTATAGTTTTGTATATAAGTTTTTATCCATCTTTCTCAGATTTTTGCACAAAATTTTCTGATGTAAAGCTTATATACAGAATAAAATTTGTTTTTTCAAAATTTTCTTGTATAAATTTTTTGAATAAATTAAAGTATTGTATTTAATGGGTAAAATGGTAATTAATTTGGTTACTAACCATAAAGAGACAAATGCTAGTAAGGGAGGTAATTGTAAATTTTGAAGGTGATGCGTAATGTCTTTAAACCACTTATTAGGGATTGTCATTGTAATTTACCCTTTTTAAATTCTCCATGGTCTCCAAAACCAACATACAAAACTACTCTCTCCTGGGAATTGAGCAACATAACCACGTATCTTCAGGTAGCATATTATTAAATACAAAAGAAACAAAATGATCCCTTGCCACATACTAGGTAAAAATGAAAGTAAATAATGAGCTTATAATATAAAATATTTGTTGCCACAATTGTTCTAGGAGAATACCTTTAGAAGTGCAACAAAATTAGGAGATCGATCAAATGCAGCAAGCATAAATTGTAAGAGCCTCTTTTGAACCTGTAAACATGGACAGAATACCATGAGTGTTTCAATCACAAAATATAATCTATTAAAAAAAAAAAAAACTGTAGCATGCAGAAATGCACCCAATTTGCAATTTGCTATTTCATAAATGTCTGTCAAATTCCCTGGCTGAAAAACATTTTTTTTATTTCTGTAGACAGCCAAATATCAAACAAAAATTAAACAAGATGGACAGAATATATTTCTAAGGCTATAAAATAAGACCATAGATAAAAATGATAGGTGAGCTAGAACTCATGTAGGGATTAAGGCTTGACATCTTGGTGTTGGGAAAAATATATTTCCAACTAAAGGAAAAGCACAGGAAGAGGGTGGGGGGGATATCATGGTGCTACTAATGAAACATAGATTTTACAAAAAGGGAACATCATCTATACAACCAAAATGGTGACACTAAGATAAAAGATATAGTCATAACAATATCTGCTATAGGTAATGCACATTGTTATCTTTATTTTTCTTATTATGCATTTGCATATGGTACAAGGAAAGATTTGGGCAAGTTGCATGACTAAAAAGAAAGAGATTACAACAACAACATATCCAGCCTTTATCCCAATATGTGGGGTCGGCTACATGAAAAAAAGGCACCTTTGATTTCATGCTTTCAACCCCTTTTAGCATCCAAATATATATCACAATGTTTGCCAGGAGAAGCCATAGAGGAAAACCAAAATAGAAATTATGTAAAGATAAAACTAATTAAAACTACCTCATAAGAGAACACTTTATCTGGAAAGAGATTGGAATTTCTTGCCATAAGTAGGGGAACTAATGCACATATTAAAGCTGCAAGAGAGAATAACTATCATAAGGCGCCATTTACAAGGAATTATATTTCATTATCCTTCTCGTACATTTTGCAAAAGGAGGTTTTCTCTACAATGAAAGAATGACTTTGTTTAAAAATCAAGATATGAAACAGTTGAACTTACAATCATTAACATCTCGCACAGCTATAGCAAAGTAAACATCAAGTAATTGAGGTGTCATCTTGAGTGCTTCTTTCAGCCTATCAGACTGGGGAGTGTTTGCAGCAGCCTGCAATACTGCAGTGACCATAGGAGAAGCCCAATGGCGCTCCTAAAGAATCAACTAGGCTGTTAAGAATCAAGTTCTTAAGCTTGACAATGAAGCAAAAATTGAGAAGCAGAAATCATTTCAGTAATTCATTCCTTGTACATGGTAACATTAATATTTAATTTCTCCATGCATCACATTCTTCAAATATGCAATATCAAAGATAATAAAAGAAGGGACCATACAGCAAGACCATCATTTTCATCCTTGAGGAGCTCAAGAAACAGTGGATCAACAACAGCCATTGTATTGCTATCCTCAGATTCAGAGTCTGCCCCTCCATCCCCTATAGTTGATCCAGTATAAGCTTCATCCATAAGCGCAAGCAACATCTGCATCCAGGAGGATATTGTCAATTGTGATAACATGTGCTAACTTTTTCTAGCATATTTCCTAAAGTTCCAAAAATAACCTCAGGAGCCGTACTCTTCTGGAGTGAAGCTATGCTGCTGCCAATCAATGATCCTGAGTTTCGTTCCACCTTTTCTAATGCCACCACCAGTACTGATAGAAAATCAAGGGACACATGTTAAATTAAATAAGGGGAAGATAAAAATAAAATTTTGATTCCTCAATTGGGTACAATCAAAATCAAGCTCTATGTAAGAGTAACGGGCAAGTTTCACATATTTTGTTCATGTGGATACCACCAAAACACCCGTGAAACTTAATTTGCACAAAGTCTTTACCATGAAAAAGCAAATGAAATTTGTGGGAGAAAATGAAATTCTAACATGTCACACCACCATAGCCTCTTCAAACAGAAAGGCCTTCACACTTATAGTTAGTGGTTGCCAGGATTATGTCATACCAAAGAAAAAGGTTACAATTTTATATATGCACTTCAGCATCTCTGTTAAGTTGAAAAATAGTCATGTTGGCCCAAATTTTTTTCTTCTCATCTTTTAATTTCAAGAAACCAATTTCTGAATACAAGTTGAACAACAACTAATGATACTAGCCATGTCAAACAATTCCTCATTTTCTAGGTATACCAAGCCTTAAAAAATTTGGCGAAACAAATAAATATCCATAATAAAAGCCAACTGTAGAATCATGATTAGGCCATATTCAAATGTTCAAAAAAATACATTCAGTAGCATGACAAGCATTGCTGAGTTTCAGTGCAATAGTTATTACCTACTTTAACAAAAAGAGAATTTGAATTTGCTTGTCAATTGTAGGGAGAGAAACCCTTCCACAGATTTTTTTTAACTCCTAAAAATTTCTTCTTGAGGGCTCTGATGGCAAAACTCTTTGACTACATCAAGATATCAATGGTAGTGAAGTACAATGGCCAGGCAGCTAATAAAGCAGCAAAGCTTCAATTAGTGACACAAGAGAAGGTAAGCACACAAAAAGAAAGGAAAAAGAAAGAAGAAAACAGCAAAATATAGCTAGAATCGAATCCATGTCCAAACTCACTTGGTAAGTCTACAAGAGATGGGAACAGTGGAAGAAGTGACCCAGGGGACATCAATGCTGGAAACACCCTCAGAAATGATTTTTCTAATCTGTTTAACAAACATTCAGTCAGGTCAGTAATGCTCATGCTGCAAATTCAGTGCAAATTACCTAGGAGCATTCTGTTTGTCATGGTTTATACAATTTGTATGTAAAAAATAAAACCAAATACCAAATTAAATATATGGTTTCAGTTGTCCAAATTGCATTTCGGCTTATACACATTTGTGCATATGGATGAAATAAGGATGGAGAACTTTGCAAATAAGAAGATACACAGAAGACACCAAGGAATAAGATCAGAATCACAGTTCCTGGAAAGAAACTCCTATAAAAGCTAAGAAAATAATAAGAATAATAATAACAGTGAGGCCAGAACCAAATTTCATCAATCCTTCTACGTTATTGTTCTTCTCCTCCCCTGGGTTGTCAACTTACAAGAACATGTGTTCATTCATTCATGCACCTAACCCTATTTTACTCCTGTCCCTTTGATTACTATTATGGTAAAACTTACAATCTCCTGCAGAACAGGAATTAAGTCATGGATAAAAGGCATACACTAGATGGCTTGTTAAGTGCTAGTGCCCAGATCCAATAAAATTCAATTTGAAAGAAATTAGAGGGTGGGTAGCAAAGCTGGATCCTATTTTTTTTCCCTATTTCATTGTAATATTTCTTTTGGGATCCCAATGACAGAAAGCTGTTATGAACTGCTCTCTCTCTCTCTCTCTCATTTGACATCAGCATTAATTATATTATGTAAAAGTTCACACTTGCCCCAGTTATAAAACGGAAGGGGCACAATAACTTAAACAACAACAACAATATCATCGAAAACCATTATGTCACTATTGCATAACAGATCTCATAGTCCTTTTATGTAGTTCACATTGCCCCAGTTATAAAATACGGGGCATGCAACTTAAAACAACAACAATACCATTGAAAACCTTAATCCCACCATGTGGGGTAAGCTACATGAATTCTAGCTCTCTGATCATCTCTATTATTGGCCATATCTTCTATAAGGCCATATTAACCCATGTTATGTCGTCCAAGGGTTTTCCACCTAGTTGTTTTACTTTTTCTGTACTTTTCGGGCTACAAACTTATTTCATTCCATCCACTTGTCTTGCACATCTATTGGTCTTTTTTTTCACATGGTCAAACTATCTTAATTGAGTATTGCATATTGTATCATCAGTAGTCGCCATGCTAACCTTAGTATAAAGAATCTTGTTTTTAATATTGTATTTTCTTATCTACTACATATCCCCCATAATGTCATCGTCTCAATGACATTCATATTTTGCATGTTGGTAAATAACTATTCAAAAACTTTAGGCATGCAACAAAGATGGTTTTATAGCTGTCTAATAGAACCTTCTTTTTTTCCCCTGAATGAATAAAACTTTCAGTTTTACTTTTAAGGATTTTTACCATCACACAAAATACTAAGTAGAAAAAAGAATACATATTTTTTGAAGCACCATTAATGATGGTGTGATTTAATTACTAGCTGGCAATGAACACCACAGAAGTAAATCCAATCAGCTATCACTAAATTGTGCAGTGAAAGTGCTAAAAAGATCAACAAAATTTGTGCTAATCAAAACTATGACCATTTCCAAAAAAATAAGTTACTTAACAAATAAGTTTTCTGCTCAACAGAAATATCTTTGAAAAGAATAGAACAAAAGGATAGCCCAAGAACTTACTTCTCTCCGTTCCACGCAATTAGCTTGAGCATTAATGGGAAAAACTGCAAACGCAAGATTGAAATTACAGAGTTATGGCAGTAATTTTATGTCCATGTTTCATATTTCTTCTTCCATTAGATCCATCAAGACCTAAACTCTGTAGTCATAAAATTCACAAAGGTAAAATGTCTATTAAATGGCTGTCGTATTGGTTCAGTGCATAATAGAACTTCAGAACTGAGTCAGACAGTCTCAAGTTGTAATTATTTGCACATAAAAGGCATTCTAGAGGAGTCATAACTCAAAAAGTTGATAATGCAACAGGATAATCTTGAGCATTAGGATGCCCTTTTAATTACTTGGCCACCCATTTGCTCACTTGGATTTTTTCTCTCTCACTTTAGTTCTATTACATATTTTAACTCCTACTCTCCCATCTCACATATCAAAACTATTATTTTCACAACACAGATGCCAACCTTCTACACATGGTCAGAACCATTATTACCAAAGTGTATTTGGCCCATAAAGTACTGCTGAAATTTCCAATTAACAAAGAGGTTGATTCATCAAATCACTTAGAGCTTGATGATGATAATAGAATATTTGAGCTGTACTTCAGTTGAAATGATATCTTTTAACAATTCACTAACAAATACCTAATCTAATAATTTAAATAACTTCGATCTTTGAATATTTTTGTGAGTACTTCACCAAATTATATTGTTATGAAATTAATTGATTTCAATTTCAAACTACTCAATAGCTACTATTTAAGAAAACAATTAAGAATATGGCATGCTGTGTGTGAGTTTAATTAGTGATTCCAATTCCAAGTTCAACTGCTATTTAATTAAAATTGATTCTGAAAACATAGTCACTGCACAAGCACACACAACATTATGGCAGCATTTTTTCAGCACATTTTGTTTTTGGGTGCACCCTACATTGGGCAAGGTCTGAGAAGTTGAAAGGAGATTATAGAGGGATTAATGAAGGACAAAAGCTCATTTTCATTAAGTAAAGATAGAAAAAAAATCCAGAAGCTTGGTGTCACACGAATTCAGCATAAGATGACAACATAAAACTCATACATCCCCAAATATTAGTACATTATTTTAGGTTGAAGGTATTGCAGAGATAAGAGGAAGCTTAGAATTCATTAATGTGGAGAGCAAAAAAGATTGCCAAGAATTTCTGTCTTTTAATGGGCTATCCTTTTAGGTCACTGACAAAATCACTCATTAGACTGCAGTATCAGCCTCAGTTCAGGGGATATTACTAAGGTTGGTTATTCACGGTCCAACCTCACCCTTGGCTGTTAAATACATTGCATATAGAACCTTTCCCTTCAGTCACATCACTTGGATGAGGAGTGCATTTTATTTATGAGACATTAAAAATCATCACTGATAAACTAATAGCAAAGTAGTCATTATTGTGAGCCCATGAAATTCTATACATACAGTTGCATAAAAACATAAATTCCAAAGTTGAAGTAAAGTTCCAATAAGTTGGCTAGTATTCTCTGATTTTCATGTAGAGAATTACAGTCTTTTGCATTTGATATTTGTAAATAAGAATGCAAAAACCTCAGATCATACCTGAGGGAGCAACGTAGGAAAAGAAGTCAGAAGTTTTTTCTGGTTGAGATTGAGAAAATCTATTGTTGCTTCTGCAACAGCAGGGTCTGCAAACTCACTGGAATCAGACGTTGGAACAGGATGCCATCAGTTGACTATCAAATGTATGATAAGAATCGCATATTATTTTAAGAGAGCAATTGCCAATAATGAAAATAGATTCAAGTTTTCTTGATAGAGTTAAAAAGCATAGAGCACAGCATCACCACCTAAAGATTGCATGTGAATCTTCTCCTGAAACAAAATTCTCAGGGGAAAATATAAAAGAAGGATTAATATGAGGTCATAAATACTTTATAATTTTGCTCTCTGTAAGAAAAGGGGGGAAAAAAAAGAAGAAAAAAGAAATTGAAGGGAAGGCTGTAGCCTGTACTAAGTTACAAACAGGCATCTGGGTGGTGGTAAAATCACAACTAGCTCTAACAAGTGAGAAGAGCAGCAATGGTAGTCTTTTATGTTATTTTCTCTTACTCCACCCTAAGCTTATTCTTCTCAAGAGAAAAAAACAGGAGAATAATTTCAGGAACTTGAAGTTCCAGCCAACAGTGTTGAGACTCTGCATTGCTTTATAAAAATTGAAATTGCAAATACAAAAGTTTTATGAGGGGGATCATTCATCTCAGATGAAAAGATCAATGTATAATGATCTGAAACATAGGATCTTATAATGAAGTCTGTAGTATATACGTCTTTTTCTTAATTATTTAGTTTACAAAAATAAAGTAAGATCGTGTTAGAAGAGAAATTTAAAAAGCTCTTAGTTAGAAGCAAGATACAGCTGGCCTTTTTTCTACACAAGCATTAGCAATAAACATATCAGTTTCTTTATTACTTTGCTTTTTGTAATTTATTCATAATCCATATCTATTTGACATTCTTAGGACATGTAGAGAAAGCTTTTCCTTCAATTGATGTTTAAAAGGGCACCCCCAAGGCACAAGACAGCCCACTTTGCAACGGTCAGGAGACAGTCATATTTGTGTGCAGCTTTTCCCTTGTTTTTTGTGTGGAGAGGCTCTTCCATAACTCAAACCCATGACCTTCTGGTCACAAAGGAGCAACCTTATTGTTGCTACCAAGGCTCACCATCTGCTTCAAACTATGTTTACAATTCTAATTTCTATTAACAACTTAACTGACACTTCTTTGTCCGTCCAATTACATGATTTTATTTTTAAATTCCACTCAACACTTTTCTCTTTTATTCAACATTGTTTTCCAGACTGCAAGATAGAAAATTCATCTCTATCCTCATCTCTATGTTAAATCAATCATTGTTTCCAACCACATGCTCCGAATTTTATCCTCAAATTTGTTCATTTTTTCTCACCTTGCCACAAAATTATATTTGGGTTGGTTTGGTACTCAGCACTGGCACCAAGCTTCCAACAATTGTTTGACCCTAGACCTGGTGCACAAGTAAAAGAATCTTTTGGCTTCACAATGCTAATCAAAAGTTAGCGCGACATGACTGAAGTTGATATCCACCCATAGATCAATAGTCAAAAACCAATGAAAATCAAGCTTTCAATAATATATTCACCTAGATCTAGGAACTGCTAAAACAAATTTTTTTTATTTTGTTTCCAGTGAAAGCTTAGACACTTATGCGACCAGGGTTTCCATTCTCCCATTTAATTAAAAATAATCAATAGATGATGTTGATATTTGATGCTCAGATTGCAGTACCTTTGAATTGTGATAAAATAAATTGTTGGTGGAACCCTAGTAAAATGCAGGAGTTCATAGAGGAAAAGTTTCAGAGGAAGCTCCTTAATCGAAGCACCACAATCACTTATCGAAAGCAGTTATTTTCCCAGATAATATATGCCATTAAAGTGTATGCATGGAGATCAACTTCAGCTCCTAAATTTGCATTTCTAACACATAGATAGAACTTCAAGAATGTAAATATTTAGTTTTAAACGCAGGAGATCACAGTCAAAACTGTTCACACACAAGGCCAGGGACACATTTTCCATAAATGTAAAAGAAAGAAGGGGAAGATAATACTAATATCTTTTTTGATAATTAATCATGTTATAAAAGTGCAAGGATAGGGCATGACCAATACAAAAAGGACTCAACTGTCTTACATGTAGGTTTTTTATCCATGAAATGCATAAAGGTGTTGAGAGAGAATGTAAGAGTCCTCTGACACCTCTCCAACCAAAGTTAAAGAGAAAATTATGGACCTTTCTTTTTTCAGTAATAACAAATAATTAAAAACACTCTACAAGATGAACGGAGCAGGTCTCAAGGATGCAAAACAATCTACAAGGTTTCAAAAATACAAAAAAGTTTG
Source organism: Diospyros kaki (assembly GCA_036245055.1). Classification (NCBI taxonomy): domain Eukaryota; kingdom Viridiplantae; phylum Streptophyta; class Magnoliopsida; order Ericales; family Ebenaceae; genus Diospyros; species Diospyros kaki. The sequence continues at coordinate 796,831 of BSEG01000011.1, forward strand.
ACACTAGGAAATGAATTCCTAAATCTGTTGAAAGCACTCAAATTCCTTTTGTGCCCCACCCACCACATGACCAAAAAAAAAATTACTGTAACATCCCGTTAGTATGTTATGGCTACTTAGACGGTATTATTCTAGGAATTGCTTATCATGTGGGAAATAACTTGGAGAATTATTTGATAGGTACAAGGTGAGGCTTAAAGGACTAAGGAGGAATTAAGGAAGTCAAAGGGAATGGGCTTGATAAGTCAAAGAAGAACAAGCCAAGGGGGTGGAAAAGTCAAGTCAAGGGAAGTAAGCAAGTCAAAATTGGTGGGGTGAGGAAGGGTTGCTGAAATGCAAGGTTAATACCCTTCAAATTCATTGAAATTAAATGCAAATGTGGGATTTAAATATCCTTAAGTGGGCTGGAAATGGGGGGATTAAATTAAAGAAAAATATTAGGTAAACATATATATAGAGCAAATGTTTGAAGAAGAAGCAATTTGAGGCAGTGGAAGATCGGGAGAGGCTTCTCCAGCTGCTAGGGTTCTTCTCTCTTCCATTTCTCTTCTTCTTGTGGCTGCTAGGGTTCTCAAGGAAGGGAATTAATCGGTAGGGATTCAATTTCCGGCCATCCTTAGCTTAGAAACTCTGTTTTCCTCTGTTTTGTGGCTTAAAAAGGATGTAATCTTCCTTGTATTGCAGCCTATAAGTCGGGTTGAAGGTAAAGAAGGGCTAGGAATTGATTAAGAAGGAAGCTAAGGCAAGTTCTCTTCCTTTCTATTGATTGGAAAGCTTGTATTTCAGTCTTTGAAATGATTTTCATAAAACTCTCTGTTTTGAGTTGCAAAGTAGCTACATGATTCTAATTTACTTCCTTCCTCATGGTTAATCTCCTTGCAAATGCTCCCAATGGGACTTATTCTCCCTACTTTTCTTGGGAATGATGCCTCTTTTGCTAGGATGAAGATTTGGCAAGGTTTTGAACCATCTTGCCATGGTTTCAGGTGTGAGAAGCAGAGTTCTGGGAGTTTTTTTTATTATGTCTGTCGACAGATTGCCTATGGATCTGTTGACCGATTGCTCCAGTTTTTGGCCAAATACTTCCTATAAGCTTAAATGCCTCTTTTCTTCCTCTTTAGTCATGTTTCCCTATCCTTGAGTGTACCCTATGCATTTTAAACATGGTTATATGATTATGCTTGGAATTGTGCATGTTATTTATAAGTGGTCCGATGCATGGGTTTTATGGGACATGATGTTTATGCTTATACATGGCATGGTTTTGGGAAGACATATGAAACTTGTTGCATGCTGCGGATAGGATCCGTTGGGATATATCCTTCACGGCGTTAAGCCGGAAGCTCGAGTGGGTTGTAATGCCGAACTCGTATCGGACTTCGATATCTTTTACGGCGTCAAGCCAGAAGCTCGAGTGGGCTATAATGTCGGACTCGTATGGGACTTAGATCCCTTGATATGATTATGTTTATAGAGAGGTTGTGGGAACATGCGCCTTATTCATTATACAAGTTCATTTGTGGCATGATTCTAGCATATCATGGGTGCATGTTGTTACATGATCATGGTGCATATGACTTGGTTACTCTCTTCCATAAGTGTATGAGTGGGGATACCGTTATTATCTATGATTCAGTCTTTGGTACTCTTGATACCTATTATTTTGTTATGTTTGCTAGGCCTTATGGCTCATTTGTGCTTGCATCATTCTAGGTAAAGGCAAGTCTGAAGAAGAAGAGGAGCCTAGCAATGTGGGGTTCAGTGTTTAGACGTGTACAAAGCAGTTCCAACTAGAAGGTCCATGGGGGATTTCTGGCAAGGTGCCTATCAGTAGATGTTTTGTTCTTTTGAGAGCCATGTGTTATTTTCTTTTGAGATGTTATGGGTGTTTGGTCCCGTTGTATATGATAGTACTTGATTTACAGTTTTGTATATATAACCCTGATGTCAATTATGAGATGATTGTGGTGTTTTCCTTCAAACTCCAGCAGGTACCATTATTTCTGACACTTCCTCTTGGTTTACTCAGCTGGGGTTGTCATACTTACAATGTCCCAGACATGGCTACAACTCCTCTTAGACATGCACAACCCAAAGTTAAAAAGGAAAATCCAAAATTGAGGGCCGGTGTGAACCACTGAATACACAAGGGAAAAAAAAAAAATACAACCACCTTAAGAAACTATACAATGTGAAAGTAGATGCTCAATAAATTCCACAACCATCTTCCACAAGTAATACCAGTTTGTAACCTGTAACCTCTCAGCCTCACTCCTACAGAATGTCATATCATAAAAAATAGAACCCAAAGTGGTAGTCCAAACAAAAAAAAGGTGACCATGGGGAAGCACTTGATATTCATAAAGCATTCCAAGAGAGAGACGCCTATTCTCCTTTCATCGCAAAAGGTTCCATATAATGAGTGACAGAAAAGATCCTTCCAGGAAGAACACCAAACTGATCTGTCCTCCCTCTACCAAGTCACCTAATTGTGTACCCAGCTTACTTAAAAGATAAAAACTTATCAGGGAATAAATTCCCAATGCTGAAAATTTCATCTAAACTAGGGAGACCAGACAAGACTCCCAGAAGAAAAGGAGAAATAATCCTTCATCTTCTATCCAACTAGCAAAGATCAGGGAAAATTTTGCTATGCATACAACTAAGACATCATATATCTTTCTAGTACTTAACTCTAGAACTGGGCCTGCTTCAAAACCTACCTGATTGTAGAAAGCACTCCACACTCTCATAATAGCCCTCAAGGAATATGCCCATGCTCCAAATATTAATCAGGCACACGTACTTTCATGCTATAACTTCACTCCACAAGCTACCACCTCATGAACAAATCTCCTAAGCTTATGTTCCCAACCGAGCCAAGTTTGTAAAACTTAAGCTTCCTAGTCCCCAACCCTCCAACAGCTTATCAACTACAATCTTACCCCAATTAACTAAAAGTTAAATCCATCTTTTATCATCCGAGAGGAAATCCCTTAGTAAATTTCAAGTCTATTCACCAATAGAAAGGGATAGTTAAAATTGACATAGCACAAGTAGGAAGACTAAAAAGAGTAATTCCAACAAGTGTAAGCCTACCCCCTTATGATAGATATTTTGTACAAGCCACAAACTCTCATCATCCATGCCAAACAATTCTACCTTGAATTGCAAACCTAAAGGAAGATCCAGATAATGGGACAACAATTTCACTCTTACCTAGATTCACCCAGAGCTGACCAACCACTTCAAAACAATGAATGGCTTGACATTTGACAGAACCTCACCTTACTGGCTAGGAAGCTTTAGAAAATAATGGTACCATCCACAAAAGAAAATGAGAGACCTCCACCTCCTTGTTCATCTCACTGCCTACATCAAAGCCAGTAGTCCACCGCACCCCAGCCACCTTGTACATAAAGAATGAAGCAGGAGCATATTCTTTGATTTACTGGTGTTTTTATTTTTCTTATTTGTTTAGCTTATGGTTAGTATCTATGTTATTAGCTTTAATAAGTAGTCATGTGACCTTTTAATATACATGAACAACTAAGATTGGAAGGATTCCTTTGCTGTTAACAGCTGGAATTTATTACTGGCATAACCCTACTATAAATAGTCTTTTGACACACTTTGTATGAGGCCTTTTTATTCTAATTTAATGTTTGATGTTTTCCTAAACCCTACTTTTCATATTATTGTTTCAGCTTTGATCTTACTCTGTTTTAGCCCAAATTCTGCACTTATTTTGCTGTTTCTTCTTCTCACTATGTCAGAGAAGTACATTACATATACCTTTCTTTTTGAATTCTCAAAAAAGATGAGACAACTTGCTTGTTTTGTATTCTCTATTCTTTACCTTAGAATGTACTATTTCTATCTTAACACCAAACATAACAGTAACGTGTCATTACAAATTCACAGTAATTCATAGATGAACCATGGCTTTACCAAAAAATAAAATATTAGAATACGAGAATATGATTTAACTACGTCTTACCGGCTCAAACATGAATGGAAAAAAGTTCTCAGATTAGAATCAGCATCATGTAGAACCACCTCCCCAAAATCAAGGAAAAATTGAAGAATGGCCTGAGGAACAATAAAGAGTAAATCAATGTCAAAAGGAAGAACAAGGAGAGAAGCGGAAAAATAACCAAAGAAACTTAAAAAAAGTGAGCACTAGCACAGTTAAAAAGAAACATAAACTTTCCCAAGGTGTGGTCAATTCAAGTCAAACTAAACTAAAAGTTATCACCTGTGCCAGGAAAATATGAAAACATAGATCTTTAAGAAAAAGAGACAATGTGTCAAAACAATAAAAGCAACAAATAGTCAACAATACACAAGTCTAAGTGTTCAAAATAATGTCCAAAGCTTGGCAAACTTCCAAATGCTATACGAATGGTATCATATTTGGAGGGGTTATAAAGGTTTCCCTCAAGGTTGCTTCATTTATAGCAAGGTTAATTGCCTGCTTTAGCTTGGATCATTTGACCAAGCAAATGGGATTGAAAGAGATTCATACAAGCCAAATGAATCTCTTCTTTTTTTCTTTTTTATTCTTTGGATGGACCACCAAAAGGGGCCAAACCCAAATACAGCAAAAGGACAAACCACAAAATATAGGAGGCAAGCTCATAGTGTTGAAACAGTGGAACCCCTGATGCACAGTTTCGGATATTAACTTTGATCATTCCCCTTTCCAGGTTCAGATCCATGGTCTTCCACCAAATAAGTTGAACATATCAAGTGCTCAAAGGGTTGAAATTTGTTGGGCCATCTGGAAGAAGTGGATTGCAGATTCACTCTTGGGACAGGTTGGAGATTTTTAAGATTGGAGTACAACTAAATATCACTAAAACATCTCTTAACTGGTTTCAAGCTTCAGCGCTCTGATTTGGACAATATTCTCGTCAAATTCTTGTACGAGAAATTGGGAGATTTTTGCTATTCATGTGGCCTTCTAATTCATAAAAGGTCAGATTGTTCTCAGAAATCTTGTAGTTGAGACAGCCAGTCTGTACAAGTCCAACCTCTCAGAGGTACCAATACTTCTTGGCAACACATTTAAGGTCAAAAATGTTTTGACAAATATCAATTCATTTTCAGCTACCTTTGAAGCCAACCAAAGAAATGAATGAATAAACCTATCTTCACTTTATTTTCTTTCTTTTTCCTCCAAAAATCCAAGTTTAGTCACAGTCATTGGAGTACAACTAAATATCACTAAAACATCTCTTAACTGGTTTCAAGCTTCAGCGCTCTGATTTGGACAATATTCTCGTCAAATTCTTGTACGAGAAATTGGGAGATTTTTTCTATTCGTGTGGCCTTCTAACTCAAAAAATGTCAGATTGTTCTCAGAAATCTTGTAGTTGAGACAGCCAGTCTATACAAGCCCAACCTCTCAGAGGTACCAATCCTTCTTGGCAACACATTTAAGGTCAAAAATGTTTTGACAAATATCGATTCATTTTCAGCTACTTTTGAAGCCAACCAAAGAAATGAATGAATAAACCTATCTCCACTTTATTTTCTTTCTTTTTCCTCCAAAAATCCAAGTTTAGTCACAGTCATTGGAGTACAACTAAATATCACTAAAACATCTCTTAACTGGTTTCAAGCTTCAGCGCTCTGATTTGGACAATATTCTCGTCAAATTCTTGTACGAGGAATTGGGAGATTTTTCCTATTCGTGTGGCCTTCTAAGTCAAAAAATGTCAGATTGTTCTCAGAAATCTTGTAGTCGAGACAGCCAGTCTATACAAGCCCAACCTCTCAGAGGTACCAATCCTTCTTGGCAACACATTTAAGGTCAAAAATGTTTTGACAAATATCGATTCATTTTCAGCTACTTTTGAAGCCAACCAAAGAAATGAATGAATAAACCTATCTTCACTTTATTTTCTTACTTTTTCCTCCACAAATCCAAGTTTAGTCATAGTCCATCGTTATACTTTCAGGCAAATTCCAACTATTTACAATAAGAAATACTTAAAAAGATTCAGGAAATGAATCAGTACCAGTAAAAGAAGGCCGTTCGAAGTTTGAGATTGAGAAATTGAAGCCACCGAGCGTTGAAAAATTTTGTTAAGCTGCGGGTAAACTCTGGCTATCAAATCTTCAGATTTCTCAGCTTTACACAATTCATGAAGCTTCTTCACCTAATCACAAAAACACATAACAACAAACACATCAAAATCTACACAGAAAGAAAGGGAAATTGTAAGATAACAAAAGAAGTTGCAAGTTGAAAGAAAGACGCATTCGAAGAGAAGAGCAAACCGAATTCAGAAGAGAATGATCGGAAGCAGGATCATTGGCAAAGCTGGAATCTCTGGCACTCGAAGATAACGCCCTGAGGTGAAAATTCCACTCTCTGTCTCGATCAACCATTTCCAGCGCGAATTTCTTCCTCCGAGCGTCACTGAAATCGAAAGCACTTCTTCCCAGGAGCCGAATTCAAGTTGCCGAGCACAAGAGTACAACTACTCGTTGGATGGGCTGGGCCTGACTCCGATTGGGCCTCGGTCTGTTAGATTTGTGGACTCAGATATTGAACACGACACATTGAAAATTTGACTCAATGACTTAAGGTCACGTTTGGGGTATGAAAAATGTAACTTAAATTTTAAAAAACTTAATTAATTGGAGAAAAGTGATTTTTACGGTTCGTATATTAAATTTCTAAAAATATAATTTTTTTTTGTATAAATTACATTCTCGTGTTTTATGAGAATCACTCTCATACTATTAAACTTGATAAAATTATTTTCCTAAGTGACAAGAGTGTGATTATTTTTTCAGACAAATTTATCTTTACCAAACAATATAAAACCGAGGCACACAAAAAAAAAAACCTAAACTTCTTTTCTCTCATTCTATTAATAGCCGATTATAAGTAATTTCTTATTCTCTTTGTCATCTTATTTTTCTCCCTTCCATTTATCATTTTTTGTTTTAATTAAGAGTTTCTTGTTTATTATTTACATGATAGATATTTATATACACACACATTTTTTTGACATTTTTTAAATGTTTTCGTTTTTAAAAAACCAAAAAATGTTTTTGAGCTGTTTCTATAATTTTAGAAACATTTTGTGATTGATTCGTAATATTAATAAAATATTAAAAATGTATTTTTGTTCAGAAAGAGATTAGAGCTAGAAATTTTTTGTCTTTAAATAGGTATGTTTTTTGTTTCTATCTCAAAATTTTTAATTTTTTAGAATTTATTTTTACTTTTTATTGAATAATTATTTTTATATTAAAATTTATATTTACAAATAGGCCCCTCTACATTTTTTATTTATGTGTTTTCCCGCATTTCCTTTTCATATTTTTTTGAAAAATGTCGTTTTCTCATATCCATTTTGCATTCTTGTTTTCATACAATCTAGATTAAGCGAATATTTTTGGAATTTTTTAAATACTAAACATGTCAATGCTACTTTCTTAGGATTTTAATCCATGCTTTATGATACATACCAAACCCATCAATGTTAAATTCTCATAAAGTTGACTCGAGCAATTTGCTAAACGCATCGTTAAATCCAAATTTGGTGAACCACCCTCCAAAATAACGCCTCTAACAACCCTTGCCATTACCAAATTGAATTGTCATTTTTTGTTGAAAAGGGTCACTCGCAGTGAAGATTGATTTTTTTAAGGAACCATTGCCATCTCTCTCCTCCCCTTCCCCCAACGACCATCAAAACCCGAAAAAAGACGGCATCAACTGGAGAAGAGAAAGATCGACCAAAAAAGAGAGGTGTAGGCACGACGGAAGACAAATCGACCACTAGATCATGCAATTGCAGTAACCAACAAAGGCTATGGCGACCATTGGCGAGTAGTGACCAGTGGCAACTTTCAGAACAACTCCAAGGAATAGCTTGTGGTTTGTGATTTATTTTTGATTTTTTGATTTATTTGTGTATTAGAAGAGTGATATTATGTAATTGGTTATTAATTTGTGTATTTAATTATTTTGTATACGTGTGTATTTGATTATTTTGTATATTTGATTATTGATTTATATATTTGATCATTAATTTTATATATGTGTAGATTATTTTGTGTACTTGAATATTGATTATATATGTATGTATCTGATTGTTTTGTTAAATAATTATTTTTACAAAATATTAGTAAATTGATTTAAAAATATATTAAATATTATTAATATTTAATACCATAATATTTATTATTAAATTGTAAAATAAATAATAAATTTTTGTAGTAGTTAAAATTATATGTAAGGTAAAATAAATATAATTGAAATTTATTAATAAATAAATAAAATAAGAAATGAATTATTTATAATATAATAAAAAATGAGATAAGAAAGACCCTTGCTTTATCATCAATGCTATTTTTTTTTTTGCCCACTGTTTATTATTATATTTTTAAAAAATATATCAAAATAGTGTTAATTTTAAATTATTTATCAAAATAATATTAGACCGCCACTCCACGTACCATTTGCACATGGATAATGCAAAAGGCCCTTTTAGAACTTAGACGTTTGATTAATTTAATAGTTTAAACGTTATCTAATTAGCAATTTTGAAAAACTATGGGGGCCAACTTTTTTATGAGGCGGTGTCTGACCTAACTTAAAAAATATTAATGTTGACAAAGTAAAAGACGATTATGTCCTTAAATAATTCTTGAATTTTTAATGAATGCCTCGTACAGTAATAAAACTACCATCGTTAGGAACTATTATTTATTATTGAGCCGTTTGTTGTTGTTATTGTTAATTATTGTCTTTTCTTATGCACATTCGATGAAAGAAGAAGGAAAAGTGGTGTCGAGTTTATTTTGTCATCTCCCACTAGATAAAGGCAACAATGGGTTACACTAGAACCCATCTTAGACTAGATTTCATCCTCTTCTCCCTTCTTTTTTTCTCTTATTTTTTTTGTGGGTTCTAGCAGGGCCGGCCCAAGGCCCAACGGGCCCTAGGCAAAAATAATTTTTTATATTTTTTTAAGGCCTTAATTTATTTATTTTTTTTAAGGGGGAGGTGATTTGTTCTGTGTGTGTGGGTGGGAGGGATTTTTTTGGGGGGTCCCAAATTTTTTGGGGAATTTTTTGGGGGCCCCAAATTCTCTCTGGGTGTTTTGCTGGGCGGTGGCTATTTGGGGCAGGGGAGGGGATTTTTTTGGAGGCCCCAAATTCTCTGTGTGTGGGGAGGGGGGGTGTGTCTTGTTTGTGTGTGTGTGTGGGGGGGGTGCGTTTTGCTGGGCGGTGGCTGTTTGGGGCTGGGGAGGGGATTTTTTTGGGGACCCCAAATTCTCTGTGTGTGTGGGGGGGGGGGGTGTGTGTTGTTGCTGGGCGGTGGCTATTTGGGGCCCCAAATTTTTGGGGGGCCTTAGGCATAGGCCTTAGTGGCCTATGTCTTGGGCCGGCCCTGGGTTCTAGATAATCGGAATATATTTTCGCATCCCCATTTTTCTCTTTCTTAGTCAAATAAATAGAAAGAACTTAGAAAACATTGGAGAGAAAGAGAGAAAGAGTTAAGAGGACGTTAAAAAAAAAGAAAAAGTTGAAAAGACCCTCCCAAAAAAAGGGAATTGAGGAGACATCGAAGAAAAATAATTGATGAGACACTAAAAAATCATCACGTTAGTAAGTGTATTTATCATTTATTGAAAAAGTGTTTAAATGAGTGATTTTATATAATTTAATGATATTTTTAAAATCATAAAAAATTTAAAATTAAAAAAAATCATAAAAATTCATGAATAAAAACATACTTTTACCATACATACATACATTCATGCACATATACAGATAGGCTAAAGTCATATATAGCCCCCTCACCTTTTCTTATTTAACCACTTATCCCCTTTAACTTAAAGAGGGACATATCAAGTCTCTCAACTTTTAATTTAGAGCCTCTTAAACACTCTTAACTTATAATTTAAAATCTATCAACCCCCTCACAGTCCAGTCAAGAGGCGCATGAAATAAACATCAGTGAGAAGCATGTGAATAAGAGAAATGGGAGCTAATAGTTTATATTCTTGTTGTTTGTTGTAATTTTTTTTCTATTTATTATTTTTTACTTATTATTTTTTTATTATTTATTGTAATTTTAATTTTTTAGAATGTCAATATTTAAAAAATAAGTGTTATATCTTTTCAAGTCAAGTGTAAAATTATAAGTTAAGAAACTTTAATTTAATTTTATATTATAAACGTGAAGATCAACTTATTCATATTAGATTATTAAGAAAAAATCAATCCATGCCTCCTCTACTTCCAAAAGCCCAATTTTCTATTTTTCGTCGCCTGTAACAACATCCGACAACAGTTTCTTTTCAACATCCCCTTGACATACACCCATTAATTGGAGTGGATTTGAGGGTCGGAGACGCGCCTCAAGGACCTGAACTGAAGCATGCTCTTGGGTCATCACCACAGTAGTTGGGTCGCCCATTCTACCACATAAATTCAAGGACCTTGTTTTCTTTTTCCCTTTTTTTGTCGCACAAACTGAGATCCCCTCCACTAGATTGCCATTTAAACCAGGTGCCACTTGATCATGGGACTCACGAATGCTCATCCCCTTGTCTTGTAAGCTCCTATCTTGGGCCTCAATAGGTGAGAAAATAGGGAATTCCGCACCCCCTGTTTTCTTCTCCCCTGTTTCCAGCGCTGCATCTCGCGTATCCGACTCCACCAAACTGTCATCAGACGCCACCAAATTGTCATCTTTGCTCATCTTCTCCCTTGTCATGCTCGAGATGATGGCCGGGTTTAAGGAATCATCCATGATATGCGCTAGAGAGTCCTCGATTTTTCTGTCAATCCCTTGAGCTGAGTTTTTGACGGAAATAGAGGGCCGTGAACCAACTTTCTTACCCTTCGCCTTAGATCTTAGTGTCTTGGACCCATCTCCGTCTTGCTGAAGAGCACTCTTGGACTCCCTTACATAGCCTCTTGTCATCATTTGCTTCATCTCCTTCTCCTTCAACTTCTCCGCTTGAGGAAGCAGATCTGAGGTTCTATATCTTTACGAGACGCTCGAGACTCCATCGGTATACTGTCCAACGGCTTAATTCTGAATGCCTTCAAGACATCTTCAACTGATGGCCCATCCGCCTTACTTGCTTCCGTCGCCCTCTTCCTACCCATGAAGAAACCGTCGTCGCTGTCGCTCGTCCTCGACGCACTAGGCTAGTGGGCTAACTCTCTAATGGGGAGTTAAAAGTAGTGGAGTAGGCTAAGTTAAGCGTGATATCAATGGCATGGGCGAGAGTAACAGCAAGGCAAGAGTTCTTTTTAGGGAAAGAGATTTTTACTTAGGTTTGTCTGATAGAAATATGGACGCGTGTATTGCACATGAATAAATTCCCCGATCGAAGTGTTCAAGAGGCTCTAAATTAAAAGTTAAGAGACCTATTAGGTCCCTTTTGAAGTTAAGGGGGCTAAGTGATTAAACGAGAAAAGGTGAGAGAGTTACATATAATTTTAGCCTATATAGATATATTGAGACACATGCACTCATGCATACACCTACACATACATTCATGATTCACACCCACATATATATATATATATATATATGTGTGTATGAAATTAGTTTTAAAAAATATATATGTGTGCGTATGAAATTAATTTTAAAAAATATATATTTTACACGCAAACAAAAACCAAAATATAAGATATAAAATAACTTTTTGGGTAAAACATCTCACATTAAGAAATTTATTTTAATATAAAATAGGGTGAAGGCATAAATGCATTCTTATATTTTAACAAAAAATTTTGTGGTACTTTAAATTTTTAAAACGTCTCATTAGACACTTTTACTTCAAAAAATGAAATTATTAAATATTTTTTAGTTCATATTAAATTAAATTTATTTTTGTATGTTATCGAAAATGTCTATAGCACTCGAACTTACTTAAAAAGTGTCTAATAGTTTCACTTATTAAATTTTTTTAAAAAAATGTTTAAAGTGTCACAAATTTTTTTTTGGTAAAATACATAGATACATTTAATTTAACACAAATAAAAAAAAATTTAATAATTCTACTTTTTTTTAAATAGATATACCTAATGAGACGTTTTGAAAGTTTGAGATATCACAATAGTTTTTTTATAAAGTATAGAAATGCATTTATACCTTCTCGTTATAAAATATTTTATATTTAAACAAACAAAGCCTAAGTAAACATACAAAAATGTACTTAAAGTTAAATTTACTCTCAAAATGTTTGAATTGTAACAATAGAAAAAATAACTATAAATTCTCATCAACAGTTGGACGAGTGGAAGTCTTACGTTCCTCTCTTTTTACCCGAAAGGGTTGGTAGAAGCTAGCTAGCTAACTAGCTAGAGGCGGGTTGATCAGCTGCCCGCCGGCCGTCGGCAAACCCATGCCGATGACTGATTCCTCTCTGCAGACTGCATTGCCATCCTTGGAAATTTGGCGTTGGGAGGGACAAACGTGAACTCTGTTCCCAACTTGGCGCTGCGGCATGCTCTTTCCAAGCATCGATCGGCCCAGCCCAGGACGTACGTGGTTTGCAAGAAATGCAATCAATTCTTACACTTGAAGTGCGTTTCAGCTCTGTTGTATATATCTATCTATATATATGTCCTCCGATCATCGCAAGATATCATCCATCGCGTCTTTGCTTTTGCATATCCCCAATCAGGAAATGAGTTTGAGATGCAGATCTCTGCTGATCGCTCTTCTAATCGCCATTTTTGCAGCTTTGATGTCGACGAATTATTTGATCACTGCAAAGCACTCTTCATTGCTCGGTTACTACCTCGGCGCAGATCTAAGCCTCGCGGCGTTCGTTGCAAGCAAAATCCACGGCCACGGCCATCGCCATCACCGCCACGATCATCGTCGAGATCACGACGGGGACAACGAAGGATCTATCTGCGATGATTTTCCGCCTGATTTTCCCCCTCCGGACACCAACACTACCGCGACTCTCTGCGTTGATCGCAACGGATGCTGTAATTTCACCACGGTTCAATCGGCGGTTGATGCAGTCGGAGTTTCCAGCCCGAAGAGAACAGTAATATGGATCAACTCCGGCATCTACTTGTGAGTTGGTTTCGCCTTCTTTCTTCTCCTAAACAGTTTCCCTTATCTTGATCAATGCATCTCTGAATCGCCGTCTGATCAAGTGCAGTGAGAAAGTCATTGTTCCAAGAACCAAACCGAACATCACATTCCAAGGGCAAGGGTTTCTGACAACCGCAATTGCTTGGAACGACACCGCCACTTCTTCGCATGGAACCTTCTACAGTGGCTCTGTTCAAGTTTTTGCCGCCAATTTCATCGCCAAGAACATTAGTTTCATGGTAAGACTTTGCAACTCTTTGCTTTCATAAAAATATAGATATTAAAAATATATATTATACGTTAATTATAATAAAAATATATTATTTTTAAAAAATTTGAAAATATCTCTTCCCTTATTAATGAGATGAGTATCGACTTCAAATTATTAGGGCAAGTATAAATATAAAATTTTATCTAATTCAATAACAGATAATGGTTAAGTATTATAAGATCTCGACTTACGTTTAGAAGTGAACATTTTAAAATGTTGAAATTGAAATAATCAAACTTGTGTAAAAAATTAAATTTAATTAACCAAATAAATATGAAAGTCAAAAAAATCGAGCAAACACAAAAAAGAGTATTTGGGTCAATGTTCAATGAATGTTATTTTCAACCTTACTCTTATTTTGAAAAAAAAAAGGGGATTTTTATAATCAATTTTGTGACATTTTAATTTTAATTGAATTATATTATTACCATTTTTGCATGGATGTTTAAAATCAAAGCATCATTATGATTGTATTCAATCCACCAAATAATTAATGTAATTGTATTCACCAAAAAAGAGTGTCTGTCGTTTTTATTAACAAAGTTTGAAGAACTCAATGAGTTCTTAAATTCAGTGTTAGAATTTTATTGATTAACTTTAAGGTTTAAAAATTAACATTTAACTTAAATCAAAATTTAATGCTTCAGATTAATGGAGAACATTCAATTTCCTAATCATTATCTGAAAGTGAATTAATGAGGATAAATCACACTAAAGGTCACAAAATTTTGGCTTCTTTTCTAATTTGTTCATTAAACTTCAATTTCTTGCAAAGTGATAACAAAACTTTAAAATGTTTTACAATATGACCACTAAAGTAATTTTTGGACAATTTCTCATTAAAATTTCTGATGTGGCAATGGTCACATCATCGCCACGTCAACAATTTCGACTAAAAACTATCAAAAAAATCATTTTAGTGACCACATTATAAAATATTTTAAAATTTTGTGATCACTTTGCAAGAAATTAAAGTTTAGTGACTAAATTGAAAATGACGCAAAAATTTTGTGACCTTTGGTGTAATTTACCCAAATTAATGATCATCTTTAAAAACAAAAACCAATTATAATTAGCCATTTTGAGCTGATTGAGTGACCTATTGAACTTGCAAAGATTTATCATTATTCTTCCCACTAAATTCATATTTTTATCAATATATTTTCACACTTTTTTCATATAGTCATTTAAATTTTTTATTATTTTAATTATACTCTTATATCTGCATTTTCAAGTTAATTTAACTCATATTTTTTTTATATGACAACTCAAATTTTTAATTATTTTAATTACATTTATATACTTACATTTTAAAGCCAATTTACCCTTATACTTTAATGTGTAAAAAAAATTAAATTAACTTATCTCACTATATTTTTTTACACATCAAAATATATTAGTATAATTAAAATAATAAAAAATTTAAATTATTATACAAAAAAAAATCAAAATACAAGAGTTAAATTAATGTAAAAATATAAATTTAAATATATAATTAAAATAATGAAAAATTAAAAAAAACGCACCACAAAAAAAAAAAAAAAACATAAAAAAACTGTAGAAATATGGGTTTGCCTTATCCTTCACCAAACAACATAGAACATACATATATAGTATGTAGCACGTAACGTGTAAATTTTGGGTGTTGGCAGAACGTGGCTCCAATACCAAACCCTGGGGACGTAGGAGCGCAGGCAGTGGCAATTCGAGTAGCAGGAGACCAATCTGCATTCTGGGGGTGTGGTTTCTTTGGAGCCCAAGACACCCTTCATGACGACAGGGGTCGACACTACTTCAAAGATTGCTACATCCAAGGCTCAATTGACTTCGTTTTTGGCAATGCCAGGTCCTTCTACGAGGTAGGTATCTTGTTAATTGTTATGTATTTAAATACCAAATATGTGAATATATATGGCCAAAATCTATATTTTTCTCCTTGTATTCTTATTTTTTTATATTTATTCAAAATTTTATTATTTTAATTACATTTATCTACTTATATTTTTAAATTAATTTAATATCTATATTTTAATTTTTTTTGGTCTGATAACTCAAATTTTTTATTTTTCGATTATATCCATATATCTATATTTTCGAATCAATCTAATCTCTGTATTTTAATTTTTTTTTTCTTGTGGTAATTTAAATTTTTATTGTTTCGATTACACCCATATACCTATATTTTTTAGTTAATTTAATTCCTGTACTTTGACGTGTAAAAAAATATGAATTATATTGACTCATCTCACTTTAACTTTTTTTTTTTTTTTTACAAATCAAAATATAGGAAATAAGTTAACTAAAAAATGCAAGTATATAAGTGTAATCGAAACAACGAAATTTCAAGTTGTCACATAAAAAAATATTAAAGTATAAAAATTAAATTAAATTAATTTAAAAATATAAATCTAAATGTATAATTAAAATAACAAAAAGTTTAGTTAATAGCATAAAAAAATCGAACAAAAAAATGAGTTTGGCCATGTGAATATTAATTAATAAAACTAATTATATTGACGATAATGATTTAACCATGTATGCACGCTGCGTGCATCTAATTGAATTCAGAGCTGCCAGTTGACGTCGATTGCGAGCCCAGTGCCAGTGGGTGCAAGAACGATAAACGGAGCCGTTACGGCGCACGGCCGAGCTTCCAGGGAAGAGAACAGCGGCTTCGCATTTGTGAACTGTACAGTGGGAGGCACGGGCAGAATATGGCTGGGGCGAGCGTGGAGACCCTTCTCTAGAGTCGTCTTTGCTTTCACTGCCATGACCGATATCATCGCCCCTGAGGGCTGGAACGACTTCAATGACCCTACCAGAGACCAGTAATCTCTCTCTCTCCCCCCTTATTTTATATATATATATATATATCATATATGCATATGCGTATAATACTACAGAATTTAACCCAAAAATGCTAGTTGATGGTGATTTATGAACTCTTGGAATCGAGTAATATTGATAGAACTCCCTTAATTTTGATTGTATTCCACAACACCGAATTATAGTAGCAAAACTAAAACAATTGCACTCTTAGGAAAAAAAAATATGCTAATAGGCCAATTTGAGAGTGCCTCTTCTTTCCTTCACAATTTTTAAATTTTTCACCTCCTCTTTTACT
The DNA here is from genome assembly GCA_036245055.1 of Diospyros kaki. Lineage (NCBI taxonomy): Eukaryota > Viridiplantae > Streptophyta > Magnoliopsida > Ericales > Ebenaceae > Diospyros > Diospyros kaki. The sequence continues at coordinate 813,331 of BSEG01000011.1, forward strand.
TCTCCTTCCTGCCCTTTTATACCTATTTCTCGTTTCGTTTTCGTTTTAGCCACGTGGATGAATATTTTTCTCTAACTTTTAACTCTTTTGCCCCTAAATCAATTTCCTTGATTGTCCTTTATCGTTCACCTCCTTTTATGCCTTTGATAAGTGTGTCTAATAAGAGTCCTAACAAATATATTCAAAATTCTTTCAAGAAACTATTAATGAGAAAACTGAATCACAACAAACTCTTCTCTTCAATCCAAAAATTATATCAGCCAATATCCAAGTAAAATACATAACATTTTTCTGACCCACACCAACATGATAATACTCCAGAGGTTAACTTTTATATTACTTGTAACATCACATATCTTTACTCAAAAATGCTACTCGACCAGAGCTGTTTTTTATGAGTTCATGAGACTAAATAGAACACCCAATACCTCTCAAGTAAACAGTCAATGTGAGATTGAGCCGTGGCAATATATATTTTCATTTCTTCCTCCTCTCACATTAAATTTGTCAAAAGAGTAGCTGTTAACTACCAATAGACAGACATCATTCACTGGGGGGGGGGGGGCAATCTTTGCATCAACTTGTTCAAAATTTTTAAAAAGTAATCTAACACAAAATTCTAGATAAAACAAAATTACGTACCAAACATGTTCTGCTTTCATTTTTTAATTTTATTTTATTTTGCTTTTATTGCTTAGTATAATTAAGGAGGGTTTGGTGAAATTGGATTGCAGGACTGTTTTCTATGGGGAGTACAATTGTACAGGTGCAGGAGCTAACACAAGTTTGAGGGTTCCCTACGCACAGAGACTGAACGATAGCCAAGCATCTCCTTTCCTCAATTTGTCTTTCATTGATGCAGATCAGTGGCTGCAACCTTACCTGTCTACTACTACTATGTATTAGTTACCACACAAATACACATTTGTTGATTGCTTTAATTTATATATCATATTCATATCATTCTTATTCTAATTATCATGTCAGGTCAACCCATTTAAGTTGCAATATTTAGAGGTGAGCAAAAGTTTAATTTACCTGAACTAACCGAATTAAATTGAGACCAACCAAACTTGTTGGCTTAGTTCATTTTTCTCTTGCATTAGTTTAATTCATTTAATTTTTCTCAAAAGCTTAATTTCCAATTCAATTTTCTAGTTGAAAAAACAGAATTAACTGAATTTATCAAATTTTAAAATGATATCATTTTGATCTTTCTAATTTTCTTTGGTTGTGTGTTTTCTATCAAATACTTTTTTTTTTGATATTTTTTTAATTTAATTAGTTCGGCTAAATTTATATAATTTAATTTTAATTTTTTCAATTATCAATTAGTTCAATTTTTTGAATTAATCAATCAATTCAATTTTGCTTATCAATTCGATTTAATCCATTAGTAAATTTTGATCGATTCAATAGTAATATCAAGCTCTAATCCCGCTAAATAGAGTGAATTTTATAAATTTTAACTTTATCTATCCCAATATTTTTTCTATTAGAATTGAAAAGAAAAAAAAAACAAACAAATAGGTATTGAGCATAAAAATATTAACCTCAAAAGAAAGGAGAAATTTTAAAAAATATTACAATTTATTAAACATTTTAATAAAATACTACATTTTGCAAATTATTTAATAAACTATTACTTTTCTTCCAACTCAACATTTGAGTTCCAAGTAAAAACACAATGTTCCAATAAATTAAACTTGCTACTAAGAGTGAGATATAACAAAAACACCCTAGTTCTAAAAGTAAATTTAATTTATCTCAATTTCTTTCTTACCCATCATCTTCCTACACTATTGCTACACTTCAACAAAATCTTTAATTTCATCAAACTCGTTACTCGTTATTGAGTGTAACGTAATTTGTTATGTCTAACTATTACTAATAGGAGTATGAGAAAATTTGAAAATTTGCCTTAGTAGTATTAAGGGAAAGTGAAATAATACCATTACACCTTTGTGTACACCTTAGACTACACAAAGGTGTACTAAAGATAAAAATATCCTTTATGAGACGCATAGAGACACGTGAGGCGCATGAAGACAATGAGTATTTTGATCATAATACCCTTTTGTGTACCCTAAGATGTATAAAAATGTTATACATATAGCATGATTCAGAAAAATGTAGAAAGATATTACTTAAAAGCAAAAATTAAAAATTAAGACAAATTAAACTTAATATTAAGAATAGAATATTTTGTTACATCTCGTTGCTCCCAATAAAGAATTTGACTCACCAAAAAACCTACATTATAGCAGGACATACAAAGTTTAAAAAAGTGAGATAATTTGTTAAATAGTTTAAAAAATATAATATTTTATTAAATTATCTAAAAAATTATAATATTTTTAAAAATTTCTCAAAAAAAAAAAAAAAACCAGAGTATACCCACCCGCATATATCAATTCAAGTATCTCTGATCCATCCCTCCAAGGCTTTCCCTGTTACATTGCACTCAACCGCAAGTCAAAAATATCAATTTAACAACTCCTTAGTGAGTCCTAGAAACAATTCCTATTGTGTACAAGATTATTTTAAGAATGTTTTCTAACTTATTGTTGAATTTATTTAATTTATATTTATTATAATTTAATGACTCCATTGGTTATATTATTAGAATAACACACATTACAAAAGCTACAATAACAATTAAAAACCTTACTCTTGTTATGTGGAGTGTCAACTATATGAAATGGAGGATGATGACAGCAAAACCCTAATAAGATTAAGAATGAGGAATCTAACAACTAAAACCTACGCATTTACAAGAATATTTTCAAATTTGATACCCTATAAGAAAGGCCCTAAATGTCAATCAATCAGAATAAAAAAAAGATTAAGTTCATCCAACCCATGACCATGAAAATATGACAAAAACATGCAACAAAAGATTCCATATAGAACATAGTCTAAACAGGCTCTAGTATAATTTCAGTAAGATTAAACATCCTAAACTGGTACTAACTTTGAAAATCCTGCACTCATCCTATAATTGCAATAACACCCAAAGGAAATCACTATGGAGTCCAACCCTTTGTGGGGGTATAGAGCTTGAGTGAGATAAGATTATAGTAAAGCAATACCAACAAAGCATGGACAAATTAATTATTGGCATTAAAATTTTAACATGGTTGATCTAAATGTATTTAGACCTACAATTGATGTTAAGTTACCCAACAGCTCCGGTTAGATCTAAATGTATATGGAAGAACTGTGCGAAATTGAATTTTTAAAATTTGTAAGAGTAACAAGATGATACAAAACTGTACACACAGCATCTAGAAAAGCAGGCATTGTGCATAGATCCAGAGATTTTTTTTTTTTTTATGTGGATCACTTACAACATATTGAAGAGAGGATCTTGCTGGTGTTGAGGATTTTCAAGTGAAGTTATATGTTTCTTGAAGGAAGTTGCCGCTTGTTCCCTTTGCTCTACCTGGCCCAGCTTGTCAAATACCATAGCCATCAAATAGAAAGCTTCAGCTGCCAACTCGTGATACTGTAAATCACATTGTCATCTCACCAGTAAGATGGAACGCTACTACAGTAAACAACACAAGTCCAAATGGTGGATAGGGGAGCAAGCAACTCATAACATTGAAATAAAAAAAGAAAAGAAAATGCCAGGGTATTCCACTCCTCTCCCTCTTGCAGGGGTCATTTCAGTACACAGCTTTACTCTTGCTTTGCAAAGAGGCTATTTTCATAATTTTAACTTGTGACCTAATCATAAAAGAGCAATCTCATCATTGCTAATAAGGCTCACCCCCACTTTATAAATAAAAGGGCCAAAAACTGCGAAAAGGAAAAAAGGTAGACCCACAAATAGGCCAGAAAAGACCATCTTAAACCTGGATTTAAACATCATAAAACATAGCTTCCCCTGACAAAGAGCATTTCTAAGAAAATGAGTGTTATGATGCATCATTTGTCTTAATAAGAAAGCTCTTCAGGATTACATCTTTAGTTTTTGCGGGCCTAGTTGCATTAAGGCTCGATATGTTGTTGACACAATTTTGATGCAACTATGTTGTTCCACTAATGAGGAGCAAATAATATTAGTAAAATATTTCTTTGTATCCACCACTCCTGTTATCCGCACCTTCAAAAAATTAATCATAATGAGAAAATCATGACTAGTTCACTAAAAAGAGTTCTTAAATACACCTTTTGACTTAAGAAAATAATTGTTTTACAATTAAAGCAATGAACAACTAAAAGATTCTAACCATCCTTTTCAAGTATAGTACTCCACAGAAACGTCTTAATTCAGTTACAAGGGATGCAAAAGCTTATAAGTTTTATTGAGATTAGAATTTCAACCAATGGGCAAAATTGATTGAGGAATCAATATTAGGTAATGTTTCCATCCAAAATAACTGCACACAACAAATATATTCCTTATAAAATTTCATATCCATTAACAAGTGCCAGTCATGCAGTAAAAAAATTGTTGATTGTTTACACTCAACCTGGGACTAAATCATAGTTGAGCTAATGGTATTTGAACCGAAGACATGTTTAACCCGTCCACATCTTGATTATACACTGAGCTTTTTTTTTTTTTTGTGGATATATACATATATATGTATGTATATATGTATATCACAAGCATAAAGATCATCAGGACATAGATTAGGGTTACTGCAATGTCAAAACACTGGAATGAGAAAACTGCACTTCTAGTGCTAATCTGATCAACTGTCAGAGAAACAGATCAAGTGAGTTAGCATGTGAACTTCAAGCAGTTTGCAATCACAAAATATCAACAGTCAAGACTCATAATTCATAAACAATACTAACAAGCAAATGGGCTAAAAACAAGGAAAGAGAAGAAATGCTTAAGCAATATTTGTGACATCTCAACTTGATTAAGCTCTACTACTTTTTGAGTCGGCTATATTTGTTCTTTGTTTTGCTACCCACGCTCTATCAAGGGCACAAAATCCCAGTTCAAAAACAAAATCCCAAAAATGTGTTCTCATAATATCTTTGTTCGCCCTCTATTTAACCAATGCCTAATTCATTTGTCTTTTTTGCTAAATAACCAGTGACTAATTCAAGTTTAGGCACCATAGCTTTATAAAGAGTAAGTGTACAGTGAGGTTCTTAATAAGATTTTGGCACACAATAAAGAATAAGAAGAACCGAGCATGATAAATGATGCTTTGCATTTCAAACGTCCAAAAATTTAGAGGTTGGGTTCACAATTACATGCACCCCCAAGTAGCTGCACATTAAAATTGTACCTGGTAAGCCCCTAAAATAGAGATGAAACAATACCCATCAACAAAGAATGACCCAAGCAATATCTAGCAAGCTTAAAATGAATAAAAATTGAAGCATTGAATCTAAGAAACCAACTGACCTCTATATGTTGAAGATCATCAGCTGCTTGCCTTAATGGATTGAGAACCATCTCAGAATCTTTGAAAACTGGTAGAAATACAGCACAAATAAAAAATCATTATATTTTTGTGTAAAGCATGGCAGTGTTAGTAGTTAACTCATTTTTTATGTTTGTAGTTTTTAAGTTTACATGTTTGTGGATTTAGGGTTTAGGAGCTGTGAGTTTTCTTCTTCATCCTTCTTTCCTTTTTGTTTTATTTGTTTGTGTTAAATTGTTAACTACTATCTCATCTTAAATTGTTAGATAGAGGGTTAGTTTTATCTTTTATATTATCATTTTTACTCTTAACATGCCCCCTCACTTGTAGCTAATCTTCATTGCATAATTAGTCCAAACAACCGCAACAATTTAAATATTGGGTCAGGGGTGAGGTTTGAACGTAGAACCTTTGCTTGCTCTAGCACCATATTAAATTGTTGACCCCCATCTCATTTAAAAGGTTAAGTTGTTAGACAAAGAGTTAACTTTATCTTTTATATTATCATTTCTACTCTTAACTTGTTTGTTTGTTTTTTTTCCCCAAGGGGTGGGGGGGCGCTTTAGTAGTCTTTGCTACAAGATCCCTTTTGGGTATTAATCAGCTAATAGTCCATGCCTACTCCTAATTGTCACCTTATACGGGGAAATTAGCATGAATCTCAAAGAAATAGTTCACACTAAGAAACACCTAACACAGTATTTGGAAAAAAAGTAAAAATATAAGAAGCTGTTATCAGAAAAGCAAGGGAGTCACCTTTATTGAGGAGACAAATGCATGCATGGATAGAGCTAGATCAGGCAATAAATTCTAAACAATATTAGAATCAATAGAGTACATGTGCATTCCAAGGATGTGAGTTTCTAATAACAAACATGCACATCAAGCCACATATGATTCTCAAATCCCAACCCAGAAGTTTAGGCACTTTTAAGTGTCTTGAACCAGGCACCAAGAAGTGCTGGACAGATATCCTATAAACCATTCATTGTTTATAGTATTACGACAGCTTCCAATAGATCAGACAAGTTTGGATGAGTGGCTCCTCCTCCTTGGCGGATAGACCATAGGATGAAACTTGTCCCACGTAACTGCAACTTAAAAGGCCACCTTCCTTTATTTGGTGTGCCAGCAGCTGCAAGAGAATGCTGAGAGGAAGTAGTCTAAAGAAAATCATTGGAGCAGAAAGACTATAGGGAGAGTTCAGAGTAATTTTATACATGAAAACATTTTAAAATGGTGGGCAGTGTGGCTAAGCACAATAGGATACACTAAGTAAATTCTAACCTGTATCCAGCCATCTTTTAAGGGATGTAAATGTGGAATGTTTTCCTTTCAAATACTACCAAATCAGATAAAGGGTCTACACAGTGCACAAGGTTCCCTGTTTTGCGACAGTTAGAGAGGATCATTTTTGTACACATCTTTGGTCTTGTTCTGCAAAGAGGTTTTTTCCACAACTTCACTTTTGCTACAAGACTCCCCTTCAAACCCTACCAAATCAGATACTATTTTAAATTCCATTCTTTCAGAACATTTGAAATTCCATTTTCAAATACTAATTCCACAACTATCTACCATTCAATGTACACTGTTTGGTTTATCTGATCTCAATAACTCAAGGTCCAAAACTTTTTACTCGTCAAGACATTATTTAAGAGAGACATTTAGAATTTTTTTCGCGTTATCTTTCCAAAGAAATGTATTTTTAATTCTTCTATGTCTTCTTTGTCAAGCCCCAAGATACAATAATTTGGTGTATGGTCATTTGTGTATCATATTGTACCCAAATTCATGTCATCTGTGGTCAACAGAGTTTTTCCACAGATTAATAAATGTTTCAACCAAAATACTAGTTATCATTAAGATCAATGTACAGTGGTCCAATAATATGGAGCTTGATATATTGATAATTGTTGGATTATGAGGATACCCAAGATTAAGGCAATGGAGAACTGGTTAGGATTAATTTCCAAACTAGAATTAGAATCTTATATATTGTTGATTATCTTTCCTCTCTTGTATCGTTCATTTCTTGTTATTTCCTTTGTTGTTGTATTTTCTCTCTATAAGAGAGCTGTTTGTATTCATAGTTAGTATGGGCAAAGGATTATGTTTCTCCTAGAGTTTCTACATGGTATCAGAGCCAAATAGGCTAATACAATGAAACCCTAGTGCTTTCATTGCACCAGCCGCCACCCCTTCATTGGATTCCTCTTCACCATCGACTGTAACCTATTAGAGTGCCTTCAGCGCACTGTCTGGCCGCCAGCACCATCACTGCCAGTGAGTTCGCCGCTATCAGATCGGCCGACCACCGGAGACCCACCGCCGTCGGATCCTCCACGCGCCGTCACGCGCCACCACCCAGTTCGTCTCTGACCCCACGCGCCAGCGCGTGAACCACCCTCTCGCTTCCAGCTTCTCCAGATCAGGCCTCCGATATCTTTCTCACTCATCCCTGGTGTTCAACATACCTTCATCGCATCCAACAACAGCCAACTGAGATCCACTTTCTTCCTCACCAACTGGATCAGCCATGTTGGAACAGTCAGGCGTGACTCCAGATCTGGAAACTAGAGAATCAACTCCAATGGCTCAAGTAATGGAAGCTAGAACTGGATCCGGAACTGGAGAGCTTTCCGGAATCCACCAATCCTACCGATTAGATGGTAGGAATTATTTACAATGGGCCCAACTGGTACAAACATTCCTCAAGGGTAAAGGAAAAAATAGCCATTTGACTTCGGCTCCTCCAAAACCAACAGATCCTGCACTTCCAGCATGGGAGGTAGAAGATGCTCAAATCATGTCATGGCTTTGGAATGCCATGCAACCCGAGGTAAGTAAAAACTACATGTTTTTGGGTTCAGCTAGAGAGATTTGGGAAACCATACGGCAAACATACTCCAAAATTCATGATGCATCAGTTATATTTGAGGTTAAAACTAAAATTAGTAGCACTAAACAAGGGGGCATGAGTGTTACTGAATACTACAATAAGATGCATGGCTTATGGCTAGAGTTAGACCATTATCAAAATATTAAAATGGTATGTAGTGCTGATGCTGCAACTCTTAGTCAAATATTTGAAAGAGATAGAGTGGTTGAGTTCCTAGCAGGCCTCAATTCAGAGTTTGATCAGATCCGGGTGCAAATCTTAGGGAGAGAAAAGCTTCCAGCACTCCATGAGGTTTTTGCTATGGTTAGAAGTGAGGAGAATCGAAGAACAGCAATGCTTCATGAAGCTGGATCAGAAAGATCAGCCATGATCTCCAATCGAAGGGCTGCTGTAATGACTGAAATTGGTTCAGAAAAATCAGCCATGGTGTCCAACAGAGGAGGCGGATCAAAGATGAAAGGAGGCAGGGGAGAATTTCAGTCTCGGGCTGCAAATAAAGAGGCACTATGGTGCACCTTCTGCCATAAACCGAGACATACTAAAGAGACTTGTTTCAAGCTCCATGGAAAGGAAGTGGTATTAAATCGTTTGGGCAGTTTTAAAAATCTGGCAGCCATGAATCAGGCATATGTATGCAGCAAGGGTCAAGAAGAAGAGGGATTAACTAACCAAAGTGAGCCTGCTCCTCAAGACCCTACAAGATGGTGCATGCTCTCTTGCACACAAAGACTCCTCAGGTAACTGCCTTCATTCAGCATTTTTTTCAGCCTTTAAAACTGATAAACAGGATGTCTGGATCCTAGATACTGGGGCCTCTGATCACATGACACCCCATTCCCATGTTTTTGATGTCTACCACTCTCTTTCCACCTCTAAACAAATCACAATAGCCAATGGAACATCTGTTCCAATTTTAGGCCAGGGTACAGTCACTCTAAACCCTCATTTTTCCCTCAAACAAGTTCTTCATGTACCAAGTTTATCAGCCAATCTTATCTCTATTCACCAACTAACCAAAGATTTGACTTGTCGGGCTATTTTTTCCCCTCATTTGTGTGAATTTCAGGCCATGACAACAGGGAAGATGATTGGTGCTGCTAGAGAATGCAATGGGCTGTACTACTTGATGAGGGAAGACTCTTATCCTACAAAGAAACAGCTTCCAACTGCTGCCTACTCATCTCAGTCATCCTTTAATTATAGGGATGTATGGCTACAACACTATCGATTGGGTCATCCTCCTTTCACTCTATTAAAATCTATGTTTCCTACATTGTTTGCATCTTTAAATCCTAGTCTTTTTCATTGTGATGTTTGTGTTATGTCTAAGCATCATCGTGTGTCATATCCTCCTAGCAATAAAATCTCATCTACACCATTTACTTTGATTCACTCAGATGTGTGGGGACCATCTAAAATTCCTAATTGCTCTGGGGCTCGTTGGTTCATCTCTTTCATTGATGATTGTACCCGTATGACTTGGGTTTTTCTATTAAAAGATAAGGCCACCATTAGTTTAGTTCTTCCCACTTTTTGTAAAATGATTGCAACTCAGTTTGGTTCGCCTATCAAAAGATTAAGAACTAATAATGCAAGGGATTATTTTAATCATCACTTGCATCAATACTTCCAACAAGAAGGAATAATCCATGAATCTTCTTGTGTTGATACACCCCAACAAAATGGGGTAGCAGAAAGGAAGATGAGACACCTCCTTAATGTGGCTCGATCTCTTCTTCATCATCACAATGTTCCTAAATCCTTCTGGGGGGAAGCAATCCTTACAGCGGCCTATCTCATTAACCGAGTCCCTACCAAGTTGCTACAAAATCAAAGTCCTTTACATTGTCTATCCTCCCTATTTCCTGACCAGTTCTTACATTCCCCTCTTCCTCTTCGGGTGTTTGGCTGTGTATCCTTTGTTCACATTCCCAAACAACACCGTGATAAACTTGATCCACGAGCAATCAAATGTGTTTTCCTTGGATACTCACCCACTCAAAAGGGGTACAAGTGTTACCATCCTCTCACTCGAAAATTTTATGTCTCCAAGGATGTCACATTTGTGGAATCTACACCTTTTTTTGGCTCATCCCAGGCTGGTCCCCAAGGGGAGACTTTGGTTCAAGGTGACCATCCTTCTTCTGGTGACAGCCCTTTATGTGATAGTGATATCTTTTTTCCTTCTGTTCAACCTATTCTTACATCTTCTCAGCCCCCTAGCCATCCTATTATCTCTCCTCAAACTTCAAATAATAGTCATGAATCATCCCTCAATCAAGGTATGACTGAGAAGGAGCAGGAGCAATCGGATACTCAAGAGTTGTCACCCTTTGTCGGGTATAAGGGATCTCCTTATGTATTCAAACGCAGGCAGCCCCAGCATGCACCATCATCATCTCCTAGTTAAGGTATGAATTCCATTCAATCTTCACCCTTAGTGCAACCTGATGACCTAGACCTACCTATAGCCATTCGAAAAGGGAAACGAAGTTGCACTCAACACCCATTAGTCAACTTCTTGTCCTATCATCGTCTTTCTCAGAATCACAGGGCCTTCTTAGTATCCTTAGACTCCATTGAAATCCCCAAGTCAGTTGAGGAGGCTCTAAAAGATCTGAATTGGAGGCAAGCCATGTTGGAGGAAATGAAAGCCTTGAAGAAGAATCATACATGGGACTTAGTGCCTCAACCACAGGGTGTTACTCTAGTTGGCTGCAGGTGGATTTTCAATATCAAATATAATGCTGATGGGACCCTAGAGAGATACAAAACTAGATTGGTTGCCAAGGGCTACACTCAATCATATGGCATAGACTATCTTGAGACATTTGCTCCTGTGGCAAAAATGGCAACTGTGAGAATTCTTTTATCATTAGCAACTTATTTTGGATGGAGCCTACAACAGTTGGATGTAAAAAATGCATTTCTACATGGAGATTTGGACGAAGAAGTTTTTATGGAAGTGCCTCCTGGATTTTAGGAAGGGGAGGCAGGGCAAGTGTGCAAACTAAAGAAGGCACTCTATGGGCTCAAACAGTCCCCAAGGGCATGGTTTGGTAGATTTTCCAGGGCCATGACAGATATGGGATATAACCAAAGCAGGGGTGATCATACTCTCTTCTTTAAGCATTCAGACAACGAGAAGGTTACTGCTCTATTGGTGTATGTAGACGACATAATAGTCACAGGGAATGATGCAGAGGAACAGAGGAGTCTCAAGGACAAGTTAGCCAAGGAATTCGAGATTAAAGACCTTGGTTCCCTCAAGTATTTCTAGGAATTGAAGTTGCTTATTCGAAGGCTGGAATCTTTCTCTCCCAAAGGAAGTATGTACTAGACTTGTTAGCTGAGACAGGGGTATCAGGAGGAAGAGGATCTAATGTGCCGGTAGAGCCTAACAACAAGTTGGGAGTTGATCCTAATAGTCAACCAGTAGATAAGGGTAGATACCAAAGACTGGTAGGACGTCTGATATACTTGTCTCACACTAGACCTGATATTGCCTTTGGTGTTAGTCTTGTGAGCCAATTCATGCACAACCCGACAGAAGAACATATGCAGGCAGTGAGGAAGATCTTAAACTATTTGAAGGCTACCCCAGGTAAGGGGATCTTGTTTAAATCAGGAGAAGAGCTGGATATTAAGGGGTTCACAGATGCAGACTATGCAGGATCTCTTATTGACAGAAGATCAACTAGTGGATATTGTGTCTTTCTCGGTGGAAACCTTGTGTCATAGAGGAGCAAGAAGCAAAGTGTCGTGTCAAGATCAAGTGCGGAGGCTGAATTTAGAGCAATGGCTCTTGGCTTATGTGAGGTGTTGTGGCTAAGAATCATCCTAGAAGATTTGAAGATCAAGGTTCAAGGCCCAATCAAGGTGTTCTGTGACAACCAATCAGCTATCAACATTGCCCATAATCCAGTTCAACATGACAGGACAAAACATGTTGAAATAGACCGGCACTTCATTAAAGAGAAGTTGGATGCAGGCTTGATCAAAATACCCTGTGTTTCATCTAAAGACCAAGTGGCGGATGTGTTAACTAAAGGGCTGGCAATTAAGAGATTCGAAGACTTAGTATGCAAGCTGGGAATGATTGACATACACTCTCCAGCTTGAGGGGGAGTGTTGGATTATGAGGATACCCAAGATTAAGGCAATGGAGATCTGGTTAGGATTAATTTCCAAACTAGAATTAGAATCTTATATATTGTTGATTATCTTTCCTCTCTTGTATCTTTCCTTTCTTGTTATTTCCTTTGTTGTTGTATTTTCTCTCTATAAGAGAGCTGTTTGTATCCACTGCCGGTCCCAAGCCCGGATAAAGAAGGAGGGTTGCGTTAGGTAGCCGATAGCCAGCGTAAAACCTAGTCGGATCCAAATATGAATTCTAGACAAACTATCTGTTGGGATGTAACCCACATAAAAGTCTAGAATTCATATAGCCAACCCCACATAGTGGGATAACGGCTGGATATGTTGTTGTTGTTGAAGAGAGCTGTTTGTATTCATAGTTAGTATGGGAAAAGGATTATGTTTCTCCTAGAGTTTCTACAATAATCATATAATATATATAAGGCTTGAGGTCTATGGCACCAAGGACTATTGCCTCCTAACACCAAGAACATTTATTCTTCCTTTTCAAGCAGATCAATAACCATCCAAGGGTTACACTAATCTCATATAACTGATGGTAATACAATGCCAAAATGCCTTAGCTATATCAAAATATTATAAAATAAGCAGAAAATTTGTTTCCCTGTCTTATTCCTGAAGGATAACGGCATAAAAGAAATTTACAAAAGGTAAGAATGTCAAGAAATATAATAAAGCAAAATCAATGTGGTTTTTGGTAACACATGCTTCTAGAACATAAAATAAAATATTGCAAGTTAGCAAGCTCTCTTTTAAATGGGATAAAAAAGGTACATGCCTTGACAGCAACCCACAGAACCCGCCTCAAATGGGGCAAGTTTGGACATAAACATTTCTCTAACAAGGAATCTATAAATGGGGAAAAAAATATCCCTGACCAAGGACGGGCATGAGGCCTCCAGCCTATCCCAGACCCATATATATTTTTTAAATAACTCAGATTTTATTTTATTTACATATAATCTTATTCTTTCTATCTAGACATAAGGTTTTTTTCTCTAAAAAATACAATTTTTTTAATCATTAGATTTACTCCATTTTATTTCCAAATTTATGTTTATAATACTTTATAAATGGTGTTTTGTTTTAATATTTTTATTTTGAAATTTCGACATTACTTTATTTATCTCTTATTTTTTGCACTATTTCACTTTTTAAAATTTGTAGCAATCTAAGATGTGGAACATCTATATGTTGGAAAAAGTATAGTTGAGTCCAAAAAGAAATCAAATAAAAGAAATTTATTTTTTATTTATATAAATTGATCAAGTAATGGGTATCCAATACTGATGGGTGCTGATCCTTTTATTCTCTTGATGGATCGACAGAAGAGGGAGAGGTGAATTGAGTCGATAAAACTGTAACCTCTGTTTCAGATTCTTACTTTCATACAATATTAATTTATTTTAACTTAACACTAACTGATCAATTCAATGGAATGAGATCATAATTTTTGAAAGACCAAGTAACCCTTTAACTTGTTTAGAAGAATGTACTCCGTGATCGTCATAAAACTTTTCTAGCAGTATTCAAAACTAATCAGTGTTTTATCTAAGTTTAATAGTGTATTTTTTTGTGGTACCTATGTGCATTAACCAAGATATACAAAGAAAGCAATAATAAGCAAGCACAACACAGAAGAAAAGCAATAACTACAACACATATGTGGTCCGGTGCCACTCGTGCCTATGTCCACTCTACAAGATCAACAGACCTTGCATTCCACTATACACAAAAATTCCCACGTTTTTACCCAAACTCACCTCAGAAACTTGTTACAATCATAGATTTATCGTCTCTAAGTTGCCTTTGTTAAATCCTTGGCAAGTCCAAAACTTACCTTCCCAAACTAATCACAATAATAGAAAGATAACAGTTTGTGACCACTAGGTCAACAAATGGTAATCACATTTACAATCAATCCAATAGCTAAATAAATAAAAAAATAAAGAACTTTGCAAATTAATGGTCAACGGCTTGTTGAGAATTGTCTGAAGATCTCTGATTTGAGTACTGTAAACAATGTCAAAAGAACTATTGAACTTCTCAATGGGCACAAGGATGTTTCAGCAATTGGAGATTTCACAGATAGTTTTTATCTTTGAGAACTCACGTAATGTTGAAAAATCTTGTTTAGAAGTTTTTATATGGCTTGCAAAAATGTCCAGGTTCATTGCAAAAAATATCCAGGCTTTTGCATGCAGATCACAGACTCAACAGTCAACAGTCAGTCAGCTTGAGATTGATTGATCTTTCAGATCACCTGTTCAGACTGAATAGTCGATTGTCAGTTGACTCAAGTGTTCTGAATGAGATGTAATGCAGTTTTTTTGTGTGATCAACTGGTCACTTATGATCAAGTTGAAATTCTAGAAACCAAATTTGCTCACCTGATACAAGGACAAGTCCACAGAAGGAAGACTTGGGTTTCCAGAATGTAGAACACATCCCCTAGTGACCAGAACAGTTGACTAGCAATTCCATAACCAAAACACAGTGATTGATCTCCAAAAGTTGACTTATGATTGACTTTTGAACTCCAACTTATTTGAGTCATTGACTAACCTATGATCAGTCGACTCCTTGTCTACTGGTGTTCCTGTATGCTGCTAAAAACATGTCTTATTCATTTTTCATTTTATAACGTGCCAAAACCTTTCTCTTTCTCATGTCTCATTCATTTTATAACTTGCCAAAACCTCTCTCTCTCTCTCTCTCTCTCTCTCTCTCTCTGTTTTTTATGAGATTGTCAAGTTAAGTGGCCATCATCAAAAAATTTATACAGGCTTACAACTTATTAGAGATCAAAAGTCTGTCCCTATACCTAAACGCCCAAGGAAATTCCAAGAAATGTAAAAATTTAAAAGTAGACAGGATAGAATAATGAATGACCTGAAAAGCTTGGATCTGCTAGATAGCATTTTGCTTCAGTAATAAAGGCCCGAGCACAAATCTCCAAACCTCCATGACCTAGAATTGTTGGAAGAGCACTGTGTATAAGAGTTGATGCCTGTTTTATGTATGTTGATCCAAGTGATAGCCACAATTCCGCCAAAGTGAGGGTAGCCGCGGCTTTTAGAAGATCCAAGTTAAAAGTCTGGCAAAATGAGAGGCTTGCCAAAGCATAGGGAATTCCTAGCACAGCATTTCCAGATCTCTGATAACAGATAATGTACGAGTCTTACCTCCATAGGATTTCAACCAAAAAAATTACTAGAGAAAGTCGAGCATAAATTTTATCAACAACTGAATAAGTGTTAAAAGGCACAGAAATTGTACAGATGAAAAGTACAATCTGTTTCACAAAGAGCAAATATTATGAGAAAATCCCTTTGCAAAAGGATTTTTGCCAAATTAAAACATTCCAGCAGGAAAATCATAATAATGGACATTTTAAGACAATTCAAATCATTGCCCGTCTTTTTCTTTCTTTACTCTTGTTTCATTTTTTTTTTTTTTCTTTTAAGTTATCACAGACAGTTATATGCCTAAATTAAGTACCAGGGAAGCAATTCGTGGTTCCACACTGCCATACTACTGTTTGACTATAACAAATGCCAGCTCAAATGCTCTTAGCAATACCAACATATCTAAAATCATATGATACCTTGTGGATCTCAGCAAACAATAAAAGGATGGTTGCAATTTCAACCTGCATATTGAATTTATAACACATGCAGAATAGGGAACTGGCAACAGCTGCCGCCTGCAAACAGCAGCATGCATTAGAATGCATAAAAATTGCTAACCGAAAAAAGCACATTATATTAGTCACACATCAATGACAAGGACATTAGCCACAACCAAAAATACATGCTCAAAAGGTTGTGACAACAAAATTTTATCGAAAATTTTATGGTGTAAGCTTGTGATCCATAGGGGATGGTCAAGCAAGGTACAAGGATCACTTAGTGATACTATGACACTGTGTGATCCTAGGAGGATTAAGGATCAAAAGGGAAGTTAGAAGTGGTTGAATAATATTAGTTTATTCCAAATGATGGCCAATTCTTTGTAATTACATCAAGAGTTTGGATGTTTTTAGTCATTTGGCCAGGTGCCATTATCTACCAAACTTTGAGATAATTAAAGCAGTGTCAACTTATCAAGTCATTTAAATTGTCAAGTCGCCAAGTAGTAATTGGTTAAGAAACCTCTCAATTTGAGAGATTGAGGTGGCCAACGCATGGGCAACTTCAAGGTTAGTGAGCCATCCACTAAGGGTGTTGCATGAAGGAAAATTCTGGATGTTGATTTTTACGCTAGTTGAGAGAAGAATGAAATATGGAGAAATCAAGAAAGACAAGAAAAAGGGAAGGAAACAAGAGCAAGGTAAAGTCTTGATCTTTTCTTTCGCTTATGATCAGTTTGAATTAAACTAAAGAAAGTGAAGGATTAATTAAGAAATGAAACTTCCTTGCTGATAGGAAAGTCAACGCCTAGTGAAGGAAAATAGAAAGGGGAAGACAGAGCAAAGTCAACCTTCTTTAAACTATCAAAGTTATGCGATATCAGCACTATTTTATGTGCATTGAATTTTGACATGAAAAGGTTAGATTGCATATATTTTGTATATGTTAACAATGGCAAAGCATGTGCTTGCAAAGTATGTTAGCTTGCAATTTTTTGTGATTTGTCTTAAGGTAGCTGCAAGTTGTTTAGAATAGTATAGCTGACCCCCCAAAATTGTTTTTTTCTTGTACAGAACTATATATATGTAGATTCAGCAGCAGCTCGCAAAAGAATGGCTAACAGAAGGCTTGTGAAGTTTTGTGGAAGATTGGAAGTTTGAATGGCAACTCATGTTAGATGTCAAGACGTTTATCATGTTGTAAATGCTAGTAGTTTGGGTTTTGATGCATTGTTATATGATGTAATCTTGACAAGTACAAAGTTTATGAGGATTAAAGTTGCATTAGATGAAGTATAATAAACTGTATATTAGTGGTGGAGGGCACTTTGGTTGGTAGAAACAGGAGTTTAGCAACCAAAGGAAGGACCAAACAGAGGAAGGTCACTAGACATCTCCAATCAACCAAGGGTCAAGTCCAGTCAATTGAACCTCAATGAAGTGATGAAAATTTCTCTTTGATATATTTGGTCAACTGAGGAACAAAGTTCGGAAAATGAACCCCATCAGCTTGATCCTACAATCTGCTGGTACAGGACTGCAACAAATAGCTGACTTTAAAAGGGGTATCGAGGGATCAAACTAGGTTGATTTTAGACGATTTTTTTTAAATGTAGCTTTTCAAGTCAGTTTTCCACCAGTTTATGTCACGCACGAATCTGAGATCATTTGGTCAGTCAAAAAGTAGAAAAACTGAACAGGTGTCAGTGCAATGACGCTATTGAGCATGAGTCACTTCACGAATTCATTTGATGGACCAACCGATTTTCAAATAGGATGAATTTTAGACACATACGAGGTCTATATGTGTGGTAGACATGGTAATTTTTGTGAAATTTTAAATCAAGCTTTCATGGGTTAAAAATTCAATTTTTGACAAGGTGTCAAAAGTTAGGTAACGATCCTATGCACATAGCTCACCTTTAATAATCATGAGAGATAACATGACGAAGAAATTAAAGGTGAGGCTCACTAGAGACAACCAAAATTTAAAAAACCAAGCCATGGGTAAGTTATCTCTAGATGAGCAAAATAAGGAAATTATTAGTTATTTTACAAGAAAAATGGGTAATAAATAAGTATTTTTCTAATGATAGAAAATTCTAATTTTCCCCCAATTTTTGATGCTGTGACCGGGCCAAGGGCAGTCAGAGTTGACTTGAGTCAGTATGTTGGTATGCTTGGAGCATATTGAACTGGTTCGGCCATCCAAACACATTATTGCAGTTGTCATTCTTTATATTCTCTTAAAAATGTCATTTTTCTTAGTAGTTTTTTTATATAACAATAACTGAGACTTTACACAAAATTAGAAGTCTCTCTATAAGGCGTTTTAGGTATTGGGAAGTATTACAAAGGCCAGGCTCTCAATTATAGAAAAGGGTATCTCCTTCAAGGTTAAGGGAGGGTCGTAAAATATTGTTGGAAAATAATGTCTAACTGATTATCCATGTATGGATTCAGACTCACTGTTCAGATATGGATAATTGTTTAGATATGAATAAAAACTAGCTTCATTTCGAACCCATTGATTATTAAAGGTTGGTAGTGGACCACAATAATTAATTGTAGATGGCCTTCCTTGATTTCCTTTTTCTGAGTATTATATAGTGGAGTTGACAGCTTAATTACTAATTTACTTATTTATCAAGGTTGATATGTGAACAAGTACAAGTAATATAAATTTGTTCTGCAAATACATTATAGAGCCTCTCTACACTTGAAATATATTATAATAAAATTATTCTACAGAAACTGTGATTTTCTAATGTTGTGTTTCCATATTGTACTTGTTGGTTTCACCGTGTCAACTAAGTTATGGAACACAACTATATCAATTATCTTCATTCACCACCATCTCATGAAATTTCTCCATGTGAAGATGGTGTTCAAACTTTATTTCATCATTACTCCGCCAGGGGATATTATCCACTGCCGGTCCCAAGCCCGGATAAAGGAGGAGGGTTGCGTTAGGTAGCCGACAGCCAGCGTAAAATCTAGTCGGATCCAAATATGAATTCTAGACAAACTATCTGTTGGGATGTAACCCACATAGAAGTCTAGAATTCATGTAGCCAACCCCACATAGTGGGATAACGGCTGGATATGTTGTTGTATGTTGTTGTAGAAACTGTGATTTTATGTTCTCCATAAGGCAGTAACAAAGAAGATCCTAAACAATTTTCTTGATGTTTTTCCATTATTCTAGAGAGAAGTTTGGGTTCCCACCATAGAAGCATGGACACATTTAATGGACTTTGTTGGACATAGGACAGGGCCTATTTGGTTGTGCTGTTACACAACTTAAAAGTGTTTTTTAAGTGAAAGTACTTTTACATATTATTAATGGTGTTTGGCCAAGTCATATTTACACATTGTACAGATTGGTTTCAGAATATCAACTATCTTCATTCACTGCAATCTCATGAAATTTTTTCATATAAAAATGTGTTAGAACTTTATCTCATCATTCCCTCACTAACGATTGTATCAAGAAAGGCATTTGGCATAAAATTTTACCACATTGTTTTATCGCGTGGATTTGTATCTTGACTGTTAAAAGTCGATTAATATTATGAATGTCATGCCACTGATCCTAACATGGTCAGGATAAGGTGTAGTTTGTGGAGAGTAAAAATAATACATAAAAGATAAAATTAATCCTTTATCTAACAAGCTTAGGCTTTTAGATTAAATGGTGTTTAAGAATTCAGCATGGTATCAATGTAGGCAAACATTCTGAGTTCAAACCTCACTGACAACCCAATATTAAATTGTTGTACATATTTGGACCAGTTACACAATGAAGCCTTGCCACATGTGAGGTGTGTTGACTGTTGAGAGTAAAAATATTAATATAAAAGGTGAATTTTTTTCAGTTTGACCAACATAAAAAATCAATTTTATATGATAGCAAAATTTATTTCCCTATTGTGGAGACGAAGCATGAATTCTGAGTTTTTCATGCAAACAACTTTTGCATAAGAAATTCTAGTGGCATTAGAAATTCCATAGCAATGTGAAATAGACACATAAAATTGGATAACAACACTATATCTAACCCTTCCAAATACATGTCAAACACTTTACCAGAAACTTATTGAACTATCTTGGGGACATCATCTCGTAATAAGAACATGTCTATCCATACTTCAAATAAATTAGACCTATATTACAAGTTTGAAAGAGTATATTGGAAATTGATTGCAAATAACAACAATATGAAACTCTTGCTCCTCTAGATGTTTTATTTTCAAGAATATTAAAGTCCAAAATTCTCAATTTGCTCATGCATAGAGCTTCTTTAAATTGATATTAGAATTTTTGTTCACACTTCTTTTCAAGTATGTATCAACTGAAAATTAATTTGTTGATATTTTGATATAATAAATAACCAATATATTTGTGTTGTAAAAAATGAAGAAACAGCTTTATAATGTATAAAAGGTAAAATGCATATGAATTTGTCATGTTCCTACCATGTCCCTGTCAAAATTTTTAAAATTTCCTTGTCAAAGTGTCTATGCCAATTATTCCATATCCTTTTATCCATGTTTTCGTGCTTCTGAAGTCCCCACAAAAAAAAAAAAATGCCACTCCTAGTGCTTAATGATCTAGAAGGAACACCTTCAATTCTAGATCACCTTTAATTGTCCAAAGGCATCCTATTCATCAAGAAATTATTGGAGTTCATTGGAAGGTCATGAATTCATCAACTCCTTAGAATATATAACCAGAGCAACTTGCATATTGTCCTAGAGTTTGTTCAAGATATTCTAAAGTAACACCTAGCTCTTTCATTTATTGAGAAACATGATGATCATACATCAATAATTTCAGATTTTTTTAAAAAAATACATGCTTCCAAATGGTATTAGAAACCAATAAAGACATCTTTCACTCTCGCTAAAATGAAGAGAATAACTACTTGCCAAGAATTTTTATGGTACAGAAGTAATAAACCTGGCTAAACTGGTTTGCAGCAAGCAAGGTCCGGGCATGGCGAAGGCCTGCTTCTGTCTTCAGCTCCAGGTCCACTCCAGCCACAGAAGATGCCAAAACTCCAAGCTCGCCACATAATTGCTGAGCTAGTTTCAGATGTCCACTGCAGTGCATTACGTATCCAAAAAATATCTTAAAGAGGTTGGAAATGAGCAAATGCCATGATCTTTGCAGAGTACCCAAATGAAGATCTAAAGTATCAGCAACAACCATACCAATGTAAAGCTCGCTCGTGAAGCAACTGCAATTTTAATAGCAAGATTCTAGATTTTGAGACAGACAAAAATTTCTCTTCTGCAATCTTAAGGGAACTGAAAGCTTCTGCAAATACAACAATATCTTGTTAGGTCATCATAACAAACAAAAAAAGAACACATATCTGTCAGTGTTTGTGTGGCATGAATGCATGTGTGTGTGCGCACGGGTGCGTGTGCATGTGTGTGAGAGAGAGAGAGAGAGCCCAGTATACTGAAGTGCATCTTAGTGCACAAGGATGCACAATAGACCAGCCTGACGTGAGCGGGTTCAAAAATTGTTGATGTGGGTTCAAGACACAAAACAGAGAATACATGGTAGCTTAGAGACATTTAATTCTGGGTACATACCACCATTTAACACTTATAAACCACATACACACATCTCTAGGATAATTGTGGACATGCCAACTGGTGTGTTTTAATTTACTATTGTTATTTTCATTCCTGATAGATCTATGGCACACAACACACTGTGGTGGACACACAACAAAGACACAAGTCCATAAGTTACAGGCTTTTCCTAAAACTCTCAGGAATTTGTTCAGGGGAAAATTTACAAATACAATATTTTTTTGGATAGTGAAAAAAAAGAGGCACAAATTTGAGTCAAATTACAACTTTGGAGAAATAGCTAAAAATTCTGGAGTATTCCCAAACCCAATCCTGAAGGTAGTGGTTGTGAAGAAACCCAGTCCTTAACTTTTGTTCCCAGTGACTGAAGAAACATAATGCCTGAGGTCAAATTGTTGTTCAAAGGAGTACATTTTTTATATAGTTGGACACACATGAAATAGTGGCTTCTATGTTTACATGCAGGACAAAGAAAAAATTGGTGAAGTCCATGGTGAGGGTAACTTTTTTTTACCTTTAAATTTGTGGGTTTCAGCCTCAGCTTTCAGTTATGCTCAAGTAGGAGATGGGGGGAAGGGGGCGGAAGCTAAACTTGTAGAGACAAAGGTCGGTTTCATTACGAACTCAATGGCTTAGAACCACAAGTTATTAGGAGGCAACAAGTTTGGGAATTTTTTTCCTGAATCCACTGCTAAAGAATTTCATTTCTCTTTGTATGTTCAATGATGCTTATATTATCATTATATATTATGAATTTAATGGCATCTTTTGGCGGATTAAAGATATCTTTTTATATTTTAGATTGTATAATATGAATTTAACGGCATCTTTTGACCTTTAATGTACTCTTTCAATATTTTTAATGCTTTTTGGTTATTAGGTTCATAACATTACTAATAACAAATAGAAAAACTTGATACATTTTTTCATACCCTTACATTGAGTGGTTGTTTTTTTCCATTCATCATATTCCAATTCAATATTCATGTTTATTTCCATTTTCATATCCCCATTAAGTGATAGGCATGACTCAGATTGAATACAAACACAGTTATGGGATGCTTCACAACATAGCATGAACTTGAGACTTGTTGACTTTGACAAATCGGGGACAAGAACATGAAGTTATTTGCTTGATATTGGAGAATTGGAATAGGACCCTTTTCATAGTCGCACCTGGGAGGTCAATGGAGGAAGTTTGTAGCAAAAGAGAGAAGAAGACCAAAGAGAACTTAGTGGAAAACCTTTAAATATGAGAGATGGTACAATGGGCTTAATCTTATAGAGGATATTGACATGGATAGAGATGGCTGGAGGTCTACAATTCTTGTGAGATGGCTTAATCTTAACCTAGTGGGATTAATGCTTGTGATTGTTGCTGTACAACACACACATGTATATTTTTTCTTCTTTTGTGCTTTAGGGAAGGGTGCAGCTAATGAAGCATGCAATTGCCACTGCTCAATAAGAGGAAGCCCTGATCGATACATGGCAAACTTATCTATACTGAAAAAAGAAAAAGAACCGGGGGGGGGGGGGGGGGGGGGAATGCAGGTGTTTAGATATAGGGATCTGCTCTCCATTTAAGTACCAAGCCTAACGAGGTTGTGGAGTTATCAAGCTAATGGCCAGAAGAGTATAAATCTCATGGCCCCTACAAGCGTTAATGAAACTCACATTCATTACTTCCTCCACATCAAACCACATGGAACTGAGGTTTTACCAACTCCATTAACAAGTGGTAATATCATTTGAAAATCCAACAAACTCTTTCATAATGAAAGCAAATACTTCAAGTTTTAGAGGAATTTAAAGTAGATAAAGGTACATGATAATTGGTCTCACCATGAGATTGAAACGGGGCACAGCTATCCAGCTATTGCTAATAGCCAGAGAATGTCAAATGTTAAGATGAGCAGCAAAAAGGTGGAGATGAGCAACTAATCCAGAATTTTCACAATTTTGCATAAAATGAGCTGATGCATTTGTTTCATCAGCTAACCAGCAGCCAATAGTATACATGATGGATTAACAATGCATTTAACTAACCTTTGTACCCTTTAAAAACTGCTAGATGTTGGACAAGTTTTGCATATGCCAAAGCAGTATCGGCCGAACTGGGGGAAATCAGAATGAGAGGGAGTAATTTTAGGTGTTGAATTTTGATATAAGGATGAATTATACACTAGGAAATGGCACATCAAAGTTGAGCACCCAAAGGTATATAAAACCAGGGACAGCATTTCTTAGTTACCTTGACGAGTCAGCAAAGCATGTTGCATAGACCAGTGTATTCATTTGAGCAAGAGGAGCACTGAAGAACAAGAAAAATAAGGAAGAAATACACATTCAGAGTAACAAAAACAAAACCTAGCAGGCAGTTCAAAAATTCAAATAACTATAATTATTACCATAGCTTAAATAAGGGAATAAGGGCTGTCTCAACAACTATGTAAGCAGAGAAAACATGCATTTTGTAGAGCCAGTGCATTAACCCAGCCAAGAGGCCACTGAAGAGAGGGAAATAAAGGCAGAAAGATACGTCTAATGTCAGCCAAACATGACTTAGGAAGCATTTTAAAACAGAGCCAAATCCGGCTCATCTCAAAAGCTCCACAACCAAAGAAAACATGTATTCCGTAAAGTCTAGGTCTTCACTTTCCTAGGTAACTGATTTTACAATTAAGTTAAGAGTGCCAAATACTTTCTTTCTTTTTTTTCATGGTGGTAGGGTGCAGAGGGAGGCAACAGAAAGTAAAAGACAGCATCAGGCTTTACCCTGCTGATGAATAAACTAATTACATTTAACTTAAAAACCAAAGGAAAGGCACCTTGGTAAGAGTAACTAACATAACATCCAATTGCATCCCATGGAATCCATAAAACAAGAGGGGTCAGGTGACTATTGAATTGATTATTTCCAGACTGCATTTCATCACATATTTGGCAAAGAGCAACCATTGTCACACCTAGAGAGAGAGAGAGAGGAGCAGCAGCAGAAACTACTGCAATTAGGTTGGAAATTATTTTATCTTTCTGTTAATACCAAGGGAAGGATATCTTCCTTCCATATTCTTGATTCTATCCGGAAATTTGTAGAATCTTGTTCCTTGTTTGGCTTATTCGGTAGAGCTCATTGTAAAACTCATTTAGGACCATCCAAGAAGTTTTCACCATGTTGTATCTAACTAATGATGGAGCAAATATCTTCGGCATAAGATAAACCACCTTAAAACCTCTAGTTTTAATTCTACATGTATTCCCTAGATAGAGTTCCCCTAGTAGAGAAACACAGACAAAAGTGAACAAAAATTTTACATGAAGTTTAGAGAACTAAAAAAACACTGATAGTATAGAAGATACCTTCCATACATCTCCCAGGCAGTTGCTCGAACTAAGTACGAAGAGCCCACTAATTGCAGCACAGACCCAGGAATGGAACTTGGTTGTGAGCATAAATGAAAAGCATCAGCTTTGCTTCCAGAACCATTTTCTCTTGAGAAAACCGAAGAACCTGTTGGCTTTTGAAAATTCTTAACCCATGCAGTACTAAATGCACCATCAGTTATCATCACAGAATTTTCACTGGTGAAGTCACTAATCAAATGAGAACTAAACCTCAGTTCCTGCACAAACATTGTGCCAAATAAAGTATTAATAAAAGGCAAAAAAGGATCTTAAATTCTATCTTAACCTATGAAAAAGAACAACAGCAATGAATTACAGTTTCACATTACCTTATAAACATTTGCTGGGCAAGTTCTTAGCTTCATGGAAGCTTTAGGACCAAAAGATAGCAACGGTCTATGAACATGCTGCAAGTGGTTAAAGATAAGACAACTTCTTTTGTCTTTTTTGACAATTAATTTCTGTAATAACAATATTAAAGAGGACAAAAACAACTAAAAGTAACATATCTTGCCTCCCCACTTAAAATAAAAAATTACAATAACCCTCTTGACAACATTTTCAGTATTTCACAACCTCATACAGCAAATTATCTTTCCATGAGCATTCTGAACAAAGAAATTTACATTGTGTGGATAAACGTGCATGGCAATTTCAGCATAACTATTTACTAACCAGTGCCCAGATTATTGCAGCATTATATGATAGAACAAAAGATTGCAATGTTTGAATGACCAATACAGGCATAGCTACCCTTAAATGCATGACAATATGCATATATCTCTAGCTTGTTACAGGGAGGATGAGCAAGAGAATCAGTCGTCCCAAGTCCATGGGCACAAAAGTGGGTGGATGCATTTATGTGTGTGAGTAAATATCAATTAGTTTTTATATTTTTCTGCAAGTAAACATCTAACACAATCAGAGAAACATACAATAGGGGGTCACTATCACTGAAAACAAATTGTTCTAGCAGAATACCACAATACACTGTCCCTTACAGCATAGCAAAGTTTCTTTCCTAAGTTTTCTGTATGCTACTATCACTTGCAATGCATTTCTTCTGAAATTTGAAAGTATTTATTTCTTCTGGATTAGTAATTTTATCATCTTAATCATCTTCTTCAAGTTATCACATTATTCTCACCATGGTAATTTAACTAAAAGGCTTGTATAAACTGATATCACATGTGTAAACACAATAAAGTTAGTTAATCACCCCATAATTAACATGTTTGGAGTCATGGCATTTGATGCTTTACATGTTTGGAGTGAGCTTGTCCCATCTGTGAACAATGTTCTAGTCCACTTTTTTCTTTTCCTTTTGTCATTTCTGGAAGAGAGGGGGGGGGAGGAGGAGGGAGGGGGGAGTCAAGTTATGGAATCACAAGTGAAACAGAAGTTCTAGGTCTTCATTGCCTTTGGCTGTGTTGTGGATCATTTGGTTAAACCAAGCAACCTTCAAGGGAACAGAATTTAGTAAATGAAACATATAACCTCTCCTTTTCTTTCTATACATGGTTTTAAGGTGGAGTTTAACCCATTCCTGGATAATTTTTTGTACATTGTCAAATCTTTTTAATTAAGCTAGTTGGATTTTTTTTTTATTTTTGTGTGTGTGTGTGGGGGGGGGGGATGGTGTTGAAGTGCAGTGCTTTGGACTCTTCTTTATATAGATAGGGCTCCATGGGCAACTTTTGAATGGATAAGTTATACTTGTGTTAAATATATATAAGAGGAACCAATCATGTGATTTGCTAATGCTGCTCTAGTGACGAGTAGAAGAAAGAATGTATGCCACAAGAATAATTTCACTACAGTAATTTGCACATAACCACCAGAGTTATAGCATAGTGATAGGTGGTACCACTAGTGAGCCTGAGATCTCGAGTCCAAGTCTCGTGAGCCTCAACTGCTCCCCCACTAGATCCCAAGTTGCATAATCTTACTTAAAAGAAAAATAAATTGCAAAAAAACACATTTAATTCGCCAAATGCCTTTTTTTTTTTTTCTTTTTGTCTTTGTTTTCTTTTGTGGTGGGAAGGTGAGCAGTGGCAGTTTCAAAACAGAAAAACTCGAAACAGCTCAAAATTCTTACCGTTAAATCAAATTTAGCCATTGCAATATGATTTGAAGCTACCAGCCTTTTTAACTTCAAACTGTGTGCCCTCTTCAGGGACCTTCTCAATAACACGAACAACTGTTGTTGAATGGATAGGGAAGTCCCCACACAAGTCACAGGTGAATGAGATGTTGCAAGAATTCCTGATGTCCCTGAGATGCCTACCTCAGACAACAAGTTACAGATAGCTGCTAAGGTATATGCAAGGCAGGTATCATCGCTGTGCTGCAAAATGAATAAATTAAAATAAAACATGAGGCCTCAACAGTTGACAATGAAAAAAAGGTGCACAGAAAATTTTGTTAAAAATGATGTAGCATAAAAAATTTGGTTAAGAGGGGGGAATAATAAATTGACTTCATCATACAACTAAAATTACATACATAATCCCCAGAAAGATTCAAAAGAAACAATTTATCCAAATGAGCACGCCCCAAAGCATCATTACTGACACACTTACATCTATTAAAGTAAAATGAAGAATAACTGCCAAATTAACCATTAGTTATCATCTCAAGTATAAGCTATCAAATGCAATTGAGCAATAAAATTCATTTGGACTTTGCAGCACATACTCAGATAAGCAGCACTGTCAAGTAGTAAAAATTGGTAAGAAATAGGCTAAAGATATTTAAATAGGAGTGGAATTTTTATGATAATTGGATACTCAAAATGTTTACTGTACCCAGAGTTTTTATGATAATTGCACACAATAATCCACTACATTTTGTGGATTATTTCTGCAAAGCAATCAAGTGAGTGGTTATATCTATGGCATGTATGTTCTGAAAATTTTATTTCCATGCATGATTGAAAACTGCTTTGACACGATGTATATGTCCTCGATTTTTATTTCTTAAATATATAACATGACGGTTATGTAAACAAATTGAGAACACAGATTTGAAAAATTGTTTAGAGAAACATGAAAAGATTTACTTATGGTGTTAGCATCATCATCATTTACTGCACTTTATCCTAAGTCCTAACTAAGTCAAGGCCAATGGAAAGACATTCACAATGTCAATTGACTTCCAAAAATCACATTAACAATACAAATCCATGAAAAATAACAATGTGGCAAAATTTTACACCGGATACCCTTCCTTACGCAATCTTCTAGCGAGGGAATAATGCAATAAGTTCCCACACCATCTTCATATGAAAAATGTCCATGAGATGGCAGCAAATGGAGATAATAGATATGATCATGTTCCATCACATAGTTGATATTGTTAAACCCATACAACATGGAATTAAGCCACATTTATGGTGTTAGCATACAGTTATAAAATGTTACCGAACAGATGGGGAAGACCAAGGATTCCTATGGCAACTGGAATTCAGCTACTTGTATGGTGCCAAGGATTTTAGTCCCCCAACAGGAGGGGAAGAGAGCATGTATATTCGGGTCGCTCCACTAGGTAGGCCCTAGGGATAATCTTGGGACCCCTTGTATGTTGACGAATCCAGAGTTATACTGCCCATTCAGATATATATTGTTGATGATGATTTGATTATGGATTATTATGGTTCCCTTGGTTATTGGTGTTTTATACACCAAAATGAAAATATGATATCTACACCATGTGAAATGATTTTATATTGTTGATACATGTTAGTGCATTGGGAATATTTGTGCATGAATTCAATTTTTATTGTGTATGTATGAAATCTGTAATTTTTGAATATGTTCTATTCTGCGGGGTAACTCTCACTGGGTTATAAGCTTATCACCCCACCTAACATTTTTCAGGTGATCAGAAGCAACAAGACTAGAGTTGGACTTAGATCGGGGGAAGTCAATGGAACCATTTTAGGGATATTTTATTTTGTTTCATACCAGCTATGTAAACAATGGGGTTATTAGTGACTATTGTTTTAGTTTGATTTCATCTACCAACCTTGGAGAATATTCAGTTGAAATAAGATGAATGGATTTTAAGCTTCATGATCTAAATTTAAGTCTTGGCTTGAGGTTCACAGCCAGTCATGCTGGGGGCGTGACATATGCATGGCCTGTAATTCCAACCCATCAAGGCATCAACAACCATGTAATTTAAACATGAAAGTAAGTTCTTGTGAATAACTCCTACAATAAGAATTTTTTCTTCATTTTTTTCCCTCTAATAGCAAATATGTATATTCTAATTGTCCTATTACCATAAAAAAATGTGGTCCTTCTGTAATATTTGAACAAGGCGATGACCTTCTCATGTATTGATAAATCCATTAGCACTAGAAACCCATAAAAAGACCCTTTACCCTAGCTTGCAACAACACATGCCACTTAATACAAATGAGGACATACTGCTCGATAGCTGCTTGATATTTTCCTCCAACAGTAAAGTTAACCGCTGTCACGACCCAAAGTCCGGGGCCATGACCGGCACCATTCCCCTTAGAAGTCACAAACTCTAGCAGGGAATAGTAAGCCTTCTATTACACAATCCATCAAACATTTAACAATCTCATAAGCATTACAAAATAAATGCATTTCCATTAACTGATATCAAAATGCCCACTGGGCTATAAATCCATTACATGCTTACAATATTCAAAATTTCTCACATTACATATGAAAGGAATATTAACTTCCCTATACTCAACCCGTGAGAAGGAATGCATGTGCTGTAGTCGGAGCGTGTCTAGAGTAATTAAAGTAGAATCGTTACCACGACTTCTACTGTCAAAATGATGCCAACCTACAAAATCTGAAGTATTGAGGGGTAAGCCTGACACTGGCTTAGTGAGGAGTAAAGAGCATTATAATGGGGGAAAAGTAGAATCAATGCATCCAAAAATGATCGTCATAACATGTTATGCCAATAGTACTTACAACAATATAAGATATGACAAATAAACATGCATATATATATATATATGAGTTAACCATCTAGAACCAAAGTTCACATATTCCATTCTCTTGGGGCGGAACGACTCTCACCCACAAGATTTGCTTTGGCGGAACCACTCTCGCCTACAAAGCATCATGGCGGAACCACTCTCGCCAAGTAAGGGTGGACCCACTCTCACCCTAATACATATACGTATACGTGGTGCACCGACGGCTAACATTTACTGTAGTTAGCATACAGGGTTCTAGTTGTTACTTCATTTAACACATTTTTCATACCATCATTTAATATCATCAAATGCCATATACAATATATCACAAGTGTCAATATGCGCACAACAAACAATATGGATTCTACCTTCCCAAATGCAATTCAAGAATGAAATCATGCATAGTATATAGATTAACGAAAGAAATGAATGCAACAATTACCACTATAATACAATTCACCCACTCACAGTATTATAGAAGATGCAGGATCCCCTCAAACGCCTCTTGGCTGGGGCGCGTCAAAATCACCTAACAAAATTATCAAATTACATAAGATTTAATTAAATACAAAATTTAAATCTCCTAGGATTTGGACCGACCCAAATCCAACGGCCCAACGCCCCAAAATAAAACAACCTAGGCCAGCCACATTGCCAACGACCACCATTGGCCGAAAATCTCGACGATCAAAACCTATCATTAGCAACGCCTAACAATAGAGGTCAATATATACAAAAATGAGCCAGATCTAACGGCTGGATTTCCGTAGATCTGGTTTTTAACATTCTGGCCAGATTTAAAAATAAGCTATTTGGCATCGCCAACCACATTTTTCGGCGATCCGAGACCACTAGTCAACTCTCTTACCCTTATAGACCAACATAACCAAAAATCATCAAGATCTAACGGTTAGATCTTCGTAGATCTAACTTTTAATTTTCGGCCAGATTACAAAACATGCTATTGCCGCCGCCGGACAACATTTTCCGACGATCCGAGGCATCCATTCAACACCCCTAACCCCATTTACTAACATATCCAAAATTTAGCAAGATCTAACGGCTAGATCTTTGTAGATCTAAGTTCAAAGTTTCGGCCAACACACCCAAAGGCATATACATACACCTCTCACGAATTTTATGCTTAAAAGTAAGGCAAAAGAAAATAAAAAGCTTACCTTATTGTAGATCGGGGTCGATTTCACGGTGAAAATGTGGTTGGATTCAAGATCCAACGGCTAGATTTTACAAAATCGCTTGAAAGAGAAAATGAGAGAGAAAGAGGGAGAGAGAGATTGCTGGAACGGCTGGAAAACAAGAAGGAGAATAAGGGAGGGGGGGGGAGGATGGAGCCCTAAGGCTTTTATATGCCCTTTTGGGCTTAAGTTCTCTTCTTGGGCCTTCTTAAATTAAGGCCCAAAGCTGGGCCTTACAATCTCACCCCCTTATAGAAAATTCGTCCTCGAATTTTGGTTATGCTCTAGGTGCCAAACAGATAAGGATACTTTTCTCTCATGGCGCCTTCTGATTCCCACGTGGCCTCATCCTCCGTGTGGTGTTGCCATACCACCTTTATGGAAACAATATCCTTGTTGCGAAGTCTTCTTACTTGCCTATCAATGATGCGTTCTGGCTGTTCTTCATAGCTAAGATCCTTGTCTATTTGCACTATCTCCATAGTCGGTGGGGGAAGGACTTGATATGGATCGGGTTCATGCTTCCTCAGCATAGACACATGGAACACCGGATGGATACTCGCAAAAGCAGGAGGGAGGTCTAATCGGTATGCTACTGCACCCACTCGGTCCAAAATCTCAAATGGACCAATGAACCTAGGGCTAAGCTTGCCCTTCTTGCCAAACCTCATCACCCCTTTCATAGGTGATACTTTGAGATATACTCTATCTCCGACTCCAAACTCTAAGGGACGTCTACGACGATCCGCATAGGACTTTTGTCGACTCTGAGCTGCTAATAGCCTCTCTCTAATCAATCGAACTTGCTCCATAGTATCATGGACTTTAGCAGGCCCAACCAGTTGAACCTCGCCTACCTCAAACCATCCTACTGGAGTCCTACATCGCCTACCATAAAGTGCCTCATATGGGGCCATTTGGATGCTAGAGTGATAGCTGTTATTATATGCGAATTCGACTAACGGTAGGTTCTTCTCCCAGTCACTCCCGAAATCCATGACACACGATCTAAGCATGTCTTCTAGGGTTTGAATGGTCCGCTCAGATTGACCATCAGTCTGAGGGTGGAATGCTGTGCTAAAGTTCAACTCTGTCCCTAGCGCCTTTTGGAACTCTCTCCAGAATCGAGCGGTAAACTGAGGCCCTCGATCGGAGATAATGGATAATGGAACTCCATGCAACCTAACCACATAATCTAGGTATTTTTGAACATATTGAGGTACTGTATAACTGGTGTTTACAGGAATGAATAGGGCGCTCTTGGTCAATCTATCTACAACTACCCATATAGAGTTGCTACCTCTCCTGGATGTTGGTAAACCTACGACAAAATCCATGGTAAGCCTCTCCCATTTCCATTCAGGAATTGGTATCCTTTGAAGCTCCCCACTTGGCTTTTGATGTTCAGCTTTCACTTGTTGACACACCGCACACCGACTCACAAACCTTGCCACATCCTCCTTCAATTTATTCCACCAATATATCACCTTAACGTCCCGATACATCTTGTTTGCACCAGGGTGCATAGTGTATATCGAATGATGCGCCTCTCTCAGCACACGCTGCCTTAGGCCATCCACATCAGGGACACATAAGCGTGCCCCGCACCGTAAAATCCCTTCAGAGTCCACTATGAACTCCTTAGCCTTAGCTTCACTAACTTTACCTCTACGGGCTACCCCCATTAACTTGGCCAAGGATGGATCCCTAGATTGAGCCGCCTTAATTTCCTCGACTAAAGTGGAACGAAGTTGGACATGAGCCAAGAACACATCCGTATCGCCCAACCCGAAACACATGCCGGTCATTTCTAGACTATGCAGTTCACGTATCAGAGGTCTCCTAACCTCAACAATGTGGGCTAGGCTGCCCATCGACTTCCTACTTAGAGCGTCAGCTACTACATTGGCTTTGCCTGGGTGGTACAGAATAGTGCAATCGTAATCCTTAAGGAGCTCCATCCATCTCCGTTGTCTTAAGTTTAGGTCCTTCTGCTCAAATATATATTTAAGACTCTTGTGATCGGTATAGATTTCGCAAGTCTCACCGTATAGGTAGTGTCGCCATAGCTTAAGAGCGAACACCACTGCTGCCATCTCTAGGTCATGGGTGGGGTAGTTTTGTTCATGCCTCTTCAGTTGCCTTGAGGCATAGGCAATGACTCGGCCACGTTGCATCAAGACACAACCAAGTCCAATCCTAGAGGCATCGCAAAAGACCACATAGCCACCCTCCCCTGAAGGTAAGGCTAAAACTGGAGCTGTAGTCAAACTCCCCTTAAGTCTTAGGAAACTCTCCTCACAAGCATCAGACCACTCGAACTTGACATCCTTTTGAGTCAAACGAGTTAATGGAGTGGCTATCTTTGAAAAATCCTTGACGAATCGACGGTAGTAACCCGCTAGACCTAGGAAGCTACGTATCTCGCTAACTGAGGTAGGCCTAGACCACTCTTCCACAGCCTCAATCTTCTTAGGGTCAACCATGATGCCCTCCTTGGACACCACATGGCCCAAAAACGCCACGCTATCCAACCAGAACTCACATTTCGAGAACTTAGCATATAGCTTATGTTCTCGCAAGGTTTGAAGCACTGCCCTAAGGTGTTGTTCGTGCTCTTCTTGGCTCCCCGAGTAAATCAATATGTCATCGATGAACACAATGACGAAGCGATCAAGGTACGGTCTAAATACTCTGTTCATGAGGTCCATGAACGCCGCCGGGGCATTCGTAAGGCCAAAGGACATTACTAAAAACTCATAGTGACCGTATCGAGTCCTAAAAGCAGTCTTAGGGATGTCATCTCCCCTAATACGAAGTTGGTGATAACCTGTTCTTAGGTCAATCTTGGAAAAACACTGGGCACCTTGCAACTGGTCAAATAGGTCATCTATGCGGGGTAATGGATATCTATTCCGGATAGTGGCCTTGTTCAACTGTCTATAGTCGATACAAAGCCTCATAGTTCCATCCTTCTTCTTCACAAAGAGCACAGGTGCTCCCCATGGTGAGGTACTTGGGCGAATGAAGCCCTTAGCTAAAAGGTCTTGGATTTGTACTTTAAGTTCCTTTAATTCGGCTGGAGCCATACGGTACGGAGGTATCGAAATCGGTCGAGTCTCTGGGGCTAAATCTATACAAAACTCTATATCTCGCTCCGGCGGTACCCCCGGCAAATCTTCAGGAAATACATCTAGATACTCCATCACTACGGGCACCTGCCCTATCTCACCTTCTGACTCACAAGTCTCCCGCACCAACGCTAGGAATGCCTGACACCCCTCATTCAATAGATGTCTCACCTCCAAAACAGATATAATATCCTTAGCCATAGGGGGCTGATCCCACTGAAGG
The DNA here is from genome assembly GCA_036245055.1 of Diospyros kaki. Lineage (NCBI taxonomy): Eukaryota > Viridiplantae > Streptophyta > Magnoliopsida > Ericales > Ebenaceae > Diospyros > Diospyros kaki. Next base: position 847,954 of record BSEG01000011.1, read on the forward strand.
CAAAATCGATCTCCTGAAGGAGGGTCAAAACACACCTTCTTTTGCCTACAATCTAAGGTGACATGACAAGAGGCTAACCAATCCATCCCTAATATGCTGTCAAATCCCATATTCCCTAGCAAGATTAAGTCAGCTATCGTATCTCGCCCAGCCACAGTGACCACACAACCACGGTACACTGTGTCCACTACCAAAGGGTTACCTGTAGGGGTAGCTACCATCATAGGTCGCTCTAGAAGGGAAGGCCCTATACCTAGACGTGGGGCAAACTCTCGTGACACATATGAATGTGTAGACCCTGGGTCAAACAAAACCAAGGCATCAACATGTGAAATGGAAATCATACCTGTGACGACGGCATTACTGGCCTCGGCATCCTGAGGTGTCATGGCAAAGACCCTCGCATACCCCCCAGTGTTGCCTCCCACGCGGCCACCCTGGCCTCTACCTCCTCGACCCCTACCACCTAAAGGTGGTGGTAAAGGCTGAAATGGGGCTTGCGCTTGAACTGGAGTCGTTTGAGTCGTCCCACGCCCTGCTGCATGTCCTGCCTCCTGATAAGCATAGGGGCAATCCATTCGAAGGTGGCCTATCTCCCCACATCCGAAACAGGCACCTGTTAATCGACGACATGGCCCAGGGTGAGGTCTCATGCAAATGGGGCAGAATGGTACTTCCCTACCACCCTGACCACCCCCTCTAAAACCTCCCTGTTGCTTGCCACCTCTGTCCTGGGATGGTCGTTGCCCTTGACCCCTGTACCCTCCTCTAAACTGCTGTTGTGTCTGTTGTTGGGGTCTCATTTTGTGTTGTTGTTGATAGCCACCGCCATGCCCAGCGGTATCAGGCTTCATCTTCTTACGCTGCTCTCTTTGGGCTCGCTCTTCCATAGTACTCTTCTCCATCCTCATGGCCGCACTCAGAACACTGGCATATGTGGAAAGGTGAGAGCTAATCATCACCCTATGAATGGGCCCCACCAACCCATTCACGAACCGTCGCACCCTGTCTCGTTCAGTGGCCACCAACGTAGGAGCAAATTCTGACAAGTGAGTGAACTTATGACTATACTCCTCTACTGTCATGTCAGATGTCTGTCTCAACTCTTCAAATTCTCGAGCTTTAGCTTCTTTCACTGCCTCAGGGATAAACTGTTCCCTAAACTTATCACTGAACTCCTCCCACCTTAGTGGGGGTACACTTGATGACCTGCCTGCCCTTAGATGCTTGTACCATGTGCGCGCTGGGCCTCTCAATCGAAAGGCAGCACACTCAACCAACCTTTGCTTGCTACACCCTAGAGCCTCTCCAATCATCATGCAACTATCCAAGAACTGCTCTGGCTCCATCTTGTTGCTATCCCCTTCGAATATAGGCGGATCGTGTCGCAAAAATTCTGTCAGAGAGACATGCACCCCCTGATCCTGTTCATCCAGTAAAGCCTGACCCATGTCCTGAGATCCTGATCCACTCGCGGGTATCCCCAAAGTCCTCAGCACCTCACTCACTGCCATCCGTACCCCCTGTTGGATCCTATCCTCTATAGACAAGCTGGAAGGTCCACCCGCCTCTCTAGTGTCCTGGAGGACATCAGCATCCATATCCCTTGGGTGTTGCTCGACAATATTCCCACGTAATCGTCGGGCACCCCAAGCAGGTACGGGCAAGATAGGAGCAGCCTGTCCTCTCCCGCGACCACGGCCACGACCACGACGACCGCCGCGTCCACGAGCTCGGATCGCACCACCTCGAGTCCTAGGAGGCATGATATCCTGTATGCAACATTTAGACTGACTCATTATACAGAACAAAATAATATGCCACATCACATAGAATTCCATATGCACAATCATGATATGCAAAAAGGGACCTAAAGTCCATGGCACAGTAAGGTTGTGAATATGTCGCGACTCATACTCATACCTATCCTGCCAAAAACTTGCTCCGGACTACAGTGTATGCAATACAATGCATGTGAAAGTGTTTAACCCCTTATTCATACACCCAAGTGTCATTTCATTTCTGTTTTATTTCCCCAAGTTCTAAAGCCTAAGCTCTGATACCAACTTTGTCACGACCCAAAGTCCGGGGCCATGACCGGCACCATTCCCCTTAGAAGTCACAAACTCTAGCAGGGAATAGTAAGCCTTCTATTACACAATCCATCAAACATTTAACAATCTCATAAGCATTACAAAATAAATGCATTTCCATTAACTGATATCAAAATGCCCACTGGGCTATAAATCCATTACATGCTTACAATATTCAAAATTTCTCACATTACATATGAAAGGAATATTAACTTCCCTATACTCAACCCGTGAGAAGGAATGCATGTGCTGTAGTCGGAGCGTGTCTAGAGTAATTAAAGTAGAATCGTTACCACGACTTCTACTGTCAAAATGATGCCAACCTACAAAATCTGAAGTATTGAGGGGTAAGCCTGACACTGGCTTAGTGAGGAGTAAAGAGCATTATAATGGGGGAAAAGTAGAATCAATGCATCCAAAAATGATCGTCATAACATGTTATGCCAATAGTACTTACAACAATATAAGATATGACAAATAAACATGCATATATATATATATATGAGTTAACCATCTAGAACCAAAGTTCACATATTCCATTCTCTTGGGGCGGAACGACTCTCACCCACAAGATTTGCTTTGGCGGAACCACTCTCGCCTACAAAGCATCATGGCGGAACCACTCTCGCCAAGTAAGGGTGGACCCACTCTCACCCTAATACATATACGTATACGTGGTGCACCGACGGCTAACATTTACTGTAGTTAGCATACAGGGTTCTAGTTGTTACTTCATTTAACACATTTTTCATACCATCATTTAATATCATCAAATGCCATATACAATATATCACAAGTGTCAATATGCGCACAACAAACAATATGGATTCTACCTTCCCAAATGCAATTCAAGAATGAAATCATGCATAGTATATAGATTAACGAAAGAAATGAATGCAACAATTACCACTATAATACAATTCACCCACTCACAGTATTATAGAAGATGCAGGATCCCCTCAAACGCCTCTTGGCTGGGGCGCGTCAAAATCACCTAACAAAATTATCAAATTACATAAGATTTAATTAAATACAAAATTTAAATCTCCTAGGATTTGGACCGACCCAAATCCAACGGCCCAACGCCCCAAAATAAAACAACCTAGGCCAGCCACATTGCCAACGACCACCATTGGCCGAAAATCTCGACGATCAAAACCTATCATTAGCAACGCCTAACAATAGAGGTCAATATATACAAAAATGAGCCAGATCTAACGGCTGGATTTCCGTAGATCTGGTTTTTAACATTCTGGCCAGATTTAAAAATAAGCTATTTGGCATCGCCAACCACATTTTTCGGCGATCCGAGACCACTAGTCAACTCTCTTACCCTTATAGACCAACATAACCAAAAATCATCAAGATCTAACGGTTAGATCTTCGTAGATCTAACTTTTAATTTTCGGCCAGATTACAAAACATGCTATTGCCGCCGCCGGACAACATTTTCCGACGATCCGAGGCATCCATTCAACACCCCTAACCCCATTTACTAACATATCCAAAATTTAGCAAGATCTAACGGCTAGATCTTTGTAGATCTAAGTTCAAAGTTTCGGCCAACACACCCAAAGGCATATACATACACCTCTCACGAATTTTATGCTTAAAAGTAAGGCAAAAGAAAATAAAAAGCTTACCTTATTGTAGATCGGGGTCGATTTCACGGTGAAAATGTGGTTGGATTCAAGATCCAACGGCTAGATTTTACAAAATCGCTTGAAAGAGAAAATGAGAGAGAAAGAGGGAGAGAGAGATTGCTGGAACGGCTGGAAAACAAGAAGGAGAATAAGGGAGGGGGGGGGAGGATGGAGCCCTAAGGCTTTTATATGCCCTTTTGGGCTTAAGTTCTCTTCTTGGGCCTTCTTAAATTAAGGCCCAAAGCTGGGCCTTACAACCGCATTGTCATAAAACATTCCATATGATTGATTACAAATACCAAAGGCACCGTAAACTCCTAACAAGATAATCCATGCATAAAATTGTAAATATGAACCAGAAAAAATACCTGTTGGGAAACACGAACTGCTTCAGTTAAAACCTGAACTCAATCAAGTAAAATAATCATCACATATTAGATCAGAATTCAATAGAAAACTAGCAGAATTTTTATTATATAAACAAATAGCAAGAAAGAAGCAAGGAGGTTAGATCAGCTAGAGGAGCTATCCATCCACAACTCTACCTCTAAAGCTTGCTTAGGATGCCCAAAGTGAAAATGCATCATTCCCAAACACAATAAAGCAATTTCATATCTTCCCAAGGTATTGATGCCAGACGATGTAGGGGGAACAATATCCAATCCTTCAATCCCTGCACTTTAGTCCCAATATTATGAATTATTATATTAGTTCATTGTGTCAAACTTTGAAGCTTGTCATATCTTTTCATGGTTAGTGATTCACAATCACAACAAAGAAAATAACAAAATTATAACAGTAAATTGTAATAACTACCCTTGAGGTTTGCCTTAATTGCAGAGGCTACCCTCCACATTTCAAAAAATAGCAGTGCTGTTAAAATTGATATAAAATGACCATTTTCCCCCTGTTTTCTCTCTCCTACATCTCTGTCTTTCACTCTCCTCTCTCTTCTTTAATTACAGAAAGATATATTTAATTGCAAAAAAATATTTTAATTATAAAAAATATTTTCTAATCATCATATTTATAAAGATTAATTTACATAATGAAGCGACAGCTTCACGATGGAAAGAATGGAAATAAAAGTAGAACAACACCTCAAGCACACTTGAATTGAAGATCAAAAAAATGAAAATTCACACCAGTACACAACGAGACACTAACTTATATATTGTTAGCTCTCATAACCACTCTAATATAGCAAACCAAAAAACACATAACCTCCGACAAATAATCTCCTGCAACCAGCATACACAGTACAACAATGCTACCACTAATTAACAACAAAACATTTAGATACCAATAGCTTCAACATGCCCCCTCAAACGAGACTCCATACTCAACTGCCTGAAACCATCTTCTTGTGTGCCTGGACAGTTATACACTGACCTGTAGGTGTCATTTGGAGTTGAAGTTTGTTACATAAAAACAAAAACCGATCCTTTGGCAGCCCCTTTGTAAAAAGATCAGTGACTTGATGCTGAGAGGGAACATACCAAATTTCCACATCCCCACATTCAACCTTCTCTAGAACAAAATAAACATCGACTTCAATGTGCTTGGTTCTTGAGTGGAACACAGGATTTTCTGCTATACACTTAGCAGCTAGGTTGTCACACCATAGAATAGGTGTAGAGGTAAAGGGACAACCCAACTCAGCCAATAATGACTTCAACCACAAAATCTTAGTCACCCTATGCCATAACTCGATACTCTACTTCACCAACGGAACGAGCAACTACAGTTTGTTCCTTTGAGCCCCAAACCAAGAGATTATCACCAAGAAAGACACACTCCACTGGTGGACCTTCTAGTGACCTTGCAACTTGCATGGTCAGCATCGATATACACAGAGAGAGCCAAAACTAAAGGAGAAGAAGTAAACTTCAGACCTAACCCAATTGTGCCTTTCAAATAGCAAAGTAACCACTTACATGCAAGCCAATGTTGAACTTTTAGGGAAGCTGAGAACTAACTCAGCTTATTGACAGTGAAGGCTACATCTAATCAAGTATATGTTAGGTATTGAAGAGACCCAACAATAGTCCGATAGAGAGCCAGATTAGAAAAGTCATCTCCTTCAATAGTCAACGAATAGCCTGGACTCATGGGGGTTTCACAAGGCTTACAATCAATCATGGCAGCCTTCTTAAGTAAATCCAATGTATACTTGGACTGAGTCAAGTAAAGCCTAGTTGAATCCCTATGATCCTCAAAACCAAGGAAATAGTTAACAAACCCAAGAGTCTTGAGGGCAAAATAAGTTTTTAAATCCTTTACACAAGCATGTAGAGCTATTGTATCTAAGCTGGTTATGAGGATATCATCTACATATACCAAAACAAATAGCACATACTTAGAATGCCGCTTTATGAACAGGGAGGCATCAGAGATAGCACGCACAAAACCCCAATCCTACAGTGCAGTCCTTAACTTGTTGTACTAAGCTCGTGGAGCTTGTTTAAGGCCGTAGAAAGACTTTTTCAACCTGCACACATGTGAAGGAAAATCTTGACTAACAAACCCCTTTGGTTGCACCATATAAACAGCCTCTTGCAGATCTCCATTGAAAAATGCATTGTTAATATCAACCTGTTGCACATCCCAGCCAAATTGGACAGCCAGGGAAAACAAAACCCTAATGGTAAGGGCTTTAACTACTGGACTGAATGTCTCGGCATAATCAATGCCTGGAGTTTGTAGAAATCCTTTTGCAATAAGCCGATCCTTATACTTAAGAATAGACCCATAAGACTTGTATTTAACTCGGAAAATCCATTTACAAGAGATCAAGTTCATATAAGAGGAATCTGGAATAAGATCCCATGTATTATTACGTTGAAGAGCAGAATATTCCTCTTTCATAGCTTGAACCCAATTGGAGTCTAAAAGAGCTTCTCAAATAGTATTAGGTTCTAGCGAGCTAAATAGGACATGCGGAGAAGAAACAGTCAGTTGTTTGGCCTTGGAACGAGTGACCATTAGAAGAATAGACAAAGCTGAGGCAGGTTTAGGCTGGAGTTGTTTAGGAGCAGAACCGAAAGAACTAGATGAGGAAGAAGAGGATAAGGAGCTAGAATGAGAAATGGAAGACTGTTCAACAGGAGATGCAGTAGAACTAGCAGCAGGACAAACAAAGGAAGGAATTGGTGCTACCCGAGGAGCAGAACAGGAAGGAACAGGAGGAAAATTGATATTAAGAACATCACTTGACAAACCGGGAGATGAGGACTATGAGGATAACTGATAAAGTGAAACTGATCCTGGAAACAACTGAGGATAGGGAATCTCGTCAGGGTTGAAAATAACATGGCGTGTTGTCACATACACTCCACCCGAAGAATCCATGCACATGGCTATAACATAGGAGCACACATTTAGTGGAATGGAAATTAAATTTGTGCTTGCTATAGGGACGAAGATAAGGGAAGCAAGCATAACCCAAAAGGTTGCAATTGAAGATAGTGGGGGAATTTGTGATAGAGTTTTTCAAATGGACTTTGAAAATGTAAAGGTGCAGCTGGCAACAAATTAATAGTAAAGACAGCTGTCTGAAAGGCTTCAACTCAAAACTTTAAAGGCATTTTAGCATGAGATAAAAGGGTTAAACCCATTTCAGCAATATGCTTGTGTTTTCTTTCGACAACATCATTTTGCTAGTGTGTATAGAGACAAGAAAATCTGGGTTGAATGCCATAAGAAGAAAGATATGGCAGCAATGCTTTAAATTCCCCCCCATTGTCTGTGTGTAGGGCACGAAGTTTAGAATTATATTGCAGCTCGACAAATTTATGAAAGGTCTTGAAGACAGTTAAAGTGTCAGATTTTTGTCTAATAGGATACAGCCATGTGTAACAAGTAAAGGCATCCACCAAAAACTACATAGTATCGATGCCCCTCAGTTGACAAAACTAGGGATGGACCCCACAAATCTGAATACACTATTTCCAAAGGACTCTTTGTTGTGATTTGACAAGCAGCAAATGGAAGTTGATGTAGTATACCCAATTTGTAGGAATCACAAAAGGACAAATTAGTGGAGTTACAAGAAACATATATTTTATTGAGAACGTGTTTCAATACATGTAATGAAGGATGACCCAGCCTATCATGCCACTGTTTGCAAACTCTACTATTATTACAAGATAACTGTGTGCTAGGCAATTACTAGACGAAGACAAACTCTGTCTGTTACAGCAATTAACATGACAAGCTGAAACAAAAGTGGTAGGAAACCTATTCAAGGTAACAGCAAAGCAATTGATGAGTGTAGAAGAAGAAACATCTTGAGGCTAAGCAGGAGCAAGTGCTGGAGTAAGTTGGTAAAGACTGTCTTTAAGCACCCCTCGGAATAGCACCTGACCCGTTTCCTTGTCCTTGATCAAACAAAAGGTGTGGAATGAAATTCAGCAATGACATTATTTTCATTAGTAAGTTAAGACACACTAATGAGATTTTTCGTCATGTTAGGTACATGTAAAACATTTGGTAATGAAAGAACTGAAATAGGAGTTATATGAGTAAGCATTTGACTAAGACAAACATTTGAGATTGGAAGAGTCTTACTATTACCGACAGCCACCTTATCAGTGCCATTGTAAGGAGAGTGAAGAGAAAGATTGTTCAAGCTTGAAGTGATGTGGTTTGTAGCACTTGAGTCTACACACCAAGATGAATCACCAAACTGATTAGAATGAGGATAAGACTGAGAGTACTGAGAGCTAGGATCACCAATAGCTACTAAGGAATGTCCTATGGTCTTAATTTTCAAAAGATAATCATTCACTAACAAATCGTTCTTCTTGACAGACCTAAGTTGTTGTTTAAGTTGGAAAGAACGAGCAACGATTTGTTGTGAATACAGATTCTCGAGGAAAAACTATACCTCTGATGCACTTTCACAGTGTTTTACCTAACCTAGGACTTCCTCGTCAATCGTTGAGTATAACCAGCCTAACAAAAGCTTATCAGATCAGATCTAGCCAAGATAATCCAGATTGACAGCCTAATGTTCTCCTTGATCGGAGTACAGATACTTAGGCAGTGAAGCAGTTCTGTCAACGAACTGCTTCAGATCGAACGCACAGATAGTAGCCATGATCTGCGCCTTCCAGTAGAGGTAATTACTAGAATTGAGTTTCGTCAGAACGAAACTAAAAGATTTTGCTACTGTCGTAAAGTCCGACTGAGTAGCAACAAACAAGGTAGAGGAGGAGTGAGGAGGATTGGACAAGATTGAATCGCACGATGCCATTGACGTGAGTCTTTGGCTCTAATACCATGAAGCGAGAGCTTCACAATGGAAAGAATGGAAATAAAAGTATAACAATACCTCAAGCACACTTGAATTGAAAATCAAAAAAAAGAAAATCCACACCAGTACACAACAAGACACTAACTTATATACTGTCAGCTCTCATAACCACTCTAATACAGCAAACCAAATAGCATATAACCTCCTACAACCAGCATATACAGCAATGCTACCACTAATTAACAACAAAACATTTAGATACCAATAGCTTCAACACATAAAAACTAAAATATTTTCTAAAATATAAAGATATAAGCTAAAAATATATAAATATAAACTAAAAAAATATAAATATGTTTCCTTAGAAAAAAAAAAACAGAAAAAAGAAATGTCCGTCGTGATTGGCCACCAGCATTCCTGCTGAACCTAGATTGGGTTCAGCTAGATTTAGTGTGATGTTGAATTTAGAATGGTGTAGCACAATGCTGAACCTAAACCCAAATTGGATTCAGCACGTGAGTGAGAGAGAGGGGGAGGTGAGAGGGGTTGCAGTTGCAGAGAATGGAAATTCACTGACATGAAAATTTTCTATACAAGTTGTAGACTTTCCTGTGAATCTTCCCGTATCCAACTCCTGAGAGAAGTTCACTATTTCATAGACGAGATTCTCATAATAAAATCTCATAGTTGGCATTCCAACATTCACAGCTATGAAGCACAAGCACAAACACGAGACACGAGACACGGGGACACTATTTTTCAAAGATGTAGGACATGACATGGTGTCATGAACCTAGGGTTCATAACAAGTTTGAGAAGTAATTGGGGAGGAATTGAATTGAGGAAGAAATCAGAATTGAAGAAGGGGGAAGAAATCAGTAGAAAGAGGGAGAGTAACGGAGAGAAATGAGAGGGAGATTGGAGAGAAATTTAGAGAGGAAAATGAGAGATTCAATATCAATTCAAGCATAAAATCTTCCATCCTTAGCTGCGGCTTATATATAGCCTAACAACCTCCCACTTACACCCATGTGGGGTGTAACAAACAGCCCAACTGCATAGTAGCTAAAGACAAAGCCTTATAACAGAAAATACAAAGGAAATGTGAACTCCTACTATTATATTTACTAATATATTCTTGGGAAATCCTTAGGGTCATGACACATGGTTGCAATACTTTAATTAATAAAAATAATTTTTTATATTTTTAAAGCATAATAAAGTATCAAAACTATATTATAACTCACAAATATGCATTTAAAATTCATAAGTCACAATTCCAAATGAATAACACTAATCTAATTAGCAATCAACTCACAGTTCAGTCATCTTCGTTGCTTACGATCCAATCAATATTTAAAGAGTTAGAGAATAGAAACGTGGAAAAATGCACATTCATGGAATCAAAACATGACACCCCCCCCCCCCCAAAAAAAAAAAAAGAAAATGCTATTACCAAGTCATAAAACTAAAGAGCAAAAAAAAAAAAAAAAAACCCTTACTTTTAGTTTTCTAAGTGTCCCAATAAAAAACACGTGTACTATAAGTGTTTGCACAGGGGACACGCGTGTCCTATGTGTGTCCCCACTTGTATCTTTTTAACAAATTTTAAGAAAGTGTTGGGCACGCCATGTAGGCAATCCGATACGTGTCGAAGGCATGTTGGAGTGTCCAACAACACCAATATGGTAACCTCTAAGAAGTGTTTGTGCTTTATAATTCATAAGATATTACTAATGAATACCCTCCCACCTACAACACCTGAATACACAAAATCATGGTTACCATGGCAGAACTCTATCCATAATGGGGTTGTCGCCAATGAGGGTAAGGCTCGATCAACTGCCTCTTGCTATGCTGGAGGCCTTCCCAGTGAACATAGATTCTAGCCATGGCCAAAGGTTTGAGAGAGAGGATTTTAAAATACAAGCATTTTGGTCATTTTAAAATACTTAACTGGGCACTAATGGCAAGGGAGAAATTGCAATGTGATTTGCAAAACATGGTACCACTATATTTTCTCACACATCAGGGATACCGACTGCATTTACCATAACCCTCAAGGGTACCAAAAGCATTTGTCCCAAATCAGAATTGAATAGTGAAAAGTTTGCATATGCAGAAGAAAGTCTGGTCAACTAACTAGCTATATTTTTGTTGTTTTTGGACAGAAATAACTTCTCTCACATTTCATTTGATAGGACATACATATATATAGAAAATACAAGGGAGAAACCGTCCATATGGAGTCAATTAAGGAAGGGAAAAACTAATTCGGTTAAAGGAAAAACTGTCACCTAAAAATGAAAAAATAACTGTACCTCTAAATACAAAATTGTAATCACATGATTTTCTACAGTTTTTATAACCATACTAGTAGGTAAAATTAACAATTATTACCCTATACCATGTAAATACATCATCACTAATCCCTCAATTTTTAAGGATATACACTATATGCTTTTAATTTTTTTTTTTTTTAGCTTATCATTCAAGATAGGGGTCAATACCCACAACAAAACCAATACAACAAGGGGGCCCAAACAAGCCAAACCAATTGGGGTTGAAAGAAAAATAAGAAGACTCCAGGGGTGTCTGATTCATAAAGACGTCCTAGCATAGACCACAAATAGACAAAAGCCTAATCTAGAGGATACATGAAGTGCAAAGAACCTAATGCATGAAAGAGGGGCTAAACAAGATAACTTACACAACCCATTCAAGGGGTTGAAGATAACCGCAATCTGCCATCAAGCTCCACCAACATTGAGCTAAACTAATGAAGATGCAGCAAGAGAGACCATGAAACCAATGGCAAGATAGAGCATAATCTATTGGTTGATACAAATCATAACCAGGGCATAGTAAGAGTGCAAATGAGTAGCAAGAATTGCTCTCCATGCAAGGGCAACAAGAGAAAGACCTAAGAGGGTCACGTCATTCAGAAAGTACAAAAGAAGCACAAACACAGCCCCAACCAACCAAAGCCACCGAGTTAACCCAAGAACAAGCCACCACAATCAAAAATCACCCACTACACAATGTAGAGCATAGCTTCCAATAAAAAAACAAATATAGCCCCTTACTGAACATAGCTATTTAAGTTTCAAAGGGGGCAGCGAGAGTGCATACCAAGGAAGACAAAATGCATGGAGTAGAGACTTCATAAGACTAAACATAGGACCATCCTCACCAAGCACAATCAGCTCAAAAAGCTCCAAAAAGGTCGGGTTTTTGGTTCACATTTTCAATGGGTAAACCCCCCAAACCCCAATACCAGATGAAAGGAATAGCCAAGGAAAGGAAGGGGGTTATTGGCATCAAAATAAGGGGTTAAGACGAAAGGAGGAAATCGATTGGAACTACAGAGGGAGAGAGAAACAAGGGATTAGATCAGGGAAGGAGATTGCGAGAGGAAGAGATTAGAGATGGGGGAGGTATGATCAAATTTGAAGGGAGGAGATAAGAGATGAAAAAGAGTATGATTGATTTTTATACTTAAGTTTCCAATCTCTCTTCCTTTTGATCTCCGATATGTTTTGAACTTGTTAGAAATAAAATCTTACCCTACCTCCTCCCAATATTTTAATTTTAGTAAACAAATATAGAAGTTCGCCTTGCCATTTCACTCCTGCGATCTTTATTACATTTTAAAGAATCTTTTCTTGAATGAAGTGAATTAATCTCAATATGTTTACTCCTTCCATGGAATATTAGAGTAGAATAGAAGAAGTAATATGAAACACCACAAGGTCACATGTTAGCTCCGTAAGTTGTGAATCTCAAATTCTAAGCACCTTTAAAATATGATTTAACCAATTCAACTCACAAGTTTTATGTGATGAGACAGATAGATACAATTTTAGGCAATAGATAAGTCTCATAATAATCCAAGCCATAAACCTAATTAAAATCCTTAAGAGTCATCAATCAATATGACCAATCTACTCTCATTCTTCAACCTCTTAGTCATGGGGCAATCAAATCGATAGTTGAATATCTGTCCACTACGGCACCTTCCAAACATTATGTGTTCCACAACCAACTCTTGTTTGGCAATCAAACCCTTAAGTGACAGTTGACCTCATTAGTCAATTGTCCCAAGCTCCAGTAGACCCTATATGGTTTCTATTTCTCCATAGTTAGTGGAACATTCAAATCTTGGTCAACTATATTGCCCAGTTGCCCTGCATTAGACTAGTTTTTCCCTGCATTCTATATATATTCATAGGTTTAGTCCCTTACCAAGCTTACTCATGAAAGTAAAGTAAAACAAGAACTAAACATAACTTCATTATCATTTTATATCACATGTGTAATACCCAAAAGTTTTCGTATAAAGTATATTTTGAATTTATGGAATTTGTCGAGTCAAAACGCAATATTTCGTAATTTAGGGCAAAAATGCAATTTACGAATCTTGGCCAAGGTTGGTGAATCAGTCGTGGCAAAGGCAAAACTTAGGGGTTAAAGTGCAAAAAGGAAATTAGGAAGCCATGGACCCAAAAGATTCACAAAAGGGGGATCAAAAAGTGATTTTCACACACTCGAGCCTAAGTGCAATTGAATGATTTTGGCCGAGGGAGGTCAAAAAGAGGTTTTTCCTAAAGTGTCACGGGTGAAATGAAGAGTTTGGAATACATGGGGCTTAGTGGAATTGTTGGAAGTTCTAGGGGCTTTAAGAAAAGGTCCAAACTATAGTTGTAAATTAATTGGGGGGTCAAAGTGTAAATACCAAAAGTTAGGTGGGAAACCTGCAAAAATCCTGCCAGCTGCACTGTCACCGCCAACCAGCCACTTGTGGCCATCAGGAAGGTCACCCAAGGGGTCCAAGAGGTGCCCCAGGTCATGATGAATCAATTGATGGTAGCCATTGATCGGAATCGACCATGATTTGACGGAATTTATGGCAAACAGTAACCGAAAAATTTGGCCGGCAAGTCGTGGCATTTTTGTCATGATTCAAGGCTACTCAAGCCACTTAGTGGCTAGATCTAGACCTTGAGGGATGAGTAAACTCAGGATTTGGAGGTTAGCGACTGGGATTTGCCTATAAATAGAAGGTTCGATGCTGAAGGTTTTGTTCAAGTTTTTGCTTTGAATTCGTGTTGTTTTAGAGAGAATCGAGTGTTCTTGATAAGGGGCTTTTATTCCTTGTAATTTATAGAGTTTTTACTAGAGAGTTTGGAAGCATTTGGTATAGGTATAAAGGGGTTTCAGTGGGTTAGTCGAAAAATCAGGCTTCGCCAAAGCCTGACATGTAATCGGCCATTAGCAGCTTTTCCAATGGAGGTTTCAAGCATCTAAAGGCACCCCTAGGACCAACTTGGAAAGCTCTTCAAGGTGGTTGGGTTAGATCGACCATCAGAGCTAACGCCGACGACTAGTGCCGAAGAAGGTAACTCGCTTGAATTGCACACGCGGACTCCGCTTGCAGGCTACGCACTTGGTGCGTGAGGTATGGGAAATTTTCGAAATTATTTTTATAATTTTTAGAAAATTATTATAGGAATATTTGTGGGGAAATATTTGGTGAAAATAGATGATAAATATTTATTATGGAATTTTGAAGAAAAATGGGTTTATGGAAAATAGGGAGAAATAAGGAAAAATTGGAAAATTTATGGAAATATTGATTTCCTTGGATACAATGTTAGTCAGGAGGTGATTTGGCCATAGGAATTGGCGATTGCATGACGTTCGAAGATAGCACGCATTTTGAGGTTTTCGACGTGAATTACAACTTAAATGTGAGTGGTCCGATCCAATATTTAATTTGGTTTCATAAATGATTTTTGGCATGTGACGATTAAGTTCAAGTGAGCAGTTTTACCCTCCAGAACTTAAGTTGTTCCTTAGAACTATCTTTCCCAAATTACCCTTGATTTATCAAGCATGTGACGGTTAGGTTCAAGTAAGCAGTTTTACCTTCCAGAACTTAGGCTATCATTTGCAAATGTTATGTCCAAATTACATCTAAATTTATCAACATGTTGCACATATTGAGTTCACTACATGTTGTATCAACTAAATATGTTTTTTAAAAATGCATGACGATAGGTTTTCCACAACATCACAATATCTGAATTCATGTCATTGTTATGATGTCCGGTGGGACGGATGGGGTCATCTTGAGAATGGGGCAAGGTTGATCTCGGTTGTTCGAGTGACGCTAGTGTGCACCCAGAGATTAAGTATGTCGCGACAAGGTCAATCCCAATCGTTTGTTTTAGAATGGATTTTCCACGGGATATTGAGTATGCTAGGAAGATTTCTCAGGGTTGACGTGTCGTGTCATTTATACATGCCATGCTCATGATCACACACGCATTCTGTAAAACTGTTTTATGCCATCACTTAGATGTTTCAGCATCTAACTTGGGTTATGCCCTTGGAACATTCAAACATTCTAGACGGGGGTTGTAGCAAGAGCAAGGATGTGGCCAGTTGAGGGCCGACGGTGTTCAAACATGATAGTTGTTGTTTACATTTTCAAAGTTATGTAATCCTTATTTTGATGAGAAGACGCTATGTATGAACGATTGTAGTAATTTATGATATTCAGTGTTGTTATTTTTCGCTATGTAATGTTATGCCTTGTTTAGCTTAAGTCTATTGACCTTGTTAGTTAAACGGGCAAAATTGGGGTTTTGGGATTTTTGCGAGCATGTGAAGATTGTTCTTTGAAACACCGCGTATGTCGAGCTTGCATAAGGAAAAAAAAAAACTCGATAATCCCTTATAGTGGCACGCCCGACCAGGCAAAGTGTTACAACATGATCAACTTGGAACATCAACATTTAGATGGGCATATACAAATATAGTATCGTGCAACGATGGTGACTGTTAGGGACAAGGGGGCTATCTTTCAAAGTATCTCCATATATACGATAGATTTTTAAATGATATTTGTAATTTATTTATAATTTTTTTAATGGTGGTGTCCCTCAAATATCTTATATTAAGGAAAAAGTAAGTGTAATGGCTTCGTAAAAATAGACTCAGATTTGATAGGTAAAGAAATATGTAAGTGAAGAGTTAAAATATTACAATAACAATAGTTTCACAAAAACCTTATGAAAGCCCACTGCAGTTAAATATTTAAAATAATTAATTGGGCATTGATATAGCATTGTTTCACCATCTTGTCCTAGTGAATAGTATTATCTGTCCTAGTGGCTGAACCTGGCGTATGAGACACAGCAATTTATTTTTCTGTCTCTATCTTTTCAACTTCTCCAATTATACTCTTTCAAAAGGCAAAAGCTGCTGTTGCCGCCAATTTTTTTATTTCTTCCCTTCCAAAATGCAAAAAGTTATCATTGCCATATGCACCAGCATCATCATTGAGAGGAGCTGCTTTGTAACCTCAGTTCTTCAAGGGCTGGTAATTTGCATTTGTCTAACCTTCAATTACAAGCTTTTTGGGCTTGGTCTGCTTGATTACATTGGAAAAATTCTTTTTTTTTTAATCTTATCTGAAGCTTTTTTGTTCAGAAAATTGGTGCTTTTGTCTATGGTTCATAGGATTACTGCAATAATGATGATATTTGTCTTTTGGTTTCTGAAAAATGGTGTTCTAATCATATTTATGCATTAAGTTTTCAACCCCCCTGTCATGGGCAGAGGCGGTACTCATTTCCGATGGGGGCATAGTAGTAATATAGCTGGTAGTTAGCGGTTGTTTCATTGATGTAATTCTGAGTTTGGCGCCTCTTTGAGGAGGATAAATAAGGCCAGCTCTTTTCTTCTTACTCATCTGAAATTACAATTTGAAAGTCGTACTTCTCCCACTTTTCTTCCCGAATTCTCTCTCCTTCTCTATTTCTATCATTCCCTCACGTTTTCTTATCCTAAGCATCTCAGTTCCGCGCGCAATTCTAATTGAATTGCTGCAGAACTCCTTGTCAGATCCGGAGACCTGACAATTTGGTATCAGAGCACTTCCTGGGCGTTCGGAAGAGCTATGGCAAACGGCACTCGGATGAAACATATAGAAGCGCAGCTCCAGCAAGTTACTGCATCGGTTTCGGAGATGCAGAATCGAATGGATACATTTGAAAGCTCGGTGGAAAGAAGGATCGATGGAGCGGTGAATGTGTGGCGGGAGGAGAGTCGTTCACAGACTGCTCGATTGGAGGAACAAATGAGAGAGCAGAATCAAACTCTTCGGGATCACATGCATCAGTTTATGCTGATGTTATCCCGCCAAACGCAGGTTCGAATCTCTCCGGATTTTCCTCCAAGAGAGCATTCGGAGCCAATCCTAAACGACATAGGAGGCAACGGCCGATCGGAAGGATCAGCTGAATTAGAAGCAGAGCCTTCCTTGATGGAGGAAGTCGCGGGAATCAGGAGATCTGGCATAACTCCAGGCTCGAATCAGAGCAGAACGTTGATGCCGCGCATGGAGATTCCCTTGTTTGACGGCCAGAACCCGCGATGGTGGGTGAGGCGTTGTGAGAGAGTGTTTTGACTCTACCGCGTAGCCGAACAACAGAAGGTAGCCACTGCTACAGCCTACCTTAACGATGTAGGGGATGCGTGGTATCAAGGATGGATGGGAGTGAAAGACGAATGCTCTTGGGAAGCATTTGTGGAAGGATTGTGTGGAAGATTTGGAGAGAAAGGAATGTTAGACGTAGTGGAAGAATTTAATAAACTGAAGCAAGGAGGATCTGTGCAAGTTTATCAATAGAAGTTTGAGGAATTGAAGGCACTTATGTTAATCTCCAATCCAACACTCACCGAGTGTTACTTCGTGTCAAGCTTCATCAGCAGCTTGAGCGAAGAAATCAGGCCGATCGTGAAAATGTTCCAACCAAAAACTGTACAACAGGCGGTGGAGTGTGCTAAGTTGCAGGAACTAGCAGTAGAAGCTTTATCGAAGAAACAGAGAGGGGTTAACAGAGGTTGGCCAGTACCTATACCACTGAACAGCAAGGGGTGGAACAAGAAAGGCGGATCAGGGAGCGCTAACGGAAAGGCATTAGCTCTACCAGCCCCGTCATCATCATTTGGAAACAACTTGCGAGAACAAAGGAGACTAGCTGGACTCTGCTTCAGGTGTGGAGATAAATATACACCGGGCCATCAATGCAAACGTCAATTATTGTTACTTGAAGGCACCGAGGATGGGGAAGGAGCAGTGGAAGACGCAGAGAGTCAGGAAAACGAAGGAGACGACGAGAGGATGGAGATTTCTCTCCATGCACTAAGGGGAGTGTCCACAAGTAAAATCATAAAGGTAGACGGTAAGGCACAGGAGGATGATTTATCGATACTCATTGACAGCGGAAGCACGCATAGCTTCTTATATGAGAGAGTGGCCAAGAGGCTCCATTGTCGACTTATTGGAACTCTACCGTTGTCGGTTACGGTGGCTAACGGGCAAAAGGTGATATGTAAATCGGCTTGCATGGGCTTTTGTTGGCAGATGCAGGGGGAGGACTTCGAAGCGGACCTAAGGCTTCTCCGGTTAGGAGGATGTGATATGGTCTTAGGCGTGGATTGGATGAGAGAAGTAAGTCCTATTTGCTTTGATTTCAAGAAGATGGAAGTCACTTTTGACAAAGGAGGAAAACGTATGACTATCACTGGCGGGGCAGAGGCAGGAACTTGTAAACTCATTTCGGGCAAGAGATTGCATAAGCTTTTTAAAAGCAAGTGGACACAAGTGGCTCAATTGTTCTCAATACAAACACTGGGGCAGGAAGAAGATGAGCTGGATTCTGGGGGAAAAATTAAACTGGAAGCAATACGGCAAGGCGCCATTCCTTGGGAGGTAACTCAACTGGACTTACTCGATGAACTCTTAGATGAATTTAAGGATTTGTTTGAGGAACCGAAAGCTCTACCCCCTTCCAGACCATTTGACCATACCATAGCCTTAAAACCAAACGCTGAGCCAGTTAACATTCGTTCATACCGTTACCCTCCAAAACAAAAGGCTAAGATCGAACGAATGATCAAAGAAATGCTTCAACAATCGGTCATTAGACCAAGCATCAGCCCTTATGCTTCTCCTCTTCTGTTAGTTAAAAAGAAGGATGGCAGTTGGCGGTTTTGCATAGACTACCGCCAACTCAACTCCATCACTATAAAGAATAAGTTCCCTATTCCTATCATAGAAGACCTCCTTGACGAGCTACATGGAGCCAAAGTTTTTTCCAAACTCGACCTTCGTTCCGGCTATCACCAAGTCAGAATGAGCTCCCAAGACATCCACAAAACCGCTTTTAGGACTCACCAGGGCCACTACGAATTTTTAGTTATGCCTTTTGGCTTAACTAACGCACCGGCCACTTTCCAAGCTATCATGAACCATATTTTTGAGCCCTATCTCCGCCAATTCATTCTCGTTTTCTTTGACGATATCCTAATTTACAGTCCTAGCTTCCCTAAACACCTAGAGCATCTACGGTTAACCTTGCAAATCCTTAGATTCAATAAGTTGTTCGTCAAGAAGTCCAAATGTGCCTTTGCACAGACCCAAGTAGAGTATCTGGGCCATGTGATATCAGAGAAGGGGGTGAGCACTGATCCGCAAAAGATTGCTGCTATGAATGACTGGCCGAGACCAACATCTGTTAAGAGTTTGAGGAGATTTTTGGGTCTCACGGGTTACTATAGGCGATTCATTCAAAATTACAGCATCATTAGCAAGCCTCTCACGGTGTTGCTCAAGAAAGACGGGTTTCAGTGGAATGAAGCAGCTGAAACAACCTTCGAGCTACTCAAGAAGGCCATGTGTGAGGTTCCTATTTTAACTCTTCCCGATTTCAATCAGCCGTTTGTTCTGGAACCAGATGCTAGCAACTATGCAGTCGGAGCAGTGCTGGCTCAAGGGGGAAGACCTATAGCCTTCATCAGCCAGGCATTAGCCCCAAAACACCATGGCCTGAGTGTGTACGAGAAAGAACTTCTGGCAGTCTTGATAGCCGTAGACAAATGGCGGCATTATTTAGAAGGAAGCAAAACGGTTATTCGCACTGACCACGAGAGCTTGAAATTTCTGCTACAACAGAAATTACACACGCATCTCCAACGGAAAGGTATGTCTAAACTCATGGGGCTCGATTACACTATTCAATACAGGAAAGGGCACGAGAACAAGGCTGCTGATGCCCTTTCCCGTTGTATGGAGGAGGGAACCACGGCAGCTATGACTTCTATTGTGCCAGAGTGGTATTCGGAAGTTGCAGCCAATTACGAACACACCGTGTGGACCAAGGATCTAATGGAACAATTGACGTTAGACCCCATGAGTAAACCAGGATATTCCCTACGGAATGGGCTGTTACGCTATAAAGAGAAGTTGGTAATCGGGGATGATGAGCAGCTGCGAAAGAGAATCCTAACAGCCCTGCATGACTCGCCGGTAAGAGGTCATTCTGGGGTCCAAAGCACTTATAACCGACTACAACAATTGTTCTATTGGCCGGGGCTGAAGAAGACCGTGCAGAAGTATATTAAGGATTGTGACATCTGTAGCCGGTGTAAACACGAGAACATTCATCCTCTTGGTTTGCTACAGCCTCTGCCTCAACCGGAGCAAGCTTGGGCTAGCATCAGTATGGACTTCGTGGAAGGTTTGCCCAAATCCGAGGGCAAGGACTGCATATTGGTGATAGTAGATAGGCTCACCAAATACAGTCATTTCCTTAGTCTCGCGCACCCTTTCACAGCCCAAGAGGTGGCGCGAGTGTTCCTTGATCAGGTTGGAAAATTGCATGGCTTGCCTCGCATCATTGTCTCCGATCGCGACAAGGTCTTCACCAGCCTACTTTGGAAGGAACTTATGCACTCACTGGGAACTAAGCTCCATATGTCCTCGGCCTACCATCCGGAAACGGATGGACAGACGGAACATGTGAATCAATGCCTGGAGACCTATCTTAGATGCTTATGCTTGGAGCAACCGGCTGGGTGGCATAAGTGGCTGCCCTTGGCGCAATGGTGGTACAACACCAATTACCATTCGTCTCTGAAAATGACTCCATTTGAAGCTCTATTCGGGTACAAACCACCGCTGCTTCCAGACAGCGGGGGGCCGAATTTGGTAGCTACGGTAGATAGCTACCTCACTCAGAGGCAACAAGTGCTGCAAACACTCAAACGAGAGTGGGCCAACGCTCAGAATCGCATGAAGCAATATGCGGATAAAAAGCGCAGTGACCGAACTTTCTCAGTGGGAGATCGAGTATATCTAAAGTTGCGACCTGCCCAATTGAAGACTCTATCGCCAACAGCCGTTTCTAAACTAAGTCCTAAATTCTATGGACCCTATGAAGTGTTAGCTCGGGTGGGCAAAACAGCATATCGTTTGCAACTCCCAGCAGGGACCTCGATTCATCCGGTCTTCCACGTTTCCCTCCTCAAACCATCTTCCGGCACTAACCCAGTGAGCGCAGCTTTACCCCCAGCTGTCTCGGCATCGCAACAAACCGCTGAACCTATCGCCATCGTGGACAAACGTGTGATCTACCACAACAGTCTTCCCATCACACAGGTGCTTGTTCGTTGGTCCAACTTGCATCCGGAAAACAATACCTGGGAGTATCTCCCAAACCTACTCCAGCAGTTTCCACGGGCAGTTGGTCTTCTCTAGACTCTTCTTGAGGACAAGAAGACTCTGACGGGGAGGGAATTGTCATGGGCAGAGGCGGTACTCATTTCCGATGGGGGCATAGTAGTAATATAGCTGGTAGTTAGCGGTAGCTGGTAGTTAGCGGTTGTTTCATTGATGTAATTCTGAGTTTGGCGCCTCTTTGAGGAGGATAAATAAGGCCAGCTCTTTTCTTCTTACTCATCTGAAATTACAATTTGAAAGTCGTACTTCTCTCACTTTTCTTCCCGAATTCTCTCTCCTTCTCTATTTCTATCCTTCCCTCACGTTTTCTTATCCTAAGCATCTCAGTTCCGCGTGCAATTCTAATTGAATTGCTGCAGAACTCCTTGTCAGATCCGGAGACCTGACACCCCCCAACAACAAACATCACCCTCCACCCTTGGTATCTTGCCAATCTTCTTCCCTCATCTAGCCCCCTTGTTGATCTTCCTCCCCATCCCTTACATGGTTTGGAATGTTAAAATGAAATGCATGAGAAAATAATCTTAGTAAAGCATGAGACCATAGGCAATCGCACACAATGCCATCCATCACGCAATTCTTGCAGTTTCTAACCTTTTCCACATTTCTTATCCATCAGATGCACCCTTAGGTTCAAGCCCTCTTTTTCACTTGGCATCATTTATTAGTGTTAGTGTCCTAATGCTAGATTTAGATGGCATCTAGCAATTGTATTATGAGACTAATGATGTAATTCTTGCAAATATAATAAAATATGTTTTCATATTTTAAGGTCGTATATTCATTCATAAGTCTCCAATCAATATATATGAATGAACCTTTAGATTTCCTTATGAAAGTCTTATTCTTAAGCGTTAAGAACATGTGATAAAGACTTTTGCACTAAGGATTTCTTAAAATGATTCTCAGTCCTTAGATTTCTCAGAAGAGGGCTATAATTAATCAATTATGGACTATCACGTAGGCTACTACCTTTGATTAGTATGAGATACTAATGATAAAGGATGGTACGTCACATGTCATAACCCATGAGATGGATATAGTAGATAAGTAAATAAATGTTAGTTGAACATCTACTGAATGCGACGCAAGTAACGGATCACATGGCTAAGAGGATCTATGATTTGTCACTAACTTCGATTGTGTTACAGGTCCTTAGACCGGAGGCAACATAGTTGTCTTATATGTTGGTGCCTGAGATTTACCGTTGCTAAAAACCACCCGATTACCGTGGTGGGAGATGTACTGTGTGGTCTCTGTGTAATAACATATGGAGGCAGGTGATTGCTAATGGGATCCATTGAACTCCGGCGTGAGATGAACATCCTATGCGATCAATGGTGATTGTGATTGTATAAACAAAAGGTATTTCCAATGTCGAAAGGAGTTCTGATGTGTCATCTCCATCACATCATGTTTGATCTTGGCATAGCTATTGAGTTAGTAAGTTTGATTAGTCTGTGGCTCTCACTCGATCGAAATGTTAATGGAGGGATTATAGTATACGGGAATCGAAAACCCAAATAGGTTCTCTTTGAAATGAGACTTCATTACTGGTAGGATCGCCCTGACATAATACTAATTGTCACTCGAGGTCTTTCGAGGTACATCAAGGAGATTGAGAGATTCTCTTTGTAAAATAAAGTGTCTAGTCGGCGTCAAAGTGTTTGACGTGTCCCAATTGCTACTTAGTGGTGAACCTAAAAAGTCACACACACATCCGAGTATAGTGGCTGACTAAGTGATGAAAGTTGAAATTTATTAATAGTCATTAAGAGTTAATAATGTCACCATTAAGAGTTAACGAATCAGGTTTAAATTAATTAAAGTAATTGTCAGGAGTTAACAGGCATGTCGTTAAGAGTTAACAAGGGCCTTGGTTTCATTATGAGATAATGAAATGGTCATTAAGAGTTAATGGTGGGTCTAGATGTAATTTGCGAAAAAATTGGACAAAGGGACAGAACCAGTCGACCAGCCTTGGAGGCGATGGATCAACTCGTGGCGAAACCAGTCGATAGGTTGAGAACCGATCGACCAGCACATGTTGACTTGGTGAAAATCGATCAACCATTTCTTCTAAACTAGTCGACCGTTTCCAACAACAAAGGTCACTTTCAACACAATCGTTTTGTCATTTCTACAACCGTTTCAAGGACGCGTGGCTAAGGAGGACGACAGGAGGGCGGCATGCGTCCAATATGCCTCTCCCTTGTCCCCTCTCTCTCTCTCCTTATCATTTGTCCCATTTGTCCGATTTGGGCTGATTTGGAGCAATTTTAGGGTTTTGGATTTGATATATAATGGAAGAAAAAGGAGAACGGCTAGAGGTTTTGGTGCCTTCGAATTCTCTCTTGGCCAAGGCTATTCTTTTCTTCTAGAGCCATTCAAACCCTCTTCTCCCTTGCTCCCATTTGCTCCATTGATTCCTTGGTTGCTAGTGTAGCATTCCAATAGAAAGTCTATTGGACTTGGAATCCATTCCTGTTAAACCCATTTCCCAGCTTCATCATCCTGCAAGTAACCTGACTAGCACATAGACTAACTTGCAGGATTCAGCCCCTACACGAAGCGTGGACTGACTAGGCCCCTCGTTATTTTGGGGGTTGGATTGGTCATCTGAAACTTGATTGGAACAGTTGGACTGGTCGGAACTGTTTTTCGGTGAGGACCGGTCACTGCCTCGGGGTGGACTTTCAGCCACTTCATCAGCAACAAAACTCTCCAGTGAGGTATACATCTAGACGCCCTATGGATGGTTCCGTTTCTTATAGCATATGGTTGTCGATTCCGGGTCTTGCAAGGTATTCTTGTGTTAATTTTCGCTGCATTTATTATATGTTTTCAAAAATGTTTTGAAAACAGTAAAAACCCTTGCATGATACTCCAATAGTTGGTGTTTGCCTTCATCATTATCACAGCATACAACCATAGGCTCATCCTTGGCAACCATTCTCTACCATTGCACAAGGAACATCACACCATAAATGGCTTTGAAGTCAAACATTCAATGCATGCCTGAATCACATCATTATACAGCAAGCTCACAATACCTACACATATCATGCTATAATGCATAACAAACTGCTACAAAATCATTTCATGTATATCATGTAATAACTATAACCATGCACTTACCTCACTCAAAATTCAGGCTTCTTAAGCTTCCTACAGTAGCTCGTTCCTTTGTCAATTTTTCCTCCCTATTTTTCCAGCAGTTTCTCTCACTAGAACACTATACCCTTGAGAGTCTCTCACTCTACACTTGTTCTGTTGTAAAATGAATAAGGAATTGCCTATATATAGGCCAAGGGAAGCAGCTGAGTAGGTTGCTTCCTCTCTTTGGCTGCCATCTATACTTGCTTGCCACTTTTACTCCTTCAGCCACTTCAACACCTGCTTCAGCTCTGCCCATCCACCTCTCATGTTCAATTTAGAAGCCCCTTAAATCTTCTCCCGCATTCTCCAATTCTCTACACAATGTACACTTGCACTAATCCAACTTAATTATTCTTCCAAAAATTGCTATATTAATCTCCTTAATCCAACTTCTTCAACTCTTAACCAAAATTAGCAATTTTTATACAAATGGATTCCTCTCACAATTAGCTCTAAAGTCCGTTGCTTACCTGAGTTTTCTAGCAGTTGACCCATCGGTCGACTTGCCTTCTTCGACAGTTGGCTCAATACAGCAATCAATCCCTTATAGGACTGTCTGGGGATTTTCATCACTTTTCCACTCCTTCACCCTCTGCTTCATCCTTAATCAATTCTGGGATGCCACACCAACGTTTACTACTGTTCATGGGGAATGTTCACAGCCCTTGGGCCGGTCCTAAGCTTCCTTGGTTACAACCCCAAACCCTAGCGCTTTGTCGCACATGTATAGTAGAGCGAGAGAGAGATTATACATGTAAAGTGGATGTAATGGACCATAAAAGAGAAATAACATGTCAGAAACTACAATCAGGCAATAAATAAAACAAAAAGGCAGCTATCAATCAAATTCTGCTGAACATTGGTAGTAAATCAATGTACTACAGTGCATAGAAATAAATACTAAAGCCTCAATTAAGAAATTAGAACTTCAAATAATTTAAGGAGCTATATGTTTAACATTGAACTGTAATGAAAAATGATTAGAAGTATTCACCTGTAATCAAAATAACGATGAAGATTCTCTAAAGCAGAAGGATAATCATCATGATAAAGGCTATTCAAATAATGCAAGAAGTGAACCTGTAATACAGTACCAAAAAGAAAGAATCATATTAAACCAAAGCTGCTCTCTAGTTTAACTGTAAACAAACAAATGAGAACATCCTGGACTGACACGATGTAGTTCTGGTGCTAGCTCCTGAATATGTTTTAGAATAGATTCAAAGGCATTTAAAGGAAAAGAGCTTCCATTCCTGCCATGAGAAAATGTTTAATCATATTCAGTAAATTACATAATGTCCCGGATAACTGACTATGAAGCAACCAACTACATCACTCACTTTTCAATTGCATCAGCTTGCTCCAGTAAGTATCCTTGTAACTGCAAGTTTGTACGTAAAAAAACCCCGCCTGAGCGCTCAGAAACTTTGTCTCCAGCATTTGGTGGATGTGCAAATGCACTAGCTTCTCTGGGATTATCCTTATGTTTGAGTTTTAGGTCAGATGAAACCTCAAAATCTGCAAGCATGTTTACTTTTCATGAGACTAAAAGTTATAAATACCTGACTGTCACCTTTTGGTAGTTTGACCAAGTGATAGGTGGAAACATAGAAAATATGAAGGAAAGACAAGGAATTATGAAGGTAGACACTAAGTATGAGGCAGAAGCATGCATTAACTACTCAAATTAATGGCAGATAGTAGACTAACTGAATATTATGAGAACACAACTTTTGAGGAATCAAGCAAGTGAAATGAGGAAATAGAATCCATAGTAAGTGTCAGAGCAATGAATGATTAGAAACAAAGTGACAACAAATAATACAAGCGTCATCAGTTTATGAGATACTGAGTCAATGGCAATCAGGATGGAAGGATGACTGTAAAAGTCAAGTAGCGTAGGTACGGAAACTAGACCCTGCAGCAGCCACTAAAATCAAGATATCTCTGCGGTTGGATGCCATAAAATAGAGATAATATTAAGCTTCTTATTCTTCATCAACTAAGAGTCTTGGAGACAAATACTAAAGCTTCATGACATAGTGAATGTGTGAAACAATAAAATCTTGAGCACGTGCACATCATAACCCATATCAAGCCCAACCTTTATTTGAAGCTCTGTAGAAATAGAAGTTCAAGTGTCTAATCAAGCAATCAAAATGAAATTTCTTGCTGTCATGAACCAAGCAAGGACAGAACTATAAGGAACCTGAGACAGGATAAACAAAAGATATTTTCTCTAAACTAAGCACCAAAAGTACTCCTTTGAGGAATATATTTTCGAAGAATCATCTCTAGCATGGATCATGTCATTATGTTGCCAACCATCAACTCAACTTTCACAAATAACAGGGACCAAACAAGCTTCTGCTTACAGAGGCACAAATGTCAACAGGTTGATCTTAGAAGTATGATAGAAACATGAGCTAAGACAAGACATAGGACAAATATGTTCACACAACACAAGCTTTAATCCCACTAGGTGGGATCAGCTACATGAACTCTAAACCTCTAGCCATTTCTACAAATATGTAGAACAACTAAAAATAATTAGGAACAATGTGGAATGGACACATAAACTAAACTATAATATGTGTGTAAACCTAAAAATAAAAACCATTTCTTTAATAATGTCTAACATGATAAATACACTTACACTTTATGTTATCAAGATCATAATAAATTATTTTGATTTTTTTAGTGATCAAGAAATATGTACAGAACTGAAAATCCTAATAAATATTTTTGAAAACTCTATTCACCAACAACTTGAAAGTTTTAGCGTTCAATATTCCTGAAATCAGCAAGTGCAAAGTAGGAATGACTGATAGTTATAAACCAACAATGTTTTTTGTTCGACAATTATTTCTAACTTGTTTTTTTTTTAAATTTGTAATGTGATTCTAAGTCATCTAAGTGATTAATGCGCATTCTTGTATAGACACATATGTTTCCTAAGTGTTGGAGGAAGTGTCTAAATCTGAAAATGGTAATGAGTTTCCATCATATATCAAGTAGGTTCCAACGAGAGCTGGTTCCCACATGACATGACATGACACCTCCTAAGGAGTGACCTTCAGTCCAGTTATTTTCCCACTCTTGTCCATGCAAGTGCAAGGATCTTGCATGCACACCCAAGAAAAATGTCTAACCTGCCAGTACAGGACTGTAGTCAAACAAGAAAAAAAGATGATTGTGTCAACTGTACAGACCAGTTTGCACACGCAATATAGGTGCCTTTAGCTGATAAAGCATCATCATTATCACAAGCTTTAATCATTAATCCCATAAAAATTGATCGTGTCATGAACTTGTGAAGAAATGGCACAGCATGCAGAAGAGCAAAATGCTCCAGTATAAAGTTGAAAGGCTTAACATCTTTAAGGGAATTTAACACTTGCATGTTATTTGCATAAATTGATGCAGCAAAAAAATTCCTCAGGACATCATGATGGAAAAAAAAAACATAAAAATATTTTACTAAAATTTTATAGGACATTTCATTCCTGCATGTCAATTTTTTAAAACTGGTTCAACAAAATAACCTCAACACTGTCTCTAAATCATGCAAACAAGCATAGCAATATCTTACTGAAATGATACAAACAGTAAACAGATGAAGCCTGAGTCTGAATTTTGAACATCATGGTCTGAATGTTTACTTTGTCTCCAACTTGAAAAAAACAATTATTTTCACTGCAAAATATCAAAACCAACAAAACTATGAGTGATTCCAAAGAAAATTGCATGATCAAATAGAGAAGTGTTGAGTATTGCTACATTGGACGCTCAGTACTTGGACCCTTAAAAAAGTTTCAACTTGTTAAAGAGGCCAAGACTACAATCAACTCAACTTCCTCCAGCTCCTTTTCATAAAATAGTGAGCTGCAAGTATGTTGCAACACATAATTTGTGGAGCCTGAATCCTATTTCATCTAGTTAAATTAAATGGGTAAATTACCAATAAAATACCCAACTTTCACTGTGTTGTCAAATTTAAACTCAACTTTTAATTTTTTTAATAGGGACATCCAACTTTCTATTTTCATTTCAATTATTGATTGTCGTCTGATCGCATAGGTGTTTCTTGTTAATTGATGACGTGGCTACCACATAAACTCACAGGCAAAGAGAGGTCTTTCCCCATTGATTGGAGAAGAAAGAGATCAGATTTGAGGCTTCCAGGAGGAGATTGCACTGCTATTGATTGATTGATTGATTGATTGATTGAGAGAGAGAGAGAGAGAGAGAGACCACCGCCTTTGAATCTGTAGATGGTGCTGAGTCTCTCTCTGCTTGTGAGCTTATGCGGCAGCCACATCATCAATTTAACAACGAATATTAATGGAATTAGACAGCAATTTATAATT
Organism: Diospyros kaki; assembly: GCA_036245055.1. Lineage (NCBI taxonomy): Eukaryota > Viridiplantae > Streptophyta > Magnoliopsida > Ericales > Ebenaceae > Diospyros > Diospyros kaki. The sequence goes on from BSEG01000011.1 coordinate 877,068, forward strand.
GAAACAAAATAGAAAGTAGAATGTCCCAATTGAAAAAATTAATAGTTGTCCAGATTTGAAAACATGGTGAAAGTTGCGTGCTTTATGGTGATTTACCAAAATAAAAAATCACAGATCAAAATTGCATAAACATAATGATTTGACCAGCCACAATGATCTAAAATAAAGAAAATAATGAAGGTATTCCACTGTTTTTTATTGCATATTAGAAAATTAAGTTCTGACCTACAGCAACACTTACAAATTATAGAATCACTTAAGACTATCAATGACAAAAATACACCATTTATGACAACAAAAAATGTATTTGATACTAGAATCAGTGCACTTATATATTGTGATGCGGCAATTGTGTTTGGAAAAGTGCTTCCCAATAACTGTACCTTCAACCAATCCAATAAGTGCTTTTGGTGCATGATTATGAAATGCAACTCTCTCACTGGCCCTTTTTCTTTCTTCAATTTCTTCAGTAACTTTCTCAAAAACAAAGTTCTCCAAATCCATGTTTTCATACTCTAGTAACATTTCTAGACCATTACCAGAATGGTCCAAATGAGAAGACTCACAAGGAGGACTGCAAGAGAGAACTTCTTTACAATATATTCCTATATTTGTCAATAGATGACAAACACCCTGCATTTCAGAAAAGATAAAAATAAATGAAAAGAATAAAGTTAAATACCATATCAGGGAATGCAATGAATGCCTGTGGAGCCTTGTTAAAAACACCAGATCAACAATTAAATTTTTATAGATCATGTTTCCAGTCTATTTTTATGTTCAAAAATATCCCATTAGCGTGATAGTAGAAGAAATTTAAAGTTTGGAAAAATCATATATGCCCTTGGGGGGGAGGGGGGGGGGGAATGGAAATTTTTCTTGAAAAACAAGTAGTGAATTTTTCTTTTGAATTTAACTTTTTCCACGAACATCTAAGTGTATACCACCTTGCAACTAGTAACTATGGAACTAAGCAGGAAATTTAAGATTACAATTCTTTTTTATTTTGGGGCAAAATGCATAAAGCAAGTCAAGTTATAAAACAAGACAACTACAAATGAAAATGAAAAATGATCACCTTCCAATGATTAATTATTAAACCACACTGAACAATACCTCAAATGACAATAGATTGAAAGCAAGCAAGCAACGACGAAGAAATACTCCAAGATTGCTACTGGGATCCAATATGGTCTGGTCATCATCCAAACCACTTGAATCAGGGCCTCCAAGGACACCTAAATAGGATCAAAACAAGGGAAAGGTTACATATTTTATGAGGAATACAACCAAGAGAAATAAAAAAACTTCAAACATAATAATACTTGAAATAATGGAGAAAGAAAACAGTGCAAAAAGATAGAGGATTACAACAAAACGAGGGGCGTGAGCATGACAAACTCACCTCTCAATTCACTAAAAAAGTTAAATAAGTCATCGGGTGATGATAATGATGATAGTCTACCAGTCAGATGATCAATTAACCAATGATTCATGAGGCCACCAATTTCCCTCAAGTGAGTGATAAGTTCATCTAACTTCGGCTCTAAAATATCCTCAGATGACTGCAATGTAAAACACAATTATAAAAACATAAGAAACTATTATAATGCCACAGATATTCCTTGACAAAAGCAACTGGGACACAAAATTGAATTTCTCAAATTAACTTTTGTTAAATTTTCAATTGATATGGAAAAATTGTACACAGTACACTTTTCTAGTAACCAATGTTCTGTTGAAGATGCATATCAACAAACAGCTAGCAACTACTGGGATTTCTACTTATTTATTGAAGTCATTCTCTGAAGAAGAGTAATGATATCATCCCTTTCCAAGTGATGGTCCATGGAAGTAAGTTGGCATACAAATGCCATTTGTACAACAAACAATCCAATGGTTAAGCCAAGCAAACTTACAATATAAAATTCATTGTCATTTGGTTCAGCATTTCATTTTTGTTTTTAGTTTTGGTTTTCATTTTGCATGTGTGTAGTGTGTTTAATTTCTGTTTTCAATTAAAAAAAATGTTCTTGATATTCAATTTTTCTTTTACTTTTCATTTTCTTCAATTGAATTTATCTGGGAGTTGTCAGACTACAGATTTGGTACAGTTGGTACAGTTGACTCACAATTTTGGGAGTTGTTGGAAATGTAGGAGAAAAAAAAAAGAATAAAAAAATGCGAAGATACGAGAAGAAAAGAGAAAAGAAGAAGGAAAGAAAAAGGAGACGAGTCACCACCAAAAAGGGTGACCAATGAGTTCACCAGAGAGAGAAGGAGAGGGTGATCAATGAGTTCATCAGTCATGGGGAAGGAGAGAGTCAGTCATGGAGAGGGAAAGAGCTGGTAATTAGATCTGTGGGAAGGGGTGGAGAAGGGAAGCAAATGAAAACTATGGAAACACCTTTTTCAAGTTTCCATTTTTTTCCAAATTTTTTACTTCCCTTGAAAGCAAAAACAAAATCAAAAGCCATTTTCTGTGTCTGTCTTCAAAATTTTGAAGATGAAAACTGGAAAATGAGAATGGGAGCTCAATCAAACAAGACCTAGGAAAAGGAAAAAGGCTTCTAAGTCACTTCTAGTTGAAGCCAACAATTGAAATGAACCGAGCTAGGTCTCGAGATTCAGACTCTCACCTTCTCTTTTTTCTCATAATATTATCATTCTTGAGTGTGTATTCTTGAGTGTGTAGGGGTCCTTTGTCGCAAGCTTCTGTTGCTGAAAATTGAAAGCAGAAGCCCAACCAAACGGGCCCTAAGCTCCAAAAGGTTGTCCAGTGATCTTGAAGATTCCTCCTTGAAGCTTGAAACCAGATTTCAGACATTTCAGACAAGGGCTTGATAAACCATCAGGAACGAATTAAGCAACTTTTTGGCAGGTCCTGTGTTCTTAGGTCAAGAAAAAATTTCTTGGCTGTAAGAACTACCAGGAAATAGTTTTTGAGCAATTTTTGGCAGGTTATCCATTCCATAAGTTTGTTGTGTTTCCATATTGTACTTGTTGGTTTCACCATGTCAACTAAGTTATGGAACACAACTATATCAATTATCCTCATTCACCGCCATCTCATGAAATTTCTCCATGTAAAGATGGTGTTCAAACTTCATTTCATCATTACTCCGCCAGGGGATATTATCCACTGCCGGTCCCAAGCCCGGATAAAGGAGGAGGGTTGCGTTAGGTAGCCGACAGCCAGCGTAAAACCTAGTCGGATCCAAATATGAATTCTAGACAAACTATCTGTTGGGATGTAACCCACATAGAAGTCTAGAATTCATGTAGCCAACCCCACATAGTGGGATAATGGCTGGATATGTTGTTGTTGTTTATCCATTCCATAAGTGAAGAAAAAGTCTCCAAACGGTTGTGAGAACGGACATTAAATTCCATAGTTTTGTTACAAGCTTCAACCACCAGAAACTAAAATCCTTTTCCAGCAGTTCTAGTAGCTACTTTTAAAATATTGAAAAGCTTTTAGATAGCTTGCTGAATTGAAAAAATCAGCATGAATGTAGATGAGTCAGCCAACATGAAGGACCTCAATGACTTTGGTGGTGGTTGTGAAAATCCACTGCATGAATGCAGATGAGTCGGCCACTAAGTTAGCACCTTGAGGTATTGCTGAGTGGTGTTTATTTTGAGAGAATTAAGCAACGGGTTGCTACAGGGATAAACAAAAGCTAGATATGCATCTTGCTGCAGCAACAGAATCACATTTAATCAAGAACTGCAGCAGGCTATCCAAGCTGTTTTTTTTAACAGAAATCAGGTCTTACAGACTAGGTTTACCAAAACCAGTGGGTTGGGAAAATCTTCCAAACCATGAGTTCATAACTAACTCGTGCTTTGTCCGCATGAGCTCAATTTTTCTATTATTTTATGACTTCAATTAAATATGTGAGTTTTGTGAAATCCTGCATCATTCTCCCACACGTATTTAGTGGAGCCATCCCTTCATGGATTTTAATTTTTGTTGGGAAAATAACCCAAAAAATCAAACCTATGATTTTTAACCACAATTTTACATGAGCGATTGGGTTCGAAACTTTTTCGCGGTAATAACCAGTCCGCAAGGACTGTGTTCAAGGAAATGTGAAACTCCTCTTCTGAGCATCTATGCTTCCCATTTGAAATTTGTCTACCATACTTTTCTTTCATTTTTTCCCCCGAAGAACATGCACAATTCTTTGCGTCATAAGATTAATGTTTGACCTAACGTCTAACCCTTTCGGTGTGCATCTGAATTGCAAGCCTTTACCCTCGTTTCCAGCAAATGCAATAGAAAAGCATATACAATCACAGGTGATAAGAACCACTGGAAACGCGTTATAATCACAATTGCCATCTGATCATACATGGACAATGAAAAACACGAATATAAAGTGAGGAGGCATTGGGAGCGGACGATGCCTTTGTAAGAGCGAACAAGAACAAGCCGAGGCGGTTGTGCTGGGAGACAGAAGAGAAAGGGAACGGGACTGAAAGTTGAGCAGGCGGGGCGTATACCTGTAGGAGGATGCACATCGACACCTTGTGCGGCGTTATGGTAAACCCTCCGCCGGCCGCCCGCTTCAACATCCCCGCCGCCGCCATTTCCACCGGTATTTACTGCTCTTCTCCGATCCCCTCTGCCGCGAAACTCGCCCTTGCAATCTTTTGTGAAGAAATGTGGCGGGTTTTTTATTTTTCAAGGGTTTTTTTTGGCGGTCGAGCTGTTGAAAGTGGAAATGGGGCTAACTATCTATTATCCTCCGGGTCAAACTAAAATTTTATTTAATTGGGAGGACTATAGTATAAATTAAATTTCACCCAACATCGCTAAAGTTTGCCAAACAAAAAGTATTGAATTTTGACATTAATCCCCATATGCCCACTATTTTTCTTTCTTCTCCCTTTTTCTCCATAGGCAGCAATAATAAATCTTCCTTGCCTTGGTCTCTCTCCTCTCGCACCTCGTTTATTTGCATACAATTACGGGTGAGCGTTCAGATTAAAATGCTAAAATTGAAATAATTTGACATATATCAAAAAATCAAACCCAATTAATCAAATAAATATAAAAATTAAATAAATTAAAAATTAAAAAAACAAATAAATACGAAAAAAATCAAAAACTGACAAAATCAAATAAAAATAACTTAAATATCAGTATAAAAAAAATAATGTCATTTAGTAATTTCAATCAATTCGATTATTTTAATTTTTTTAATACAAAAGTCAAACTGAACTCAAATTGCTGAAGTTGTTGAGCTTAAAAACCGAATTAAATTAACCACTCGCTTGAACTGAATTGAATCAACAATTTTTATCGGTTCAATTTGATTATTTTGATTAAATTGAAATTATGCGTAATCTTGCATATGATAAATGATTATCATTGAATTCTTATCAAACTTTTTAAAATATGCCCCTATCAATAGAGACTTGTAAAGGAAACTCCCATTGCTCAATCAACGAGAACTTACACAAAAATTCATTACAATGAATCATCTAGGTGCATTATAATTAATTGTGGAGTTGGTGACGGTGTCAATTATGAAAATAATAGTTAAAGTCATCGCGATGTCAAATAATGAAAGGATAATAGAGATGGTGATAGGTTACTTAGTTTTGTCACCATAAATGTTTATATTTTTATCTCTCTCATTTATCTAAACTTATTTGAAATCAATGAACCAAAAATTGTGGTTCATTCAAAGAAATAATCTAGTTATTTTTTAATTCCAAACCTAAAAATTGTGATGGCTATCACCAATCATTATTTGGAATTCAATAAAGATGCATGTTATTTCTAAAAACATAATACCAATTGGTATATTTTTGTGAAATCTCAAGGGCATCACTTAAAATTTACCCAAGCACAATAACGTTAATTGCCTAGTTTTTATTATTATTTATTTGAAAATTGATAATTGTTTGATACTAGTGGCATGCTTAGCACATACAAATTGAATAGGAAATAGTGTTTCCAGTGGTGAACGGATAAGTAACACGTAAGAACCTACCTTTAAGGGAAAAACATCAATTGAAAACAACTGTTAATATCTCATAGACTAAAGAGCAAAAGGATAAATCTACATGAAAAGGAGTTTGCATCTAATTAACTAGTTAGTGAGACAAATAACTTATCAAGATAATGATCAATAGCTAGTCAAAGAGAATTATTAGCTATAGTTGAATTGAAACATGACCGAGACTCTTGAAAGTAAGAGCAAAATGACAAATTCACGCTAATTTTCAAGAGTTTTTACTAAATTTACGAATTTTTGAAAAATAATTCTCGTTTTACCACCATTTCAAAATTATTTCCTGAAAACCCATCTTTTGTAAAATGCACCTTTCCTAAATTTTTAATGTACCCACTTTTCTAGTAATTTGAAAATTATTTTTAAAAATATAATATTTTTAGAATAATTTGTTTAAAAAAGTTAGACTGCGTTCTCTTTATTGTTTTCAAATCATTTTTATTTTTTAATTTTTTAAAATAATGAAAACACGTTTAAAAATGTATTTTTAAAAACAAAAAAAAATTGTAAAGAAAACTCAAAACAACAAAAAGTTATTTTGAATGTTTTCATCCAAAACAAACTCTAAACTCAAAACACATTTATTTATTTATTTATTCATATTTCATTATTATAATTAAAAAATATTACAAAATTCATTAACTTTAAAATTTATACATTTTTTTAATAATTTTTAAACATTAAATATTTTTAACTTACTGAATAATCAAATTTATTGAATAAAATATCATGAAAAAATTATTTTCAAAATTTTAAAGAGAACGTTTTTTCTAATTTTTTGTTTTGAAAAATAGTTTTTCAAAATGACAAAGAGAATGTGTTTTCAATTTTCTAAAAACAGACTATCAAAACAGAAAATTGAAAATAAATTCAAAACTCAAAACTTAAAATTGAAAAGCAAAGAGAACGCAATCTTATATTCTCAACAATTACTCATTTTTCTCAATTTGCTAATTGGATCATCACAATTATTAGATTCATTATCTTTATTTTTAAAAAAATTAGAATTTAAATCCCAAAGTTTGTCACATAAGCAATTAAAATCAAGATTTAATGAAAAGAAAAATGAAAAATGAATATGATACGAAACGAAAATGAGGAAATAGTATTTTTCAAAAAAATAAGAAATAAAAGTATTAGAGAATGAGTAAATAAAAAAATATAAGGAACTTTTTGTAAATATAATGTTTAATATAAAAATTAGTTATTCAATTTAAAAATAAACATAAATTCCATAATGCATTCAAACAAATTCCATAAAATTTAAATTTTTTGAGTTAGACCTCTTCATGGATGAAAATGCATTTATAATATTTTTCTAATATTACGAGATGGACTTGAAATGTTTTCAAAATTGTATAAAACGACTCGAAAATTTGTTGGTGATTTGAAAATGTTGAAACAGCACCACCAAGACATTTTCTTGCATCATAGATTAAAACTTGAGCAAATACAAAATGCCACATTAAGTGTCAAATTTGAGTATGTAAATAGTATTTTTGAAAACAAAAATATTATTTGGACATTTAGATTTAACCCTTAGTGATACTTTGCATTGATATATTGTATTATAATATCATATTAATGTAGATGTCCAAACATTAATGGAGAGTGTGAAACTTAAATGCCCAAGGCCATCTCCAACCCATCTTTATATCTCACTTTTTATTATATTATAAATAATTCATTCTCAATTTTTAACTTGCCTTAAAAATTGTGTGTGCTCCAACCACACTTTATATTCTCATATTTATTTCACTCCCTATTTCATTCATTTGTTTTAATAAATTTCAATTCTATTTATTTTATATTTTTTATAATTTTTACATATACACAAATGAATAATTAAATACATAAATTAATAATCAAATACAAAATATCAACAATTCAATACATAAATAAAAAAAAGATGTCCACAAAATCACAAGAAAACTTGCTTTCATTCTGCTCGAATAAGACGTTGCTGCTAAAGGTGTTTGTCGTTGTTACCGCCATCGCCATTTTTGGCAAATCTGGTGTCTATAATTCGAGAGCGCATCTACAATGCTCGTTCTTGTCTACCACCACCAAGAATCTGGAAAAATCGTGTTATATTTGAATAGTAATGGCACCAACACCAAGAGGGGGTGAATTTGATTGTTTTAAAAATTTGATTGAAGTTGAAAATCCTTTTGATAAAAAATGAGATTTTAGTATAAGTGATGATTAATGAAATGCTTGAAACAGTAAATGAAACAAATAGCATAAACAAATAAGAGACACAACGATATATAATGGTTCGGCTTAAATCAAGCCATTAGGCTTTTAGCAACAAGCTATGAAATACAACCTCTTGCTCTCTTTAGCAACAAGTTAGATATTCAACCCCTTACTTCAATAAGCAAGTCCTCTAACACAACAAACTATAAATCAAAATCCTCCTACAAGCAATGTAGGCCCTCTAGTAAAACAAGTTAGGAAAAAATATAAACAGATACAAGATAACAGAGGATTTGAGAAACAATATTTTCAGTTACAAATTCTCTCAAAAATAAATATAAGATTTGATAATGAATTTACAAAATGAATACAAAGCATTGAAAAAAGAATGAATTTACCAATGAAGCACAATAATGATCTTAACACTTGGGAGCTTGTAATCTAATCTCTTGGTTAGTTTGAAACACCCATTTGACTTGTATTTTGGGTGAATGAAAAAACTAGCCGTTTGGGGTTTTTGCGACACAAACAGTCGACAGATTAGCAAATATTTAAAATCCGATCGATAGATAAAGAAAACGGTCGACAGATGCTTGTGCAAGCATTCTGTCGGTTGACATATGGCTTGCCCACCATAAAACTACCAAGGTTTTGTATTTTGCCGGTCGATAGATGCAAGAGCACCAATCGACAGATTCACAAAAAATGAAAACCCAATCGACAGATTATGAGGTATTTGTTGATAGATGAAACTATCATTCAGGACATGCATACATTACAACTTATTTACATTTATAAGTAAATATCTTCATTTTATTTTATAATAAGAAAGTACCCCTCACTTGAATTCAATAAAAATATATAGAAAATCAAAATTCATAATAATAAGAAAGTATAATTTAGGTTTTAGTATAAACTTTAAATTTTACGATTTTACCACCTCCAAAATATACACTTTTTATTTCTTGAAAAATTAATTAAAAATCATTTTATCACGAATGAATTTTAGCTATTGAAATACAGGAAGTTAGTTTTATAAAAAGAAAACATTTTCTTATATGCCTCCTTATAAGGTGCTAACATTCAAGACTTAAGAAAATATTGTAATCTTATCAAAAGGAGTTTCGAAACATGATGCATGAATTAAAAGATTTTTCAAACATTTGAATTTCAGGTCAAAACCTTTCATGCATGTTTCAAAATATGAAAAGCTTATGTAATACCCCGGGAGCCCAGAGAAGTTAGGATATATCGAGGATAGTGTAAGAAAAGAAACAACACCAGCTGGATACCTTTTGGGTTGAATGTTAGCACGGAACTCCGGATTTAAGCGTTCTTGAGCTGGGAGCAGTTCAAGGATGGGTGACCCCCTAGGAAGTTCACGTAGGCCCATTAGGGTAAGTTGTTCCGATCCTTCCTATCGCTCGATGTGGGATGTTACAGGTGGTATCAGAGTCGACCCTTGGTGAAGGCGGTCCGACGAGAGCGGGGAGTGGCACCGGGGCTCGAGGGCCTGTACAAGGAGCGGCTTCTGGCAGGCTTCTAGGATGGCAGCCCCCAAGGGGAGAAGGTCTGAGACTAGTTGTAAGGTCGCATGACGAGGACGTCATGTGCTCAAGAGGGGGAGAATGTAGTACCCCGGGAGCCCAAAGAAGTTAGGATATATCGAGAATAGTGTAAGAAATAAAACAACACCAGGTGGATACCTTTTGGGCTGAATGTTGGCACGGAACTCTGGGATTAAGCGTGCTTGAGCTGGGAGCAGTTCAAGGATGGGTGACCCCCTGGGAAGTTCACGTAGGTCCATTAGGGTAAGTTGTTCTGATCCTTCCTATCGCTCGATGTGGGATGTTACAGCTTATTTCAAAATATGAGATTGACATAAATGATTTTTCATAATTTTCATTAAACACATTTATGATCTAGTTGGTCTTTTGCCTTAGAACAATTTTAGCTCTATATTGACTAACGACTTCAAAGCTATTTTGAAAATCATTTTAGGAGATTATTTTAAGACTAAATACTTAACTTTGCAAATCTCCAACTGATATAGAAAATCATAAATAATTTTGATTTTCATTTTAACAAAACACTACTTGAAATTGATTTTGGTTGAAAACCATAAACTTAACTCATGACTTAGGGATAAAACAAGGTATTATTTTTCTTCATCAAAACTAAACACAAAGGTAGAACATCAAACCGCCTATCCCAACCACTGAGCATCAGTTGGAGCGTTGATCCATGGCTGTAAGCTGATGCTGATCTGCGGCAGTAAGTCCTCGTGTTGCACCCATTTTTTGCTCCATTCGAGTCTTCCCCGAGAAACGGGCTGGCGTCACCGTCAGCGTAACCGTATTTGCTTAAGCCACGATCATAAGAGCCATATCGCACTTTATAAGCTACATGATTGCCCTTTGGTTTCGTGTCAGTCGAATTGGTAATCAATGCAGGAAAGTCAGGTGTTGTCGGTTTTCGTATCAATGTAGTATTCTCACATGATCCCCACAACACCACCGCTACTGAATATGAGTAACCATACAATTCGACATCCATTGATCACCAATTCGACTATGCAAACGATTCTTAATGAGATTCAGATATTTTAGAAGGTTAGATTTTATAAAATCAATTATTTATATATGCATTTTGAGAGAAAATAAAAATGAGAGAGATTGGGAAAATGACGTTGGGGTTTTTAGATTTTATAATTATAATTATTATTATAATTATATTTATTATGTCATTGATTATTTATTATAATCAATGATTTATATATAATGATCTATATTCAATGATTTATTATAAATTATATTTATATAATTTATGATGTTGGTAACTCTTTGTAATTATTTATATTATTATTATAATTATATGATTTATTTATTATATATAAATCATTGAATTATAATAAATATAATTATTATAATTCTTATTTAAATAAATTATATTTATTTATAATTTATAATAAATATAATTATATTTATTTATATAATTATAAATATAATTATTAGAATTATTAATTATAATTAAGAATAATAATTATTTTAAAACGTATGAAAACCCAAACGTCATAAATTATATTTATGATTATAATTAAGAATTATAATATAAATAAATATAATTCTCCCTCACGCATAATTCTTAATAAATATAATTATAATTAAGAATTATATTTATATATTTATTTATAAATAAATGATGAAAAGTCAAGCACAGATCTACACGCATGAGTGGCACGTGTAAAGGGTAGAGAAGAGTTGAGCTGAGCGGAGCGGAGCTGCTCCTGCTTGATTTATTTAATCTTCTTATTTAGGAATTATTAGAAGGATAATTTTCTTTTTTTTAAATAAATATTTTGAATGGTTTTCATGGGTTCAAGTAACCATCGGCGGCGACAAAACCAGTAGATATTATCTTTAATATCAAGATTAGATATGGTTAAAAAAAAAGAAAACTATCGCTACTGATGTAGCAGAAAACCATACGCATAAATTATATTTATTGTTTAAATATAATATAAACAATAAATATATTATACTTATATATTTATATTTAAACAATAATATATTTATTATATAGTATATTTATATAATATATAATTATTATCTTGGAATCTTCAAGGTCCGGCCTGATACTGTTTTTATTTCTTCAACAGTTATCAAACAATATTTCTTAGTTTATGTTTCCAAAAAAATGAAACAAAAAATAGGAAATAAAAGTTTCAAACAATATATATTCCTGAGCTTATAAGTGCGATGGAGTTCTTGATGCAAAGTATCAGCATTAGTCTACAGCCACGGATCAACGCTCGCCCACTCCGTACACTGATGAAGAGTTGGTTAGAACATCTATGATTTTGTGAGGATCTAAATGTAAGTACAATATTTTTACTTTTGAAACTAAAAATATTTTTTGAAAAACATGCGTTTGAATTTATAGAAATACTATAATGATATTTGATATAATTTTTTTAGGTCATACTACAATATATATATATTATCAATATAGATAATTATTGTATAACTTTCAATTTCACGTTTTTTATTATCGTTGTTCGCCCTTCTACTTAAGTATCTTAGCTCCGCCCTTGGCCACTGCTGCAGCTACTGCTCGTTGTTCGCCGTCTTCTTTGAATTCCAGACCTATGAGAGAGATATGTTGGGACACAAAAAATATGGAGCAATTTGAAGCTCAACAACTTTACCAAGCAATTTGAAGATTAGTAAAAATTTAGTGAGGGACAAGGCAAATAGGAAGCCCCGTTTGAGTGGATTTTCAACAATTGCCCCTTCAGATTTTGGCTTGTCGAGCAAATTCTACTTGCGTTTGAGATGGCTTAAATAGCATTTCCAAAATTAAGAAGGCTAATCATGAAAATAATCCAATCATTTTTGTCAATTTACAATTTTGTCTAACCGTTTCAATTTTAACAAATAGGTCGAAATTGGCTTAATTGGGTCTAATTTTACAAAGAAAAAAAGAAAAAATATATAACCTATAAAAAAGAAAAATATAAACTGTAACAAGTTATATATATATTCTTATTTTTAGTTATGTGTACATCGCATAAATTTTATTATTATATAACACTTAACACACCAAACCAGCAGGAACACATTTTCTCTAATTTGATTTTACATGTTTAATAAAATTGTATCAAATTCAACTAATTTGGACCTAATTGTCAAAATTGAAAAAATTAGATAAAATTATAAATTTATGAAAAGAATTAGATTATTTTCATAATTAGCCTAAAATAAAAATATTATTTAAATACTTAAATTTAACATTTAGAGTAAGACTTTCACATTATATCAATATAAATATATAAAATATTACTCAAAAATGTCAAACTTAAAGTATCCAGAAAATATATGAAAACTAAAAATAACTTCCAAAATCAACCACCAAACGCGGGAAAGGCTCAGACAGGCAAGCACGACGGGGAGAGAGAGGTAGCCGACAGGCACAGTTCATTTATTCGCCATCATCTACGTTGTCATCAACGAATGATCCCTTCTCATCTCTTCTCTGTGTAATCACCATTTTCGCAAGGGAAATTTTGCTGAATGCCTTGTATTTGTGTATCGTGATCATGTATTAATTAGTTTGTGGTGATCAAGATGACAACTCATTTTGGATAGAAATCCTAGAAAAGGGATTTCTGACTGCTCATGCACGGTCGGCGGATCAAAAATAGCAGAAGCGGATTGATTTGGGAAGGAAAGTTGGAGGAAAATGTGGATTGATTTGTGGTCGTTGCTGAGATTAGCAAATTTGACCATGTCAAAATAGGTAAAGCACGAGGAGAAGAAGAAGGTCAGAAGAATATTTCCCTAGTCTTCAGAGCGACCAGAGATAGGCTGGTCCTTTCCGGGCACAAGGTTCAAGATTTTCTCGTCTAGTTGGAACAATCTCCAATTGGCCTCGAATTGGATGCCTCTTCTTCCTGCGAATCACATCCATGATCCATCCTTATGAACAGCATTCATGAAGTCGAGATCGAAGCAATCGGTCTAGTGTTCTGACGGATTTTCCTGTTTGATTAGGTCGAGCTTCGATCGTCAAGGCCAATGAAGTCGGGTGCTTTCCGTGTTGCGTGGCGGAGGGGTCTTTCAGTCGGAGATCGGCCAAGGAGAGCGTTCATGAGTATAAACAGTCCAAAGCCCCAGGCTCCTTCGCTAGAATCTCCTTCAAGTCTGGTAAATTCTTCTACCGATCATGTTTTTGTTCCATCGATCGAAATCTGTTATAGAATTGGGTTTTTTTGATATCGAATCTGAAACAATGAAGAAGAAAACATCTGAATTGCAATCAAATTCAAACTCCCGCTCGATGAAGACGAGCTTCTAGTTTCAAATTAACAGAGTCAATTGAAGAAAACTTTGATTTGGCGGTAGAAATTTGAATTTGAATTTGCTTTGAATGAACAGATAGCAGCAAAAGGCGGTTCATTGCCGATGAGATAGCCAAGATGGGAAAAGGGAATATTACTGCTGAGATTATGGCATTTCAAGAACTGCGTGATTCAACTCAGAACTTCCATCCCATGCTCTTGGTGGGTGAAGGCGGCTTTGGGCGGGTTTACAAAGGCTTCATCGAGAGATTGAATAAAGTACCCCCTCTCTCTCTCTCATATTATATTATGTTAAAGATGACAGTGATGGGTAAGTAAAAAATTTATGAAGAGTTTTGATACAGAATTATAGAAAATTTTAATCATCATATATAAAAGGTATTTGATTTATGATTATAAGAATATCACTGCCAGGTTATACGATTCTGAGTTGTAGAGTAATTTATTTGTTAAAAATTAAAGAGAATATTATGTATAAATTCACATATTTTTTTCAGGTTAAATTCATAATTTAACTCTTATACTTTCACATTTTTTTTGTGTGATCACTTGAATTTTTTGTTGTTTCAATTATACTCTGAACAATACATTTTTGAGTAATTTAATTTTTATATTTTGATATTTTTTCGTGTAAGAATCTAAATTTTTTTGTTATTTCAATTATATCTTTCAATCATATATTTTCGAGTCAATTGCAAATTTTGCTAATGCATGGTCTAATTCTTTTTTTGAGTTGTGTAATTGACTCAAAAATATGTGGTCCAGGAGCGTAATCGAAATAAAGAAAAATTTAACTTGCAACACGAAAAAAAAATGTCACAGTATAAAGATTAAATTACTCAAAAATATATTATTTAGAAGTGTAATCAAAATAATAAAAAATTCAAGTAATTACAAAAAAAGAAAAAGGAAGTATAAAGGCAAAATATATGGGTTTGGCCCCCTTTTTATCTTAGTAAAATATATTTCAAGTATATTGGCCCTCTTTTTTGTGTGTTTTGTAAAAATATGATTTTTTTTTTTTTTTTAAGGTCTAAGGGTTGATTATTCTGATTTTCAATTATGTTGTCATAATACAGGAAGTGGCTGTTAAGCAACTTGACAGGAATGGGTTCCAGGGAAACAGAGAGTTCCTTGTGGAAGTGTTGCTTTTGAGTCTGCTTCATCACCCTAACCTTGTCAATTTGGTTGGATATTGTGCTGATGGTGATCAGAGGATACTAGTGTATGACTACATGCCCAATGGATCTCTGGAGGACCATCTTCTTGGTATGATGCCCTAAATGTTAATCTTAGTAAAAAGAAACACATGATCTCAAATTCTTCCAAATTTATTGCTCTAATGCCTTGTTTAGACTTGTATATTTGAAATTAACACCTTGAAAAATGTCTTGTTTATCACTATAAGTTTTGGCTTGCCTACTCAAGTGGTAATACGTTAAAGTTAAAGTTAAAGTGTCATCTACAATTAGGACTCAGAACTTTTTTAGGGAAGAATTCACACACAAATTTCTTTATTATATCTATCCCCCCAATTTAAAATAGAAAATTATATATAACTTAGCTAAATAGTATAAATAGTCATTAAACTTTAGGTTAATATATAAAAATGTCACTAAACTTCAATTTATAATACAATTCTATAACTACAATCAATTGTCTTTAAAAGAAGCTAACGGAATGTTAACATGACTAAAAATATGGATAGTTAAATAGCATAAATGATAACTCAACTTTATATAAAAATATAAAAATATTATCATTGAACTTTACATTAAAGTATAAAAATACTAACATTTAGTTAGTTTCTTTTAACGGTTATGGGATTATATAGTAAATTAGAATTTAGTGACATTTTGATTAAATTAAAATTTAGTGGCTTTTTTATAGCTAAGTGCAAAATTCTTATTGGTTTGGCTAGTAGAATTAGCTCTGGAGCCGGCAAGTGGCAAGAGATTCCACTTTCTTTATTTGATATTTCATGCACCCTAAAGCAAGCTTTCTGCTAGATATCTTGCAAGTTGCATCTACATTGCATTGATTGCTTCATGGATTGCGATTGTTCCATTGCAACCATTTGAGACAAGAAGATGAACATATTAAATGTGGTTGCATCTTGGCTTCAGAGTGGCGTCCAGACAAGAGGCCGCTGGACTGGAAGACGAGGATGAAGATTGCAGAGGGGGCAGCAAGAGGTCTGG
Source organism: Diospyros kaki (assembly GCA_036245055.1). Taxonomy (NCBI): domain Eukaryota; kingdom Viridiplantae; phylum Streptophyta; class Magnoliopsida; order Ericales; family Ebenaceae; genus Diospyros; species Diospyros kaki. The sequence continues at coordinate 893,357 of BSEG01000011.1, forward strand.
AGTACTTGCACGAAGCAGCCAACCCCCCTGTGATCTACAGAGACTTCAAAGCATCCAACATACTGCTGGATGAGGAATTCAATCCGAAGCTTTCGGATTTTGGGCTGGCCAAGCTGGGGCCGACCGGCGACCAGAGCCATGTTTCCACCAGGGTTATGGGAACCTACGGCTACTGTGCTCCGGAGTACGCTTTGACAGGTCAGCTAACGGTCAAGTCTGACGTGTACAGCTTTGGAGTGGTGTTCCTGGAGATCATCACTGGGAGGAGAGTCATCGATACTTCGAGACCAAGTGGAGAACAGAATCTCATCAACTGGGTACGAATGTTGAATAATTTACAAAACCTCACACATCCCTCCTAATTAAATGCTCTCTCTCTCTCTCTCTCTATATATATATATGTATAACTTGGATGAATTGTTTGTTTGTCCTATCAGGTTAAATGTCTAAGTTTCCTTGTGCCTTGAAATTGAATAGATTAAATATATATCAAAAATTGAACCAAATCAATTGCATAAATTTTTAAATTGAACAAATGGAAAAAAAAAAAAAAATCAAATCCATTGAAAAAAAAACCAAAAAACCGAAATTCAAAATAAAAAAGTACAAAAATAGGTAGTTTTTGACATTTTAATTTATTTATTTTTTTTTCATAAACCGAATCTAATTAAACCAAACTTTTTTTTTTGTATATGGATAATTCATTGTGTATATTACTTTGTTGTACAAGCGATTGGCTTGAGAGTACACTCAGCGGTTATAAGAATTAAATATAAAATACTCATAGGGCACATATCAAGTAGTCGGTTTACAATAAATTGGGTTTCACACTATTAAGTTATAAATTCGATTCTTTATCCTGTGTAGCGAGACAAAGTCTCCACATATGATTTATCTTTTCTGTCAAAATTGAGGATACAAATGGTGATGGACCATGCAAGCGCGATAATCTTAAGAATTAAATATAAAATAAAAACCCAACTTATATTTTTACCTTTGTATTTTGATTTCTTTTCGTGCAATAATTCAAATTTTTTGTTATTTCAATTATACATTTAGGGTGTGTTTGATTGGATTACCTAGAATTTAATTCTAGGTAATATTGCCTAGAAAACAGAAACCACCTCACCCTCTTAGAAAATAAATTCCATGAAAAAAAGCTTTAAATACTTGTACCTTGTATATTTTTTCATAAAAAAATTAAGAGCGTTTGATTGTTTTCCATAGAAAATGTGTAATGATTACATATTTTTCATGGAAAATATGTGCAATCAAATACACTCTTAAATTTGTATTTCCGAGTCAATTTAATCTCTACACTTTGATATTTTTTCTGTGATAATTTGAATTTTTTATTATTATTTTGATTACATTTATCACCCTATATTTTTAAGTAAATTTAAACTTTATACTTTAATGTAAATAAAGTGTGACATATATAAGAATTAATATGATATGTTGCAATGCATGGATGGTGCAGGCACAGCCTCTGTTCAAGGACAAGAGCAAGTTCACAATGATGGCGGACCCCTCGCTAGAAGGGAGGTACCCATTGAAGGGGCTGTACCAGGCGCTTGCAATAGCAGCAATGTGCCTGCAGAAGGAAGCCTACGTTCGGCCATTGATGGGCGACGTCGTCACGGCCCTCGAGTTCTTGTCTTCCGGTTACAGAGACGACGACGTCGACGATCATCATCAAGTTGAAGATGAAGACTAGCAGAAGAGGCACCGTCATCATCACCGGAGGAGGAGGAAATCATTAATTTCACACATTCAATTAGTATTGTAATGTGCAGTTGTTGCTGTTCTTATGAACAAAAAAAAGAGACCGTTAATTGATGACAACATAAATGGTGGTGAAGAAGATAAATTATGCCTAAGCCTTGCCCATGTTTGGTGAGAAATTTTTAGATACTCTAAATTTTTATACTACTTGACATAGTTTTATACTGTTCATATAATTTAACTAACTGTTAGAAATCATTCATATCACCATTTTATGTTGTGTTATTGTTAAAATATAATAATAAATTTTATTGTGTGAGAGAGTGTGTCATGGAGTCTCTAAGAGACTTGTAGAGAAAAAAATCGATTAGGAATATAGGTGAACAAGGGCGAATTCATGCATGAGTTGTCCTGGACTAAAGCCCAGGATAGCTCACAATTAAAATTATTTATTTAATATAAAAAAATTATTTTTTAATAATAATTCAGTTAAGAAAAAATTACAGTTCACCCCAAAAATTTGTGATGTGTAATTTTATATCTCAAAATAAATTTAAACCTTTCTCTACATAAATTTTTAGATCCGCCCCTGCGAGTGAGGTCACTCACGAACTCTCCAATGTTTAAGTAATTTTTGATATTGGATTAGACTAGAGCAAAAATTTGTTGAAACCTATAAGTGAACTAAAGTCTAAACCAGAATTTAAAAACCTTTATATGACGCGATTGGTAGTTATTATTATTATGTTTTGATTAGATAAAGAAAGAAAATAGTACGGTATAAAGGTTAAAGTTCTTTTCAATATCCTTGCTAAGAAATTCTTGGTTTGGACCATAATTACCATCGAGAAGACAAATTCATCCCTTTTAACTCTACCATAATGCATAAGTAAAGCCTTACATCTATTGCTCATTTTAACATCATGAGTTTGAGTCATCTTGCAAAGTAGGATGAGTTTAAGGTTTGAACCCTTAATCCATCGGACAAATGAGAACTCTTAAACTGCTAAATTACCACCACGATGGTAGTAATTGGTAGTTTTGGGTTGGCTAAAAAATGAATCTTAAACAATATGATTGAATTAGTTTGGTTCAATTTATTATGTTCTGATATGTTTATTTTATTTTGGGACCCAGTTATAATTTAACAACTTCGGATTAGAGGACTGGACTAGAGCATTGAGGTATGTGGACCCCATCTGAGCTAATTTATATAAATAATATCAATTTAAATTTAAATTTATATTTTATAAAACTAAACTAACTCAACACAATTAAAATTTTACCCATAAAATTCTCAGCCAGAACTCAGGAGGACTGATCCAGACCCAAGTGTGTTGAAAAACTTATGACTTTCCCTAAAGATCATGGTGTTTTGTCACCCTCTTATAAACTAAGGATTTTGCTACAGTTTAGCCTAAGTTTTAAACATTTTTTTAAGAATTGAGGACTTCTAAAAGATCCATCACAAAAAATCTCAAGGAATAAGAATTTTGTAGGAAGAATAAGGATGATTCTCTTCATCATTAACGATTCCTAATGTTTCAGAATTAAGAGTAAGGATTTTTCTTAAAGATCTTAGAAACCCAGACAAAAATGTGGGCCAGGTAACAAGAGTCCTTAATCCAAGAGGCAAGCAAGGACGCTTGACAAAGATTAGGGTATAAGAATCACTGCAGGGTAAGGTACAGAGAGCCTCTAGTTTAACCCCAGAACAACCTTTCTTCCACATTGTACATTGAGGAAACATTTTAGTTTAAACAATGCCTCGTAGAGTTGGTTATAGAGCATAAAATTTTCTGCTATTAGGATAAACTTTCATCTTACAGCTCTATAGCATATCATAACAGCCCAGCCCCAATGACTACTAAAACTTAATTACAGCTTGAAGTAAAGCTCAACGAGCTTCTTAAGAGTGTCAAATACACTTACGAATGGATTAAATGCAACAGAAGCTTTGAGTTCTAGATCGGGGAATTGGTTGGTTAGAGCTTGCTGCATTCCGTTCATCGACATCATTGCAGCTAGCTGGCTATTTGACATCACCTCGCAGTCTTGTGGAGTGTCCTTGATCTTGTTTGAGTCATACCCCAAATCTGCAAGATAAGCTTTGTATTTCTCTATGAATTCAGGTCCAGGATCTGGTGTCCTCGAGTAGATCTGAAGCATACATAACAAAGATATCTAACTCAACTGTTTATTGGATCGATAATACAATGTAAAAGGCAGTACTGCAGAATCCGCTGTTGAAATGAAAATGAGTCGAGCTAACCATGTCAAGGATCCTCCGTGATTAAAAATTAAATGAGCGGAACTTTCAGACAACAATTGAAGATCAATAACAACATGATTGCATATAACACTCAAAACAAACCAGATTAGCCATGGAAATTCCGTTGATGATCCTGCCAGGAGAAAAATTTGGGATTTAACATCTGAATTGGATACAGCAAAGAATCTATATAACTTAATTGATTATCACCAATGTTACAGTGACTGATGGTTTAGATTTGGCTAAATGGCTGGTGGTTTGGTGATGGTTGTTTGGAAATTGAGCGGCAAGGATTTCAAGATGATGGTGGACCCTAGGTTGGGAAACTGGAGGATGATTATGGGTTTAGATTGTACATGACCCACAGTTGATGGGTTAGTGTCGGTGACTTGGGTAGCTTGGGTTGGTCTGGCTAGCTAGCGCCTCTCTCCCCTCTATTCTCAGCTTTGCAAAATCAATCTCCACTTCATGACATTAACGGTGTTTCCGTATGTGTTGTCATAGCAGATGGTGCCACTGTCAAGCAAAAGTGGTCGATGGTGACACCATCCATGCCATAGTGCTGTAGTGGTGGTGGGCTTTCCATAGTTCAATGAACTAGTTACTGATGGTGGGATTAGGGTAGTGATGGCAGTGATGCTGCCAGTTGTCTGTGATGGTAGATATGTTGGGTAGTGGTCACAGGTGATTGGGCAGTGCAAATTGCAGATAATGGTACTTGTGCCAGGTTTTAGTCTTCTGTGCTTCTTTTAGTTTTCACTATTTTTCAAATTTTATTTATCAATAGATAAGAACATATATGTGAAATGGATTTTTAGAAAATAAAGGTGAAATGATTTACATGACTAAGGTTAGTCAGTTTAATTTTGTCATACATGAAGGATATTTAGTGCAGTAATGTTAAAGCCCAGGTAGTTGGAGTAGTTTACCCTAGAATATAAAAGATATAACCTTCCAATGGTAATGACACTAAACAAGTTGGCTTCTTACCATGTAAAGGATCTTTTATACTTTAAAAAATCCAAGAAATAAATGAAGATCAATGACAATGGAGTACATTATAACACACAAAACTGAAAATCAGCGAGAAGATTTTCAAGTGGCCATAATCAAGAGAGGAGTATGCCCCTCTCTACATACAAACATGTCTGGGTGCGCACTCATGTTGCCTACAAGGCAGAAGACTTACAATCTGAGTGAGTATTTGAAGAAGTTAGCCTGGGTGTAAACAGTAGAAGCCAAGATCCTCTATGCATATAGAATTCACACATGGAAGGCAATAATCCCTCGTCTCGTGAACATACAAAATAACAGGGGAGATTCATTTTAGGTAGTACAAGATCAATGCGGCTTTGAGTAAGTCCTCAGTGGGCCACAGGTTTTGAGTAAGGCCTCAATGGCAGTTTTATCCCAAATAACTTGAATTTCTATAGCATGGTTAAGCTACCCTCTTGTGCTGTGTGAGATTATTTTTACTCTTGTTTTTCCCACCTTCTCAAGTTGTTTGAGGATGTTGTATTAGTCAAGTCACTGTGTAGGTAAGAGGTATTGTCTTTGTGCCCTCATGATTGTGTCCTGACCATTATTGCATAGACCTAATTTTTGGGACTACACTCTTACCAAACAAAATACTTGTGCAAGATTTTAAATCACATAAGGAAAATGGTTTAAGTTCAATACATCAAAAGATATCAACATAAAGGAAAAACAAAATTTTCAAGCACAAACTAATTGGCAGCAAAATCTAAACAAGCTAAATAAAAAATCTTGTTAAGTGGACTATGAGAAGGAGGCATCATAAGTTCATAACCATGCCATAAAAAATGAATAGAACACCCTGTCATATATGACAACATCTAAGTAAAACAAGTATAATTACCTGAATAAAGCTTTTGTCTTTTGCTCCAGAAACCACTGCAAAGTTGTCATAATCAGTCTCAATCACGTCATAAGGCTCCTTTGGAATGAATGGCAGTGTAGGAAACCGGAGGTAACACTTCTCTTTGATCATCTCTAGCTTTTCTAGTTCAGTTTCGTTTTTCTCCAAGTCCTCCTCCGGAAGACATTGAACCTTTCCCCTTATGCCTGTAATGTAACCATCAGGTCCCCCATGCACACAGAAGGTGTCAACCAGGATTGCAGGTGCGTCCATGTCAAATGAATAAACGCCCTGCAATTTTAAAAATTAAGAATGTCACAGCTGTTAAAAAGATAGGCCTCAAAGAATCCTATATCAGATAAGAAATCACTATTACCAGTATAAGTACCACCCAAAGTATATTAAAGGTAAATTCTACATTGAATTGGAAATTTGGACAAACACAATCAGAGGATTTGAAAATGATGTTTTACATTCTCAAAGAGAAAGATATTCTTCGTGGTAATCAACAATAAAAACAATACCTGATACCGTCATATATTTAATCTTGCCCATGTATTTGCTAAGACTTGTATTTGCTAAAGGTGTATTAGCACTTTCTTGCTCATGTAGTGCCTGTCTTTAGGTATCAGAACTATGGCTTTCAACCTACATGGTCTGAATTTCAACCAATCCGTAGTTGATAGTCAAGGTCTTGTAATACCATTTCAAAGAAACTAGAGTTTCTGTTAAGTGTTTTGCACTCCTTTTGAGACCCCCAAAAATGGACAAGAGTAAACTGAGGGGTTTATTCAATAAGAACTAGGGAGTTAGTACCATCCAATTCAAATGTTTAATTATCCAATGAAAGATGTGAATTTGAAAATGTAAACAACCCATTTTCATGTAGAATAAAAATTCTCATGTTTACGGTGTTCTCCCCCCCCCCCCAAAAAAAAAAAAAACTTCGAAAATATAATAAACACAAGATAAAAGGGTGAACCTTTCTTTTTAGTATATTTATCTTTTTTGTAAGTTGGTTATGGGTGTAAAAGTTGATTATCCATGATATAAATATTGGATTTCACAGAGTGCTTAAGGTAGCTTTATGGTCGGTACTTTCTTTTACCAGCAAGCTCAGAGCTTCCTTTATGCAGTTTTCATATTAATATGCTCCTTATCCAAAAATGTAGATATTGCTGGACCGAGTAATTGTTTGTCAATTGTATGTGATACAGCCCTACGTCTCTGATTAGGTAACCAGGAAGCTCACAATTGCTGTCAATTTCCTCTGAAAGCTCTGTTGTATAGTATATCTTCCTTATGGTTTGGATGTGTTATCTTTTATTTTATTTTTTAGCCAGGTTGATGGGTTATTTCATGAACTGACCTGTTATGTGCAGTGTAGACAGAATTTGGTCATTTGCAAGTTTTCCTTTCTACATGAGACCTTCCTAACCAAATTTCTATCACAAGTCACAAGCACACCTGCTCTTTGAATTTACCTGGGTGCAGTGACAATCTTCTTGACCCTGTCCAGCAAACCCACGTTTAAGTGAAGCTACTTCAAACCATCTACCAGAATATCTGACTGGGTTGAAGCTCTTTGCTGTCATTCCTCTCATTGTCATCATCATCATCTGCCCAGTTCTTCCATTGGATTCCTCATCAAGTGGAAGAGATGGTGCATTGCCTGCAGTGCTTGCAATCTGGCATAAAGTAGGATGACCAGAAAGATCTCCTGCAATGACCTGCTCAGGAGAATTGAAGTTTATTTAGGAACAGACCATTTATGGCATTATTCTGCCCTTTATGTCTTATCATCTAACTCCTTTAACACGAGACTTCATGGTAACCAAAATCTAGCATCAATAATTGTCTGCACTAAAGAAAAGCACAAGCACATTTTGGTTGAAAAGTGCCATCTAATATGAAAGGACAACCCAATGACTCAGAAAATCAAACAGAAGAAGCTACTGTTTAGGGAAGAGAGAGAGAGAGAGAGATAAATGCTTAGCAAACTAAGAGCACCGTGCCTGTTATCCTATAATTTCCCAATACGAAATACACCAATAACTGATCCTACATGTCTGTATTTTTTCTGTGCATTGTGATACTTCTGAAAGTCAATAAGACAACATAATGAGAGAACAGATTTCCTCATGAAAAATCTTCAACATAAGTAGAAAATAATGGTAACAACTTGTTGGAAGAAAAACACTAACCTGATTTGTTTGAGAGAGAAGTATAAATGAGCAGCAAGGCCTGACAGCACATGCCTGGCCACAGCCCTGCTTGACACATGCTGCTCAAACGAGCATTTTAACATTATTTTTCCCGGCATTACCCTATATGAATAAAAGGACTAAGTAGCAATATATATACACATAGAAGAAAAGTGACAGACTACAAAAGCAAATCTGTGAATTCCACCTATAGAACTCCAATTTGAGATCCCAAAAGGAATTTCTGGACTTCGAAGGGAAAACTAGAATATGGTTAGACGAGGAAAAAGGAGTTCTCTTTAAACCAGGGTAAATAAACATGCATAATAGTCAAACCTTTGTAACATGTCATGTCAAGAATCATGTCATTTATTCAAAATTCTATCACAGACAAAACAATAATGTGCATTCATAATCACTAAACTTCACATTAGCCTGTGCTACCCTGCTTAAAGATCCAAATTGAATTAATTTTGGATGGCCAAAAAAATGAGCAAATCAGATATCCTCTGAAATTTTAGAAGATTTTCTTTTTCCCTTTTTATCATTCTCCACAAATGGAAGAAAAAGCTTGCACCAATATTACTGGAAATGACTTGATAGTACTAGAATAACTTTGCCCTGGATAGAACCCTCTTAGTGGGGAAGCTTACAAGGAATTTGTGTTATTTGCTAACTTATAAGTATGCTGAAGAATTTAGGTTTTGCAGCTGAAGTTTTGACAGAAGATGGCCATTGCTTTCTCCTCAGGTAAATTACACAGCTAGTTTCTAAACTTTGCACTTTGTAACAAACTAGTCACTGTACTTTAATTTTTGTCACCACAACCACTAAACTTTGATTTTTGTTAAAATTCAGTCCCTCTTTAGATTTTTTTATCAAATTCTGTTAACGGAAACTGACATGACATACATTAATATAAACCCTAAAATTACTTGATGTTAAAATTAATTCTAAACCCCACAATCCAATCATATTGGGGTTTATTTTAATATTTGTCGTGCCAATTTTCGTTAATAGAATTTGACACAAAATCAAAGTTTAGTAGTTATGGTGATAAAAATTAAAGTCAAAACGATCAGTTTGTTACAGTAGGGCACTGAAGTGAATGATCCCATAAACACTTATAGCCCCCACCACCACTTTAACCTAACTCATTCCACTGGTTGTTTCTTCTAAATTTTTAACCCAAAATATTCCAATATTTCATCAACAATCATTTTTGTTATTGCCGAAAATACCATGAGATGAGAGCAAGATTACGACCATTCTCACTCTCAAGTCACAAGTTTCTACAGGTTCTCCGCTAGAGCATGCCCCTTTGTATTGCATAAATGGAAAAGCAGCATTTATTCTGGGAAGCTATCGTTAAAAACAAATGAAACCCAAACCAGTGGACTACGAGCCAATTCCCCGTTCACTAAAACGAAAATTCGAAAAAAATGTAGGAAATTAAGGGGTTGAAATATGACGAGAAGAAGTAGGAGACGATTACGAAGCGTACCGAGCATCAGGAATTGGGGGAGAACGAGATTGAAGCAGAAGAGGCGGCGACTGTGCATTACTAACCACGAGATGAGGAACCATTACTTCTCTTATATATATATATATATATATCAGTATATCAGAAGGATCTCTGCAAGTGGAGGAACCGCCTTCCAACTCTGCGACCATTCACTCCAGAGGGACCGAAGAGAGAGTGTTGTAGACTCGCCATTGCGATTGCCAGGTTCAGCTTTTCCACATGATTCTCATCTTTCCCGACTACAGAACTTCACTACGACGTCGTCTCGCCTCACCCTTCCAATGTTTCACCCAAGGGAAATTCTATTTGCAACCATACTTTTGCTCTCTCTAACCCACTTTCAATATTCCTAAAATACCCTGAAATAAAAATTCATATTTACCCTTCATTTAAACATTTGACACTCAACCATCCATCATCATTCTTCAAGAGCGTACACTCACTTTCTCGATCACCATCGCCATAACCACTTTTTCACTCACAACTGAATATCGCGTAACCATTATTACACAGTATTTGACTAAAAAAAAATGAGTATTCCTATTTCGGCGAGAAAAAACACAATTTATAACATCTATGACTAGTTTAATCACATAATTTACATATACATACACGACGGATAAATTAAAAAAATAAGATTAATTAAAAAATAAAAAATATATTGTTTTGAGAGTTAAGAGATGCCCCGAACCTTGAGATTCTGGCAATTTAGGGTTCTTCGAACCTCAGGATTCGAGAAACTCCTAACCGGCCAAACCCCAGCGTTCTGAGTGTTCGGGAAAGCCCGAATTCGAAAAAAATTCATTTTTCCTGAATTGATTCTCCCGAATTCCGATTTTTGGGAGAAACAATTCTTCCGAAATCCAATATAATATATTATATAATTCAATAATATAATATAATTATATATATAATATTATACTATAATATTATATAATTCAATAATATAATATAGAATCTAATTCAATAATATAATATATTATATAATATTATACTATACTATTATATGTTTATTATATTATTATATATTATATTATATTATTATATATATATTATAACTATATACATATATATAATAATTTTGTATATAAATTATTTCAAATATATATAAATTATTCTGAATTATTTTGTTATGAATCTTTGGATTAATGTTATATTTATTTTTTCTTAAATTAATGTTGCTTTAATCTTAAATTTTTTTAAATTAATTTTAATTTTTGATACCAATAACTCAACTTAATCTGATCAAAATTAGGTAAGTTCGGTTTTAATTTTATACATCATTCATATTTTATATCATTGTTTTTATAGTTTTATTCGGGGAACCCATACCCCCGAATCTCGTTGATCGGGGGGTTAGGGGTTCTCAGAACATTGCTGTTCGGGGAAGCCAGCCCACCCGAAAAGCGATGTTCGGGGGGAGGCTGGGTTCCCCGAACATCGCTGTTCGGGGAACCCAGCCCCCCCGAAAAGCGATGTTCGGGGGGGCTAGGTTCCCCGAACAGCGATGTTCGGGGAACCCCCGAACATTGCTTTTCAAATATATATAAATTAATTTTGTATATAAATTATTTCAAATATATATAAATTATTCTAAATTATTATGTTTCGAATCTTTGGATTAGTATTATATTTATTTTTTTTAAATTAATGTTGCTTTAATCTTAATTTTTTTTGAGTTAATTTTAATTTTTGATACCAATAACTCAAAAATTAAAGCAATAATTTTAATTAATTTTAATTTTTGATTTAATTTTAATTTTTTATACCAATAATTTTAATTAATTTTAAGATTAAAGTAACATTAATTTAAGAAAAAATAAATATAATATTAATCCAAAGATTCGTAACATAATAATTTAGAATAATTTATATATATATTTAAAATAATTTATATACAAAATTATTATATATATATATAGTTATAATAATATAATATAATATAATATAATATATAATAATATAATAAATATATAATAATATAGTATAATATTATATATATTTAAAAGCAATCTTCAGGGGTGGGGTTCCCCGAACATCGCTGTTCGGGGAACCCAGCCCCCCCCCCGAAAAGTGATGTTCGGGGGGGTTGGGTTCCCCGAACATCGCTGTTCGGGGAACCCAGCTTCCCCCAAACATCGCTTTTCGAGTGGGGCTGGGTTCCCCGAACAGCGATGTTCGGGGAACCCCGCCCCCGAACATTGCTTTTCAAATATATATAAATTAATTTTATATATAAATTATTAATTTTGTATATAAATTATTTCAAATATATATAAATTATTCTAAATTATTATGTTTCGAATATTTGGATTAGTATTATATTTATTTTTTTTAAATTAATGTTGCTTTAATCTTAATTTTTTTTGTGTTAATTTTAATTTTTGATACCAATAACTCAAAAATTAAAGCAATAATTTTAATTAATTTTAATTTTTGAGTTAATTTTAATTTTTTAAACCAATAATTTTAATTAATTTTAAGATTAAAGTAACATTAATTTAAGAAAAAAAATATAATATTAATCCAAAGATTCGTAAGATAATAATTCAGAATAATTTATATATATATTTAAAATAATTTATATACAAAATTATTATATATATGTATATAGTTATAATATATATAATAATATAATAAACATATAATAATATAGTATAATATTATATAATATATTATATTATTGAATTATATAATATATTATAATATATTATTAAAAATGCATCTATATAATTTATTTTTAAAAATAACATAATTTATAATATTCATCACTAGTTAAATTGCATAATTTACATACACTACTAATGAATTAAATCACATAATTTACATACACGAAAGATGAATTAAAAAAATAAGATTAATTAAAAAATAAAAAATAAAAAATATCCTTCAATGGTTTGGGGACTGGGAGATGCCCCAAACTTTGAGATTCGGATAATTTAGAGTTCTTCGAATCCTGAAATTCGGGACATCTCCCAACCTCCGAACCCTCAAATTCAAGAAATCTCAAAAACTCCGAATTTATAAATTCAGAGAACATGAAATCTCCCGAACACTGAAGTTCGGGAGAATTCAATTTTCCCGAACACTGATGTTCGGGAGAATTGAATTCTCCTGAATATATATATATATTTTATATATTATAATATGTATAATAATTATATATATTATATAATTATTATATTAATTATATATAATAATTATATATATTATATAATATAATATATATAATACTATATATAATAATTATTATATATTAAGGAGAATTGAATTCTCCCGAACACCGAAGTTCGGGAGAATTCAATTCTCCCGAACTTAACATTATATATATTATAATTATATATTTTATATATTATAATATATATAATAGTTTATCTAATATAATTATATATAATTATAACTATGCATATTATACATATAATATGTATATATATAGTTATATTATGTATATATATAATAAAATTTTAGTTTTCTTATAAAATATAATTATAATATTATAAATACTATGATAATAATTTCATATTATATAATCATATATATATATTAAATACATATATATGTTGCTGCTATTTTACTTTAATCTTAATTTTTTTTGAGTTAATTTTAATTTTTGATACCAATAATCCAACTTAATCTGATCCAAATTAAGTAAGTTCGGTTTTAATTTTATACATCATTTGCTTTCATATTTTCAAATTAGGTAAGATGCTGAGGACACAAAAGAAAGTGCATATGTATATGTTTCTATTTACTTTTAACTGTTTTAAATTTTCTCACCTATGATTCGTGCTTTTTGATTATGTACCCTGCCCCCGAACATCGTTGTTCGGGGGAAAATATTTCCCCCGAACGGCGATGTTCGGGGGGTGGGGTTCCCCCGAACATCGCTGTTCGGGGGAAAATGTTTCCCCCGAACAGCGATGTTCAGGGGGCGGGGTTCCCCCGAACAGCGATGTTCGGGGGAAATTTTTTCCCTCGAACAGCGATGTTCGGGGGAAAATTTGTCCCCTGAACAGCAATGTTCGAGGGAAAATTTTTCCCCCGAAAATCGGGATTTCTCGAACTGGAAATTCTTCCACGAATGAAGAAATTGGTTGCCTCTACATGAAATAAATCAAATATGGCTTACCTGCGATTTCGAGGTCGGCGATGCTGTTCTAAAGAAGAAGAAGAAGAAGAAGACTAGGGTTTGAGCGCGTGGGTGTGTGGAGGGTATATTTTGTATGTAAATGGTTGCAAAGAGTAAATTCAAGGGTTACAAATAGTAAAATTTAAAATTTTTATTATAATGGTTGCGATGAGTAAATTGGATGGTTGCAAATAAAATTTCCCTTCACCCAAATGCCATCCTTGCAAATGAATTTTACAAAACAACCCCTTGTATTACGATAAAATTCACACTAGTTCTATCCAATTAAGAATTATTGTTAATTTTAAAAAGAACTATTATGGATTTTATGTGATATATCAATTTGAGAATTATTTGTTAAGTTTATTTATCAGTATAGTATTTTAATTTTTTTTTGAGAATAATACCAATATTATTTTTCACGACAATTGGTCTTTTGTGTAGTATGTTTTAAAACTCTAAGCTATTAATTTGGTAAAGAATCTAGAGTTGGTAGAACTATTGATAATTGAGGAATCCAAAGTCGGCCTAATGTTAAGGTATGTGTCCTTTCAGTTGATTGGTAACATGGTTGATCAGTGCAATTATTCGAAAACTTTCTTTGCCTCTTATATATAGTTATATAGTTTTATTTTTGTTCACTTATTCATATAATTTTTTTGTTTGGTTGCTTAATTTCTTTTCTAGTCTTGTGTTGTGATGCTCGGAAAATGCCCTAACATAAAGATGTTGACACTTTTATGATTTTTTTGTTTAATGCAATTATTATTTATAGAACAAAATAATAATCATTGTCTTAATCATTATTTTGGATAAGGTATATTTATTTTATTTTAATTTTAATATCTAAATAATTTTATTAATTAATAATAAATGCATTGTGTTTTAAATATAATCAACTAATAAAATTATTTAAATATAAAAAATAAGATGCAATAAATATATCTTGTTAAAAATAAAATAGTTATATTGATACTTAATCATTGTCCTAATATTACTCTTGTTTTAATTGTAATTCGAGAAATTATAGACTTTTATAACAATATTATAAGCACTTTATAACTCTTCTAATTGATTAGATTTGGGAGTGTTTAGGAGTACTCTCATTTTGACAGCGTCGGACAACATAACATTATGAAAAAAATAAGATTTTGTTAAATAATATTTTCGTCTAATTGAGTCACATTTGGTTATTTGTTAAATATTTTTTAAATTAAATAAAATTATGAAAAAAATATATATTTGATAACTTCTTACTTTATCTTTTGAAATAATTAAATATAATTTTTTTTTTATGTAAAATGAAACATATATTTGTCAAAATATGTTTACATTGCTTTGAATTTATTTTTCTTTTTGTAAAGTTTTTGATTAAAGGATTAAAAATGTGTCGAGTGACGACGTATTAAATTTTAATGTTAGTATGTGAAGTCGTCAACTGCATGAATTATAACTTATTAAAATATTTTTATTTATAATCTTATATTTTACATTTATAATTTTAATATTTCAAACATTGTGCCGACAACAAATTCAATAAATAAAAGGGGAAAAAGACTGCTGGATGTATTCTATTATTTAATATTAAAATATATGACTAAATGAATGTTAAAGGTGTATTGAATTTGGTATTATCTGAATATTTATTTTGTGATTAATTAGATCAATACGTGTTACGTCTTGTAACTAATTATTTAGAGAACATGTGTCATCCTCTCAAAAGAAGTATCATTCCCTAGGAGGAAGAAGTTTTCCTAAGCAAGGGTAGTTCTTCGGGAGAAATATGTTTTCTTAGATAAAGATGGTTTTCCGGGAGAAAGACGTTCCCCCGAGAAAAAATGTTCTCTCGAACAAAGGATGTTTTCTTAAGAGAATGATGTTCTCTCGGAAGAAGTCTTCTTCGCACAACAAGAATTACACTCGATTGAGTCATTCTCTCGAGGAAATATCAAGACTTTCTCTAGGACAACTCATTGTAATGTCAGCAACCTCGCATGGGCAGCCCAGTTGGTCAAGAAATGGGGCACAAAGTATCTTCTGTGGTGAATCTTGGAACAAGAACCAGAGATCGAGTCTCACAAGCGGCAGTGTGGGAGTAAACCTCTCTCCAAAGTGAGGGGGCTCCTTGTGTGCGGTGAGCACGGTCTAATCACTGCATTCGACTGAGTCACTATGATTAAACCCCCCTACGTCCTGTCGAGCTGGAGGTGAGGGACGCCAAGGGTGAGCGATTTCACCTTTTAGAACAAACAATATTCATTGATCTCTTTTTCAAAGAGATGCACGTGTTCCCCTGGACAATAGGATGAACTCTCCCTCAAATAGTAACCTGCCACTTTCTCTCGACTTGCAGATCACCATGAATTTTTTATCTGGCTCCACTTTAACTTGAACTTCCCACTTTATACATTTAATTGTTATATTTTCAACAACGACAATACAAAAATATTCACTCATTTTAACTAAATACTCAATCTCCTTCTCCAATACTTGCATATTAGTTCTCAATGAGACAAGCCACCATAGTCTATTTATAGAGAAAACTATATTTGGACAGTAGAGAAAGACCTAGTCCTAGGATTTCCCTCCCTTCAACTTGTTCAATATTTTCCATACTCTCTACATCTTCTTATATTTCACATAAATAACTACTAAGATAAAATTAAGCCCTAAAACATAATTAAATCATTTTAAGCGAGTTTTACTAGTCTGACTAACTCATTTTTCACAACCGGAAATTTTAATTCATAGTAACCCATTAAAAAAAAAATTAAAATCTCTATAAATCCGAACCAATCAAATACACTTAACAAAATTGCTATTGATACTACAAAATTGCTGAACACACTGACAATCAAAGTTGCTTAAGGCTTCTAATTCTATTGTTTCCCCGAAATTAAGTTAAAATTTCTTGATCCTTTCAGTAAGTCCATCTTTCCACGCTTGGCTTCAGATCCACAACTCCTTAGCAAGATAAGATTCAAACTCTCTCCTCATATGTATGACAGAGAACCAGGAGGAGTAACTGGATGCTAACAGCCATGGGAAGGGCCAAAATAGGTCAGATAACACAAGATTTTCAGCTTGGCAACCGATAAAAGGACAAGTTGCTAGCTTTCCATCTAGTTATCAGAACTCAAAACAGGCTACTCTTCATGTTTCCACCGGTAAGTAGACTGAAGAATGGATCTTCTTCGTCCTTAATCTGCCTCTCAGTTCCCTCCACAGGGATCCCCGTTACATTTGCTGTGGCGGTTGATGCTGCAGGCTTGTTTACAGATACAAATGCAACTTTGTTCCTTGGACCGGACTCGGTCTTTAGACGACAAGAACCTGGAGACGAGCTCAAGCCCGTAGGCAAGCTGATTTCACAAGCCAGGGTCTTGGTCTCGCTAGGAGATTGAGCCATAGCAGAACCCTCTTCCACTTCCACACAATTCTCCACCTGGTTCTCGTCAACAGGACCTTCCAAGCTAGTGTTATTGGCCTTTATTTGAGCAGAACCTTCTTCAGGAATGCTACTAAGCTCAGGCTTCGAGCATAAATCATCTGCAGTCGAATTACAAATGGATGTCAAAAATAGAGAAGAATTTCAAACGAATTAATCTGTTCATTCAGTCTCTAACCACAAGAAAAACTGCTCTGCTCATGGCCATGTTGAAGCTCCAACTTTAAAAATCTTTCCACAAAATAGAACTCAAGTGGACAACCTTAACCAAGTATATAAAATAAATTCCAGAGCTACATTCACTGGCATGATCATATCACCGTACCATCATGGACCAATTTGAATCTGGCCCATAAAATCAAGGTAATGTTCATTCTAAACATATCCCATGTAAAAGAAGCACATAGTGTTCACAGTGGACTCAAATGATCAACCTTGAACGCATTCTCCATGTTTGTTCTGTGTCTTTTCATGGCCATCCTCTCATCTAAGATGCATCAGCTTGGAATATGGAGAAGAAAAGACAGATACAAGCACAGAACATGGCAATTTTTTTTTAAATAATAAGAATATGGAAATGACACAGTTATGGCAACTCATTTTTATATTTTATATTAGTAATTTCAGAGAACATAATACCCAAAAAATGTAAAAAGATATGGAAAAAATACCTACAATTCAATATATGAAGATACCATTGAATCTATATAATGATACAATACAAAAAGTTTTAAAAAACCACCAATCCAACATAATGAATAAAGAAACTGTTAAATCCATAATAAAAATCAAATAGAAATAATTTACTGATAAAAAACAGAACTTATTTTTATTGGGATTGTAATTAGGCTCAATTTGGTGTTTTTCCAATTTTTAACTCAAAAACTTATAATGCCGGTAGATTTTACCCTGAATGAATTTTTAAAAACTCTATTTAAAGCCCCTTCCAGTCCTCAAGCATGTCCAATAACCCACGTGTCACATAGACCATTCTGAGCTACTACAATTCATTGACCCTATCTGTAGTTTGTTGACTCTTCAATAAAATAAGCCCGATAAGTTGGATGGAAAGGTCAAAAATGAATCAAGAGGTACAATTTTCATTCTATGAGACATCACTTGCTCCAGTAATCCAACTATAACATGTTCTAACACTATCCTAGGCCAAGTAACGCAGCATGCAATGTCATTACTAGATGGATGACCCATAGAAAGATAAAGATAGTGATCAAAACAAGAGATAGAACTGAATGGAATATCCCTGCCTATAAGTATAGATCAAGAGATGTGTCAATGCAGTTTCATGAAGGTTCTTACCACCAAGCATGGCCTCAATACTTTGGTACTGAATTCCGGATGTTCCTAGAGGGACTTCTCCAGTATCTCTGTCACCGGACATGGTCCGGTTCCCACAGATCCTTTCACGCAATATAAATTTATCTTTTTCCCACTCACAGTCCAGCGACACAGTTTGCTGTTTTGTTGGATAATATTCTCTGAAGACCTGAACTTTATATAGAAAGAAATTATAAGGAAAACCTGTAAAGCACAGACTGTGAAAGAAAAGATCTTCACCAAAAGCGTTTAGTTCCTGATAAAAGAGCAGGCATACCTCAAATCCCTCTTGAGCTAATTTTACAGAATGATGCTGCTGAGAGAAGGAAGACACCATATTGAAAACCCTTACAACATCAAGTAATATCTGTATAAGAAAAAACAAATGCGATTTAATAGGAAGCGAAAGAACTCAAATTTTATTTTCCCCAACAAGCAACCAAAAATTTGATTTCAACATATTCAAACTCACATATTATTAGACACTAGACTAAAAAAAATCTAATACAACTGTTTGAACAACAGCAAACCTCACCTAGCAAAGTCACAATGACAGCGATTAATACCAGCATCATCAAAGGGTTATCTTTCTTTTTTATTTTATATATATATATAGATATATATATATATATATATATTTGGTCTTTAAGGGAGAGGGGTGCTGGTAAGTTCTACCCATAATTTAAGATTACAGTCTTTCATGAGATGATATTGATTTATTAGATGAGTCATTTTGTCTAGGCAATTACTTTAGTAGCATATCTGGAAAACAGTCCATCAAAGTTTTGTATAAGAAATAAGGTAATAGAAGTGAAGCCATCATGTTGCAATCTAAGGAAGATACTGGATAGTTTCTGGAAACGATTAAATTTAAAAGGTAAGTGCCATTTGTACAGCAAATTAACTGCAAAATCAGAAAGTGTGCAAATTTAGCTGGTTAATCGCATACAAGTGTAATTTAGATTCAGAGGCATGTGCTAAAGTCTGGTCACCAAGGGATTGCAAGAATCCAAAACCCAGGACTGTTACAAGAGTAAGCAAATATGAGAATGGACCAACTTATGAATGAACAGGAGTAAGGTGACTCTAAAACTAGTATTTCTGCTTTTTAAGGAAAGGCATTAACATGAGGTCTTCTTTGCATAGAGCTTCATTAATGTATCACATTTTACAATGTTCAACTTGTCCAAGTTATTTTGATAATTTATATCAATAAAAAGGATCAACCGTCAGCCTAAATTATACACAACCATATCTTATTTGCATGCTCAAGGTCTTTTATATAAAATATTCAATGCTTACCTGTTGCACTAAAACTCGTACACGTGCAAGCAAAGCCAAAACTGTTAGAGAGAATCCCATGAAGAATGACCGAGCAAGCAACGTAGAAATTTCTCTGTTTGCAGTTAAGTTGCAATTTGCACACAGATCATACATTTCTGAAAAAGTAAGCATGTATCCCATCAACAAATGTTGTATAGATATAAAACCATGTGAGATAGCCTCTTTGGTAGGTCAATTTAATAAACCAAAAGGCATGTACCTAAAAAAGAGCGCAAAAAAATATAGAAATATGTCCTAGAAATCTTTTGCCTTCATATACGAAAATATGGGAATTTAGTTGGAACTTCATGTATTGTGGTTTAAGAACTGAAACTACACATATTATAAGATCCTTAATCTGATTTCTTAAGAACTCAAGAGTGGGAATTAAGGATGAAAAACTTGGTGGTAGATGTTCTGCTCCAAAGAGCCCTTCAAAGAGGACAGCTAACAGGAAACTCTGTCTACCACTTCATGTTTCCAGAACAGAGAAAAGTTCCTAACAGTCTAAAGGAAACTTACAAACAACATTTAAAATATGATTCCAAAACTATGAAGTGTTGGATGAAAATAGAAGCCTCTTACAAACACTTGGTACATCTTGAGAAAAACAAGGGGAAAGGGAGGGTGGGGGGGTTACACCCTCAATTAGCTATGAGTTCAAATATTAAACCCCCTCATTTTATATAAGACCATTTTGCAGAACCTCCATCCCTCCCTCTTCTTCAACTTACCTATTTTTTCTTTTCGAGTCACCAAGTTAACATGGGAGATAGAGTTTTATTTTGGGAAATAGTTTGGTTGGAGGTTTAGTTTGGAAATTTTTTTAACGGAATGTTTTATTTTTGTGGAAAAGTTGAATCTTTACATTGAGTTGCTTGAGATGTTACTAGAAATGTGCTTGGGTGCTACTCCTTTTCATGTGGTGCATTTGGAGGAAAAGAAATTTGAGTCTATTTGAAGGCCTAATGTGACCTTTAAACAAACATTCTTGTTTCTTTCTTTTTATTGGGTTTTGTGGGGGGAGTGTTGGTTGTCAAGGAGGGACATGCATTTGCATTTTCTTCTTCTGTGCGGCCCATAGATAATACTTGTGCCTACAACAGATAGTTCCCCTAGTGTTCTTTATATATCTCAATTATACAAGCTCATCCCCTCATGACATTTTCTGTTTATGATATTCTTTCTTATTAATGAATTAAATAACACTATATAAGCTGGAAGAGAAGCCATCAGGTTCCCTAACCAGCTTCAGAACTTAAAACTACATATAAACACAAGAAACATAGCTTCGCAAAGGTAAGGATACGTAGCAGCTTTCAAAATGGGCTCAACCATCTGCAATGGAAACAGGAAAAACTAATGAGCAGGTAATTCATGAAATATAACTGTCAAAACAGACATCCAGATGGCCATGTGACTAATCAGAAAAAGTAAATTTGGCCAAGGGCCTTATGGTATTCTGTGACTTATATATCAAGTGCAAATTTCTTGGATATGCCATAGCAGATAACAACAACAACATATCCAGCCTTTATCCCACTATGTGGGGTAGGCTACATGAATTCTAGACTTCCATGTCTTTCTGTCTTTTGTCATATCATCATTGAGGTATATACACTTCATATCAAACTTTAATGTCTCACTCAAAGTTTTCTTAGGTCTGCCTCTACCTCTTTTTTTGATTAATTGTTCCATTTCATCAACTCTCCTCACATGAGCGTCTTTTGGTCTCCTTCTCACATGACCAAACCATCTTAGTCTAGTCTCTCTCATCTTCAACTCTATTGGCACTACTCCTATCTTATTAAGAATAACTTCATTTCTAATTTTATCTTTTCTTGTATGGCCGCACATCCATCTTAACATCCTCATCTCCACTATGCTCGTCTTTTGCTCATGTTGGCATTTGACTGCCCAACATTCTGAGCCGTACAACAAAACTGATCTTATACCTGTCCTATAGAATTTTCCTTTCAATTTTAATGGGATTTTACTATCACATAACACCCCTGATGCATTTCTCCATTTTAACCAACCTGCCTTAATTCTATGTGTGACATCCTCGTGAATTTCTCCGTCTTTTTGAAGCCATAGCAGATAAGAATAAGCAAATATATTTGATATGGCCGAGGGCCTTATGGTATTCTGTGACTTATAGATCAAGTGCAAATTTCTTGGATATGCCATAGCAGATAAGAATAAGCAAATATATTTGATATAGTCAGTGCACGGATAAAACTATATGTGCCTACTAATGGTAAGAAATGCCACATCTTTATCTTTCAAGCACCAATAAAGATCATGATCAATCAGATAGTAGGCTATAGGCTGCATACAAACTAACTCTTAAGTTCAAGATTTTGGACAGTGTCCTGAGGAAGTACTACTAAAATTATAAATGTTGTTACACTTAGTCCTTAGAAGAAAGATTATAATGAAAGTAGGGGTGTGCAATCGGTTATAACCGAACCGAACCGCTCAAAAATTATGAACCAAACCAAACCGAACTATATGTAAAAACCGAACCGAACCGACCGACCCACCCCAACTAACCGAACTAACCGAAACCGAACTAACCGAAGCCTAGACCATACTAATCGAACCGAACCGAAAATGAATCTAAAACGAATCGAAAACGAACTAGAACACAAAAATAAACAAGAGATTGCCTTGCTGTTGTTGCCGGTCACCTAGTCGGCCGGTGATTCGGATGATCGGTTCCGATCATCGGATTCCCCCAACCACGGTGACCCACATACCCAAAAATTAAAAACATCTAATGGTTAGATTTTAATAGATCTAGGTTTCAAACTTTCAATGTAAAAGAGAAGTTGTACCCAAAAAACTAACCTAAAAACCATCGGCGTATCTTCGTCTCTGGCCATCGGCAGCAGCTCGCATCGGCGTCATCGTCGTCTCCGGCCTTCGCCTTCGTCTTCGCCATCAGCGACGACGAGGGATGGTAGAGGAAGAGAGAAGAGACGAAGAGATGAGGCGGCCTGATCTATGAAGCCTCGAACTCGAAGAGCCTTCATCTTCGCCATCAGCGACGGCGAGTGATGGTGGAGGAAGAGAGAAGGGACGAAGAGATGACCATGAGGCAGTGCTGTCACGCGACCAGATCTGAGATCTATGAAGAGATGAGATGAGGGGTAGTGCTGCAGCCGGCCAGATCTCAAAGAGAGACGAAATCGCGAGAGGGATAGAGACTTAGAGAGAGAATGATGAAGAGCAGAGTGAAGAGAAGACGGTAGCAAACATGGGGTGTTGCGCCCGCGTGAGGGAGGGGGGGCCAGTTCGTTTGGTTTGGCAGGGGGGTTGCCGCGCCTGCGTCACGAGGGGGGCGGTTCGGTTCGGAGGAGAGGGGTATTACTATTCGGTTCGGTTCGGTTTTTCGATTATTTTTACTAAAATAACCGAACCGAACCGAAAAAACCAATTTTTAAGGGAAAAATAACTGAACCGAACCGTTTCTTTTGAAAAACCGAACCGAACCGACCAAATTTGTCGATTCGGTTCGATTAGTTCGGTTTAACCGAACTTTTGCTCACCCCTAAATGAAAGGATGAATATAAAGGAGTTATTTTTTGAAATCCACAGTGTTACAAGAAGGATCTTCTTGAAGCATGTCCACTAATAAATGAATCTCACATTTGCATAGAATACGTAATTGACATATTGGACACATCAAAATATGTGTTGTACACATCAGAATAGGTTTAGACATATATGTCCAAATTTAATAACTAGGTCAAGTTAGAATTTGGGCTACTGGAAAATGCAATGCCATTTTTTTCCTGTTTATGGACATTGAAGTTGGTGTTCTTTAGGCTGCTCATGTATTGGTCAGCACACTCAATACACATATAGCACCAATTCACCAAAAACTAATCCCTCCTCGGGGTACTATTGATAGTGAGGATTACCTACGAGACGCCATCTAAACAAATTAAACAATCCTAGGGAAACCTTTGATCTCCGAATGATTCTCCAAGGTAAGGAAGGGCCATGTCAAAAAGAATCCTATAGAACAAACTCACCATGAAATGACTACCCAAAGGAAGGTCTTCAAGTCCACCTGCCCTCAAACAACCTGGAAGGGCCATGCACATGTAGTAAACCAAAACATGTTAATGGATCAACATCCCACTCCTAAATGTTTCTCCTAAAAGTAGGGTACCAAAAAATGTTGTCAACGGATCAACCTGCCAGTCCTAAATGTTTCTCCCAAAAGTAGGGTATTGAACACTATCCTCAGAAGCAGTATAAAGATACTCATCAAGGTCGAATTATTTGCAGCCAAACTAAAGAAAACTAAGAAGTATCACATAAGGCCTACCAGAACCACCAACAATTCAGCCCAAACCTATCCATATTATTATTCCCTGATCTCATCTTCAAAACAATATTCCAAAAGAAATCATTCCAAACAATCATAATTCCTTATAAGCCCCATAGCTGAATAGAGTGGGTTGTTTCTTGAGAACCAATGGATCCATGAGGTACTAAGTTCCATGCAACCACTCCTCTCCAAAGATTCTCTCTTATAAGCAATCCTCCAAAGCCACTTTCTAGGAAGGGCCTTATAACCCTAGGGCTTGTATAACTTCCGTCTTCTCAAAAAAGGAAAAACTTGCCCCAACTTTAAAAAAATATATATATTTGAATCCATTTTAAAGCCATGTCAGGACCCTAATGTTCTATAGAGGATTCCTTATTAATTTTGTATGGCAGTTAAGAATTGAACTTAAGGAAGCTGCTGCTTGAGTTGTACCTTGTAACTGGTTTGGCGCCAACTTCAGAGCTGCTGGGATTAACATATAAAGCTAGTCCCGCCTAATGAAAATGCATCAAAGAATTATCCATATTCCAAAGAACTCTGATCTCTCTCCATTTCTCTTCCTTGATTCTCCTTTCTGTCTCGCATCCTTCTGTTCTTCTCTCTCTCAATTCTCCCTCATTTGCTGCCCTAATTCTCACCAATTGAAGAGAATTAGTTCTGTAAGATCTCAAGACCTAACAATATGGTATCAAAGCCATTCCTAGGCCTTCGATTCCATCTGCTATTACAATTTTGTCATGGTTGACAGTACAAGAATGAAGCAGTTTGAGTCACAATTGCAGCAGGTAAATGTGACAATCTTGGTTTTGCAGTCTTGCGTGGAATTGCTGGAAGCTGGATCCAGCAGAAACCATGAGGTGATCCTTAGACGGAGGCAACTAGGGAAAGCTTAACAAGGAAGTTTGATGGATTTATGATGATGTTTTCAAAATTGCCTTAGGTAAGTATATCTCATGAAGGATTTGATCAGTCCGTTCTCTAGGAGGAAAATCATGAGATATACTTAATTGGCAATTTAGAAAACATCATATCATCATAAATCCATCAAACTTCCTTGTTAAGCCTTCCATAGTTGCCTCCATCATCTCAAACTTCCAATCCATTGTAAGGATCGCCTCATGGTTTCTGCTAGATCTAGCTTCCAGCGATTCCACGCGAGACTGCAGATCCGAAATTGTCATATTCACCTGCTGCAATTGTGACTCAAACTGCTTCATTCTTGTACTGTCAGCCATAACAAAATTGTAATAGCAGATGGAATCGAAGGCCTAGGAACAACCCTAATACCAAATTGTCAGGTCTTGAGATCTGACAAAGCTATTTCTCTTCAATTGGCGAGAATTAGAGCAGAAAATGAGGGAGAAATTAGAGGAGAATTGAGAGAGAGAACAGAAGGATGGGGGAGAGAAAGGAGAATCAATGGAGAGAGAGAGAGAGAGAGAGAGAGATCATAATTCTCTGGATAATTCTTCGATGCGTTTTCATTAGGTGGGACTAGCTTTATATACTAATCCCAGCAGCTTTGAAGTTGGCACCAAGCCAGTTACAAGGTACAACTCAAGCAGCTGCTTGCTTAAGTACAATTCTTAACTGCCATGCAAAATTAATAAGGAATCCCTTTATAGAACATTAGGGTCCTGGCATGCCATTACACAAGAAATCTTTTAGGAACTTTCTTCGATCTTTCAGAGACCAAAACAAGAATCTTAAACACCAACACAAAAAATACATGAATAGCCGAAAGGGTAATCTTAAGCAAAATTAGTCTACCCTTTGGTGAAGGTATTGTCTTTCCATGAGGCATGCCTCTTCTCACACCTCTTAATGACACCATTTCAAGACAATTCTTATTTGAACTATGCCAGTAAAGTATGACCCATGTAATAATCAAATAGAACCATCCTACAGCTGAAAAAAACAGCTAGGAAATCAATGTTATCCACAGGATTAGGAACAATCTCACTTAGCTAGATTCATATTAAGACCCAAAAAAACCTCAAAAATAAAAATATGCATTTCAAAACTCTTTAAACTCTTACCTTAGCATCGCAAAAAAGAAAGGACATCTTCCCAAAAAAAAGTGTGAACTGACACTATTACTCTCTCCAACCTTAAAACCAGAAATCCACCCAAGCCACTCAATCTTTTACATTGTTCAACTTACTTCCATAAAAAGAATAAAGAGAAAAGGAGAAACATGACTCCCTTGTATCTGGCCCTTAGAGATTTAAATAATCCTTTAATAGAACCATGAACCAACCAAGAAACTAGACTCAAGAAATGCACAAATAAATGAAACTTCTCTACTTCAATTAGAACCCCATTCCTTCCAAAATATGCACCAAAAACCCCTAATTAACACAATGAGCTTTCTTAATATCTAAGTTACAAACTAAACCCATTATAACAACTTTTCATTCTAAAGGCTCTATACTCCCTAGCAATGAGGGCTAGATCTAGAATTTGACAATCCCACAGATGCATATTGAGAGAAAGAGACAATCAGGGTTGGAAATTAGCTAAGCCGATTTGTTTGACATTCGTGACTCTACTTGTTAAGTAGCTCAATAAATTTACGTCATGAACCAAATGAGTTGAACTGAAGATAAAAAAATACCAAATGAGTTGAACTGAAGATAAAAAAATATGGCTCGTTTAATAAATGAGTCAAGCTGGATTCCTGATGTGTTCAACTTGTTTGGTTCATGAATAAGCTCGATTGGATTACATATAACATATACATTACAAAATGCAGATTTTATGTTATATTAAATATTAATACCACTATTATATTAGAACCAAAATCAAAACCAAAATCAAAATCAGAACCAAAATCAAAATCAAAAACAAAATCAAATTCAAAGCCAAGGCCAAAAACAAAACCAAATCCAAAATCAAGGACAAAAACAAAATCATAGATTAAGGATTGGGTCATGGAACATAGGAACATTAACAGGCAAAGCTATGGAAGTGGTGGATGTGATGATTAGGAGAAAAATTAATATTATGTGCCTTCAAGAGACGAGATTGGTAGGGAAAAAAGCAAAAACTTTATCAGAAACTGGATATAAACTATGGTACACAGGAACTGATCGAGCGAAAAATGGAGTGGGGATTATTATGGATAAAAGCTTAATAGATGAGGTAGTGGATGTAAAGAGAATAAGAGATAGGATTATTATGGTGAAGATTAGTTTAGGAAGAATAACTATGAATATCTTTAGTACATATGCACCACAAGCGGGGTTAGGTGATGAGATAAAAACAAAATTCTGGGAGGACCTAGAGGGACTCATACAAATGATACCAAGAGGAGAGAAAGTGATTATAGGAGGTGACTTAAATGAGCACGTGGGTAGAGACGGAAACGGATATAAAGAGGTACATGGAGGGTATGGATTTGGGGAAATTAATAATGAGGGTAAATCTATCCTAGATTTTGCTATGGCATATGGGCTCATTATAACCAATACGAGGTTCAAAAAACGGGACGAACATTTAATCACATATAAAAATATCACCTCAAGCACCCAAATAGATTACTTCCTCATGAGACAAGAGGATCGATTATGTTGCAGGGATTGTAAGGTAATACCGGGAGAGTGTTTGACTACTCAACATAGACTTCTAGTACTTGACGTCCAAGTAAGAAATTGGAAGAGAAAAAATCACATAAAACAAAATCCAAGAATTAAGTGGTGGAATTTAAAAGGGGAGAAACAACTAATCTTCAAAGAAAATTAG
This sequence comes from Diospyros kaki, assembly GCA_036245055.1. Classification (NCBI taxonomy): domain Eukaryota; kingdom Viridiplantae; phylum Streptophyta; class Magnoliopsida; order Ericales; family Ebenaceae; genus Diospyros; species Diospyros kaki. Next base: position 921,286 of record BSEG01000011.1, read on the forward strand.
TGGAAAGAAAGACAGACAGACAAACCAAATGTGGAAAGAAATGGCTAATGCTCTGAGAAGCACGGCAAAGGTAGTCCTTGGAGAGACAAATGGTAGAGCTCCTAACCTTAAGGAGTCTTGGTGGTGGAATGAAGATGTACAATTGAAAATTAAAAATAAGAAAACTTGCTATAAGGCGGTATATCAATGCAACAATGAAGAAAATCAAAAAAATTATAAAGAAGCAAAAAAGGCAGCAAAAAGAGCTGTTAGTGAAGCAAGGTCAAAAGCATATGAGAATCTATATAAACGACTTGATACAAAAGATGGAGAAAGGGATATATATAAATTAGCTAAAGCAAGAGAAAGAAAAACACGGGATTTAAATCAAGTAAAATGCATAAAAGATGACAATGAAAATGTTTTAGTAAATGAGGGAGCGATTAAGGAGAGATGGAAGGAGTATTTCACAAAATTATTCAATGATGGTGGTGACACAAGAGTTAGGTTGGGACATCTTAGTAACTCCGAAGGGAATGTGAGCTACACATTCTATCGACGCATAAGTTCAAATGAAATAAGGCAAGCTTTAAAAAAGATGAAAAATCATAAGGCAGTGGGACCAGATAATATACCAATAGAAGCATGGAAATGCATGGGAGAAGAGGGCATCTCCTGGCTAACGCAACTATTTAACGCGATCCTTAAATCAAAAAAGATGCCAGATGAGTGGAGGAAGAGTACTTTGGTTCCTATATACAAGAACAAAAGAGATGTTCAAAACTGTGAAAATTATAGAGGAATTAAGTTAATGAGTCATACCATGAAACTCTGGGAGAGAGTAATAGAGCAGAGGCTTAGAAAAGAAACAAATGTGTCAGAAAATCAGTTTGGTTTCATGCCTGGTAGGTCAACAATGGAAGCTATATATTTACTGAGGCGTCTAATGGAAATGTATCGGGATCATCAGAAGGACCTACATATGGTGTTTATAGATCTAGAAAAGGCCTATGATAGGGTCCCTAGAGAAGTATTATGGAGGGTTTTAGAGAAGAAAGGAGTCAAAATAGCCTATATACAAGCCCTTAAGGACATGTATCATGGTGTAGAGACAAGGGTCAGAACATGCGGAGGGGATACTGAACCATTTACAACCACAATAGGACTGCATCAAGGTTCTGCACTAAGTCCCTACTTATTTGCCTTAGTAATGGATGAACTCACTAAAGATATTCAGACAGATGTGCCATGGTGTATGCTATTTGCAGACGACATAGTGTTGGTGGATGAAACAAAAGAAGGAGTGAACACTAAGCTTGAGTTGTGGAGAAACAATTTAGAATCTAAGGGATTTAAATTAAGTAGAAAGAAAACAGAATATATGGAATGCAAATTTAGTAAAAATGCAAGAGTGGATAATGTTATAATAAAATTAGAAGACCAAATCTTACAAAGAAAAGACCATTTTCGATATTTGGGATCAGTGATTCAAAAAGATGGAGAAATTCACGAGGATGTCGCACATAGAATTAAGGCAGGTTGGCTAAAATGGAGAAATGCATCGGGAGTGTTATGTGATGGTAAAATCCCATTAAAATTGAAAGGAAAATTTTATAGGAGAGCTATAAGACCAGTCTTGTTGTATGGTTCAGAATGTTGGGCAGTCAAATACCACCATGAGCAAAAGACAAGTGTAGCGGAGATGAGGATGTTAAGATGGATGTGCGGACATACAAGAAATGATAAAATTAGAAATGAAGTTATTCGTAATAAGGTAGGAGTAGTGCCAATCGAGGAGAAGATGAGAGAGACTAGACTGAGATGGTTTGGTCATGTGAGAAGGAGACTAAGAGACGCTCCTGTGAGGAGAGTTGATGAAATGGAACAATTAGTCACAAAAAGAGGTAGAGGTAGACCCAAGAAGACTTTGGGAGAGACATTAAAGTTCGATATGAAATATATGGATCTAAATGAAGATATGACAAACGATAGAAATACATGGAAGTCTAGAATTCATGTAGCCGACCCCACATAGTGGGATAAAGGCTGGATATGTTGTTGTTGTTGTTATTATATTATATTATATTATATTATATTATATCTTAATAGCAAAATACACAACAAGAATTTTCAAGATTAAAATTTTAAGTATTATAAAATAATTTATTTGTGATTAGAAATTTAATTTTTTCTAATGAATATCCTATAGTAAATTTAATTTTCACATAATATATAACTGATTACAGTAAATTTATTAATTCAAAATTTGGTACATGCATTTTCATTCCCAAGTGATCAATTTTCAGTGTGTTGAAATAAGAGAGAGAGAGAGAGATGTCCCCAACATATGAGACTCCCCATTTTGCAATGGTTGGGGGGAAGGTCATTTTTACAAACAACCTTACCCTTGCTTTGCAAGAGGTTGTTCCCAACAACACAAACCTGTGACTATTTGTCACAAAGAGCAACCATACTGTTGCTACCACGACTCACCCTCACCACAAATAAGTAAGTAGAACAATAAAAACACAAAGTAAAAGACAGGTGGTCTCACTTGTGATAGTAGGCGTGCAGCTCCCAGAAGTTGCTCCAAAAAATTATATTTTCCACCATTGCATTTCTTTCTCTTTAAACTATGACAAAAAAATAAATAAATAAATAAATAAATACATATATATATATATACACGTGTGTATGTGTGTCTAAACTCTTATACATAGGACACGCAAATGATGCTAAGAAAATATTTCCTACCTTGACATGTATCAATCACTTCACCAATAAATGACCTTCATTACCATTCTGATAAGGTACAAAGTAAATATAATGGACTACAACTTGCAATCCCACCACAAGTTCATCCACAGACACATACAAAGTGAATTGATAAATACAACTCATATTAGCATCCTCTTGGATCATATACATATATAACCATATCTGATTAAAACTTTCAAATAATCAAAATGATCTGATTGTAACAGTGTGTGTACACCTACATGATGGGGAAATAATTAAGTTCTTGCATAATAAATGACGTATTATTTCAATAGTTAACCAAAATAAGCAAAATAAGAATTAACATAAATGCATGCCATAAACAACAATTACAGGTTAGCATATCTATCAAAACAGAATCAATGCAACGATTGAGCTGGCATGTGTCAAGAATGCGAAATGAGATACATGAGAAAATATCCAAGGAAGTTTTCTTAGAGACCATCAAAATGAGGTTCTTCAACCTCATTGTTTCTCTTAACCTCCAAAAATAGAAATGCATTTTCATTAAGGATGTTGGTAATCTCAAACTTTGGATGAGAAAAGCATGATAGCCAAAAAATTAGTGACTAAACTTACCTTTCCAGAAGCTGCACCTTCTGCCTTGGTCTTGTCCCATGGAGAACTTGAAAGGAGGAGCTAAAAATCTCCTCTAAATGAACTGATTGCAGAAGCCTCAAATCTCTCCTCACCTAACATCATAAGGATGTGATAAGCTAGAAAGAATACTGTATATAAATGTGTTTGTGCAAATATACAAAAGCAATGCTCATAAGAAATAACAAACCCTTATAAGGTACTGAAAATAAGAGCAGCGCCGGTGTTGATTCTTGTTTTTGTACACAACTCTATCAAGGATGCCAAATTCTACTTGGAGTTGACCAAGAAAAGAATTCAATCTCTGCTCAATAACTTCAGCCTCCGAAGACATTTCTCTAACTGTATGGAAACATGTCACGCAATCATGATCCAATAGAAAACTTATTTCCCTTTACATAAAATAAAAGAGCAAGGCAATAATAATGGATGTTAATGCTAAATGAGATCATAATCATTCGAGTCAGACATCAAATTAGCAGTTCATCAAATAGCAACTATAATCCCATTCCTTGTTTTCTCTTTATGATTTTTTTTTTTTTTATATATTTTGCCAACAACTCAACTGCATTTGAATCAGATAAGGTGCATGAGAATAATCTAAAGATTGAAATAATATAAATCAATAAATCTAATCAAAATTTCCAACGGCAATCTTAAATTCCCAAAATGTCTCTATGTTCCTAAGTTTTGTAATTAAGACATTATTCAAATATTCATACAAAACAAAAAATTAGCATAAGTTTTTAAATGATTTTTATGTTGATTTTTGACGTAACAATTAGGCTAAATTAGATTCTGATTGAAAAGGGTGCAAATTAGAAAAAATGATTCAAAAATTGGGTCAATTTGTAAATTCTGGTATTTGGTTTACTAATAAAGGGCTAAGCATTCCAAGTCGAGTCATTACATCCAATTGGGTCAGGTTCAGAGATTCAAAGCCCCAATTGATTCGCCGAAGAGAGCTCGAATCACTTCTATTCCAGAAATCAAATCTCAGTTTGGTTCAAAGGAAGCAATTTGTTGGGGGCTTCATACTTCAGACTGGATTCTTGCATTCAAGCCAGCAACAGGATGAACACAGTTCACTGTCTCATCTCGATTGAAGTCAAAATCTCAATCATCAATAAGATTCAACAAAAAATATGAAACGAAGAGGGTAAGTCCTTGTGTGTGTGTACGCAATTGAGGTTCCATCTAGTTCCAGATCAATGCTGCTCAACAGAGCCTAGGGATATTTGGTTGCCCTATATCCTTCGTCGCAGGTAAGGAACGAAGAAGGTTGAAGTCATCTAGCTAGAACACGGATGACTTCAATTCAAACAAAGAGAAAGCATTGTAGGACCTTACCTGCATTGGTTCGAGATTCTTCGGCAGCGTGTTCTCTCTCTGGTTCCTCCCTCTTCAACTTGCTACCATCGCCCATCTCTCTCTCTCTCTCTGTATATGCTTTCGCGGCTGTAGATGGTGATGACAAAGTTACTGAAAACTTGAAGTTTTGGGCCATAGTTTACTATAATACACTGAAGCCCATACACTGAGGCCCAGTGCCAGTAGCAGGCCCATTAACACGGTTTTTTTATATTAAAACTCAGGTGGGCTTGCTACGTATGTGTAAAGACATAAATATTTTTTAATAAAATCTTGATATTACTACAAGAATTTCGGCTTTTGGCGATATAAATATTCCATCACTAAAGCCAAAAATCCATCCCTAAATTGATTTAGTGACGGACAGACACTAAGGTCTTTGTCGCTAAATTTTTTTTGCGACAGAGCCGTTGTGAATTTAGCGATGAAAATATTTCCATCGCTAAATGCAATTTTTTAAATTTAGCGACGAAAATTTATTCCATCGCTAATACTATATTTTTTTTTAAATTTAGCAATAGAATTTTTTGTCACTAAAACATATTAAAAAAACTAAAAAACTAAATAAAATTAAAAAAATATTTTAAAAATACAAAAAATTAAAAAATTATTTTAGCGACAAAAGATTTTCGTCGGTAAAACATATAAAAAAATAAATTAAAAATTATTTTATTAAAATATTAAAAATTATTTTAGTGACAGAAAATTTCCATCACTAAAACATATTAAAAATAAAAAATTAAAAAAATATTTTATTAAAAAATTTTAAAAATTATGTTTTTAGTGGGGTCACTAAAATAAATATATTTTTATTTTTTAAATATAATTAATTATTAAATTAATGTAATTATCCAAGAGTAGCATTTAAAAGGTGAAAAATAAATTATTCTCAAGAAAAAAAAGTGCATGACAAAAGAGATTAAATTGTAGAAGGTAAGACAAACCTAATGTGGAATGAGATTAATGCTACAATTCAAAACATGGAAAAAACTATTCCATGAGAGTAAAATGAAAAGCTCCAAAAGAACCAAAACTAAAGGAGTTATGGTCGTGGAGTGAGGAGAAACAAGAAAAGATTCAAGACCAATTGAACTTCGTATAAGAATTTGCTAACATATCCTAATGAGAAAAATTCAAGAATGTATAATTTAGCTAAAAAGGAAACAAAGAAGACCATCGATGAAGCAAGGTCAAAATCTGCATACAAAGTTCCACATACAAAGTTCCTAATCAACATCTGCTTCTCCATAGCTAACTGCATTAATATTGTTCCATGCCCTTCCATAATAATCTATCAATGAGTATCTTGACCCTATCTTGTAATTGTTGCTATACATGTCGAATTTTTTAATATACTATTGATCAATTCCCAATTATCTCTGCCAACTTAATCCCCTTCCACAAGTCTTTGACGATATAATTTCTCAAAAAGACACCAAAGTTGTACAAACATCAAAGATGACTAAACAAAATGGAAAGGATGAAGAAATCAAGAAATTCAATTACCAAATATATTAATTCCATAATAGAATTTTTTTATTTTTTGGCTAAGGCAAAAGGCATTAGTTGCACGCGAAATATTGGTAAGAACTTCTGTTAACTTATAAGGATCTGAACAACACTCATGAAAGTACCTTGCAATAGCAACATTGTGAAGAACCTGAAAAGAATCATATACTTTAAAACGTGGGCAATATATAAGACTTGCATCATGTAAACAAATACAGACTATAAATGTGTTTCCCAGTCTATTCAGAAAGGGTTTTAATCAAGATATTAACATCCTCAAGATCAATCCTAAAAGCAGAAAATCAACTTGAAGTTGCAAAGTGATCCAAGCTTCATCAAAACGAAGCAAAAATAGGATAAGAATAAGAAAAGAAGTCCAGGTAAGGTAGAAGAAGAAGACAAGTAAAAGAAGTCCAGGCAGGATAAGAAGACAAGTTCACCAGCTGGAGGCGGCGGCAGCGTTGAGGAGGTGCCGGCGGCGGCGGCGGCGTTGAGGCGGCGAGGAGGCGACGACCAGTAGGCGTGATCTGGAGGCGGACAGCGTAGCGGCAGCGAGGATGGCGGCGGCGGCTGGAGGCAGCGGCGACGACGTTGAGGCGGCGAGGAAGCGCGGCGTTCAAGCGGCGAAGGCAATGGGCTGGAGAAGCCAGGGAGAGGGAAGGCGGAGCAACAGGTGAGAGGGATTAGGGATTTGGGGACATGGGTCCCCGGGGGGGGGGGGGGACATTTGGCCAGGGAATTCTATTTTTTTAAATATTTAATAATTAAATACAAAATTATATAATTCATAAAAAATAATAATAATAATTATTTAATTAATAAAAATAATATAATTTAAGATTATCATACTGACAAAATAATTTAAATTATGATAATTATTAAATATTTTAAATAATAATTTATTGTTATCATGTGATAATAAAATAATTTCAATTATTGTATTTTAAATTAATATTTATTTAAAAATTTAATTATATTATAAATCTGATAAATATAAAAAAATTAGTTTGATATATTGAATTATTAATTATTAGTTTATAACCTCAAATAATTAATTTTTTTCTATAAATAAGAATTATATTAAATAAAAATCACAAAATATCTACAAATTACCAAGACAAGTCTCGAGTCTCAAACAAAAATATTAAGGCAAAACTTATAAATAATTAAAGTAAAACTAAACATTAAAAAGATAATAGATTTTCAAAACTAGCGATATACGATTATTATACAAAGAGCTCAAACAATGATCAACTAAACAACAAAGAGCTTGAAATACAAAGACGAGCATTGAGAGAGTTTATAAATTATTTTGATAATACTTTAATAAAAAAATATATAGATATTTTATGAGTTTATTTTTAAAATAATTTATTTCTAACAAAAAAATTTCATGTTCGAGTTAAGTTTTAAGAACCATTATTATATATAAAATTTACACTATTATTGTTAAGAATTTTTTTTATGCAAGAAAATGTCTCGATCAAAATGCAAGAGAGTGTCTTTTGATATTTTCAAGAGGTTTGCAAAGAGAAAATAAGTTTAGAGCACAAATGAGATCACCTACAAACCTTTTGATACATAAGTTAGTTTTGTGTTCAAAGTAAAATAATAATTTCAATAAAATAGTACAGATATTTTATCTTAGCGAAAAGTTTTCCTATTTATAGAATGAAATAGACTTCCAAAGTAGCCCTTAAACTCATTTCTATATAATATAATCTCTTTATATTGTTTTATTTTTATGATTTTTAAAATTTAAAATAATAAAAACTTTAACAATATTATAATTTTTTTTATTTTTCAAATATAGTGTTTATTTACATTTTGTACATATTTAATAAATATTATCAATAGTAAATTATTATACATTTAATATATATTTTTTTATTTTATACACATGAAATATATTAATTAATATATTTAAAATTTAAATAAATATATTTATTTTATATATTTATAAATAAAAATTTAAATATTTATAAATTAACATTTTCAATTCATCTTAACTTAATATATTTTTTTAAATTAAAAACTTTAAATTTTATAAATTAATTTTTTATATTCATCTCATGTTTAAATGTATATTTAACTTTTTAAATATATTTATACATTAATATATTTAATTTTTATAATATTTAAATATTCATCTCGTTTAAATATTTATAAATTAATTAACTAAAAAAATTAAAATGAAAAATTCAAATTATAGACCAACTTCTCCTCCAAAGCTAAAATAAATTTAAAATATTTTTATAATAATTAAAATATATTTATAAAAATAAAGAAAAAGACAATTAAAAATAGCAAGGGATTGAACATTCCTTTGCTATATCAACCATAGATTGACAAATACGTCCCTAAAATTAATTTTTTATTTTTTTGTTATTTAAATAAATATTATAAATATGTTTTTATTTTAAATTTTAACGATGGATTAATATTTCTATTGCTGATTTTAGCGACAAACAGGTGTTTCTGTCATTAACTTTTAATAATAAAAAATTAAAATTTTATTTTAAAATATTTTTATAATAATTGAAATATATTTAAAAAATAAGAAAAAAGAAAAATTAAAATTAGCGAAAGATTTATCATTTTGTCGCTAAATCAGCGACCGAATTAGAGAATCCGTCACTAATTTTTTTTATTATTTAAATAAATATTATTTTTTTTATTTTTAATTTTAGCGACATAAATAATAATCTGTTGCTAAAATTAGCAACGGACAGATGTTTCTATCACTAAATTTTAATAATAAAAAGTTAAATTTGTATTTATTGACGAAATTCATATTCCGTCACTAATTTTAGCCGCGAAAAATGAAATTTGTAGTTGATTTTAGTGACGGAATATGAATTTCGTCGATAAATATAATTTTTTTTATTATTATTAAAATTTCGCAACGAAAAAACTTGTTTGCCGTTAATTTTAGCAACGAATTCTTATTTCCATTGCTAATTTTTTTTAACCTTTTTTTTTATTATTTTACGAATCAAATATCGTTTCGTCACTAATCCATCGCTAGTTTTTTGAAATTATTTTTTCGTAAGTCATCGTTATTCCATGACTATTTTGTCGCAAAATAGCAAAGAAAATTTTTGTCGCTAAAAATCCGTCGCTAGATATCGAATTTGTTGTAGTGTATGTGACACTACTGTAAAGCACGAAAATGGCTCGGCGATGCCGCTTTGGCATTTTCAAACCGTTTCCTATTTCGAAAACTACGAAGGGGTCTCTAAATGGTTTTTGAGCCGTTTCTGTAAATTGCAAAACATTCTAAGATCGTTTCACAATTTATAGAAAATTGTGGGAGAAGTGTTTTCTGTTAAAATCGCATTTTCGACGACCACAGTGAAGCAATCACATAACATCATAACTACAAACTAAATTGGAATAATCTAAAACATAAAAACCAAGCAAGGCCAGGAGAAATAGAACTAAAAGATATCACAACCATAACAAACAAAAGCCCACATAATACAGACAAAATCTAATGTTATACAAGCCACAAAACACAGCAAGCCCGACATCTAGCCACAAGCCTCAAATCAAATGTGTTATAGCAAAACAAGATCAAATTTTAGAAATTTAATGGTAAAAACCAAATCGTCTAGCAACAAGACGAGAGAAATGTGGTCAAGCTGCGTACAATAAATAAGGCCTCGAAGACTAGTGTTTGAGAAAAGGGAATTTTGCGCCTGAAGTGCTCCAACAATGAGGAAAGGAAAAATGGAGGCAAGGGAAAAGGATGTTGCGGCGGGGCACGGTTGGCGGCGAGGCAGGATGGAGGCGGCGAGAGCAACGGACCCAGGTCAGCGGCGGCAGCGACAATGCTGCTCCAAACCTTTAGCTTCAACAAACAGGCTACAAATTTGCAATTAATGTTTACAACTTATAATAATATTTATATCATATAAATTATAAACTTATTTCACATAATTTTTATTTATTTTATTAGAACACTTATATTTTTAATTATTTTTCACGTATGCCTCTATATTTTTAAAATTTACAGTTTATCTCATATTTCTATTTCTTATCTTTTTAGAAAAATTTCATTTTTTCGTTCTCATTTCGTATCGGAAACGTTTCCCGTTTTCGTTTCCGTGCAACCTAGTGTGACATTTGGTAATTACAATTTTTTTTTATTTTTATGTAAAATTTAATAAAATGAGTATCGGTGTAATGGTAAAGTTATTTAATAAATTAGTTACTATTTAGAGGTAATGAGTTCTAATTTTGTTAACGTAATCGTGATAAAAAATGTGTGCGTAAGGATGGCAATAGATCAATAAGTGATTTCATTTATTCATTTAAAATTAAAACAATTATGAAAAAAAACATATTTTGAGTTATAGAAATTATATTTATTTTAACATTTACTAAACTAAGCTTTTGTTTTTACTCAAATATAGCAATATAATTTATATTGGAAAATTTATCACTAGCCCAATTATTCTACTAAAAAGAAATGATCAGCAGGTATAGGACATTTCTTATGCACGTACTTTAATACTTAAGTCAAAATTTTAAACAAAATTACAAAGTTTTTTAGTAAGGTTGAAGTGTCTTATATGCAATAATTGAGGCTTTAGTTATTTATAAATAAGCTAGGGAGGTGATAATAACTTTCCCTCATTTTTTTAGATTTATATTGATCCATTTATTACACAATTATTGAAAAAAATGATGGAAGTATGTTTGCGCATCTCTATTATAAGAAATATCTTACGAGAAGGTCTTTGAAAGACTTTAAATACTCTTTTGGAGACTTCGATCCTCCCAATAAAGGTGTTTTGCCTCTTATTGTTAAGTCTTATGAAATGGTCATCTAAGGACTCAATAATATCTCCTAAAGAGTCTCATTTCCTTAGTCTTAAGCCCATGTACACATCAATAGCTCAATATTCTTCCCTCAAAGTCTCGTGAAGGGAAATGTATCTTTAAATCGCCAAACTGCTATCTTTCGTAAGACTCTTTAAGAGATACAATCGGATTTTTCAACAGATACTTTCTTTGCGAACTTATTTATCTTCATAGGAGTTAATCTCTTAGGGTTAAAACCATCGCATAAGTTTTGTTTCTATCTTTTCTAATGATATGACGATTGTAGTCTTCTAAAATATTCCTATCAAATGATCGATATTGCTTCTTTTATAATCTTGATAACCCTTTGATCTCCTTTCGAAAGATGTCTTGTCACTTATTAGTGTTTTCTAATAATTGTTGGGATCTTCTTGAGGCCCTTTACTCAATAGATTGCCACGTGGACATCATTTTTAATCACTCATTTAAAATTGAAGTGCATCTATAAAAAAATTATAATGTTAAAACATAATAAAAAGGGGAAGATTCATTGAATGGGCATAGGGAGCTTCCAGGTGATTCTTGGCTGATGGTCAACCAAGGCACGCAATTATGATTGATTGATAGAATGATTCCCCACTTAGCATAAAAAGAACTAGTGGGGCCCAATCTATTGGGGGTTGCCGACTAATCATCTCATCATCTTCGTGTCACCTTCCAAAATTAATAATAATAATAATAATAATAATAATAATAATAATATTTTAACACTTAAAAAGGTGTGCAAATTTGGGTATAGTCTAGAAAATGGGACAAAAACATTAGTTCAGCCTAAAATAAAACTACATTGATTGAGTTTTTAATCTAAAAAATAGTAATTTTTAATTAGTTTTGAATCTTACACTATGTATAATTTTTTATATTATTTTTTACCTTTCATATCTATAATAACACATTGACTAACCTTAAAATAGTAAAAAATTATAATTAAGATAAATAAATTGATATTACAACCGTTAGATCAAACCATTAGCAACTTTCAATCTTAGTTATTAGATTTGTAACCCTTCATCGTATTCTCTTTCTAAGGTTTCTAGCTACTGTCGTTATCAACCACTACTGCCTCTGTTCCGTTGTCGTCGACCAATATCAGTTTACTAAATTTTTACACTAAGCATATCTATATTTATGAAGTTGAATTGTTTTGTTAGACCAATAATTGGATGTTAAATTATTGTTGATTTTGCTTGAATCTATGTATATATTAATGTGTGTATATATATTAATGCTACTATTATATTATATCTTGTGATGTGCCATCAACTTAAATTACTAGAATACCCCTACGCGCTGATAGTCCCACCTCCCACGTGGATCACCTGAGAGACCGACACGTGGCCAGTCAACACTCCAAAACGGAGTCCGAGAAATCCGGGCCGAACCGCAAGACCCGTTCCAACTTGACCGGGATTCTCGGGAGTCGTGCCCACTTATCTCGGGTATCCCAAAACGGGTTCGCCTATAAAAGACAAGGACTCTCGCCAGGTATACCTAAGCTCTACAGCTCTTTCATTTACTTCTACCTGCATTTACTCTACTGATTTGAGCGTCGGAGTCCACCCCGGGGGATCCAAGCCCCGGCCCTCCATTGTCTTGCAGGTCCTACACCCGAGGTCCGACATCCCCCAAGTCCGAGGTTCCATTCCCGAGGTCCAGTCGCAGAGGTGGCACGTGGTGGTCGGTCCCAAATACCATCATCATCTTGATATCAGCTTAAAATTTTAAGCATTATAAAAAAATTAATTAGTGATTAAAAACTTAAATTGTTTCTAATGAATATGCTATAGCAAATTTACTTTGGATGTAATATATAATCGATTATGATAAATTTATTAATTCAAAATTATTACGTATTCGATCCATTTATTTGATTCTTTTGTAAGCCATTAATTTTTAGTGTATCAAAGTAAGATTTACTGAATAATTTTATTTAAACAAAATGAAGTTAAATGAGTCGAGCTAATGAGCTAAACTCATGAGTTACTTGGATCAAATTGGTTCATTTGATTCATATAAACTAATTTAGATATTATTTGACTCTAACGAATCAAGTTAAGTAATTGGCAAGCTTAGTTTTGGTTGAATTCAAGCCATGAGAATTGATTAGGGTAAGAGTACGAAGTTTGCTATGTCGATGGGGTAAAATACCAAGTAGTAAAGTATGAGAGGTAACTTAGAAAAATAGGCACCGTCAGGAAACATATATAAAGGAAATTTTATGGACATTTTATTGATTCCGATCATTCATGAGTAAATCGTTTTTAGTACTTTCTCTATGTGAAATATGTATTATGTATAATTCTATTATTTTTTACCACCTGACTTAAGCATCAGAGATGAGTTCTTAATGCGTCCTAATCCGTTCACTTAACTTTGTGATTGCATACCTATTAGAAAATTATTAAGAAATAAAATCGAGATTGGACCAACAACAACTCAAACTTAACAAATTTTATTGGTGAAAATTCTCAAACAACATATTCATATTGAATTTTATCCGAGTTCGAACCCAACTTATTTTATTGGGTCATAGATGTAATAAGAGTTAAAAATTATATGAATCCACCACACTGATTATGAATTAATCACGGAACCTATATAACAATTGTCCAATCTAATTCCAAAAATTGTGCCCTAAATCATTGTTAATCTACCCCTTTAACCTACATTTCTTTACTCTTGGCACCTACAAGGCTTTGGGGGCTATATAATGTAAAGTCAAGGATTCATCTAATCCATATAATCAAGGCTTTAATTATGATATTACAAAAAAAATATATGGTAATTAAACATATAAATTTAGCTAAATTTTATATTATTTTTTAAAATTTATATAAATTGCACACGTTACTCTTAGATTTTAAAAAATAGCATTGACTCAATATTAGGTCATTTTCTTCTAAATTCATAGAAAAATATAGCAAAACTAAAAAGAAATTACACAATAAGATCACTATTGACATCATTGACCATCTAAGAAAGAGAAAGAGAGTATGTGTGTGTGTGAATCTAAGTTAGTCCAAACAACTCTCTATCTAAATTCGCCTTTTAACCTAAAATGAAAGCAATTTTCCCTTCTATTTTATTTTTCTCGTTTGGATATAGAACTTGGGTGCTGACTTGAACCTAACCGCTAAGGGAGGTGAAAGGCATGGTGAGATGAGAGATAGTGGCAAACGATGGCGAAGGTAGGTTACGGATTGGCAATATCATAAACAAGAATGAGAAAGCGAATTGAGCGAGGAAGGAGAAAATCGTAGTGTCAAAAAGGAAGTAATGGTTTAAATACAGGGGTAAATTATTAAACTAAAATACTCTTTAAGGAATGGAGATATCAGTATCGTTTTTCTAACACATGTATTATATTTTTAAATGATTTAACTAATTACTACACTTCTTTCAATGCAGCACGTCACATTTGAATGCAAATATTTTGACGAGTCAAACTCATTACTTGAAGTAACGAAAACATAACAAAACACACTATTTTTAATAACAAATTCAATTTACTTTTATTTTTGTCCTTATATTGCATTTTTCTACACTTTTCCCTTATGATTAGGCAAATTTTTAATTTTTTTTTTTAAACTCGTTACTAATAGTAGCAAGATGTAATAAAACACACTAGTCTCAATAACGAGTTTAAAGAAATTAAAAATTTTGTTTAAATTCGAATAATAAATATAAAAAAATGATGGATAAAAAGAGAAATTGAGATAAATTAACGTAGTAAGGAGAGAGATACCCATAATAATTTGTTAATATTTTATTAAAATATTTTAAAAATTACACTTGATTTGGGCAGGCAGAAGAAACAAAAATGCTTTGGAGGATGCCCTCTTCACTGCTGCAAGCCTGCCACTTGCAAGTGATGGATGTTTTTCTTTTTCAAGGTGCTCCCAATCATTACATCCTCCCCTTGTTCTTCTCAAGGGTCCGTTTGGAACCCCAATATCAAACGAAATTAGATTAAATTGGATTCCCACTACGTTCCCCAATCACTATCCTTCTGTCCCTCTTTAAAAGCTTTTCATTTTGTCTCTTCCTACTTGGAAGGAAGAGATTTAATAGAATATAAGTAAAGGCAAACTTTATGGTGATGGGGGCATCCCAATACAAAAATGATTCTTTTTAGGGTAAGAAGACTCAACAAAATTAGATTTTGGTCAATTTGATATAGGCTAAGGTTCAATTTAAAATTATTTAAACAAGGAATACAGAAGGGGTTGGGTCTAAGCCTACACCCATATAGTATAATTGGCTTACCAAGTTCACATAAATGATCAAATCCAATCGTTCATGTAGCACAATTCTGGCAGTTATCAATCTCTCAAGAAGCTTATATAAAGGCTTGATTTTTAAATAATTAAGTATTTAATTAATTATTTATTGATTACATCGCTACTCCATCATTTTGTCTTGAATATAGTGATTGAGTTGAGTGTCAAAAAGATTGATAAGTGGATCGAGCCCCACCTTCTTTTTGTAGATAAAGCAAGTTCAAGCAAACTCAAACTCAAAGATCATTAAGAATACTTTGAAACCAAGAAGAACCAATGGAGAGCATGTTTATTATTTGAATTGAATAATGATCGACTCTAAAATTTTGATCACTTTAAATATTTTATATGAGACAAAATCAACCTCAACATTTATATATCTAATTTTTTATATTTTTATCGTGAAGTTCATATTCTCTTTTATTTTATTTTATTTTTAAATAAAACAATGAAGTGTTAGTGGTTATTTATCAAAGCTGGCTAAAATATTATTAAAATAATATTTTTTTAAAAAATAATTTTATATTTAAAAAATACACAAAGATATGAGGTAGTTTGTTAATGTTATTATATCGCTAAAGAAGAAAGGGATATAGTGACAGTTGTAGTACTGTTTAGGTGATAATGATACAATATGACTTTGATTATCACTAACATTATAATATAACTATTTAATTGACACATGTACATCTCATTCAAGTCATGCTCAGCCTCAATTCATTATCTAGGTCACACTAGGTCTCAATTTGTTTGTTTGAGTCACTTTTAATCTCAATATTTTATTTGGGTTAAGCTTGATCTGAGTAAAGAGGGTTCTACAAGACTTAAGTACAAATCGATTCTACTTAAGATTACATTACTTAATTCGGCTAAGATTTTTTCTTAGAATTAAGGGAAAACTCATAGTTATAAGTTATATCTTATAATTCAAGAATTTATTCTAATCTCAATCAACTAGGAATAAATAATTTATCCTAAATCCTAAGAAGATGATTTTATGAGATAAAGTTAATCTCCTCAAAACTGCTCGATCTAACTATTCTTAAACACTATCTGATAAGGAAAATTTAATCATAAGTAAAGTATTATCTTTATACTAAAATATAAAAATATATTTCTTTTCAAGTAAATATTCTTAACTGTGATCTTACACTTTCTCACATTTTATTGTTTCACGTATGACTTAGATATAAGAATAACTTTCTCAGTTAATCTTGAACAATCTCACCATCTTATTCTGTAACTAACTCAGTTCAATAGTATAAAGACGATTTTTTTTTCCATCTAACTCTAAATATATTGATGATCATATTTGTATATCATTGTTATAGTTAAAAATTGAGAGATATGGAATTTTGTGTAGGGTAATGAGATAAATATATCAAATTTTAAACATAATTCTATATGTAAAATGATGTGATTAATTGATAATTATATTATAAAAATATCTTATATCTTGTTAATAATTATAAAATATTATTTATATAAACATTCTACACAAAATATATCCCAAGGTGGGGAAGAGGGTGTCCATGAAGTGACTCAACTATGATATTTTTGGTGATATTCATGTATTGGTATATTATATTTTATTCATATTAACATATGAGTATGATAAAAAATGTCACAATCGAGTATCAAAATAATATTTTGGTATCATATTATTCTTACTTTATATTCTTCGGATACAAAATTTTACAATCGTATCAAAGATTATTGGTCGGATATATAAATTTTATTTCTCGGGCGGACGATAATTTAACATATACTTAGTCAAATATTACCCAATAAACTTTTACTGATGAATGCTTGTAATATTATGTATGTATACATACATATATGTAGGAATACAGTATAAACCCTTATTGTCCTAACAATACGAGAATATCCAGAATTGGGACGTTGAGCCTCTTATCCTCTTCTTCGAGCGTCGATTAACAATGGAATCAGATCCACCGTTCCATGAAAAGTACAAGAATCTCTTCTCAAGCTTCGCGGAAAAAGCAGGCAATTCAAAGGCGGCGCATGAAAATGAACCGGTTATGGCCGACGAATGTGAGCCACCAGTCGTTGATCTCCGGTGGCTAAGCGCAGGCGACATGGAGCAGAAAGAGTGCTGCAAGAGAGAGATCGCCGGCGCCACGAACCAGTGGGGGCTGTTCCAGGTCGTGAATCACGGTATTCCTCGCGAGATCTTGGCGAGGATTATGCGCGAGCAGGTGAAGCTCTTCCGGATACCGTTCCACAAGAAAGCGAACGACAGGTTTCCGAATTTGCCGGCGGAGTATTACCGTTGGGGAACTCCGACGGCCAGTTCCCTCACGCAGTTCTCGTGGTCCGAAGCTTTCCACATACCTCTAGAAAACTTAGCGAAGTTGAAGCAACTCAACAGTACTCTTAGGTATGGAGCTATTACTATGATCTTCAAGAAGCTTTCATGCATATCTCTTTCAGCAATTTTTATATAATTAAAAAATCATGTCGGCATGATTTGATGGTAATAATTATATATCTAGACAAGTTTAATCGAGTTTGAATTATATAATCAGTGCTGAATCACATTATGCCATACAAAAATCCTCGATCCTTATCATCTTCCAAATCATCCTCAATTAGGGTTTCATACGCTCGTCTTCTTGGAGCCAATCACCCCCAATTAGGGTTGCTTACTGCGTACATGGGTGTTTTAATTTTCTTCTTGGAATTTTCCACTGAATTTTAAATTACACACCTTTCATGAAAATTAATTCATCTGTATAGAATTAATGAGCTTTAGAATCTCTCAATAACATCGATCTATATATTGAGTACAATAGTAACTATATAGTTGCAACAACTCTCATGTCACGTTACTTTGACAGTCTTTAAACAAAAATTTGGTACAAACAACGATATTTTATTATTCAATAAAACTAAGCTAAAAGTTAAAATTCATGTAATTATGCAAATAGTTATGTTTTTTATGAAAAAGTTAAGGATGGGATAGCTTTAGAACCGGCCTCTCTTTAAGGACCATATTATTGGGTATAGAAACTATCATCTTTACAGCATATAGTCACAAAGACTCTATTGTCGGCACATTAACGGCATTTCCTGTACAAAAAAATATGTGAGAAAAGCGTTTTCCACTTCTTAATTGACAAATTAGTGAATTTCTCAAGTCCACAGGGAATAAACTAGCTAATGGATTGTGTGTGTGTGTGTGCGCGCGCGCTTTAATTGCAGCAAGACGATTGCAGAATTTGCAGAAGCGACTTCAGAGCTGGCTCAAGGGATAGCTGAGATTCTGGCAGAAAACCTTGGCTGTTCACTCACTTTCTTCTCCAATAACTGCTTACGCAGCTCATGTTATCTGCGACTGAACAGATACCCACCATGCCCAATATCTTCCCAAGTGTTTGGACTGGTGCCACACACAGACAGCGACTTCCTCACAATTCTCTATCAAGATCAGGTGGGAGGATTGCAGGTGGTGAAAGATGGCAGGTGGGTTAACATCAAACCTAATCCTGATTCTTTAATCATCATCATTGGAGATCTGTTTCAGGTATCTTTCTCATCTCTTTATTTCTTCTCACACATCACCTTCATCTTCATGAATCATCCATTAAATTGCACACGCTGATGAGCACGCCAGCACTGGAGAATTTGGAGAATGATCTAAAATTATATTTTTTTTTATAAAAAAAATGGGTTGATAATTATAGAAACCTATTTTAGGATTTGTCATAATATATATTTTCCATGGAATTTATTGTCAACTTAATTACAAAAAATCTACTTTGATTCTGTTTAGTTTAAGAAAGACATGTTTAAGATTCATACCCAATGAAATCTTGCCGTCAACTTATATGCCTATTTTCTAGATTCTTTTTGTTGATTTATCTTATGTGCCCCTAAATCTAATTTTTAAAGAATGTTTTTTCTGTATATTATTCTAATTTTGTATACTTTTTTTGCATAATATTGTGCAATGATTTGATTACAATCACCTATGTATATATATATATATATGTGTATATAAATTGAAGAGAATAATAAGAACACGAGAAATTAATATGGTTCAGCATAAGTCTACATTCATGAGATGAAAAATGTCATATCTACTAAGATAAATAGTTTTGAGTACAATGATTTTTCTTTTTAACTCTCTTTTCGTATTCAATACACATATATAAAAATATTCTATACATACAGAACAGAATGCAAGATCCTATTCTCATTTATAGATAACGGTCCAAAAATAGGCTTTGGGCTTTGAAATTAGAGGCATAAACCAAACATTTTATATTACTCAAACACAATATTTTGTGGTTCACCTAGGTTAAAAATATGAAATTATTTAGATATAAAGCTAATTAAATTTTACTATTTGGGGACAAGAAAGGCATGGAGCAATGGGGTGTACAAGAGCATGGAGCACAGGGTTGTGAGCAATCATCGGGTGGAAAGGTTTTCTATCGGATACTTTCTGTGTCCATCCAATGAAACTGTCATCCAGCCCTGTCATCAACCTTCCATCTATAGGAAGTTCAGCTTTGGAGAGTACCGCCAGCAAGTGCAGCAGGATGTCATCGCCACTGGCGGCAAGATTGGCCTTCGCCGATTTCTCACGTAAGTACAAAATCACCATGTCCTTTATCTTATTCCCATTTTTTTTATAAAAATATACAAAAATGTTATTTGTATAAAAAATTATTTAGGTCATTTGAAATATTTTTATAAAAAAAAATTAAATTTATCATGTCTCATAAGCAGATTAAGTTTATACAATAATTTTCAATATAATTTAAAAAATTTCAAAAAAGTGCAATAATACAAATTGTTATTACTTGAATATAATATTAATATATTTAGAGTATCGAGGAATCTATCTTCATACCAATAAATTCTTGCAAAGAAGAACATCGCTAGACGGCACATGAAGATCTCTGCGCAGACACTTCGATACTTAAGTTAATAGATGGCAGATTGTTGAAGAATTCACAGATCGCTTGATATCAGTAATGTTGTATTTAGAAGGCTAATTTGATGCTTGTCCAAAACTATACTATGTAATGAAAATGTTGAAAATATTCAAATGTGTATTTAACTAAAAGTGTAAATGTTACTAGAATAATATATGTTATTACTCAACTAATTGAATCAAAATGTAATTAAGAAGAATTAACTTTAGACCTACGTTACTCGACTATGGTATAAAAATAGTTGACTTAAAAATAAAAAGGAGTCAAACTACAATCAACTAATATGTTATGTTAGTTGACTCTTAGATTTACGCTTTCAAAGTATCACTCGACTATTATTGTAAGTAGTTAACTTCTTGCTAAAATGCAGAGAACTCTTCATGTAGTATTCAACTAATATCAATTTACTCATTCTTAGGGTTGGACCTTTGATTTAACTATAAGATGATTACTTAACTAATTTATCATATTAGTCAACTTCTTGTATAATAATAAAAACCCATTGAAAGTATAATCAACTAATAAGTAGAGAGACTTGATGAATGTGTTTTGACGCAAAAGAGGTCTTAAGTCCTCGAAATGTCTGTACTCGATTATTATACTTTATACTAGAGTATGAGCAAATATTACTCGAGTAATCTGTTCATGTGAATTTAAAATCCTTTTATATTACTTCTCTAATTGAATAATTTGACAGATGCATTTGATGCTCTAAATGTTGCACATCTTCAATAAATGTTGATGTAAATATACATATTTGTTGATAGAGATAAAATGTCGTTTTTGCTATTCTAACGTATTACTTCTCTAATTGAATAATTTGACCGATGCATTTGATGCTCTAAATGTTGCACATCTTCAAGAAATGTTGATGTAAATATACATATTTGTTGATAGAGATAAAATGTCGTTTTTGCTATTCTAATATATTTGTTTAAATTTGAAATTTGAAAAAGACAACTGTTGATAATATTTTGTTGTATAGAAAAAGTTCTCTTATTTTATATATACATACAGGAACGATCAAAGTTGTAGCAAGGTGGGACGAGGAGTGACTGAAACTAAGTGACGGATATACGATATTTAAAACACCCGAGGTCAGCTAAAGGGTTAGAATTATAATTGTTTCTTGAAAAAACTTTGTAAGTTATAGATGATAGTGCTTGTCTCTTTAAAAAAAAATACTAGATTAGTGATTGTTTCAAAAGTATTGGTGTGTTAGGATAGTAAATGTAGGTCTTAGAGTAAACAGTTACACATCTGTCATCTCCTTCTCTTGATATTGTTATTTTTTGTTATTTTACATTTTCATTTGATTTAAAAAATTTAAGATAAGCTTAATTCACCTATTCTTAACATTACCTTTTCAATAAGTAAAAATAACTTATTTGGGGCATGGGTCCTCTTCTTTTTATAGGAATAGTTTCTGAAAGAGGTAAGACTTCTTATTACTGTAAGATAAGAACTATTATTAAATAACTCTTATCTTTGAAAATTTTTCGAATGAACGATAGAGATAAAATTACATGTTTCTTCATGAGATGCTCCACGACTGGTCATCTGGGAGACTCAATGGAATCAAGGGAGGTTTTGACTCTCCCTAGAGAAAGTTTAGGAGGTCTCTAGAGACTTTCCCTTGCCGAAAGATTCTGCCATATTCCTTGGTTTGGTCTTTTGCCCTCATTTTACATATTTTTATTTTTTATTTATTATTATTAATTTTATTATATTTTGTAGTTATTAGCCACATCTCAAACATAAAAACTCTTTTCTCTTTATAAAAAACAATTGGAATGGAGAATTTTTTATTTAAAATTATAAAAAATATTTATATTGAAAACATAAATAAATTCAAAGTACTAAAATCCTAATTGGTTTTTATGCATTTTTTAAAATTTATTTACCCTTATATAATGTATTTTGTTTTAAAATATTATATTTTATGTTAGAAAATATTAATCTTGGCTGTTTGATATATTTTTATTTTAGAATTTAAAAAAAAAATCATTGTATTTTAAATTGTCCAATTTTTAGGGATGGTTTTAGGCTTCAATCAATCCATCATTTCAGTTGTATTATTATATTAAGGAATATTTAATTAATTAAAGGGTAAATTTGTAAATTCAAAATACGCGTAAAGGAGCAATTCATTTCACGAGCAAGACAAGATCAGACTTTGCCTTTTGCCCCTCAAATCGAGTCATAACGTTATGTGGTGGAAAATTGACTCTGAACTGTTATTACTTTGCTTGAAAGATAAAACCTCCTCCAAGGACACTTTTGTCATTTTCTGCTTGGACTAAGGTGGGTCGGGACACTTTTGTCTTTTTATGCCTGGACTTAGGTGGGTCGTATCAAACCGAATAAGGGCAAGACCAACCGAATTCCTTAGCCCAATTAACACACGGTATTAAGGAAATAGGTTATTGGGCTTTAATTAAGGTATAAAAAATTTTGAATTTTAATTTATAGTTAAAAGGTCACTAAAATTAAATTTAGTATATAATTTTATAATTATTATTAATTATCATTAAAAAAGACAAACGAAATTTTGATATTTTTATATTTTAATATAAAGTTCAGTGATATTTTTGTTCTTCAATATAAAGTTTAGTGACATTTTTATACTTTTGTACAAAGTTCAGTTATCATTATTGTTGTTTTGCCGTCCACTAGTTAGTCATGCTAACATTTCATTAGCCTCTTTTAATGATAATTGACGGTGTTTATGAAATTATGTACTAAATTGAAATTTAGTGACATTTTGATTGTAAATTAAAATTTAATAATATTTTGATTACAAATTAAAATTTAGTGACGTTTTTATACTTTAGTTCAAAATTCAGTAACTATTTTTACTATTTAACCTACAGTGGAGTTTATATATATAGTTGTATGTATTGCATACGTATATTATATAAATACATTACATATATGTATGATATATATATAGGAGAGCAAAAGTTCGATTTACCTAAACTAATTGAATTGAACAGACAACTTGCATCGATTTTTCTTACATCGGTTTGGTTCGATTAATTTTTATTAAAAGTTCAGCTTTTTATTTTTAGTTCGATTTTTTTGTTGGAAGAATCAAATTAACCGAATCTTAAAATTATGTTATTTTGATATTTATAAAAAGACATAATTTTTGTTTTGTTTTGTGTGTTTTTTATCTGTTATTTCAATTTATACGTTTTGGTTTCGATTTTTTTGGTTATATGTCAATTCGATTTTTCAGATTTAGGGTTAATTAGTTAGTGGATTTCAATCAATTCAATCGATCAGTGAATTTCGATCGATTCGCTAAAAACTATTTGCACACCTGTACATATATGTACTGTTGTATTTGTTCGGTTTCAAACTTTTAAATAAAAAATAGACCAAATTTTTGAGTTCGTTCATCGAACCGACAATATATATATACCCTTCTATATATATGTATTGTTGTATTTATTTGATCGTCATCCAAAATCAAAATTGGATTGAATATCAAATTTTTGAGTTTGGCCTGCTACTATTCAATAAGAACTTCCCACCTAGACCAAAATGACCAGCCTTGGGCAGCCCAAATCCAATCTCTGAACCCAACAGCTGTTTCAAAAGGGCTTAAAAAGAGAAAAGAAACATTATTCCCTGCATTTCCTTCCTTCTGACCCCTTATTTCAAATCGACGCCTTCGTTGCTTCAGTCTTCCAAGTCGTCCTCCGTCAAACCGACAGTGGTCCGCCGTGAACCGCCGCGAGATCCGGAGATGACGGACTCCCACGGACGCGGAGGGTGCTTCCGGTGCTGCTGCAGCTTCATCCTGACGGCGGGGCTCACCGCCCTCTTCATGTGGCTGAGCCTCCGCACCTCCAAACCCGTCTGCTCCGTCCAGGCCTTCTACGTCCCCGCCCTCAACAAAACCGCCGTTAATTCCGCCGCCAACCACTCCGTCTCCTTCGACCTCAAGCTCGACAACGAGAACAAGGACAAGGGAGTCCTTTACGACGCGATAAACTTCACCCTCTCCTACTGCCCCCCCAACGGCAGCCGCCCCATCGCCATAGCCAACACGACCTTCCCCAAGTTCCGGCAGGGCCACAACAAGAACACTCACCGGAAGCCGTTGCTGGAAACGCACGGGATGCCGTGGGAGACCACTCGGAACCGGTCGGAGGTGGTTTTCCGTGTGGATTTGGCGACGAGGGTGAGGTTCAGGATCATGTTCTGGAAGACGAAGAGGCAGAGCCTGGTCGTCGGCGCCGAAGTCAAGGTCAATGACTCCGGCCAAAAAGTCAATCGGAAGGGCATTCGGCTCCGGTCCGGCGCACCCGAGCCCCGTACGCAATCATTGCCTTCGGTGATCGCCTTTACCTTTTTAACCTTAAATTTCATTATTTGACTCTCTCTGTTTAACCTTAAATTTCATTATTCCCACAGTTGGGGGGCCAATGCCTTTGGGCCGCCCCACCATTCAGATATTTTTTATTTAGGCATTTTATTATAAAATAAAATTACTAATTTAGATTAAAATTTACGTTCTCTTTACTATTTTCAAGTTATTTTTAGTTTTCAATTTTTTAAAATAATAAAAATGTGTTCTCTATTTTTTAAAATATATTTTTGAAAATAAAAAAAAATTTACAAAAAAAATTTAAAATAATAAAAAATTGTTTTGAGTGTTTTCATCCAAAACAAACTCAAAATTCAAAACGTAGTTATTTATTTATTTATTTATATTTTATTATTATAATTAAAAAAATATTATAAAATTTATTAATTTTAAAATGTATGTATATTTTTAATAATATATTAATATTAAATATTTATAATTTACTTAATAATCAAATTTATTAAATAAAATATTATTAAAAAATATTTTCAAAATTTCAAAGAGAACTTGTTTTCTAATTTTTTGTTTTGAAAAATAGTTTTTCAAAATGACAAAAAGAATACGTTTTCAATTTTCTAAAAATAAACTACCAAAATAAAAAACTAAAAATGAATTTAAAACTCAAAACTAAAAATTAAAAAGCAAAGAGAACGCACCCTAAATATCTGTTTTTTTTATCTGAAAAAATTATTTATATAGCAATCGACTTACGCAAGAGAAGGTGGTTTAGTCATTTTAAAAATTTTAACTAGTGTTCTAAGTAAATGATGAGAGGCATAATGTAATTAGATTTGTGAAGTGAAGAAAGTTATTGTTATTTTTAAAACTTTAGAAATAGTGAATATTGATGGAAGTATATTAATTAATTGATCACAAATGCTATTTTCGAGTCTTCTTAGTTTTCGATCGCTCTTACGAGTTTTGATTTTTTAAGTAATATTGTTTAATTTATATTAAGTAAAGTTAACGTAATAACTCAAATATAATAATTATGCGGAGTTCACCTATTTAATTATTTAAACAACTTGATAGGATAAGTCTTACATCATTATATTTGAATTGTCACATTAATATTGTTTAGTATAAACTAAGTAACGATGTTTAGAAGATCAAGATTTTATATATATATATATAGATAAAGTATCGAGGTAAAGGTATAAATAACATTTATTTTTTCAACTCTAGTTAAAAATAGTTGGGGTGTGCTTAAATCTTAATCAATGACTATTAACCCTATAACAAATTGGGCGAGATGTTGTGAGTTCTCGTTGGATTCGAGTTATTTTGCCACCCCTAGTTGCGCCACTAGATTCAATGCTAACTAATGAATTCAACACTTATTATTATTCAAAACAAGAAAGAGACAATTTAACGATATTTCAAATTATAATTAAAGTAGTATATGTTTGAAATCATTCAAATATAATTTAGAGGTTCAGGGTAATGTTAACTATTTTAATTGTAATAACTAAAAATAATTATTGAAAAAATAGAAAACGCATCTACAATAATTATATTTTTCTATTTCTAGTTGAAGGAGGTAAATAAGTTGATAACATTTTGATTATTTCAAGGGCTATAAAATTCAAATCATTAAACCAATGATTGTGAACTTATCATTTTACTTAACAATTCGTAATTTATCATTTTACTTGAGGATTAACTAAAAAGTGGGACAGAAAGGTAAAGGGCCTTTTTATATAAATGCTAAAATATGAAGTTGATTGGGTTTTGGAGGGGTAATTTACACTAAAAGTCATAAAATTTTAGTATTTTTTACAATTTAGTCATTAAATTTTTATTAATTATAAAGTAATCACAAAATTTTAAAATATTTTATAATGTGATAACATTTAAGATTTTTTAGCATGCTCTTGCAGACACATCAACATCACGTCATCGACACATCAGTGCCACATCAACAACTCCGATAAGAACATGTAAAAAATTCTTAAATGTGATTACATTACAAAATATTTGAAAGTTCTATGATCACTTTACAATCAATTAAAGTTTAGTGATCAAATTTGTAAAAGACACACAAATTTTGTTACTTTTGGTATCAATTACCCGATTTTCGAGGATGTCTTTTTATATAAATGCTAAAATATGAAGGATATTGGGGGAATATTTTTATGAAAGATACTATAAGAATGCCAACTGTAACATGTAGCATTAGTTTAATTTTTTATCCTACCAGCATGTGACGAACATCTAAAATATTAGAAACCAAATTTGTAAAGATAATGTTTGTTATTTTTAAACTGTCAAGTTAATAAAAATGGTCAAATTTATATTTTTGCTCTTATATTTTTATGTATTTTTTTGGTTTGATGGCTACTCAATTTTTTATTATTTTAATTATACTTTTGAATTTATATTTTTCAATCAATTTAATCCATGTATTTTGACATTTATTTCGTGTGACAATACAGATGATTGATTGTTTCGATTATATCTATGAACATTCATTTTCAAGTAAAAGTATATATATATATATATATTTTTTTTTATACATAAAAGTATTGAAATTAAGTTAACTTGAAAATATAGGTTCATGAGTATATTTGGAACAATTAAAATTTTAGATTGCCACAAAAAAAAAAAGAATTAAAGTATAGAAATTAAATTGATTAAAAAATTAAGTTTAGATGTATAATCAAAATAATAAAAAGTTCGAATAATTATGCAAAAATATAAAGGTGAAGATAAAAATATAGACTTAGCTAAAATAGTAGTAGTTATAGTAATTTTTACCATTTTCATATCTACAGAAAGTAATTTCTGAAATTTTGTTAAACCTGCATAATTTAACCTTTTATATAGTCACAAAAAAGTGAATAATTTGTTAGGTTGTCCCCGATGCTTAGCCAAAGCCCTCACCAAGCTAAATTTTTAGTGAGGCAAGTTGGTTTAGAGATGTTTAATGGTACTCGTTATCGCTACATCTATTTGTTAGATTTGGTGATCCATTTTATCTACTCTCACAATCTATCTTCTATAACGGCTATCTCAATGCTAATGCAAGCCACTTTGCCATAGAAATAGGCCCGTGATTGCAATAAATTTTGAGACAGAGGTCTAACTAGTCGGAGACAACAATCGAAAGAGGAAAATGGCCAGATAAAACCACCACTCAGTGACAAAAGATGAGCAGACGTCGCAACGACGACTAGCAAGCACGGCAACAACGACCAGTAGACATGGCAACAGGAGGGGAATAGTCGTGGCAACAACAACTTCGAGTGATAAGGTTTGTGTATTTGATTTTGAATTTTTTTTATTGATTTGTGTATTTGATGAATGATATTGTATATTTATGTATTCGATTATTGATTTTGTATATGTATGTATTTGATTTTTTATGTATTTAAATGTTGATTTTGTGTATGTATATTTAATTATTGATTTGTATATTTCATTATTTTGTATATGACTGTTGTTGAAATTTTATTTTTAACATAGTAAAATTTTAAATTTATTATTATGAAATTATTTCAAACAAATTTGTTAAATAATTGTATTTAAAAATACTAGTAAATTGATTTAAAATTATATTAAATATTATTAAAATCAATACAATAATATTTATTATTAAATTATAAAATAAATATTAAATTTTATAATAATAAAAATTATAAGTAAGATAAAATAAATAGAATAAAATTTATTAATAAATAAATAAAATACCTAATCAAATGGATAGAAGAATGCTTGAAGAAGGCATAATTTTTTATAACAGCAACGGTGTTATGGGAAGTTATGTGAACAGTATAATTAACATTATATGTATATATGTACGTCGACGTTCAATTTCAGTCGATTGTGATTCGTTTTAGGCCGCAATGAGTGAGTCCGAAATGATAAGAAGAAGAAAAACAAAGATCCCAAATATGAGTAAAAAATCAGCAATTTTTATGTAGTTCGGTCAGAACAATACCTATTCTACGCGCGCACTCTGATTATTCTTTCAGAATGACGATATCTGATTATTCTTCTTGTACCTTTCATGATATCTCTGACTCTTATTTATAATTAGGAGCTTTTACAATTTGAATAACATATAGAAATATAAAGATAATATAACGGGGGATAAACAATTCTTATTATCTATACAAAATTGTGAGTGGGATTCTCATCACGAGGAGTATAGGCTGTTGCAGATAAAGTAAATGGACCCCACCTCTAACTTCTCAGCAATTTTGTCATTTGTGCGAGTTGGAGGTTTTAGTCCAGTGATCTCATGGTCTAACGAACTGAGGGTTTTACTAGGAGTTTGTTAGTCGATTACGGAGAGCTCGCAAGAGGCTTTATCAGAAGCTTGTGAGGAGCTCACTTTACGAGCTATGAATTTTGGTGGTGTATGAGATTTCGTCGATGAGGTCGCATGGGCCTTCTAGGCTCTAGGCGATTGGGTCAGCCTATTAGACTAAGTCTGATCCATAAGGAATGATGCAAAACATACGTGTAACAATATATATTTAAAATATAAAAAATAAAATATTTCGGGCGCCATTTTATCTTTCAGGTAATTGTAGAGTTCATATGGACTGCCATACCAAAGCTATTAATCTTTGTTAGTGGTGAATAATATTATTTATTTTTAATATAAAAAATAAGAATAAATTATTATAATAATATAATAAAAGAGCGTTTTTATGCTGATACCGAGTTATATATATATATATATATTATATTGCCACCACCGAAGTCCCAACTAAACCTTCCCTCGCAGAGAGAAAGCATTTCTCTTGCAGTTGCAGCAGCGGCAAACATCGAGAGAGAGAGAGAGATGTTCTAAATGCCGGCCTCAAAGGTCAAGAGTCTGAGTTCACTATTCCGATTGGCCGCAGAGAAAACCGTCAAATCCGCTTCCAAGGAGTCTTCCAAGGAAGTAAACCTAAAACGGATCGTTCCTTCGCTCGATCCCTCTTCTTCCGCCTTCGCTTCATCCCACCGCGTCATTGAATCACTGAAAGCGTTTTCGCGCTCTAAACGCGTGCCTGATTCCGAAGCAGTTTGCATCGACACCTCCAAGTTCGACGGAGCGCCCCCTTCCGGTGAAAATTCGTTTGCCTTTTAGTTTTAACGTTTGTGATTCCTTTTTGGTTGCCGAGAGAATGGAACGAACAAGAAATGATGATCTAATTTGGAATGTTGTGGTCGGCTCGGCTCGGAAAATTTTCATTATTAGAATTTAGTTTATGTTTCTTTTGCTACATGCTCTTACAAATGTTGAGCAACTTCCATTCTAATTTTTCTTTTTGCTACATGCTCAGGAAAGTTTTTTGCTCGTATGTCCCCCCCCCCCTGTTCTCATTTCATAAGATAAGAGTTTGCTATCTTGTGCAGACAATCCAGAAAAGGAACTGACAAAAGAAATATCTTCAATATTATGTGGTATGTGCTTTTCAGAAAGGATACGCAGAATTTACTGAATTCAGAAGTTTTTCTTTCCCCCCCTTTTTCTTCTTTGTTCTCATTTCATATGGCTTTACTATTTTGTGCAAACAACCCAACTAAGGGACTGTCAAAGGAAATATGTTGGATATTACGTCGAAGGAGACAGAGGATTTAGGCGTACAATACATTAGGAGTAATACGTTCATTGAAAAAGAGAGTTTTTATAGGAGTAATATTCTGATGGCTGATTACTTAAAAAAAAAGGGGGGGGGGGGTGGGCTGAATACTTTAGTTGGGTATACTATACGTTTTGTTAGGGCCGGAACAATAGCGGACCATCTTCTGGCTTCACTGCGAGAGGAAGTTTGTTTATGTCCGCTTGACACCAGCTTTTCTAGTCTATACCAAGACGTGAATGTTTTGTAGCTTAATTTATTGAGTTTCCTCTTTAAATTTGGAAAAGTGGCAAAAATTTGTGTTTGGAATGGTGACATTTTTATTACCTTTTCCGTACATATTACTCTATGTTATAGGCCAACTGGTCAAATAATCATAATTTGGTGTCCAGTAAGTATTTCCACTGTCATAGAACTTGCTGGTATGGCACTTTTCTTTTTTAAGAAATATATTTTCTAATATGATGTACATGGTATCATGTGCGTGAGGATACACATTGATCTGTGCATCTTGTTCCATTATCCATCTCCTTCTTGTGTGGATCTTTAAGGTCTTTAGAATCCTTGTCTTCTTGTTTCTTTTGACGTTTTTGTCAACGAGTAAAAGATTAAGCAATGGGTTGAGATAAAGGGATAAGAAGCTGAAGATAAGTCAAGATTATATTATTTTTTATCTCATATGTAAATCTGTAAAATATAGAGATAATGTTGTAATATAGTCTTATTAATTAGGGTTGTCATCTTTTCCTAGTTTTTAGGAGAATTATTAGGATGTCTCTTGTATATATAGGTGGCAGCATACATGAGATGCATACAAGTTTTCTATTCTTCCTAAAACTCTCTTTTAAAATGGTATCAGAGCCAGCCATCTAAAGGGTTTTTTTCTTGGCCTTCATTGCCGTTATTTTTCTGCTCTGGCGATCAATGCCATTCCGGCCTTCTTTTTGTTCCGTTTTTTCTTTCTGAATGATTGCAACCAGTTTTGGCCCTCTTTCTTTACCCGATAAGTGTTTCCAAGATCTTGCTAAGATGTCTACTGTCTCCAACAACAATCCTATACCAGAAGCAGTTGAAACGAGCAGCTCTTCAAAAGTTCGATTCTCTAGAACCAGCAACACAAGTAGTGGGGGAGAATTACAAAATCTCTAGGCGACCTACCGATTGAACGGAAGAAACTACCTAAAGTGGTCTTAGCTTATCCGAACCTTTCTCAAGGGAAAAGGGAAGATAAGCCACCTCTTAGGAACTGGTCCCAAGGAAGGAGATCCCATGTTTGCTGCATGGGATGAGGAGGATTCCTTAGTGATGTCTTGGCTATGGAATTCAATGGTACCGGAGATAAGTGACACTACGATGTTCTTAACAACCGCTAAAGATATTTGGAAGGCTGTCAACCTCACCTATTCTAAGGTGAAAGATGCAACACAAATCTATGAGGTTTGGACTAAAATTGTAGCAACTAAACAAAGGGTAATATCTATCACTGGATACTCTAATGTGTTGCAAACTCTATGGCAAGAATTGGACCATTATCAATGCCTAAAGATGAAATGCAATGAAGATGCAGCCTTACATAAAAGATTTGTGGAGAAAGAGAGAACCTACGATTTCTTGGTTGGTCTTAATATGGAGTTTGATGCATTAAGAGGTCAAATACTTGGTAAAGAGGAGTTACCTTCCTTAAATGAGGTAATCCCTCTAATTCGGGCTAAAGAAGGGCGAAGAGGAGTAATGCTAGACATTGTCCCTATAGAAAGATCAGCATTAGTGGCATTGAAGGGTCCTAACCGGGGTCCCAAAGAAGAAAAGAAGGCTGTCAGGGATAAGATTGTAGGCGATAAAGATCCTTGAGACTCTCTATGGTGTACCTTTTGCAAAAAACCGAGGCATACCATAGAGAGATGCTGGAAGCTACATGGGAAACCATCTAAAGGAGGATAGCTTGGAGGCCAAAATCAAGCCTATATGGCCAGTAGCCAACAACAAGGAGAGCGGAAACTAACAAAACACAAGGAACAAGGAGATGGTTTGGAGTTTAACCGGGCAGAAATTGAGAAGTTAAGGAATTTTCTAAACTCCCTTGACAAGAAAGAAAAAGGTACATGTTTGTAAGGAACTTAGGGGTATAAGGGACAAATGGGGCTGTAACTAACAAAGGGTTCTGTTGTAAGCTGTTAGGGGGTTAGGAGTTAGCTGAATGATTGTTAGGGAGTTACTCTCTCGTTCTCCCTCTTTTTGTTCTGTTTCCTTCCCCATTCTATTCTTCTTCTTCTTCTAAATTCCTATTCAAACCCTAGAAAATCCTAGGGTCTTAGCAAATGGTATCAGAGCCGGCGTTCTTGGCAGCCAGCAAGGTGGGTCAGGTACGCGAGTTCGATGGAAGCAACACGGCCAGACCAAGGGTACGAGACTGGTACGGAAGTTCGATGAGGGATTTTGGTTGCAATTGAATTCCAACACTCTTGGGGGTTAGTCCGTTCGACGGTTTTGGGTCAGAATTGGAGTAGGAGTCCGATAGGAATTGGAAGGCGAATTTTGGGTGTGAGTCAGGCGGTCAGTGAAGGTTCAAGATTCAGTCTTGAGTGAATCTCAAGACCAATGCTTCTTGTCTAAGAAGTTCAGCCATTTTGGAAGCAAATTCCGACTTGGGTTGGAATTGAATGCAAAACTGGAACAAAAATTTTCACAGGTGGGATTGAACTCAAGCCAACAGTGGTGGGCAAAAGCCATCGCGGTGTTGGGCTTCTTGGAATTTGTAGCAATCGAAAATTGAAGGACAGTGGTTGGTGTTGGGTTTCTTAAATCAGTTTCGATCGAAAATTGAAGGTGAATTCAAGCGATCAAGGACTAAAGCTGGAGCAGACCCAGATTGCGACAAATTCCATTGCAGATAATTGGCCGACTTGGGAGGCGAGCAACGACTCTCGGTCAAGTCTAGAAATCTTGAAGCCGCAAAGAATCGCACGCTGAGCAGGAGGTAATCTCTGGGAAGCGAAGCAGGAGGTACTCTCGCAGCTTGGAATTTCGTTAATTCTCAATCCAGATTTGGGATTCAAGAAATTTCCACCGCCTTATGAAGCAATTTCCATGCTTCTATTGGTATATTATCCGATCCCACCGCCTTATGATTTTTCATCTTTTTTAATGCTTGCCTTATTTTATTTGAACTTATGCGTTGATAAAATGTATAGATCACATTTCCTTCGGAGTTACTAAGATGTCCCAACCTAACTCTTGTGTCGCCATCAAGGTTCTGCACTAACTAAGTCCATACTTATTTGCTTTAGTAATGGATGAACTCACTAAAGATATTCAGACAGAGGTGCCATGGTGTATGCTATTTGCAGACGACATATTGTTGGTGGATGAAACAAAAGAAGGAGTGAACACTAAGCTTGAATTATGGAGAAACAATTTAGAATCCAAGGGATTTAAATTAAACAGAAAGAAAACAGAATATATGGAATGTAAATTTAGTAAGAATGCAAGAGTGGAGGATGTTATAATAAAATTGGAAGACCAAATTTTTCAGAGAAAAGACCATTTTCGATATTTGGGATCAGTGATTCAAAAAGATGGAGAAATTCACGAGGATGTCACACATAGAATTAAGGCAGGTTGGTTAAAATGGAGAAATGTATCGGGGGTGTTATGTGATGGTAAAATCCCATTAAAATTGAAAGGAAAATTCTATAGGATAGCTATAAGACCAGTCTTGTTGTACGGCTTAGAATGTTCGACAGTCAAATACCAGCATAAGCAAAAGACAAGCGTAGCGGAGATGAGGATGTTAAGATGGATGTGCGGCCATACAAGAAAAGATAAAATTAAAAATGAAGTTATTCGTAATAAGGTAGGAGTAGTGCTAATAGAGGAGAAGATGATAAATACTAGACTAAGATGGTTTTGTCATGTGAGAAGGAGACCAAGAGACGCTCTTGTGAGGAGAGTTGATGAAATGGAACAATTAGTCAAAAAAAGAGGTAGAGGCAGACCTAAGAAGACTTTGAGAGAGACATTAAAGTTTGATATGAAGTGTATGGACCTCAATGAAGATATGACAAAAGACAAATACATGGAAGTCTAGAATTCATGTAGCTGACCTCAGATAGTGGGATAAAGGCTGTATATGTTGTTATTCATTCGGTTGATTCTGACGGATTCGAATTGAGGCAGAATTAGTTGGCAGAACTTGAAGCCGTTAAAGAGGCGGATTAGGTTTATCTGAAACAATTCCGGTTGCCAAGGGGATCCTTAAAAGCTAATCAAGAAGCTGTGACGAGTTGAATGAGTGCAAGAGGCAGTCTTGATTAAAGCTTACGGACGGACATAAAGCTGGTGAAGCAGTCTGAGTTTGGGGTGGAATTGAACGAGTCGGAGGAAGATAATTCAAGAAGCAACAAGATTCGATAATTCCGGAAATTGGACGGTGATTGGGCGATTCTTGGGGCCAATTGTCAAGTACTTAGGTAGGTTCTTGGTGCAATAGAATTCCAGCGCTTCTTGGCAGTCAATTGCTTTTAACACCCAAGTAAATTCCGACTAGATTGAGTCGGAATTGAAGTCGTGACCAATTGCCTTCACTCCATGTGATCAAGGTGTGAAGGTAAGTGCAGCTTGGAAGTTAAAGTCAACTAGGCGGGTGTCTTTGATCAATTCTTGAGAGTCGGAATTGAAAGAAGAAGCAACTTTAGGCGACTTTCGACACAAGGCAAGCGACTCTCTTGGGTGACTATTGTGAGGTGATTGTCGCCTGTGAATTGTGGCACTTCTGTTCGGAAGTTGAAGGTGAATAGGAAGCAGGCCTGGGCGATCTTGAATTGGTAGGGTTGCGTGCAGATTTCGAGCGATTGCAATTGGAACAAGATTCTGACGGCGAGAAGTGGACTCAAGTCCAAGGTGGTGTGGGCAGACCAGGGCGGTCGCAATTAGGGCAGGAGTTCCAACGAATTCACTACGGTTCTTGGGAACTGTTCAAGGCGAGTGACAGGTTGCTGTTTCAGAAGCAAATTTTCAAGGATGGGGATTGGGGAGATGGAGAAAGGATTCAAGGAGAAAGGCGATATTCTCAGTAAAAAATTAGATGCATTAATGATGTTGATTTCACTAAAATTCTAGATCCCTTTACCAAAGGAATTTTTCCCAAGATCCACAACGAAAATGATTCCAGCAAAAAATGGAATCCTACCCAAAACCTCTGACTTGCAAGAAGTGGATGAACTACTTGCAAAGGATTGGATAGGAATCGAGAGCTGCAATGAAGAATTCAATACCCCTAATTTGTAGATGATAAATCAACTGAAGAGAATCAAGCAAGTCCGGATGCCAAGGAAGGAATGGCATATACTGGAGACAACAATGTGACACCCTTGAAAGAGGTAACTGTGGTAGAAGAACCTACAATTGACGTCAGAAATCAAGAAGCTAGAGAGGTAGCGAAGTTAGATTTTGAAGATCTTAAATTTGTTTCTCTTGAAGCAACAGGACTGAAAGACATTGATTCATTAGGAAAAGTAACTGTGACACAAATGACGGAGAAGCTTGCTAAACAAGAACTATTGGTGAATGGGAGCAAGCAGGAAAGAGCTACGGAGGAGCAAAGGAAACAATTGAAGCGAGTCTATACTGCTCAATTGTTGCATTTGGGGGAAATTACTGATATTGTGGTAGTGGAACTGGTCTCAATAGAGGTTAAGGAAATTGCTGGAACTAACAAATCAAGGGGAGAAGAGATACTTGGCATGGAGATCTTCAAGGTATACATTTTATGTTTGCAGAAAAAAGAAAAGAAAAAGAAGATCAGAGGAAGGAGGAAAAGGCTGAAGAGGAGAAAGAAAGAAAGAAGAATGAAACAGCTAGTGAAAGCTAGGATTGGATGACAAATAGGGTAAGTCAATGTAAGTTCTTGAGGACAAGAACTCTCTGAAGGGGTGAGGATTGTAAGGAACCTAGGGGTATAAGGGACAAATGGGGCTATAACTAACAAAGGGTTGTGTTGTAAGCTGTTAGGGGGTTAGGAGTTAGCTAAATGATTGTTAGGGAGTTAGGAGAGAGCCTATAAGAAGGCTTGTGTAATAGCCGAGGGGATTATTGAATAATACATGAATGTTTTCCATATTCTCTCTCTCTAGTCTATCTTTCTCCAATTCTCCATACATCTCTCTATTCTTTTCTCTCTCTCGTTCTCCCTCTTTTTGTTCTGTTTCCCTCCCCATTCTATTCTTCTTCTTCTTCTTCTAAATTCCTATTCAAACCCTAGAAAATCCTAGGGTCTTAACAAGTTCTCTTGCACTTACAGGTATGTCCTCTCATTCTCTTACTCTACATGCTTCGGGAATAACTCAATCTAACTCTTTGATCCTTGATTCTTGGGCAACGGATCATATGACCCCTTTACCCCATTATTTCATTACCTATAGCCCTTGTTCTAGTTCTAGAAAGATAACCTTGGCTGATGGGTCCTTAACCTCTGTTGTTGGCCAAGGAGACATTATTCTTAATAAACATCTTACTCTTAAGGATGTTCTCCATGTCCCTAAACTATTCACCAACCTTATTTCCATTCAGAAACTGGTCCTAGACAATAATTGCAGTGCTAACTTCTCCTCCATCTTTTGTAAAATTTAGGAACAAGAGTTGAAGAAGATGATTGGGCTTGCTAAAGCTAGGGCTAACCTATACTCTACCTTGATGGATCAAGTGGGCAGGAAAACAAGGTCAAGGTGAATCTTGTGTCTTGTTTGGTGCAATCTAATAAAAACTAGATCTGGTTACATCACCATCGTCTTGGTCATCCTTCATTTTTTATCCTTAGAGTCATGTTTCCAGCTTTATTTAAGAGTCTTGATTTTAGAGATTTTCATTGCTTTATTTGCAAATTTGCTAAACACAAAAGGGTGACTTATTCTTCATCTAATAAAAGACCCTCTCTTCCATTCACTCTTATTCATAGAGATGTTTGGGGCCCTGCACCTGTTCTCAATATTTTGGGGCACGGTGGTTCATAACATTTGTAGATGATTGCATTAGGGTAATGTGGTTGTTTCTTATGAAAAATAAATCTGAAGTAAGCACTATTTTTCCTAACTTCTATAATATGATTAGTACTCAATTTGGAGTGCCAATCAAGAGGCTAAGATCTGATAATGCCAAAGATTTTTTCAACCATTCCCTCACACAATTTTGTCAACAAAAAGGGATCATCCACGAATCATCTTGTCCATATACCCCTAAACAAAATGGAGTGGTCAAGAGAAAAAATGGTCATCTATTGGCTATGACTAGGGTACTACTTTTCTACCATAATGTTCCAAAACATTATTGGGGAGAAGTTGTTTTGACTGCCATTACTCTCATTAATAGACTGCCTTCACAAAATCTTGGGTCCTATAGCCCTATTCAACTCTTAAACAAACATTTTCCTGAAACTCACATCTCTTGTGATTGGAAACCAAAGATTTTTTGGGTGTGTCTCCTTTGTGCATGCTCATAATCCTCATATAGGCAAACTAGACCCTAGAGTTCTCAAGTGCATCTTTGTGGGTTATTCCTCCACCCAAAAAGTCTATAGGTGTTATCACCCTCTTTCCAAGAAATTCCTAGTCTCAGCTGATGTCACATTTGTGGAAAATTCTCCTTATTTTGATCAATCTTTTGATCACTAAATCGTTTCTGATTGGAAGCCATATGTGTGTCTCTCTAATCTAGAATTTCCACCTTATTCTACACTTTCTTCGGATCTGGTTCCCACACAGACTGCATCAGACAAGATTCCAGATGAGACCCACCCAAGTATCCCTCCCCTCAAGGTCTACTCCAGGCGGCAGATGCTGGCTCCTAGCCCTATGCATGACCAGGAGTCCAATTCCTCTCCTGAACCTGCCAACACTGCCAGACCTCTTGCCAGTCCAACAGGTTCACCTTTTTTTGATTCTTCTACATCTATGATCAAACCCATTGAAGCTAAGAGTGACCCTGCATTTTCCCTTAGTGACCTTGAATGGCCTATCACCCTTAGAAAAGGAACCAGGACCTGTACCCAGCACCCTTTGCACTTGGTCCTCTCCTATTCCAAACTATCTACCTCTCACAAAGCCTTCCTAACCAGCCTTATTACCATTCCCCTTTCCCACCATTTTTTTTGAAGCTGTAAGGGATGAGAATTGGCGGAATGCTATGGAAGTCAAGATGGCAGCCTTGGAAAAAAATAAAACATGAGAGCTAGTTCAATTACCAAAAGGAAAACAACTGGCAGGATGCAAGTGGGTGTACACCATTAAGTACAAATTTGATGGGACCCTAGATCGATATAAGATAAGGCTAGTGGCCAAGGGATACACTCAAGTCTATGGCATTGACAACCTAGACACTTTTGCTCTGTTGCAAAGCTAAATACAGTCCGGGTTCTCTTGTCTTTAGTTGCTACCTTAGGTTTGGCCACTACTTCAATATGATGTAAAAAATGCCTTCTTACATGGGGACCTAAAAGAGGAAGTTTACATGGACCTACCACCTGGTTATAGTCCCACAATCCGAGGGCAGTTCGTGTGTCGATTGAAGAAGGCCTTAAACAATCCTCGAGGGCTTGGTTTGGTTGATTTGCTCACGTGATGCTCACTTTAGGGTATAAACAAAGTCAAGGAGACCATACGCTCTTCATTCATCACTCGGTCATAGGGGGAGTAACAGTATTACTTGTATATGTGGATGATATTGTTGTGACCGGAAATGATGAAGAAGGTATGACTAAACTCAAAGAATGTCTAATCAAGGAGTTTGAAATTAAGGAATTGGGATGATTAAAGTATTTCTTGGGCATAGAAGTTGCACACTCACAAAAAGACATCTTTATCTCTCAACAAAAGTATGTTGTGGACTTGCTTACAGAAACCGGATTGCTAGGGTGTAAGGTTGCTGAAACTCCAATTGACCCCAACCACAAGTTAGGGGAAGTTCCAGGGGATAAAGAGGTGGACAAAGAGGCCTACCATAGGTTGGTAGGAAAGCTAATTTACCTAGCCCACACTCGGGTAGATATTGCATATGCAGTGGGTGTGGTTAGCCAATTCATGCATAACCCAAAAGAATCTCTCCTAAGGGCAGTCTATAGAGTCCCACATTACTTGAAAGGAGTACCGGGAAAGGGAATTATGTTTAAAAAGGGACAAGGAATGACATTTGAAGTTTATACTGATGCAGATCATGCAGATCAGTGGTGGACAAAAGATCTACGTCCGGTTATTATACTTTCCTAGGGGGCAATCTTGTAACTTGGAGAATCAAGAAACAAAGTGTGGTGGCCCGGTCAAGTGCAGAGGCAGAATTCAGATCTATGGCCCTAGGAGTTTGTGATTTGCTTTGGCTAAAAATTTTCCTAGATGACTTGAAGATTGGCTTGGTGACACCTATGAGACTCTATTGTGACAACAAGTTGACAATAAGCATTGCACACAACCTAGTTCAACATGATAGAATCAAGCATGTTGAAATATACATGCATTTTATTAAAGAAAAGCTTGACAGTGGTTTAATTTGTACTCTATATGTATCATCTTGTGAACAACTTGCATATGTCCTCACTAAAAAATTGCCCACAGCCGTATTTCAGAGGATGACTAGCAAGCTTGGAATGGATGATATCCATTCTCAATCTTGAGGGGGAGTATCAACGAGTAAAAGATTAAGTAATGGGTTGAGATAAGGGGATAAGAAGCTGAAGATAAGTCAAGATTATACTATTTTTTTATCTCATATGTAAATCTGTAAAATATAGAGATAATGTTGTAATCTAGTCCTATTAATTAGGGTTGTAATGTTTTCCTAGTTTTTAGGAGAATTATTAGGATGTCTCTTGTATATATAGGTGGCAGCATACATGAGATGAATATAAGTTTTTTATTCTTCCTAAAACTCTCTTTTAACAGTTTTTAGTGCACCTCTCTTTATTTTCAGGTGACATATCCTTGGTTCGAACTTGCTCGCCAGATTCATCAATGGTCAATAATGATCAACGGATGGAAAGTCATTTGGAAATACCATGGTTCTCAAGCAATCTTCCCACAGACACCTCAATCCATCAGAAAGAAACATCGCGTTGTAGGAAGCAGAAGTGGATTTTTAGAAACACCCAAACTCGTCGTTTTGATCGGTTAATCAGATTGTGTGCCGAAAAGCTGGGAGCAAGCACTACCCTTCAGGTTTTGGGGAAATTGGGACGAGAATCTGGTGTCAAAGAATATAAGGCGTTAATTGGGATTTGCATAGATGAAGCCAGAAAGATTGATGATGAAGTTGTTTTGCTAAAACAGATATACAAAGCATATCAACTGTTTAAGTCAATGTGTGAACAGGGCTTTCAGCTAGATGAAGAAACTTATGGCCCACTTCTTATGTTTTTAATTGACATGGAGATGGTTGAAGAATTCCAAGTTTTCTGTGGAGTTATCCGCAATGAGAATCCAGATTCAATATCAAGATTAGCTTACTATGAGATGCTGCTTTGGATTAGAGCTGGTAATGATGATAGAATAAAAGAGCTTTGTGATTATATTGCATCTAATGATGATGATGACCAACACAACTTCAGAGGTTTGTAATTTGGCATGCACCTATGTTATAGTTTAGCTTTTTAATGCAATCTTGTGATATTTATTTATTTTTGCAATGTTGTATTAAAGTTATCAAGCAAAGCTATTGGCTAGAATAGAATTGTGTATAATCATTAACTATTTGTTAAAAAAGTAAAAGGAATTGGAGAATAACTTTTTTAATCTACTTCTTCTTGCTTCATATTGTCTCTTTTGCATTATGATAATGTTGCTTTCCCACTTATTTGCTTATCTTTTGTTATTTCTTTCGTTCATGAAGTTATTGCTTGTTTTTATTGACTTTGAACAGAAAATAAGCATGGATTTAGCAGAAGGGAATTCATTCTTAAGATTAGTTCATACATTCCATGACCAAAACAATCTTCTGCAACTGATTTAACTCCTATTTGGTACTTCTTAGTTCATACTGCTACATGAGCACATTCTTTAATATTAGTGTTTTTATTTGCTTAGCTATGGTTTATATTTAAGTTATTAGGTTTTAGAAACTTTTTTGGTATATCAGCCTTATGTGTAGTCATGTGACTTTTAAAATAGATGGATGGCTAAGATTTGAAAGATTCCTTTGTGATCAATGGCTAGGACTGAATTATTGCTATAACCCTAGCATAAATAACCTTTTAAGACATTTTGTTTCACTTTTATTCAACTTTTGAGGTTTTGTAAAACCCTAATTATAAGATCTTTGTTCCATATTTGATCTTATGTTGTTTTAGCCCCATTATTGCACATGTTTTTTCCAGTGTTTTAAAAAGCATGCTTTAAGTGCAAAGTGCAGAATGTTCTGAGCTTTTTGTGTGTGAAAGTCAGCGACTTTAGCTGAGCATGATTAAGGCATGTTGAAGTTCTGCTTTTAGCCGAGCTGTGAAACACCATGAAGTGTGCCTTTTAATATAAATGTTTGCACTTGTTTAAATTTTTTGTTATGGTGTGGCTGTTTTTATGGATTATTGACCTGAAAAAAGCTGTTATCATCTGATTTAAAAAAATTAAGACTTCAGATTCCCAGAAAAAGGCCTAGACTTCTGTTGGAAGATGAAGAGTTCAGACTTTTCATCTGTTCAATGAATAGTTCAGCATATTCAATGAAGAATGCAGCATTTTCAATGTGCTGTTGTGAGCTGGTATAATATATAAATGAGAAATGGTATCTCATCTTTTGTTAGACTTGCAGCCTCATTCTTATTTAGTTTTCATTTTAATCATTGTTTTTTAATAGTTTATATTTTTTATGCTTATAGAAGTTTACTCTTTATTTTATTTATGTACACTTCACTTTGCTTTGCACTTAAGCTCTGTAGGCCTTTTGCACTTAAGTGCGCTTACTGCTTTTGAAAACACTTGTTTTTGCTGATTTTTCTCTCATGTTGCATCACGTAGTTTGAGAGTGGAAATGTAAGTTGATCATTTTGTATCTTGTACCATTCAAGTATAATGGCGAAGACCTCAGGTAAGTGTTGAATTGTTTCTTGATGATGATGGTTGTCTATATTTTAT
The DNA here is from genome assembly GCA_036245055.1 of Diospyros kaki. Classification (NCBI taxonomy): domain Eukaryota; kingdom Viridiplantae; phylum Streptophyta; class Magnoliopsida; order Ericales; family Ebenaceae; genus Diospyros; species Diospyros kaki. The sequence continues at coordinate 963,697 of BSEG01000011.1, forward strand.
GCATGTTAAACTATGCTAGACAAGTCATCACCAGTTCTAAGAAAGCTTATTTCTATAAATATATTGCGGCTAGGGTTGCACGAGAGAGAAGAAAGAAGAGAGGCATTCAAAGTGGAGAACTAGAGAGCTTACCAGCTTACACTACCTAATGATGGATTGTGTGAGAGTGAAGAGAAAATAGGCATAGATAGAGGGTAAGATGTGGACCGTTAGCCGAGAGAGAGAGAGAGAGAGAGAGGAGGGGATGTTATTGAATGGTGGGTTGAGCAATAGAGAAGCGGGGCACTAAAAATGCTTAGAGGGGGGCTTTGAACAAAGCAAAGGAACTATAAATAGGTTGAATTTGTGTGATTAGTTTGGATCCATGAACTTGAGTGATTGAACCTGAATTTGTATCTATTACAATTGGCAAAATTCAGATTCGGCTAAGCTTAAATTAACAAGCTCAACTTATTTTTCTTAAGGCCCAACAAGAAAACTAAATTCAACCCAATCCTCTCATTTTAATTGAAGCCCAATAATTAGCAGGTCAACAAAATAATCAAAGCCCAAACCCAATTTGACCTAAGATTCAGACCCGCTTAATCCAACTTGTGGCCTGAGACCCAAAGCACCTAACCCAACTCAATGATGCCACTGCTCGTGGCAACACTGTGCTAACGTTAGTAGTGACATCATCATGATGGCGTCAACAATGATGTCATCATGCTAACATCATCATGACACATGACGTCAACATCCAACCCTATACTCATTTTGCCCCTATTTTTTTGCGCTTGTTCCATCCTTGAGGTTTGTAGGTTGAATTGGATAGTCATTTAGGGTTGTCGGTGGTATTTTAGTCATTTCACTTTATCCTATTTATTTCTTGTGTTTTAATTATGTTGTTTAGGTGATTTTGACACCTCAAGCAAGAGTCAATTAAGGAGAAGTTTTGACCTACAACGCCATTGTGAGTGGGGAATTGTATTATGTTTTTGTTAAATGCTTGCATTTAATATTTACTACTCATTTAATTCAACTCATTTTGTTAAAATACATTTGTACTAGATTAGGACTTGTAATGTATGAAGAGTGTCATGTTGTATTTTCTATATTAGTTCTTTTAGAAGGGGATGTTTTCTAGAAGGCTGACTGAGGTTTGTTTTAACTGCAAAATTGGCAGTCAGTCTCCCGCCCCTATAGCTTATAAATAGGGGCCGAGAGGTAGGTTTTGTAGAGAGCTTTCAGTTGTGATTTTACAAACTATCTTGTGCGAGTATGTTCTCTGAGAAGGAGGGTATATCTTTCTTGTTCTCAACTCTGTATAGCTTTCAGGTTTATGGGTTGGGTGAGAGTTGGTTTTTTGTGGCACATGTAATCGTGTATTAATATTCATAGATAGTGGAGAAAGCTAAGGCCAAAGCCAATCTGGATGTAGGTCTTATTTGAGACTGAACCAAGATAAACTTCTTGTGTTGTTTGATGTTCTTGCTTATTTCTTGATTGTTTTTGCCTTATTGTTATGTTGTGGATTAGAGAGATCATTAGTTTGTGCTTGAGTGATTGAGAGATCATAGCTAAGGGTGAGATCTAAGTTAACACATTTATATTGTCAACCTCATATTGATTATTTAAATTTGTAGAAAAATGGGGAAGTAGGGGTTCATATCTTATGTCCATGTGAGACAACGATCTTGACCTCACATTTATATTGCATGACATAAAAGGATAACAGATATGACATCAATAAACGTACATGTGCACTATGTAGTTTGAACATGGAAAACAAACTAATATTACGATCATGCATTGATGGCATTGGGAGTAGCTAGTTAGAACATTGTATGCTAACTACAATTTATATAGTTAGCCATTGGTGCACCATGGAGTTAAAAATGGGTGAGAGTTTGTTTTGCCATTGTGTCAAGAACGTGTGAGAGTTTGTTTCACTACTATATTATGAAGGGGTGAGAGTATGTTCCACCACCATGAATATTTTTGGGCAAGAGATTGTTCTGCCATTATGTTATTTGTTCAATGTGTATGAATGATGGGATGTTAGTTCTACTTGTTTACTCCCATCATCATATATGTTTTATTCGCCATGATTATTATTGTTCTTACATCATATTTATTTACCTCTGATGTAGTGTAGGAAGCGATTTTAACTAGTTTCACATTGAAATTGAGGATGAAACCAAATTTAGAAGAAGAAATATGATATTATTCAAAAGTTGCTCTCTAAACTTAGGACAATAATATTTATAGGCTAATCCTAAACCTTAATTCTCTAGGAAAAGGAAATCCTAGTTGAATCAGGAAAAGAAAAACAAAAAGTCAAATCCGAATTGAAGTAGGAAACATAGAAAACCCTAAAATTGAAAGGGCTCAATGAGCTTCTTTTAGACTGGCTTTGGCTTGTCTTGTCTAATTGGTCCAAATAGACACGTGCAAGATGTTCCACATTAGTCCCCTCCACTTGAGAAAAACTCGACCTTGAGTTATCATGAACATTAGGGTATACAAAGGTTCGTCAGAGGAATGATAGGCATAAAGATCTGTAATGTTGAACGTCTTGGATGTCTATCTTGTCTGGCAAATCCACGACATAGGCATTGTCATTAATCTTCTTCAAAATCTTGTAAGGACCATATATCTTGGGCTGTAACTTGTAAGTGCCTATTGGAAATCTCTCCTTTCGCAGAAACACCAACACTTCATCTCTGACTGCAAACTTCTCTTTGCAATGTCGATTAACAACTTGTTTATACTTGGAGTTAGCTTGTTGCAGCTTCTGCTTCACATCTTCTTGCACGGTTTGCAATTGTTCTACCATATTCTGAGTGGCTACATTGACTCTTGGACCCTTTGGCAGTTTGATTAGATCCAAAGATTGTTGCGGTGTTTTTTGATACACGACTAAAAATGGCGACTGTCCTGTAGCACTATGAACAACACTGTTGTAAGCAAAATTCTGCCTGCGCCAATGCTAAATCCCATTGTTTGGGCCTGTCAGCACAGATATTTCAAATGAGGTTGCCCAGAGTTCTTTTCACCGCTTCTGTCTGCCCATCAGTTTGAGGGTGGGTTGTACTGTTGAAATTCAATGGAGAATCAAACATCTTCCTCAAACTTCTCCATAAATGGCTAAGGAACTTGGTGTCTTTATCTGAAGTGATGGTCTTTGGTACTCTATGTAAACAAACTACTTTGAAGAATAATTTAGTGTTAAAACTGAGTGCTAAACTGATCCAAGAATCACTCAATATCCTCACCGAAACCAATCACGATTAAAACAGAAAGTAAACAATTTAAAAGAGAAAATTGAAATAGAATGAAAAATAAACCAGATTGCAGAACACACGATATACCCTGGTTCATGCTATTTACATGGCACTATATCCAGCAATCCAAGAAGAGACTAATCCACTAAGAATGTATGAAATCAGTACAAGAGTATCCCTCACTCGCCTCCACTTGTCTCTCAAATACAATCCTCTAGACGAAAACAACAAGAACTATATTATCACAGCTCTCTTTCTCTCTTCTCACTGCACTCGAACCCAAGGGGATGGAATGAAAACTGATTGATCGTGTTTCTGACTCACGCACCCTTCTATTTATAAACTTAAAAAAAAAGCAGAAATTCCTAAGGGAAATAATTAACTTACGTAAAGTCTAAACTATCCTTATTAATTACAATTAGTTACATTTAGATCCTTCTAACTAACTACCACCAATCATCTCTATTCCTTCCTGAGTTCTTCCAGAATTCCAGCATACAATTACTTTGGGCAAAATAATAACATTTGGCAATATTGTCCGCATCAGTAGTCTTCTTACAAGGAATGAAATGAGCCATCTATGAGACCCCATCAAGAACAACAAAAACAAAATCCATACCTTATTGAGTTCGTGGTAAACCCAACACAAAATCCATTGATATATCTTCCCAAATAGCTTCAAGAATAGGTAAAGGCATATATAACCTTGTATTCTGCAACTGTCCCTTATCAATTTAGCATATGTAACACCTTTGCACAAATCTAGTTACATCCCTCCTTAATTGTGGCCAATAAAAAGGATCACCAACTGCAACAGTGGTTTTATCACAGCCAAGATGACCAGCTAGAACTCTTCCATGTAAGTCTTGAATCATCTTGTCCCTTAGAGAGGAATGAGGTATACAAAGCTGATTTCCTTTCATCAAGTACTCCTCATGGATGTGAAAATCATCCGCACGTTCGTTGCTATTGCCCTTTCCCTAAAGAACTTGAAAATCCTCATCTATCTCATACAACTCCTTCAGTTGTTTAAAACCCACAACTTCTGTGCTCATTGTCATCAATAAGTCTACTTGTCTCCTTAAAGCATCTGCGCCACGTTGTTCTGCACTCTTGACTTGTGCTTCAGTTTAAAAGGAAATTTCTGCAAAAATTGAGACCACTTGGCATGCATATCATTGCTAATTCTCTTCTGGCTGTTCAATTACTTCAAAGCTTAATGATCTGAGTACAAAACAAATTCTTGCCCAACCAGATAATGCTCCCATGTTTTTAAAGCTCAGATGATAGAATATAATTCATTGTCATTGGTGCTCCACTTTCGCCTTGCACTCAACTTCTCATTGAAGTATGCTATGGGCCTCTTCTCTTGGGACATGACTGCCCTTATCCCTATTCCACTGGCATCACATTCCACTTCAAACAACTTATCAAAATCTGCCAAGACCAATACTGGGGCAGTACACAACTTTTCTTATAACACAACAAAACTAGCATTGGCTTCCTCTCCCTTGTGGAATTTCCCCTTCTTCAAACACTTGATTATAGGTGCAACAATGCTACTAAAGTTACGTATAAAATGCCAATAGAAGGTTGCCAACCCATAGAAAATTTGCACCTGAGTGATAGTTTTCAGGGTTGGCCATTATCGGATGGCTCGGATCTTTAGCTTACATCCATTACACAATAATTGTAATTTTCTTTTCCTCTTCGGTTATAGATCTTTGTTCTTAGCTATAGGTAGTTTTGCTTATTGTTGTACTGCATATGGGTGCGTGTGGGAGACTATTAGGCTATATATAAGCCACAATTGAGGATGGGAAGGCATTATGTGAAATGATATTGAATTCTCTCAATTTTCTCTCTCATGAATTCTCTCACATTCCCTCTGAACTCCCTCTGATTTCTCTCTAATCTCTCCCTTTCTCTGTTTTGTTTACTATCTCCCCCAATTCTATACAATTCCCCCTCCAATCCCTTTTGTTCTTGGTTCTAATTCCTTGGGATTCTTTCGATTTCCCATCCAAACCCTAGGCTAAACCCTAGGTACATGACACATTGAAAATAAAGGCCAAGAACAGAAGTTTATCTGTCATGAAATTGCATTTCTTTAGGTTCACATATAGCTTATTCTCCTAGAAGACCGTTAGTACTTCCCTCAAGTGTGAGAGGTGCTCTTCCTCATATCGACTGTAAATTAGGATATCATCAAAACACACAACCAAAAATTTTTCAATAAAAGGTTTTAGTACCTGGTTCATCAATCTCATGAACGTGCTTGGGGCATTAGTCAATTTGAATGGCATCGCCAACCACTCATACAACCCTTCCTTCGTCTTGAAGGCCATTTTCTACTCATCTCCTGGTCTAATTCGAATTTGATGGTATCTACTTCTGAAGTCTAATTTTGAAAATCATTTAGCACCATGTAATCTGTCCAACATGTCATCCAGTCTTGGAATTGGGAACTTGTACCCAACTTTTATCTTGTTAATTGCTCGGCTATCTGTACACATCCTCCAACTACCATCTTTCTTTGGAGTCAACAATATTGAAATTGCACAAGGACTCATGCTCCGTTGAATTTGGCCCTTTCTCAATAGCACTTCCACTTTTCCCTTCAAAATCTCTCTCTCTTTTGGACTCATTTGGTAGTGGGGTAGGTTTGGCAAACTAGTGCCAGGAATCAGATCAACGTGATGCTGAATATCTCGCATCATTGGTACTCCATTAGGTAGGTCATTTGGCATTACTTCTCTAAACTCCTCCAACAATGCTCTCATCGATTCATAATACTCAACTAGTTCTTGCCATGTTCCATTCAACAAAACCTGTTTCACAATTGCTACATGGACCACTTTGGATTCTTTGATTGCTTCCTCCATCTCTTGCTCAGAATGGGTGATGGTAAGGAAGGTTTGCTCCTCCGTGTTAGAAGTTTTAGGACGAAGTGGTAGCAAAATGTATTTTACTCCTTCCTTCTCAAACCTATACACATTATTCCTCCTAGATTAGTGAGCATTCGCATTATACTAGTAAGGTCTACCCAACAACATATGACAAGCATCCATATTCACAATAAACTTCATCACAATATTTGCCTATGGAAAAGGGTACCTTATAGCGTTTTGTCATGTGGTCCTTCTCTATTGCTTTAATCCACTCAATAGTATAAGGAGCAAGATGTTTCTCTACTAGTATCTGTCTCCCTATAATGTTCTTCTCATTGCCACTATCAATGACAACATCAAACACTCGATCCTTGATGGTACACTTGGTTTGGAACAATTGATGACGCTGGCTCAGATCTTCCGCCTTAGGTGCCAGCATTGTTTGTCGGAGCACATAGCTCAAGTAGTATCGTCATGGTCATCTTTGTACTCAATATCCTCTCCATCGGGGTTGCATAACTCTGACATCATTTTTCTCTTCACCTTGTTCAACCACATGGACCGACTTCCTTTCAGGACATTCATTCGATCTATGTCTTGGTTGGCTACACCTGAAACACTTTCCTGATGTAGGTCTTAGGTAGGGGTTAAACTTAAACCCTTTTTGTGCCTCCTTTGCTTCTGTGACCTCTTGCTTACTTGCAACCTTATCCTCCCTATTTCGATTAGCACAGGCTTGATTTCCTTGGGACTTTGCTGCACTGTCTTTACCAGCTATTGCTTTGTATTGATCAGTATACATCTTATGTGAATAATCAGTCTGGCCCTTTTCTTGTAGCATCAACTCTGCCTTCAATGCCATATTCTTAGCCTCGGCTAAAGTTCGCAGCACCTGTACCCCTATACGGTCTTTGATGGTTGCCTTCAAACCTTCCAGGTACCTAGCCACCTGCTGTCCTGCACTTTCTCTTAAGTCATTCTGCTCTGATAGCCTCATAAATTCAGCAGTATATTCACGAACTGTTTGCTGTCCCTGTTGGCATCTTTGATATTGCTGAAACAAAATCTGATCATAATCAGGAGGAAGAAAACCAGGTTCGGATTGGAGGTCTACCCTTTCTTTCCCTTTGGTTTTGCTCTCTATTCCACCAGATGGAAGCACCCCATTTTAATCGATACGCCACCTGCTTTACTCTCCTATCTTAAGATATTTCCATACATTTAAAGGACCTGTCAATTTCAGCAATCCAGTTTAGGAATTCTTTGATTTCTAGGTTACCACTAAAGTATGGAATATCTACCTTCAACTTGAACTCATCTTTGTCCTTGTAACGTTTCTTTGGTGACTTCAATTGTATTGATTATTCTTGTGATAATCTCTCACAAGTTCCTCCAGGCATTCATATTCTGTATCATCATCATAGGCAGGCTGCGTTCGTTGATTTGCAGGACCAAGTTTGTTGAAACGACCATCGCGCACACAAGCAACTTCATCTCTTGCATGTAGTGCCTCGTTTTCTTGATCTCTGTTGGCACTTAGGGCTAAGGCGTTTAGGTGATCTGCCATCTCTTTGAAACGCCGCTCTAGGCTCTAGAATTGGAGATCTATCCTGTTTTCCATGGCCTTCATTGCCGCCTTAAAATTTGGGGCCTTAGTTCCTCGATCACTGCCAAGGGAACTGTCGCTGCCAACGTTGTTGTCACCGGCCATTGAATTATGCGAGGTTGCCTGCTCTGATACCAACTGACGTATCGTAGAAAACGATTTTAACCAATTTCACGTTGAAACTGAGGACGTAATCGAATTTAGAAGAAGAAATATGATATTATACAAAAACTTCTCTCTAAACTTAGGACAAGAATATTTATAGGTCTCACAACCCCTAGAATTAGGAAGTTTTTTTTTTATTTCAATTGTTATATCTTTATTTAGTTGTTATTTAGAATTATTTTCTAGGATTAGTTAAGTAACAAATATGCAGTGGGGAGGTAGTGGAAGTGATTTAGTAGCAATTAGCTTATATATAAAGCTACACTCACATTGCAAAGATTATGTATGAATTATCAAGAAGATTATTGAAGTCTCTTGGTTTCTCCCTAATTTTTGTCAGATTTCCCTCCCTCATTTTTGTTTGTTCTCCCTATTATTCTATTTGTTCTCCCACAATTCTGTCAGTTTTATCCCTCAATTCCAATTCTATCTTCAAAGGAAACTTAAAGTTAGGGCTAGGGTCCTGACATTTGGTTTAGAGCAGCGGTTTCTCGACTGTGATTTAGGGTTCATGGCATTTGATTCCGATTAGAACAAGGTGGTTATTGTTGCAGTGATCCAGAGTGATTTTTGAAGAATGTGAATTGTGCAAATGGCTGAAGGAACTCTTGAGAGAATGCAGTCACTGGAGACAGTATTCAAGGAAGAATTCAATAAAAAGTTGGATGAACTCATGATCATGATGGCCAAAAGGTATCAGGTTAGTTGTCCAGCGGAATTACTTTCCGGGGGGTATTTTTGATTCTAGTATTCAACAAAATAGTCCAGTTCTTGTCACAGTTGGAGAACCACCTTGATTCCTAGAACTTTGCATGTCAACTTGCAGGAGGATTTTCTGTCAGAGGAGAAGGCGGCACAAATTCTGGAAGACAATGAGTGTCCGTGGGAAGAAGATGGACAACCAGCCAAAGCTATTCAAGGGTTTAGGGTATGTGCGGGCTGAAACACTGAAATGGGCTATGAAAGCTTGAATTGCTTAGGTGCAGTTTGGCATTTAGAATGTTTCAGATGCCATGCTTGCAATCAACCAATTTGTGATGAGGAGTTTTCTATGCTTGGGATTGATCCTTATCATGAGTCTTGCTACAAAAATGTGATGTTTACAAGCATTCGTTACCAACAAATGCTGCTGGGTTAATTGAATACGTAGAGCATCCTATTTGGGTCTAGAAGTACTGCCCTTTTCATGAATTTGATGGAACTCGTCATTGTTGCAGTTGTGAGCAAATAGAACCTAGGGAAACAAGATTTGCTGCTGTAGAAGATGGCTGGAAGTTCTGCCCAGCGTGTATCGACTTGGCCATAATGGAAACTCATGAAAGTCAGCCCCTTTATTTTGATATGCAAGAAATTTATGAAGAAATTGAAGAAGATGAAGGGATGGTAGAAGAAAAAGACATTGCAGGGATTGGATGATGGAGTAGCAGGTAGTTACCATGATTTCTTGGGGACAAGAGATCTTTTAAGGGGGAGGAAATGTGATGACCCCTAGAATTAGGAAGTTATTTTTTTATTTCAGTTGTTATATCTTTATTTAGTTGTTATGCACAATTATGTTCTAGGAACAGTTCAGTAACAGATATGGAGTAGTGGGGGGAGGCAGTGGAAGTGATTTAGGTGCAGTTGTTGGTAGTGGAAGAGTGGTAACTGCCTTGTAGAATTTGTGGATGGCTTATATATAAAGCTAAACCCACACTGGCAAGATTATGTATGAATTATAAAGAAGATTATTGAAGTCTCTTGGTTTCTCCCTAATTTCTATCAGATTTTCCCTCCCATTTTTGTCTATTCTCCCTATTATTTTGTCTGTTCTCTCACATTTTTGTTAGTTTTCTGCCTCAATTCCAATTCTATCTTCAAAGGAAATATCAAGTTAAGGCTAGGGTCTTGACAATATGCTAATCCTAAACCTCAATTCACTAGGAAAAGGAAATCCTAGTTGAATCAGGAAAGGAAAAACACAAGAGTCAAATCCTAATTGAAGTAGGAAACATAGAAAACCAAATCCTAATTGAAGTAGGAAACATAGAAAACCCTAAAACTAAAAGGGCTCATCGGGCTTCTTTCAGACTGGTTTTTGCTTGTCTATTTGGTCCAAATAAACACTTGCAATATGTTCCACATGAACCTCCCATTACTTTATTAAATGTCATGGCAATGTTTAGTAGTAAACCTTGTTGTGTTAACTCTTATTTCTCCCATCATAATGCTTTTCCACCCTCACTAATTTTGTTGACCTTTGACTCGCCCCACTACAATTTCTAGTTGTAGGTTAACTGCTATTTCAATGATTATGGTAAGAGATCCTAGCTACATTTTTACCATGGTCACACTTCGGGAATATAATACACCACATGTAGTGAGATAGAGATTTAGAGTGTTGATCTTTTATCAAATTGTATTGAAAATTTCAGATGCATTGAGATATTGAACTGTGATTCTGTATTAAGAACGATGGTATTTGATAATGATGGTACAAGACCATGATATGGGAATTTGACATTGAATGCTATTATTGAAGTGAAATATGAATTATGAAACATGAGGCTTACTACTCTTGGCAGGATCTACGACCTGCTAGAGGATAGTGCTGGTGATGGCCTTGAAAATTGGGTCGTGACAGGTTCATAGGTTTATCCAAACTTATGAGCATCCCCAATTAGAATTGACCAATTATAAGATATGAACAAACTAATCAAATTAAGGCTGCACAAACTTCATTTTTTGAAAAAAAATTGAATTAAATCATCTGCTCAGGTTTTTAAATGCCTCAATCAAGATATGAATTGAGCATGCTGATTAACTGAACCAAAACTGAGCACTTTGGTTTGGTTTCTTGATAGTGCATATTCACGTCAACCTGCACAATTTTTTTTTTTTGAAAAAGAAACATAATGGAAACCAAACCAAAGAATACATGATGAGACAAATTCTATTACATCACGTACTTTTTCTTAATAAAAAACTTTTGAATGCGCTGTGAGATCAAGCACTGTGAATGAAAAATTATTGTACAATGTCTGTTTATGTAGTTAGCTTCAAGTTTGGAACACTATTTACTGAAACTGAACCGAACTCTTGGGGCTTTTTCTTAGAATGAACTTAAACTGAACCAAACATGAAAAAACCTGAATATATCTGAATTAAAATCCTTGTTCCATTTGGGTTTGCAGTTTGTACAGGTCATCCGCACTGGCCAAAATCCAACCTAATTAAAATTGAGTCTGGTCTAGTTGTTTCTCATGTGGGTTCATATGTTTTGTGAACAAAGGATGATGAAAAGAGAAAAACAGAGTAGACTGTGCTGGCCCAATTATGAAGCACAAAGTGGGGGCTACCTACTAATACAGAAGGGAGGGAGACCTAGTATGATAATAACAATGAGTTATCACATTGAGAATGTTCCTCCCCGTTAATAGAATGATACTTTTGTAACAAAAATATTTACATATGGTGTTTATAGAACTAGAAAAAAACTTATAACAAAGTTCAAAGAAGATGTTGTATGGAGAGTTTTAGAGAAGAAAGGAGTTTGAATTGCTTATATACATATCGTCATCATCATCTTTTACTAATCTTATATACAGGGTATTAAACACGTATATCTTGGAGCGGAAACATTAAAATTAAATGGACATTTTAAAAGGCAACTATAGAACCAGTTTTGTTGCATGGCACAAAATGTTGTGCAGAAAGCACCAACATGTGCAAAATATGAGCATAACAGAGATGAGGATGTTAAAATGGATGAGACCATACAAGAAAAGATAAAATTAGAAATGAAACTATTTTTAATAAGGTCTGGGTGGCTCTTATTAAAAATAAGATGTGTGAAACATGATTTAGATGTTTTGGTCACGAGAGAAGAAGACCAATAGAGACTTGTCAGGAGAGTGGATGGAATGGAACAAAAGAGTTAAAGGAAAACCAAGAGAAACTTAGTAGGAGGCACTAATGGCCTGTTTGGTAGAAGGATTGGAATATGGTATTACCATGTATTTGGAATCCGACCAAATGTGACATAAACTAAGCCGTGGATAATCTTATCCCACCAAAGTGGGATTATTTTGTACCACCTTCCCTAGGTATAAAGTAATCCCACTTTGGTGGGATTAAATGTCGCATTGTCTGGACAATTTTGCCCCTGGGTATAAAAACGCATCACATTTTCTTGCTTCATTTTTTTTTTTGTCATTCTCTTCACTGTCTATTATGAACCACTATTCTTCTTCTTCTTCTGATTTTTCTTCTTCTAGGTCTTGATTTCCAGATCTGATTTTTTGCCAATTTAGGGTTTTACTATTGGTTTTTCAGGTAATGCTTTTGGTTGGGTTTGTGATCTTGATTTCCAGAGCTGTTTTTTGTTGATTTGGGTTTCCTGATTGCTTTTTCATGTATTGCTCTTGGTTGGGTTTGTGATCTCGATTTCCATATCTGTTTTTTGTCGATTTGGGTTTTCCGATTGCTTTTTCATGTTAGCTCTTGGTTGGTTTTGTGGGTTTGTTGATTTGGGGTTTTATCAATTTGGTTTTTGGGCAATGCTTTTGGTTGAATTTGTTGGTTTTTGGAGTGCTTTTTCAAGTAAGGCTCTTGGTTGGGTTTGTGGGTTTGTTGATTTGGGGTTTTACCGATTGGGTTTATGGGTAATGCTGTTGGTTGAATTTGTGGGTCTGCCGATTTCAGGCTTTCTGATTGTGTTAACCAATAGTGTGCTTTATGTTGGTATATCGACAAGAAATTCCTTTTCCATGTCCTATCAGTTATTTGGTTGAATTTGTGCATGTTGATATCAATGAGTTGGTAACTGTTTTTGATGGCTTGATCTTGTCTTCCAGAACTCGAAAGAAATAAAATGAGAGTAATTTGTACTAGTGAATGGGCAAATTGGTCGCTTGACAATTAATGACTAGTAATACCTCACTCACAATTTGATATACCAAATATAAAATAGTTGTAACTTCAGGTAATACCTCCTTTACCAAACATGGGACAGTATTAGTTAGTCCCATCACTATTTATCCCATTCTTAATTTTATCCCATCATTATTTAATCTGGATACCACATGGACTATTTGGTATAATATTAGTTATAAGGGTCCTATAGAAGATAAAGTTATGGATAGAAATGGATGGAGAGCTAGAATTTATATAGCCAACTCCACATGGTGTGATAAAGGCTTGGTATGCTGTTGATTTGTGTGCTTCATCCTATAACATGGAAGATGGTGGTTATCTGCAGTAGCAAGCCTGGGTAGTATCTTAAAGCACGAAAGCGAACATGATATATGATCACTCTAGCACTGATAGTGAATATTTCAGGTGGATGTACTACTCTCTATAATTTCAGAACGTAAGACAAAGAACGCTTCATTTTTAAGGTCTTCTAGTTATTTACTTGATTTCATACTGTTACTTTTTCCCATTTGGTATAACCTCACTGACATAAATGATGTTGCAGAAAATTATTTATTGGCATTATGTGATAGTGACCGGAAGGAGGAGCTTTTGACACTACTGGAAATCATTGACATAACAAAATTTTCGTTCCTGCATCTGACAAATATCTTTAAGTCCATGGGGAGGCTTTTTTTGGAGTCATTCATGGAGAAATTTATTTTGGCACTAAAGAGCTGTGGTATTTCCACAATCCTTTTATTTTCTTTTTGTGGAAATTCAATAAAGCTTCTATCTTTTATTTGGTTATAATGCATAACTCGTTATATTTTTTGTAAGTTTATCTGAAAAGGCTGAGTTTTAATTTCCTCAGCTATTTGAAAATAGTTTTGTATGCTATAGTGTTGTTTTCTTTCCAAAATGCAGATATTGGAGCAGAAAATATCTCGGACTTGATCTATAATTATGCAGTTAGTGTGCCAAATTTAGCGGTGAGGAATCTCTAATGAATACTACTGGTAGTGTTCCCTGTGGGCACAATTTGCATGGCATTTTCTAGACCACAAGCAGTTTGCTTGCAGTTTTTATTTGTGTATTCCCTGCATTAACTAGTGGCTAAACTGAAGTCCTAATTCTTTCAGAGATATTTTCTCTTTTTCTTTTTGCTAATAATTTCAGAAATATTTTCTAGTGTGCCAAAGAAAACTTGGTGAAAACCCTTGAATATGGCATTGGTTATATTGGGCTTACAAAAGACATAACCATGAATAAGGGTGGATCCAGGAATTTAGAACACAGGGGCTAGAAATCAGGAAGTCAAGAATGGTGTCTGTGAATGTGAAGGAAGAGAGAGAGAATGGGAAGGATTTGATGGGTTTGGGTATTGGGTCAATTAAATTTTTTTTGATTTGGGCCAGATTATGAGTTTGGTTTGGGGCAGCATATTTGAATTGGGGATTGAGGAACACGGATTGGTTAAAAGGAATACGGGTTGACAATTGAAAAATTAAAAAAAAAAATTAATTTACATGGATTTGGGCTGAGGCTGGCATGGGTTGAAGCCCTGTCCAACCCTCCCCCAGATCTGCCTTTGACCATGAATAAAGATGGTTGAAAAGGTAGGAAGGATTCATGTAATCAACCCCACCTTACGGGATTGAGGCTTGTGATTGTTGTATTATAGTATAATGATGAAATTGGGAGTAAGTAACCAACTCTTGCTAATGTTGATGTAGTGGCTCTAGCCCATTTTTTACCACATTCAGGCGGTACAGCGTATATCTGAGAGGGTTCGCCTAATGAAATAATATTTTGATTGGAGTTCACCTTGAAGAGATCCGGTGGTTTTTGTGATGGTTGTTTATTAGATAACACAACCCTATCACTTCATTTAGGGTGGGACCATGGTAAGGAGTAATACCTTCAACAGAAGTGTCAAGGGAATTATTCAATCCATTGGCAGATAACAGATAAAAGTGCAAGTGACAGTAGTTACCATGTCTCAACATTTATATTCTGTGATACAATCAAATGGAGCACACCTAACCGTAAGACTTTCTTGTTTCATTGTCGTGCATTAGCTTTATATTATTATAGTTTCAAAGATATGATAAAGTATGGTGGGTAGAAGGTGAAACTTTTTAAAGGAGGGGTGGCTGGATCTTCTGCAAAACCTACTAGAAATGTTTACTTTGTCAGATCACATAAGTTTGTCATGTATCTAATGCTTGTAAGTGTTTAATCTTCACAAAAATGAGAACCAGAGACAGTTTTGCAATCAGCACCATTGCAAGCTAGTTCAGCTGAGTTTGGGTTTTATTTGGCCTCAACTCACTTGCTAAAGCCACAACTCATTTCACTGGCTGAATAGATTAGCACCGTGGCAGCCCAAACTCAAGCTGTTCATGAACAGATTAATTTGTTTTCATTCCCATGCATGACTAGAAAGTCACTGGGTTAAGCTGTGGAAACAACCTCCTCGCAACCTCACAAAAATGGGAGCCTTGTGCATTGCAATGTCCCTGTATTTTATTTTTTTGTTTCGCTGTTGACTTTTTGCTACAACAATCTTTGTCTCATTTTTTTTTGGCGTCTTTACAACAATAACATATCAAACCCTTATCCCATTGTGGGGTCAACTACATGAATTTTAGATTTCTATTTATTTATATCAATTGCCATATCTTTTGTAAGGCTTGTATACTTAAATGCCAAACCCAAGTGTCTCCCACTAAATATTTTTGGGTCTTCTTTTGTCTCTTTTGCTAATTACTTATTCCATTCTATCAATTCTCCTCATGGGAGCCTCTGTTGGTCTTCTTCTCACATGACCAAACCATAACTCCCATATTTTATCTTCAATAGAAGCCACTCCGCCTTTAAATAACCTCATTTCTAATTTTATCTTTCCTTGTATGGCTGCACATCCATCTTAGCATCCTCATCTCAATTATGCTCATATTTTACACATTTTGATATACTTCATGCTCATATTCATTTGGCTGTCTTATGGGGTTATATTAAATTGTACAGAATATCGGTCTTGAAATGTTTTTCTTTAGATTCTCAATGTTACCTTACTTATGATCTTTATTGACAACCAAAAGTATCTTCCATAATAAAATCTGCTAGTTGAATCTTTGCTGTTTTTTGAAGTGTTTCTTTTCCACAATCAAAACACTTGTGCCTTGCAGGTTGAAGATGTTATTTCTAAATTCAACCGTCTGCATGAGAAGTTGGAGTTGTTGCCTTGTTCTACATCATATACGAAGCTCATTAGTTACTGCTGTGATTCATCGAAGGTATAGGTTGATATACTTGGCATTATGATTCTTAGGATTTTGCTGTCCTTTTCTACTTGTGATTTATGGGCTTTTCCCCCATCTTTGTAGTTGTTAGAAGTGATCACCTTTTATTCTTAACATAGGTGCATGTGGCTCTTGATGTATTAGATCAGATGCCTGAAGCAGGTTTAAGTTTGTCAATAGAGACAATTCATTCCATGTTACATGCTTGTGAGGAGAGTTGTGACTACAATTTGGTATGTTTATTCTTTGCCACTCTTATTTGTTGTTGATTTATGTTTTCTTTGGTGGTCCTATGCATACAAGAAAATTCGAATCCAGGCATATGCTGCTATTGGGCAAAAATGGTGTTACCACTCATGACTGCTTGAATTGTGCAGAAATTCTGATTTATCAACTTCGGGAAGTAATATTTTATTGATAACTGGTTTCGCATAATCTGAAAATGAGTTACGGGGGGAGATGAAGAATATACAATTAGAAGTAATGAAATGTTAAAAGTGTGATGACAAAGATAGTATAGGTTCTATCTGAAGGGTTGCACATCATTTAAATTGAAGCCCCTGTAAGGTCTGTGCCAGTCTGCCCCTCTGACTCTCTGACCTTGTGAGACTTCATCATAACTGCATGTTATCCTAATCAAGTTATGCTTGGTGGCATGAATTCATAATGTCAATTGACAAATCCATGAAAAAGAATGCAAAATTTTATGTTGGATGCCCTTCTTGATGCAACCCTCTAGCAAGTAAATGATGAGATAAAGTTCCAGCATCATCGTCATATGGAAAAATTTCATGAGATAGTGGTGAACGAAAATAATTAATATTGCTGTGTACCATCACATAGTTGATATTGTGAAACTAACCCGTGTAGCACGGAAACATGACACCTCTGACCCTGTGGGACTGCCATTGGATAATTGCCTTGGGCAGGTAAAATATGTAGTGGCTAGAAGACAGATCTGTAGAGATGTAGGATGTGCATATTTATTTCTTTTCATCAGATTTATTGATAAAGGAGCATTTGATAAGCTTGTATAGCTCAAGGTCTGAAATGTAAAACCATAGTTGTAAAGTTAACCTGACCTTTTGCATGTTTCATGATCTGTTTAAGTTTTATAGTCTCTAGGCCTTTCAATCTTTGCAGCTCTAGTTTTTGTTGCTGTTGTTACATTAGTATGTTCACCCTGGTTTTTACTTGGTCATGCTCTATTTCTTATCTGTATGCAGAAAAAGATCTGAAATGAAATGTTTGATGAGACAAGTTTATTTTACTCTTTGTTTCCAGGTAAAAGATGACTGCTTTGATTTGTTTTGAAGTATTTGATGATATTATTGTGTTCTCATGATAATAAGGTTCATCGGATCTACTTGCTGATTTGTCAACATAACTTGAAGCCAAGTGCAGAGACCTTCAGGAGCATGATAAATTTGTGTGCCAGAATGAAAGATGTGAGTTCTCTGTCCTGTCATTTGTTCTTATATTCTGCTGATGTCTAAGTGATGCACTTTACATATTTTTCTTCTTTGCTGCCATGCAGTTTGCAGGTGCATACAACATGATCAAGGATTCTGCAGAAATGAATTTAAGGCCTACAGCAGGCATGTATAATTCAATAATGGCAGGATTTTTCCGAGAGGTGACTTCCTTGGCCCCTTTGATGCTCTTGCTGTCGTTATCTGTTTGAATCTTACTAATTTTCTCGATTATTAAAGCATCCTGAGCTTGTGTATGAAATTTCTCCAAGTATATAGTCTTGTGCTGCATTCTAGAACTCAGTATAGTATATGGTCTTTACATTCATACCAGCTTTCAAGGATGCACAAACTTGGAAATACACTGTGAATACAATTATGACATGGGTACTGGGGCATGCAGAGTTTTGATAAGTGCCAAATGTGTCATGAATATTTAATGTGACTTGAATTTTGTGCAGATATAATTAAAATCCAATACTACACTTTTAGTTAAAAAGTCATAATTTCCACAGTTTCTTGAAAAAGTACTATTCATGTAACATCGAATGAATAGGAATTGACAGAACAAGTCAGCATATTAATTAAGAAACAACACATAAAAGCATGGTGCTAAACTGAGAATTGAAAATGCTTTACAATTCTTCAAATCATCAACCTTTATCTGATACAAAATCCACCAAACTACACAAAAAAATTCACATCCATAAATCCATTAGAACCAATTTCTATCTCTTTATTGCCATTGGTTTAATCTCCATTCATTTGCATCATTAAAGAACTTTTCCTCCAATTCTGACTTATTTAGTGAGCGATCAGCAAACTCAAGCACCCTTCATCTTCAAGCAAGTGAAAAGTACCTTCCACATTATTGCACATCTCAATATTGCTTTCCAGACATAGGGGTACTCCCTGATAGAAGGCGGAGGTTGGAATGAATTAATACCAAAGGAACAAGCACTCGAATTTCTCTCACAACCAGATGAGGAGGAAGGTTGTGTAAGAATTTTCAAAACTATTGACTGAATCACAGATGTCTTTGCACCATAAATATTTTAATGCATTTCACCATAAAATGCAAGTGTTTCTGCTCCTTGAGTAAATAGGAAGCAGAACGTAATCCTTGCTTCTATGTTACATGATGTTGCATCATCTTCAATATTTTCTTATATATGATGTGGAATGTGGTATATCATACGCTTATGTTTGTAATTATGAGAAACCAGCCTCTGGTGTATTTTATGAATATTTTTCAGTATCTTTTATTATCCTTGATTTTTCATTTGGCAATGGGTTAATGCTGCTATTTGCTAATATGAATGCAATACTGTAAATTAATATTTCATTCATTTTCTTTTTTTTTGATCAAAGGAAAAGGTCCATTTTAATTTATTAAAGTTTTTGCATAAAGTTTCTTGATTTGAGAATCTGCTTAAAGGTATGTAAATAAAGATTCATCCTCATGGCCTGGCCAGCAGCTTAAGGCATGAAAATGTCAATCAAGTAATGAAGCAAAACTTAAAAACCTTTGAAATACATTCTGGATGTGTGCATTATATTATTCTGGGATGCAAAATTTCCTGCTGTTGTTTATATTCTTCTCATTTTTTAGGTGTTATATTGAAGAAAAGAGAAAAACATGTGGATGGAATAGCTAATACTCTTCAGGATAATAAATTTCTTCACATCTTATTTCCATGCATTTCATGTATATTTTATTACAAGTCCTGACTTGCAGTTGTGTGGAGATTCTGTAATTATAGTTACTGGTAACTGTCAAGATTCAGTTATGAGGTTTCTGTTTTTATGCTCTAGAATGTTGAGGTAGCATCAAAAGTTGTTTAAGCTCCAATCCAATCCTTGAAGAGTAAATTTGCTGATGGATTTTCTGCTTCATTTTCCATATGGCTGACTTATCTGCAGAAAAACACTTTTGGCGCTTTAATGGTTCTCAAAAAAATGGAAGATGCAGGTGTGAAGCCTGATTCTGATACTTTCATGTATCTTATAGGGAACTGTGTCCGAGAGGAGGATATTGCTAAGGTAATTTAAATGTTAGATTTTTATGGATGCTTCATTTCTCACCTATAGTGCACTGTGGAAATTGATGGTGTTATAGTAGATTATGCCGTAGCTTGCCCAATGTTATTGGTTAACAGTTCCTTATTTCTTCTTTTTTTTTTTTCCCATTTCCTGTTAGGGCATCTTTTCTTTTCTTGTTCCTTCTCTTTTAATTGTCTAATAGATTTTACCTGTTTGGTGACGGCTATGTTGGCAGTTCTTTAAGCTGCATGGTTGGGCAGCTGGAGACTGAATGTCAGGATAGGAAGATGGGAATTTCTCTACCCTTTAATTGTGAATCCTACTAGTAGAGTGTGCACTATAATTATCCTATAATTCCACTAGTATAATCCATAGTGAGATTTCTCTTCATTGTACTTCAAACAGGCATAAACATAATGTGGCAGTCTGGCAGAATATGTATTATGTGATATGTTTGGTCATACAGTCGGTTGAGTGGAAAGGTGCCCCTTGAAACCATTAAATTGTCTTTTCTTTTTTTTTTATTTTTTAAATTCTTTTGGGGATTGATCGTGAGGGCTTGGGAAGTCCCATGTGAATTTTTGGTTTATATGCACTTGTTTGCCTAATAGCAGGTTGCCAATATATTTTTTTTGTTTTTTTTGGTTATATTTGAACAAAGCAGAACCTTCTCCATCAGTCTTTAAATTTTTTGTAGTAACTGTTTTCTTTCTATGATGGGATGATGTGAGCACTCGGTTACAGTTTTCCATGGACTTCTTATGATGAGATTGGTCAATTTTATAGTTATTTTCATGCGTATAGTTCTTCATTTCAAGATTCAGACATTTCTAATATCATTTTATGATTCTAATCTGGTAATCTGTTTTTAGTACTATGAAGAATTGAAGCACTCTGGAGTTAAAATTTCAAAACAAATCTTCATGGCACTTATAAATGCATATGCTGCTTGTGGACAGTTTGAGAAGGCAAAGCAGGTATGCTCACTTCTTTTATGTTATCTGGTTCAATGTTATGCTATCAAACCTGGAAAGGATTTTGTTCTTTCTTTTTTTATTGCAATTTTCCCCACTCAATTTAGCTGAGACACCTGTTGAACTTTTTCATCCTATATTTTCAAACTTCTCTCTGTTTTTCTTCTCAATGCTATTAAACAGAAAAAGTACAATATTGACAATATCACAGACTAAACAAACACCAATAGAATGAACCCCTAAACAGAGCCTACTGCAACCTATCCTTGCCAATCCAATTTCTAGAATCTGCATACAACTCTTTTTTCTCTTTCTTCCATCAGTTCTTTTCCTAGTATCTACCTATCTTATCCCTAGTTATTTCTACATTTGGGTTTTCCCCAAGATCTTCTTAGCTTTTACTCTGATTCTTCTTGAAAAGATTGTAATTACCCATGGCTCAAAGTTGAGGACCTAATCTCCTAGAATTCCTTTCAACTTCTAGCATGCCCTCTTTTACTCAACAGATGTGCAAACACACACCACAAACTTAGTGATGAAAAAAAAAAAAGAAAAGAAATAGTAGAGCACAAGACATGCATAACTCGGCCAAATGTGCCTACATCCATGGGTAGTGAATACCACTAAATACAAAACTAGTTTGTTTATGTGGCCTTTTAATATGCATATTTATCATCATCATTATTGTCATCCATTTCACCGTATCCTAACTAAATTAGGGTTGGTGGCAGTGGCAGTGGCAGTGGCGCGACATTAATAAAGTCAATTGACTTCTAAAAGTCACATTGACAATATAAATCCATGCAAAAGAACAATGCGACAAAACTTTATGCCAAATGCCTTTCTTGACGCAGCTCTCTAGTAAGGGAATGATGACTTAAAGTGTAACACCTTGTGTTATACCTTATTTTTGAGAATATTTTATTAAAATAGAAAATTCACATATTAAAAAAATTGTTTGTGAATTTTAAGAAATTAATTTAATTAATGGACCTAATTTGGTCATTACTCCGCCAGGGGATATTATCCACTGCCGGTCCCAAGCCCGGATAAAGGAGGAGGGTTGCGTTAGGTAGCCGACAGCCAGCGTAAAACTAGTCGGATCCAAATATGAATTCTAGACAAACTATCTGTTGGGATGTAACCAACATAGAAGTCTAGAATTCATGTAGCCAACCCCACATAGTGGGATAACGGCTGGATATGTTGTTGTTGTTGTAATGGACCTAATTTGGAATGATCAAGCGGTTGAGACAAAATGAGCCAATAGGATGACAGATTAGCTAGCTAAGACTCGGGAATATTTTAAGAAATCTCGAGAGTCTGAGTAACATTATAGATTAAAAGTTTAGGGTCAAAGATGGATATTTAAGGGCATTTAAGAAAGTTTTGGAAACTTTGAGGGCCCAAGTGGAATAAAAGGGGACCCCCCCAACCCCCCAAGTGAAATAAGGAGAAATTGAAAGGGGCTCATGTGATAAAGATGAACTAGGGGCAAATGTGTAATTTATGAAAATTACACATTATATATATAACATGCGCATGCAATTGCTGGAAAGAATGAGAAATAGGGTGTTGGGTTTTGCATTGAGTAAACTATCTAGAAGGTTAGAGGAAATCAGGAAATCCCTTAGGTGATTGAAGTGGCAAAGTAAATTAAGTTAGGGAGAGGCTAGCTTATGTGTTTATTATGAGCGGTATTTTAGTCTTTGTGTAGCCTAATATTAAACCTTGTAATTTTGGCCCCGACTCTGTATAAATAGAAGGCATAGGCGGGTTGTCGCACAACATGATCATTTATTTACTTTCTGAATACGAGAGAATTGCTGTGAAAGGAAAGTCTTGTGTCCAAGAAAGTTCTTTGTAATCTCGGTAAAGGCAGTGTACTTGTGTGATAGAGAGTGAGGAGGGATTTCTTGTATTGATTCATACATTTGTTTCTAGTGGAATTGCTCTCAGACCGAGGCTGGATGTAGGGCTGTTTTCGTGGCCTAAACCAGGATAAACTTTCGCATCTCTTGTTGTGGTTTGGTTGTTTCTTTCCCTTATTCTTTTACTGATTTATATTCTGTTTTCTTATTTCTGTTGTTTGAATTCATTTCAAGTGAGAGAGTGTGTGAGATTGGTATTGAATTGAGAGGATCCTAGCGCTCCTAATCCTAACATAGGGAGGAAGAAAAAGAAAGAAAAGGAAGAAGAAAGAAAGAAGGAAGAAAGAAGGAAGAAAGGAGAAGCTGGAGGCAGTCACTGGTGGCAAGAGGAGCTTACTGGAGGGAAGAAGTCACTGGAGGATGCCAGAGCAGTGGTTGAAAACAAGATGCAGCAGCTTGATGAGAAAGAGAGGAGCATCCAACGAGGGCTGATTTCTTTTCCTTTAGACAAGGTTTTGAGCTTTGGATCGCTCAGGGGAGAGCCCTAGGACCTTGTAAAACTCTTGCATGTGTTGATTTGCGAGAAAAAGAAGCGTAGGATATAGTTTGAGCCAGATTAATTTCCGGACAGTTTGCAGAAGAAAACAGGGGAGGTTTTCAGAGATTATTTGGGCGATTTACCTTGTTTTCTCTAGTTTTTAGTTGTATTCTGCAACAATGAGGTTTCTAGTTGTGAATCCACGACTGCTTGGAAAGAAATTGGGATTTATTTGATGTTTAATAAACTAAAAGTTTCATCCATAAGGTTGTGCGTGATTTTATGAAATTCAGGGGCTGTACTCTAATTAATTGAAGGTTTAAGGTGCTGGAAATGAAATAAAAGAAGACCCCAGGGGTCATAATGTTGTAATTGTGAAGGTTTTGTGGTTTCTGTGAAGTTTTTGAAAAGATTAAGGGCCTTAGTGTAATTTTTTGAAAATATGAGTTTAAATGGTTTATTTGGAAACCTTGAGGGCCTTTATGTGATTAAGGTGTTGTTTTAGGCATAAATGAGGTTTTTGGGAAATTATGCGCTCAAAATGTACTTTATGTAAAATCTATGGGTAAGATACAATTTATGAAAGTAAAAGGGTTTTTATATAAATATTTCATGGTTTTGGGGCCCAAGTGTGTGTTGGTAATAGTTGGGTTTAAATGAAACTTCTAGAAGAAAATGGGCTAAAGGTGTAATTTCTAGAAGTTTAAGGGTTGAAATGAGATTTCTAGGAATTTGAGGATAAAAGATGAAATTCCTAGGAATTTAAGAGTTTTTAGAGTAAATAAACATGGAGATGGTTGGTAACATGACATTTCATGTTTTATTTGATGGGGATGACTAGAGGAAAAAAGTAGGGGTTTACTTGCATTGTCAGTTTTTAAAACATGCATGAATTTGCATAGTAGTTAATTACTGCATGATTAAATTTCTAACTTGTATTCATTAAGTGAGTTTTCTAAAGTCTTCATGAAATGTCTATGGCCATAGAGAATTGGTTGTTAACGTTAGGGTCAATAGTGATTGTGTCATCGTCTGTTGGGTGCATGGACGCATCTAAAGCGGCCCAAGGCCCTTCCATTTACATAGTTAGTGAGGATAACTGGTCAATTTAACTAGAAGTGGCCTTTGGTGAACTAGCAAGTGTTGCATTTCATTGCATAGCATGCATGAAAATTATTTTTAAACCGTTACTGAGTAGCGCATATTCAACATGCCAGGTTTTGCAAGTACTAGCAAGGGGAAGGGATTAAACCCCACTTTGGTTTTTGAGATGTTTACAATGAATTTGTAACATGTTTTGTGATAACAAGGTATGTAATGGCTCTTATGACGTGGGTAGCTAGAATACAGGTGTCATGTTTATAAGTATGATTAATGTTGACGAGCAAGGAAAGCTCAAGAGGCAAAGGGGAACCAGCTATGGGTGTGCAAAATAACTTGGGTTCAGTTATGTCTTGTTATGTAAAATGTAATGATATAACAACTTGTATATGGTGCATATTGTGGTTTAGACAATGATTGATACATCATAAGAAATAGTTGTATTACAATTAGGTTCGATCTTGTTGCTCAAGTTCACCCTTAATTGTCATTGAAGTTAAACATGACTAATAAAGTAAGGGTGAAACCCACTAGAGGTTAATTATGTATTAGTTAAGCAAAGTGGTGTTAGTGACCTCTATCTGGGAGTATGGGACAATTAAAAATTTATTTCCAGCGCTTGGGTTTTATGAATTAATTTTCCTCAGTTTTGATTTATTTTTGATTCGGGGCGGGGCGCCACATAAAGTTCTATCAAGACCTCAAGGATCCCCAAGGATATAATTGTAATTATGTATTATATGTATTAGTTAGTTGTTGTACTTTGCTGTTTCAATGACTGTACCTTTCAGTTGTATTGATAGAATAGCCTACAAATACGTTAGATGAGGTAGAGAATGTTCATAGTGGAATGATAATTGAATTTTAGTCTTCTCTCTCATCAATTCTCTCCCTAAATTCTGTCTTTCCTCTCTCTTGGTTCTTTCTCCCTAATCTCGCCTTGTTCTGTCTGAAATCTCCCTCATTTCTTCTTCTTTGTCCCCCACTTTCTGTTCTATCCCCCTGTTTCTTTCAGATTTCCTCCTAAAACACCCTAGGTAAACCCTAAGTTCCTAACAAATTGGTATCAGAGCCAATTATTGTTGGCTGTGATTTTGTCAATTTTTAGCAGTGAATTCCTATTCGACTTGAAGGTATTAGAGACAGATTGAGTGACAGGAAGTTGTGGAGCCCAGCGATTTTAGGTTATTGATCCAGAGTTGTCGTGATTACGAAGATTCTCGGCTTGGACTTGGAGGCGAAGCAGAGCAAAGTAATTCTAGGCTCGGATTTGAAGGTGATGCAGAGCTGGTTGGTTCTCAGTGGTTAGTTGAGCAGTTCTTGGTTATTGAATTGCAATCGGGGCAATTCTGGAAGGAGGTTTCAGAAGAGGAATTCAGGTGATTTTGGAAGCTGATAGTAGGCGATTTTCAGGAGACTGCAACAGAGCCAATTGAGTATTGATCCAGGGGAGCAGAGGCAAACTCTGGAAGCTACAACAGAGCAGGTCGAATCCTTAGGAAACTATAACAGCAGTTCCTTGGCCTTCAATTTCTCCTGCTCGTGAGATTTCTGCCATTGTCCTTTGATTTCTCCTGCTTGTGAGATTTTCTGCCATTGGCCTTCAATATCTCCTGCTGGTGAGATTCCTGCCATGGCTGATGGTACATTCACGAAACAGTTCGAGTCACAACTGCTGCAGAAGAATGCTACAGTTTCAGTTGTACACAGCAGAAATCATGAGGCAATCAGCCAGAATCATGAGACATTGGATTGGAAGATTGAAAATTCTATGGACTGAATTAACAGAAAATTAGATGGCCTAACAAGGAAGATTGATGAATTTTTGATGATGTTTTCTAAGAAGTATCAGGTCAGTATACTAGTGGATCTTTATATAAGATCCACTACAGAACCGGTTCCAGCAGGAGCTGGAATCCTACCTCTGACCTCCAATTTGCAAGAAATTGATGAATTACCTGCAATGGAGCAGGAAATTCAGGTTAACAAGAAAGGAATTGCAGTTGCTGGAAACATCAATGATATATCACTGGAGGAGAAATACGTTGAAAGTGAACCTCTGTTGTACGCTGGCAAACAGGAAGAAAAATATGCTCAAGATGACTATTTTGGAAGTTTAGATTATGAGATGATTGATTTAGACACTGGAGATGATATTGTCAGAGGTATCTTGGCAACTGACGATGTAGAGGACGACAGTTTGCCAATTTGTAATTTTTCTACTGTAGATGAGGATATAGCTAGACAATCCTCTGGATTCAAAATGGCCAACATCGATGGTGATGTGATGAGGGGCACGTATGTAGACAAAGGTTATGTTCCATCAAAAGCTTTTCTTGAGGTAACTGGCATGTATGTAGAGGTATCTTGGCAGCTGCTAACTATGACAGACAGAGAGTGGCTGATCATGCCAGTAATCTTGCTTCAAAAATTAGTAAAAATTTACAGAGTTCATTAACAGCACTTGGTGTGGACATATTGATAGGTTTTGGCGCCATACTAGGTCCTTAGACAATGAGTACCAGCAATCATGTTCTTAAATTGGAGTTCAATCTTGATTGGATAGCTATTAAAGGAGGTGGCTATACTGGGCTTGAATTCAGCGAGGTTACTTTTTTTGAAATTCTGGATCCATTTATGCCCGGATTTGATCTTGAGAACATATAAGCAAAGAGGAATAGGTCTAGAAGGTGAAAGAAAGAAAGAAGGATAAATAAGATAGTGAAAGCAGGAATTGGATGAAGAACAATGCCCAGTCACTATAAGTTCTTGGGAGGTTTTCTTGTCAAGACCTCAAGGATCTCCAAGGATATAATCGTAATTATATATTATATGTATTAGTTAGTTGTTGTACTTTGTTGTTTCATTGATTGTACCTTTTTGTTGTATTGATAGAAGGGCCTATGAATAGGTTAGATGAGGTAGAGAATGTTCATAGTGGAATGATAATTGAATTTCAGTCTTCTCTCTCGTCAATTTCCTCCCTGTATTCTCTGTCTTTCCTCTCTCTTGGTTCTTTCTCCCTAATTGCTCATTGTTCTGCCTGAATTCTCTCTCTCTCTGTTCTATCTCCCTCAATTTCTTTCAAATTTCCTCCTAAAACCCTAGGTTCCTGACTCAAACACCCTCTTTTATATGGAAAAGTTTCATGAGATATGGTGAATGAAGATAATTGATATGAGTGTGTTATATCATATGGTTGATACTATACCAACGATATGACGGAACATAACACATGCAAGTGTTGTTGTTAGGACTTACAAACCAGGAACAAATGAGAAGAATACTCCACACAAATCCTTACTCACTCACGGAATTAGAAAGACAGTAAGAACAATCAGTTATAACAAAAGAATAGACAAGAACAATAAATGAAAAAGATCAAATCACACAAAGAGATCGAGATTATCCTGGTTCGGAATGCCCTTAGGCAAACCTACATCCAGCAGTCCAACACCCACAGAACAATCTTTATTCAGTTGGAAATTGATCAGTGCATCAAGCCCTCTCCGTCATCTATATCCCCGAGTACATTATCCTCGTTCTCTCAAGAATACAAAATACTAAATTCTTATCACTTAGCCTCTATTTTCTCAAGAACGAAATAGCATTCGATCACACTTGAAATTGAGAACTCCCATTGATTGCTATCGACTGCCCCCTGCCCTCTTATTTATAGAAAGGGTGGACACCTCAATGAAACTAATTGACATTGGGATATTACAATTAGACCCCAAAAAAACTAAGTAAATTACACTTTGAATTTGAAACCCAATTGTTCTAAATCTTCCATTTGATAGATCCCCAAGACTTCACTGATCTCCTATCGCTCAAACTTGAGGCAAACTCAACAGCGAGAAATGTTACCACTGGACATAGAGTGCAAATTATTAGATAGTAGTTTTTTTCAACTGAATTGTTAAATAAATAATATATTTTTTATTTTCTAATAAAATGGTATATAACACAGGCAAGAAATAGCATTGATTGTTGATATTAAATGGACAGGTAGGATGCAAAAAGCACACAAACAGTTTGATTGCTAATGGATTTACATAATAGGGGGCCTTGCAAATCTTTATTTAAAGGGTACAGAAAATTTGAGATTGCCCTGTAAGAGATCAAGTAGCTATTTGTTTATTCCTATATCTTAATTTTTGGTGGTTACTTATCAATCATGCACTTTTTTTTTTTTTGGCTGGATTGAAGGAATCACACTCAATGTTTTGTGTCCTGATTTTAATCTCCCCTCAGAGTTACAGCTGATTGTTGGTCAAAAAGGCTGCAAGCTGCATTTTTTTTTTTTGTATTGTTAATTCTTTGAAACCTATTTTGCTTTAAGTCAGGTTCTACTTCCTTTGTGAATCTTGATTAAACATCAAGGTCTCTTTGTCATCCTCTATGGTTGCAGGTAGTCTTGGACAAAAGAGTCCCTATAAAGAGTTTAAGTGAAATCAAAAGTGTGCTTGTATCAGCTCTTGTATCAAAGGGGCACATTTCTGATGCGCTTAATATATATGAAGAAATAAAAGATGCGGAATGCAATCTGGAGCCCAAATCTGTTGTATATCTTATGGTAAGTTTCTTGATCTATCCCTTGTGGTTTTTTTACCTTGTCAAGATTTAACAGTTTCTCAACCTGCCTTCAGGAGGGCCTTCAAACTGAAGGAGAGTTGAGTAGATTGCTTCAGCTACTTGATGAATTAAAGGATCCAGGTTTTTGGATTGATGGCTGCTTCACGACCATTTTATATTGTGTACAATACAAGCATCTAGAGTTAAGTGCCCTTTTTTTTTTTCCATTTCTTTCAGTTTTTTTATATCCATTTAATTAAATTTGTTGGTTTCTTTGATCTAGTTCTATTGTTCATTTGCTGAAGCAACTGAAGGATAAGTTTTCTGATGATGATGCTGGAAGAGAAGTTCTTTTTGATGAGGTTTCATTCTTGTACTCTTATTTTATCTAATGAAGTAGAGGGTATTAGCTTGGTCCAGTGGCAATCTTCCAAAGACCTAAAATCTTCATGGCATTCATGGACCAGGTATTCTGTAAAATTGCCGAGACAGAACCTACAGATGTGCAGTTTGGGCTGGATTTGCTTCAAGCCATTAAGGAAGAGCTGCTTGTTTGCCCTTCCCGAAAAAGTCTTGATTTTCTACTTGGTGCCTGTGTCAATGCCAAGGATTTGCATGGTTCTCGTTTAGTTTGGAAAGAATATCAGACAGCCGGTCTTCCTTACAATGGTTTCAATTACTTAAGGCAAGGAATGTTCAAATTTCTTAATGATGATAATTCTGGTGGCTGGCTTTGCAAAAATTTTGAGTTCCTTGATGCGCATAATGCTTTTATCTCTATTTGTTTTATTAGCTGAGATTGCACATGCTATGGCATAGTGTAAAACTAATTTCAACATTGATTAATTCAAAACATGTAACTCTTAACAAAACAACAGAAGTTGACGATAGAAGTTGTAAAAAGCTCTTGGCAACTCTTTACCATGCTAGCAGCTTCCTTGCATAGGGTTTTGTTGCAGTATAACAAAACAAAACGTGCTTGTCACAGTTATTGACATGGAGAGATA
Organism: Diospyros kaki; assembly: GCA_036245055.1. Lineage (NCBI taxonomy): Eukaryota > Viridiplantae > Streptophyta > Magnoliopsida > Ericales > Ebenaceae > Diospyros > Diospyros kaki. Next base: position 993,407 of record BSEG01000011.1, read on the forward strand.
TGGCTACAACTTCTGTTTTATTATGGTGTGACAATAAGTTGCTTGTTTACTTTGACTTTTGGCTTAAGCTAGAATCCGAGTTTCCTTTGTTAGTTATTAAATACTTGTGAATTATCTCATAATGTTTTTTGTGTTGACTGGTGTCACAAATTTGTGCATTGGACCTGTGAAGATTGGGGCCATTAAAAGAATAAAAATCTTCAAATTTTAAAGTTCAAGCTTTTGTGTTAACAATTCTCATTTTTAGATTGCTTGTGCAGGATGTATCAGGCCCTCTTGGCATCGGGGGATTATAAATCTGCAAAAGATATGCTGAAGAAAGTACCAAAACATGATGCCCAAGTTCGCTGTCTCATCAAAGCATGCCAAGCGACTTATATCATGCCTGCCTCGTTTAAAGGAAAGAAGACAAAAGGAATGGCAAGGAAATGAAATGCCAGTGATTGAACAACTCTATGTACATGTGTGGGGAGAAGAAAAGAGAAGAGGGGAAAGAAAGAAAAAGATCATATTCACATACAGTCGGCAATTGGTTTTTGCTGAAGCCTCCGAATCACAATGGTACGCCATCATCTTTTTTAATTCGAATCCTTGAACACATAGCATTCTCACTGTTGAACTCAATTGGTTCGGATACTGAGGAGTATAATACCCATTGTGCAGTGAGCAGGCCTTGGGCTGACTGGCACATGAATCTTCCACCAGAGTTCCAAGCAGCAAACTAGGTTTTTACTAATTCCGACCTAATTCAGGTTCCAAGTGCCAGAAGCATGATTGCTAAACCCATATAGGACACAATAGCTGATGCTTAACTACGAGTCCACCCCAAAGTCAATACCATAGTAAGCTCTTCAAATCGAAAATGAAGTCATGACAGAATTCTTTGTATAAAAATTGTCTCTCAAAGGATGTGGCATTCTATTTCTGTTAGGGGAAGCCATTTCGATGAATACCTTCATTTTAGGTATAGGATTGTTAACGAGTTACATTATTATGTCGATAAACTGTATACAAAATTTACATTTTTCTTTCGTTTATATCGTTATGCATGCTCGATTCCATGATTTTCCTACCTTTCTAGGAAGTGATTTTTTCCGTCTTTTCAAGCACCAACCAAATACACTAGAGCATAGAGAAATAGAACAGCAATAGGGGCTCTTCAATTCATTCTTGAGTTGTCTGTTGCCTTGTGATTTGATTGATACAAAGGAAGAGTCAAAATGAATTGGCAACAAGAATGGCCTGCCTGCAGCGGGCCTTGGCTTGTTGCAGCCTCTCACTCAGTGTCTCTTCTTTCACTGCAGCTTTCACCATGGCCAAGTCCATTTCCATCAGCTTCAACACTCTCCCCAGCTCAGTCACCATCCTGTCCTCCACCTTCCCCTCCTCCAGCAGCACCTCCGCCTCCTCCCTGGCCCTCTCCGCCACAATCTCTCCGGCTTTCGCCAGCAGCGCCGTCGACCCGAACTCCCTATCCATCAGCCCCACCAGCTTCTCCAGGAAGTCCATGATCACATACCCAGTTGGCTTCTCCACTGCTATCTCCTTGCTCCTCTTCCACCCGATCTGCAGGTTGGGCGGCTCCCGCTTCACCGCGCCGCCCCTCACCTTCCGGTCCCGGATTATCTCTGACCTCCGCCGCCTCTCCACCGGGAACCTGTCCGGGCTGATGGTGGTTTCAAACTCCGGCCCTGGGGTTGGGAACTCATCTTCAGCTGCAGCTGAGTTCGAAGCCGATGTGCATTTGATAATATGGACCAGGGGGCGTTGGTGTGGGACGTTAGACTTGGTGGTTTGGCTTCGTTGGTGATGAAGTGTCTGTAGAGCACGAGGGAGGAATTGAATTTGAATTGCAGTGCTGGCAGTGGAAGCCATTGGAGCCTGTTGTTTGGAAGCTTGCTTCCAGTGGAATTGAAGATAAGGTTGGAAATGGAAGCCTTTGACAACCCTCAAAAAGTTTTTTAAGGGTCATGATCCATTTAATAAATTTATTTTATTTTTAAATAATATATATTTATCATATCTTATTTTTAATATTCAAACCATTCTATTGATTAATTAAATGATTTAAAAAGTGTTATATTCATAAATTTTTTTGGCAAATTCTCACAAACTAATCTGATGCACATAAATTCAAAATAATTTTATTTAAAATTAAAAATATTTTATTTCTCTTTATATTATAGCACGTGTTAGAACATTAGTTACAAAATGTTAATTTCTATTGTTATATAAAAATAAAATAGAATAATAATATATGGAATAAAGAAAAATAAAAAAAATATTATGGTAACCAAACAAAGGGGGTAATGTTAGGATACTCTTGTATATCGATGTTTATTATATTTTATTAACATATCTCTCCATATTATATTGCATCACTTTTTGGTAGACCTTAATTCTTAGTCACATTTCTTTGCATTTATATTGACATTTTTCTTGTTGGCAAGAAAAAAATTGTGAAATTCAATTTTTAGAATTGAATTATATGGATTTCAACTACATTAATTCAAATTCCATTAAAATAGATAAAATTTGAAAATTAATTCTATAATTTGAGAATAAAATTTATTTATGAATTATATGGATTGCAAGACAAACGTTTTTGGGAATAATTTTATTTTAATTATTTATTTTATTTAAATAATTAAATATAATATATTTAGTTAATTCTTATTTTAGAATTAATTTTGAAGTTTAATATATATTTATATAGTACATAATTTAAAAATATGTATATATATGTATACTTTTATGATGACAGTTATTTTTTTTATTTTAATAAATTCAAAATGTTAAATGTACTTTTGAAAAGTAAAAATAAATAACTTTAATTTTAAATTTATTTCAAACATAAATTTATGATGTTTAGTTAAATTAGCCACTTTTGTCTGCGGGCGGAGGGAGAGAGAGAGAGAGAGAGAGAGAGAGATGGCGAAGATGGCGGGATTAGGGTGTGAGCCGGTGGTGGGATCGCTGGCGCCGTCGAAGAAGAGAGAGTACAGAGTGACGAACAGGCTCCAAGAGGGCAAGCGCCCCATCTACGCCGTCGTTTTCAACTTCGTCGACTCTCGCTACTTCAACGTCTTCGCCACCGTCGGCGGAAATCGGGTTTCCTTTCCCTCTCACCCTCTCCTTTCCAATCTTAGTCTCTTCTTGTTACAATCAATTTTCAAACCTAGCCCCATTCCCATGAATTCCATAGTAGTCAAATAGGTCGTCTTGGTTTGCAATTTGATTTATTTTCATTTGGGGAAAAAAAAATGCAAACAAATTGGGAGCAATGCTACAACACACCAAGCTTTTATCTCACTGTGTGAATTATATTTTTCCATTCATTTCTATTCTTTTGAATTATGTGCAGGTGACTGTATACCAATGTCTTGAAGGGGGTGTTATTGCCGTGTTGCAGTCTTACATTGATGAAGATGTATTATCTATCTAAGAGAATTCAGCTTTGTTGTTTTTCATTTCTACTTTTGAGAACTTTTCGGGTAACCCCTTCCATCTTCTTAAAAGAGCATTTGGCGGGTCCATGTGTTATGTAGATCAGAAGGATGAGTCTTTTTACACTGTGAGCTGGGCATGCAATATTGATGGAACCCCTTTTTTAGTTGCTGGAGGAATCAATGGCATAATCCGCGTCATTGACGCTGGTAATGAGAAGATACACAAGGTATAATCAACTAAAACAGTTTTTATTTTTTTTTTCAACAAATTTAAATTAATAATGGAATTTTAGAATAAAATTGCTGTTTTAGACAGTGTCAAGAATCATTTCGTCTAAGTGAAACAGTTTCTGCAGTATTTGTCATTTTCATCTGATTCCCTCATTTCCGTCATTATGTTAATTTATTGATTAAGAAGAGGGAATCGTTTGCTGCACTGGAGAATAATTTCATTGCTTCATTCAATTTCCACTTTTCCTATAATGATTTCTTTTTATGTTTTTGCAAGTTTAAAAAAGTATAATTTGTGCTGCTTAAATGTGCCCTTAAGTTTAGAATTTACATAGCATAATCATGAACATAAGCTCCTTTCTTCTCCATTTGTTTAATTTCTTGTCTGCTTATAGAGTTTTGTCGGTCATGGGGACTCAATAAATGAAATAAGGACTCAGGCGTTAAAACCATCACTTGTAGTGTCTGCAAGCAAAGTGAGTATTTTATCTAACTCAGAAGAAATATTTTGTCAAATTAATGGGATATTATTTATTTTATGACATATAACTGATGATCAAGATTTGATTAGGATGAATCAGTTCGGCTGTGGAATGTTCACACTGGTATTTGCATTTTGATTTTTGCTGGTGCTGGGGGTCATCGTAATGAAGTCTTGAGTGTGGTAAGTAAATACAAAGGACAGACTGAACAATAGCCAATTTATTATGAGGCCCTTAATTGTAATATGGGTAAATTTTTATCGCTGTTGTAGGACTTCCATCCTTCAGACATATGTCGCATTGCAAGTTGTGGAATGGATAATACTGTTAAGATCTGGTCAATGAAAGGTGAAGTTTATGTTTTATTGCTGTTGTCATTACTTTATGGAATGTAATTGGATTGGAGCTTTAATCTGGCCCAAAATGGACAACCGAATGGTTAGTGCGCTGAGGGTCCCTGTAAAAAAATTGATAGCATGAAAATTGGCATAAAACGAAAGCAAAAATTTAAAAATTGATTCCATAGAATGGAAATCTAGAATTCATATAGCCGAACTGATATGGTAGGATAAAGGCTTGGTGTTTTGTTGTTGTTTGATCCTGCAGATTTTAAAGCTTATTTATTCTTTTATCAATTATATTTGAGGTATAGTTTTTCTAACATATCTACCCAGTACCAAATAATATGTTTTCTTGTTACACATTATGATGGCATCTTTCTTGGGTTATGACTCATCTGAGAAATAGTGGCTGCTAGTTAACATCAATTTATACATTCTAGTCTTTCATGCACTGTAACTTGCTGCAGAATTCTGGACTTATGTTGAGAAATCATTCACATGGACAGACCTTCCTTCAAAATTCCCCACAAAATATGTCCAGTTCCCTGTGAGTATGAGTTTCTTTTTCTGTATAGATGCATGGGTTAGAAGTTTAATCTGAGTTTGTCTTCTACCATTTCAGACCTTTATAGCTTCTGTTCACTCGAACTATGTAGACTGCAATCGGTGGCTTGGTGATTTTTTACTGTCAAAGGTGAGTGGCTTTATTTACTCTGTTGGCAAGCTTATTGTATACTGTCTGATTCTTTGGATTGGTAAAGTGTAGGAAAATCGTGTTGAAATGCTTTGAACTCTCACTTGTTCGGGGTTCAAAAACTATGTTTTGCTTGTTGTGAACTTAATCTTTTATGGATTCAAGAGTGGTTTTCTTTGGAAAGCTATATGGACAGTGAGGCCTTTATTTGTATGAACGGCATAACTTGAATCCGTTCTCACCGTTAATGATTTCATCATTGATAATTGAAGGAAGAGAAGATGCATTAGGACTGACTAGTGCTTTGTGTGTAAGGTGCAGGGAGTTGGTAGATCATATTTGTGACATTGTTTAGTGGCTTCTGAGTTGTAAAATCCGGTATGGGTTTTCATGATTTTAGACCTTTTTTGCTTGTGGGTAATGAGCTTCCCTGGGAGGAGCTCTAGATTGGTGTAGAACATCACTTCTTTGATTTTGAGGTGAATATGGTAAAAGAGACAGAAGGGTTTGTGAATGTGTTAGAAGTCATCTACATTTTTCAAAGGAAGCACTCGTGGATCCCTTTTTTCATGGCTGAAAGAGGATTCCCCATTTTGCTTATCATTTCTGCTCTTTGTTAATGGATTTTACTGTAGACACATAATTTTGTAGGTTCACCCTTTTCTGGCATTTTCAAATGAATTTGATTTACTTGTAGAAAAATAGAAGAAAAGAGAATTCTGGCTGAATACCACTGGGGTAGTGGGCGTCATTAGATTTTCAAATTCTGTTGTGTATTATTCAGAAGTTTGCTCCTTTGTCCTAAATACTGATGCTAAAGAAAGGGGTTTTTCAAATTCTGTTGTGTATTTCCTGTGGAAGCTTCTTCCTTCAATCTTTATTGATCTTTCCCATAGTCTCAGTCCCTTTTCATTCAGAAGAACAGTATTTCTTGACTTTTATCGTTACTAGTTATTCTCAGCGAGCTTAAGCATTATACTTCTAAACAAAGATGCTTTGAGTGGTCTGAAGCCAATTTATGAAAATTCTTCTAGATTATCAAGCTTGATATCATAATCTCCCTAGGGTTCATTGGTTTTTTTGGCCTTAGTGTTATGGGGAAGCCTCTTCTCTTGATGATTGATTACAACTGCAAGGGTTTCAACCTCCCTTTTAGTAAGATATTTCCTGTCTACATCATAAGCAAAGCGTCATGTGCAAGAGGTACATTGCATTGTAAATGGTGTTGGAATTGTTACACACGACGACTCAAATGATCCATCTCAATATAACTTTGCTACCTAGGAAATCCACACCACTATTAAGGCAGAGGTTAACAATAACAGTTCAAAGGCCTAAGGCTATTGTTCATTCAAATACTTAAGTTTGTAAGAACAAGAGTTCCTGGATATGCATCGAGAAGCTATTGTAGCCATAGGTACGGACCATAATTTCTATAAATCTTCCAAATTCCAAGCAATCAAAATGCAACTTTGTAGATGCACTGGTTTTCAGTAACTTAAAGAAGAAACCTAGACCAAATCTGGCAATATTTAGTGAGGAATAGTGGAAGCTTGAAAATGAAACTTCAAATGTCGGGAAATAAAGTAGGAAAAGTCCCCAAGTGATGTATAGGAACACAAGCAAATGAAACCTTAAGATTGAATTCATGCTGATTAGGCTACACTGACTACCTTTTGTAACATGGTGATAACTTCCTTTAGTGAAAAAAATATTTTCCATTTAATGCAATGCACTGGGAACCAGACTTAGTGCCTGTTTGGCCATACTGTAATGAAGGAAAAAAGTGTTTTTTTTTATAGTAAAGGCACTTTTGTCTATTTTCTTACTATTTGGCCAAAATTTAACAGTGCTTTTAATGACAAACAAAGCAGTTTTTCTGCTATACAGCAGAAGCATAAATTTGGAGCTTCTACTGTATAGCAAAATCAGAAGCAAAAAATTAAATTATTAATGGACAAAATTAACCTTAGTAAACATTTAAATTTACAACTATTGTCCTTCCTATATAATATCTATATGCAATATATATATTTAAGATGAATCTAAAAAAAAATATGGTGGTGGTAGAGGTTGCCGCTGCCGTGGAACCGCCCCAGAAATTGGGGGCAAGAATACCGCATCCCTGGGGCCTTCCCAGTGATGGAGTTTTCACAGCGATGGCAGCGCCTTGTTTGTCAGCCACCATTGCTCTTCTTTTAATTTTTAATTTTGAAATATATATGTATGCATATATACACAAAATATATATGTATATAACATAAAATTATTTTTTGGTGCAAAAAATGTAATATCTTTTTTGTTATTTAAAATAATCGTATAAATTTTAAAAAATATTGAAAGTATTTTTATATCCTAACAGTATTAACTATAAAAGTATTCGTGTCAATATCCATTTGGTTATTTCATTGTTAAAAGCACTTTTTTTTTCATTCACTAGCGAAACACAACAATATTAAATGCGTTTTCAAATGATTTGGCCAAATGCTAAACTACCTTTTATAGAGAGTGATTTTTGTGAAAGCACTTCTCACAAAAGTGATTTTCATGACACCAAAAATTTCACAGCAATACCAAGAGCCTTACAAATGTTTGCAACCATGTATGGGTTGCGAGAAATAATGCTATCAGGATTTCTAAATTTGATGAAGTTACCCCAAAATATGTACTGCAACTGTTCTGTACTTTTGAGTACAATGATGGGGAATTCAACTGGGCACGGTCCTAACACAATGGTGAACCTCCGGGATCACTGTAGTGCAAAACTTGGTTGAAGTTGCGATGTTTTTTTGATAATGTTTGTGGTTGACACACCTTAGACATTTTAACACTGAGATTTTGGAAATTTTTATATGTAGTCTATAGCATACATATTTGAGACCCGTTGATTGTCTCATGCATTTACAGAGTGTTGACAACGAAATTGTACTGTGGGAACCAAAGATTAAGGAACAGTCTCCTGGAGAGGTTAGATAATTCTCATCTCCATTCTAGAAGTTTGTTTTCAACTGGCACTTTAAAATTCATCTCATTGTACCCTTTAATTTGCCTTCTGATTCTGTTTTAGGGTTCAGTTGACATTCTTCAAAAATATCCAGTTCCAGAGTGTGATATTTGGTTTATCAAGTTTTCATGTGATTTTCACTTCAATGCAGCAGCTATAGGTAATGTTGGACTAATATACTGCATATTTCCCAGTAATATATTGCTATTATACCTTTATTTTATCACTGTCCATGCGCTGCAACCATATATAACCATTTGAGTGTTTAGAGTTTCTTGAAAATTTGCCCTTTACCAGGGAATAGGGAAGGGAAGATTTATGTATGGGAACTGCAATCAAGCCCTCCAGTTCTAATTGCAAGGTTTGGTTTTCGTTTTCTTCTCCCCACTTTCCTTTGCTCCCTACACTTGGTGCATGAATGAGTTTTTCCTTTCCCTCCGTTTATTTCAGGCTGTCTCATATTCAATCGAAATCACCAATTAGACAGACTGCCATGTCGTTCAATGGAAGGTAACTACCAATCCCCTGTAGATTTACTAGCTAGTCTTGAGGGTATGGACTTTTTTTTGTGTCGTTTTCTCACGACTGGTATGCGCTGCTGCTGCTGCTGCAGCACCATCCTCAGTTGCTGCGAGGACGGAACAATCTGGCGATGGGACACTGTAGCAACTTCCTGAAGTCCTCTGTTTTGAGGCTCCTTTAAAAAGGCACATAGTTCTTGAAGGAGCACTGTTTATTTGCTGGCTTAAAGAACAGAGGAAGACAGAGAATTGCTGAAGCTGGCTGAAAGCCTAAATGTTGTTTCATCTGAAGGGCCAAATGTAGTTGAAATTGTTGTATTTGAAGTGGAGAAGCTTTGACTTGCCTAAGACATTTAAACAATCATCCATTCATGGATGCTGTCAGGAAGTAACTTAGATGCCCTCTTTTTTGTCCTTTTCTTCTCTATAAGTTTTACTTTTAGATGTTGGAAAGTTTTACTTTGCACAGTTGAACATAGGGAAGGCGATTCACTATATTATCTTTTGGCCAACTCTTATTTTGACTATAAGGCTGTGGGTTTGCATATGTCTTCATGCGAGTGTTTATCCAATAAGCTAAGTTCTCGAGTTTTGGCTCTTGACGAATCTGTCCGTTCACATAGGATTGTGGAGCAGGTAGATTGTGAGATTTTAGAGAGAGTAAGATAGGTTTGGGCTAAAAGTTATTTATCATCGAGGGATCTTTCAAGTTTGTCATATTATAAACAAAAATTATTGTTTTATATAATTAAATAATAATAAATGAAAGAGTAGTAAACTATTAATTTCACTTAGAGAATTGAAGATGAAGGAATTGTCTCCTAGAAAGGTTAGATAATTCTCATCTCTGTTTTCTTTTGAATCTGCAAGTTTGCAACTTTTGAAACATAGTTGTCAAAGGTGCGCTAGACTCAAGGCTTAGTTGAGAGTGCCTCACACTATGAGGCGTGCATCACACTTCACAATGAGGTTTGAGGTTCATGTCTTTTTGTTTTTTGATGAAGTTGTTAAAATCTATATTAAAAGAAATTTTTAGAAAATGATAAAACTCCCAATTAGCTTCTCACCTAGTCAATAAAAAAAAATCTATTCAACATAAAACCCTAAACCTTAAAGTAAGAAAGGAGAATCAGTATTACACCTAAAGGCTTTAGCTAGATTGTCATTGGAGAATTTGTGTTTTTCATTTCAACAAAGATTGAGAAATGAATGTAATTTTAACTTTTAGTGTGACCCTAGAATTGTTTGCCTTAGGATCTCCATGTATCATCCTATAAAGTATAGTTCTTAAGAGACAAAGGCAAAACAACTGTGTGACATATCAAGTGGATAATTTGTGATGAATGACTTTTGTTTTTTTTTAGATTATACGCTATCACTTGCGTTCCTGCTGATCGGCCCCACGATTCCAGCATGAGAGGTAAATCAGGGAATTCAATAAGTAGGTTTCGATCCCTAGTACAACCACTAACGTGAGGACAACAAATATTTTCATTTTCAAGATCGTTCCTTATCTAATGAATTATCTTCTGGCCAGGGTTCAAACACGGAACCTAGAGACCCAAAGAGTAACAACTCAATAATTCTTTTTTTCTCAGTTAATCTACGCCCTAGGGCGATGAATGGCTTTTGTTACTTAGGCTTTTAAGAGCTAAAGCTTAACTGTGCAAAGGTGTTGATTGATTGTAGCTATAGATCTTGACAAATTGTGATGATATCCAAGAAAATACGAAAATCCATGAAGGATAAGTGTCCACGTTATTAGAGTTATGTTGGAAGTCAAAGTACCAAGCAACACATGAGCTTAACCCCATTGGCTTAGTAAATCGAGAATTCCATATCCTGGTTGGATTATGCTCCCAAAGAGCTTGGAGATAAATAAGCCAAATGAATTTAGTTTGACCCCCATAGAACAACACTTCTCTAGATATTTAAAGATAAGTAACCTAAAGAAAACCTAGTCCAAATAGGAGATGGCCATCGAAGTAATCTCTAAGTAAAGGTGAAGATAATCTTCACAAAGCACAGTTTAAACAAAAGGTCTCGGAGTACCTATTTGATAAGCTCTCTTTCAAAGACAATTATTACCATAGGATACGCCCTCTTTTGATGCCATGTGTCCTAATGTTCAAAAACTGGGGACAAGATATTCCATACTTATTCGATAATCATTCTTAGAATTGCAAAACTAAGAGAAATCAACTAATTCTCTACAATATGAGTGGGTTCAACTAATTTTTATCATGATCTTTACCATGAAACTCAACCTAAAAGGTGTATAAAGATCCTGAGGGGTGAGCCAAAGGTATGACTTCAAATACTATTCTCAACATTCAATAAGCGATCCCTAGTAACCTTTGCTAACTTTAAATATTGAAGTGGCATCATCTAAGTCAAGCCTTGGGGTAATTATTTTTGTTTTTGTGCCGAAAACACAAGCCTAGATTAGTTTGAGACAAGGTTCAAATCTTGCGCAAGTCCTATAAATTCAATTGTTGATTGATTCTAACATGATCAAATTGATAGCTACAACTATAATTGCGCTAAATAATTGATTGTTCTCTAATATTTTTTATTGTAATAATAGTATAAATATGGAGGAAAAAGACCCTTAGATAATTAAAATAAATAAAAATAGAAAAAAGTATAACAAAACAAAATGAAGCCATTTTTTTTACATAAAGCCAACAATTTCTTCAAAAATATTGAAATTGCATTAGAATGTTATGCTTTGTTGACAAAAAAAAAAAAAAGAAAAAAAAAAGAGAAAAGATAAAAGGTAATCTCCATAAGATTTTGATGTGTTGAACCAGACAATGGGTGTGATGTAACAAATAGATTGCATTAGTTTACATTTTACTTTATTTTTCTTTTACAAAAATGGAATAATGGTGGTATAATAATAACATACCGATCAAGTTTTTTTTTTTTTTTTTTGTAGTAAAGTTTGTGTTGGAAAAATATAGAATTAGTTTTTCATTCATTATATAATTATTTATTTATTTTTTAAAATAATATTTATTAACCAATATATAGATAAAAAAAAGTGAGATGAAAAACATTACAGGTAAAAGTACTTTTTATTGTATTTGTTAAATTTATCTGACAACAATTGAAAAAGAACACGTGACTTTTTATTTGACATTTTTCAGATATATTTATCTAGTTTTAAACTTATAAATAAGAAAAAATGATGCATATATCCTTTAGTGTATTATAAAAAATTTAACAAATAATTTACTAAAAATCTTGAAATATTTTTACCCTTATTTTGATCATTCCATATCTTAGTTCAAAAATTATTCTAACCTTATTTTGATTCATCATTCTCTCAAATTATATATGTAGGATCATTCATAATTTTTAGAAGAAAATGAGTAAAATAATGATGAATCAAAATAATATACCTCTATTCAAGCCTTCCCTACTTCTTCCCATACTAATATACATATATATATATATATTTTGACATATATTTTTTAATTTTACTTTAAATGTAAGAAAAACCTCAACCACATAATAATAATAATAATAATAATAATAATAATAATAATACTTGCCTACCATTTAGTTTGAGAACGTACCATAAAATTATGACAAATTTATGGTCTTAATAGGGAAAAGACTTCAATTACATCATAATAAAAAGATTTTTTTTTTTATTATAATCTCAAGGGAAAAGATGTTTAGTTTCAATTATTATTATTGTTATTACACATGTAGACTCTTAAAAGCATTTCACTTTTTTGACTATGGGAAGGTGAATAACAATGGGACATCTTGAAGGCATACGGACTCCGATGAAATTTGAATCTCATCAATAGATTAGACGGCAACTCTAGCCCACTCCCAAATTTGAGGTAAAAATCTTAAATTTGGGGTGAAATGCCTTCCAACCCAACTCCAAAATCTTACCCTAAATTTGGTTGAATTCCATTGCTCTTTCTTATAGGGTAAATTGGGAACATTCCTAAGGCCTAATTATTGGGCCCATTTCTAAGGCCTGATTATTGGGCCGGAGCAAAAGGGCTGGCCTGCTAAACAAATTAAAGCCTTATAGGGGCCAGTAGGGCTCAAAATATTTTGGCATCTCTCTCTCTCTCTCTCTCTCTCTCTCGTTTTGAATCATCCACCATTGAATCCATCAACCAAGCTTTCATTCCTATTTCGCCTTCGTCGCTACTACGTTGGAATCCGTCAATCAAAGTTTTTTCCTTTTGGAAACTTTGCTCGAGGACGCCTTCAGCACTAAGCCTTGACTTGCAAAATTTGAGGTACGTTTGACTACTTGAATTGGGTGTTAATAATCTTCTCTTGGTTTCGATTTGGGGATTTATCGATCGTGGCTAGATTTGTGTGCTATACGCAGTCTCTCGATTTCTCTCGGTTCGATTAATGACTCTGCTTGTTTTGTTGTTGTTGTTGTTCTTGTTCTTGACAAAACCGTAAGTCTATCCCTCTTGAGCTTTACCCGAGTCTCTCTCCCCTTCAAACCCCTCTCGGCCAAAACCACTACATCGAAATGGCCTAGACTATGGCAGCTATGCCATGTTCATTAGCCACCGCCGCTGAGGCCAACGTCCCCACACGGGCTATCGCGGGTACAATACACGCGTTTCATGTGCGAGAGGTGGCGGCCGAGCATCTACCCTAACTTCTCTTTGATTTAGGGTTTTTCTTTAGTTGTTTGGATCTAGTGTTATCTTATTCCCTATTCTAATTAGTTGTTTCATCTTTGTTTGGGTCTCTTTTCTATTTTGGGCTATCCGAATTCCCTTGTTTTAGGTAAGCCCGTTGAGATAATGAAAAGAACTGACTGGCCCATTCCAAATAACCCACTAAATTAACAGACTTGGACTGACCTGATGATCAAGACCCAAAAACCCATGACCTGAGAACTTTTTTGACTTGAATTCATGTCCTGTTGATCAACTTAAACCCAGATCCACTTGACCAGCTGGACCAATCCAATCCACCTGTCCTGTGATGACGTCAACATCCGTGCCCTAGGTTATTGTCACGAGAAGGCCCTTTTTCCCGAGTTATTTTAAATTTTCTTGTTGTCAATTACTGCTTGCTGTTATTTTCACTGCTGTAATTTCTAAGCTAGTAGATTAGTTTCTTCATTTTACTGTTGTAGCTTCTAGAAGGCAGCTAGTTACTGCCACATATGGGGAGGTTAGAGATTCCTGAGTTTGTTAGGGCCGTAGGGCCCACCCTGGCAGGAGAATCTCCTCCCCAGGCGCTAGTCTATATTCCTCTAGTCGTGTAAGGGGAAGGCATAATGAAAAATATCAGAATTCTCACAGCCTCTCTCTCTCTCTTCTCTCTCTGTGTTGTGTTCTAGTAAGTGATTCACATTATGCGACATCCACAAAAATATTCCCAACTGATTGACCCGAACAACAACCGCAGCTGATATTCCAAGTCATGAAAATCATTGGCGTTGGAGTCGGTCAAAGTCGTGAGAGGAGCCGAGCTGGTAAGGTGCATAGGGTTAGACTAGCAAAGCCGTTTTGGCCCACAGTGGTTCACGCCCAGAATTTCGTGTTCCCTCAAGGTGAGTGTTATAGTTAAGCAAAAGGTAACAAGCCTGACTACCTTGAGCCCGCTTCGTTTGCAGCCTCGATTAGCCAGTGGCACAATCACACTTTTCCACGGTTAGAACAATGGACCGGATGGGAGTCGCGCCATCGTACCTCATTTGACTTAGTAACTGGTCAACCTTGGGCGCCCACTTCATAAAGTCCGCATAAGGTGCCAATCTGGTCTGCATCCGATCATCGCTCCAAAGCCTCACTCTCTCATTGCAAATCCGCGAATGATGCTTAACGCGATGCCATCCAAGCCACCCTCTCAACTACACTTCGAGCCAGCTGTCGACCAACTCTGTACGACCAACTTAATCGTCGGTGTTCTTGGTGCCGGCCACGCTGGTACTGCCTTGGCAGCCTGGTTTGCGTCTAACCAGATCGCCGTCATTATGTGGGCACCCCAAGAGCATCAAGGATCCATCCCGGGTATAAACGCTCAAAACGGGAAAATCACGGCCGAAGGCGTTATCCAAGGTGAGTTTAAAGTCTCGACATCCGACAATTTACATATCGTCGTCCGCTCAACCAATTTGTTGATGATCGTTACTCGTGCCGATGCGTATGACGGTTTTGTTAATGAACTCGAAAAGTTCAATGCAGAACTTGACAACAAAGATATTCTTGTCGTGTGCAGCCGCGGGTTTACCGTTATTTATAAGAATCGCTTGCAGTGCAAACGAATTCTCGAAACCAGTAACTCCCCTGCCGCCGCCAAACTTATTGATGAACAAAATGCCAAGGTCAACGTGAAACAAATGAAGTCCGCATTTGAGATCTCTTGCTTCCCAATTCACCGTAACGACGTCGGCGTTGTTGACCTTCCTGACGACCTCAAACCCACCCTCACACGATTATTCTCTGCCAGACTTAAGCCGAGCTTGCCATTGCAGATGTCCTTTGCATCCAATTACATCACTCTTGCTGTTGCTGCGATGATGAATATTGGAAGACTACGTGATCCTACCAACTCCCTCACGGAGAAGGCTAAAGGCTAGCTTAAAGAACTCGAAAAGCGAGCGTCGGCCGAAAGCAATTTCTTCTTCTACGGTCAAGCGTCCAATACCTACGTTTGCAGAGTCCAAGAGCAAGTTGACAACGAACGCCAAGCTGTAGCTAAAGCGTGCGGAATTCATCTCGAGTCCATCTTGGAGGAATGCAATGAGGAATATGATACCAACTACGCTACACTCAGGGAATATTGCCTAGCGCCATCCCCTCACAATGTTCAGCACGCATGTCCCGACGACATTGAACACCGATATTTTTCCGAAGAATTGTGCGCTATGGAATTCATCGCGGCGATTGCGGCTCTCGTTGAGGTGCGCATACCTTTGACGCTTGCTCATATTCACATTATTCAAGCAGCAAGAGAAAAATCTGCCCTTGACAGCGCTCTCTATAAGACAATCAGGACTTTCAGCCGTGATGATCTCATTCGTTTTGGTGCAGCCTTCGTCGCGTGAGAGCACGTGATCTACATTCAGTTATGCTTCTTGATTTCAGAAGCGCTTCGAAGAGAGAAAATCTGCAATATACAATTGGAATTTTCATTTAATTCTCCTATTCCTTTACCTATATCATGTTGGATATATTCAAAGGAATACAATACATTCTTCTACAATCGACGCATATAGCATTGGCATCCGATGAACAATTGCTATTATTATTTTTTCGTTATCTGGTAGATATTTAGATTATCACTTCTATAAGTCGTTTTCAATAAAAATAGAATTTCTATTATACCTTTTCCCTTATCATACGGTCTCATCGGTTACTCATTACTAAATGTTATTAGAGCAGGCATTCCTACTCAACATATATATTATGAAACAACTGCAGAACAAAGATCACCTATAGCGCTCAGCCTTGAAGACTTTTTATTTCGAAGGAACTCGACGATCCTAGCGGCTCAAACTAACATCGTGATAATTGAAATGAACCGATTTGGCATGCAAGCTTCGACCAGTTCTTTTTGAGCCAACGGATTATTTTATGAAAGTCGAATTTTCCCAATTGCATTGTCGTATCCGCGGTAACGTGCCGGCTCGATATTGGCGTGATATGTATTTGCCCAGTTGGATCGCATCTACAACGCCAGTACGACGAGGGACCCACGACAGGAATTTCAACCAACCACACACCACAATGCATTATGACTCGTAAAGCGTAGTGCGTGAGTGCGGTGCAATTTGTCAGCCTGCGAAGCACGTTCAGCCAATCCTTTCGCTCAAAAATGTATAAGCAAATATTCTGGTAGATACGGATCGATTTTCCTACCCCATCACTTAGCGCAATAACTCTCTTTAATGATGTTCTTCTGCACGCTCAGATAATAAGCCAATACAGGAAAAAATACGCCACTAACGTAGTGGCAACGTCACGCCAGCGCTCAGATTTTACTATTTATACCCTTCCCCTTGATTGGCAACTCAGAGCTGGTTTGAAGAAGCGAACACATAAGCCATTGCCTCAGAAGATGGAGCTGGCCAGCTCTCTCAGGCATGCCCCAATATTCCCTGGCTAAAGCTGGCGTGCCGCTGCCTATCCCCACCCCCATCGTTGGAGCGCTCGTGGGCTGCTCCGTCGACCTCTTGACCGAGTCAGCCTCTGTGATTGGGATATGGGAGCGGTCAGACAACTTTTCGGTGGCCAGTTTTACCAGCGTGAATGGCCGTAGCTGTCCATGTTTGGAAAGCCCTTATGCCTGAATTACCTACATATAATACTAGGAAGGCCGCGCTAAGGCGGACCTGATTGGTGAGAAGCATCTCACTCCGAGCAAGTCATTCCCTTGGCTTATATAATATGATGTATTTCAGTATCATCTCTCCACTAGCGACAATCTATTTATTTAAGTTATCTATGTATTTGTATCGTGCCGCGCTATCAGCGCTTAAATACATTATTACATATATGATGAATATTTTTTCTTAGTTTTTACAAATCCGCGCCAGTGGGGCAAAAACACAAATATATCCGACTATAGAAAGTAGCATTCACAGACTAAAAATAACAATCTCACATATTAACACCAAACCAACTATTACAAACGTGATAACTTGTCATTTATTCCGAACATTTTAGTATTCTTGGTGAGTCTCGTAAAATCACATCGTCATACTAAATAGGCTTTTTCCAGCACATACAACTTCTTCATATTTAAAGTAATTTCCATCTGGATCATTTGCTTGGCGCTGTCAGGTAAAGACATTAAAGGCCAAAGGACTGCCATCGACTGTGAGAACCGATAACTCACCGGTTTTCTCGAAATACTTGTTGGGTAGCAACGCGACGAAGTAACTGTTCCACGCAAGCTCTAGATATCTTGTTGCGGAACCGCCATCACCAAGGGAATTTAGTTTGGCGCATACCTCAACACTCGTCACCTTTGTCAGATACGGCAACAACGAAGTTACATTGGCCGCAAAATTGCTGCTGTTCCAAACGAGGCAACGTTTCCACATACACCATTCTGCCGTCGATCTATCCATATACATGTAGAGGAGCCTATCTCCTAGCACAATCCGCTCAGCATCCGGCGCTTGGTCACAGATTACCCATGAGGCAAGGTCATCGTAATAGTCAAGCAGCGTCGCGTTAAGTCCAGCCTCCGACTCGTTTGGTCCTTCGGCGGTCAGGAGAGAGAGATCTCCAAATAGAGCATCCAGCTCATCTTCCATAGTGCTGCTTTGGCAAGCCTAGTCTATAGAGCAAGGACCAAGAGAGCATGCTTCTTCAAATGCTGGGCCATTAACTTCTTCGTAAGTGGGCCCTACCATATTCTCTGGGAATATAGCATAAGAAGGTCTCGGTGGAATCGACTTTGCCAGTCGTAGATAGCGTTATTTGAAAGTGCACATGCCAGAGAATATGTGCAAATTCTGAGGCAATCCGCCCCCTTTTTCCGAGATGATGCCGCCCCCTTTGGAAGGCGTCTGGCGTGGGTGTTCTGCTGGTGTGAAGTTTCTTTCTTTGACTGTGACGAGGAAGGAACAGGATGCCTGCGGAGAGACTGGAGATGCGGCGTGTCCGCGAGATATTGAGATATCGCTTCGAGTAAGGACTTGGCCACAAGTCGATTATGGTTCGGGTTGGAGCTACGCCGTCAACGATGCTCGAGGCGCTGCGGCGTGTTGCGATTGCACAACTATCATGGCTGCTGGGTGATGACGTCAGCGATGCGGTCCTGGAAGCGGTGCTTTACTAGGCGGCCGGGATGAAGACGGGTCACCGTCGCAGCCTCGAGCCGTACTGGGTGCAGGTCCATCGTGAGCTAAAGCGCAAGCACATGACGCTATAGATCCTTTGGGGCGAATACATCAGCCGTCATCTAGACGGTTATCGCTATAGTCGGTACTGTGGCCTTTACCGTGGTTGGGCGATGAAGCTGCCTGTGACGATGTGGCAGGATCACGCGGTCGGCGATAAGCTGTTCGTCGACTCTGCCGGCGACACGGTCACGGTGGTTGTTGATCGGCTGTCCGGCAAGACACGACAGGCACACCTGTTCGTGGCGATTTTGGGAGCATCGAGCCTTTCATACGCTCAGGCGCGCTGGAGCGAGACGCTTCCCGACTGGATCGAATGCCATATCTTAGCGCTGGAATTCTTCGGCGGGGCGCCAGCGTTACTGGTTCCCGACAATGCCAAGGTGGCGATCATAAGGGCCTGCCACTTCGATCCCCAAGTCAACCGGGCGTATTGCGAGATGGGGGACTGTTAGGAATTTCGTGTACGGGCGTGTGGTTGAACATTTCTGTTTACGCCCTTGTGACCTGGAAACTGTCCGCAAAGAGAACGACAAATTGTGATTTCGCCATCGCCCATTCTCTTGGTGACATTTTCCACTCTTTCTCCGATCTGTTCAAGACTAGATACAAGAGTTTCGTCGCTGCCTCATCACTAGGGAAATGGCCCCTTGCGCGCACGGCGCGGCGTAGCTTGGAATTCAAAGCCTTGATGGCATTCGTCGTATAGATGATCTGGTGGATGTCCTTTGGAAACGCAAAGATGGGGATGACCTCCTGCTAGGCGCGTCGCCATTCATCACTATATCGCAATATTTTAAAGTACCTTGTACACGCCTCCTATTGCAATCTGGCTACTATTCCTAATTTTATCACATGAGTGCGCACAATATTCGTTCGATTACGTGGCAAAATTTGTGCAGTAAAGTATGGATCATGCGGATAATATCCAACACTAAAAATCTATGCGCTAGAGTGAACCTATAATTCAAATAAATAATAAAACCAATAATGTGACTGCAAATTTCCTCATAAACTCCGTTTTACATTATAAATGAAATATTACTTAAATTATATTTAATCTTACCCGCGCTCGTGTGAATATTTTTTAATGCTTTTCAAGTGATTCATTCATACAACGCAAATGTAAAATAATTAAAGTGAAAGCTGATTCCTAGTCTCGACCTTTGGACCTATCCTTTAGTGGGTGGAGTCTGAGTCACCTTTCACGTTCTCCAGTTCAATGTTTTTTTTCAAAATTCGAGTAAGGGCTTTTTATTTGAGAAAACAATCAACAATTATACACTATTATCCAGCATCTTTTGACTATCTGGTCCTTTTGCATAGTAGTCTAAACAAAAAAGGACAACTAACTCTTCAGCTCACTAGTAAGCTCCTCGTTTAGCGCGTTTGGTGATCTGGCACGGGTGGGGACCGTGAGTTCACTAGTGCATGCCGTGCTCGCAGCTCGATGGCCTACATGCATAAGGAATTCCGCTATTTTTTATGTTTTACTATAGGTTTCTTCTGAAATTTATCCAGCTTCATCTGGGTTTTAAGTGTTCCATGTCGCAAGTTATCGGTTTTGATGAGATTGTGATTGCTGCCAAACCATCTATGTCCTGCTCCCGACCAAAGACTGTTCATGAATTTAGCGGCTCAATATACCTTGCATTGCAGTTCATAAAATGGAGTGGCACTTCCATTTTTCTGCTAACTTTACCTACATTCACAATACAATGACCACCTGATTGATATTCCTTTCATGGTTCCAACCACGTGATCTCCGTCATTCCTGGAGTTAGATAAATTTGTTCGAAGAAATTCGATACGCATTTGACATCTATACTCGCGTCTATAGCAAAACACTTATGCATTGCCAAATGAAGTGGGCTGAAGGAGTCCTCGAGTAAGATGAGAATACATATCCTGTAAAAAAACTCCAAGATATTGCTGAACTTAGTCAAAAATATGTTATCATCCTGCTATGCTTGTAGATCAACCGGATTTGGCTCGAAAGAAGGACCAACACGTATTTGTCTACATTTCCTATGAAAAGATGCAGAAAGTGCTGCTTGACCGGTGCGTTATGTTTGGAATGGAGGCGGTGCTGGCGACAACTATTCAGCCATACTGGAGCGAGCTGTTCGTCCAGGAGATGGTCTGAGTGCATAACCATGCTTGGCCACTCAGCCGAACCGAGGCATCTAATTCTGGATCCAAAGCAGTTCAAAACGACGGTACATCTATAAGCGCTCCATAGAGACGTTAAAGTAGTATATAAATTACGTAAGATTACTGCATCATGGTTCGCCAATTATCATAAAAAGTAGTAGAAAATAATCGATGTCACCTCTAGAGCGAGATGAATCGAACTTGGCGACCCACGTGCGTACCATTCGATGTCCGCGGACGTCGTGTAGCTGCCCGGACAAACCGCGTTATGCACGCGCGCCATTTCTTGCAGTGAGAGGTCATTCATGTAAGGCGGGATCATGCAGGCCAGCACAGCACCGCCATGTGGAGCAATGCATCCGTTTTCCACGAACCACCGCAAAAGTCGTACCGAGTAGGAAATATTTGACTGTGGGGATATTTCAACGATCGTCGAAATAGTGGAATATGAAAAACCATGACAATTAATGCAAAAAATTCGACAATTCCGTATTTAAATTAAAACATACAATGACAGATCTCGCTGGAAAATAATAGAAGTCCAAGACGAGATTTCGTTAGATAATCAATTGCAATTAAAATAATATAGTTTCTATTATTTTAATATTATTTTATGTTGTTTTTTCAAATATCAATATGTTTTATAAATGTTTGTTTCCAGACAGGAATTATCCTTTTCAAACTTCTGTCACTTTAGCGTTATAATCGCGTCTAGATACATAAGAATTTATTTGCAAAAACGTGCATTCATTATGGAGGACTAAAAGTCAGTTCTTTTTCAATCTATTGGCTAAAATCCAAGTTATTTTTCTACGGAACCCTATGCGGGAACATCGCAACGGGTCATTGAATTAGTGGTGACATTAACTGAATGAAACAAGTTGCGTTCCAATGTGCAAAATTCGCTTTTTGTAAGAATAAAGGCAGGCACCGCCTGGCTGGGCCTGCCTGACAAACAACATGGAGATCAAGACTTCCACTTATTTAACTGGTGCCTGAATGTGTTCAAAATCATTCATAAACGTACCTTTGCAACCCTCAGAGATCACAGGCTCTTCCAAAACCAGTAGTGACCTCCAATTCATCAATGGAGAACTTGAACTCTGCTCGCGCGGTGTTTGATGAGAAGCTCAAAAATAGCTGGCTTCATAGCCAACATCTCAAAAAAATTAGCGCTTCACACTTCCTTGGTGGACCTTACTCATACGTCACTGAAGAAACTGATGTCGGACAAGAAGCAGAGTGCATTGAAGGGTATTCAGTGACGCTCACACAAGAAGACGAGCTTGAGGCATCATACCACATGCATCAGATATCTGCATCATCCCTCGCAGAAGATCCTCATGTGCGTGTAGATGCACCCTATTCAAAGGCAGCGCAGGGAACCGCGGTATCACTACTCGAAGACGGTATATCAGACAAATCCTATACTCTCTTGGTTAACCCGGAGCGCAGCTTGACAGATACACTTATCAGCATGCCTCTACCTACGCGAAACGCTTCCGGGGCATATAGATAAATGTTAGGGGCACTTTGAAGCCGTCTGGTATCAGCTTGAGCTTCTTCCCATGGAGACAAGTGTCCTCCAACAATATCTCCGCATTTTCTTCGACCCCCGAAGAAGTACCTCCCTCAGAAGGAACCTCTTTTTGGGCACCAGATATATGGTTCTTTAACGTCTCTTGAGCCACGCGCTTATACCCTGCGGCAATCTCCATTAGCCTACTTTGCAATTGATTGGGGACCTTAATTTTCCCCAGATCGATGGCATCAATCGGATCATGACGCCTGGATGACAGCTTCATCATTCGAACAGGTTCGCTATCTCTAGCTATTTCTTAAGGGCCATTTGGATGCATGGAGAAGGGGCACTTATAGAGAGCAAATCTCCACCAAGAAAATAGGCTTTGGTATTCGGCACGTGTGAGGCTTGAATAATTACAGGGCACAGTGCGGCTGCATTTCTATTAAAAAAAAACCCGTGCGTGTCTTGGTTGTTTCAAGAATTTTTGATGAGTGCTTTTCTGATTTTAACTACTCCTCCCTAAGGCATCGAATCAAGAAAACCGTTGTCCTATCTGCACACTATTGGACCTCGATAGGCTGTCATTTTGGTGTTACTGGGATAGGCTTTAAAATTTTCATGCATGAAATTGACCGTTACCGAGACATCAGGACCCATGTGTCAAGCCAAAATCATATGAGTTGACATTGGCAAGTAATTATCACGAATAGTGCGACGGATGGCGACACGTCGCGTAATCCGTAAAAATGTGCGCTTTCGCCGAAGGCCGCATGCATGAGCCGCTAATTGTACTATGTTCAGTGCATGGAGATCGACGAGGACAAGATTGACGACACAGTTCTGGCGTTGCTGCAGCTAACGCTGCATAACGAGCGTGTAGCGTGGAAGGGTTTTGATTGGGCCACCACGGATCGGTTGTTCAAGAAGGGGCTGATCGGTAATCCGGTCAATAAGTCGAAGTCATTGATTTTGACGGACGAAGAACTGCAGCGATCAGAAGAGCTGTTTCGGGAATTATTTACGTCGCCGCCACAATTCCAGCCATCTTTTGCGCCTTTCGATTCCAAGGAAGAAAGTCCTCGATCCGGCTTGTCGGATGATCGGTGATACGGGCAAGTGTTCAATGTCGAACAATCCAGGTAAAGATACAGATAATTCTTGTGGTTCGGGGCTTTCTTTTCATCGGTGTCCATCGGCTCACCGAAGGGTTCGTACTCGACGGACCGGGCCTTTTTAACTTTAAGATTTTCAAACATTGCAATTACGTTTGAAGCCATGTTTGGGTTTTGGATGTTTACTAAAGGGGATACAAACCTCTATATTTAAAGAGTTCATTTTCACATTTGTGTTTAACTATAATTATATAACAATATTTACACCATCACGCTCGAATCAGGCTCCTTAAATATATAAGTGACAATAGTAGCATATTACTCTGAATTTGTAATTAATTATCGATCCTTGTGTGTTACTTATTGGAAGGACATAATAATTGTGGCATCCAACGTCCTTTCGGTGATCTTTAGCTATTATTTGTTATCTATGGACACGGATCATAATCACAAGCCTCACATTTGATGCCTACACTCCCATAAATATATGGATCATACAATTTACAATGCTATCCTCGATAGCCCGTACAAAGCTGATAAGAGTTAAAGCGCCGGCCATGCTATACATTAGCTTTATTTCACCGCTGACAATACTTAGCTTTATTCAAATTGCCTCAAAAGATAGGGCTTTTAAATTTTTCGGGAATATCTGTACGGCCAATTTGGCCTGTCGGCACTAAAGAGGCCAACGCTAACAGGCGACGTCGGCCCTATCATAAACCACAAACTGAGCATAACCGTGCTCATCAATCTGTTATTGCACGTCATCCCTGAACGAATGAATATAATTAATTATAACTAATTCAATAATTAAGTTAAATTTCAAATATATTTTTGTACATAACATGGCATCATAAGTGCGACGAGAATACAACAAGACTAAAGCAGAAACAGATTCCTTATGTCGGCCTTTTTGATTAGCCCAGTACGGCATATGTTGTAAAATATGGCAGCGAAAGCCAGAACGTAATCTTCCTCTATTAAATAAAATGTTCGCACGAGTTAGAAAGTGATTATTTCCCTAGAAATAGTCGACCTTTATGTGTAGTGAATGATATAATGTAGTGATATAAATGCGTTACGTCGTCGTAAAATGGAATGTTAGCAATGTGATTTAATTTATAAATGTGCGCGCGCCCGGAAAATGTCCATGTTGGCTCGAAACCGATAACGCGCAGCGAACAAGATTTCTTTAGTGTGTTAAGGGATTGTTTCATTTATATTAGTTTTGCTAGCTGTTGCGTTTTAAATATTATATTCTGACTCTTCAACTTTCTGAGGAAGGAAACAGGATATTCTCATGATTGCCTGATCGGAACCAGTTGAAAATGAGCGATATGCAAAAAAAGAACTAGGCCTGATCCAATCGGATCAAAAAGAATTTATGCAAATAGATAGTGACTGGAAATTGTATTCGGGCATTGGGCTGATTAGCATCGATTCGATGGAGATCATTTATAACATTCAAAGGCATGCAGACCAATGGCTCGATAGCTGCGTCATGTCATCGATTATAGACATTTGGGTTTGGGATAACGAGGCATTTTAAATATGACAGAAGTGCGAGTGAGCACATGGGATATCTCAACCGAGTTGAGGGATAGGCCGGGATTTGTAACGGGGGACGATGCTGAATTGCTCCCATTTCTTGACCTTGGGTGGAATTCCTCGCCTCAGTTTCATTGATTGGTTCGATCGCTGCCGAACCTAGACTAACGGCTCTTTCCAGTTTGCATGGTTTGTCCTGCAACCTCAATTTGGCGTGGATACTGGCATGGTCCCTCGCTTGGAAGTCTTGAATATTCGTGCGTTTTCGTGGCCCACTATGAAGATGGACGACCGCGTTGTGCAGCTCCGGCGTGTTGCCTTGGCTAAGGCCCTCGAAGGTACAAAACACTTCGGAATTCCCCACGAGGAGGATCGAGACCAAACCGAGATCTTTCATATAAAGATGGTAAAGTAATAATATCGTTGTCTACAATTCGAACTAAATTCTCTCTCCTATAGTGATTTATTCTGTCGGGATGACGAATATGTTGGCACTTTTTCAAAGTGGGAGGGAGATGATCATGTTGAGTTGAGACTTTCAAAAGGTTCCACATTTCGCTTTAGAATTGTAAGTGCTAATGGAAAAACGCCTGGTGCAGCTTTTAGTAAATCAATCGAATCATTGTGTTGCTGCGTAGTGCATTGCATTAGTCCAGCAATATTAGGACATGTTCCGTGTTTACGTGGTTCTTTTAGCGCCATAAGTGAGTGGAAGACTGACCCCAGAAGGCCTTGGAAAGCCATATCCTCACGCCAAGTATGATGGTATCCACTTGCAATGATGGGGATCGCACTTGCTATCCGAAGGGATGTTTTGGCGGCAAGTCCCAGAGATTGGGGCTTGCCGAAGGCGAGCTATGGAGGAACCGGTAAATTCCCAACTGGAAAATTCCTCCCTTGCGGAGAACCTGATGCGTCTGCCTTTGGCGGCTGGTCTTGATGTACACCTGGTTGGCTACTTGAAAGGCCCTGTCTTGCGAGCCGCGGCCGAAGGCAAGTGAAGGTCAGGCTATGAACCAGAGGATTCCAGGAGGCCGGTGGCGTTAACAGCTTTGGACGACATATGGGCCTAAAAAGTTAACTTGTGTGTGTGGCAACTCAGAATCTTTGGCAAGATTATAATATTATTATGTAATGACTATTTGCCGTAAAATAAATGCTCTATAATGTACGTTTCGTTTTGTGATAATATACAAATACCGATGAATTGTGGTGTAATGTTAATTTGTGTTTAAGTTATCGTTTTTTTTAATTACAATAATTATTATAATTATAAGTCTATTGTTGATTGCAATAATCTCAGTTCAAATTCGTATATGAATATGTAGGACATAATATTGTGTGTTATATATATGTACGGTAATTAATAGAATATATTATATGTATGGATATGGCATAATAATAGCGAAGCTCTAATTGCGAAATGATTTATTTAAATTAGAATTATACGGTAGGATAAAGATACATCCATCTTTTAGATAGCTATCTGTCGTAGGAGGAGAGATGACACCGAGACGAAATTTAGTAGATGAGCCAAGTGACTGACTTGCCGAGGGTGAGATAGGTCTCACCAATGATCCCCTTTGTCGGACTTGCTAGCCGTCGCGGGGCGGTCGGGGTGGAGCTTCATAGATTTTGGCGACCGACAGCATCTTGAAGTGCTTTCGCATGACTGGATCGGTCGGGCTGTTGGCCGAGGAATCCATCGGTGTGCCAAAGCCGAGGTGATGGACGAGCGGCTCGGCTCCTTTGATTTAGACGTTTCTGGGCCGGAGTGGCGGTGTGAGAGCTGATTAGCCATCTAGCTTGGATGTGGCCAAGGGCTTTCTCTATGCTTCGTTGGATCAGCTCTGAGTCTTCAACGTTACGAAGGGTTTATAAATAGCGTGGCATCTCGGTGCCATGGCGAAACACGTGAAGTGGGCCTAAAATGACTTTTTGCAAGGATTGGCTAGATGCGTCTAGCCGCGTGGAAGGCGCCATAAAGCGTAATAATTGTGCTAAGTGACAGGGCTGGGAGATCGCATTGTGGAAGGAAAATACTACTCTATCCGTCTTTAATTATTTGAATAAATAAAGGAGACGTTATTCACAGTGCATTCAATAGTAATATTAAGTTAATGTCTGCATTGCTCTGCTATTCAGAATATTACATAGTACCACATTATATTCTTGCATATTTTTATAAGATGGAAAATAGGTATAGCCAATAATATCGAGATTCGGGGCGTGATGGAACGCAGTCACACATCGTTTTTACGTGTCTCTCGCGCCACCAGACCATTTTGTGTGAAGGATTTCATAAACGTAGCCGGCCACTGCCATGTCGCAAGGAAACTAGGAGACCATTGGGAAAAGCACGGAATTGAGAAGCCAGCCGTCCTCTCGCCCGCCTCCAAATTCGAGCTTCTCTTCGCCTCGGTCCCCGACAACAGCAAACTTGCCTTTACCGACTTCACCCATCTCGGCCCTGTCAAGCGCGATAATGAACTACTCGACAACACGGTTTTCGGCATTGCCGCTAACAAACTCGATACAATCGTTTATCAATGCGACAAGGTTCTCTGCCTGGAGGTTGATGTCCAGGCGCATCGCGCGCTGGAAGTACTTCACCGCCTTGGTGAACTGGCTTATAGCAAGGGCTGTGGCACTAGCTTTGGTCTTCACACCGGTCCCTCCTCCTTCCTTAATCTTTTCGCTGCCGCACTCGCCACGTTTTTCAAATGCGCGGATCTCTGTTCGCTTTCGCTGAGCGACGTTCTTGTCCTCTTCTGCGACCATGCCACTGGCGCTTACACTGCCAAAGAGAATGGCCTTCCGATCACTGCCTTCTCCACCACGAATACTGATCAGTTCGAACTCGTGTGGCCTCAGGTCGTCAAGGAGTATGTTCTCGGACTTTTCGACGCGCCGACGATGGTTGCTCCTCGCGATCCGAGCCGCGCCAGTTTCTACAGCCAATATATCTGCTTCCGGGAGCCGCATCAGGCTGAAGAGTTCAATGAAATTGGTGTTTTGATCCTGAGTGCTGCTGCTCAAATGCTCGAACGCTACGCCAAATTCCTTGAGGATGGCACGAACAATGATAGCCAGAGGGCGCAAATTACATCTGTGTTCGGATTTGATGCGCTTGAACTCAACTCCTGAATGTGTTGTTCGTCGGCTTCTTACAAGAGATCGATTGTCTTTATGTTTGTGCAAACTACTGTGTTGAAAGCGTTTAATACACGCAGCCATAAAGCATGGTGTCTTAAGTTTAAAAAGTATCCATTTTAATTTATTTGACCCCATCCATCCGTAAACAATGGTATAATCACAAACGGCAAACACGCACCAAAATCTTGACAAAATAGAGAAAGCCCAAACTTAATTTGAATTTACTATATGAATTTAGGATGACAAATAGAATTTAATAACATTAATACATGTTCTGTCTCTAGTATTCCCATTATCTGTTAAAATTGCTCGCTTATCAGTGGTTCGGGCGAACTAAGATTAAGCGATCGTTAAGGTGCTGAATTGTCATCGAGACACCGCGAACCGAAGTACATGAATAGCTTGCCCCATAACTTTGGAAAGAGGCTCATAAAAAAGATTAGAACGAAGCTAAGCCAAAATCGAACACTCGAGAGGCCCATAAATAGAGCTTTTTTTTTCAGAAGCCAGTAAGCCAAATTGGCTACCATGAATAATGTGCTCGGGAAGCTTATGCCAGCAATTGCGGTAAAAAGACGCAATAGATCGTGCGAACTTTGGGATTTGTCCATAACGTCAACAGCAGCTCGCATCGCCAAGGGTACGAGATTTGCCATGGCAATCAGGCCTGAATATGGATCAATTGGAAAGGTGGAGAGGCATATTAAAGCACCCATCGCCAAGATCGCCGCAAGTATTCCTACTTTACTCCCTCGTGGATTGCCTTTTTCATCATCGGTGATATCGGAAACCCAACGTAATGCCCTTAAAATATCTTCATGGTCCTGTTTATGATAGCCTATCTGAACACGCAGACGGTTACTCACATGAAAGGTGTCAAACCAAGAATATATGATCGTACTGGATGTCTTCAATTTCGTGTATTGTAAATTGAAATTAGGATGCTGAGTAATGGAGACTTTCTTTTTTCTAAAACATGCGTAATAGAAAAGGTCTTGGATATTTTTCCTGTTCTGCATCAACATTTGCTACCGGATACAAAGTGTCGCCTTACATGCAACATCTTTGGCACTGTGGAAGGTTATTCCTTTGAGTGAGGGCATAGCAATGGCCAGTATACCAAAAAGAACAACCGGTAGCCCCCCAAGAAAAACCTCGCAAGCCAAGTAGCGTGCGAGCCTTTCATCCGCCCATGGAAAGTCAAAAATCGCTAGCACCATAAGCTGCGTCTGTAAAGTGATCGGGCCGGAACGTAAAACGGCAACTTCCGCGCCGAGAAATCCCGATACTATATTGGGAACGACGACCGCTGCCTGCATGATGGCCAACCACAGCCAAAATAGTGGTTTCTTAGAAGAGGGCACCTGAGAACTCAATCGCCATCTCATTTCTTGCCTTTGAATGGAGCTGATGTTTTTTTTGCAGGTACTTCTTTGCCCGTGGGGACAGGTCAGGCATTCCGAGAATAAATTGAAAAGCTTCATCTCTTTCCCTACGCGCTCGTGCGGCACAAGCGTTTCGCGTAGGCAGAGGCATGCTGATAAGTGTATCTGTCAAGCTGCGCTTCGGGTTAACCAAGAGAGTATAGGATTTGTCTGATATACCGTCTTCGGGTAGTGGTACCGCAGTTCCCTGCGCTGCCTTTGAAGAGGGTGCATCTGCACGCACATGAGGATCTTCTGCGAGGGATGATGCAGATATCTGCTGCATGTGGTATGATGCCTCAAGCTCGTCTTCTTGTGTGAGCATCACTGAATACCTTTCAATGCACTATGCTTCTTGTCCGACATCGGTTTCTTCAGTGACGTACGGGTAAGGTCCACCAAGGAAGTGTGAAGCGCTAATTTTTTTGAGATGTCGGCTATGAAACCAGCTACTTTTGAGCTTCTCATCAAACGCCGTGCTAGCAGAGTTAAAGTTCTCCATTGATGAATTGGAGGTCACTACTGGTTTTGGAAGAGCCTATGATCTCTGAGGGTTGCGAAGGCACGTTTATGAATAATTTTGAGCACATTCAGGCACCAGTTAAATAAGTGGAAGTCTTGATCTCCATGTTGTTTGTCAGGCAGGCCAAGCCAGGCGGTGCCTGCCTTTATTCTTTCAAAAAGCGAATTTTGCACATTGGAACGCAACTTGTTTCATTCAGTTAATGTCACCACTAATTCAATGGCTCGTTGCGATGTCCCCGCATAGGGTTCCGTGGAAAAATAACTTGGATTTTAGCCAATAGATTGGAAAAGAACTGACTTTTAGTCTTCCATAATGAATGCACGTTTTTGCAAATAAATTCTTATGCATCTGGACGCGATTATAACGCTAAAGTGACAGAAGTTTGAAAAGGATAATTCCTGTCTAGAAACAATCATTTATAAAACATATTGATATTTGAAAAAGTAACATAAAATAATATTAAAATAGATAGAAACTATATTATTTTAATTGCAATTGATTATCTAACGAAATCTCGTCTTGGGCTTCTATTATTTTCCAGCGAGATCTATCATTGTGTGTTTTAATTTAAATATGGAATTGTCGAATTTTTTGGATTAATTGTCATGGCTTTTCATATTCCACTATTTCGGCAATCGTTGGAATATTCCCGTAGTTAAATATTTCCTACTCAGTACGACTTTCCATTGGAGTGGGACCCTCTTCCGGATTCGGGGCATGCTGACCCACAAAAGCGCGACAAATTGGCAAGAAGTAATAGTGATTGCTTTTCATCAACTGTGGCGCACCATAACAAATCATCGACGCAATATTCAATATCCAAATGTTCTTCACAGCTCATTAGCAGGCTGAGCCGTTTGTCTTCTCGCTCAGGCGATTCACAATTATCTCGGATCCTTAATGGATATACGTCTATACAAACGCCCACACTTTACCGCATTTGCCATCACCAACCCGCATAGTCCAAGAAAGTTGCACCGAGCAATTTCTAAAGCTTTTGTTTGCTATGCTGAGTTTTGCAAAGATTTGTTGCGATATCAGCAGAAGTGGACGGATGGGGTGTTAGACTGCGGCTTTACAGAAGCCATTGAAGATGTGCCGTTGGTGTTCTAGATTGCACCGTGCCTTCATGGTCTCCGACCGGGCGAGTTGGAAGTGTTGGCTTCTCGTCACACCTCGGTTTTCATTTACACGTCGTATAGACGTTTGTGGTGGTTCGTGGAAAACGGATGCATTGCTCCACATGGCGGTGCTGTACTGGCCTGCATGATCCCACCTGACATGAATGACCTCTCACTGCAAGAAATGGCACGCGCGCATAACGCGGTTTGTCCGGGCAGCTACACGATGTCCGCGGACGTCGAATGGTACGCACGTGGGTCGCCAAGTTCGATTCATCTCGCTTTAGAGGTGACATCGATTATTTTCTACTACTTTTTATGATAATTGGCGAACCATGATGCGGTAATCTTGCGTAGTTTATATAGTACTTTAACGTCTCTATGGAGCACTTATAGATGTACCGTCGCTTTGAACTGCTTTGTATCCAGAATTATATGTATTTTTGGTTAATGTTATATATAATGGGGGTGTTTATTTCTGTTAAATTTTCGATATGTATTCAGCTGTGATCCTGTAGTTATAGCTATATGTACTGAAGATTCGATAACACAGATAACGCAGACGAAATGACATTCTTTACAGTACAAGATCAATTGCCGGGTAGGTTGATATTAAGCACGGCACGGATATTACGAGAGGAAATCAAACAGAACAACAACTTAAGTTAAGCGGTCCAACCACAACGCCGGTATCATTTACTGAGTTGTGGTATAACGGCTGCGAGACTTATATGGAAACAACAAATTGAAAACATTAACCCGTGGACAAAGGTTGGCCCGCGCATGCACCAACCGCCCTCAGACTAGACGATCTGTCTTTATGTGAGTTCGGGCAAGTTTCATGAACTCATCGTTGGCATTGTCTTCTCCTTTTGAGATCGATAGTCACAGGCTTAGGTCGGGGATCGGTGGCGACGACGGCGGAAGTGGCATCGCGATGGCATTCTTGCTGAACTGTGTAACGCCACAAGCTACAACGTCATAGGCGCGGTTTTCAGTTCCTTGCCAGATAAAGAAGGTGCAAGGTACCTCTCTCCGTTAAAGGTTGGTCATTTTCAGTTAACGCAAGTGAAAGAACAAGGTGCTTGCGAAAATACCAATGAAACACTCTAGATCAGATGCCTCGGTTTGGCTGAGTGGCCAAGCATGGTTGTTCACTCGGACCATCTCTTGGACGGACAGCTCACTTCGGTATGGCTGAATAGTTGTCGCCAGCACCGCCTCCATTCCAAATGTAACGCACCGGTCGAACAGCACTTTCTGCATCTTTTCACGGGAAATGTAGACAAATACGTGTTGGTGCTTCTCTCGAGCCAAATCCGGCTGATCTACAAGCATAGGAGGATGATAACATATTTTGCACTTGAGAAGTTCAGCAATATCTTGGAGTTTTTTTGCAAGATATGTATTCCTATCTAACTCGAGGACTCTTTCAGCCCACTTCATTTGGCAATGCATAAGTGTTTTGCTATAGACGCGAGTATAGATGTCAAATGCGTATCGAATTTCTTCGAACAAATTTATCTGACTCCAGGAATGACGGAGATCACGTGGTTGGACCCATGAAAGGAATATCAATTGGGTGGTCATTGTATTGTGAATGTAGGTAAAGTTAGCTGAAAAATAGAAGTGCCACTCTATTTTATGAACTGCAATGTAAGGTATATTAAGCCGCTAAATTCAGGAACAGTCTTTGGTCGGGAGCAGGACATAGATGGTTTGGCAGCAATCACAATCTCATCAAAACCGATAACTCGCGATATGGAACACTTAAAATCCGGATGAAGCTGGATAAATTTGGGAAGAAACCTACAGTAAAACATAAAAACTAGCGGAATTCCTTATGCATGTAGGCCATCGAGCTACGAGCGCTGCATGCACTAGTGAACTCACGGTCCCCACCCGTGCCAGATCACCAAACGCGCTAAACGAGGAGCTTATTAGTGAGCTGGAGAGTTAGTTCTCCTTTTTTGTTTAGACTAGTATGCAAAATGACCAGATAGTCAAAAGATGATGGATAATAGTGTATAATTGTTGATTGTTTTCTCGAATAAAAGGCCCTTACTCGAATTTTGAAAAAAAACATTGAACTGGAGAACGTGAAAGGTGACTCAGACTCCACCCACTAAAAGATAGGTCCAAAGGTCGAGACTAGGCGTCTGCTTTTACTTTAATTATTTTATATTTGCGTTGTATGAATGAATCACTTGGAAAGCATTAAAAAATATTCACACGAGCGCGGGTAAGATTAAATATAATTTAAGAAATATTTCATTTATAATGTAAAACGGAGTTTATGAGGAAATTTGCAGTCACATTATTGGTTTTCTTATTTATTTGAATTATAGGTTCACTGTAGCGCATAGATTTTTAGTGTTGGATATTATCTACATGATCCATACTTTATTGCACAAATTTTGCCACGTAATCGAACGAATATTGTGCGCACTCATGTGATAAAATTAGGAATAGTAGCCAGATTGTAATGGGAGGTGTGTACAAGGTGCTTTAAAATATTGCGAAATAGTGATGAATGGCGACGCGCTTAGTAGGAGGTCATCCCCTTCTTTGCGTTTCTAAAGGACATGCGCCGGATCATTTATACGACGAATGCCATCGAGACTTTGAATTCCAAGCTATGCCGCGCCGTTCGCGCAAGGGGCCATTTCCCAGTGATGAGGCAGCGAGGAAACTCTTGTATCTGGTCTTGAACAGATCGGAGAAAGAGTGGAAACTGCCACCAAGAGAATGGGCGATGGCGAAATCACAATTTGCCGTTCTCTTTGCGAACTGTTTGCAGGTCGCAAGGGCGTAAACAGAAATGTTCAACCGCACGCCCGTACACGAAATTCCTGACAGTCCCCTATCCCGCAATACGCCCGATTGACTCGGGGATCGAAGTGATAGGCCCTGATGATCGCCACCTTGGCATTGTCGGGAACCAGCAACGCTGGCACCCCGCCGAAGAATTCCAGCGCTAGGATATGGCATTCGATCTAGTCGGGAAGCGTCTCGCTCCAGCGCGCCTGAGCATATGAAAGGCTCAATGCTCCCAAAACTGCCACGAACATGTGCGCCTGTCGTGTCTTGCCGGACAGCTGATCAACAACCACTGTGACCGTGTCGCCGGCATAGTCGACGAACTGCTTATCGCCAGCCGCGTGATCCTGCTGTATCGTCACAGGCAGCTTCATCGCCCAACCATGGTAAAGGCCACAATACCGACTATAGTGATAACCATCCAGATGATAGTTGATCTATTCGTCCCAAAGGATCTGTAGTGTCATGTGCTTGCGCTTTAGCTGCGTCCAGTCCGGCTCGGGGCTGCGACGGTGACCCGTCTTCATCCCGGCCGCCTAGTAAAGCACCGCTTCCAGGACCGCATCGCTGACATCATCACACAGCGGCCACGTTAGCTGTGCAATCGCAGCATGCCGCAGCACCTCGCGCATCGTCGACGGCGCAGCTCCAACCCGGACCACAATCGACTTGTGGCCAAGTCCTTGCTCGAAGCGATATCTCAATATCTCGCGGACACGCTGCATCTCCAGTCTCTCCGCAAGCATCCTGTTCCTTCCTCGTCACAGTCAAAGGAAGAAACTTCACACCAGCAGAACACCCACGCTAGACGCCTTCCAATGGGGGCGGCGTCATCTCGGAAAAAGGGGGCGGATTACCTCAGAATTTGCACATATTCTCTGGCATGTGCACTTTCAAATAACGCTATCTACAACTAGCAAAGCCGATTCCACTGAGACCTTCGTGTGCTATATTCCTAGAGAATATGATAAGGCCCACTTACGAAGAAGTTAATGGCCCAACATTTGATCGTATTTTAGTTGTAGTTTATGTATATAAATCGAAGAAACATGCTCTCTTGGTCCTTGCTTTATAGACTAGGCTTGTTAAAGCAGCATTATGGAAGATGAGCTGGATGTTCTATTTGCAGATCTCTCTCTCCTGACCGCCGAAGGACCGAACGAGTTGGAGGCTGGACTTAACGCGGCGCTGCTTGACTATTACGATGACCTTGCCTCGTGGGTAATCTGTGACCAAGCGCCGGATGCTGAGCGGATTGTGCTAGGAGATAGGCTCCTCTACATGTATATGGATAGATCGACGGGAGTATGGTGTATGTGGAAACGTCGCCTCGTTTGGAACAACAGCAATTTTGCGGCCAATGGAACTTCGTTGCCGCCGTATCTGACAAAGGTGACGAGTGTCGAGGTATGCGCCAAACTAAATTCCCTTGGTGATGGCGGTTCCGCAATAAGATATCTGGAGCTTGCGTGGAACGGTTACTTCGTCGCTTTGCTACCCAGCAAGTATTTCGAGAAAACTGGTGAGTTATCGGTTCTCACAGTCGATGGCAGTCTTTTGGCCTTTAATGTCTTTACCTGGCAGCGCCAACCAAATGATCTGGATGGAAATTACTTTAAATATGAAAAAGTTGTATGTGCTGGAAAAAGCCTATTTAGTACGACGATGTGATTTTACGAGCCTCACCAAGAATACTAAAATAATCGGAATAAATGACAAGTTCTCACGTTTGTAATAGTTGGTTTGGTGTTAATATGTGAGATTGCTATTTTTAGTCTGTGAAGGTTGCTTTTTGTAGTCGGATATATTTGTGCTTTTGCCCCACTGACGCGGATTTGTAAAAACTAAGAAAAAATATTCATCATATATGTAATAATATATTTAAGCACTGATAGCGCGACACGATACAAATACATAGATAACTGAAATAAATAGACTGTCGCTGGTGTAGAGATGATACTGAAATACATCATATTATATAAGCCAAGGGAATGACTTGCCCGGAGTGAGATGCTTCTCACCAATCAGGTCTGCCTTAGCATGGCCTTCCTAGTATTATATGTAGGTAATTCAGGCATAAGGGCTTTCCAAACATGGACAACTACGACCATTCACGCTGGTAAAACTGGCCACCGAAAAGTTGGTTGACCGCTCCCATATCCCAATCACGGAGGCTGACTCGGTCAAGAGGTCGACGGAGCAGCCCACGAGCGCTCCAACGATGGGGTTGGGATAGGTAGCGGCACGCTGACTTTAGCCAGGGAATATTGGGGCATGCCTGAGAGAGCTGGCCAGCTCCATCTTCTGAGGCAATGGCTTATGTGTTCGCTTCTTCGAATCAGCTCTGAATTGCCAATCAAGGGGAGGGGTATAAATAGTAAAATCTGAGCGCTGGCGTGACGTTGCCACTACGTTAGTGGCACATTTTTTCCTGTATTAGCTTATTGCTTGAGCGTGCAGAAGAACATCATTAAAGGGAGTGATTGCGCCAAGTGGTGGGGTAGGGAAATCGATCCGTATCTGCCAGAATATTTGCTTATACATTTTTGAGCGAAGGGATTGGCTGAACGTGCTTCGCAGGCTGGCAAATTGCACCGCACTCATGCGCTACGCTTTACGAGTCATCATGCATTGTGGTGTGTGGTTGGTTGAAATCCCTGTCGTGGGTCCCTCGTCGTTCTGGCGTTGTAGATGTGATCTAGCTGGACAAATACATATCACGCCAATATCGAGCCGGCACGTTACCGCGGATACGACAGCGCAACTGGGAAAATTCGACTTTCATAAAATAATCCGTTGGCTCGAAAAGAACTGGTCGAAGCTTGCGTGCCAAATCGGTTCATTTCAATTATCACGACGTTAGTTTGAGCCGCTAGGATCGTCGAGTTCCTTCGAAATAAAAAGTCTTCAAGGCTGAGCGTTATAGGTAAACTTTGTTTTGCAGTTGTTTCATAATATATATGTTGAGTAGGAATGCCTGCTCTATTAACATTCGGTAATGAGTAACCGATGAGATCGTATGAAAAGGAAAAAAGTATAATAGAAATTCTATTTTTATTGAAAACGACTTATAGAAGTGATAATCTAAATATCTTCCAGATAACGAAAAAATAATAACATCAATTATTAATCAGATGCCATTGCTATATGCGTCGATTGTAGAAGAATGTATTGTATTCCTTTGAATATATCCAACATGATATAGGTAAAGGAATAGGAGAATTAAATGAAAATTCCAGTTGTATATTGCAGATTTTCTCTCTTCGAAGCGCTTTTGAAATCAGGAAGCATAATTGAATGTAGATCGCGTGCTTTCACGCGACGAAGGCTGCACCAAAACGAATGAGATCATCACGGCTGAAAGTCCTGATTGTCTTATAGAGAGCGCTGTTAAGGGCAGGTTTTTCTCTTGCTGCTTGAATAATGTGAATATGAGCAAGCGTCAAAGGTATGCGCACCTCAACGAGAGTCGCAATCGCGGCGATGAATTCCATGGCGCGCAATTCTTCGAAAAAATATCGGTGTTCGATGTCGTCGAGGCATGCGTGCTGAACATTGTGAGGGGATGGCGCTAGGCAATATTCCCTGAGTGTAGCGTAGTTGGTATCATATTCCTCATTGCATTCCTTCAAGATGGACTCGAGATGAATTCCGCACGCTTTAGCTACAGCTTGGCGTTCGTTGTCAACTTGCTCTTGGACTCTGCAAACGTAGGCATTGGACGCTTGACCGTAGAAGAAGAAACTGCTTTCGGTCGGCACTCGCTTTTTGAGTTCGTTGAGCCAGCCTTTAGCCTTCTCCGTGAGAGAGTTGGTAGGATCACGTAGTCTTCCAATATTCATCATCGCAGCAACAACATGAGTGATGTAATTAGATGCAAAGGGCATCTGCAATGGCAAGCTCGGCTTAAGTCTGGCAGGGAATAACCGTGTGAGGGTGGGTTTGAGGTCGTTAGGAAGGTCAGCAACGCCGACGTCGTTACGGTGAATTGGGAAGCAAGAGATCTCAAACGCGGACTTCATTTGTTTCACGTTGACCTTGGCATTTTGTTCATCAATAAGTTTGGCGGTGGCGGGGGAGTTACTGGTTTCGAGAATTCGTTTGCACTGCAAGCGGTTCTTATAAATAACGGTAAACTCGCGGCCACACACGACAAGAATATCTTAGTTGCCGAGTTCTGTATTGAACTTTTCGAGTTCATTAACGAAACCGTCGTGCGTATCGGCACGGGTAACGATCATCAACAAATTGGTTGATCGGATGACGGTATGTAAATTGTCGGATGTCGAGACTTTAAACTCACCTTGGATAACGCCTTCGGCCGTGATTTTCCCGTTTTTAGCGTTTGTACTCGGGATGGCTCCTTGATGCTCTTGGGGTGCCCACATAACGACGGCGATCTGGTTAGACGCAAACTAGGCCGCTAGGGCGGTACTAGCATGGCCGGCACCAAGAACACCGACGATTAAGTTGGTCGTACAGAGCTGGTCGGCGGCTGGCTCGAAGTGTAGTTGAGAGGGTGGCTTGGATGGCGTCGCGTTAAGCGTTATTCGCGGATTTGCAATGAGAGAGGGAGGCTTCGGAGCGATGATCGGATGCAGACCAGATTGGCACCTTATGCGGACTTTATGAAGTGGGCGCCCAAGGTTGACCAGTTACTAAGTCAAATGAGGTTCGATGCCGCGACTCCCATCCGGTCCGTTGTTCTAATCGTGGAAAAGTGTGATTGTGCCACTGGCTGATCGAGGCTGCAGCCGAAGCGGGCTCAAGGTAGTCAGGCCCGTTACCTTTTGCTTAGCTATAACACTCACCTTGAGGGAACACGAAATTCTAGGCGTGAACCACTGTGGCCCAAAAACGGCTTTGCTAGTCTAACCCTATGCACCTTACCAGCTCAGCTCCTCTCACGACTTTGACTAACTCCAACGCTAATGATTTTCATGACTTGGAATATCAACTGCAGTTGTTGTTCGGGTCAATCTGTTGGGGATATTTTTGTGGATGTCACATAATGTGAATCACTGACTGACCTTTTCTCTCTGTTTCTATTCTTTGTTTTGGGCGTTAGACCCCTTCTAATTCGTTTTAGAATTGGGAGGAAGAGTGTTGTCAGGCTTAGGCCGTGACCGTTATTCCGTTCCATTTTTTTGAGCTTGTTCTATCCATGTGATCCGTCTACTGTTTAGGACACTCATTTTGGGTCATTAGGGGGTTGCCTCATATATTTGCTCTTCATTTAATTACGTTCTTATTTTGTTTTTGTGAATATTTTGTTAGGTGGCCTTGACACGTTCCAGGCAGGAGCTAGTTGAGCAGATTCTTAATCACTGTGAGTAGGTGAACTGTATTCTGGTGTTTTATGCATGTTTGCAGTTCTTGTTATCTATTTACTATTGTAGTCTTAGCTTATAAATCATTCATGACATCTGATTCTTTTAAATTGCATAAAATGGGGAGATCAGAATTAATTTTAATTGTTAGGAATTGATGATCATCTTGGAGTTTGCCTCCATACTACACAACTTTGCTTGATAATGATTATGGCATTACTGTTGCATATATGAATTTGAACATTCTAATGAAAGAGAACTATTATAATTATCTATTCATTCATGACATTGGAATATCTAATTCTAATGACAGAGAACTATTATAGTTATCTATTCATTCATGACTTTGGAATATCTAGCTAGAACACTCTATGCTAATTTCATTAGCCGTTGGTGCACCACATAGTTTATGGGTGAGAGATATGTTCCACTTTAGTATATGATTGACAAGAGAATGTTATGTTGTTGTGTTGTAATGGGCAAGAGTTTGTTCCACCATTACATTTGATGTGATATGATATGATTGAACGTTAGTTCTACTTGCTTGCTCCCATGTTTGCACATGTTTCTTATCATCATGCTTTATTACTGTTCCTTTTTAGTTATATTAGCATGGCATGTTTGTATGTCTTGCTGCATTAATTCTTATTTCCTTGCGTTGGAATTCTTTTTACCCCACACCAAGTCTGTCAAGACTAACCCCATTCCCCCTAACATTTTTCAGATCCGGCTTAAGTGGTAGCAGGTTTAAGCTCTAGAACTTAAAAATTGTAAGAGCTCATTTGATAGGTGTTTTGGTCTTTTACTTGGTTAACAAGAGTTTTTCTAAGACAGCTTATAAGCTCTCCAAAAAAAGGTTAGGCGTACCAACTTTTGGAAAAAGCTATTGGAAGAGCTTATAAGTTCTTCTAACTTTGCCAAATAGGTAAGAAAAAGTAAGCCTTTGAAGAGGTTATAAGCTCTCATTGACCAGAAAATAAGCTAAGCCAAATGCCCTCTCAATCAGCAATGAGACATGGTGATACCTTAGTCATGTTGCTGGATACACAATGATTGCACTGACTATAGGACAGTGCACTGATTGTAGGGAAGATATTAACTATTTGGTGCATGATAATTATTGACTTTTATTATTGGTCTGTGATGGTATAATTAACGCAAGGATGTTACTGCTTTATGATGAGATCGATTGAGGAGATATTCTGATAGTCTTTTATGATATTTACAGATACTTTTATTCATTTGGCATGTGACTATTAACTATAATGTTATACTTGACAATTAATACAAATTTCATGAAATGAGGCTTACTACTTCCTAGTGGAGCCCACAATCCGATTAGGGGGTAGTACCAGTCACAGTTTCTATTTTGGTTCATGAAAATGTTATTGCCATGATTGTTGAAGATGTATATCTAAGAGAATTCAGCTTTGTTGCTTTTATTTCTACTTTTATAAACTTGTCAAGTAAGCTTTTCCATCATCTTAAAAAAGCATTTGGCGTTTCCTTGTGCCATGCAGATCAGAAGGATGAGTGTTTTTACACTGTGAGCTGGGCGTGCAATATTGATGAAATTCCATTTTTAGATGGTAGGGCAACCATGGAATCTCCCTGATCTTTAATTACCCATTACGACCCAAAAAGGGGAAGCCTGGTGTGAGGATTCGATGCAAGGTTTCCTGGCCTTTTCACTTTTCCTATCAATAAGGGAGTGCTTTTTCTGTCAATGAAGGTTTGGGAGTGCTTTTCTTTGATATTTGGATCGTTGTATGCAGCCCCTATATTTCACCCTGAAGTTTTTGCACTTTGAAAGTTATTCTCGATTTGACAGGTATTTTGCACAATATGGCATTTTTATTATTTTCAAAACCTCATTTACAGTTTTACACAAGCTTTTCTTTTTCTTGAAAGAAAGGTTCAAATTTTTATTAGATTTAAGTTAAATTACAGACCTGAACGGAACCAAAACTAACTACAAGATGGAACCGAAAGACACCAAAAGGTCCACCAACAACTATAACCAAACATATCCTGACCCAACCCCCCAAAATGAGTGGCAGAAACCTCAAACTGGGAAAGGAAATGAGACTCAAAACCATAATGCCTTCAGAATCAAAAACTGCCAAGAACCAACACACGCCCAGAAAGGTGATAAAGCTGCAATGAAAGAAAGACAGACAGATGCTAGGCTGATCAAAATGCGGTTGCCAAAAACCAACAAATAGAACTTCCAGCCAAACTTCATGCGCCAATAAAAAAGCAGGGACCATTTCATTAAGAGCTTAAGAGCCTGCCTTCATTAGGTCTCAATCTTCGTGTGCCAACATATCAAGTTGCAAGTTGCATCAGACCCTGGATAAGACCCACCCACGGGGAAAACAGATGTGCCGAGTGGGAATTGCCCTTTCCGAGATTATGGCTTTCACAATAACTGAAGGCCTCCAATCCCAACAAGTTGAAAACTTATGGAGCCAAAGACCCAAACCATGAGGCTTCATGACCCTACAACAATAAGAAAACTCAGTAGCTAGCAAAAATCCCATTGAATTCATTGCAACCCACTCCCTCTTGAACCACCCGCTGATGATCAATAATAGCCTTTAAGACACCAGCCTCATCCTTGGCCAACAATCCTGCTCACGATCAAGCTGTGTTGCAAATGAGTAGGGGCAACCTTCATTTTGAATGCCGCAAAGGTCTCTGCCATAACAAGTTTCGAGTTATTTGCTTATTGGTTTTTTAAGCTAAATACCGAAAGGAAAGTGCGTGAAATTGGTTTATTTTCTTGCATTTTCTGGGAAGCCATGATCTAGTCAGGTTCACTTCCTAGGTAAGGCAGAACTGGGGGACTCCACCTTGGTTTTTAATCTGTGGTGCCCACAGTCAACGAATAAGAAAGCAGCACTGTGTGCAGCTGAAGGGGCGCTATGATTCTTAACATTTATACTCTAATCAAACTGCAATGTGAAGAAAACACATCTGTTAAGTGAGTATTTGGATTGAAATTTCAGAGTATAATATGATTTCATATCTATGGTTTTGTATGAAAGATGCTTAATTAGCTTTTTTTGTAATTGTTAGCAGCTTGAGTAATTTCTTTTTTCTGGGCTTGGACTTTGAAGAATGTTTTTCTTTTCAATGGAAAGATAATCATTTGTTCGCCTTAAGGATGGATAACGATAATCAGTTCGAGAAATCAGACCATAGATATGAACAGTTTTTACATTGAAAAGAAAAACATTCTTCTATGTCTGAGCCAAAAAAAAAAAAACATTATTCAAAGTTGCTTACAATTACCAAAAAGCTATTAAACATCTTTTATACAAAACCATAGATATGAAATCATATTCTACCCTAAAATTTCGGTCCAAAGTTACTCGCTTAGGTAGTATTTGTTAACTATGATATAGATCGGAAAAATTGGGATATGGAAAGCATTCCAAACAAAAGTGATTTTCATTATGTTTATTAAATTTATTTAGAAAGAAGTCATGTGACTTCTTATCTTGAATTTTTCAGATAAATTTATCTCTTTCCTCCTTTTCGGATAAGTTATTTTGAAATCTACAAATAAGTTATATTGATGAAATTTTATCTTACTCATTTTAACAAACGTTACATTAGTAAATGTGCTTTTTTCACACAGCAGTTTGATTGGGAATGCAAATGGCTGAAGAATTATAGCGCCCTTGAGCTGACTCTGGGCACCACAGCATTTCAAAACCAAGGTGGGAGTCTCTCAGTTCTGCCTCAATTGTTACCTTGAAAGTGAACATGACAAGATCATGGATTTCAAAAAAAATGCAGGAAAATGAACCAATTTCATGTTTTCATGTAATTTCCTTTCAGTATTTAGCTTAAAAAATTAATAAAAAATTAACTTATAATTTGTTATGGAAATGACCTTTGCGAATGAAGGTTGCTCCCACTCATTTGCAACACAAAGCTCGAGTAAAACAATAAACAAGGTCTTTGAAAACAACAACAATGCCATATTGTGTCAAATACCTACTAAAATTGAGAATGGTTTTGAAAGTGTAAAAGAGTTTGGGTTGAAATTAGAGTTATATGTAATGATTCAATATCAAAGAAAAACATGCCCCAGAACTATATTGCCAAAAAATACTCCCTTCATTGTCAGAAAAGGTGAAAAAGCCAAGCAACCCTCACATCCACACCTCACATGGGGTTTTCCCATTCTAGATCGCAATGTCTAATTAAGGATTAGGAGATTCAACAGCTAATCAAAGTCCAGGATCAGCTCCTTGAGTGCAGCCAGAGTGGACTCCAAGGTTGGCTGACGTCTTTCAGCAGTGAAATTTAGCGGTGGTGGACTGAAGCCAACGCTGCCAAGACTAGTGCCTCTACTGAGCTTGTCTGGTCTGAAAATCTTGTCAAGGCTTTCATTTCCTGCAAATCATCATTGGA
Source organism: Diospyros kaki (assembly GCA_036245055.1). Classification (NCBI taxonomy): domain Eukaryota; kingdom Viridiplantae; phylum Streptophyta; class Magnoliopsida; order Ericales; family Ebenaceae; genus Diospyros; species Diospyros kaki. Next base: position 1,037,135 of record BSEG01000011.1, read on the forward strand.
ATTATTCTGAATATTCAACCCAGAAATCTGTCTCTCAGAGTCTCAATAGAATCCCAGTCATTCCAGAGAGCTTTCATGCTTGAATGGACTACAAAGCAGAAAACTTGTATCCTTAATACTCTCATTTATTGGAGGGTCATGTACCTGTACTTTCAAAGAAAATTTGACATTAGACTGTCGAAATTTTTGGAGGCCAGTACATTTATGCCTCTTATATGTACAAAGAACCAGCATTTTTAAAGAAAATGTTCTATCAGCAGCAACTTTTCTTCTAAAGGCAAAGCAAGTAGTTCAGAGATCATGCTTACACTTTTAATTGTGTAAAATTGTTCCAAGCTAGAAGCTCTTTGTTTCATTATCCCAATGGATTTATTTGTTGATCATGAATGCACTTCACTAGATTCAGAACAAATTTTTTATTTGATTTTAGTTCTAAATTTTCGTTTTAAATATAGATGACAAGTGCATACTACTCCTATAAAGGTAATATGTTCACCTAAAAAAGCAACAAATTCTAAATTTAATTTACTACAGTGCGACGTAAGGAGACGAAGAATAAACAAGTACATGCTAATTTTTGAGTAGTTAGGTGTCTTATCATAAGTCATTTGCATTAATGTATCTTATTATGTTTGGGGATATTTATGCATTAATGATTTCAGATTTTGTTCATGTCCTTCTCAAGTGTTTTAGGTGAGAAATTGGGTGTTGGTATTAAAAATATCAGCATTCGCATTAAAAGCTTTCAGGTGATTAGGGGGTTGAAGTTCAACGTTTTGAAAACTTTTCTTGATATCTGTATATTGTTATAATTGAATGAATGTTTTTTATTTATTTATTTTTATATTTGTTTATTTATTTGGTTTTGGTTTTGATATTGTGAGGCTCAAGGTATGTTTTATTTTTAAATTATAGGCGTTTTGTGTTTTTGTTTCAATGAAATTTTTATTTATAAAAAGAAAATATTTTTTTTTGAACTTCCTGGCTCACAAAAGAGGTAAAATAGGGTGGAAGGAAAACGCCAAAAGAATCAAATTGAGTGAAAGACTGTGTAAACAAATACAGATAGTATATAAAATACCTGGATCGCAGCGGAATGATCGAAACTGATTTGCCTAACAACCGTAGAAGAAAACTATAACAGCTTTCTTATCCGTCCACCTCTTGTCCGTCCAAGGCTCGAATGGTGATGCCGAAGACATTATGTGAGAGATCAGAAACTAATTCTGATTGTCGTGTATTTTTTCTATTAGGCTCTATGTCTATTTATAGGTATCACAAAGATACAGATAGACATATCTTTATAAGAATTTGAATCTAATTCAAATTCTAATTTTTATCCCATTATATATTGTTAAAATTCAAATATTAATGAATTTGAAACAAATTCAAATTCATAACATTTATCTTAACATTAGGAACTTATCCCAATGTAACCGTAATTCTAACATTGAGTTACTACCATATATTCATGCTAAATTATACTAAATTAATATCATTAAATGCCAATAATGAAATCCATCTTCAAATAACCTTAAGCATAAGATTATGCTGCAGAAATGTAGCATTACCTGTTTGTGCTCCTATCAGATCATCATTCTTTTCTAGAACCACATTAAGCCTATCAATTTAAACACCAATGGGCCTGCTTGTACATTACTCAGTGATGGGGGCTTCAGAAAACTGACCATGTCAAAATCAATAAGGAAATTAAACAAATTAAGCACCATTAATAGCAACAAATTAAGAATTTCACAAATGCAGGGCAGTGTGTGAAAAACGAAAACAAGTAAGGCCCTGTTTGGCTGTTGAAAAACATAATACAAGGAAATTTTATTTCTTTTTCTTATCTTTCTAGAGACTCTCCCTTCAGGCTATTACAACAAAACTACATCCAAAAACTCTTTGGTAATGGAAAAATATGATGAGAACTGAGAAGTTACCAACCATAATCTCTAAGTTATAATCTCTAATTTTAAATCACATATGGCTTCGTTTTTTTTTTTTTTAATTTATTCTTCCTGGTTTAGTTTATAATAACAATAGAGGTCGGATTTTGATGGTAGTGTTAAATCTCTTTACAGATTTGAGTAGTGAAAGTGTTTTATTTGTGAAAAAGCAAGAAAAAGATACTGTTATAAACATGACTCTTTCATAACCCTTATAAAGCGAGAGGTTTGTGTATTGTGAATGCCTTTTAAACAACAAGAACAATAGTTGTATATATTTGGGTACTTCCACAATAGTGGAGATTGGGAATGGAGTGCTGGCGGCAGGAAATGTCACTGGTTATTGAACTCCTCTTTGGCTAATGGGAAAATAAACTCGAAAAAGAGGAGAGAAATAGCAAGGGTGAACAGGAAAACAAGGATCATATTGTTTTAACCAATTTGTTCACAAATCTTTGTTCCAAATGCTGAAAATGAAGCCATGCCCCCTGCTAACTGAACATCATCGCCTCGCTACATAGCTAGCTGAACAAATTCTACCCATGAGGATCACCGAAATTAGGCTTCATCTAACAAAGAATGATCTTTGTTAAAAACTGCAGCACAAAAATAAATTAAACGGGAGGAGAACCATTCTATTGATTACATGAAAAACTTATATACGATTGATTACATGAGAGAAAGTGTGAAATAACTACCTCCACTACTTCTAACTACCTAACATGACCTTAACCACGATCCTAAAATCAAGCAACTACACAATAACTAAATTGACTAAGTAAAAACATAAAAAATATTAAAAACATAAAATGACAATTGATTTTCTATGGAGAGTAACAGCTGGTCCTCTCTGCAAAAAGTCTCAAAACATCTGTTGAAAATTGGAAGAATGCAGAAATTAAATGAGCAGTGGACAAAGAATAATAATTTTTGTAGGCAGAATAATATGTTATTAAAGCATGAAAGAGCCTTTTAAATAGGCCTACAAAGTAACAGAAAGACTTAATAATAACAGACTAACTAGGATATCATTTAATAATTGAAAATAGAAAATCAAGGAACTAAAAAATTTGCTGCAAGACTTGGTCAAAGTCTGTTTGCTAGACATGGACTGAGACCAAGCATTAAGGATAACAAATTTGAATCAATCTCCAACACTCCCCCTTGATTCAAAATTGTAAAAAATTTTATGGAGCACATCTCTCCATAGATCTCAGATTTGTAAAGCACTTCTCTTTACCATATGATGCACTTCTCATCATAATCAATATATATTTTTTTTTTAAATTTGTGAAGCACTTCTCTTCACTTCTCTTTACTTGATGATGTACCTCCCATCATCCTTCAAAACAAGGTTTCTTCTTTAATTATCTCCACCATATTTGCTTGTTCCTTTTTAATTCTGCAATCATTTTGTAAATGCCCAAATTTTTTGCATTTGTAACATTGAGGCTTTCCCTTATGCCAACAATCTTCTTCTTCATGGCCAGATTTCTTGCAATTGCTACATTAAGGAATTTTTCCTTTTCCCTTTGAAGTTTTGGCTAAATAGGCTCCTTCAACCATCTTTTCAGTTTCTTCTTGTCTCATAGCCCTTCTTTTTTCCTGAGCCTGTAAAGCATTAATTAATTCTGATAACGATATTTCATTGATATCTTTTGAATCTTCAAGAGATGAAAGTTTTGCCTCAAATCTTTCAGACAAACTTATAAACATCTTCTCAACAATCCTACTATCAGATAGTTCTTCTCCCAGCAGTCGAATTTTGTTCACCACTGCCATTAGCCTATCAGCATAACCTTGTATAGTCTCATTTTCTTTCATACTTAGTGTCTCAAAATCTCTTTTGAGATTTAACACTTGCATCTTCCTTGTTCTTTCATTACCTTCGTATGATTGCTTCAGCAGATCCCAAGCTTCCTTGGTTGTTTCACAAGTCATAATCTTTGTGAAAGTTGTTTCTGAGACAGTAGTAAAAATTATAGATAAAGCTCTTGGAGCTTTTGCTTCTTCTTCTGCATGAGCCCTTATTTGGTTGAGCGTTGGATTATTTCCTAGAGGTGGTAATACCCTTTCAGCTTCAACCCAATGCCACAAGCCAAGACCTCTTAAATGAGCTTTCATCTTGACAGCCCAAGCTTGGTAATTTTCACCATTGAAAATTGGAGGTGAAAGTGTTGATGAATTGCTAGCAGCCATGGGTTTTGTTCACTCAACCTCACAAACCCTCAAGGATCTAAGGCTCTGATACCATGTTGAAAATTGGAAGAATGCAGAAATTAAATGAGCAGTGGACAAAGAATAATAATTTTTGTAGGCAGAACAATATGTTATTAAAGCATGAAAGAACCTTTTAAATAGGCCTACAAAGTAACAGAAAGACTTAATAATAGTAGACTAACTAGGATATCATTTAATAACTGAAAATAGAAAATAAAGAAACTAAAAAATCTGCTGCAAGACTTGGTCAAAGTCTGTTTGCCAGACGTGGACTGAGACCAAGCATTAAGGATAACAAATTTGAATCAATCTCCAACAACATCAACACTCCTCCTTGAGACTTTTCTTTGAGATCACAAGTTTGTTTCTCAGCTCTTCAAACTTGTTTTTGGAAAGTGCCTTGGTGAGTATATCTGCAACCTATACTTCAGATTTGCAATGCAGCAACTTAACTTCTTGATTCTTCTCTGCCTCTCTTATGACATGAAATTTGACTTTAATATGTTTGGTCCTACCATGTTGCACATGATTATTGGCAATAGCAATGGTAGATTTGTTATCACACAAAATGATAGTAGGTCCATCTTGCTCTTCTCCCAGATCAATCAATAACTTTCTAAGCCAGATGGCTTGGTTAGCAACACCAATAGCTGAAATATACTCAGTTTCAACAGTTGACTGAGCTACCACCTCTTGCTTCTTAGAGTTCCATTAAAAAGGGCCTGAGCCAAATGAGAAAACATAGCCTGAGGTGCTTTTGCAATCTTCCATACTCCCAGCCCAATTACTATCAACATATCCCTGTAAATTGCCACCAGTTTCCTTCTCATACCACACACCAAAATCAATTGTACCTTTAATGTATCTCAACACTTTTCTTGTAACATTCAGATGAGCTTGACTTGTTGTATGCATAAACCTAGATAACAAACTGGCTGGGAACATAAGATCAGATCTTGTAGTTGTCAAATACAACAAACTACCAACCAAACTTCTAAAAACAGTAGCAATCACTTTGTCCTCTCCATCATCTAAACTGAATTTTTCATTTTGAACAAGTGGTGTTGCAACTGATTTGCTTTGCTCCATCTTAAATTTTTTAAGCACATCCCAGACATATAAGAAAAATGCCTATTTCCATTTGATAAACCTCTATTCTCAAGAAGTAATTCATTAACCCCAAGTCAGACATCTCAAACTCTTGTTGCATCTCTTTCTTAAATTTTTTCAACTGCTGAAAATCACTTCCTGTTACTAGCATATCATCCACATACAAAGATACAATCAATTATTCACCATCTTCCCAGTCTTTGACATATAAAGTAGCCTTATTTTCACTCATCTTAAATCCTTGATGGATCAAGTGACAGTCAATTCTTGAATACTAAGCTCGAGGGGCCTGTTTCAGACCATACAATGCCGTCTTTAATCTGTAAACTTTGTCTTCATGACCTGTGACTTCAAATCCTTGAGGCTGATGCACAAAAATCTCTTCCTCAAGAATGCCATTTAAAAAAGCAGACTTGACATCCAAGTGATACACATTCCAACCATTTTTTGCAGCAAGGGCAAGCAATAATCTGATGGTATCATACCTGGCCACTAGTGCAAACGTTGCGCCATAATCCACTCCAACTATTTGTGCATACCTTCTCACTACTAGCCTAGCTTTGTACTTGAAAATAGAACCATCCGAATTCAACTTTGTTCTAAAGACCCATTTGACACCAATCACATTCTTTCCCTTTGGTTTTCTGGTGAGCTCCCAAGTTTTATTCTTTTCAATCATGGCAATCTCCTCCACCATTGCTTTCTGACATTCTTCATGTTTGGAAGCATCATGAAAATCAACTGGTTTTGAAGCAGCTATATTACAACTTTCATAAATCTCATAGAGAGATTTAGTCTTTGGAGGTGGTGAATCCAAGTCTAAATCATCATCCCCATCAGCATCCACACCATTGTCATTTGCAGCAAAAGATTTGGAATTAGGTGCTCCTTCTGAGTTGGAATTTTGAGAAAAAAATATAGTTTGTTTCTGTATTGTATTTTTATCCCAATTCTAAATAGCAGATTCATCAACTTCAACATCTCTAGAAATCAAGATTTTCTACTTCTCCAAATTGTAAATTCGGTATCCTTTGGATTATGCTGCATAACCCAAAAAAATACCCAGTTTAGCCTTTTCATCCAATTTACTTCTTTGCATAGTTGGGACATGTACATAACAGATCGAACCAAAGATCTTCAAATGTTGAACATATGGCTTTGAGCCAAACCATGCTTCATATGGTGTCATCCCCTTACAGACCTTGTTATGAGCCTGTATTGACAGCTTCAGGCCAAAAAATTTTAGGCAAATTCTTCTCAACCATCATGCACCTAGCCATTTCCACCACAGTTCGATTTTTCTGTTCTGACACCCCATTCTGCTGTGGAGTATAGGCTACTGTTAATTGATGATTGATGTCTGCAGCTTCACAAAAAATTTTGAAATTCTCCAGACTTGTATTCCATGCCATTATCCAATCTCAAGCTCTTGATGTTATAGTTACTCTGCTTTTAAAACAAAAACTTTGAATTTTTTTGAAAATAGAGAAAACCTCATACTTGTTGGCCATAAAATAAACCCATACCATTCTTGTAAGATCATCAATGAACAAGATAAAAAACTTGCCCCCATTGAAAGACGAAATGCTTACTGGACCACAAATATCAGTATGCACTAGCTCAAGTTTGTTTGTTGCCTGCCAAAACCTTATTGAGAGGAAAGGCTTTTCTAGTCATCTTGCCTTTTTGACAAGATTCACAGACCTCATCACTTATAGTAACTGCAGGCATATCCCTTACAGTCATTTTTCTCCATAAACTTTAAAGACTTCTGATTATAGTGCCCAAAACGTCTATACCACAACCAAGTTTCATCAGTTTTAGCACTATAAACATGTTGGGTAGTCGAGTTAAAATCAAGCGAAAAGCTATCATCAACCATTTTTTCTCTTGCAATTTCATTGCCATCACCATAAAAAACAGTACAAAATTCACCTTTAAAATTTAATTAATAGCCTTTCTTCAACATTTTCACCACACTCAATAGATTTTGATCTAGGCTAGGAACATGAAGGACATCAGAAATGAACTTTGTACCTTTTTTAGTCTCTACAACAACAGTTCATTTGCCCTTAGTTTGCACAAAATCTCCATTTCCCAACTTCACCTTGATTTTGTATGACCTATCAAGTGAAGCAAACATAGAAACATCACATGCCATGTGGCTAGTACAACCACTATCAATAAGCCATAGATTTCTGCCCAATGAATGAGGAGGTGAAATAGCCATGAACAAATGCTCATCAGGTTGTGGTTGATTATCACCCATGTTGGCCTGTTCTACAGGTTGCTATTTATACTGATCCATCTTCAATCTGTAGTATCTTTCAATATGCCCATATTTGTTGCAAAATCTACACTGGTACTGAGATTTACCCTTGTAAAAGCAATCTTTCTCTAGGTGATTGGTTCTTTTGCAAGTTCCACATGGTGGGAACTTACCCTTCTTTTGAGGTTCTGTAGAAGCCTTCCCTTTACTTTCCTTATCACCAGTAGATTTCTTGCCACCATTTTTCTTGTATTTATGCTTCAAGACCAATGTTCCTTCAACAGTTTCTTCTAACCTCATAGAGGTCCTTTGCTCTTGTGCTTGCAATTTGGTAATAAGCTCTGCAACTGACAAATGTTTCAAGTCGCAAGATTCTTGAATTGCTGAAATCTTGGACTCAAACCTGTTTGGCAAGCTAATCAACATTTTCTCTACCACTTTTTAATCTTCAAATGCTTCTCCATAAAGTTGAATTTGATTCACAAGCTGTAAGAGTTTTGAAGAGTACTCCTTGACTGTCTCCCCATCTTTCATTCTTAGCATTTCATATTCTTTTTTAAGAGCTAACAACTTGACTGTCTTTACTCGATCACTGCCTTCAAACTGTTCTTTCAGTTTATCCCATGCTTCTTTTGGTGATTCACAAGCCATTATCCTTGTGAAGATTACATCTGAAATTGCCAAGTGTATGACAGCCAATGCCTTGGGTTTCTTTACTAAATCATCTTCATACTTCTTAATTTGTGCCAATGTTGGGTTTTGTCTAAAAGGAGCAGGATCAGCGTCACTCTCAACAACTTCCCACAAACTCAAGGCCCTTAGATAAGCTCTCATTTCGATAGCCCATACCTGATAATTTTCTCTAGTGAAGATTGGAGGATTAGGAGCAGGAAAATTACTGGATGCCATTGGAGAAAAAAAATGAGCAGCACACTGATTCACTCAATAATCATAGCCCCTTAAGAAGAACGCTTTGATACCATTTGTGAAAAACTGCAACACAAAAATAAATTGAACGGGAGGAGAACCATTCTATTGATTACATGAGAAACTTATGTACTATTGATTATATGAGAGAGAGTGTGAAATAACTACCTCCACTACTTCTAACTACCTAACATGACCTTAACCACGATCCTAAAATCAAGCAACTACACAATAACTAAATTGATTAAGTAAAAACATAAAAAATATTAAAAACATAAAATGACAATTGATTCTGGAGAGTAACAGCTGGTCCTCTCTGCAAAAAGTCTCAAAACATCAACGATCTTCATGCTTTAACCTATCATCTTTTTCCATCTCCAACATCTTCCTTATTTTATTTACAAAAATTAAGATGATATGAGAAGATCAACAATTCCGGTGGAGCTGTGCATGCTAATGCCGCAAGTCATCGGTATGGGGAGCTGCTTTCTTGCAGCTTCGCAAGAGAATAGTATGCCCCACCGCGTCCCAATGAAAGTAGATCAGAATGTGAGCCCTCCTCCACCACTCTTCCATTGTTGATCACTGCAATGGTGTTTGATCTCTGAATCGTGGAAAGCCGGTGAGCCACCACAACACATGTTCTTCCGACCATCATCTTCTCCAGTGCTTCTTGAACTAGGCTCTCTGACACACTATCAAGCGCACTGGTCGCCTCATCCAGCAGCAGAATTGCTGGGTTCTTTAGTATCGCCCGAGCCAGTGCTATTCTTTGTTTCTGCCCCCCTGATAGCTGCATCCCTCTCTCTCCACAGAAAGTATTGTATCCGTCTGTCATGCCACTGAAAGTGAAGAAGAAATGCTAGGGCTAAGCTTGTTTCCATAAAATGAAATTGACAAAGACTGAATTCTATGTAACTTTGCATACCTGATGAATTCATGAGCATTGGCAAGCCTTGCAGCGTTCCTTATCTCAGATTCCTTGGCATCCTCTTTCCCGTAGGCAATGTTCTCGCTGATAGTACCAGCAAACAAGGTTGGCTCCTGGCTAACCAAAGCGATGTGTGATCTTAGGCCTCTCAGGTTATAGTCCTTTATATCCGTTTCATCTATGAACACAGATCCCTTCAGGGGATCATAAAACCTCTCTATAAGCCCGATAATGGTGGATTTGCCAGACCCGCTTTGTCCCACTAGTGCAACAGTAGTTCCTGCTGCAATTTTGAGGCTAAGGCCCTTGAAGATAAACTGATTAGGACGTGATGGGTACGCGAAGAACACATTTTCCAGCACTATGCGGCCCGTAATTGATATCTTATTAGCTTCAAGCCCCCATGATGAGTTCTCCGGTGAAATCTCACTGCTCCTGTCCAGGATTGCAAAGACTGACCTCACAGCAGTGCTTCCCCGAGATAAATCTTTAGTCATGCTTCCAGCCTCTGCAATGGTATAGGCAGTGAATAGCAGTGCCAAGAAAGCCTGGAAAAGGCGTTCTGGAGTTATCAATCCTTTAACTAGAAGTCTCCCCCCGTACCAGTAAGCTAAAGCCGTGGAAGCTGCAGCCAGGAATTGGGAGCTAAACAAGCCAATACCCGAAAACCAGGATTGTCTAACACTCTCCTTCTTGGGGCCTTCTAAGCTGTCTCGAAACAACCCCAGAATTCTCTTCTGGGAAGAGAAGGCACTTATTGTTCTGTGGTTAATGACAGCTTCACTTGCTAGCTGGCTACCTTCCTTTTGCGCCTTTCGGGCTTTTCCAGACAGGCTCTTCATCAAAACACTCCTCGAGTAAAAGCTTCCGATCAGTAACGGCTGCGTTGCCATCATCACAAGAGCTAGTCTCCAGGTGAGCACTAGCCCCAGCACATAGGCAAAAGTTGCACCAAAAAATGCTTGAGCCAGCAATGACATTCGGTCACCCACAAGAGAGCGAACCATGTTAGCTTCTGCGGATAACCTTGCACAGATGGCTGCACTAGTGTTCTCATCTTCATCATACCATCCAATCTCAAAAGTCATCAGCTTGTCAAGCAGTTTCTCCCGAAGCCGTTTCGTTAGCTTTTCTCCCATGACTGCGAAATTGTAGTGTTGAAGGACATTGGTAGCGAAATTGAAAACTCCAAGAGCTATAAAAATGAGGGAGTAAACTCTTGCATCAGACCTGATGCTGGATTTATCTGTGTGGAAGTAAACAGAGATCAGTCCTCCAACACAGTAAGCGTTTATAGGCTGAACTGTGCCGGAGCCAACAGCCCCTATGCATCCAATCAGGGCTCTACCCCATTCTGGTGCATTCATTTTCAGCAAGCGCCATTGGGAAGGGGTTGGATTGATTGGTCTGTCCAAGTACTCATCTTCACTTTCATAAGAAGCCTCGAACTGGACAGAGTAAGGTGCACTCATGGAAAGTGCAGGGCTAAATGGCTGCAAAACCGGGCTTGATCTCGCGCTCATTGGACTGCTTGGAACAACTATCTTGTAGTTATTTCTCGTATTGCTGGACATTGGACTCAACGGGCTTGGTGGAACGCCACTGGCCTTGTATACATTACTCAAAGGACTCGGTGGAATACTACTCGCGTTATATACGTTTCTTTCTACTACTAGACTGGGAATACTATTTGAAACTTCTTGTTCCATAGCTGATTGCTGCAACTGCACCATTCTGAAGTATTCTCCATCGTTCATTTGCATCAGTTCTTCATGTGTACCCGATTCAACTACTTTCCCCGACTGTAGCACGACAATCAAATTGGCCATTCTGATTGTGGAGAGACGGTGAGCGATGACTACTGTTGTCCTTCCTACCATAGCCTGATCAATGGCATTCTGTACAACTCTTTCAGATTGCACATCTAGTGCACTTGTGGCTTCATCAAGTAACAAGATTTTCGGATCCCTGATCAAAGCCCTGGCTATGGCTATCCTTTGCTTTTGCCCTCCTGACAATTGAACTCCAAATTGGCCAACCTGAAATCCACAAGGAAATACAAGTAAAGTACTTGCAGCTATCGACAGCATTATAATAGTCTTTTAAACCTCTATCTGGTGACAACAGACAGCAACCCGACATTATTGAGTTTTTGTGGATGGAAACCAACTTACTTGAGTCTCATATGCCTCTGGCAACTTAACAATGAAATCATGGGCATTGGCAGCTTTTGCAGCTGCAACTAGATCTTCCATTGATGCTCCTTCCTTGCCAAACAGTATATTCTCTTTTATGGATGTTGCAAACAGGACTGGTTCTTGATTAACCAGACCCGTTTGTGATCTCAACCATTTGAGATGAAGTCTGTTTATTTTGTATCCATCCAAGAGAATTTCACCTTCGGTGGGATCATAGAATCTTTCGAGCAATGAAATGATCGTGGATTTCCCCGAACCACTTCCCCCAACTATGCCTACAGTTTTCCCAGCTGGAACTCGAAGCTCCAAACCTTGTAAGATCAGAGTATCAGGTCTTGATGGGTAACTGAAATACACACCCTTGAATTCTATTTCCCCCCGAACATACGATAGAGCTTTCCCCTTCTTGTCTTCCGAGTCAATGGTAGGTTCATGATCGATCATCTCAATCATCCGAGCAGCAGCAGCCATAGCCTCTGTTATGGCAGTGAGATGTGGAAGTGCAGTCAGTATATTCCTGCAAGAGTGGAACTGTTAATCATCTATGGACGAGTCAAGGTAGTCCATCATCAAAATCTGCAGTTGTATGTATTTGTGCAGAACAGAAAGCGAAAGGCTGTAGCAACTCACAATCCTCCCATGAGGACATTGAATCCGGCTACAAAGATGTCGCCGCCCTTTTCCCCTTTCTTGCTGACGAGAATCGATCCAACCCAGGCCTGGAAAGCCCAACTGACGTAAATAACTCCCATGCTTCCCATCATCAACCCCCTTGCAAACCCTTGCTTGATTCCTAGCTTCATGGTCTTCTCAAGTGCTCTGCTGAATCTTTCAAGTGTTTGATGCTCCCCAACGTAAGAATATACAGTTCTTATAGAGGAAATCGCCTGCTCGGCAATGCTACCGGCAACAGCATAAGATTCAATCGTCTTCATACCGATGTCCAGCATGAGCGTCCCGAACCCAAGTCCAGGGACAATGAACATTATGGTGAATGGAATAGCAGCCAGTGTGAGCTTCCAAGACAGGATGAAGGCAAATATAAGGCAGAAGAAGAAGGATGACAGGGCAGCAAGGCAGTCTGGTATCTGCAAACAACAACAACAGCCATCTCTTAGTTTCCTAAACTAAATGCCAATGAGGAAGAAGAGATTCATGCTGGAAACAAAACCTTCTCGCCGATTGCTACTTGGATGGAATTGGAATCGGATGAGATGGTCGAAACAACTTGGTAAGTCTTCGATGAATCGGCTGCCTGAGTGTCGAAGAAACCAACTTCTTGCCTGAGCACAGATTTCAGGTACTTGATTCTCATTCGCGAAGTCTGCCTCTCGGCTGTTCTTGCCCAACAGAGTCCTTCTGCATATTCATTTTGTTTTCGAAAATGTTACTGCTATATCATTCCCGGTTCCTGTAAGATTCATCAAGAGATTCTTACCAACAAACGCAGATAGCCCGACTCCAATGGCGACATATAGCAATCTGAGAGCATACTGCAACGCAAACAGAAAATTTAACGTGGTTTAGCCTCAACACAATACTCTGAAAACTCAATCAAACAAAACACTGACAGAGTCAGTAATTGTTGTCTCAAACTGAATTGCTCTGAGTCTGGCTTGTGCACCTTGTTTACCACTGAGTAAGAAACGTCTGCATTGAGCTTTCCGTAGTCATTGATGACGCTGCTGAGGACGAACATCATCAGAGGGATCTGCATCCCGTCTCCGATGCTGCCTAAAGCTCCGGCCATCATCAGCAGCTTGTCGACTCGGTCTGCGAACCGAAACACGCCTTCTTTCTTCCCCATCATCGACCTCTCCAATTATTCCAGCCCGTGGGATACAAAAAAGCCGATGTTAATTTGAATGAGTTTTGCACTCTACAGATTCAAAGCCAGCCAGCCAAACAGCCTGCCTCTAGGACCACCGAATCAATGCATTGTTCTGCAACTCTAATCAGCCTGCATTGCTCTTATAAGTTCATGCACGCCTTAACTGGCCAGCTGGCTTTGCTCATTGGCTTCCGCCGGCATCTCCTAGGGAATATGATACTGATATTATCGTAAGCATGCATCATTTTGGCGGCTGCTTGGGATTGACAAGGTTTCAATTTTGGGTTGTTTTCAATGGGAATTCTTTGTCCGGCGATTGTAATTTTAATGTTGTCAGCCAGCCAGCCAACAGAGAAACTGTTGTCTAATTCTCTTTGATCTTTCTATCGTTTTCACTCACCTTGACTTTCTCAGCCCACAAAATACAGATTCCCTTTTGTAAGCCGAGTTGGCATCTAGCCATCCTTAGATTCCACTTTCCTGCCTTGTTAGAGGGCGTTTGAACGGATCGGCTTATATGCATTCTAGCTCTTCAATCTTCGCATAGATGTTGAAAGGTTTAACTACCCTTGAGATTGGCTGTTGAATGTTGATACATCATGGTAAAAAATATCAAGAAAAGCTAAAAAATAAAAAATAAATATTACAAAATAAAGATGGGTCGACCCGAAAAATGGGCAAGATTCAGTGGTGGGAGACCACGGGTGGGAGACAATCTCTCGCCCCCTCCTAGCAACAATGGCCCAGGCAAGAAACCTCTTGTAGATGCATCCCATGCAATGCAATGCACAAATTGGATAATTTATGAGATGATGGATATTATTTGTAAGAGATAGAACATTATTTACAAGAATCTTAATTTTATGAGATTTATGATTATTCAATACTCTATAAATAAGAAGAATTTCATTTAAAAAATGTGAAGTCTCTAATACTGATGTGAATACAGTATTCGAGTCTTTAACATCTTCAGTGTTTGAGTCAAACATTGGAGCGTTTGCGCGAAAACTTCCTCATCTCCTTTAATAGTTCTCTTTCTTTGAGATTCAAGTAACTTGATCATAACATTTTATTTTAAAAACTTATTATTGTATTTGAGCGATAATAAATGCAATTCTCATTTTTTATTGCTTGCGATAAAAAATATTTTGGCAATATTAAAAGGGTTGAGGGAATTAATCATCTATCTCATAATAAACAAAATTAAATTAATTTGACAAGGAATAATAAAAATTCTTTAAGATTTGTCATTTTGTTCCATCTTTCATCCATCAAGGCAAACCTCTTGTGGGGACCTGGCATGCCCTATAATTGAAAGAATTGAATATGGACATTGTGGGGGGCATTGGAATTGCTCTATGTTGAATCAGTAATTCTATATATCTTACTAATTTCATTGAATTGAAAGAAGAATTTAAGAATTATTCTTTTGGCTCTCTTCTTTTTAGCTTTTTCTTTGGCTTTTTGTATGTAAAATGATTTGTTTTTGGTTAAAAAAATAGTTGATTTGTTAATGAATTTATGTGGGTTGATGGGTGGAAATGGTCTGGAAATTGGTTTGGTTTGGAATTATGGATCATTGCAATCATGCAGGGATTAGGCCGGCACCGAGAGACAAGGCATTAAATTAATAAAAATAAACGTAAATATTATTTAGATACTTAAATTTGGTATTTGTGATATTAATATCTTATATTTTGTGTAATATCAATATAAATGTATAAAACGTCAATACAAAATATCAATCAAAATGTGTAACTTGAATATTTAAATAACATTTTTTATAAATAAAACAGTGGTATTTTTAATATCATAAAAATAAATTTCTTTTTTTTTTAATAAAAGGAGTGTTTTTTTTTTTTTTTGTAAGTAAGTATTTCATTAAAAAACCTCAAAGAGTATAATTTTAAATTAGAGCATACTCTAAGTCTCATGATGAAAAACTAAAATAATTGTATATTTATAATCTACCTAATATTAAAAGACTATATACAAACGTCAGAAAAAATCTTAAAAAGACTATACTTTTAAATTTGAATTCTCTATCTTCAATTGCCATCTTATGTCTAACCTCCTTAAGTACTTAAAAACTTTTGACAAGAATATTAATATTTATAGTGCTAATATTCAATTACTCATTAAACAAATACTTAGAAAGGGTCACGATCGTCTTTAAATATCTCATTTCCCTAATAATACGAAAAGAGAATAACAAATACTTCTTGACAATTCATTAACATTCCCAAGTATTATAATCCATAAGATTTGATGTAATAAATTTTATACTGATTGATTGTTTTAACCTTTACAAAGAGAAAATAGAGTCTCACCTACTCTCTCTCTCTGTTTTTTTTTTTTTTTCTTTTATAAGTAAAGTATTATAAAATAAAACCACAAAATATTTACAGGTAAAATTAAGACATATTCTGAGCAATCACAGAAAAAAACTATAAACGAGAATAAAACAACAAAATCTAAAAATCAACAAATCTCACCTCACAACATATTCATACAAGAAAACATGTTGGAAACTATCATGTACTTAAAAGATGCGGTTTAGAAAGGAAGGATTTGTCTTTAGGAAACTATAAGAGGAATCACCAAAAAGAAAAATTCTTTACATTTCAATGACATAACTGACAGGCTTGTACAAAATTCCTGACCTATCTCTATGATCATCTTGTTTTTGCCTAGTTGATACATACACTCAAACATATACCTGTACCCACCCATATAAACATAACTCTCTCTCTCTCTCTCTCTCTCTCTCTCTCTCTCTGTATATGAATGTTAACACATAAAAGAATGACCATTCTATGACTTACTTGCCCCAAAATTGTACCGAAACGAATGACAAGGAACAGCCCCATCAGATCAGAGTGTATATGAATGTTACACATAAAGGAATGACCATTCTATGACTTACTTGCCCCAAAATTGTACTGAAACGAATGACAAGGAACAGCCCCATCAGATCTGAGTCCGCAACCGTGTTAGTAAACTCTGCATGCTCTCAAGTTTCTGGGAGAGCTGTTTAATTTCAGCAAGGTGTTGTGTGGAATGTTCTGAACTGTAAAATTCAGTTGACAGGGATTCGCATTTTGCCTGAGAGTCCAGGACCACCTGCTCGAGCGCGGCTACTGTTGACACCAAGGTTGAGCGTGGGCTTCCAGCAGTGAGCGCTGCCGGTGGACTGAAGCCAGTGCTGCCAGGACTGGTGGCTCTACTAAGCTTGTCTTGGCTGAAAATCTTGTCGAAGCTCTCACTTCCTGCAAATCATAATTGAAGTATTTTGAATATGACTTGGGAGAGAATTCAACAACCATAAGAAAGATGACCACAGCAAAAGAACGAAACCTTTAACACTTTAATGGACTACAAAGCAGAAAATTTAGTGTCCTTAATGCTCATTTCTTGGAGGGTCATATACCTGTACTTTCAAATAGAAGTTGACACTAGAAGACCTCCAACTATAAGGTTCAGGATGGTACAGACAATGTCTAGAAATTTTTAGGGGGCAATTCAGTTAGGCCTCTTGTATGCTCGAAGAAGCTTTGGGGCAGAGATGTTGTCTGCTAAGAACCAGCATTTTGGAGCATATACCACAGTGCTAAGGCTTCCATTAGGACAATATTGAAATTCAGGGACACATTATGAGTTCTTGGAAGAACAGATCTGAGTCATAACGCAAATATGGTTCAACCTAATAAAAAATAATCGTTGGATCACCAGATACAAACTGCCCACAGTTTGTTCTTCAAGTTTTCTAAGAGACATGGTCCTAGAATGTCATGCACGGAAAGATTTTGCATTTGGATAATATCCGATGTAAGGTCACTTGCTGTGCTCATGCAATGTTCACTGAAATCCAGTATAATTAAGCTAAGGTGACAAGTTTCATCTAAGTGAAATAAAATTTTGATATTGCAAATATTACTAGCTTAGGGTCCATTTGAAAACCTTTTGGCTTCCAAAAATTTCCAAAACTGGAAACAATATTTCCCATGGAAAATGGTGTTGCCGGTTCCAATTTTTTGAAATGGAAAGAAAATTTTGGAAATTATTTAACACAACTAAAACATATTTTTCATTTCCAATCCATCCCATATCAAAGAAACAAATGGAAACCCCATCATTATTTGCCAAACTCTTCTCACTCACCTCACATCCTCGTCGACCACCCTTTTCTTACCAGCCGAGAGACCTCCTTGCACTGGTGACCCTTTTTCAACTGGCCAAACATCAACACGCTCTCTCTCTCTCCACACACACAGAGACACTGCTGACCTCAGATTTGGGGTAGGCATCTGGGTGTGTGTAACATTGAAGAACTGGGGTTGTCAAACTGTAAGTCCATTACAATTACCTTTCCGCTATGCATACGAATTTATAAGTGAGATTACTTGGACGAGCAGAATTTCTTTATTCAAAGTTTTCCTGTTCGTTGGGTGAATTCTTTAGATTTAGCTTACACTTGGATTCCTAACAAGCAATTGCTATTGTTTAACCCTGCCTAATTGGAGTTATATAGGAACCATGGGATCTAGCCATGGTAACAGTGAATCTTCCCCTCTTTGAGCAAGTTGGTGTTAACAACGATCCTTGACTACTAGTGACACCAGTCTACAAAAAACTAAAGAGTGAGTTTTTTTCTTTTTACAAACAAGGGGAGAATGAAGAGGAACAAGGGGAGTTAAAATTTTGATAGGATATATAGTATTTTGATTTATCATAGTTTGTTTATGTTTTAGTCATGATAGGATTTCAACCTTTGAAGTTATGGTAAGGATTGGATTTTGACTATAAATAGGTATATGATGTATTCAGAAATTAACTTCTTATGATTACTGAATAAAACATTATTGATCTTCTCTACCTGATTATTCGCTCTCTCTCTGCTTTTACTTCTTCGATTTCTGGTTGTTCCATATTACCAGTCCTCTAATTTTAGAACATTTAGTCCTCGGAAACTGAATCTCTATCATTTTTCCTCTCTAATAGGTAAATCCATTTAAGATGTGGAAACTCCTGGAAGAGGATGATAACAAGACTCCACTTATTAGACTTATTCTATTAAGATAAAGAAGAGCATACCAAGGTTGCTTAGTTGAGTGATTGCTTCCTGACCGATGGACTTCTCAAGCTTAAGAACCCGCAGGATTCCAGCAGCTATGCGACCCATTGAGTCAACTTCAGACTTGCACAGCGCAACAAGGTGTTGCAGCTCATCCTTTGTCACAACTGCCTCAATCTGAAGGGTGGAATGTCATTGTTAGATGGACTTCATGCACAAGAGATGCAACAAAAGGTTACAGAGTATGATGTTACCGGATCTTTAACAGAGAATTTCAAGTTCTCCACCATCCATCTAATCATTTCATCATGGGCATCATCTTCAGATATCACCACATGAGCTTCCAGATTTACGCCACCGCATACCTCTATGTCTTTAAACCCTTCCAGAGTTAATCCATCCCGTACAGTGTGCTTTTGTGCTTTGGGCTTTAATATCTGCAGACCTTCCACACCAACCTGCATTTTGTCTTTTCATAGTAAATTTAAAGCAATGCAGAAAGTGAAAAATGGTAATGCTAACAGCTAAAAATAATGGAGACTCTTAAGGGTTCTATGTCTGTGTCAAACTACAGCATCTGTTAAATGGAACTCTTAGATGCATAAACACAGAAGAAATGATTATGAGTTTGAGGCAAATTACTTGAGATCTAAATGGAAAATAAATGCTAAGTGGATTTAGTCATACTAATTGCTCTTTTTCTCTGACGTTAATAGCCTATGAATTCCAAAATCCAAGACACCTATTTCATTTATGAGTTTAAAATAGATGCTAGGATTTTTCCTCCAACTTATTTTTGAATATGTAAAATGTAAGAATGGCATCTTACTACTTCAATATGAAAAATAAAAAATGTAATCCAAAAAAATATGTCAGAAAAGTGATCTTTTCTTTTTTACTTGGTTAGTGATCGCATTTTTAACTACATATAAAATGCTACTTCCATATCAAGTCCTGATTCTTGAAAATCGAGGTATCAAGAACATTCATATTGTGCCTTATATGTGTCCTATGTACATATTTTCCATTACCAAAAGCTCAAAGGACAATAATTGATAAACAGGAATACAAACTATTTGGCTTAAATTGCAGAATATTAATCAGAAAGGATCTAGGGCCTTGATGACGGACAGCAATGAATCAGAGAAAGTTGAAGACAGATAATTGATTAATTGAAGAAGAAGAAGAAGCTGGAGAACAGAAGCCAAGAAGAAAAGAAAAACAGAGAGCGAGCGAGGCAGAGTCAAGAAGGGGAAATCATATTATTCAATCGTCCAATTCTGAATAAAAGGTTATAATCTGTTACCTATTTATAGGGAAATAAAAGATAACCTTTGTAAAGATAACAACTAATAAAAAATGTGATTATAATCTCTAAAATCAAATATAACTTTATATAATCCCTAATTCAAATAAAATTCTAGTATCAAAACAACTATTATAAATCAAAACAAAACAAGATAAAACCTAATCTAAATCTTATTTTCAAAATCAAAATAGAAAAATATCCCTATCATTCTCCCTGGGTGGGAGAAAACTTGTCCTCGAGTCTTGTGAATCTGGACTTGTATTACTAGTAGTTGAGTATTGTTGTCATCATGAACTCAAAGTAAGATAAACTTGCTCCTTCAGTGGCATGATGGCTTAGTGATGAGGATTGTGATTCTTTGCCATTGCTCTGGTCATGGTGGCTTTCACAAACTTTGTGTGGCTGCTGATTAGGGAATGTTGCTGTGCGGCCATTGTTGTGTGCTGATGACAATGATGGTTTGGGGATGTAGAACAGATGGAAGCTTATGAAAATTGAGAATTGAGTTTTGCTTTGATACCAAATTTGATGCGGGACAGCAATGAATAACAGAAAGTGGAAGACGGATAATTGATTAATATATTAAGAAGAAGAAGAAGAGAAAAGGAGAGAGAGAGAGAGAGAGACTCAAGAAGGGGAAATCATATTATTCAATCGTCCAAATTTGAATAAAGGGTTACAATCTGTTACCTATTTATAGGCAAATAAAAGATAACCTTTCTAAATATAACAACTAATCAAAATATGATTATAATATCTAAAATCAAGTATAACTCTATCTAATCCCTAAATCAAATAAAATTCTATTATCTAAACAACTATGATAAATAAAAACAGAACAAGATAAAACCTAATCTAAATCATATGTTTAAAATCAAAATAGAAAAATATCCCTATCAGGCCTAAAGCACCACTGCAATGTAGGCAGAAACCAATATATTCAACCAGATTGAACAAAATATTCAACGCTCCTAAAGCATCACAATCAACCAAGGCAAACCCTGTACCACAAAAGAACTGCCTTAAAGGCACATGAACCCTGTAGGCCTGTACCACAAAAGAATACGAAGAAAACCAGGGGTTCCCCCTAAATAGAAATAGGTAAGAGCAACTCATTCAAAAACGACAAATCAGAGGCTTGAAAAATGAATGTTCCTTTCAACCAAAAGAAAATGGTAGATACCCTTTAGATAAAACATGGGGTTCTCTCTACATCCATAGCTATAGGGTCTTGTCACCAAGTTTTAACTCCAGAAAATATGATTCAGAATCCCTTTTCCATTCTAAAGCAATTCAGATGTCAGCAACAATAAACAATTTTAACAAAAGGTCCATCATCAGTGCTCCAGTTTTGAGTCTTTTGACAAACTAAGCAGTGAAGGGGAAAACCTCAATTTTGATCAAGGGACTGGAGGAGGGAAAAATCTTTCCTCTTCTTATAAAGTTATGCACACAGTAGAACAAAATCAAAAGCATTGCACTGTTGCAAATATCATAACATCTATCACTCAATTGTGTATCCCAGTCAAAAGGCATGACATCCCACTGAAGCTGTGGTCTTCTGTTAGAGATCCAATCAGTTCACTCGTGTAGGAGTTCCGTGGAAGGAATCCACAAACAAATTCCATAATAGGTCAAATTCCACGTTGTATACATGTTATATTAGTAAGTATTAAGATCAACTTCAAATCTGGAAAATACAGATAGTATGAAGGGAAATATGAAACATTTTCTCATTTTCTCACCGTTATCAATTCGACAGGACATTTCAGGGGAACAAGTAATTTTTCTTTGCCATTCACCACATGACCTGGATTACTTTTTGCTTTGACATGCAAACTTTGGAAAGTTGTGTGCCAGCATCTCTCTTCTCTCTGAAGATCTATATTCTCCTGCGCTCCTTCGAGAGCAAACAACCAATCTTTCAATTCAATATATAATTCCACATCATCAGGTGTACTCAATTGCAAGAAAACGTTTTCATTCTCATCTGAAGTTCCATCTGAACAAATGAAGGAAACTGTTAGGGTGTTCAATAAAATAACTGCAGGATTCAATAAACATAGTGAGATGAAAACCTACTGATCATAGTCTCTTGGAGCTCATTTACAATAAGAGGTGATGCTTTAAAAAGTTTTGACAAAGGCCCAGCAGACAAATTTTCCAACCCTTTAGTAAGCCCCTCACCAGGACCACCATCTGGCCCCAATATTCCAAATCGGTGCAAGAGGGCTTCAGCATAATTCATTCCTCCACCAAGTCGAACACCAGCTACACAAGCTGACAAACTCAAACTATGACATTCCATATCCTGTGCACTGAATGGAACTATATGCACAATGCTTATGTCCAAAAAAGGAACCAGCGGATTAGTACCATTTGATAGACGTTTCAGTCTCTTTTGCACCCAAAAGACTGTTCTCAACTGAGGACATCCATTTCCATCCCCGAGCACACCATTTTCAGTATGATTTGGCAGTGTACCATTACCATCTGCCACATTACCTTCGGTATCTGCACAGTCCACCTGAACACTCTCCCAACGTAAACTGGATGAAATAGCTATGGCACCACCAAGGGTTCTATGAGTAACTTTGACAAATAGATCGTCTCCAAGGAACTGAACCAGTGGCATGCCCTGAATATCTACAGATGATGATTCCATAAATCTTAGCTGAAGGTTCCTCATTGCCAAGCTTACAGCAGTATCACTAGGAACCTTTTCCATTAGTTTTCCATCTGAAAGTTCATTTCTAGTTTTCTTCAGTCGGCTACTTTTCCCAATAATAGCTATCTTTTCACTGACCCTACCGAAGTAGGCATAGAGATCCAGAACAAAAAATAACTGCTCAACTGAAGTGTTGGACAAATACTGTTCACTAGCAACCCCAACTCTGACCAGTCCTCCTGGGGGAGGAACACTTTTTAATGGGCTGCCATCTGCAGTTGCCATGGCCACCTCAATGCAAGCATCTTTCAGGTCAACACATCTCCACAAGCCTGAAGATGAATCCAGATGAACAGGAAGTCCTGTAGAGTCATCACATGTTTCTAAAGACAAACTGATAAGAGAGGCTCCAGTAGTCCATTTCTTCTGGCTAGCATCGATGGGCTGGTCCTCCCAAAGACAAAAGCAAGCAGGATCTTTCTCCAGGTTCAACAGCTTCAGTTTTAGTGAAGGTGATTCTGAAAAGAACAAATGCTCAATATGAAGCCTTGCTCCAGAAAAAGAGCTCTGAAAATTTGTGCTGTCATCAGCCACAGGAGACATTGGGTTTTGCATGTCCAGAGGAACAGTTATATCTAAACCCACAAGATTCAATTTGAGGGAGTTAACTGAGAAGTCCAGTAAAACAGTGCCAGGATTAACCACAATTCCATCAGCCAACAAGGAAGCAATTTTTAGACATGATTCTTCCTGAAGGTGAATCTGAAAAGGGGAATGCAATATTTACAACTAAAGCTATCAGACCAGATGAATATGAAGAGTCTGTCACTGAAACAACAGATACATACCATAAGAGGCTGACAATTGATAACTGTTTGTGATGCAAAGGTTGGTGGGGCTGGGGAGGGCTGGACCTGAAGAGAATGGATGCATACTAGAGGATGACCATTTAATTGCCACAGTTGGTGTTCCAGTGGATATATTGGAGGACAAAAGTTCTTAGCTGTTAAAACAGCAGAAGAAAGATATGAACTTTAGTTACATAAATTAGGTTATACAAAAATTAATGACCAATAAATGGACTTCTTCCGAAACAAAGGGACATGCCAAAGATTACCAAACTCAGGGATATGCAGAATGCTTTCGCTAGCAGCCTGCATTGATGGTTGCACTAAGGTGCATGGAGGATGTGAAAAGGTATCCCTGCATTTTACCATCCAAATAACACTTATATATATATTTGATAATGAAATGATAAACAAATAAATCCAACCACATTGTAGCATATAATCCTATTTGTGATAGTTTATCCTCGTTCAGAGTCGCAGAACATTTTGCTGCGTTGCAAATGCCACCCTAGGAGGCATTATTTTCAAAAGATTTTCAACAAAGGTGCCCAGGACTGCAAGGACTAGATGGATCCAAACAGAGAAATGCAGAAATCTCAACCTCTTAACTTAATTGAAAAAGATATACAGAGTGCTGCTATATTTTATGAAGATAATAATGATGTGAAGGATCCATTTGTTTCAATGTAAAATATTTTAAATTGGAAAACCATGTTCATGTAAAAAATACATAAAAAACCAATTTATTATCTTATTTTCTGGTGCTTGGCTTTCATTTAAAAGACTTCCAGGGAAAAAAAAATGAAATCTGTCCTCAGATGCATACAAATGCTAGTTTTGCTCCACTAATCTTTAAATCTCTATTCCAAGAAGTGACATAAACAACCATGGAACTTGAGTTTGCATAGTAATTTGCAGGAAAATCCATTAGAATTCATTTTCCCTTTCAACCACAAACATGAAGTCTCCAAATCCAATTGCTATCGAAGTCCAATTGTTTGAAGGAAATATGGCACATGCACAGCCTGTTCTCCATAACTCCCAGAGACTCCCCACAACAGAAAATAACGGTGATTGTGGAATTTAGGTACCAGCAGCCAATGAAGAGTGGAGAGGGAAGTTGGAAAATCTTACAATATTTTGTGCATACTAGTCTGATTTCTTGTTAGAATAATGAGGTTTTACTATTCGTCAGAAAAAGAAAAATAAGTTATCAAAATGTTTTAGGTAAGTCAGTTTTTGCATTTGAAATTTTGAAGTGAAGTGTGATTGCTTAAAAAAATATTTTACTTACTTTTTGCCATCGGAACGCTGAAAAGTAAGGAAAATTTTAATAGGAAACACTGTAGGGCAAAACAAATAGAGCTGAAATCAAATATTTAGAACCCTATTTTGCTGTGGCAATATATAAAATTATTAACAACAAAATTAATGAAAAGTGCACTACTCTTTTTTTAGCCAATTAGAGAACTGCACTACTTAATAGCAAGAAATTCATATAAAAGGGAAGACAATAAAAATACCTTAGAAACAGTCCGCTTATCTTCACATGTGTCAAGTATTTGACATTTTCTCCATTAGAAACACTTGCCTACAAAAAGCACGAAGATGCACCATGCTGATATAGGAAACAGAAGATTGATTTTGAAGTGCATGGTAAGCTCCAAACTAAACAGTATGCCAAATTCTGAACTAAACCATATGCCAAACAAGAACACTGGACAGGAATATCCCCAAATAAATTTGTGAAGGCTAATATTGTGTGTGTGTGATCCTCTTAAATTTTCATGATAAGATACCCGAGAAAAGAGAAGCGACTGCATTAAAAGTTCAAGCCGGAATTCTGCAAGCAAAAACAAAATTACTAGCAAAATAACAAAATATGTTGCCCAGAAATATAATTTTACAAGAAAAAGGAAAGGAGGGAAAGAATAAACAACATGTTTTAAGTGGGAGGAAAAACTAACCAGCATCTTTAATACAAAGAAATATATGGTCCACGATAATAGAGACTAGAGAACGGCCTGCTGCTTCTGTAGAACGCTGCAATTGGTCACACACGTACACAAAAGGGTGTTAATATTTTTTCCAATTCGCAGTTGACAAGATGATTCTTTTAGAAGTAAACATTGTCCAAGAAAAAATATCAATGGAAACTTAAAACCT
The DNA here is from genome assembly GCA_036245055.1 of Diospyros kaki. Classification (NCBI taxonomy): domain Eukaryota; kingdom Viridiplantae; phylum Streptophyta; class Magnoliopsida; order Ericales; family Ebenaceae; genus Diospyros; species Diospyros kaki. Next base: position 1,062,635 of record BSEG01000011.1, read on the forward strand.
GTTGAGCATTTGGATTCAAATCTCCTCTATTTAGACAAACGTATAGGCCCGTAAAGAAGCGGAGAAGAGCACGTAATCCTGCCGACATTAATGCATTTTACAACCTTGCTGCTGATAACAATAAACAGTGGGTAATACTAAAAATCCATCAATGAAACATAAAAGAATTGAGGTACCGGGTTCACTTAAAGCAGGACAAACAGCTTCAGTAATATGCAACTGGACCTCAAGACCCAGGGGACTATTTAGTTCTGTCCTTTGTATTGTGATCTGATCATACAAAATTCAAAGAAAATATACCAACTCATTAATATAGACAAGTTTTTCTAACAAAAAGCAAAGTTTAATATGAATTAACTTGTTAAAGTGTAAATATGTATTACATAAGCCTGTCCGGAAATTCCTTCAATAAACCGCTCCCCACCAAAAAATACTCGTTTTGCCCCATCATCATCTTTCTTGGTAGATCCTTCTTGAGAAGAGGCAAAATGAGCATCAGCAAACATGTCAGGATGTGGCAGAAGGTCAACAGATAGAGATTCCCACTCAAGTTTCTGGATAAAATGAAAAGATAAAAAAGTCCCATTACTTACATGGATGTAAGCAGTACTACACAACTACACAACTGTTATCAATGAATAGCAAAGACTAATAAATAACAGCGGAAGAGACTTGAACTTCCAGTGAAGCATAAACGCCCAATGCATGCAATGTTTGCCAAGCAAAAAGAGGAATATCACCTTAACTCCCCACCCCACACACACACACACCCAACACACAAAATAACCTCCCTCCAAAAGATAAGGACCACCAAACAGAAAAAAGATAAAGAAAAAAAAATTGCAGTTCAAAGACCATGCTCATATAATTACCTTGAACACATAAATGAACTTTTTATCACTGGAAAAGTCCCTTGCTTCCTTCAGATTGACAACCTATTAAAGGGAGATCAGTTAAATGAGTAATGTTCTCGGTAAGAAACTAAAAATTAATAGGACAAGGGATATAGAACATTGCCTGCCAATTCTCATTAGTCGTGTAGAGCAAAAGGTTGCGGATGGTAATAGAGGCCATTGGTGATGCCCTGGTTGAATGAAGAATACAAAATTAAAGCTAAAAGATGAGGGGAAGGCAGAGTTCAAAAGATAAGGGTAAAAAGATGGAACCACCATAATAAACAAACCAGGCCCCCAACATCAATTTAAGGAGGGTGGTATTGCCCCATCTCACAGGGGCTCAGGGTTCTTTGATGAAAAGTATTCATGGTCACATATAACCTTGGTATGAAAGGCATGAAGTTGCTATTTTACACAGTATATCATAAGCATATCAGTGAAAAATGAAGATCATAAGTATTTTAACTGGAAAGTAAAATCAGTGTGCCAGATCCATTGAACAGCCCCAACAAAATGAGCCTCAAACATGATCAGTTCCCAAGTTATAATGCCTGGAATGAATAAAGCATAATTTCACAAGTTAAAGCATACTTTTATTTTTTAACTTTACTGCTCAACAGAAGAAGAGCACAGACATCGCATTGGACAAGGTAACAAGTTCCAACCTACATTAGGTGTTCCAGAAGCTATAGAATCCAAAAACTTTCATCAAAATTAAGGTTTTCAAAATATTGAGTTAACCGTTAGTTTGTTCAACTTCCTATGATGTTTTCCAGCTGCTTAAAAATTATAGTTTTCCAAAATCTGGAGTTGTAATACATTGTAAAACCTCATCATGCGCAAAGGTAGAATCTTTTAAATTTGGAAACTGGTCTTTGAATTCCTTGACTACTCTGGAAAACAGTGTGTGTGTGTGTGTGTGTGTGTAGAGAGAGAGAGAGAGAGAGAGAGAGAGAGAGAGTAATTTGGAAGACGAGGAGCAAAGCACATTAACAGAGAGTTTTAGCTTCACAAGAGAGAAAACTGGAACTATATTGATTAAGCATGAGGCCCAAAAAAGAGGTAAGGTGAGTTCGATCAAGTCAAGCTAAATGATAAATTTGAAATCTCTTAGGCCCAAACTTTTTAAGAATAGATAAATAATAAACCATCCTAAAATTTTAAGAACTTCCAACTGCGAAGCACCATCAAGTACAGAGACAAATACAGGAGGGTTTCAGTTTAAACAAATGGAAAGGGCATCAGACACAACTAGTCTATGAAAAAAGAGACTACTATAAAGAAATCTCAGAAAGGCTACATGCTGGTAGAAGATGATTTACAGGGAACAATTGCAGAAAAGGTTCTGAAAGATTTCCATGAAGAAAAAGATAAGAAAGGAATAGTCTAAACACATGGTAGATATATTTCAAGGCTTGGATCTGAGGCTAGGCCAATTCTGGAATTATAGAACAGATAAGAGAGTTTGGATGGAGAATTTGAAAGGAGGAGGGAGAATTTGAGAGAGAGAGAGGGGGAAAAGAAGTTAAGAGGGAAAGAATCAGTATTCTCATTCATGATTCCCATCCTCCTACACATGGCCTTTTATAGGCTTCTTCCCTTGGTTGTTATGACATAACTGAATAGGTACAACCTACTTAAGCTGAGCTGTAACTGCTTTAGTACAATAGGCTAATTCATCCTTAGTCTAATTACAATATTGTCCTTAGGGTCGTGACAATATAAAAGCATCAATAAATTTAAGACCTTCAGGAATGAAAATTACCAAGTTGCTCCTCCTTTCTGTCGAGCACCACCATGAGTTTCCAGTAGCAGATTGACAGTATGCACTTGTAAAGTCATTCCATCTGCAATCTGATAATTATATTAGGTCAATAATGCAAGTCAAAAGATCAAAGATGAGGAGGCATACAAACACCTCCTTCAACATGAAAAATCAGGGCTAATCAGTTTTGCACCCGCCCCCACACCCCCCCACCCCGCCCCCCCCAAAAAAAAAGGTGTAATTAGATTTCCAACCCTACCTGAAAATCACACGACAGCCTTCAATGCAAAATGCGATATATAAGCAGTTCAAAGTGACACAAAAATACTAAGTTCTCTTAAACTAATGATAAGCATGTCTCAGGTGTAACAAACAAAAGCTAGAGCGACCTATATATAATGAAAATTTCTTATTTTGTCACACTATCCTCCCCCTCACCCCTATTTTTTTATTTTTCGCAGTCTCTAGCTACTGCTGCTCGTGTGCACCACCACCAACAACCATGGAAATGGTTGGTGTAACGACCCGTAAATCGTAGTTAATTTAATTAGTAGTTAATCTATTAATTTGGTGCGAAGATTAATATGTTGCTAATAATCATAATAATAATAATAAGTATAAGAATAATTTTATTATCAAATATCATAATAATAAATTAAATTGGGAGATTTTCAAAAGTCTCGGGTGTTAGTGTAAATATTTAGTGGGGGTGTGTGTGATTATTTTGGGAGTTTGGGGGGGGGGGGCTGAGGTGCGATTTCTGAAAAAGGGACCAAGGGTCCCCTTAAATATAACTGCACGTATCATATGTATGAAGGAGGTGGCTGGCGCGGGTGGTCGCGGGCGTGCGTGGGAGGCTGCGGGCGCGAGATCAAGACCATGGGGGTGCGCACGCGAGGCTGGGAAAAATGGCTGATTTTTAATCAGCCTCATGCACCCAAAACGGTGCCGTTTTGGCATGAGGCGGTGGCCTCCCAGTGGCCGCGTCTTGGCCGCTCATTTTGGCCAATTTAAGGCCCATTTCGGGCCGATTTTCACGCAGTAAACAGAGGGGATTAATTGCAGTGAAGAAGAAGCTCGAGCCGACGCTAGAAATGGAGGAAATTGGGGATTAAATCAGGTTTAATTGAAGATTTAATTAGCCTGGTAAGTAGAGAAGCTAGTATTAATAATTTCTTACGGTTTGAATTTCATTTAGAGCCCAATTTTATTAATTTTAGCCAAATTATACGATGTGTAGTTTGTATAATTTTTGCCGCGTTTGTTCAGAAAAAGGTTAAGGATCTCTTATACGAGGCAAGTTCTCTACCCCTTCTATGAAGTTCCTTCTGTTGTGAATTTATTTACCTTCCATTCGTTCGTTTCGGTCCGTTTATTAATTATGGAATTATGAGTCGTTTGGGGTAAATTAAATTTAATAAGCTATAATGGAAATTTTATTTGTTGGTTGCCTAAGGGGGTTCGTGCTACCCCCATGCCTTTGGGAATGATGCCAAACTTATTTAGGGATTAGGCTCTTAGATGTCCGGATATAATTATGGATGTTTGGCTGTTAGTAGGCTAGAGCTGTTGGGCAGTGGGGGCAAGGGTCGGCCGTTTAGTGACAATGGAGTGACTATTGTACGGTCTTTCTTAGGCTGTCGGCCGGACACTCCTAGTCACTGATCGTCGACTGGTGCCAAGTATTGCTGACTAGCTTTACCATTATATGATTTACTGCATGACTTAATATATTCTATTTTTGTTGCATGGTTTGGTTTATACATGGGTACGGGTTGCATGTTGGGGTTTTTATATTCTGTTTATGTTTGGACACGGACATCCTAGTATTGTTAGTTGCATCTGGCACAGGCATACGGATCGTGTGTGGTTTAGTATGTGGGCGAAACATTTGCCTAATGCCTGGATGTATGGACGCCAGTGGATCTAGTTGATGCTTACTATGCCTTGCATTTTATATATGTATTGCATGGTTACTATGTGTTCAGCAGTCTTGGACAGGAGTACTGTTCCGAGGGAGCCTAGGGCTTGGGTATTCTGGGGCTCGGGTATTCAAAGGCTTGGGTGTCGAGAGCACCGACCCGAGGAGTATGCACAGGTTTGTTGAAGACTTATGTTGCCTTTCGGGGCAGCGGCAGGTTGGTATGGGACTTGGGTGCCGGGTGTCTTGTGTGGGCCCCAAGGACCGGTATGTGCTTTTATTATGCTATACTATTGTGTGGTAGTGTCTCATGGCTTGTGTGTATGTGTGGGACTATGTGTGAGGAGTTCTATTCTTCTATTTAACTTATAGCCTTTCCTTTCTTATAACTTGCTGAGTCTTGTGACTCACCTTACTTTCCATCATTCCAGGTAAGGGTAAAACTAAAGTCGAGGGCAAGGATCGCAGTACCTAGCAGCCGTGTTGGTATGGTGTACAGTCAGCTTTCCCCTGTTGTCTCTGATGTTTGGCAGGATTTTGTCCCTTTATTTTTTACTGTGCCGGGTCATTTCTTGTATTTTCTATTTGTTGGCACAGGTGTCTGTATGTATTTATACACCATGGGACCGTTGTTCTAGCAGGGTACTCACATGCGTGTATATATATAGCTTTGCTTTCGCTATTTTATTTCTTGTGTATGCATGCTAGAGTAATTCCTATTTTGTGTTTATTCTTTTCCCTCCCATAGGCGGTCCCGTTCAGGTAGTCTGGGTGGTTGGGATATCCGGGCGGGCGTGTTTATAGTTGGGGCAGTGACCAATCCATAACGGTGATTAGGCTGGGGTAGTGACAGCTTGGGGAGGGAAAGTAGAGCAAGTTCTGGTGGTTTAGCTTAGAAAGGACTTGAGGGTGGTGACATGAGGTTGAGAGCTCAAGCTTGCAATTGATGAAAGAATGGGGCTAGGATAGCAGGGATGGAGGAGAGGTGGCTAAATGGGGGTTGGTTTGTCAAATCAGTTGAAGAGTGAAAAGGTTCAAGAGCCTCAAAGGTGATAGATGGGGTTGGGACTTGGATATCCATTGGTAGCCATGATTGGTGGTTGATTTTAGTTGGGATAAGTGGGGTTGGGCATGACGGTCGAACATTGGCTCTAGAGAAGGAAGAGACAGGATTGCCAAGTGGGTAGAAAGTAAAGATAGTTAGTACATATACTGTAATTCTTCATTGCTCTGTTTTCTTTCAATAAATCAATTGTCTGCTCTTTTTAATTTTCTCTATGATAAATTTGTTCTTCTAGATATTTTTCCTGTTAGATATTTGTTTCTAGATATTGCTCAATGTCAAGGCAATCACTTTGGTCAGTATCCTTTTGAATAAGGATGACAATACATACCACTTACATAGAGGCAACATGTCTACCCACAATAACAAACTCCAAAGTCAACTTCCATTGATATTTTGCCACTTCCACCAAGGTGCAAGGTAAAAAGTTTTACAAAGAGTAAACAAACATGCGTATGTAACTTTGAACTCCCTGGCATAAAAAAAAAAAAGAAAAAGCCAAGGAAAATACTGAACGAATCAAAATTGAGTTACTACCATATGTCCATCCTAAACAACGACACTCAATTAATACCATTAAATGCCAACATAGGAAGTCATCTTCAAATGAGTGAGAAACTAACCTTGTCGGCAAATCCATAACCACTTCCTTTTGCAGAGTTGGGGGACAGTTGTGCACTGAATGTGAAATAGGAAATTGAGATGAATACATGAAATTAACAAGTTAGTATATAAACTGACCTTGAACATAAGATTATGCTAGAGTAGCATTACCTACTTGTGCTCCTACATGCATCCAAATCATCATTCTCTTCTAGAACCAGATCAAGCCTATCAATTTGAACGACAATGGGCTCTACTTGTACATTACTCAATGATGGGAGCTTCAGAAGACAGACCATATCAAAATCAATTAGGAAAGTAAACAAATTTAACACCATTAGAAGCAATAACTAAGAATTGAAAAATGCAGGGCAGTGTGAGAACAAGGAAACACACAAAACTCTGTTTCCTTGCCGAAAAGGATGAGGCAAAGAAATTCAATACAACTAATACCGGGACAAGTTTCATTTCTTTTCTTTAATTCTTTTTTTTTTCCTTTTTTTTTCTTCCTCTCTCACTGAGGCTATTAAAACAAAAATACGACCAAAAGATAAATAAATAGAAGATCTGATACTGTTGTTTTCTGAAGGTAGTTAGGATCTAAAATCTATTTTTCTTTTCTTTTCCAGAGATTTCTCAGAAACAAATCAGGGGCATAAAATTTATAGCAGCGGACAATCACGAACTCATCGTTAATGCAAAAATGTGATTGGGATTCAGAAGTTACTAACCATAATTTCTAATTTTCCGACCTTCGCCGTTGTGACATTCATAGCCGGCGGTAATCCAAGACTGGAATGCAAACCATCTCCATATATATCTACCAAATTCCAGATAACCACACAGAATTCCAAATCAAATCTCACTATATTCACTCAGCTCACAAAGTAAATCCCAGATTTTCAGTAAACGCAATCAGAACGCAAGTTACCTAAATTGGAGAGCTGCACAGTGCGGCCCTGCAATTTGAACTGATCTCTGGTGAACGATTTGAGCCAGTACTTGAGCGTGTACTCCAAGGCCCGAGCTAGTATTGACTCCATCTCCCAATTCTCTCACCTCAACTCGCCAGAAAATCCCTGAGAGACTCAGAAGTTCTCTGGAATCCTCTAGATCTAATTGCGACGTGAAAAGGAGGTGATGGCGGGAAGACGAGCGGTTGATCTTCCGACGAGACGGCAGCTGAAGAGTCGCCGGACCACCATAAACCACCAGATCGTCGCCGCCGCGGCCGCGCTGTCTGCCGGGCGAGTTCGGGTGGGAATCTCGAACCAAAAAGCCGAGAAGGACGTTGGAAAGAGGAAGCGGGGACGCCTGCGAGTGCTCTTTATAGGGAAGCCACAACGGTGTCGTTTCGTATCTGTCTGGCGTGGCCCCTGCGTGGAGTGGGGCCCTCGCGGCTGCCGCTTTTGGACGTGCGTCCAATCATTGGCCACTGATCAAAGTGATGATCATGAGCCGGCAGAGTATCGACGGTGAATAATGAAGGCGATCTTAGAACGAGGGAGATGCCGCGAAGTAGAGAATCGAACGGAACCGAGCTTCGGATCGCGTGAGTGTCAGACAGGCAGTCAGGGAAAAGGGCCCACAGGAGGTATTGTCGGTGTCTTTGGCAATTCTAAGGAAATTGTTTTTAGATAGCGAATTAATTAAAAATCTTAAAAATCATTAAAAATAAAGCAAAGTTATTATTAGCATTGTAAAAGCCAAGATTGTGGCAATCTAGTGATACTTAAGCCTAAACCGGTGTTGAAGTAAAATTAAAAATTTATCAGCCAAATGGGTTTATTATTCCTTATGTACGAAACGTCTCGAAGGTATGGTTTTAATGTTTTAAAAATATTTTTATTTTTAAAATATCAAAAAGACTAAAAAATATTTTTAAATTATTTTTATAATTTTAAAAATATTTTTATATTATTTCATAATATTAAAAAAATATCAAAGACGCATTTTGAATTTAAAAACCTGTTTTTATCCATCAAGTCAGGTTTTTTTTTATTTCTAACTCTAAATTTTTATTTTTTTTCAAAATTTATTTAAATACATTATAAAATTTATATTTATTTTTATATTAAAAATTATATTTATAAACATATTCTTATATTTTTGTTATTTATATATTTCTCTTACATTTTCATTTCTTATTTTTCTAAAAAAATATTATTTTTTTATTTTTATTTTATTTAATTTATATTATTTTATTATTTTTTTAATAAAAAAGATAAAATTAGATAATAAGAGATATCATGTGTTTTATTTGAAATTGTCTACATTACTATGGCATGATAAAGGATATAATGTGATTAATAATTAAGAGTCAATTTCTAAGTTTGAGCTTGAGTGGAGCACTTGTTGGCTAGCCTAAGAATATGTTATTTTGCTTACACTTAATTTCTTATTTTACTTTATTATATATATATATATTATATTATATTAAATAATTAAATTAATATATATATAATAATTATAAATTTGATAACTTTATATTAAATAATATATTTATAAAATTATAAATAAATATATTAATGTATTTATAAATGACTTTATTCATGAAATATTCACGAACTTTTAATAGATTATATTTATAAGTTTCTAATTGAACTTATTAGTATTTATGAATCTTTAATTGAATATATTTATGAACTTTAATGATTTTTGACAAGTTAAGTTTTTTTGAATTTAATCTCGACTTATTTATAAATTAAAATTCAAAATTAAATTCAATCTGAACTCGTTTATCCTTCCTTTGTCTGCGTGATTAAACTATGAATAATTCTTTACAAGAAATTTATTAGCACAAGGGAGTCTGCAGATTGGGATTCATTCAGACATTTCAACGAACAGATGGTGGAGATGCTTATTTCTTACCAGTTACACTTGACACCAGATCCTTTAGAAACTTGGCGGACTTCGTAATGGGCGAATTGATGGCCATTAGATTGTAGAGCACGTTCTCAACTTGCGCGATGGATGGCCGATCCTTGAAACTGGACGCCACTTTCAGCTCTCCGTCGTCTTCTTCGACGAGAACAACCCATTTCTCCCCGCTCAGAACGCCATCTCTAACGCACTTGAAGATCACGCCCTTCCTCTTACTGAAAATGCCTCTCACCTCCAGTCCCGTGAACGAATAAACCACCTCAAATGATTCGACAAAACGACCCAACTCGTCGAAGCTGCTCTCCTCGTCGAACCCCCATCTGGGGTTGAAAATCACCACCGGCTTCGGGAAGAAACCGTCGGAAACAGTTTCAATTGTCCCCAGTTGGGACGCTTCCGGAGCCAAGACCACGGCCACTTGAGCGGAATTGAGAGATCGGGCCTCAACCGATGCAATGTCCGAGTGTTCGACCAAAGCCGACGCGCGCGAACCAAACGCCCGAGCGGCGGCTTCTGCCGATTCGGGATTCGGCCACAGGATCAGAATCTTGGCCGGAGAGCCTCGTGTTTTGAGGGGCATTTCGCCGAACACCTGTAGGGCGAGCCGGGAGAGGGCGGCGGGGGAGTCGTCGTTGACGGGGATTTCGACTCGGAATCTGGGCTGCTTCAGTTTCTTGAGTTTTCCGGGGAGCTTGGGGTTGTTGAGAGGCTTCTGCAGGGTGGTTGAGAGGGAGGTTTTGGCTTGGAGGATGGCTTCTTCTTTGGAGGCGGGGGGGCTTGGAGAGGGGAGAGAGGATCGAATGGCGAGAGGAAGGGGCTGAAATTTTGCAGGAAATGGGAGAGAAGAAGAAGAAGGGTGTAAGTTTAGTTGCAGTTGCAGTTGCAGTGAATGGTCGCCATTGTTGACTGCGTGTAAGCTGATTTTCAGTAGAGAAGCGGCCATTGTTGAGTGGTTGAAGAGCTGGTTGACGGAGAAGGAGAAGAACGCAGCTAAAGCAGCGTTTGGATAAGAAAAGAAAAGATTTCTTGGTACTGTAATAGCCTCACAGAAAATGGGATGGAATGTAATTTTTTTTAAATAAACAACAACAACAACATATCCAGCCGTTATCCCACTATGTGGGGTTGGTTACATGAATTCTAGATTTCTATGTGGGTTACATCCCAACAGATAGTTTGTCTAGAATTCATATTTGGATCCGACTAGGTTTTACGCTGGCTGTCGGCTACCTAACGCAACCCTCCTCCTTTATCCGGGCTTGGGACTGGCAGTGGATAATATCCCCTGGCGGAGTAATGATGAAATGAAGTTTGAACACCATCTTCACATGGAGAAATTTCATGAGATGGTGGTGAATGAAGATAATTGATATAGTTGTGTTCCATAACTTAGTTGACATGGTGAAACCAACAAGTACAATATGGAAACACAACATAATTTTTTTTAAATAATAGTAATTAAATAACAAAAATATAAGAATTAAATACCAAATAACTTTAAACTAACAAAAATATTATTTAGACACTCAAATTTTTGGCTTGCATGGAAACAGGAACAAAAAAATAGAAACGGGAAATAATATTTTTCAAAAAAATAGAAACAAAAAGTGTGAAAACACGTAAATAAAACAATATAAGCATTATTTTACAAATGAAATTTTTAATATAAAAAATAATTATTTAATCTAAAAGTAAATATAAATTTCATAATACATTCAAACAAATTCTCAAAAAAATTAAAAATTTTGAGTTAAACATAGAAAAAATTACGTCTCTAACCTATTCCGAATTCCTCCCATAAAAAATATACTTTTTATCTTTCACGAATTTCTCCTGAGGCCTATAAATTTTTGAATTACCACTAAACCCCATCTTTTGGATTTAATTCCAATTAATTTGACCTTAATTTTTCAAAATCCAAAATTTTTAAAATCTTCATATATTACATCCATTATCAATGATAACATCATAGATCTTTGCTATTGAGGTACACCATGTGCCAAAGACATTATGCCCGAGCTAATTTTCATCTTTAAGGGATATGACAGGAAGGCTTTGAGAGATTCTCCATGATTAACATAAACAATTTCCTTACTATCATTACTTGATAAAAGACAAATCTTCCTTAGCTTTATTTTCATTGACTTCATCATTTGTTTCTTCATTGATTAGTGAAATGGTACTTCAATTAGGGTATCATTTTTGGATACTAATTCCATAACAAATATTCGACCCTACTTCTTTTATCACCTTTGGAAACTATTTTCAATGGGTCAACTTTGAAAGATAAATGCCTCAAGGTTTGATTTCCTTACTTGACAACATTCTTTTTATACCTTGAGTAGGCAGTAATACTTTCCTTGATCTTTAATTTTCTACCTTCAAGGCTAGATGAATGGGATCCTTTAATGTTTAGTAAGACAAGGGTTGCATGATGCCTATGATATCATTGTGTATAGTCCACCAATATAGCTAACTATAGTATGTTCCTCTGGTTCATGGATGTCACACTCTAAGAGTAATTTTTCAAATTTCATTGTGTAGATTTCTATATACATATAGTGCTTTGGAAAAAACTTGTGTTTGAGATCTTATTACATTTTATCCTAAGATTTGATCTTGTGTCAACCAATTCTCATTCACACTCTCTCCTAAGATTTTCTCATTAGATTAAAACATGTTTCTTTAAGTTAATAGAGACAAATTGAACACGCTTATCATTTGAAATACTTTTGAGATCAAAAATTCGTTCCACAATGTGGAGTCAATTGCTAAAGTATTTTGGTTACAATCACCATCCAAATTATGGAATTTTAACTTTGATACCTAAGTGATCAATAGAACTTTGGTTGACACATTGACAACATCGATGTGGAATTTTCTCCTCAGAAGATGTAAAATTATTGTGGAAATGATTTCTACTTCACTACTGTTGGAGCTACTGTGAGGATTTCCATTCTAATTCTTGGGCCTTCATAAACTTCAAGTCTTTGTTATAAATAATTCTTGAATTTGTTTTTATAACTAAGTCATCTCAATTTCTTGAAGATTTATTTGGGGAGTATTTTGACGTCTTGGAGGCATTGTAGTATAGAATAACTAAAGTCACCTGCAAGAGAATAGAGAATAGGATAAGATGTGACACTAATTGGAGTACAGGATGTTGCTATGACATGAACTAGGTATTTTTACTTTTGATACAACGATGTTGGAATACATTTTTAATATCAAAAGATATTTGATATTAAAAATAATTATTATGGGCATTTTTACTTTTGGAATATAGAAGTTACAAAAGGACATTATGGAAATTAATTATAGAGACTTTAGTACACCACAAAGCCTATTTGCTTATATAATGAGCTAGCAAACCAGTTTTAAACCTTATTAGAGAAGAGATATAGTAGTAACTTGCAGTTCTAGGTTGGCACAGCTTCAATAAGCGTGGAAGTGACTAAATCTTTAACCCTGGTCCTAGAATCAGTGTAGCCATCATCGTTCTTGTATAAAACATTTATCACTCTGGCAAGGTTGGCGACTCGCACAAGCAGAGGCATTGCCACTGCAATTGGTTGTAACATCTCTGCATTAATGTCCTTCCATGCATCTCCAATTTGCTTATCAAATTCAACTATTGCCTCTTCCTCTGATGCTTTGTACTGTTCCATATAACATTCCACAGCAGAGGCTACGTGCCCTCTCTCCTGCTCAAACTACAATCAACACAATAAATTACTTTGTTTTGGTTCGAGAAAATAGCTTGCATATGAAAAACTTTCTCAATAGGCTATTAATGTGAGAATACATTGTATCAAAGTTTTCCCTATTTAAGGCTAAGTTCTTTTCTGGCTATAATTCTTACTTCAATCATGCATGATCTAACTGAAGCTTATTAGACTTATACTATTGTGGTATTATAGCTTGACTTTGAATCTAGTTATGGAGAAATATTCAGGTTCACCTTTTGGTTCATAAGATCAAGTTATATATTCAAATCTCTTCAGTAGGTTATCAATATAAGATTGCATTGCAACTGAAAACATCACTACAAGGGAGAAAGCTTTTTGCGACGATAGAAAATCACCGTTAAAATTGCCAAAAAATTGTTGGTAAAATTTTTACTAAAAAACTTGATGTTTAATTAGTCATCTACCTTGTGGCTAACCACATCATCCATGAGCCGACATATAATAGAGGAAGCCCTAACAATTAAAGGGCAACTTGACACCCAATCAAAGGCCTCTTGGGTGGCCAAATCACCCATCCCAACAAATGAATTGGTGGAAAGCATCTCATAAGCACCGGTTACGAGCGCCACTTGCATGTACTCTTCCATGGATGGAGTGTAGCCTTGGTGGAACCATTCGGCCTCCTTAAAGTAGGCCCTCACCAGCTTCTTCATCTGAGAAATTCAACCTCGACATTAATTAATAGCCTTTTGATGAGATAAACTAAGCAAGAACCAACGAAGGTTACCGCTAATTTTGCATAGTCGACGGCGTAAGACCTCCCTTGCTTGGCCATCTCTTCCTCAATCATGTTGTAAACATCAAGCAATGCTTTGTAACACAGTCTCATGTACTCTGGAAGTTGACGAGTAGCACCCAAATGCCACCTAAAAATCAAGCAATTGGGCATCATTAGAGTGATCCATTTCAATTCATGTATGCATGACAAGTTTAATGAACTATATATTTAAAAGGGAACAAAATCAAACTTTTCAACTGCATCAGTGAAGAGGGCAAGTTCTTCAAAGGTGCCATAGACATCGTATGTGTCGTCTATAATGGAGGTCATAGCAATCACTTTGGTTAGTATCCTTCTACCGAGCTCATACTGGGGTTCAAAATAAACTCCCATTATCCAAAAGTAGCACTCCACCACTCTATCTCTTGCAAACGGCAGCTTCTTTGGCACATCTAAATCTTTCCACCACCTAAAAAATATATATCATTTACATGCAAATCATTTCCAACTCAAGAAAATTCTATTATTTTGACATAGGCTTAGAATATTGTTGGATAGCAGAAGAACCTTGTGATCTCACTGAGCTCTCTTTGGTGTAACTTCTGCAACAGGTTGAAATCTAACTTGGCAAAGTCCAGGAGGAGTGTATCATCATGGCCTTTTGGCTCAAACAAAGAGATATAGCTCCTTGCCTCTACCCTTGTCAGGCCCGTCCGGATGGGCTGGTTTAGAGCATGTATCACCTTGCCGGCAAGAGCATCGCCTAGGTCCGGTAGGGCAGACTCCAACTGGGCAGTGGTGAAGGCGACCAGCTCATCCAAGACGTCTTCTCCCCGCACCCTGAGATGCGCAGCCTCATACAAGCTTAGCAGTGCCTCCACATCTCTCGTTAAGCATTCCTTAAACTGGCCGTCTCTTCCCTTCAGTTCCTTGAACACATCTGGTTGTTTGGTCCATGGAATTGAAGCATCATCATCCATACATGTATACACGCTGTTAATTAAAGGAAGCAACGGATTGTTTAATTACCAGAAGACACAGAAAACCCCTGTTGTCTGAGCAGCCGAAAAGTGAGAGCAGTGCCGTAAACACCATCGCCGGCGTCATCGAGCCGTCGATGCTGCCAGGTCCCGTGCATGCGCTGCAATGCTGCCTCGATCTCGTTCTCGAAATGGTAAGCCACGCCCAGGCGTTGGACGGCATCGATCAAATCGGCAGAAGCAGCTGTTACCAACGTCGTTCTTATCTGCTCTTTCAGCTCCTCGTGTCGCCGCTGCTCTGCGCTTACATCCACACCCTCCTACAGAATGATCAACATTAAGTTCTAACACTTAAAAGAGTTAGCTTCATCGTGCTCTGTTTGCTGTTAAGTTTTAGTGCTGTTGATTTGTTTGGCATGATTAAAACGGTGTCGTTTCGGTGTTCGACCTGAGTGTATAGAAATATTATAAATTTTTATATTGATTTTTGCATAAGAAATTGTGTAAGAATTAATGAGCGTGGTTTCGTACCGTAGCAGACGCAGCAGAATAAACAAGGAAACGATCCCCCCAAATGGAAGGATGGTAATTGGCAGTGCGATGGGTGGGCTCAGCCTCAACCTGCGCTGTGGATAGTGCCATATATTATATGCCTTCTCTCTGTGCTTATTGTTTTTGTGGGTTGGGAAGTTGGTTGAGGCAAGAGCTAGCTGTTTGTTGTGGGTATTTATACTTAAAAACAGAAACAAAAAAACAAAAAATGCCCCAACTCACGTGAAATTGATGCATTTAATGTGAGCCAATCGTCAGGTATCTTTTTCCCATGCCATGAAACAAACGAGGCAATGTTATTTGTCCATTAATTAACAAATTAATAACTTTGTTTTTCTTATAAATTATTAATTAGTTTTTAAAAATTATAGACTATGTAAAAAGTTTTTATATTTTTTAAAAACAAACACTTTTTATTATGTAAAAGTGTTTATAATTGATGTGTCCAAGAAAGTGTTTTTATTATGTAAAGTATATTTAAAAAACACTTTTAAAAATATTTTTTAAAAATAAACACCAATTATAGTACTATGTTAAAGTTATCATAATACTAAGTCATCAACAACTTTTGTGACTATAAACAGGTAGCCCACCTTGTAAGAGTCCCATTTCACTTTGATACCCAAAACATTCCCCAACTCACGTGAAATTGATGCCCCTTAGTGTGAGTCAATTGTTAGGTGGCCAATTAGGCAACCAAAACAACAAAACAAAAATAATAACCAACCGTGGATGACGTGGACACAATTTACCTAAAAGTCAGGAAATGTGTCTTATGAGATGTCATCTAATATTTTTTAGTCGAGTAACTTAAACATTGGAGAGTTTTTAAATATTTTTTTGACTATCTTTTATTTTATGGGTCTTCCAAAAACTATAGCTAGAAAATCAAGATGAACACTTTTCTGCTACTGTAAATTTACCGATGCATTTTGACAACTACAATAATTATTAAAAGTTAGTTGATAATTTATAAAGAAATATTGTTAATTCTTTAAAGAAGAATTTATAATTTTGTGAGAGTCAAAATTTAGTGCACAAATAATATTATCATAAAAGTTTATTAGGGTAGTGTCTACTATTGTAGTGAATAGAAATATTATTTTTAAATTAATTGTAATTTAGAGATTATAATTTTAAATTTTATTGACAAAGTAAAATTTAATATTTATAAACAAAATATATAAAAAATATTTAAAAAATTAATTTATTGACAGAATTTTAAACAATGACGGTCCGAGATTTCCTCAATTTTTAATTACAATAAGTTAATATATTGATTTGCTTGTGAGTTCATGGAAGCATGCATGTTTGGATTTAGGGACTTGAGTGACAATGTGTATTATGTGGGCCCCAAGAACCATTATGTGCATGTTTACTTATGCGTATACTGCATGATTTATGGTTCATGGTATGGATGTGTAGATGTATATGCATTTTTCGTGAGGGTGGTTTGAATTATTCCCTCAGCTCAATTACCCTTTTATTCTTTATGCTTGCTGAGTTTTGTGACTTACCTTTACTTTACATCATTACAAATAAGGGCAAAGTGATTATTGAGGGTGGGTCCAACTGAGTTTGATCCTTCATGGGTAGATGGTATGTACAGAGATCCCCTGTCTGAGAGATGCCAGGGCAATTTTGTGTGTTTGTGTCTATGGAAAGCGTTGTCATATTTTGTTAAATTATCTTGTTATGGGCAAATGGACGCAGATGTTATATAAGAGAATTGAGAGTATATTACGTCATACTTCCATTATATAAGAGAAAAATTAAGGAAAATTTTCAATTGTTTTAAATTTTTTGTGGGAATCTCATTTTGAGGAAGAACTTTGTGGGAATCTGATTTTGAGAGAATGGGCCGTCCTATTTCTTCATATGCAGCAACCAGATAATTTTTTGTGGAATTCTCATTCTCATTCGTATTCCTTTGCACTCTATGATTATTAAATATTTTGATAAAATTTTTAATTTACAATTTTTAAGGTAATATTTTTTGTAATTATAGTAATTTTAGTGAAATTTTCTTTTTTATTTACAAATAAAAATAATTGGACAATCAATTTTGTTTACATGGCTATCGAACAACTTTTGTGGCTATAAAAGATAGCCCATCACAGCTACTGAGACTCCTTTTTCACCTTTAAAATTAAGGAAACATCCAAAAGGATGGGTTGGTTTTAAGTTTCAAATATTATTTTTAAGACAAGTGTTTCATGATTAGAGAATTATAGCTAAATATATATATTTTTAACTTGAAAAATTTTGTGTGACAAGAATTAATAGTTGCAATTTAGTTTTTAAGTTTTTAATTTTTTTTTAAAGATAAATAAAATTTAGTGTAGCAGTTAAATTATATTTATTATGAGTTTAGAGGCTACGAGTTAAAATTTTAATAATAAAGTTAATTTTTATTTTTTAAAATAAAATATATGAAGAGTATTTTAGAAATTCACTTTATTGACAAGGTGTCTTAACACCAAAGTACTTTATTGAGAAGGGTATTTTGAGTGAAAGTTCATTTAGTAGTATTTGACAATAACTATATAAATTTAATTTTTTAAGAAAAATTTTAAATAAAGCGGGCTTTTGTATAGTGGTAAATTTGTTTTAAAAGTCAACTATTTTGTAGAGTTCATGACTTTAAATCTTCTTAATATAGTTTATTTTTTTTAAGCAAGATACATAAGTGATATATTTTAGAAAAACGCTTTATTGACAATATTTTATAACACCAAGACCTAGTGTTTGCTTATATAATAAGATAAATAATAGATGTGACTTATCTGTTAGTTATATCTGTGTCTTATTTGTTTGTGTATCTAACTATACTTTTAGTGACAATTATTGTTAAAGGCACATAATAAAATATTTAACAATATTTAATAATTTTTACCTCTAATAATTATTTTGACTCTAATTATCTGAATTTAAGAGATATATTTATTGTAATTTAAAAAGTAAAATTTTAAAAGAAATGAAAAAAAGGGAGCTGGAAGTGTGTGTTTTTTTCCTCCATTATTATCTTGGCCTCTAGTTAGTGGTGGGATAATGAACTCAAAAGCAAGCCAAAATGCATAAAAAGTCACAGCCAATTAGTTATGGTTTAAAATGGCTTTTCCACGCATATTTGTGTTGTGTTGAAGGAGATGACTATTATTGTCACGTGGACTATTCATGTTTCAGATATTGTGAGTATTTAAGTTCGAGAGTTAATTGTACATTAAGGGTTGTTTTAATGTTCTTGCATACTTTAGATACACATTAGTTGTGAATGAAGGTATATCATTTTTCAGATGTGGAAATTTTATTTATTTATTTTATTTTTTTTGATAACCCAAATTTTGAGTTTCGCCTGATTAGTCCTAGGGATGGGAGGTCTTCTCCCCCGATTCACCTGTCAGGTAAACTCGGATGTGGTCACAACCTATACACACACAGAGCAGCACATTCAGTTTACACATTCACATAGAACAAATGCCACTACAAGAATTTAATCTCTGATGTGAAATTTTACATATTTTACAGCTGAACCATGCCCATAGAGACAAAGAAAAAATGACAAGATGTGAAACTTTTATTGGGATTATTGCCTTTGCACGGTCCCCCATCACTTGTGCTATCAATTTCGACAGAAGAGGTAAATCGGAGGCAAGCCTTTAGCCCTTGCCTAAACTGAGTATCGAATTCATGACCTGTTGGTGCTAACTCTAACGTATCACTTGCTTGTCACTTAACCTATACCCTGGGAGCTAGAACTTTTATTGTTTATACTTGTTGCTTGAGAAGGATGGTTGGCTTCTCCCTTTGATTACTATTTGGCCATTGTGAATATATGATTCAAAATAATTGATATATGTTAATAATTAATTTGGATGTTATTTCATGTGAATTTGCATTGCATTTGTGTTTCATTTGGTTTATGTTAAATAATCGGTTAAATCATGGGCCATTGATCTCTCTTGAGCCCTAAATCGGACGGTTGCCCCTTTATATATAAGCTTCTACTTGGCAATTAAATTGTCACTTTCGCACATTGTTTTTCGCACACCTACTCGGCAAACAGATCTGAGAACAAGAACCCTAGATCCAAGAATCAAAGAAGCACTCGAAGATTGGTAAGATAAAATACGCAAGGTAAATCCATTCTCTTTTCTGTTTGTGTTGAATCACATGTTTACTTGATTGGTTGGGAGAGAGATTGGTGAGATTGAGTGCTGGGAATAGCTTCGAAATTTTGGAGCAATGTACTTTGTTTGTTACGTTTGTATGGTTTATGTTTTTTGATCGATGTATTGTTCTTGAGTGTTGTAAGATCTTGTGAGAGTTCTTGTTTATCTCTGTAAATCAATTGTATATATAGTCTAGTGGATTGACAAGGGTGAAGCCTTGCTATGAGTAGAATTTTTTGATTCAAACACGTATATGTTGTGTTCTTTGATTTTCCATTTTGTTGTGTGCGTTGTGTGAGTATTTTCACTTATTTGAATTTGTTTCGATTTGTATCCTGGTATTGTCGAATCTAGTTGTGTGTGTTTAGTTCATAGGATATTATTAACAACCACATCACAAATAGTATTAGAGGTAGCTTAGGGAACACAATAGGTGTGCATTGGATGGTCGGAGGGTTGAGTGAGGGCATGCATCTTTGAAGGTTGTATCAAAAAAGGCAAATATAGGTCGTTAACAAATCAATAACTCTTTTTTGATAAATTATTAATTAGTTTTAAAAAATTATGGACCATGTAAAAAATGTTTATTTTTAAATAAAAAGTTTTTATATTTTTTAAAAATAAACACTTTTTATTATGTAAAAATGCTTATAATTGACGTGCCCAATAAAGTGGATTCAGACTCAAGACAGAGTCAAGAGAAAGAAGTTCAAAGAGAGAGGCACTGAAGACTTTTCTAATAGAATAGTCCTCGAGAGATCCTATAGATTATGGCTCTAGGAGCCTCTCTAGGGTCCCATAGATATACAGTTTTAGGAATTCTTGCTAAGGTGGTAGTTTGTTTGGATTTTCAACAAGAAATCTTAATTAGTTTTGAAGATTTCCTAATAAGTTCATTTTGTATTCCTACTTGATTTTTTGTTTAGTTTGTAATTCTATTTCCTAGTCAGTTTCTACTTCTTATTAGGCAAGGAAAGCTTAGCCTTGGTGAGTAAGAAAAACAAGTTATTCAAGGTGTTTAAATTACTTGTGAGTGAGAGTTAAGAATTAGGTATAATTGAGATTTGAATTTAGAGAGAGAATATTAAGTTTTGTAGTTGTAAACTTTACTACATGATAATATTTTTTCTTTTGTCATCCTCACAGTAGTTGTTTTTCCCTTTTAAGGTTTTTCACATAAAAATCTCTCGTATTTGAGTGTGTATGATTGGATATTTTATTTTTCGTCTTATTTTTCAACAACACTGTGGGTGTTTCTTGGCTAGTTTGCTGGCATTGAGCTTTACTGTTTCCTTGTGTTCTTCGAACTGAGTGAGAGTCTTCTACATGTTATTTGTCCATTAATTAACAAATTAATAACTTTTTTTTTCTTATAAATTATTAATTAGTTTTTAAAAATTATGGACTATGTAAAAAGTTTTTATATTTTTTAAAAACAAACACTTTTTATTATGTAAAAGTGTTTATTATAATTGATGTGTCCAAGAAAGTGTTTTTATTATGTAAAGTATTTTTAAAAAACACTTTTAAAAATGTTTTTTTTAAAAATAAACACCAATTATATATAGTACTATGTTAAAATTAGTATAGTACTAAATGATCCAACGACTTTTGTGACTATAAAAGGGTAGCCCACCTTATGGACTAAGACTTCTTTTTCACCTTTGATACAAAAAAATCCCCCAACTCACGTGAAATTGATGCCCCTTAATGTGAGGTGCCAATTAGATGACCAAAACAAAAAACAACCAAACGAGGATGATGTAGACACAATCTATCTAAATACTTCTCTAATTTTTAGTTGAGAGCAACGTAAATATTGGAAAATTTTTAAATATTTTTTTGACTATTTTTTATTTTATGGGTCTTCCAAAAACTATAGCTAGAAAATCAAGACGGACAATTTCTTACAACTATAACTTTACTGATGCATTTCGGCAACTATAATAATTATTAAAAATAGTTGATAATTTATGAAGGAATGTTAATTTTTTGAAGAAGAATTTATAATTTCGTGGGAGTCAAAATTTAGTGCACAAATCATATTATCATAAAAGTTTATTAGGGTATTGTCTACTGCAAATAGAAATATTACTCTTAAATTGATTGTAATTTAGAGATTATAATTTAAAATTTTATTGACAAAGTAAATTTTGATATTTATAAACAAAAAATATAAAAAAAATTAATTTATTGACAGAATTTTAAACACTAAAATGGAATATTTGTTTATTTTTGATAATAATAATAATAATAATAATAATAATAGTAATAATAATAATAATAATAATTTTGACTCAATCACAGTCGGATTAGCATCTTAAGAAGATGGATATTCAATTCCTACCAATGGTGTAGCACTAGATGTACATGTGATGTAAATTAGCATTATTAGTTGGGAGATTGTTAATATCATGTGTTCTGATGTTAGATTTGGATGACATCTAATGGGATTATTTTAATATATTAATTGTATTTTTATATAAATTTATAAAAGGCAAGGTTATCTTCATTCATATTTTCTTCAATCAATTATATGAATGAATCCCTAGATTTTCTGTGTGAGAATCTTATTTTCAAGGTGTTGACTGTGTGACAAGATATCTAGTAACATAATATCTTAAACTATTTCTAGTTCTTAAATTCATTGGATGGGGACTCCATTTAATCTAGTATGAATTAAAACAGTAGTTACTATCTCATTTGGTATGTGGATACCGAGGGGATGATGGTGTGTCATGCGCTATATGACATGAGATATTGCTAATAAATTTGTGGGTAGTCATTGGAGAACGATCAACCGAATGTGACGCTAATGATTGACCACATGGCCTGGTGGATAATGGTCATGTCATTAGGTTGCGATGGTGTGCTGATCCTTAGACTTGAACCGACACAATTGTTTAGTGTAATAGTGTGCGAGATTTGCTAATGAGTCGAATCATCCAATTGGGAGGTGAGAACCTTCATCTATGTGGTTCTGTATTACTAGTATATGGAGACAGGCACTAAAAAAAAATGGTATTTAGCGGCAGTTTCAACAACCGCTGGAGTAACCGTCGCAAATTATATTTTTTACGACGGTTTTTAATCCGCCACAAAATTAGTGATTTAATAGCGATTTTTAAAATATTTAGCGGATGTTTTTGAACCGCCGTTAAAATTAAAAAAAATTAAAATTTTTAATTTTAGCGGTGGTTCTTAGAACTACTACAAAAATTAAAATTTTAATTTCTCCCAAGCGTGGGCGGCTAGGCCGGTCGCCCGCACCTAGACTTGCGCGCTGGCTCGTGAGTGCACCCAACAGCCCGCCCCAGCACTGGCTCATGCACATGCCTGGACTTTGCGTGCCACGTGGTCGCATGTCTGCGCACCACGTGGCAATGCTGCAAATTGAATTTCCAGCTTCCCCTTCCCCAAATTTGAACACGAGACCTCCCTATACGCGCGTGTGCACGTAACCGTCTGATTTGCCAAACCTTCGTATTATATATCTGCCCATATAAATTATATACTAATCCACCAACTATTTTCTAGAATTATATTTTATATTTTTTAATATAAATTAAAAAATATTAATTAATTTATTATTTTTTTAAAAGAATCAAGGAATAAATTTAAAATAAATTAATTGATTAAAAAATAAAAAAATATTTTATATATTTTTTAAAATTATTAAAATTTTGTTAAATTACTTTTTATTTTTATTTTTTAAATTAAAATTTTTAATTAATTTTGTGATTAATTTAAATTAAATTTTAATTTTATTTTTTAGATTTTATATTTCTTTTTATTAATTTATTTTTTAATTATTTTCTTAAGTAAAATTAAAATTTTTAATGAATTTTGCGGCGGTTTTTCAAAACTGCCGCAAATGTTAATTTTAAATTATTTAATTTCTTATGAATTTAGCAGCGATTTCTCATAAATCGCTATTAAATTCAATTTTTTAATGAATTTTGTGGTGGTTTTAAAAACCGTCCCAAATGTTAATTTAGTTTTAATTTTAAATTATTTATTATTTTTTAATTTAGTAGCGATTTCTCAAAACTACCGCTAAATTCAATTTTTTAATGAATTTTGTAGTGGTTTTTCAAAACCGTTGCAAATGTCAATTTAATTTTAATTTTGAATTATTTAATTATTTTTGAATTTAGCGACAATTTCTCAAAAATCGTTGCTAGATTTGATTTGATTTTTTAATTATTTTCTAAATTTAGCATCAATTTTTCAAAATCATCACAAAATGTTAAAAAAATCACCGTGAAAAACCTATTTTGCTTTGGTTTGTAAACTGCCGCAAAATACAATGTTTTGCTGCAGTTTTTAAAACCATCGCAAAAAAAAAAAACTATCACAAAAAATTAATTTTTTTATAGTGAGGTGTTGGGAATAGGATCCATCGCCCTCGTTGGTATTTGATGGGGTGAACGTCCTATGTGATGTACTATTGATGTGACAAGACAGCTCTTGATCAAGGCAGATTGAAAGTCAGGAAATGTGTTTTCTGATGTGTCATTTAGTCACATTAATGAGATCTGACACATAATTATTGAGTTTGTGAGTTTATCACTCCATGACTTTCGCTCAGTCAAGATGTTAGGTGATGGAAGGATTATAACATACAATATTTGTCAACTGTAATAGGTTCACTTGAAGTGAGACTTCACTGCCACCTATACTATTTTGAACTACTGCTAGGCGTTATTCAAGAACTTTTATAACATCGTCAGGATTTAGAGAAGTTTGGGTGATGGGTTAAAGGGTTGATCGATATTGAAAAGGGTTTCGATGTTATTTGATTGTTAGCAGGTTGTGAATCTAGAAGTCACACACCATATAGTATTGAGTTTGGTATCAATATTGTGTGCTTGAAATGTATCAGGAATTGATTGGTCAAAAGTTGACCATTAGCCCTCCTTGTCAATAATGCATAGTTGAAATGCATAGTGCATAGTAATAATGCATAGTGTATAGTATGAAATCAATTATTGATTGGATAGTAAGAGACGACGACTGAAATTTGCATAATGCATAGTGTATAGTGAAAGTGCATAGTAAAATTACATAGTAACCTCTAAATTATTGCATGCATAATTGAGGTGGGGGTGGCGGCAGAATCCAAAATTAATTGAATTTGGAGAAGAGAAAAATTAGGGGGGGGGGAGATTGAATAAAAGGATAGAGACAAGGCCTTTGTCTCTTTTTCTTTTTTTTTCTTTTGACGCTACTCCATTTTTCTTCTTCTTCTTTCTGCTTCCTTTGAATAATCATAGAAATTATATGTGTAACTATTACATATATAATTTTTAGACATGGTCACCGGTGATACCCAGATTCTCTGTGTCTAGGATAAGAAGAGGTCACCGGAACAATACCCTATTACATACTAATTATGGATAGATTAGGACCACCACAACGTGAAGTGGACATGATCTCAGTACATAAATAGTTTCTGTGCCCCAATCTTATATCGGACAAGTAGGTATGTGATTTATTTATGTAACGCCCCGTTTTCTCGAGCGCGTTAAAACTTGAGACAATTCTAGGATAATAAATTTTTCTTTCAAACTTAAGCTAAATTACATCATACTTCGTATTCGTCCTAGAACTTCCAATTATTTTTCTCAAAAGAGAATCATTATTCACATTAAATGCGAAAGCAATGATCAAACTTGATATCTTAACATTAATCAAAATTCAGATCTTACATCATCGTTTCTCAACACAACTTAATACAAAACATAAGTCCTCAACTAATAATAACCCTAAATAAGGTTATACATCATCATTCTTTCAAAATGTCTAGAATTCAAAGTAATAGAACTTAAATACATGGGCTAACTAACATACATTTCATTCATCATTCAACTCATCATGCACTTTGTTAAGTGTCATTTCATGCCTCATTTATCCTCGTATCTGTTACCATCTCCATCTGGAACGTTTGAATATTCTAGGGGTAAAACTCAAGTTAGATGATGAATCATCTAAGTAAGGGTACAAAACATTTTCCTGCATGAATGCAATGTTTTACTTCATCATAGGGGTCAACTGCACTCTTCATGCTACTCACCATTTTTACAACAACCTCTTTCGAAGCCGGGGTGTATGGGGGCACTCTTGATAAAGCAGCGGTGCTAGTTCGTACTCCCAATTGATCGAATGCGCGTGATCAATGATATCAACATCTATATACGTATTTCATAGTTATGTTATGTATGCAGTCTACGTGATGGATACATATCAAAACATGTCAATATGATGAAAACATTCCCGAGGACTGGGGTTTGAACATAAATCACTTACAAACCAAGCATTTTCCATAAAATTAAATCCAGTTAGGAAGTACCACTTACCTTTTCAAACTTATCGATCTACCTCGATATTCGCGTCACGCCTCAAAATTCGTGTATCGCCTTGATTTGCGTGCCAACCTCAAAATTAGCACGAGTCACTTCAACTTAAGGCTCAAAGCATCCTAATCACCACATTTATTTAAATAAACATTAAAACTTATTTTTTCATAATTTCTTGTATTTTCTTTATTTTTCTCTCTATTTCTTCCTATTTTCCTCAATAAATCTAAACTAAATATTTCTCAGATATTTTCTAAAATATTTCACTATAACAATTCATAAAATAATATTTCTAAATTTCTAGAATTTTCTAGGAACTCACATTTATTTAGCTTCTTAGGCTTCCTCGGTATGCGTGTCATATCCTCGAAATACGTGACCCAACCATTTTTCTCGCCAAAATATCCGAAATATTACTAAATCTCTAAATCCTATTTTCCTATAATTTTCTAAGATTTTTCAACATTTTACTCCATTTTTTTCTTTTCTTTTCCTTTCTTTTTCTTTTTTCTTTTTTCTTTTTTTCTTTTCTTTTCTCCTTCTTCTTCCTCCTCCTCCTTCTTCCTCCCACCCCTGCAACTGCCATACGCCATACTTCAATCCTTTTTTTTTTCTTCTTTTCTTCTTCTTTTCCTTTCTTTCTTTCTTTTTTCTTCTTCTTCTTCTTCCTTCTTCTTCTTCTTGTCCTTCAGCCGCACCCTACACAGCCACTGCGCACCAGCGCCGCAGCCACTTACTGCTTGCCTCTGTCGCTACTAACTGCCACCGCGGCTTCTTCCGGTCATTGCCGCCACTACTGTCGTCGGCCCGACTCGGCCACCATTGCACCACCTTGTCGTCCGCCCTGCTCTGCTCGATCGCTTGCTGCCGCGGCTGCCATGGCCGCATTAGTTTCTGCTTCGCTCGGTTGCCATGGCTGCCTGCCCAAGCTCTCATTCCCTTCTACATTTCTTCCACTTGCTCTCCACATCCTCTTCTATTTATAGGCAACCCTGACCCTCAACTCCTTTTGCCATCCTTCTTAGCGTGAAAATCACGCCATTTGCAGAGCACGGTCATAGAGTTTGTAGGGCATGGCCACACTTGCGTATACATATATATATATATATAGTACACCACATTTAATCAATTAATCTCTCAAATCTCCCTACCATACCTACTACCATACCTACACCATGATTCTTGCAGATTGCCCTCAATTCTTGTAGCCAATTGTTTGCAAATCTTGGCCATGAAGATCTCACAGAGGATAGCCATTCACGCATATAAATATATATATATATATAACAAAGAATATATTACACTATGCTATTAAGAAAATCACACATTTAAATCTTAAATTCCATCTATTTTACCTATGCAAATCCGTAGTTGCAAATATGCCCTCAAACGATGAATTAAATTGTATTTCGATACTGAAAATTCAAAATTAATAATTTATAACTTAGTTAAAAAGGACGATTCACCCCAGTGTCCTCACTAGGTTATTGTTTAATCCCAAAACCATTGAAGGGTTACTCATTACGTAAAACCGGAGCCTCCCTAGGATTTCGTTGATTTTTTGGGAGTCCCTTATGACAATTCAATTTTGTAGCCTAACTAGTAGCTGTATTTTAGCTGTACTGAAAATCATTCCCGATCTGATTTCTTTCGATACCATAAATTCTATCTCGGGATGCTTATCATCGTCGTATTATTTTTCTTAGACAATTTCACTCCGAGGCATTCCCTACAGTCGATTCAGTATTTATAACTGCTATCAAACTAATTTTTCGGTATTTTAAACTCATCGAAATTACGTAGCAACGTCACACAAACTTAGGTGCCAGTGTGTCTTATGTGGGCCCCAAAAACCATTATGTGTATGTTTACTTATGCATATACTGCATAGTCTATGGTTCATGGTATGGATGTGTATATGTATATGCACTTATCGCCAGGGTGGTTTGAGTTATTCCCTTAGCTCAACTATCCTTTCATTATTTATGCTTGTTGAATTTTGTGACTCACCTTTACTTTACATCATTTCAAATAAGGGCAAAGTGATCGTTGAGGATGGGTCCAGCTGAGTTTGATCCTTCATGGGTAGATGGTATGTACAGAGATTCCCTGACTGAGAGATGCCAGTACGATTTTGTATGTTTGTGTCCAAGGAAGGTATTGTCATATTTTGTTAAAATTATCTTGTTATGGGCAGATGGGTGCGGATGTTATATAAGAGAATTGGGAGTATATTATGTCATACTTCTGTTGTATAAGAGAAAAATTACAAAATTTTTTCAATTATTTTAAATTTTTTTTGTGGGAATCTCATTTTGAGGGAACGGGTCGTCCTATTTTTTCATACGCAACAATCAGATAATTTTTTGTGGGATTCTCATTCTTATTCATATTCCTTCGCAGTACTCTATGATTATTAAATATTTTGATAAGATTTTTAATTTACAATTTTGACGGCAATATTTTTTGTAATTATAATAATTTTAGTGAAATTTTCTTTTCTATTTACAAAATAAAAATAATTGTACAATCAATTTGTTTACATGGCTATAATCGAACAACTTTTGTGGCTATAGAAAGGTGGCCCATCACAGCTATTGAGACTCCTTTTCCACCTTTAAAATTAAGGAAACATCTAAAGGATGGGTTGGTTTTAAATTTCAAATATTATTTTTAAGACAAATGTTTCACGATTAGAGAATTATAGCTAAATATATATATATATATATATATATTTAACTCTAAAAGATTCTGTATGACGAGAATTAATAGTTGTAATTTAGGTTTTAATTTTTTTAAAGATAAATGAAATTTAGTATAGCAGTGAAATTATATTTATTATGAGTTCAGTGTAGTAGTGAAATTATATTTATTATGAGTTTATGAGTTAAAATTTTAAAAATAAAGTTAATTTTTATTTTTTAAAATAAAAGATATGAAAAGTATTTTGAAAATTCACTTTATTGAGAAGGTTTCTTAACACCAAAGTACTTTATTGAGAATGGGTATTTTGAGTGAAAGTTCATTTAGTAGTATTTGACAATAACTATATAAATTTAATTTTTTAAGAAAAAATTTAAATAAAACGAGCTTTAGTATAGTGGTAAATTTGTTTTAAAAGTCAACTATTGTGTAGAGTTCATGAGTTTAAATTTTATTAAAATATTTTATTTTTTTAAACAAGATACATAAGTGGTATATTTTAGATAAATGCTTTACTGACAATATTTTATAATACTAAGATCTAATATTTGCTTATATAATAGAATAAATAATAGACGTAACTGATTTGTTAGCTATATCCTTGTCTTTTTTGCTTATTTATCTAATTATATTTTTAGTGACAACTATTGTTAAAGACACATAATAAAATATTTAACAACATTTAATAATTTTTACCTCTAATAATTATTTTGACTCTAATTATCTAAATTTAAGAGATATATTTATTGTAATTAAAAAAAAATAAAATTTTAAAAGAAATGAAAAAAAAAAGAGCTGGAAGTGTGTTTTTTTCCTCCATTATTATTCTTGGCCTCTAGTTAGTGGTGGGATCATGAAGTCAAAGCAAGCCAAAATGCATAAAAAGTCACAGACAATTAGTTTTGGTTTTAAATGGCTTTTCCACGCATGTTTGTGTTGTGCGGAAGGAGATGACTATCATTGTCGTATGGATTATTCATGTTTCAAATGTAACATCATGAAATTTTGAAGGTAAAAAATAATTATTGATCTTAGTATTTGAGGTTATTATTAAATATTTGATAATTTCAGAAAAAATATTTATCTATGATGTTTTATGGAAATAGAAAATTAAGGTAATTAATTAAATTATTTGGGAGTATTTATGGAAATAATGAAGGAATTAAATTGGTGGATTTTTAGGAATGTTCGGGGTATAAGTGTAATAAAGAGAAATGAGTAATGGGGTATGTGTGAATTTCGAAGGTTTGGGGGTGCTGGTGCAATTTTGGAAAGCAGGCTGAGGATTGGTTTAAAATTATTTGGAGGAGTATAAATGATGAAGGTGATGGCTGGCGTGGGCGGTCGCGTGCGAGGGTGTCTGTGGGTGAGGCGTAAGCTCGAAATTGCAGGGGCACACACGAGGCTAGGAGGAAATTGTTGATTTTTTAGCAAAATCCTTCCCCGAAATGATGTCGTTTTGGGGAGGCAGTGGTGTCTCCTAGTGGCTGCTTTAGCAGCCGCCACATGGCTCTCCCTCAACCACTCATTTTGCACGTTTTAAAGCCCATTTCGGGTGTCTCCGAGCGAGCAAGAATAGAAGGAAAAGTGGGAGAAGAGAAGGCTCAGCCAGCAGCGCGCGGAGAAAAGAAAATCTAAGGAAAGTGGGAAAAAACTTGGTTTAATCTGCAGATAAAGTGACTAGGTAAGCTAAATAAATTAGTAGAGCCTTGTGTACATGGGAATAACAATTTTACACGGTTAAAATTAATGGTTTGGGGTCGATAACTCATTATTTACTTTAACTGTATTATTTCACAGCGGGAGTTCGTGGGAAGCTAGGATTGGTTATTTGCAGGCAAGTTCCAATTCTTTCTTCATGAACTTTAATTCCTCTACAAGTCCTTGACGTTATTCATATTTTATTCTCTTCCTTATTGTTATTCAATTCGACGTATTAATTGTGTAACTACGCGTGGCAACCATTTTTATTATTGGAGCAATATTTCTTGCTAATCGACTAGGATCTTTGTATCGCCCCATTTCCTTGGGAATGATGCTGCACCTGGTTGGGTTAGGTTCCAGATGGGTGTGTGTGTGTCAGATGTGGGTCTTGGGTCTTTGTGTGTGCAATTATTATTTATTTAAATATAGTTGATGTTGACAATGTGTGTCAGGGTTGGGAACTGCATTAATGGGGGGTCATATCTTATGAGTGCGTGCCGGTCCGAGTGTCGAGAGTATCGGCCCGAGGGAGCTTCGGCTCAGGTCAGGTGGCAGGAGTACTGACTCGGGGGAGGTTCAGCTCGACTTTTAGACTAGCTCGGGGGAAGCCCGAGGGAAGACTTTTAGACTAGCTCGGGAAGGTCCTGAGGAAAGACTTGATTGGATATGGAGATCTATGTGTGTGATTTTACGGGCAAAGGGATCGCACTGGGAAGGCTTGGGGTCTTATATTGGGCGGCACACAGTATCAAAAACTGTGCTGGAGCATAGAGTATCAGAAGCTTGGAATTTAATATTGGAGCGCAGAGTATTTATTGCTTGCCAGTTCATGGCAACGATAGGTTTGTTAGGGACTTGGGTGCCGGTGTCTTCTATGTGGGCCCCAAGGACCATTATGTTCATATTTATTTATATGGTTTCCATTTGACTTGTGTTTCATGTTGTACATGTGTGTGTCTTGGGCATGGGAGGTGCAAGTTGATGCTTGTTTTGCATGTGGCGTGTGGGTGGTTTGGGGGTTATATCTTCAGCTATACCAGCTTTGTTTCTTGTTATGTTTGCTAAGTCTTGTGACTTACCCTTGCTTTCCATCATTCTAGATAAGGGAGTCGCCTGAGTGGCGGGTACATCCAGTGGGGTTGGGTCTAGACCGTTGAGCCAAGGTAGCATGTGTAGAGTTCTCCCGAAACTAGGTCCTGGGTGTCACTTTGTCTAGTCAAGTTAATGTTCTTATGTTTTGAGGTTTATATACGTATGTAGCCCCGGAATGTCTCATGTTATGTAAATTTATGTAAGGTTGTTTGTGAAATGCTATATGATGTAAAAAGTCATGGTTTCTATAAGGGTTGTGTTTGGGTTTCTAGCCTGCGTATTGTTCTATATCAATCGAATAATGACCCCTTCACAGATCTTCTATGCCTGTAGAGGCTCCGGGAGGTGGGCCATTACATCAGATATTGTGAGTATTTAAGTTCGAGAGTTAATTGTACATTAGTTGTGAAGGAAGGTATGTTGTGAAGGAAGGTATGTCGTTTTTTAGATGTGGAACTTTTATTTTTTATTTTTTTTTATAACCCAGGTTTCGAGTTTCGCCCAACTAGTCCTAGGGATGGGCAATCTTCCCCCTAGTTTGCTTATCGGGTAAACCCGAATACGGTCACAACCTATACACATAGAGCATGACATTTAATTCACAGTTTCACATGAGATAAATGCCACCACAAGAATTTGATTCTTTATGTGAACTTCACATATTTTATCGCTGAGCCATGCCTGTAGGGACAAAGAAAAAATGACAAGATGTGGAACTTTTATTGGGATTATTGCCCTTGTGCGGTCTTCTGCTTCTCGTGCCCTCGATTTCGACAAATGAGGTAAATCAGAGGTGAGCCTTTGACTCTTACCTAAGCTGAGTATCGAACTCGTGACCTACTGGTACTAACCCCAGTGTATCACTTGCCTGCTACTTGACCTATGCCTTGGGGGTTGGAACTTTTATTGTTTATACTTGTTGCTTAAGAAGGATGGTTGGCTTCTCCCTTTGATTACTATTTGGCCACTGTGAATATATGATTCAAAATAATTGATATATGTTAATAATTAATTTGGATGTTATTTCGTGTGCATTTGCATTGCATTTGGGTTTCATTTGATTTATATATATTATGTGTATATGTTAAATAATTGGTTAAATCATGGGTTGTTGCTCTTTTGAGCCTTAAATCGGACGGCTACCCTTTTATATTTAAGCTTCTACTTGGTAATGAAACTGTCACTTTTGCACATTATTTTTTGCACACCTACTCAACAAATAGATTTGAGAGCAAGAACCCTAGATCCAAGAATGAAAGAAGCACTCGAAGATCGGTAAGGTAAAATACGCAAGGTAAATCTATTCTTTCTTCTGTATGTGTTGAATCACATGTTTACTTGATTGGTTGGGAGAGAGATTGGTGAGATTGAGTGTTGGGAATAGCTTCGGGATTTTGGAGCAATGTACTCTGTTTGTTGCGTTTGTATAGTTTATGTTTTCTGATCGATGTATTGTTCTTGAGTGTTGTAAGATTACATAGATCTTATCATATGCGCTACGGAATTAAAATTCAGTTTGCAGGTATCCCGTTTTTCAGAAATTATGGTTTAACAAATTGAAGGAAAAACAAAAAGGTTACCTCTTTGATGAAATCCGGTTTCATCGATAGGTATTCCTGCTGTATAATCCTCCAAGTGTAGGATGCCGAATTGGTCCACCCGAAATCAATTTTATCCAAAAATATCAAAGAGAGTGATAAGTAAAAGAAATTTTTTACAAAAATTTTCAACTTACCTTTTGGATTCACGCCACTTCTTCAAAATTCTCTCAAATAGGCCCTCTAGGTATACAAGTTAGGAAAATAAAAATGATACAAATAAAAGAGAGAAGCTAAGAGTTAACACTCTTAGTTACAAGTTCTCTCACAATGAAAACTAGGCTTAAGAATAGATTTACAATGAAAGAACAAAGCCTTGCATAGAAAAATATAATAATAAAATCACAGACTCTTGTAAAGCTCGAATAAACTGATTTGTAATCTCCAGATCAGCTCTTTTCCGTCCATTAGCCTTCTCTTAATCATCCATGACTTGTATTTATAAGCTATTGAAGAGAAACGTAGCCGTTTGTGACCGTTGGAGTTTGAAAAACTAGCCGTTATAGCTTTCTGCAAAAAGAGATAGTCGACAGAAGACAATGCATAGTCGACAGATTCATCAATAAAACAAAGCATAGTCGATAGAGAAGAAGGCATAGTCGACTATTGTCTAACAAAAACTACTGATAGTCGATAGATACATTCACATAGTCGACAGATTCAAAAATACAAAGGAATTTTACAATATCATGCACATATAGAGTCGACTGAAGAAAAATCATAGTCGACTATCCTTTCATAATAGTCGATAAAGTGGAATATAGTCGACAGAAGCCATACATAGTCGACAGAACACACAAACATAGTCGACTATCCTCAAGCACATAATCGACTATTGACAGGCATAGTTGACAACACTAAAACACGTAGTCAACTATTCACTTAGAAAAACTTAACACTAAACTGATAACATGTAGAAGAACACTTGATTAATACAAAACATCACAACATATTTACATTTCTTTAGTTTAAGTAAATGTCCTCATTTTGTTTAATTTATATTTTACTTTTCATTTATTTTAATACATAAATGTAAATAACAAAGTACCCCCCATTTGGATTCAATAAAAATATCCAAAAAAATCAAAATCCATAATCATAAGAAAATAGAATTTGGGTTTTAGTACAAACTCAAGTTTTAGCAATATTACCACTTCCAAAATACAGAATTTCTATTTCTTGAAAAAATCATTAAAAATCATTTTATCACCAATGAATGATAGCTATTGAAATACCGGGAGATAGTTTTCCAAAATGAAATCATTTTCTTATATGTCTCCTTATAATGTGCTAACCTTCCAGACTTAGAAAAATATTGAAACCTTACCAAAAGGAGTCTCGAAACATGATACATGAACTAAAGGATTTTTCAGACATTTGAATTTCGAGCCAAAACCTTTCATGTATGTTTCAAAATATGAAAAGCTTATATTGAAATATGAGATTAACATAAATGATCTTTCATATTTAAGATTGGTTTTTCATCAAACACATTTATGTTCTAGTTGGTCTTTTGTCTTAGAACAATTTTAGCTCTATGTTAACCAACGACTTCAAAGCTAATTTGAAAATCATTTTAGGAGATTTCATCATAAAACATGTTTGTGCAAATCTCCATGTATAAGAATATAAATCCTTTGGTTTTCATTTTAACAAAGTATTTGAAATTGATTTTTGTTGAAAACCATAAACTTGACTCATGACTTGAGGATAAAACACGGTATTGTTTTTCATCATCAAAACTAAACACAAGGGTAGAACATCAATTTTCATGTGGATGGATTCACAAATTTGGATTTTTAATCGGATGTTGATGATCGCAAATCAATGTCTAGTTTTGCATATCTCTTGAATGGTGGTGCTGTGAGCTAAAAAAGTTTCAAGCAGTCAATCACAACGGATTCAACTACTGAAGCCGAGTATGTTATGGCATGTGATGCTATTAAGGAAGTTGTTTGGATCCAGAAGTTTATTTCGGAGGTTGATGTGGTTCTGGCCATTTTGTCACTACTACCTTTGTATTGCCACAATAATAGAGCTATCGCGCAGACGAAGGAACCTAGCTCTCATCATAAATCCAAACACATTGAGTGCTGGTTTTATTTGATTCGAGAGATTATAGCATGTGGGGATGTACAACTACAGATAATAGATTCAGCGGATAATATAGGTGACCCGCTCACCAAGGCTATGACTCAATCACAGTTGGATCGACTTCTTAAGAATATGGGTATCCGATTCCTACCAATGGTGTAGCACTAGATGTACATGTGATGTAAATTAGCATTAGTACAAGTGGGAGATTGTTTGTGTTGTGTGCCTTGATGTTAGATTTGGATTACATCGAGCGGGTTCATTTTAATGCATTAATTGTATTTTTGTATACATTTATAAAAGGCAAGGTTATATTCATTCATATTTCCTCCAATCAATTATATGAAAGAGAGTGAGAATTTTATTTTCAAGGTGTTGAGACTTTGTGATAGGATTCTCTAATAATAGAATATCTTAAACTATTCCTAGTCCTTAGATTCTTTGGATGGTGACTCCGATTAATCAAGTATGGACTAGCACAGGGGTTACTATCTCATTTGGTATAGGGATACCGATGGGACAATGGTGTGTCACGCACTATATGACATAAGATATTGCTAGTAAACTTGTGGGTGGTCGTTGGGGAATGATCAGCCAAATGTGACACCGATGACTGACCACTTGGTCTGGTAGATAATGGTTATGTTATCAAGTTGCGATGGTGCGTTGATCCTTAGACTTGAACTTAGCACGATTTTTTTGTGTATTAGTGTGCATAATTTGCTAATGAGCCAACCATCCAATCGGTAGGTAGGAATGTTCATCTATGTGGTTCTGTATTACTGATATATGGAGGCAAGTGTTGGGAATAAGATCCATCGCCCTCGTCGGTATTTGATGGGATGAACGTCCTATGTGATCTATTATAGATGTGATAGGATAGTCCCTAACCAAGGTAGATCGAAAGTCATGAAATGTGTTTCCTGAGGTGTCATCTAGTCATATTAATGAGGTCTGACCAATAGTTACTGAGTTTGTGAGTTTGTCATTCCATGGCTCTCGCTCAGTCGGGACGTTAGGTGATGGGAGGATTATAACACATGGTAATCATCAATTGTAATAGGTTCATTTGAAGTGAGACTTCACTGCCATCTATACTATTCTGAACCGCTATTAGGCCCTATTCAGGAACTCTCAAAATATCATATGGATTTGGAGAAATTTCGGTGATGGGTCAAAGGGTTAATCGATACTGAAAAGGGTTTCGGTGCGGTGTTATTTGATTTTTAGATTAAGGACTTGAGTGTAATTTCTTACAGTTAAAAGTATTGAATCGATTGTAGGGAATGCCCAGGAGTGTAATTGTCTAAGAAAATAGATATGGTCTCGACGAGCATTTCGAGATAGGATTTATGGTGTTAAAAAAAATTGGAATTGAGACGACTTTTGGTACAGTTAAAATACAACTTCGATTCAGACTAAAAAATCGAATCATCGTGGGAGACTTCCGAAAAATAAATGGAACCCTAAGGGGGCTCCGATTTCTTGTAAGGATAAACCTTGGAGTGGTTTGGGATGAAACAAGGGTTCGGTGAGGGCGCAGGGACGAAATCGTCCTTATCGAGTAAATCTTGAATTATTAATTTTGGATTTATCATATCGTGACGCAAATTTATTGGACGTTTGAGGGTGTATTTGCAAATTAAGAAATTTTCAAAGATAATAAGGATGAAATATGAGGATTAAAAGTGTATTTTCTCATAAGTATATTAGTGTAATATATATAAGTGTATAATGGATGGTAGACATTGAGGGATGACATTCATGTGTGAGGGGTCAAATTTGTTGTAATTAAGGGACAACCAATTAAGGCATTGGGATGAGATATTGAACATAAGGATGAGGATTAGAGATTGACTGCAATTATTTGATTATGAAGTGTAAATATATATATATATATACATATATATGTTGTGTGTACGTGTGTGTGTGTGAAGAGGTAAAGGGCCGAGAGAAGTAAGGGAGAGATTGAGAGTTGGGAGAGATCGAGAAAGAGAGAGGGAGAGAAAGCTCAGATCGATGGTGGTTTCGAAGGAAACAACGACTGATGGTGTGGCCGTGGTAAGCCACGGTGGTAGACGATGGCTGGGCTTGGACATGGCAGCAGCTTCGTTGCTATTTGAGAAACTGATCGACAATAGGGGACTCATGGAGGAGGCCGATAACAAACATGGAGGCGTGAGGCGGCTCTCGGAAGCGGCGGAGAGGCTGGAGGCACGACTATGGCAGTCGCGAAGGTGTTGTTGCAACAGCCATGACCGCAATCATGGCAGCCATGGAAATAGGCAGCGAGCAAGGGAGGGCCCGCAGTGGCAGCTAGCGACAGGGGCAACAGCCGGGGGGGCAACCAGCGAGGCTGGCGAAGGCCAACAAGGAGGCTGCCGGCATGGGCTAAAGTGGTTGCGTGCAGGCCTCGCGCGGGAGGTAGTGGCTGCTGGTGCGGCGCAGTCGTGAGTGGAGGGGGTCGTGCGGTGACGAGATGCAGCTGATGGAGGTAGCGGGAGCCGGCGGTGGAGGTCAGCCATGCGCGTAGGCGCTGGTTCGTGCACGCAGGAGTAAGGGAGGGAGGAAGAAGAAGAAGGAAGGAAGGAGAAAAAGAAAAGAAGAAAAAGAAAAAAAAAATAGAGAAAAATTCTAAAAAAATCTTAAAATAATAGGAAATGGAGATTTATTAATCTTCCGGAGATTTTAGCCAGAAAAACTGCTTGGGCTCGCGTTTCGAGGTTAGGGCACGTATACCGAGGAAGCTAAGTTAAAGTGAGTAAAATTTTCTAGAAAATTTTAGAAATTCAGGAATATTATTTTATTAATTGTTATAGTGAAATATTTAAGAAAATAATTGAGAAATATTTAGTTTGGATTTATTGAGGAAAAATAGGAAGAAATAGAAAGAAAATGCAAGAAATTATGAAAAAATAAGTTTTAATACTTATTTAAATAAATATGATGATTAGGGTGCTTTGAGGCTTGAGTTGAAGTGACTTGTGCTAATTTTGAGGTTGACACGTAAATCGAGGTAATGCACATATTTGGAGGCAAGGCGTGAGTATTGAGGTAGCCCGATAAGCTTGAGAAGGTAAGTTGTACTTCTCAACTGGATTTAGTTTTATGAAAATGCTTGGTTTGTAAGTTGTTCGACTCTAAAATCTGATTTTAAGTAAATGATTTTATCATGTTGTCATGCCTTGATGTGAGTATGTCATATAGATTGCATTTGCATGTTTTGATGATGAAATATGCATATGAGCATGATGAGATTCACGATCATACGTTGCATGGGTTTGGGATTAGGTACTGGTTCCGTTACTTTGCCAAGGGTGCACCCATACACTTCGGTCTGGCAGGGAGACTGTAAAAATGACGGGTAATCTTAAGGTGCAGTCGACCCAAACATGAGAGTTATGATGTTATGTTCATTGAATACATACACGAGCAGTAAATGTTTTGTTCCCTTACTTAGATGATTCATCATCTAACTTGGGCTTTGCCCCTAAAATATTCAAACGTTCTAGATAGAGATTGTAGCAAAAACGAAGATGAATGAGGCATGAAATGGCATTTAGCAAAAGTGCATGATGAGTTAAATGTATGTTATGTAACCCATGTATTTAAGTTCTATTATTTTGAATTTTGAACGTTTTGAGGAATGATGATGTGTAGTCTCATTTATAACTAATGTTGATGTATAACATTATTTATGGTTAATGAGAATGTAAGAATTGAGTTATGATTAATGTTAAGATGTTAGGTTCGATTCTAGCTTCCGCATTAGATGTTTATGATAATTCTTTTTCAAGATAGATGCATGAAAATTTTCGGATGGATATGAGAAATGATATGGTTTAGCAATAGTTATTAGAAAAAAAAAATTATTATCCTAGAATTGTCCTAAGTTATAGCGCGCTCGAAAAATAGGGCATTACAAATAAACCTAGAAGTCACACACCATATAGTGTTGTGTTTGGTATTGTATCGCATGCCCAAAATATCTTAGGAATTGATTGGTCAAAAGTTGACTATTAGCCCCCTTCTAATAGTGCATAGTTGAATGCATAGTGCATAGTGCATAATAATAATGCATAGTATATAGTATATAGTGTATAGTATGAAATCAATTATTAATTGAATAGTAATAGGTGGCGGCTGAAATTTGCATAGTGCATAGTGAAAGTGCATAGTAAAATTACATAGTAACCTCTGAATTATTGCATGCATAATTGAGATAGGGGTGGTGGCCGAATCCAAAATTAATTAAATTTGGAGAAGAGAAAAATTAGAGGGGGGGAGAGATTGAATAAAAGGACAGAGACAGGGCCTTTGTCTATTTTTCTCTTTTCTTTTCTGACGCTATTCCTTTTTTCTTTTTCTTCTTTCTGTTTCCTCTGAATAATCATAGAAATTATACGTGTAACTGTTATGCGTATAATTTTGAGACACGAGTACCAGTGATACGCAGATCCTCTGTGTCTAGCACGAGAAGAGGTGACCGGAACAATACCTTACTGCATACTAATTGTGGACAGACTAAGACCACCACAACGTGAGGTGGAGACTGTCTCAATACAAAAATAGTTTCTATACCCCAACCTTATATTGGACAGTGGATATGTGATTTATTTATGTGTTCAATTGTTGAATATGTATGTTGATTAAATACCCAAGGTATGTATGACGTATATATTATATTCTGCTACGTGTATCTGATATATGGTAAAAATTTTATTTTATCCTATACCGTCGTATTAGTGATTACCTTAACTTATATCACATTTATGCTTACTACCCCATTGCATTTTTTATATGTTGCATTGCATGGTTATTGATGTGCATGACAGATTTATTCGCGTGATGTACATCCACAGGCTCGAGTGACGGGAAGACTATCCCGAGGAAGCATTGTGTCGGTATGTTGGTGTGGAAGCTTCGGCTTGATTTATTGTTATATGAGCTTTAGCTTGGTATGTTGGTATGACGACTGGAGCACATGGTGAAGATTTTGGAGCAACGACTCATGTTGATTTGCTTGAAAGTTCATGAGAGCATGCATGTTTGGATTTTGGGACTTAGGTGCCAGTGTCTTATGTGGGCCCCAAAGACCATTATGTGTATGTTTACTTATGCATATAGTGCATGGTCTATGGTTCATGGTATGGATGTGTATATGTATATGCACTTGTTGCCAGGGTGGTTTGAGTTATTCTCTTAGCTCAACTACCCTTTCATTATTTATGCTTGTTGAATTTTGTGACTCACCTTTACTTTACATCATTTCAAATAAGAGCAAAGTGATCGTTGAGGATGGGTCCAGCTGAGTTTGATCCTTCATAGGTAGATGGTATGTACAGAGATTCCTTGACTGAGAGATGCCAATACGATTTTGTATGTTTGTGTCCAAGGAAGGTATTGTCATATTTTGTTAAATTATCTTGTTATGGGCAGATGGGCGCGGATGTTATATAAGAGAATTGGGAGTATATTATGTCATACTTCTGTTGTATAAGAGAAAAATTATGAAATTTTTTCAATTATTTTAAATTTTTTTTGTGGGAATCTCATTTTGAGGGAACGGGTCGTCCTATTTTTTCATATGCAACAATCAGATAATTTTTTGTGGGATTCTCATTCTTATTCATATTCCTTCGCTGTACTCTATGATTATTAAATATTTTGATAAAATTTTTAATTTACAATTTTTACGGCAATATTTTTTGTAATTATAATAATTTTAGTGAAATTTTCTTTTCTATTTACAAAATAAAAATAATTGGACAATCAATTTGTTTACATGGCTATAATCGAACAACTTTTGTGGCTATAAAAAGGTGGCCCATCACAGCTACTGGGACTCTTTTTCCACCTTTAAAATTAAGGAAACATCCAAAGGATGGGTTGGTTTTAAATTTCAAATATTATTTTTAAGACAAATGTTTCACGATTAGAGAATTATAGCTATATATATATATATTTAACTCTAAAAGATTCTGTATGACAAGAATTAATAGTTGCAATTTAGGTTTTAATTTTTTTAAAGATAAATGAAATTTAGTATAACAGTGAAATTATATTTATTATGAGTTTGGTGTAGTAGTGAAATTATATTTATTATAAGTTTACGAGTTAAAATTTTAAAAATAAAGTTAATTTTTATTTTTTAAAATAAAATATATATGAAAAGTATTTTGAAAATTCACTTTATTGAGAAGGTTTCTTAACACCAAATTACTTTATTGACAAGGGTATTTTGAGTAAAAGTTCATTTAGTAGTATTTGACAATAACTATATAAATTTAATTTTTAAATTTCTTTTTAAATAAAACGAGCTTTAGTATAGTGGTAAATTTGTTTTAAAAGTCAACTATTGTGTAGAGTTCATGAGTTTAAATTTTATTAAAATATTTTATTTTTTTTAAACAAGATACATAAGTGGTATATTTTAGATAAATGCTTTACTGACAATATTTTATAATACCAAGATCTAATATTTACTTATATAATAGAATAAATAATAGACGTAACTGATCTGTTAGCTATATCTTTGTCTTATTTGCTTATTTATCTAATTATATTTTTTGTGATAACTATTGTTAAAGACACATAATAAAATATTTAACAACATTTAATAATTTTTACCTCTAATAATTATTTTGAGTCTAATTATCTAAATTTAAGAGATATATTTGTTGTAATTAAGAAAAATAAAATTTTAAAGAAAAGAAAAAAAAAAAAGGAGCTGGAAGTGTGTGTTTTTTTCCTCCATTATTATTCTTGGCTTGTAGTTAGTGGTGGGATCATGAAGTCAAAACAAGCCAAAATGCATAAAAAGTCACAGACAATTAGTTTTGGTTTTAAATGGCTTTTCCACGCATGTTTGTGTAGTGCGAAGCCACCTAATCTGTAAAGTTACCTTGTAATATAGTCGCGCATATTAATTATAAAGTAATCAAACCACTATTTTTTAGAATTGCTTTTGGACCCACAAACTCAAGTTTTTGAAATTACACTTGGCCCCAAATTAAATGAAATAAAAAAAGTTATTTTTAATTGAATTAAATTAAATTAAATTAATTAATTGAACTCTCAAAACACCTATAAAAGAGTTAACATATTAAATTAATTAATTGAACATAAAATGTTTTAAACTAATTAATTAAATTAATTGAGTAATTAATTAATAAAGTTAAAATAAATAAATTATTTAATTTAATTGATATAAATAAATTAATTGATTAAAAATAAAATTTTAGATTACTTTGTAAAATTTAATTTAATTTAATTTTTAAATTATTAATTTTTTTTGAAATTTAATTTTTTATTTTTTTATTACTGAATTTAGCAGAGATTTTGACAAAACTGCCGCTAAATTTAATTTTTTTGAATTTTTTTTATTAATGAATTTGGTGGCGATTTTGACAAAATTGCTGCTAAATTTAATTTTTTTGAATTTTTTTTATTAATGAATTTTGTAGAAGTTTTTACAAAATCATGGCTAAATTTAATTTTTTATTTTTTTATTATTGATTTTTGCTACGGTTGTTTAAAACCACCGCAAAATTTAATTTTTTGTATCAGGGCCCGCTATCGAATTTTTCCCACTAGCATAGGATGTCTGAGCGAAAGTCCATAGAAAAATGGATACAGATACTAAAAATTCTCAAAGAAATTATTTTTTCGAATTTCCTCTCTAATAATAGGAGTCAAAATAAATTATATAACATTATTACATCATCTAGGGTTTACCACCCATACATTTTCAAAATGAAATGGCATCAAGACTTTAAATATAAAATGAAACCCTCTAGCCATGCCCCCATGGATCTTTGAGACTAGGACATCTCTGTACACATCTAAGCCGAACTCGCCTAAAATATCTATCTTCCATTTCTTGGAATGACAAAAGAAACAACGTGAACCACAAGGCTCAGCAAGTATATGGCAAAAGGAATCATTAATAGATCGATAAATATCTGAAGGCATGAATACTCAAAGCCAAAGAAAAACCATTACCTGTCCTATAGACATCGATTGGGTTCATGCCTTCTACACTTAACAACAAGAACCTCGAAGAAAAACACTTCCTTATGGTTCATCAAAACCCATATTTCAAAGTGAGCCATAAGGTTCGACAAGTATACAATATAATAACAGAAACAAGAGTGAAGGGATGGATAATAGAAATGGAGTACACCTGACTTCCTGATACAATTTAAACCCATCATTCCCTTCCCATTATTAATACCATTTCATACCATCATCATTATCGATTTATGCAACATTTCATTTCCCAAAATCACATAGACCTCCATACATCGCTTTGGCTCACACAGCTTTCCATATACATGGATCACCTCAGCTCTCAAAGCCATTTATTTACATGCATGTAAGCATACATATATATAAAAAGATCAATGTGCCACTCATTGACATGAGCATCGCCTAGCGGGCTATATGACCACCTCACCTGCGTTAGGCGCTCCATAGGATATCTTTTTCTTTCCTCATTTACAGAACAATGCTGCCGCGCCAAAATAATAATAATAGGGGCGCAAATAATAATGTCATGCAATCCTCATGAGATCTCACATAAGTATAGCAAACATGCTCTATTATAGAAATGTACTCATTATGAACATCATGCACATTTAAACATTTCAATAACTTACTCATTCATGAGACCATGCATGCACATATGCATATCTTCAACCATATCCTAGCATTTTGGAAGATTGATTGATGCTAAAGGAAGCAATTTATAACAACTTAGATCACAATCATACTTAATTTGGATTGAGGACATCTTTAACCAAATCAAATCATAACCAAAATAAATGATATTATATATCAAATTGAAGCCCTCGAAGTCTAGTTTATGACACTTCAAACAGATTGCAATTATGAGTTATACATCAAAAGTTATGGGCAAAATAGTGTGACATGCGCAGAGTTGCCAGAAAAAAAAAACATTAAGTCGACTTAAGAAGAAAATAAGTCGACTGAGGCTAAGTCAACTTGAGGGAAAAATAAGTCGACTTATCTGCAATCAGGGAGAAAAATGACTGCGATGACAAGCCTCAACCGAGTCGACTTAAGCCCTAAATAAGTCGACT
This sequence comes from Diospyros kaki, assembly GCA_036245055.1. NCBI lineage: Eukaryota > Viridiplantae > Streptophyta > Magnoliopsida > Ericales > Ebenaceae > Diospyros > Diospyros kaki. The sequence goes on from BSEG01000011.1 coordinate 1,106,591, forward strand.
CGACGCAACCAAAAACATACGAAAAGAGCACCAAACACACCAAAAACCCCTCAACTAGCTTCCTAACCCACCAAAGTCATTCCTTGAATGAAAAATGGGGTGAACAAACCCCAATGAAACCATTCACAAGACACCCAACGACAATGAAATGGAAGCCCACAAATTTAGAAAACTAATACAAGATAATTATACAACATTTACAACCAATAAAGAGAGACCCATTCTCACAAAAAATGGACCCAACAAAATAAAAATATACAAGGATGTTGCATCAAGGGAGTGAACAAGAGAATAGGAAGAACTTGCACAATCAAGGAAAATAGGTGCAAGAAGAACTTGCCTTAATTGGAATCGCAAGGAGAAGAAGAACACCCAGCTGAACTTCTCTCCACTTGAAGCTTCAATGGACCTCAATAATGAAGAAGAAGAAAGAAGAAAAAGGGAGAAGAAGAAGGAGAAAGAGAAGATGGAAGAAGAAGAAAGAAGAATGGAGAAGAAAAATGAATGGGAGGGAATGGCATGCACGACCATTTCCACCAACTCCCATCATCCCATTCTTCCCTCATTTTCCACCATTGCCCCTCACCACACACACACACACACACTTGAAATATCCAAGTCCCCCTTTGGTCATTTGCTCATCTCCTCAATTCTTTTCTTTTTATTTAATTTGTCCTCACATTAAATACATAGGCCTAAGTTCATCTCAAGAATCCACTCATATAAATACATGGGCCCAAGCCCAACTCATTGGCCAATGGGAACCCAATCCATTTCATTTACTTAAATAAAATACCACAGAACTTGCACTTGGGCTTAACCCAATTTTAGTAGCCCAATCCACTTTAGCCCACTAAGTTGGACTTTTCAATCATTTTCATTTTCTTTCTTCATTTTCTTTATTTCTCATCTTTTCATCAAATATGATAATAACATTTATAATTTTATTCACAAAATTTTCTTACATAAATTTGCCTCATAAAACTATTTTCCACCTTTATTCTAATAGGGAAGAATTTCAAATGCTCAAAAGAATAAAATACCCATAATGTCTAGCCCGACTAACGGGTCATTACATTTTGAATTTTTTTTATTAATGAATTTTGCGGCTGTTTTTCAAAACCGCCTTAAAATTTAATTTTTTATTAGTGATTACGGTGATTTTTTGAAAATCGCCGCTAAATTTAATTTTATAATTTTAAATTAATTAATTTTGTGGCAGTTTTTCAAAACCGCCGCAAAATATTGGATAAACCGCCGTAAGAAACATATTTATAATCGTCACAAAAAATAGATTTTTTTGTAGTGAGGTAAGTTAAATAAATTACTAGAGCCTTGTGTACATGGGAATAACAATTTTACATGGTTAAAATTAATGTTTTGGGGTCCGAGAACTCATTATTTACTTTAACTATAATATTTCACAACGGAGTGTGTGGGAAGCTAGGATTGGTTATTTGCAGACAAGTTCCTAACTCTTTCTTCATGAGCTTTAATTCCTCTACAAGTCCTTGTCATTATTCATATTTTATTCCCTCTCTTGTTGTTATTCGATTCCACGTATTAATTGTGTAATTACGTGTGACAACCATTTTTATTATTGGTGCAATATTCCTTGCTAACCGACACGGGGCTTTGTATCACCCTATTTCCTTGGGAATGATCTTGCACCTGGTTGGGTTAGGTTCCAAATGGGTATGTGTGTGCCGGTTGTGGGTCTTAGGTCTTTGTGTGTGAAATTATTATTTATTTAAATACAGTTGATGTTGACAATGTGTGTCGGGGTTGGGAACTGCATTAATGGGGGGTCATATCTTGTGAATGCTTGAGCACGGGCATCTTAGGGTGTCTAGAGCGTGTGTCTTGCACGAGTATTGCAACGAGTGTGTTTTATTATGTGGGCAAAACATGGCCTAATGCTTGGTTATGGGGGCCTTGTATCACGTTTATGCTTACTAAGCCATTGCATTTTTATTTGTGCATTGCATGGTTCCGGTGCCCCGTGGTTATTACTAATACTATTATTCTGGGCGAGAGTGCTGTGCCGGTTTGGGTGTCGAGAGTATCGGCCTAAGGGAGCTTCGGTTCAAGTCAGGTGGCGAGAGTATCGACTCGAGGGTGCTTCGGCTTCGCTTTTAGGCTAGCTTTGGGAAAGCCCGAGGGAAGACTTTTAGACTAGCTCGGGAAAGTCCCAAGGGAAGACCTGATTGGATATGGAGATCTGTGTGTGTGATTTTACGGGTGGAGGAACCACACCGGGAAGGCTTGGGATCTTGTGCTGGGACACAGTGTATCAGAAGCTGTGTTGGAGCATAAAGTATTAGAAACTTGGAATTCAATATTGAAGCGCAGAGTATTTATTGCTTGCCAGTTCTTGGTAGCGATAAGTTTGTTAAGGACTTGGGTGTTGATGTCTTCTATGTGGGCCCCAAGGACCATTATGTGCATATTTATTTATGCGGTTTCCATTTAACTTGTGTTTCATGCTGTGCATATGTGTGTCTTGAGAATGGGAGGTGCAGGTTAATGCTTGTTTTGCACATGGCGTGCAGGTGGTTTGGGGGTTATATCTTCAGCTATACCAGCTTTGTTTCTTGTTATGCTTTCTAAGTCTTGTGACTCACCCTATTTTCCATCATTTCAGCTAAGGGAATCGCCTGAGTGGTAGGTATGTCCAGTGGGGTTGGATCTAAACCGTTCAGCTAAGGTAGCATGTGCAGAGTTCTCCTGAAACTAGGTCTTGGGTGTCGCTTTGCTTGGTCAGGTTAATGTTCTTATATTTTGAGGTCGATGTATGTATGTAGCCCCCAGAATGTCTCATGTTATGTAAGGTTATGTAAGGATATGTAAGGATGGTTGTGAAATGTTATATGATGTAAAAAGTCATGGTTTCTATAAGGGTTGTGTTTGGGTTTCTAGCCTATGTATTGTTCTATATCAATTGAATAATGACCCCCTCATGAATCCTCTATGGTCGTGGAGGCTTCGGGAGGCAGGCCGTTACATCAGATATTGTGAGTATTTAAGTTTGAGAGTTAATCGTACATTAAGGTTTGTTTTCATATTCTTGCATACTAGAATACACATTAGTTGTGAAGGAAGGTATGTCATTTTTCAGATGTGGAACTTTTATTTATTTTATTTTTTTTGATAACCTAGGTTTCAAGCTTCGCTCAACTAGTCCTGGGGACGGGCAGTCTTCCCCCTGGTTCGCTCGTTGGGTAAAACCGAATGCGGTCAAAACCTATACACACACAGAACATGACATTCAATTCACACTTTCACATGGGATAAATGTCACCACAAGAATTTGATCCTTGTTGTGAAACTTCACATATTTTATCGTTGAGCTATGCCCGTAGGGACAAAGAAAAAATGACAAGATATGGAACTTTTATTGGGATTACCGCCTTTGTGCGGTGCCCTTCTGTTCGTGCCCTCAATTTCGACAGAAAAGGTAAATCGGAGGTGGGCCTTTGACCCTTGTCTAAGTCGAGTATCAAACTCGTGACCTACTGGTACTAATCCCAGTGTATAACTTGCCTGCTGCTTGACCTATGCCCTGGGGGCTGGAACTTTTATTGTTTATACTTGTTGTTGCTTGAGAAGGATGGTTGGCTTCTCCCTTTGATTACCATTTGGCCATTATGAATATATAATTCAAAATAATTGATATATGTTTATAATTAATTTGGATGTTATTTCGTGTTCATTTGCATTGCATTTGTGTTTCATTTTATTTATCTATATTATGTGTATATGTTAAATAATCAGTTAAATCATGGGCCGTTGATCTCTCTTGAGTCTTAAATTGGACGGTTGCCCCTTTGTATATAAGCTTTTACTTGGTAATTAAACCATCACTTTTGCACATTATTTTTCGCACACCTACTCGACGAGCAAATATGAGAGCAAGAACCCTAGATCCAAGAATCAAAGAAGCACTCGAAGATCGGTAAGGTAAAATACGCAAGGTAAATCCGTTCTCTCTTCTGTATGTGTTGAATCACATGTTTACTTGATTGGTTGGGAGAGAGATTGGTGAGATTGAGTGTTGGGAATAGCTTCAGGATTTTGGAGCAATGTACTCTGTTTGTTGTGTTTGTATAGCTAATGTTTTCTGATCGATGTATTGTTCTTGAGTGTTGTAAGATCTTGTGAGAGTTCTTGTTTATCTCTCACTACAAAAAAAATGGCATTTAGCGGCAGTTTTGAAAACTGTTGCTATATTAGCCGTCGCGGAGCATTTAGCGACGATTTTCAACAACCGCTGGAATAACCGTCGCAAAATAAGTGATTTAGCGTCGATTTTTAAAATATTTAGCAGCGGTTCCAAAACCGCTACAAAAATTCAAAAAATTTTGAAATTTCAAAATTCAAAAAAATTTGAATTTCTGCAACCTCGCGCCCCTATCCGCCCACTTTGCGCGCGTGCACGCTTGGCCCTGCGCCATGTGGCGATCCTTCCCCTTCCCTAGACTCGAACTCGGAACCTCCCTTGTGTGCATACACGTGCGAAACCAACTAAGCTACGAAGCCTTATTATTAAAACTGCACACATATAAATTATATACTAATACAACCACTATTTTTCAGATATTAATAATTTATATTCTTTACTATAAATTGAAAAAATAAATTAATTGAATTAAATTAAATAAATTAATTGATTAAAAAATAAAAAGAAGATTTTATATATTTTTAAAATTTCTTTTTAAAATTATTAAAATTTTATATATTAAAATTTTGTTAAATTTATTTTTATTTTCTTAAAATTAAGTTTTTTAATGAATTTTGCGGTAATTTTTCAAAACTACTACAAATGTTATTTAATTTAATTTTTAAATTATTTAATTTTTTTCTAAATTTAGTGGTGATTTTTTGAAAACCGCTACAAAATTAAATTTTTTAATGAATTTTGCGGCGGTTTTGAAAAACAGTCACAAATGTTATTTAATTTTAATTTTTAATTATTAAATTATTTTTTGAATTTAGCGAGAGTTTTCAATAAACCGCCGCTAAATTAAATTTTTTAATGAATTTTGCTGCGATTTTTAAAGAATCGCCGCAAATGTTAAAATATATATATTTTTAATTATTTAATTATTTTATGAATTAATTATTTAATTTTAATTTTTTATTATTAAATTAGTTTTTAAATTTAGCGGCGATTTTGGAAAACCGCTGCAAAATGTTAAAAAAATTGTCGCAAAATACCGTATTTTGCAGTGTTTTTTAAAACTGCTGCAAAAAAATCGTCATAAAAAATCAAATTTTTTGTAGTGATTGTAAATTCATTGTATGCATATTCTAGTGGATTGACTAGGGTGAAGCCCTACTATGAGTAGGATCTTTTGATTCGAACACGTACATGTTGTGTTCTTTGATTTTTTGTTTCATTGTGTGAGTATTTTAACTTCTTCAAATCTGTTTCGATTTGGATCCTGGTACTTTTGAATCTGGTTGTGTGTGTTTAGTTCATAGGATATTTGTAACATCCCGCATCGAGCGATAAGAAAGATCGGAACAACTTACCCTGATAGGCCTACGCGAACTTCCCAGGGGGTCACCCATCTTTGAACTGCTCCCAACTCAAGCACGCTTAACCCCGGAGTTCCTTGCCTACATTCAGCCCAAAAGGTATCCAACTGGTATTGTTTCATTTCTTACACTATTCTCGATATATACTAACTCTTCTGGGCTCTCGGGGTATTACATTCTCCCCCTCTTAAGCACATGATGTCCTCGTCATGCGACCTTACAACCGGTCTCAGATCTCTCCCCCCTTGCATGGCTGATGTGGGATTCACTTAAGGTGCTTACACGTACCCCCCATAGGGGCCTACACAGCCCCCTCGGGACTTAGCCTCCTTGCTGATGTTTGCCTTACCACCGAGCTCAGAGGCTCGGGGGTCGGCTCTGATACTACTTGTAACGACCCGATCGAGCGATAGGAAGGACTGGAACAACTTACCTTGATGGGTCTACGCGAACTTCCCAAGGGATCACCCATCCTTGAACTGCTCCCAGCTCAAGCACGCTTAACCCCGGAGTTCCTTGCCTACATTCAGTCCAAAAGGTATCCACCTGGTGTTGTTTCATTTCTTACACTATCCTCGATATATACTAACTTTTCTAGGCGCTCGAGGTATTACAATATTATTAACAACCACGTCATAAACAGTATTAGAGGTAGCTTAGTGGGAACACAATAGGTGTGCATTGGATGGTCGGAGGGTCCAGTGAGGGCATGCATCTTTAAGGTTGTATCGGAAAAGGCAAATATAGGTTGGAGGCATTTCATGCAAATTAGGCAAATAAAATAAAAAAAGGCAATGTTATTTGTCCACTAATGAACAAATCAATAACTCTTTTTGATAAATTATTAATTAGCTTTAAAAAATTATGAAACATGTAAAAAGTGTTTATTTTTAAATAAAAAGTTTTTATATTTTTTAAAAATAAACACTTTTTATATGTAAAAGTGCTTATAATTGATGTTCCCAATAAAGCAGATTCAAATTCAAGATCGAGCCAAGAGAAAGAAGTCCAAAGAAAGAGGCACTGAAGACTTTTCTAATAGAGTAGTTCTTGGGAGACCCTCTAGATTATGGCTCTGGGAGTCTTTCTAGGGTCTCATAAATATACAGTTTTAGGAATTCTTACTAAGGTGGCGGTTTTTTAGGATTTTCAGCGAGAAATCCTAATTAGTCTTGAAAATTTCCTAATAAGTTCCTCTCCTATTCCTCATTGGTTTCTTGTTTAGTTTGTAATTCTATTTCCTAATCAGTTTCTACTTCTTTGTTAGGCAAGGAAACCTTAGCCTTGATGAACAAAAAAAACAAGTTATTCAAGGTGTGTAAATTACTTGTGAGTGAGAGTTAAGAATCGGGTGCAATTGAAATTTGAGTTTAGAGAGAGAATATTAGGTTTTGTACTTGTAAACTTTACTACATAATGATATTTTTTCTTTTGTCATCCTCACAGTTGTTATTTTTCGTTTTTAAGGTTTTTCACTTAAAAATCTCTTGTATTTGAGTGTGATTGGATCTTTTATTTTTCATCTTATTTTTTAACAACACCGTGGGTGTTTCTTGGCTAGTTTGCTGGCATTAAGCTTTACTGTTTCCCTGTGTTTTTCAAACCGAGCAAGAGTCTTCTGCATGTTGCCAGCTTGTTCGACGACAATTTTTCAAGACGAGGCTCCTTCAACAAGCTCAGTAACTACACGATATAGCATGGATTTATGGCCTTTGACAAGCAAATCTAAACGGATAATGATTTATGTACCGATCGGCTGTGAAGGGGAAAATCCCTCTATCAACGACATCCTTTTTGGAATATGAATGGGATTTTGACTTGAAATCTGGGCAGCTTTAGTTTCTTTCTTGAGTTTTTTGGGGAGCTTGGGGTTGTTGAGAGGCTTCTGTATGGTGGCTGAGAAGGAGGTTTTGGCTTGGAGGATGGCTTATTCTTTGGAGGAGGAGGCGGCGTCGTGGGGGGGGAGAGGGCGCTTGGAGAGGGGAGAGAGTATTGAATGACGAGAGGAAGAGGCAAAAATTTTGCAGGATATGGGAGAAAAGAAGAAGAAGAGCGCAAGTTTAGTTGCAGTTGCAGTGAATGGTCGCCATTGTTGACTATGTTTAAGCTGATTTTTAGTAGAGAAGTGACCATTGTTGAGTGGTTGACGAAAGAGAAGAATGCAGCTAAAACAACCTTTGGATAAGAAAAGAAAAAAAAAGATTTCTTGGCACTCTAATAGCCTAAGAGAAAATGGGATGGAATGTAATTTCTTTAAATAATAGTAATTAAATAAAAAAAATATAAAAATTAAATTTCAAATAAATTTAAACTAACGAAAATATTAGTTAGACACTTATTTTCTAGGTTGCATGCAAAAAGAAATAAAAAACAAAAATGAGAAAACAACATTTTTCAAAAAAACAGAATACAAAAACACGAGGGAAATGCGTAAATAAGAAAATATAAGAGCTTTTTTGTAAATATAGTTTTTAATATAAAAAATTATAAAAAATAGTTATTCAATCTAAAAGTAAGCATAAATTCTATAGTGCATTCAAATAAATTATGAAAAAAAATAAAAATTTCAAGTTAAAGATAGACAAAATTTCGACTCTAACCACTTTTGAATTTCTCAAATGTAGTTTTCAACTTTCACGAATTCCTCTTGAGGCCCATAAATTTTTGAATTACCACTAAGTCCCGTCTTTTGGATTTAATTCCAATTAGTTTGACATTAATTCTTCAATATCCAAAATCTGTAAAGTCTTTGGATATCACATCCATTATCAATAATAACATCATAGATCTTTACTATTGAGGTACACCATGTGCTAAAGATATTATGTTGGAGCTAATTTTCAACTTTGGGAGGGTATGCCACTAAGACTTCACCAAACAACGAGATATTCCACATGATTAGCACGGATAATTTCCTTACTATCATTAGTTGATAAAGATAAATTTTCCTTTAACTTCCTTTCCATTGATTCATCACTTATTTCTACATTAGTACTGAAATGATACTTTGATTAGTGTAATACCTTAAGAGCTCAGAGAAGGGTAGTATATATTGAGGATACATAAGGAAGGAAACAACACCAACTGGATACATTTTGGGCTGAATGTTGGTAAAGAACTTTGGGGTTAAGCGTGCTTGAGCTGGAGTAGCTCAATGATGGGTGATCCCCTGGAAAGTTCGTGTAGCTCTATCAGGGTAAATTATTCCGGTCATTCCTATTGCTTGATACGGGATGTTACAATTAAGGCATCAACAACCATGTGTCCAAATCTCTAACAATTGAAACACATTTGGATACAAATTCTATAACAAAAATTTGACCCTGGTTCTTTTACCACCTTTGGAAATTAACTTCAATGACTCAACTTTGAAGGATAAATGCCTTGATGTTTGATTTCCTTCCTTGACAACAATTTTTTTATACCTTGAGTAGGTAGTAATACTTTCCTTAATCTCTAATTTTCTACCTTCAAGGCTAGATGAATGACATCCTTTAATGTCTAGTAAAAGAGGGGTTGCATGATATCTATGATATTGTGTAGTCCACCAATTAATACAACAAGCTATAGTATCTCCTTCTGGTTCATGGATGTCACATTCTAAGAGTAATTTGATCTTGTGTCATCCTTCTCATTCCCTCTGTCTCTTAAGATTTTTCCATTAGATTGAAACATGCTTTTTAACTTAATAGAGACAAATTTAACAAGCTTATAATTTGAAATACATTTTATAATACTCAGGAAATGCTTGAGGTTATAAATGATATTTTATGAAGGGTATAAATGAAATTTTTGAAAGAATGACGTTATAGGGTACACTATCACAGTTTTAAGTGACCAAATCGATTGAAGGGAGTATCCCGGACCCTAGATAATTAAGGAAAATATAATGGTATTGACGAGTAATACGAATTATGATTTTAGCATCAAAAGAAATTGGATTGAGAATAATTTTTGGTACAACTATCGATCGGGCTGGGAAAATCGAATCGTTGTAGGGGACTTTCGAAAAGTCAATGGAACTTGAGAGAGCTTCGATTTTGCATAAGGATCAACCCTGAAGTGGTTTCGATTTGAAACAAGGGTCCCGTGAAGGCGTTGGGGCAAAAACTTACTTATTGAGTAATTCTTAAGTTATTAATTTTGAATTTTAAGTATTTCAATGATTATTAATTTATTATTTGAGGGTGTAATTATAATTATGCAATGTTTAAAGTGAGATTTAGAATTAATTGAGAGATTTTTATATAATTTTTATGATTGTAATATATAACATAATATAATATAGATAAGAATGGTGGCCAAGTTACAGAGATTCCTTTAATATAGTAAGGGATGAACTTTATAATATATAAATATATTATGCATTCAGGTTCGTGATGGCCAAGATGGAATTATAAAATGTATATTTGGAGTGGTTGTCAAGATAATGCAATTATAAAAGGTATATCTGGACCGGAGTGGTGGCCTAGGATGATACAATTATAAAATGTATATGTGAAGTGGTGGCCAAGGTAGGAGCGTCTGCATGAAGGGTATAAATATGCTTGGGCGCAAGGTGGAGAAGAGTAGGGAAGAGAAGAGAAAGAAGGAAGAAGAGAAAGAGGGAAAGGAAGAGAAAAATAGAGGAAAAAAATGGTAGAAAATTTTTGAAAAATTTTAGAAATTTATTTAAAGTTTGAGGAACGTGTCGAGTTTAGAATTTAACAGTTTAGCACCATAGTCGAGGTTGAGCTCGAATTTCGAGATATTTTGAGTTACATTTAAAGTGAGTGCTCTACTGAAAAACTTGATTTTTAGTTTATTATAAATGTTTTGGTTAGTGAGTGGTTCTATTCTAAAAATTTGGTTTATTGTGAGCGTTCTTATTTAAAGACTTGATTTACTGTGAGTGTTAGCCTCAAAACTTATTTATTGAGAATTGTTCTTATCCTGAAAACTTGATATTTGTTCTATCTAAATGTGTTGTGATTTCATGCAAAATGATTTTGTTGCATGCGAATGATAATCGATGACGGTTGGTTTCATGAGGAGGTTCGTCCCTAAACGTTTTATACTTGTGCATTGTATTTTATAAAATGTTATTTATATGATGCATTAAGTTGTGAAATGTGGCATAGTCATGCATTTTGTATTGTTCATATGGAATGTCAGCCTGGAATGTTGTTTGGATAGTGTAGGCATAATTCTCTAAGGGTGTTGTCGGAGTAATAAGGGTATCTTGTGCTGGTGTACATGCTGGGATAGTCGCCTTGGTTTTCATGCCAGGCCGTAAGGTCAGGGAAGTTGCATTAGAACAACTAGGTGGTTTATATGGGTTTTGAGTTGGGATGGTGTAGTGGTTCCTAGATGCTTTTGAGTGGGAACGTAATCTCCGACGTAAATGTGGTAAGCCGGGTTCCTGCATTGATGTGACCCTCCTAGGCTGGGAGTTAGTAACGATTGTTCCCGGGATGTTGGGGAGATGCGTTGACTTTGCCTCTCTTAAGGTAGAACTGAGTCATGTCGATGTATCGGTATGGTGGCATGGCTTTTAGAGAGATTGCTCTTTTCCCGTTGTAGAGTTAAGCATTGTGGGATTCTCTTGCTCTAGGGTTTACCGGGATTTGTTGGTTTATTTCATGTTTTGCATACATATTCATGAAAACGTGTTTTTGAACTCTTACTTAGATGATTTATCATCTAATATAGACTATGTCCTTAAAATATTCAAACGTTCTAGGTGAAGGCAGCGGTGTGAAGGGAAAGGGAATTGCTAACGAGTGACGGCGATTAGTGGATAATTTACTTTATGTCGTTTTCAATTATGTTGTTAATTTTGATGACGTCATGTAAGCGTTGGTTTGACTTTATATTATAAATAAAGTGATTTCGGTTATAATATATTGAGATCTAGATTTCACATTTGAGGTGATTTACCTGTCTTAATTTATTAATGTTTCTAAGTTAATATACTAAAAAGGTGTAACGAAATTTTCGAGAATAGGTTTTTGGTGTTGAGTTTTCGTTGATTGGAAAAAATATATCTCCGGAATCTTACGTTACCTAACGCCATGAGAATACGGGGTGTTACACATTTGAGATCAAAAATTCATTCCACAATGTGGAGTCAATCGATGAAGTGTTCTGGTTGCAATGGCCATCTAAATTATGGAATTTCAACTTTGATACCTAAGTTAATAGAACTTTGGTTTACACATTGACAACATTGATGTGGATTTTTCTTCTCACAAGATGCAAAGTTGTTGTGGAAAGGATTATAGATTTCTACTTCATTGTTGGAGCTACTGTCATAAGGATTTCCATTCTAATTCTTGGGTCTTCATAAACTTCAAGTGTTTTATTATAATAAATTCTTGAATTTGTTTATATAACTCAGTCATCTCGATTTCTTGAAGATTTCTTTGGTGAGTATTTTGATGTCTTGGAGGCATTAATTATAGTATATAATAACTCAAGTCACCCGCAAGAGAGTAGATAATAGGATAAGATGTGACACCAATTGGAGCATAGGATGTTGTGAAAAAATTATTGATTAGGAAAATTAATTATTATTTAGATTTTCTGTAGCATCAATGTAAATGGATTAACACATCAATACATATGACTGTCATAACTAAGTGTCCCAATATCAACCAAAAAACACAATCTTGTGAGGCCAACTCAAAAAATATTAGCCAATAACAAAGAGATAACATTTCATTTGAATTTTAAATATATTTTTAATATCAAAAGATATTTGATATTAAAAATAATTGTTATGGACATTTTGCTTTTGGAATATAGAAGTTACAGAAGGACATTATGGAAATTAATTATACAGACTTTAATACACCATAAAGCCTATTTGCTTGTATAATAAGGAAGCCAGTTTTAAACCTTATTAAAGAAGATATATAGTAATAACTTGCAGTTCTAGGTTGGCACGGCTTCAAGAAGAGTGGAAGTGACAAAATCTTTAAGCTTGGTCCTAGAATGAGTGTAGTTATCATTGTTCTTGTACACAACATTTATCACTCTGGCAAGGTTGGCGACTCGCACAAGCAAAGGCATTGCCACTGCAGTTGGTTGTAACATCTCTGCATTAATGTCCTTCCATGCATGTCCAATTTGCTTCTCAAATTCAACTATTGCCTCTTCCTCTGATGCTTTATATTGTTCCATATAACATTCCACAGCAGAGGCTATGTGCCCTCTTTCCTGCTCAAACTATAATCAACACAATAAATTACTTTGTTTTTGTTCGAGAAAATAGCTTGCATATGAAAAACTTTCTCAATAGGCTATTAATGTGAGAATACACTGTATCAAAGTTTTCTCCATTTAAGGCTAAGTTCTTTTCTGGGTATAATTCTTACTTCAACCTTGCATGATCCAAGTGATGCCTATTAGACTTATACTATTGTGGTATTGTAGTGATGTTGTGACTGAAAACATCACTACAAGGGGGAAACCTTTTTGCGATGTTAGAAAATCATCGCTAAAATTGCCAAAAAATTGTTAGTAAAAATTTAACTAAAAAACTTGATGTTTAATTAGTCGTCTACCTTGTGGCCAACCATGTCATCCATGAGCCGACATATAATAGAGGAAGCCCTAACAATTAAAGGGCAACTTGACACCCAATCAAAGGACTCTTGGGTGGCCAAATCACCCATCCCAACAAATGAATTGGTGGAAAGCATCTCATAAGCACCGGTTACGAGCGCCACTTGCATGTACTCTTCCATGGATGGAGTGTAGCCTTGGTGGAACCATTTGGCCTCCTTAAAGTAGGCCCTCACAAGCTTTTTCATCTGAGAAATTCAACCTCAACATTTATTAATGGCCTTTATAAACTAAGCAAGAACCAACAAAAGTTACCGCTAGTTTTGCATAGTCGACGGCGTAAGACTTCCCTTGCTTGGCCATCTCCTCCTCAATCATGTTGTAAACATCAAGCAATGCCTCGTAACACAACCTCATGTACTCTGGAAGTTGATGTGTAGCGCCCAAATGCCACCTAAAAATCAAGCAATTGGGCCTCATTAGAGTGATTCATTTCAATTCATGTATGCATGACAAGTTTAATGAACTATTCAAAAGGAAACAAAATCAAACTTTTCAACTGCATCGCTAAAGAGGGCAAGTTCTTCACAGGTGCCGTAGGCATCGTATGTGTCGTCTATAATGGAGGTCATAGCAATCACTTTGGTTAGTATCCTTCTACCGAGCTCATACTGGGGTTCGAAATACACTCCCATTGTCCAAAAGTAGCACTCCACTACTCTATCTCTTGCAAACGGGAGCTTCTTTGGCACATCTAAATCTTTCCACCACCTAAAAAATATATATCATTTACATGCAAATAATTTCCAGCTCAAACTACATAAGAAAAATTTATTATTTCGACTTAGGCTTGGTATATTGTTGCATAGCTAAAGAACCTTGTGATCTCACTGAGCTCTCTTTGGTGTAGCTTCTGCAACAGGTTGAAATCTAACTTGGCAAAGTCCAGGAGGAGTTTATCATCATGGCCCTTTGGCTCAAACAAAGAGATATAGCTCCTTGCCTCTAGCCTTGTCAGGCCCGTCCGGATAGGCTGGTTTAGAGCATGTATCACCTTGCCGGCAAGAGCATCGCCTAGGTCCGGCAGCGCAGAGTTCAACTGGGCAGTGGTGAAGGTGACCAGCTCATCCAAGACGTCTTCTCCCCGCACCCTGAGATGCGCAGCCTCGTACAAGCCTAGCAGTGCTTCCACATCTCTCGTTAAGCATTCCTTAAACTCGCTGTCTCTTCCCTTCAGTTTCTTGAACACATCTGGTTGTTTGGTCCATGGAATTGATGCATCATCATCCACACGTAAACTCACATTGTTAAACAAAGCAATGGATGGCTTAATTATTACCAGAAGAGACAGGAAACCCCTGTTGTCTGAGTAGCCGGAAAGTGAGAGCTGTGCCGTAAACACAGTCGTCGCCGTCGTCATCGATCTGTCGATGATGCCAGGTTTCGTGCATGCGCTGCAATGCTGCCTCGATCTCGCTCTCAAAATGGTAAGCCACGCCCAGGCGTTGGATGGCATCGATCAAGTCGGCAGAAGCAGCTGTCACCAACGTCGTTCTTATCTGCTCTTTGAGCTCCTCGCGTCGCCGCTGCTCTGCGCTTACATCCCCTCCCTCCTACAGAATGATCAACATTAAGTTTTAACATTCAAGAGTTGCTTCATCATGCTCTGTTTGTTGTTAAGCTTTAGGGTTGTTAATTTGTACCGTAGCAGCAGCAGCAGCAGAAGCATAAACAAGGAAGCGATCCCCCCAAATGGTAGGATGGTAATTGGCAGAGCGACGGGTGGCCTCAGCCTCAACCTTTTCAATTGAGAATGCCATGCCGCCTTCTTGCTGTCGTTCGGATGCTATGTGCTGCTCGCTCTAGTGGGTGCCGCAATTTATACTACAAATCACCCACGGGAGGGCACCTCCGAAATAAATACTGGCCAATGTTATTGTTAAATAATTTAATTATTATTAAAAAGTTAAAATATTATAAGATTGTATTTTTTGGGGGATAGGCTTATAAGATTATATATATTTGATCATTGTTATTGCTGGGCACAATAATAAATAATAAATTTATTTATTGAGAATACCGTCGTTAAAAGATTTATAGGAAAAAAAAATAATTAGAGAATATAAAACAATCCCTATGCAAATATTCTGATACTTAAGTGAAAATTTTGAAAATGTTTAAAGAAATTGGAGAGCTCTTGAATCAGTATTAGTGGCCTACTTTTTTTAAAATGAAGACTTGTCTATTATAAAGGACTGTAGAGATTTGTTATAGACATTCTTAGTGTTCCCAGATTAGTTAATTAGGATTAGGACTTTTGTTGATCAATTAAATTCCTATCATTTACGAAATCTTCGAAGGGATTTTTAAAAAAATGACCATTTTATTGTTTCTTATTATTATTAAAATAATAATTAAATAATATTAAGTACAGAACTATTTCGTTAAGACACTGGTTAGGATAATAGTTAGCATACTATAATAAATATGGGCAATGGTTAGGCTTTCATAATTGCAACTTGCTCACCCAACATTACCTAATTAATATTTATGAAACAAGAAAGTAATATAATGTATTAAGATTTTATAAAATAAATTTTATATTTTTTAATTATTGAAAGAAGGCTTTATGTATTAAGTGTTTATGCTGTGACAACAATTGCTCATTTAGAGAAAAATAACAAAGAGAGTGAATTTAAAAAATTAAAATGTTCTCAACCGTCTCATAAGCTGGCAATGTTCAGAGGTGGTATTCAAAAATTATATGCTCCATTTAAAATTCAAAACAATATTTTAGTAATTAACTTATCTTAGAATTATGTAAATTTATAAGATTTATATTTTTTTTGCATAGATTTATGAGATTATATATACTGATAATTATTTTTAAAATACCTAAATTTAAAAAAAACAAAACATATGTATTTTTTTTTCTTTTTTTGGGAAACAATAAAATTCGCAGTAATCATTATCCTTAAATTAAATAAAATTAATAAAAATTTTCGAGTTGCACAGAATGTTACTTAGATACTCGAAAGTGACAATTGATATGAGATATATTGGAAGACTCCTTTAGCTCTTTCAATATCAATAGGTTGATTATTTTGCTCCTGTATCTTCTAAAAGAAAAAAGATTTTTGAGAGTTGTTTCCTAAATCCGAAAGGGAGTACTTGAGTTCTCCCAATAACTAAGAAGTGTAGCATTCTTGAATTTAACTGAGGTTCACGGTGATGGAGGAACTAGATCGAAAAAAAAAAAGATTCTAATTGTAAGATATCTAATGAAACCATGTTGGAATTGAGATTTTATTCAAAAAGAAAGATGTCAAATATCTGGAGTTTCTTTTTGTATATTATATGGATGATACGATCCACAAAGACCATAATTGGAAATTGTTTGATCTATTTAGATACTTGAAAGTGACAATTGATGTGACACGCTTGCATTAATACATTACATTACATTATATAAATATATAATACACTAAAATATAAAAGTGTTATTCAATTCTTTAAAAGAAGTGTTATAAAGTTTGGCCCTTCCCTCGTTTTAGATGGAGATTTATTAGAATGGAAAAATAGTAAAAGCAATCAAAAAGTGAAGAAAATAGAAAGCACCAATCAATGTCATAGGTAGCAATAACTACACGTTTGTGGAGGAGATAAAATCCCAAGCTAGGCATTTTAATATCCTTAATTAACATGTGTTTCTGCATTAGTACTAAATTATTGGGAAGTGGGTAATTGAAGAAAGTTTACAGTGTAGGTGCACTTTTCATAGATAACTTCAAATGCATATTTTCCAATAGTTTAACTAATATAGTTGTTATAAGCAATCCTTGGTGAATACGTTTTCTCACAAAATTTTGCAAAAGATTGTCCAAACAAGGATTAACAACATTTATTTAGATTAGGGGTGATGGCTTACATAATTGAACTACAACTGAATTCCCATCTTATATATATGCCAAAGTTTGATATCTTGATCAAAAGTAATGGTCTTGGGTTGGGAATATGATGGAGTCACACAACTTGCTTGAGATATAAATGAACAACTTGTGAAGCATCATTTGTTCGATTGCTAGGCCTAAAATGACCCATTTTTGAAAACATATCAAGGACAACTTGTGAAGCATCATTTATTTCTTTTGAGTTTTTGCTACACTAAGAACAAATACCATGTTAAGGAGCCAGCGAGACTAGCAAAGGCTTATTCAAACTGGTGTTTTGATTATTGAGTTTGTCAACTTGGAATATTTGATATTGCTTGATATGGTGAATAACATGACCATATCAAGATTGATTATCTTATTCCTATAACATTTGATTATGGAAATATTCTTTGACAAGATTGATTATCTTATCCCTCCCAAAGTGTCAGCTAACCTCACATGATCATGGGCTTCCCAAATAATAGATTATTTGTCCAAAAAAATGAACATTGTGGAGTGCATAGTTGATTACGTTTTGTTGTGTCCAAAAAAATGGGTTCAAGTCCAAGATAGACCTAAGAGAAAGAAACCCAAAAAGAAAAGTCCATGAGGCCTTCTGATTGATGATCAAAAATATCAAAATTCCTCATAATTTTATTGATCCATAATCAATTTAATGAGCTAAAATGTCAAAAAAATACTTGTTTGTAGGACTCAAGGAAAGGTAAAGATCAAAGGTCAAGATAATTCATTCTGATGCATGATCGAGTATACTCAAATCAAGATGAACAACCCAAGAAAGAAGAAGCAGCTGAGGGAAAGTCATTCAAATGACTAGCTTACTGAGAAAGTATGCCATTCGAATGTCAAGACTACCAGTTGTTCATTCGGATAAGGTTAGTCTAATTCAAATATTAAAGCAGTGAAGCGAGAAATGGAGGTCATTCGAATAAGTCAAACACATTCGGATGAAAATAAGCCCATGCAGATGTTGCAAAAGACATTCGAATGCAGTGAAGAAATAAGGAAGCAAAGCCAAAATTCATTCATATGAAATCATTGTTACATTCGGATGGTCAGAGTAAATCAAGGAAATTAATTCATATGAAATCATTGTTGCATAGGAAATGTATAGTAAAGGGAAATTCATTCGAATGACCCATGCACTCATTTGAATGACATGAGCAACTTAAGAAAATTAAGCCAGACATTCGAATGTCTTCCCCACCCATTTGAATGACATTCCGAAGAAAGACTTCAAATGCGCAAATGAATGCAGTGGCATGAGGAGTAAATTCAACCAACTTTTTAGTTAACATTTCACTAAATGGTCCCCCTCCTCCATGCGCGGTAAGTTTAAAAAGGGATGAGCCTTCTCGGAATCAAGGCAGTAGGGACAATAATAATAAACTCTTTTTATGCTTAGAATCATATGGGAATCAGTAGAAAGTAGTCTTTTCCTTTACATTCTGCATGTTGGTCTGTACTTTTAAACACGCACTTTGATTCTCGTTCTTTGTTTTTTTCTTTTAGTTTACTGCAAGTTCAATACCAGTTATAGTTTTGTTTAGCATTCAATATAACAATAGTTCATCTTCTAGCTATCTTTATTGTTTGTTTTCATTATGTTCATTACCCATCTGCTAAGTTTAATTCAAGTTATTTATTTTACATGAAGATGTGTGGCTAACTCTAAACTTGGGGCAAGGCAAGGACAATGTCCAATGCCTCTGATTACCCAAGGTAACCAAACTTCAGATGTTCAATAACAGGAACTAAGAGAGCTTGAGAGTTGTTCTTCATTTAAACTTTAGGTTTGGATTGGTTTGTATGCTTAACCTAGAGTCTCCATACCATGTATAGAGGTTACTTAAGCTGGAAATGTCTTTATACCCAAACTCGAATAACCATCTTTATTAAACGTTATTTACACACTGATTTATGATAGCTGTTTAATGTAGAGTCCTCCATGCCATGTATGGGGATTGCTAGAACCAGAGTTATCATTATCTCAGTAATGTATTTAATGACTAAACCTCAAGAAATCAGAACATTCTATTATTCTTAAGAAAGCTATATGGGAATCAGTTGAGCTTGGCACTTGAATTGTCTTGACCCAAGATTTCACCATATTCAGACATCAGTTAATCACTATTAGTTTAAACAACTCTCATATTATTTAAGCTAACTGATTTGGTGTGACTACTTTTTTCTATAAGTAATCTCCTTGTGAATTGATCCGGACTTATCCAGAAAATATAAATTTCTACTACGATTACACTCGTGCACTGGGGAGTCTAAACGCCTCTCTCTTTTTTTTTTTTTTTATGATTTGAGTTGCTTAATAATCTTCGTTATAACTGGAAAAAAAGGATAAAAAGTGATAATACAGGGTGAGTGATGTAGCACCTTCTTGATAGAATTTTCCCTAAGAGACTTTCCCAGAGGCATCTCCTAGTTATCCCCCGAGAGCCTCTCTTGGAAGCCTCTTTTGGGTACCCCCAGGACACCTTCCTAGAAACTTCTCCCAAGTCCAAAAATGTGTCAAACCCACCTACGATGTTTCTTCTTGAAAATCTGGAACAAATGATTCAAAAGACATGGATTCTCCTTTATTTGTCAACTTCGACCTCTATAAATAAGAAATGATTCCTCTGTTCAAGGAAAGACAAAAATCTCTATTCAAACTATAATCGTTGTATTTTCCTAATACTCTTCCAAAAACTAACCTAAGTATTAGAAGGCCCGTGTGATGGACACCCCCACCCCTAATTGTTTTCTTTTTGCAGGTCTCCCGAAGACAAGAAGCTCGAGACATATACTCTTTAGTAGCTATAAATTTTTGTTGTATCTAGACAACAATAATTTAAAAAGAAAACCCATCTTGTTGATGATAGAGCTTGTAAAGACCCTTGGAATTGAAGGTCCATATTTTCTCGAAATCTAAGTCCTTCTCATATAACTCCTTAACCACATCCAAGTCAAAAACCATTTACCTTAAAGGAAGAAAGTAGGTTATGTGGCCAGCTCAAAGGACTGGCTACTCAATTTTGGGCTCCATATTTGTGCTTAAGAAGAAATAAAGGAACTCACTTCACGTTATATGGTAACAGTTCAACTTGTTTGGAGAATTTAAATGCTTAAGTGCTTCATGATCAAAGTACAAGACAAACTCCTTAGACAATAGGTAATGAGTCCAATTGTTTAATGCTTGAAAAATAACATAGAATTCCTTGTCATATTTTGAGTACTTTATCTTAGTGTCATTTAAATTCTCATTAAAGAAGACAATTATTTGACTTTTCTAATTGAGCACAACACGAACACCAACATTAAAGGATCACAATCAACTTCAAACAGTAAATCAAAGTTTGGAAGTTCTAGCATGGGTGCTTTCGTGATTCGTTTCTTTAATTCTACAAAACTCATTTGCACTTGTTACTCCATACAGAGCATTCTTCTTTCATACTTTTAGTAAGTAGGGCAACTGTAAATTTTCCCTCAATCAATTTAACCGGGTAGGGGACGAAATCAAGAACCAAGCCAAGAAATCGAATCGAAATAAATTAATCGCACCAAGAACACAACACACAATAGTACGCACAATTTACGTGTTCAGATGCATAAATGAATCCTAATCACAACAGAGGTTTTTACCTCTAATCAATCCACTAAATCAAAGATTACAAATTGATTACATCGATTCATCAAAGAACAAACGATTACAGTATTGCATCAAGAAGACAAAATACAACTCGAGTACAAACTTGCAACAAACTGTGCAAAACCACAATAGTCACCACTGTCCCTTATCGTTTCACCCATGACAAAGGGCTTTTAACCGAAGATCAAGCAATACAATGGAAGTTCTTACCGATCGAAGGATTCACAGGTTGTGTCTCCTTTACTTGCGACGATTTAGGGTTTCTCGATTGTAAAAGTGGAAAAGTGATGATTGGGTTCTGGATAACAACTTTATATATCAAGAGTGAAAGAATGCTAGCCACACGACGACTGCTTATAAGAGATCAACGGTTAGAATTAAAACACAACCAAATAATACTGAAATGAAAATGTAATTAAATCCAAATGTCACATAAATGAAATGTAAATGAAAATGCAATCTGATATCATGTAATTTTGAATCACATATCACAACAAATTCCACCTTGATTCAAGAACGGAATGATAATGGATTTGACTTGAGACCTCTGCAACTCTCCCACAGCTACGTTGGGAGCACTTTGAGTAGATTTAAGGGTTGCTCAAACTTGACTACAGGTATAGGTTTAGTAAACATATCTGCTGGGTTAATTTCTGTTGAGATTTTCTCTACCTTAATCTGCTCTTTAGATGTAATATCCCTAAGAAAACGAAGTTGCACATCTATATGCTTGGTCCTCTCATGAAATGCACTATTTTTAGAAAGATGAGTAGCACTTTGCGAATCACAAAGTACCCTAGGGACTTGCCTGCCTAAGCCTAATTCATTTGTTATTCCTTGTAACCAAATGGCTTCTTTCGTGGCTTTTGTAAGAGCCACATATTCAGGCTCAATGGTTGATAAGGTTACTATATGCTGGAGATTTTCTTTCCAGCTTATCAAATTTCCACCTAAGGTAAAAGCATATCCTATTAAGGATTTTCTTTTATCCAAATCTGTTGCAAAATCTGAGTCACAACAACCTTCAATACAACTATCATTCCTAGTGTTTGAGCTAAATACTAAACCTTTGTCTACTATTCCTTTAAGATACCTAAGTATCGACTTAACAGATTTCCAATGTTCCTCAGATGGGTTACTCATAAACCTTCTTACTAGGCTTACACCACATGCAATATCAAGCCTAGTGCCTATCATTGCATACATTAAACTTCCTACAGCATTGGAATAAGGGACATTCTTCATGTACTCCTCTTCACCCTTAGGTAAATTACTTTTCACAGCACTTAGCTTAAACTGAGGAGACATAAGAATAGACACCAGTTTACATTTTATAAAATTAACCACTTATTAGGCATCAAGCATTGTCTTTGGTGTGAGCCAATTGATGAGGGCATCAATTTTGTTGCAATCCTTTTCAATTCCTCACATTGAGACAACATAACCAAAGAAAATAATCTTACTAGTGAAAGAAGGTGCATATTTGAAGATTGACATAAAAACCTTTGAGATCGAAGCACTTTAAAGACTTGGAAAAGAATGTCTAGATAATCCTTTCACTTTTACTATCTACCAAAATGTCATTGAAGTAAACCATGATCAATCTCCAATAGAAGCCTAAAATATTTAGTTTATGAGCTAAATAAAAGTACTTAGAGCATTTGAGAGACCAAAAGACATCACGCTCCATTCATATAAGCCATCTCATGTTTTGAGGGCATTTTTCCATTCATCCTTAGGTTATATCCTATTTTGATGATATCCATTTCTTAATTAGATTAATCTTAGAGAAAATGATGGACCCATGCAATTGATCTAATAAGTCACCAAGGTGAGAGATTGGGAAATCAATATTTGATAGTGTCTTTGTTCACAACTCAACTATTAACACATTTTGCTATCTTCTGTTGGTTCCTTAGGGTATGACCACTCAAGAGGGGCCTGAATTGAGTGATTAAATTTTTTTTAATTTTAATAAATATTCTTGATTAATGATTTTATTGAAAAATATATATTTGATAAATATAATAAATTATATTTGAGATTAATAATAAATATAAGTCACAAGATATAACAAAAATAAATACAATGAGGCACAACATAATTTATAGTGGTTTGGTGTCTTTACACACACCTAGTCCACTCTTCCAAGGTCTAACCACCCTTGGGGTTCTACTAAAATAATTTCACCAAAGTTTCCACACTAGTTCACCTTGGAAACTAGATACACACCTAGATTATAACGGATTCTAGGCAACTACTACACCAAGGTTTTCTTTCTATCTTAGCTTGGAAACTAGATTCACCTAGATTTTAATGGTTCTAGGAAATCTATACAATTCATAATAGTAATTTAAATGTTACAAATAATTTGTCCACACTTGGACACAAATAAACAATTAAGAACAAATTATACGAGGCAATAATATTTAAATAAATAAATAAATTTGTAAACTCAAATGGAGAAGTTCAGATTTGTTGAAGAAGACTTGAAGAATTTTTCTCCTCTTACCTTATGGCTCTTTGGTGGATGTACAATAATATTTTAAAAGTCTTGGATTGTTTGGATGTCTTACTTGAGAGCGTTTGAGAGCTTTTGGGTGCTTTGGATATACAATGGAAGTATTTGGATGCTCTAAAAATGAGTTTGGGGGTATTTATAAGCATTTTAGCTACTAAAAAATGTTTGAAATTCAAAAAATGAAAGGGTTAATATGAAGTTTGAAATTCAAAAAATGTTTAGACTTTCTCAAATAATAAGAAAGCATGTCTCACTTTTAATTCAAAATAAATATACTTTTTCCATAAGAAATCTAGATTTGAAAATTCAAATATAACTTTTTGAGATATAAATGATTAAAACAAGAAAATATGTCTAAAAGCAATCTCTTTTAATTCAAAATAAATTTACTTTTTTTATAAGTAAGAGAAAACATGTCTAAAAACAATTCTCCTTTAATTCAAAATTTGAAAATTCAAATATAAACTTTTGAGATATAAATTATTAAATAAGAAAACATGGCTAAAAGCAATTCTCTTTTAATTCAAAATAAATTTACTTTTTGCATGAGTAAAAAATATTTATATCATAAAAATATTTTTTTTAATTATCAAAACTTAATTAATATGAGCAAGTTGGCTCAACACCTTCTTTTAACAAATCTTTATCATCCAAGAAACCTAGGTCTATGCAACCATCAGAAACAAAACCTAACCCCGATAACAATACACACACTGACTCTCATGCTCACATACATTGCTTTAGAAATAAATGTCATGAAACCTTGTTCTCAAAAGTACTATATCTAGAAGTTTTGTACCGAGAAGAAATATAGACTAGGATGAACTAGAATCTAAGAATTTTGGTAAAAATCTAAAACAATGGATTACTAACATGGGTTGGTTTAGTATATGAACCTTAAATCTTCCGTTTTATCTTAATACCCTACCAAAATTCTATTCTAGCCTTCCTAAATCACCAGTAGAAAACAAGGAAGAGGAGTATAGCCTATAGAATCTCATATTTAGATACCAAGGCTCCTAATACGTGTTGTCTAGTGATAGATTAATAACCCTTCTAGATTTAATGTAACAGCCCGCTTTCTCGGGCGTGTTATACCTTAGGAAAATTGGGTTTTATTTTTTTTTTTCATTACATTATCCCGAAATTCCCTAAGGCCTATCTAGTGTTTAATTTACACACTAGAGATAAATACAATTTACAAAGTGGAAGCTGAATCGAACCTGCTCATTTGAATATCTCGACAAGTACTTATTACAAACATTGTGACATAACCTTCGAAAAATAAAACAAATGTACATAATCCTTAACTATTCATATCACATCATCATATCTTACATCATGAATTTTCAAAGCGTTCAGACTTCGTAGTAGCAGGACTTAAACACATGGGCTTCATCACATTCATTCATCTTATCGTTCATTCATCATGCACTTAGCTAAGTGCCATTTCATGCCTCATTCATCTTCGTACCTGCTACAGACTCCATCTGGAACGTTTGAATGTTCCAGGGGCGAACCCAAGTTAGATGATGAACCATCTAAGTAAGGGTACGTAATGCTATGTCATGAGTGTATGCAATGTCTTTCCTCGTAGGTGTCAACTGCACCCTCATGCTACCCACCATTTTAGCGGCCACCTCTTTCGAAGCCGGGGTGTATGGGTGCACCCTTGGTAAGGCAGCGGTGCCAGTTCGTACTCCCTACGGCCTCATATGCGTGTGATCAATGACATCAACGTGTAATCATGCATTTCACAGTCATGTATGCATTCTACGTGATAGATACATATCATAGCATGTCAATATGATGAAAACATTTTCGAGGAAGTACCACTTACCTTTTAGAGCTTATCGGGCTACCTCGTAATCTGTGCCTTGCCTCGATTTGCGTGCCAACCTTAAAATTCGCGCCCAAACACCTCAATTTTGACCTCAAAGCATCCTAATCATCATAGGTATTTAAATAAACATTAAAACCTATTTTTCCATAATTTTTAGCATTTTCTATAATTTTTCCTCTATTTCTTCCTATTTTCCTCAATAATTTCAAATTAAATATTTCTAGAAATATTTTCTCAAATATTTCACTACGACAATTCATAAAATAATATTTTAGAGTTTCTGAAATTTTCTAGAGAATTTTACTCACCTTGGCTTAGCATCTCCGATTTTCTCGATTTGCGTGCGATATTCCCGAAAAGCGTGCCCGAGCCGTTTTTCTCACCAAAATCTCTGGAATATCACCAAAACATGATTTCCTATCTTTCGGAATTTTTCCAGAATTTTCCCCTTATTTCCTCTATTTCTTCTTTTTTTTTTTCTTTCTTTTTCTTCTTTTTTTTTTCTTTTCTCTTTTTCTTTTTTTTTCTCTCTCCTCTCTTCTTCTTCTTCCTCCTTCTTCTTCCTCCCGCCGCGCCTGCAACTTCTTCCCTTCTTCTTCATTTCTTCTTCTTCTTTCTTCTTTTCTTCTTCTTTTCCTCTTTTTCTTCCTTCTTTTCTTCTTCTTCTTCTTCTTCTTCTTCTTCTTCTTCTTCTTCTTCTTCTTCTTCTTCTCTCTCTTCCTTCTTCCCCGCGGCTGCGCCCAACGCCTGCAACTTCCGCCATGACCGCCGCACCAGCCAGCCTTGCTGCCGCCTTTGCCGCTGCTGGCGTCTTCCGCCGGCTGAGCCGCACTCGCCACCGCAAGCTGCTCGCGCCTCCACCGTGCACAGCCGCAGCACCACGCATGCGGCCATCTCCCCTGCATCGCGGTGCTTCCATGGCTGCTACCATGGCCGACTTCGGCCTTCGTTGTTGCCTTCAACGACCGCCTCTAGGCCTTGCTCGCCGCCTGATCTGCGCGTCCAGCACCCTTTGCAGCCGTTTCCAGCCCCTGCTATGGCTGTTGATCGCGGCTGTTGGAAGCTAGCTGCTCGCCTGCCATGGCCGTTTTCGGCCATCTCCCTCTCTCTCAATCTGCTCTCTCTCTCTCCATCTCTTTCTCTCTCTCTCGATCTCCCAATTGCTTGCTATCACTCTCGATCTCGCACTGCCTTCCCCTCGGCCACGATCACTGCCCATTTATAGGCAGTGGTTTCACTGCTACAAACTTGCCCGCAACGCATGCCATTTAATGCGAAAGTCTCCCTATTAATTACACATTGATTTCATACGCCACCTATCCACAGATCACGTGGCCATAATCTCTCATTTACAGCCCCAAATCGCGGCATTAAATGCTTCTCATAAACCTCACGAAACCATTACAGCCACCGCACAACACATTTATTACATATATATATGTATACTATATGTTATATATTACATTTAATATACATAAAAGTTATGCATTAACCCCAATTTTATCCTAAATTCATTTGAATAATTATTTAATTACAATAATATTTTCAAACATTGAATTAATTGACATTTCGATACCGAAAACATAAAATTAATAACTTCAAAGCTTAGTAAAAAATGACGATTCATCCTAGTGTCCTCACCGGGCTATTGTTTCGTCCTGAAACCACCGAAGGGTTGTTCGTTACGCAAAACCGGAGCCCCCTTAGGGTTCCGTTGATTTTTTGGAAGCCTCCTACTACGATTCGGTTTTACAGCCTAAATGATAGCTGTATTTTAGCTGTACCGAAACTATTCTGAATTTGATTTCTTTTGATACCATAAATCCTATCTCGATATGCTCGTCGAGATCATATAATTTTCCTTAGATACTTTCACTCTGAGACATTCCCTCTAGTTGATTCGGTACTTGAAATTGCTATAAAACCAACCTCTCGGTGTTCTAAACTCATCGAAATTACGTGGCAACGTTATACGAACATTGGGTATTACATTCTCCTCTCCTTACAAAAAATTTCGTCCTCGAAATTTGCCACATGACCCAAATCCCAAAATTAGAACTGTTGAGCCGACCGTACTTATCAATCCCTAGACAATCCATTTGTCCACTACACATTCTTTTCGAATTTTTCTTTCAAGCCATTAATCACCTAACTCGGTCCTTGGGCCAAGAATCTCCGCTCGAGCTCCTATCTAAGTCGGTACTCACATTATCATCATGAGCCTGCGGCTCTCATATCTACATTCTTAAGTCACCACGACATTTCTTTAATTATGATGTCATTTATTTTGAATCAATCAATCGTGCTTTGATAATTTTTCCAACCTTGACACAAAGTCCCTGATCTCGATACATCTTGATTTTTTATCAAATCGATCCCCAAGAAATATTTTTTTTATGTCATCATGCATCTTTAAATCATCACATATCTTGTTATCACGAGATTGTTTCATAGGCTTCTAGACTGCCATAACAAGTCAGTGTTTATCACATGTCCTTGAAACTAACTATGTCTGACCTTAAGTTATTATAAACTTAATCATTGCTTAATCTTTACTTGTGCTAATCTGTTCGAGATTTCTATTGTTTCCTCATTCTTATAGGTATTCATTTCTCAATATAACCTCAAGTTTCTGATAATTACCCATAACCATCTTCTAATCACATCAGAAATTTTTACAATTAATAGATGCTATCTGTCTTCAAATCTTCCTTTGTAATCTAACTTTTAATATTAACCGAAATTTAACATTGCCTTCCAAGTCTAGTAATACTAATATCTTTATCTCGCTTGTTACTCGGTCGCCAAACTGACACCCATTCATGCACTCTTTGAAGTGATCCTCAAATAACATTTTATATCATTAAATTAATCATTTAATCCTCAATTTACTCTTCTAGTAATAACGTTTTATGTCAACTAACTTTAATCATGCTTGATCCTTTTTGGAGCTACTAACTTTTGCTTGAACCAACCTCTACTCAAAACATTGGGTTCGTCTCTTGAAACTTACTAGGACATCTGACTTTCGCGACTTTCAATCCCCGACCTTGATTTCATGATCTCGACACGGAGCCTCATGCTTTCATCATTTCTTTCTCGATTGGCTCACGACCTAGCAAGCAAGTCTCAGTATTAACATCTATTGTAACGTTCCCGAATATTATCCTCAATGTTTCTCATGCACCTCCCTATCTAAGGAGTACACCAATATATCCACCATTACCATGTGACTTTAATGCAATTAGTACTTTGGTCAAATCATCAAATCATGATTCCATTACTGATACTTAGAATGTCTCATCCCTCGATCGCAGTCCAGCCTCTTGTAACTGTTCATCAAATTTGAAGTAAAGATATCGACTCTTAATTATCACATCTTGCAAAGCTCAATAATTTACGTCCTCAATTGAACTACTTATAACCTCAAGCTATTTATTGACAACTACGAAATAATTCTGATAAATCTTTCGAGAGCACATTCTGATATTTCTCTTACTTCCTCAACTTTCTCACGGCTTTTCATTGACCACAAGTGGTCGTACCACATTTTGACAAGCTCCTCATTTTCATAACATGCTTACATCACTTTAGTGATCGTCTAGCTATACATCTCCCGATTTGCCCATCAGGGTTATCTAGATTAATCGTTTAGCCCAACAAAATTTTCATTCTCTCAAAATTGAAAATTACAGATCTCCAATTTGATTTATCAATACACGACGTTTCCTATCGCAATCTGACATCCTGGCCCATTTGCCATTATCTGCCTCTCTCAAGCACGTCAAAGATTTCTCAAAGACATATATCCGTAACAATCTTGCTAACTGGAGTGGGTAGGTACTTACGTCTCTCTGGTAATCCTTAAGAAATTCCCGAAAATCTCAAATCGATTCATCTTTGAAGATCTTTATCCAGATCATGTTAATTGGCTTCAATCATTTCTTATAAAGAGTCGAACCTCAAAAATTTCCCGGGACTCTTTACCTAAAGATACCTTAAATAATGATTCAGGTATTCATACTGATGCACAAGGCATGACTTATCTGCAAGACCTTCGATTCCTTAAACCTACCTGGCACATTGAATCGAGGTTGCTAACTTACTACTTATCGTCGGGGCCTTGAACTGGCCATGTTGTACTTCCCAAAATCTCATTTATCGAGAATTTACTGACCCTCACATTTTAGATCTCGCTGACTATCGACGTACGACCATTCGTGACCCCATTGTCATACTAGGTATCAAGGTATTCTACTCCTCAAGTCTCGTACTGTTCGTCGTGTCACCCTACTCCCAAGACGACCGTGAATCCTAATATACTTCTTTAAATAGGACACTTAGTTCAATTTCATTTTGGGTTGATTCTCTGGCCTCGATCAATCACAACTAGTGGCGCACCTCGCTCCTAGACCATTGGGACTTAGACCCATACAAGGTACAGACCCTACTGGGCTGTCCCAGATTTTCAGCATCTGATCGTCTCCCAGACAGTCTGACATGATGCTTCGATCGACGGGCTTCCCGTACCTTATCGCAAGCCATCCCTCAACCATCTGCACGTGGGTCCCTAGATCTAGATCTGTCACTGAGAACACCGAACCAGTAGTGTCATCACGCTGCTAGGGTTCTTATCCCGTCCTTGCGAGTCACATCGGTTACACCACTGCCAGCTAATTGATTCATATGTTATCATTTGACCATCTTCGGCCTCTCGCTTGACTTAATTCGTCGAATCTCCGATCTACACATTCTATTTTCGAGATACTAAATGATACTCGAAATACTTATAATTGATCCTAACTTTTTAACTAGGTCTGGCCACATTAGACTAATCATCCATGATTCGATCGTCCTTAATAACCTCAGTTACCCTATCATGTCACGCCATGATTCGACTAATAACCTCAAATCAATAGTCTCTAAATCTCTCGGATCCATACTCACGGTTTACCGAGTCAACCTTACACCCGAATCATATCGTCAAATCCTAACATCAATGGCTAGATTATCTCGAACGGGCGTTTTATTGCTTAGCAAGATTAGATTCTCAAATCAATAACCTTTAAAACTTCAGTCGTTCATTCCCAAATCTCTAAGTAGGGATCATGATTCAACCATTCTTGCTAACTATGTATAACCTCAAATTGACATATTAATCCTCAAATTCCTATCGTTTCCCTTATCGAGATAACTTTACCTCAATCAAAATCAAACATCGAAATTTTCAAATTTTATTCTCCGAAATTGTTAACCGAAATATCATAGGTTTCTCAACTCCTATTCAACTTTTCCTAAATCTCCAAATAAATCTTCTTGCTCTAAATTAACAATTTCTAAATCATCAGCAATCCCTAAGTCACCAAATCTCCAATAACTTAAGCTCTTATACTAACTGTATCAAGTCACTTAAGGTTTCAAATACACTTAAGCTCTGATACCAACTGTAACAGCCCGCTTTCTCGGGCGTGTTATACCTTAGGAAAATTGGGTTTTATTTTTTTTTTTCATTACATTATCCCGAAATTCCCTAAGGCCTATCTAGTGTTTAATTTACACACTAGAGATAAATACAATTTACAAAGCGGAAGCTGAATCGAACCTGCTCATTTGAATATCTCGACAAGTACTTATTACAAACATTGTGACATAACCTTCGAAAAATAAAACAAATGTACATAATCCTTAACTATTCATATCACATCATCATATCTTACATCATGAATTTTCAAAGCGTTCAGACTTCGTAGTAGCAGGACTTAAACACATGGGCTTCATCACATTCATTCATCTTATCGTTCATTCATCATGCACTTAGCTAAGTGCCATTTCATGCCTCATTCATCTTCGTACCTGCTACAGACTCCATCTGGAACGTTTGAATGTTCCAGGGGCGAACCCAAGTTAGATGATGAACCATCTAAGTAAGGGTACGTAATGCTATGTCATGAGTGTATGCAATGTCTTTCCTCGTAGGTGTCAACTGCACCCTCATGCTACCCACCATTTTAGCGGCCACCTCTTTCGAAGCCGGGGTGTATGGGTGCACCCTTGGTAAGGCAGCGGTGCCAGTTCGTACTCCCTACGGCCTCATATGCGTGTGATCAATGATATCAACGTGTAATCATGCATTTCACAGTCATGTATGCATTCTACGTGATAGATACATATCATAGCATGTCAATATGATGAAAACATTTTCGAGGAAGTACCACTTACCTTTTAGAGCTTATCGGGCTACCTCGTAATCTGTGCCTTGCCTCGATTTGCGTGCCAACCTTAAAATTCGCGCCCAAACACCTCAATTTTGACCTCAAAGCATCCTAATCATCATAGGTATTTAAATAAACATTAAAACCTATTTTTCCATAATTTTTAGCATTTTCTATAATTTTTCCTCTATTTCTTCCTATTTTCCTCAATAATTTCAAATTAAATATTTCTAGAAATATTTTCTCAAATATTTCACTACGACAATTCATAAAATAATATTTTAGAGTTTCTGAAATTTTCTAGAGAATTTTACTCACCTTGGCTTAGCATCTCCGATTTTCTCGATTTGCGTGCGATATTCCCGAAAAGCGTGCCCGAGCCGTTTTTCTCACCAAAATCTCTGGAATATCACCAAAACATGATTTCCTATCTTTCGGATTTTTTTCAGAATTTTCCCCTTATTTCCTCTATTTCTTCTTTTTTTTTTTCTTTCTTTTTCTTCTTTTTTTTTTCTTTTCTCTTTTTCTTTTTTTTTTCTCTCTCCTCTCTTCTTCTTCTTCCTCCTTCTTCTTCCTCCCGCCGCGCCTGCAACTTCTTCCCTTCTTCTTCATTTCTTCTTCTTCTTTCTTCTTTTCTTCTTCTTTTCCTCTTTTTCTTCCTTCTTTTCTTCTTCTTCTTCTTCTTCTTCTTCTTCTTCTTCTTCTTCTTCTCTCTCTTCCTTCTTCCCCGCGGCTGCGCCCAACGCCTGCAACTTCCGCCATGACCGCCGCACCAGCCAGCCTTGCTGCCGCCTTTGCCGCTGCTGGCGTCTTCCGCCGGCTGAGCCGCACTCGCCACCGCAAGCTGCTCGCGCCTCCACCGTGCACAGCCGCAGCACCACGCATGCGGCCATCTCCCCTGCATCGCGGTGCTTCCATGGCTGCTACCATGGCCGACTTCGGCCTTCGTTGTTGCCTTCAACGACCGCCTCTAGGCCTTGCTCACCGCCTGATCTGCGCGCCCAGCACCCTTTGCAGCCGTTTCCAGCCCCTGCTATGGCTGTTGATCGCGGCTGTTGGAAGCTAGCTGCTCGCCTGCCATGGCCGTTTTCGGCCATCTCCCTCTCTCTCAATCTGCTCTCTCTCTCTCCATCTCTTTCTCTCTCTCTCGATCTCCCAATTGCTTGCTATCACTCTCGATCTCGCACTGCCTTCCCCTCGGCCACGATCACTGCCCATTTATAGGCAGTGGTTTCACTGCTACAAACTTGCCCGCAACGCATGCCATTTAATGCGAAAGTCTCCCTATTAATTACACATTGATTTCATACGCCACCTATCCACAGATCACGTGGCCATAATCTCTCATTTACAGCCCCAAATCGCGGCATTAAATGCTTCTCATAAACCTCACGAAACCATTACAGCCACCGCACAACACATTTATTACATATATATATGTATACTATATGTTATATATTACATTTAATATACATAAAAGTTATGCATTAACCCCAATTTTATCCTAAATTCATTTGAATAATTATTTAATTACAATAATATTTTCAAACATTGAATTAATTGACATTTCGATACCGAAAACATAAAATTAATAACTTCAAAGCTTAGTAAAAAATGACGATTCGTCCTAGTGTCCTCACCGGGCTATTGTTTCGTCCTGAAACCACCGAAGGGTTGTTCGTTACGCAAAACCGGAGCCCCCTTAGGGTTCCGTTGATTTTTTGGAAGCCTCCTACTACGATTCGGTTTTACAGCCTAAATGATAGCTGTATTTTAGCTGTACCGAAACTATTCTGAATTTGATTTCTTTTGATACCATAAATCCTATCTCGATATGCTCGTCGAGATCATATAATTTTCCTTAGATACTTTCACTCTGAGACATTCCCTCTAGTTGATTCGGTACTTGAAATTGCTATAAAACCAACCTCTCGGTGTTCTAAACTCATCGAAATTACGTGGCAACGTTATACGAACATTGGGTATTACATTCTCCTCTCCTTACAAAAAATTTCGTCCTCGAAATTTGCCACATGACCCAAATCCCAAAATTAGAACTGTTGAGCCGACCGTACTTATCAATCCCTAGACAATCCATTTGTCCACTACACATTCTTTTCGAATTTTTCTTTCAAGCCATTAATCACCTAACTCGGTCCTTGGGCCAAGAATCTCCGCTCGAGCTCCTATCTAAGTCGGTACTCACATTATCATCATGAGCCTGCGGCTCTCATATCTACATTCTTAAGTCACCACGACATTTCTTTAATTATGATGTCATTTATTTTGAATCAATCAATCGTGCTTTGATAATTTTTCCAACCTTGACACAAAGTCCCTGATCTCGATACATCTTGATTTTTTATCAAATCGATCCCCAAGAAATATTTTTTTTATGTCATCATGCATCTTTAAATCATCACATATCTTGTTATCACGAGATTGTTTCATAGGCTTCTAGACTGCCATAACAAGTCAGTGTTTATCACATGTCCTTGAAACTAACTATGTCTGACCTTAAGTTATTATAAACTTAATCATTGCTTAATCTTTACTTGTGCTAATCTGTTCGAGATTTCTATTGTTTCCTCATTCTTATAGGTATTCATTTCTCAATATAACCTCAAGTTTCTGATAATTACCCATAACCATCTTCTAATCACATCAGAAATTTTTACAATTAATAGATGCTATCTGTCTTCAAATCTTCCTTTGTAATCTAACTTTTAATATTAACCGAAATTTAACATTGCCTTCCAAGTCTAGTAATACTAATATCTTTATCTCGCTTGTTACTCGGTCGCCAAACTGACACCCATTCATGCACTCTTTGAAGTGATCCTCAAATAACATTTTATATCATTAAATTAATCATTTAATCCTCAATTTACTCTTCTAGTAATAACGTTTTATGTCAACTAACTTTAATCATGCTTGATCCTTTTTGGAGCTACTAACTTTTGCTTGAACCAACCTCTACTCAAAACATTGGGTTCGTCTCTTGAAACTTACTAGGACATCTGACTTTCGCGACTTTCAATCCCCGACCTTGATTTCATGATCTCGACACGGAGCCTCATGCTTTCATCATTTCTTTCTCGATTGGCTCACGACCTAGCAAGCAAGTCTCAGTATTAACATCTATTGTAACGTTCCCGAATATTATCCTCAATGTTTCTCATGCACCTCCCTATCTAAGGAGTACACCAATATATCCACCATTACCATGTGACTTTAATGCAATTAGTACTTTGGTCAAATCATCAAATCATGATTCCATTACTGATACTTAGAATGTCTCATCCCTCGATCGCAGTCCAGCCTCTTGTAACTGTTCATCAAATTTGAAGTAAAGATATCGACTCTTAATTATCACATCTTGCAAAGCTCAATAATTTACGTCCTCAATTGAACTACTTATAACCTCAAGCTATTTATTGACAACTACGAAATAATTCTGATAAATCTTTCGAGAGCACATTCTGATATTTCTCTTACTTCCTCAACTTTCTCACGGCTTTTCATTGACCACAAGTGGTCGTACCACATTTTGACAAGCTCCTCATTTTCATAACATGCTTACATCACTTTAGTGATCGTCTAGCTATACATCTCCCGATTTGCCCATCAGGGTTATCTAGATTAATCGTTTAGCCCAACAAAATTTTCATTCTCTCAAAATTGAAAATTACAGATCTCCAATTTGATTTATCAATACACGACGTTTCCTATCGCAATCTGACATCCTGGCCCATTTGCCATTATCTGCCTCTCTCAAGCACGTCAAAGATTTCTCAAAGACATATATCCGTAACAATCTTGCTAACTGGAGTGGGTAGGTACTTACGTCTCTCTGGTAATCCTTAAGAAATTCCCGAAAATCTCAAATCGATTCATCTTTGAAGATCTTTATCCAGATCATGTTAATTGGCTTCAATCATTTCTTATAAAGAGTCGAACCTCAAAAATTTCCCGGGACTCTTTACCTAAAGATACCTTAAATAATGATTCAGGTATTCATACTGATGCACAAGGCATGACTTATCTGCAAGACCTTCGATTCCTTAAACCTACCTGGCACATTGAATCGAGGTTGCTAACTTACTACTTATCGTCGGGGCCTTGAACTGGCCATGTTGTACTTCCCAAAATCTCATTTATCGAGAATTTACTGACCCTCACATTTTAGATCTCGCTGACTATCGACGTACGACCATTCGTGACCCCATTGTCATACTAGGTATCAAGGTATTCTACTCCTCAAGTCTCGTACTGTTCGTCGTGTCACCCTACTCCCAAGACGACCGTGAATCCTAATATACTTCTTTAAATAGGACACTTAGTTCAATTTCATTTTGGGTTGATTCTCTGGCCTCGATCAATCACAACTAGTGGCGCACCTCGCTCCTAGACCATTGGGACTTAGACCCATACAAGGTACAGACCCTACTGGGCTGTCCCAGATTTTCAGCATCTGATCGTCTCCCAGACAGTCTGACATGATGCTTCGATCGACGGGCTTCCCGTACCTTATCGCAAGCCATCCCTCAACCATCTGCACGTGGGTCCCTAGATCTAGATCTGTCACTGAGAACACCGAACCAGTAGTGTCATCACGCTGCTAGGGTTCTTATCCCGTCCTTGCGAGTCACATCGGTTACACCACTGCCAGCTAATTGATTCATATGTTATCATTTGACCATCTTCGGCCTCTCGCTTGACTTAATTCGTCGAATCTCCGATCTACACATTCTATTTTCGAGATACTAAATGATACTCGAAATACTTATAATTGATCCTAACTTTTTAACTAGGTCTGGCCACATTAGACTAATCATCCATGATTCGATCGTCCTTAATAACCTCAGTTACCCTATCATGTCACGCCATGATTCGACTAATAACCTCAAATCAATAGTCTCTAAATCTCTCGGATCCATACTCACGGTTTACCGAGTCAACCTTACACCCGAATCATATCGTCAAATCCTAACATCAATGGCTAGATTATCTCGAACGGGCGTTTTATTGCTTAGCAAGATTAGATTCTCAAATCAATAACCTTTAAAACTTCAGTCGTTCATTCCCAAATCTCTAAGTAGGGATCATGATTCAACCATTCTTGCTAACTATGTATAACCTCAAATTGACATATTAATCCTCAAATTCCTATCGTTTCCCTTATCGAGATAACTTTACCTCAATCAAAATCAAACATCGAAATTTTCAAATTTTATTCTCCGAAATTGTTAACCGAAATATCATAGGTTTCTCAACTCCTATTCAACTTTTCCTAAATCTCCAAATAAATCTTCTTGCTCTAAATTAACAATTTCTAAATCATCAGCAATCCCTAAGTCACCAAATCTCCAATAACTTAAGCTCTTATACTAACTGTATCAAGTCACTTAAGGTTTCAAATACACTTAAGCTCTGATACCAACTGTAACAGCCCGCTTTCTCGGGCGTGTTATACCTTAGGAAAATTGGGTTTTATTTTTTTTTTTCATTACATTATCCCGAAATTCCCTAAGGCCTATCTAGTGTTTAATTTACACACTAGAGATAAATACAATTTACAAAGCGGAAGCTGAATCGAACCTGCTCATTTGAATATCTCGACAAGTACTTATTACAAACATTGTGACATAACCTTCGAAAAATAAAACAAATGTACATAATCCTTAACTATTCATATCACATCATCATATCTTACATCATGAATTTTCAAAGCGTTCAGACTTCGTAGTAGCAGGACTTAAACACATGGGCTTCATCACATTCATTCATCTTATCGTTCATTCATCATGCACTTAGCTAAGTGCCATTTCATGCCTCATTCATCTTCGTACCTGCTACAGACTCCATCTGGAACGTTTGAATGTTCCAGGGGCGAACCCAAGTTAGATGATGAACCATCTAAGTAAGGGTACGTAATGCTATGTCATGAGTGTATGCAATGTCTTTCCTCGTAGGTGTCAACTGCACCCTCATGCTACCCACCATTTTAGCGGCCACCTCTTTCGAAGCCGGGGTGTATGGGTGCACCCTTGGTAAGGCAGCGGTGCCAGTTCGTACTCCCTACGGCCTCATATGCGTGTGATCAATGATATCAACGTGTAATCATGCATTTCACAGTCATGTATGCATTCTACGTGATAGATACATATCATAGCATGTCAATATGATGAAAACATTTTCGAGGAAGTACCACTTACCTTTTAGAGCTTATCGGGCTACCTCGTAATCTGTGCCTTGCCTCGATTTGCGTGCCAACCTTAAAATTCGCGCCCAAACACCTCAATTTTGACCTCAAAGCATCCTAATCATCATAGGTATTTAAATAAACATTAAAACCTATTTTTCCATAATTTTTAGCATTTTCTATAATTTTTCCTCTATTTCTTCCTATTTTCCTCAATAATTTCAAATTAAATATTTCTAGAAATATTTTCTCAAATATTTCACTACGACAATTCATAAAATAATATTTTAGAGTTTCTGAAATTTTCTAGAGAATTTTACTCACCTTGGCTTAGCATCTCCGATTTTCTCGATTTGCGTGCGATATTCCCGAAAAGCGTGCCCGAGCCGTTTTTCTCACCAAAATCTCTGGAATATCACCAAAACATGATTTCCTATCTTTCGGATTTTTTTCAGAATTTTCCCCTTATTTCCTCTATTTCTTCTTTTTTTTTTTCTTTCTTTTTCTTCTTTTTTTTTTCTTTTCTCTTTTTCTTTTTTTTTTCTCTCTCCTCTCTTCTTCTTCTTCCTCCTTCTTCTTCCTCCCGCCGCGCCTGCAACTTCTTCCCTTCTTCTTCATTTCTTCTTCTTCTTTCTTCTTTTCTTCTTCTTTTCCTCTTTTTCTTCCTTCTTTTCTTCTTCTTCTTCTTCTTCTTCTTCTTCTTCTTCTTCTTCTTCTCTCTCTTCCTTCTTCCCCGCGGCTGCGCCCAACGCCTGCAACTTCCGCCATGACCGCCGCACCAGCCAGCCTTGCTGCCGCCTTTGCCGCTGCTGGCGTCTTCCGCCGGCTGAGCCGCACTCGCCACCGCAAGCTGCTCGCGCCTCCACCGTGCACAGCCGCAGCACCACGCATGCGGCCATCTCCCCTGCATCGCGGTGCTTCCATGGCTGCTACCATGGCCGACTTCGGCCTTCGTTGTTGCCTTCAACGACCGCCTCTAGGCCTTGCTCACCGCCTGATCTGCGCGCCCAGCACCCTTTGCAGCCGTTTCCAGCCCCTGCTATGGCTGTTGATCGCGGCTGTTGGAAGCTAGCTGCTCGCCTGCCATGGCCGTTTTCGGCCATCTCCCTCTCTCTCAATCTGCTCTCTCTCTCTCCATCTCTTTCTCTCTCTCTCGATCTCCCAATTGCTTGCTATCACTCTCGATCTCGCACTGCCTTCCCCTCGGCCACGATCACTGCCCATTTATAGGCAGTGGTTTCACTGCTACAAACTTGCCCGCAACGCATGCCATTTAATGCGAAAGTCTCCCTATTAATTACACATTGATTTCATACGCCACCTATCCACAGATCACGTGGCCATAATCTCTCATTTACAGCCCCAAATCGCGGCATTAAATGCTTCTCATAAACCTCACGAAACCATTACAGCCACCGCACAACACATTTATTACATATATATATGTATACTATATGTTATATATTACATTTAATATACATAAAAGTTATGCATTAACCCCAATTTTATCCTAAATTCATTTGAATAATTATTTAATTACAATAATATTTTCAAACATTGAATTAATTGACATTTCGATACCGAAAACATAAAATTAATAACTTCAAAGCTTAGTAAAAAATGACGATTCGTCCTAGTGTCCTCACCGGGCTATTGTTTCGTCCTGAAACCACCGAAGGGTTGTTCGTTACGCAAAACCGGAGCCCCCTTAGGGTTCCGTTGATTTTTTGGAAGCCTCCTACTACGATTCGGTTTTACAGCCTAAATGATAGCTGTATTTTAGCTGTACCGAAACTATTCTGAATTTGATTTCTTTTGATACCATAAATCCTATCTCGATATGCTCGTCGAGATCATATAATTTTCCTTAGATACTTTCACTCTGAGACATTCCCTCTAGTTGATTCGGTACTTGAAATTGCTATAAAACCAACCTCTCGGTGTTCTAAACTCATCGAAATTACGTGGCAACGTTATACGAACATTGGGTATTACATTCTCCTCTCCTTACAAAAAATTTCGTCCTCGAAATTTGCCACATGACCCAAATCCCAAAATTAGAACTGTTGAGCCGACCGTACTTATCAATCCCTAGACAATCCATTTGTCCACTACACATTCTTTTCGAATTTTTCTTTCAAGCCATTAATCACCTAACTCGGTCCTTGGGCCAAGAATCTCCGCTCGAGCTCCTATCTAAGTCGGTACTCACATTATCATCATGAGCCTGCGGCTCTCATATCTACATTCTTAAGTCACCACGACATTTCTTTAATTATGATGTCATTTATTTTGAATCAATCAATCGTGCTTTGATAATTTTTCCAACCTTGACACAAAGTCCCTGATCTCGATACATCTTGATTTTTTATCAAATCGATCCCCAAGAAATATTTTTTTTATGTCATCATGCATCTTTAAATCATCACATATCTTGTTATCACGAGATTGTTTCATAGGCTTCTAGACTGCCATAACAAGTCAGTGTTTATCACATGTCCTTGAAACTAACTATGTCTGACCTTAAGTTATTATAAACTTAATCATTGCTTAATCTTTACTTGTGCTAATCTGTTCGAGATTTCTATTGTTTCCTCATTCTTATAGGTATTCATTTCTCAATATAACCTCAAGTTTCTGATAATTACCCATAACCATCTTCTAATCACATCAGAAATTTTTACAATTAATAGATGCTATCTGTCTTCAAATCTTCCTTTGTAATCTAACTTTTAATATTAACCGAAATTTAACATTGCCTTCCAAGTCTAGTAATACTAATATCTTTATCTCGCTTGTTACTCGGTCGCCAAACTGACACCCATTCATGCACTCTTTGAAGTGATCCTCAAATAACATTTTATATCATTAAATTAATCATTTAATCCTCAATTTACTCTTCTAGTAATAACGTTTTATGTCAACTAACTTTAATCATGCTTGATCCTTTTTGGAGCTACTAACTTTTGCTTGAACCAACCTCTACTCAAAACATTGGGTTCGTCTCTTGAAACTTACTAGGACATCTGACTTTCGCGACTTTCAATCCCCGACCTTGATTTCATGATCTCGACACGGAGCCTCATGCTTTCATCATTTCTTTCTCGATTGGCTCACGACCTAGCAAGCAAGTCTCAGTATTAACATCTATTGTAACGTTCCCGAATATTATCCTCAATGTTTCTCATGCACCTCCCTATCTAAGGAGTACACCAATATATCCACCATTACCATGTGACTTTAATGCAATTAGTACTTTGGTCAAATCATCAAATCATGATTCCATTACTGATACTTAGAATGTCTCATCCCTCGATCGCAGTCCAGCCTCTTGTAACTGTTCATCAAATTTGAA
The DNA here is from genome assembly GCA_036245055.1 of Diospyros kaki. NCBI lineage: Eukaryota > Viridiplantae > Streptophyta > Magnoliopsida > Ericales > Ebenaceae > Diospyros > Diospyros kaki. The sequence goes on from BSEG01000011.1 coordinate 1,147,412, forward strand.
GTAAAGATATCGACTCTTAATTATCACATCTTGCAAAGCTCAATAATTTACGTCCTCAATTGAACTACTTATAACCTCAAGCTATTTATTGACAACTACGAAATAATTCTGATAAATCTTTCGAGAGCACATTCTGATATTTCTCTTACTTCCTCAACTTTCTCACGGCTTTTCATTGACCACAAGTGGTCGTACCACATTTTGACAAGCTCCTCATTTTCATAACATGCTTACATCACTTTAGTGATCGTCTAGCTATACATCTCCCGATTTGCCCATCAGGGTTATCTAGATTAATCGTTTAGCCCAACAAAATTTTCATTCTCTCAAAATTGAAAATTACAGATCTCCAATTTGATTTATCAATACACGACGTTTCCTATCGCAATCTGACATCCTGGCCCATTTGCCATTATCTGCCTCTCTCAAGCACGTCAAAGATTTCTCAAAGACATATATCCGTAACAATCTTGCTAACTGGAGTGGGTAGGTACTTACGTCTCTCTGGTAATCCTTAAGAAATTCCCGAAAATCTCAAATCGATTCATCTTTGAAGATCTTTATCCAGATCATGTTAATTGGCTTCAATCATTTCTTATAAAGAGTCGAACCTCAAAAATTTCCCGGGACTCTTTACCTAAAGATACCTTAAATAATGATTCAGGTATTCATACTGATGCACAAGGCATGACTTATCTGCAAGACCTTCGATTCCTTAAACCTACCTGGCACATTGAATCGAGGTTGCTAACTTACTACTTATCGTCGGGGCCTTGAACTGGCCATGTTGTACTTCCCAAAATCTCATTTATCGAGAATTTACTGACCCTCACATTTTAGATCTCGCTGACTATCGACGTACGACCATTCGTGACCCCATTGTCATACTAGGTATCAAGGTATTCTACTCCTCAAGTCTCGTACTGTTCGTCGTGTCACCCTACTCCCAAGACGACCGTGAATCCTAATATACTTCTTTAAATAGGACACTTAGTTCAATTTCATTTTGGGTTGATTCTCTGGCCTCGATCAATCACAACTAGTGGCGCACCTCGCTCCTAGACCATTGGGACTTAGACCCATACAAGGTACAGACCCTACTGGGCTGTCCCAGATTTTCAGCATCTGATCGTCTCCCAGACAGTCTGACATGATGCTTCGATCGACGGGCTTCCCGTACCTTATCGCAAGCCATCCCTCAACCATCTGCACGTGGGTCCCTAGATCTAGATCTGTCACTGAGAACACCGAACCAGTAGTGTCATCACGCTGCTAGGGTTCTTATCCCGTCCTTGCGAGTCACATCGGTTACACCACTGCCAGCTAATTGATTCATATGTTATCATTTGACCATCTTCGGCCTCTCGCTTGACTTAATTCGTCGAATCTCCGATCTACACATTCTATTTTCGAGATACTAAATGATACTCGAAATACTTATAATTGATCCTAACTTTTTAACTAGGTCTGGCCACATTAGACTAATCATCCATGATTCGATCGTCCTTAATAACCTCAGTTACCCTATCATGTCACGCCATGATTCGACTAATAACCTCAAATCAATAGTCTCTAAATCTCTCGGATCCATACTCACGGTTTACCGAGTCAACCTTACACCCGAATCATATCGTCAAATCCTAACATCAATGGCTAGATTATCTCGAACGGGCGTTTTATTGCTTAGCAAGATTAGATTCTCAAATCAATAACCTTTAAAACTTCAGTCGTTCATTCCCAAATCTCTAAGTAGGGATCATGATTCAACCATTCTTGCTAACTATGTATAACCTCAAATTGACATATTAATCCTCAAATTCCTATCGTTTCCCTTATCGAGATAACTTTACCTCAATCAAAATCAAACATCGAAATTTTCAAATTTTATTCTCCGAAATTGTTAACCGAAATATCATAGGTTTCTCAACTCCTATTCAACTTTTCCTAAATCTCCAAATAAATCTTCTTGCTCTAAATTAACAATTTCTAAATCATCAGCAATCCCTAAGTCACCAAATCTCCAATAACTTAAGCTCTTATACTAACTGTATCAAGTCACTTAAGGTTTCAAATACACTTAAGCTCTGATACCAACTGTAACAGCCCGCTTTCTCGGGCGTGTTATACCTTAGGAAAATTGGGTTTTATTTTTTTTTTTCATTACATTATCCCGAAATTCCCTAAGGCCTATCTAGTGTTTAATTTACACACTAGAGATAAATACAATTTACAAAGCGGAAGCTGAATCGAACCTGCTCATTTGAATATCTCGACAAGTACTTATTACAAACATTGTGACATAACCTTCGAAAAATAAAACAAATGTACATAATCCTTAACTATTCATATCACATCATCATATCTTACATCATGAATTTTCAAAGCGTTCAGACTTCGTAGTAGCAGGACTTAAACACATGGGCTTCATCACATTCATTCATCTTATCGTTCATTCATCATGCACTTAGCTAAGTGCCATTTCATGCCTCATTCATCTTCGTACCTGCTACAGACTCCATCTGGAACGTTTGAATGTTCCAGGGGCGAACCCAAGTTAGATGATGAACCATCTAAGTAAGGGTACGTAATGCTATGTCATGAGTGTATGCAATGTCTTTCCTCGTAGGTGTCAACTGCACCCTCATGCTACCCACCATTTTAGCGGCCACCTCTTTCGAAGCCGGGGTGTATGGGTGCACCCTTGGTAAGGCAGCGGTGCCAGTTCGTACTCCCTACGGCCTCATATGCGTGTGATCAATGACATCAACGTGTAATCATGCATTTCACAGTCATGTATGCATTCTACGTGATAGATACATATCATAGCATGTCAATATGATGAAAACATTTTCGAGGAAGTACCACTTACCTTTTAGAGCTTATCGGGCTACCTCGTAATCTGTGCCTTGCCTCGATTTGCGTGCCAACCTTAAAATTCGCGCCCAAACACCTCAATTTTGACCTCAAAGCATCCTAATCATCATAGGTATTTAAATAAACATTAAAACCTATTTTTCCATAATTTTTAGCATTTTCTATAATTTTTCCTCTATTTCTTCCTATTTTCCTCAATAATTTCAAATTAAATATTTCTAGAAATATTTTCTCAAATATTTCACTACGACAATTCATAAAATAATATTTTAGAGTTTCTGAAATTTTCTAGAGAATTTTACTCACCTTGGCTTAGCATCTCCGATTTTCTCGATTTGCGTGCGATATTCCCGAAAAGCATGCCCGAGCCGTTTTTCTCACCAAAATCTCTGGACTATCACCAAAACATGATTTCCTATCTTTCGGAATTTTTCCAGAATTTTCCCCTTATTTCCTCTATTTCTTCTTTTTTTTTTTCTTTCTTTTTCTTCTTTTTTTTTTCTTTTCTCTTTTTCTTTTTTTTTTCTCTCTCCTCTCTTCTTCTTCTTCCTCCTTCTTCCTCCCGCCGCGCCTGCAACTTCTTCCCTTCTTCTTCATTTCTTCTTCTTCTTTCTTCTTTTCTTCTTCTTTTCCTCTTTTTCTTCCTTCTTCTTCTTCTTCTTCTTCTTCTTCTTCTTCTCTCTCTTCCTTCTTCCCCGCGGCTGCGCCCAACGCCTGCAACTTCCGCCATGACCGCCGCACCAGCCAGCCTTGCTGCCGCCTTTGCCGCTGCTGGCGTCTTCCGCCGGCTGAGCCGCACTCGCCACCGCAAGCTGCTCGCGCCTCCACCGTGCACAGCCGCAGCACCACGCATGCGACCATCTCCCCTGCATCGCGGTGCTTCCATGGCTGCTACCATGGCCGACTTCGGCCTTCGTTGTTGCCTTCAACGACCGCCTCTAGGCCTTGCTCGCCGCCTGATCTGCGCGTCCAGCACCCTTTGCAGCCGTTTCCAGCCCCTGCTATGGCTGTTGATCGCGGCTGTTGGAAGCTAGCTGCTCGCCTGCCATGGCCGTTTTCGGCCATCTCCCTCTCTCTCAATCTGCTCTCTCTCTCTCCATCTCTTTCTCTCTCTCTCGATCTCCCAATTGCTTGCTATCACTCTCGATCTCGCACTGCCTTCCCCTCGGCCACGATCACTGCCCATTTATAGGCAGTGGTTTCACTGCTACAAACTTGCCCGCAACGCATGCCATTTAATGCGAAAGTCTCCCTATTAATTACACATTGATTTCATACGCCACCTATCCACAGATCACGTGGCCATAATCTCTCATTTACAGCCCCAAATCGCGGCATTAAATGCTTCTCATAAACCTCACGAAACCATTACAGCCACCGCACAACACATTTATTACATATATATATATGTATACTATATGTTATATATTACATTTAATATACATAAAAGTTATGCATTAACCCCAATTTTATCCTAAATTCATTTGAATAATTATTTAATTACAATAATATTTTCAAACATTGAATTAATTGACATTTCGATACCGAAAACATAAAATTAATAACTTCAAAGCTTAGTAAAAAATGACGATTCGTCCTAGTGTCCTCACCGGGCTATTGTTTCGTCCTGAAACCACCGAAGGGTTGTTCGTTACGCAAAACCGGAGCCCCCTTAGGGTTCCGTTGATTTTTCGGAAGCCTCCTACTACGATTCGGTTTTACAGCCTAAATGATAGCTGTATTTTAGCTGTACCGAAACTATTCTGAATTTGATTTCTTTTGATACCATAAATCCTATCTCGATATGCTCGTCGAGATCATATAATTTTCCTTAGATACTTTCACTCTGAGACATTCCCTCTAGTTGATTCGGTACTTGAAATTGCTATAAAACCAACCTCTCGGTGTTCTAAACTCATCGAAATTACGTGGCAACGTTATACGAACATTGGGTATTACATTCTCCTCTCCTTACAAAAAATTTCGTCCTCGAAATTTGCCACATGACCCAAATCCCAAAATTAGAACTGTTGAGCCGACCGTACTTATCAATCCCTAGACAATCCATTTGTCCACTACACATTCTTTTCGAATTTTTCTTTCAAGCCATTAATCACCTAACTCGGTCCTTGGGCCAAGAATCTCCGCTCGAGCTCATGTGGTCGTCATTGAATGTGCAACCTTTAGTGATGACCCCATGTGGTCGTCATTGAATGTGCAACCTTTAGTGAGGGTCGCGCAATGTTGGTCACAGATGAAGACACAGTAGTGACAACCCCATGTGATCATTGCTGAATGTGCAACCTTTAATGAGGGTCGCACAATGTCGGTCACAAATGGGGGAGCAGTAGTGACGACCACATATGGTTGTCACTAAATGTGTAACCTTTATTAAGGGTTGCGCAACGTCGGTCATAGATGGGAGAGCATTAGTGGCGACCCCATATTATCGTCACTGAATGCATAACCTTTAGTGAGAGTCGCGTAACATATGTCACAGATAGGGGAGCATTAGTGACGACCCCAATGGTCGTCACTGAATATGCAACCTTTAGTGAGATGTATTATTATTATTCAAATTGATTATAAGATATGTCAAATAATTATTTTGAGTGTAATAGTTAAGATGCAAATAAGAGCATTTTAACCCATGCCCCAGCCGTCTTTTGCACCTTTTCGAGTCAGGTATTCCAAAACTATCTTGACATGTGGTGGTTTATCTTGATGATATTGTGATGTATAACCTCACATCAAAGAAGTACATAGAACATTTGAAATTGCAAGAGAATCACTTATATGTGAAGAAAAAAAGGTATTCCTTTGCTTAGAAAAAATCCCTCGATCTTTTCATTGAGCATGGCCGCAGCAAAATGGATTTAGAGGAGGTGCATGAGGCCATTAGGAAGTGTTCTTGAAGTGTTGCCCCAGGAAGGTTATTAAATCTCGCTATATTTTATTATCTTATTTTATTTTTTAAATAATTTATATAGCTAATTAAATATCTTAAAATGTAATTTATTTATAATTAATTAATAAAATAATTTAGAAAACAAGTTGCATTTAAGAAAATATTTAACATTATTCTTAATTATATTTTATTAAAAATGAAGGCTCCACAGAGGAGCATGGGATAAGGCTCAACCTTTCAAAAATAAAAAAGCCCAAAAATAAACAAGAAGGCCCAACAAAATACACTTACACCATAGATAAAATACAAAGGCACAATAACTACAGGCCCAACAAAAGGCCCAGAGAAATTATGGGTATTAGGTGATAAATCATATGGCATGGCATGTTTAATTTTGGAGGGATTTAGCCTAATTAAGGAAAAGTCAATTTAAACAATAATTTAACTTTATTAATTGACAAGATCTAAGTAGATCATTTTTTATATCTTAATGTAAAAAATTAATATTTTACTTAAAATTTGCTATCATTCTATTCTATTATGGGTTTTGTTAATGTGTGTCATTAAGACACCACTTGTCAGAGTGTATTTTATACACTTTACTTTCATCATTCAAACGTTTGTGTTAATTGGTAATAAAACATCATATTTTAAAACATTTAATAGTATTTGAATGTTAAAAATAAAGTACATTCAATATACTTGAACCAATGCACTTAGTAAAACCCTTCTATTTACTTAAACAAATAGCCATTTTATTAAATATTATAATAAATTCTCGAATTTAAATATAAAATATAAATTTAAAAAAAATTCTAACCACCAAGCTATAATTATACTTTGAATTGTTTAAGAGAAGAATTCAAAAATTCTGTTAAATTTTTAATATAAATATTTAAAAAAATTTATTTTCAAAATTCGAATTGAGCCTCTCTAATCTTTTATTAAAATCATATTTTTAGTTATTTTATTGATGGATTACATATCTAAATAAGTAAAAGTTTCAATATATTTTATTAGATTAGTGTATAGAAAATTAATTAATTTTATAAAAAAATATTTTAATATATTTATATAATTAGATTGAATATTTTTAATTTGAACTGTACTTATTTTTTATTGTTCTGATTATAAGATATTTTAAATGTCTATACTAACTCTTTGTTCCTATACATTTTATTAAAGAGTATTTAAAGTATTTTATACTCAAATTATAAAAAATAAGTACAGTCTGAATTGAAAATAATTTTAAAAAATTAAATAATAAGTATATATACATAAATTAATGTATATTTTGTACGAGTGCCAAAATATTAAGCTTTAATCCAAACTTATATCTGTTAATTTATTTGATCAATGATTGTTAATTTAAATCTGAACTTGTTAAGTAAACAAATAAATAGCTTAATTTGTTAAATACCTATTAAAGTTAACATGTACAAATCAGGTTAACCGATTAACCTATTTACTTATTTAAGTAACTATGTAAATTTAAGTATTAACTAAAATATTAAAACTAAAAATAAAATAAAATAACTCACAACTTACTAATTAAATGATTAGTTTCATAATAGTAAATCTATCATTCATTATACAACTTAAAATATAATCAAAATATTAATAACAAAATATATAAATATATTTTATATTAATAAATTATAACGGGTCAATTTTAATTTCGAGTTTCATGCTAATCCATTTAGGCCTATTTTTTTATCGGGTTGGTTTCGATTTTTTTTTAGTTGATTTATTATCAATTTGAACCCAATAAACTCTTATCTAATTAACTCAATAACAATTTAAACTTATTAAGAGTTGATCCAATTTCACTTATTTTATGTCTAATTCCAGTTAAATCCTCGAGTAAGGTGATCTATTTATGATATAATATTTTACTATGGGAGAAGAAAAGGGGAAGAAAATTCTATATACGAATCTTTTGGCTGCTCCCCATGAAATTGGGTTGATTGGATTTGGAAACAGCTTCAATTTTAAAATCCGACACATTTTTTTATTTTTTATTTTTTGATAACCCTAATGAGTGGTTTTAAAGGTACTTTTCAAAAAATATATATATTTATTTTCAAATAATAAACATTTATTAAATTTTATTAGTTATTCTCTAAATATTTCTATTAACTATTAATAAATATATCGTGTATTGAAATATTTATATGATGCCCAATATACTTTTTATGTTACACATCACGCTATTTGCATTATAAATATATAGAATTTTGTTATTAATAAAAATGTTTAAAAACTAAAAATATAATAATATAATGAATACACATTATTTAAGAATAGGGTAAATGTATATTTTCTTAAAACAATTCTTCACATTATAATTTGTTAGTTATTTTATGCATAAATCGTAAATATCACAAAAATAAATACCTAATTAGTAGTAGAAATTTTGAACCTTGAAATTTGTAGTGCCACTAGTCTCCTCAAACTTTTAGCTTAAGTGCACAATCAGGTGATAGAAAGTACATTCTACCCACAATCTAACTACTCACTTTCCGGATCATTTATCAATTATGATATTTATTTACATTATTATTATTATTATTATTATTGCAACTAAACCCAACAACCAAGTGTTGGAATTGTCTGCATCACCTTTTGACAAAAATAATTTTATTAAATTTAATCTTTCATAAAAATACATCATATTAGGTATAAAAAATAATAATTTGGTGACAAAAAAATTTAAAATATTTTGTCATAATAAAAAAGTAAAAGACATGTACTGACAAAAATATTTTATTATAATATTTTGTCAGAAATTTTTAGCCTCAATATTAATTAGATATCCTAATAAACATATTAATAAATTATAAAAGAAACACTACAAAATAAAATAATAAAATAATAATTAGTTTTTGGCTTCAATTAGTTTTAGTCCCCAGTAAAGGAAAAGTTAAAATTAAAATAAGTGTCAATCAATAGTGCCCTTGGTTAATATTTTTTTTTATTTTCTTCTCTCTGCTCTCTCTCTTTCTCTCACTTTTCGACTCCCAGACCCGCGTTGGCAGCCACCCAGTACCCAGATCCGCACCTGCCACCGTTGTTGGTATCGCCCAGACTCGCGTCGATAGCCACCAGATCCCCACCCACCACTATAGTTGGTGTTGCCCAGACCTACGATTGCAGCCACCAAGTACCCATATTCGCTCTCGCCACCGCTGTTTGTGCTGCCTAGACTTGCATTGGCAGTTACCTAGTACCCAGATCCGCGCCCACCACCACTGTTGGTGTTGCCTAGACCCGCGTCGACAACCACCCAGTACCCATATTCGCACCCGCCACCATTATTGGTGCCGCCCAGACCTAAGTCGGCAGCCACCCAGTACCCAGATCTGATACCTAGATTTACCTAGTACCCATATCTACCCAGTACCTAGATCTATCCAGTGCCTAGATCTACCCAGTACCTAGATCATGACAAAAAATTAAGGACTCAAAACAGTGAAGTTGTTGTGACAGGAGAAACAAATAGTTTTGCCAGTGCACGAAATAATAGTCCAACTATTGGTGATGTGGATTACTATAGCATGTTGACGAATATTATTGAATTACAATATCTCGGGGGTAATCGAGTAGTTCTATTGAAGTGTGATTGGAGAAATTTTTATTCTCAAGGAAGAGGAATCAAGACAGATGAACATGGGTACACTTCTTTAAATTTTGGACACTCCTTATAAACCAATGAGCCTTTTGTCCTAGCTTCCCAAGATGAACAAGTTTATTATGTGAGGGATATGCATGATCCTAATAGGTATGTTGTTCAAAGATCACAACCTAGGGATTTTTATGATATGTATGTTGAAGAAGACAACGAAGATCAACCATATCAATAGAAAGAACCATTAATTAGCTCGTGTTCACCCCAAGATGTGAGTGCATATGAGGAAGACTTTACATTGATTAGAAGTGACATTCCAGCAGAGATTCCATATGAAGAAGGTGCATCACGTTAATCAGGGAAATGAAAGAGAAGATGTAGGAAGGGAAAAAAGAAAGTCAGAGGGAGAGAAAAATGAAAAGTCATTGAATGTTATGATGATGATGATGAATGAGTTTGAGTGTTTTGACTTGTTGGTTTGTAAGTATGAGGCACTATAACTTTATAGACCCTAGAGATTGCATATGTGTGTTAGTTATTGTATAATAGTCTTGATATTTATAAACTAAGTACGAATCAATTTAAGTTGACTTAATTTGGATAGAGTATACTCTTTTGAATTTGGATTGAATTTACATGCAGGTAAATGATTTGATTATAAGGGAAAACTATAACACTATCTTTCTGTCTCTTTGTCTCTCTCTCTTTTTTTTTTTTTTGCTCTACAAGTTGGCCATTTTCTTTTTCGTCTTGTGTGTGCATTTGTGATACCTGCATTGTGGAAATATATATCCTGTGAGTGATAAGATTTAATCACTCACTCTAGGTGGTGGGTGATCACCCATTTTTTAAAATTTTTAATACTTAGTACTATATGTATCTTATGAGTGATAGGATTTAATCACTCTCTCAGTGGTGGGTGATCACTTGTTTTTTAATTTTTAATATTTTTTAAAATATCTAATATAAAATGTTCTCTTTGCAAAGGCATAGATTTTAATTTCATGGCCACCATTTATTTGTCCTTATCAAGCTACGTAGTCACGTGCCTAAATTCTGCATCAGCCATTTAGAAAATTGTTCCATTTGATGTGATGTGAATATTTAATGAATTTTCAAATATAAAAAAATAATTTTAAATATAAGATAAATTATTTTTTTATTTCTAAATAAACTTTTAATATTTTTTAAGTGATGTTGCTTATTGAGAAATAAAATATTAAATCATTGCCTTTTTTGAAAAACAATGCCATAAAAATAACATGATAGTGCAATCTTCATTTGTGTTTATGCATTTTGTAGCTAATGGCGAGTAGTGCACACATTTCTCTAAGTGTTGATCAAAGTTCGTCTATGTCATCAAGTTAAATTCCTTCATCATTGCCTCATTTAAACTATTCCGCTGGAAGTGCAGGTCAAAATTAAGTTTAATCTATAATGTCTTTACCTAATTTATATTAGGCTAATTTTTTTCCTAATTATGTTAATTACATTGTATTTATTCTAACATGAATAGGGTCTATCTCAAGAAAAAGAACTCGGGGGAATACCAAAAATAGGAAACTCATAAGTTTAGCTCCTGATTAGAAATTGCCATTAGAGTTTAACAATTATAGCCAAGTAATAGGTTCAAATGTAACACCCCGCTCTTTCCGGTGCGTTATAACTTGGGACAATTTCGGGACAATAATTTTTTTTTTCCTTCAAATACTAAAGCTAAACCACATCATTCCTCGAGTCCGTCCCAGAATTCCCATACATTAATCTCGAAAGAGAATCATTATACACATCAAATGAGGAAGCAAAGATCGAAATCTGATATCTTAACATTAATCATAATTAAATTCTTACATCCTTAACATTCCTCAAAACGTTCAAAATTCAAAGTAGCAGAACTTAAATACATGGGTTACATAACATACATTTGATTTTTCATGCACTCTGTTAAGTGCCATTTCATGCCTCATTTATCCTTGTATCTGCTATAATCTCCACCTGAAACGTTTGAATATTCTAGGGGCAAAGCCCAAGTTAGATGATGAATCATCTAAATAAGGGTACATAATGCTATGTCATGTGTGTATGCAATGTCTTTCCTCGTAGATGTCAACTGCACCCCTCATGCTACCTACTATTTTTGCGGCCACCTCTTTTAAGCCGGGGTGTATGGGTGCACCCTTGGTAAAGCAGCTATAACACCCTATATTTTTTTGAAATTGCCACGTATTTTAAGTGAGTTTAAAATATCAAAAAATATGTTTGAAATGGAAACAAGTGACCGAATCAGTCGCAGGGAGTGCCCTAGAGCTTAGATACCTAAGGACAAAGGTATAATTTTAACGAGTGTTTCGAGGTGAGACTTATTGCACTGAAAGAAATCAAGTCAAAAATGGTTTTCGGTTAAGTTAAGTTATAGCCTAAAAATACCGAATGATGGTAAGGGGCTTCCGAAAAATCGTATATATTGAGTAATTTTGAGTTAATAATTTTGAAATTTTAAGTATCTCGATAAATTTGATGTTTGAGGGTGTAATTGTAATTAGAGAATTATCCAAACGAAATAAGGATAAAATTAAGAGCTTATGTGGTAAAATATTGAAGTAGAGGACTTGAAATAAGGGCGAAAGTGTTATTTGAAAGAAGTTTGGGGTTTTAGCTTGGATTTCAAAAGTTGGATTAATTCTAGTTTTGGATTTCAAAAGCCATTCAAATATATCTTTGAGTCTTTGGAGTCCATGGCTAAGATTGTGACAAGTGGCATAACACCATTAGTTGAAGAATTCTATAAATAGGCACCTTGAGTTGTTCTCAAACCATTCCAAACAAATTTGAGGAGTGAAGCACTCTAAGAGGAGGATCTTGCTCTAGAGAGAGAGAAGGAGGTTCGGCAAGAAGGCGGGAAGAAAGCGACGAAGAAGCGGCAGAGAACGAGCCTCGTCGGAGTTGCGGGTCTTCACCGGAGTTTGCCAAAATCAGTCAGTAAAAAGGTGAGGTAATTTCCATTTTTTTGATAATCCTATAGAGGGGGAAGAGAGGGTCGCGTAGGTTCAAACAGGGGTCGAATTGGAGTTAAAACGAGGGAGATATGGCCGAAATACGAAAATGAGGCGTTGTTGTTCAGAATCTGGTGCCTGCGCGTGAGTTACACGCGCCGGAAAATGGCTGCGCGTGTCCAGACTTATTCGGGCGCGTGAGGGGTCGTTTTTACATGAAATGTTTCAGTTATGCCTCTACTTTAATACCTTTCAACCTTGTATAAAAATATTTGAGGTTGGGTTTACCCAAACGTGTGTTTTCTATAGAAACCTAGGCCGTTTGCTGTAAAATTATACCGTCGAAGAGATAACCCAACAAGGTGAGACTCCGTGAGACTCCTATACTCCAAATCCTATTTTTATTTCTCTTATGAGAGACTTCTATTGCATGACACGTGTTTCGTGAAGTTCTTATACGTAAACTCTTATTATTCGCTTACGTGAAATCATGTTGCATTTATGAACTGAATTTTCCTGAAAATATATGCCGTTGGCTTTTTAATTGTTGCATTTATAAAATCCGTGTGGCTATACTATTGTACCTATTTGTTGTCGGCCGAGAGCAAAATTCAGATATCCCCCAAGAGGCACTATGCGTGCGCCATCGAGAAAGCTCTCGTGGGGAAGACCGTGAACCTAAGGAATAACGAATGTGGTGCTTGCATGAGTTCTATGAAGTTGAGCCGAAGTGACATGGTTAGGGACCTCCCGAGAGTCGCTATGCGTGTGCCATTGAGAAAGCTCTCGTTGGAGGAGGCTGACGTGTTCACGAGGCACTTCGGAGTAGTTCTCGTTGTCTTCTCATACATTTTATACCTGATCATGCATCGATATAAACTGTTTTTTTTGGAGTTTCTCACTAGAAGATTCATCTTTTAATTAGACTATGTCCCTGGAATATTCAAACGTTCCAAGTTCATCGAGCGACTCTAAGGGACAGGAAGTAGCTGAAGAATAAGAATAATTTGCTATCTGTAGCATGATTAGCATATTTTGTTTATGTGCGAACCTATGTAATTTTGGATATGTTAAGATGTTTGTAGACGTCTTGAACAATTTTATGATAAATAAAGTTTTATGGTTGTGAACCATATCAGGTTCGATCTAGCTTCCGCATTCAAGATTTTAATGCCTGTCTTAGCTATTCGATTTTTGGGTTTGTTAAGCTGAAGAGGTGTAAATTAGGGTTTTTAGGATATTGTGTGATGTATGACAGTTATTGAGATATGAAAAATTTTATATTCCCGAAATTCTAAGTCATAACACGCTCAAGAAATTTGGGGTGTTACAGCAGCGGTGCTAGTTCATACTCCATATGGCCACAAATGCGTGTGATCAATGATATCAACGTATATTTATGTATTTCATAGTCATGTCATGTATGCAGTCTACGCGATGGATATATATCAGAGCATGTCAATATGATGAAAACATTTTTGAGGAACATAAATCACTTACAAACCAAGCATTAACTTTAATTGGGAAGTACTACTTACCTCGATATTCGTGTCTTGCCTCGATATGTGTGCATCACCTCGATTTGCGTGCTAACCTCAAAATTTGCACAAGTCATTTTAACTTAAGCTTCAAAACACCCTAATTACCATAATTATTTAAATAAACATTAAAACCTATTTTTCCATAATTTATGGCATTTTCTTTAATTTTCTTTCTATTTCTTTCTAATTTTCCTCAATAAATCCAAACTAAATATTTCTAAAATATTTTCTCGAATATTTCACTACGAAAATTCATAAAATAATATTCTTGAATTTCTAAAATTTTTTAGAGAATTTTACTCACCTTGACTTAGCATCTCTGACTTCTTCGATATGCGTGTCATATCCTCGAAATGCGTTCTTGAGCCATTTTTCTAGCCAAAATCCCCGGGATATTAGTGAAACATAATTTCCTATTTTCTAGAATTTTTCCCATCATTTTCCTATTTTATTTTCTTTTCTTTTCTTCCTCCTCTTCCCGCCTGCACGTGAACCACCTGCAATCGGCTCCTCTGCCGTGTCCAGCTGCCACCGCCGCCACTGCCTTCCTTGTTACCTGCTGGCGCTTTCGCCGGCCGTGGCACTGGCCGCACCACGCTTGCCGCCACGAGTTGCCATCGCGGCAGCTCCCTTGCCTCGCGTCTAGTCGCCTGCAACTGTGCGGCCAACTTTGGCCGTACTCGGCTTCATCAGCCGACACTCTCGCCTCAACCAAGCCCGCCTCTACCCACATTAGGCTGCCCCTACTTGCTACCCTGTTTCCTCATCTGCCATGGCCGAGTGTCAAAGCTTTGCTTCGCGGCCATGGCCGCTGGAAATGGCCACTCCTTGGCTGCTCAATCTCTCTCCCACGATCTTACTCTCTCTCTCTCTCTCGATCCAGCGAACTCTCGTTTCCTCGCTGCTCTTAATCAGCCAAAACACATCCAATTTATAAACCCCCTACCTTGGCCACCACTCCACCCGTATACATATATATATATATATATACAGCACTGTTGCATGCTTGCCCGGCACGCATATCAGAAAATCCCCACAAATCTCACCTCAAATCTCCCTGCCATTCACTTCCAATTTGCAGCAAAATCTCGGCCAAGAAGCCTCACACGCACGCGCAAATATATATATTTACATATATAACTATATATATTACATCATATATTATATTTTTAAACTCCAATTTTCTATAATATCACTTGGCCAATTCCCTAATAGCAAATACGCCCTCAAACACTGAATTAAATTGCATTTTAATACTGAAAATTCAAAATTAATAATTTGAAGACTAGTTAAAAAGGACGATTTTGCCCCAGTGTCCTCACTGGGCCATCGTTTCATCTCGAAACCACTAAAGGGTTGATCTTTACACAAAACTGGAGCCCCCCTAGGGTTTCGTTAATTTTTTGAGAGTCCCCTATGACAATTTGATTTTACGGCCTAAATGACAGTTGCATTTTAGCTGTATCGAAAATCGTTCTGAATTTGATTTCTTTCGATACCATAAATCCTATCTCGATACGCTTGTCGAGACCATATAATTTTCCTTAGATAATTTCACTCCGAGGCATTCCTTGTAGTCGATTCGATACGTATAACTGCTATCAAACAAATTTTTAGGTATCCTAAATTCATCGAAATTACGTGGCAATTTCATATGAACATGGGGTATTACATCAAATGCGAACGTATTTGCAAGCTACTTAGGGAAAATTGTTGCAGTGTGTGAGGATGCTCTAATAACTTGCAAAAGGTGGGAAGATGTTCCTCAAGCTAACAAAGCTAAAATGTATTCATATGTACTGGTAAGGTCAATAGGTAAAATTTATAATAGATAGTCATTTTTTAATTCTTTTTTAGATATATTTCTTTTTTTGATAGGACAAATTTGAGTTTGAGGAAAATGAAATAGGAAAAATTGGATTATAAGAAAAATAGGAAACAAGTTTGCAAACTATAAGCATAAATTGAAGGTCAAATACTGCGAGGTATACACCACAGATGAAGAGAGAATCCAAGTGGGTCCAGTAGACATTGAGAGAGAGCAATTGAGAGATTTTGTGCATTGGTTGAGCTCAACTGAGTTTCAGGTATACTGTACTTGAATGTGTTTGTTTTATTATATTTGTATTTATTATTATTTACCTATAAAGCAAAGAAAGTCATAAGATTTTTGATTTGATTAATTAATTTTTTCATATTACTTGACATCAAGGCCACATGTGCTTGAAATAAGGGCAATCGATCAAAGCTAAAGATGAGCAAAACTACTAGTACAAGAAGTTTTGCACGGGTTAGAGCTAAAGAGGTATAAATTTTCAATGTTCTAATTTCTATCAATACATCTCGTTTTGTGTAGTATTTTCTTACCTATTAATTAGAAATACTTTTTTATCGATAATTACTTAAATCCAGGCTAAAAAATTAGGACATGACCCAATAGAAGTAGAAATATTTTACTTGACACGAAAAGAAGGATGGGTCAATGGTTGATTCAATGTTAGCAGAAATTGTGGTAAACATTTCAGTTACTTTTAAAGTTTGTTTATTTTGTTGTTCTTGATCATAAAAATAATTATGATCTTATTATCAACATTAATTTATAGAGCGGTGGGCTTTTTTTGCTAAATTGTAGGAGTGTCACGTGAAATTTATAGTCGAAGAATCTATACCATTTTTCATTGTTCACATTTTAGCAATATTTCACACACTTTTATTAATCAAAACTGTTATCAATAATGGTTTTTAATTTTTTCCAAAAATAATATCACTAATATCAATAAAGCCTATATATATACATGTGTGGTGGTGAATGTGGTTGTCTTCACAATGGTTTTGGAGAGCATGCATTTTTGTTTTGATAAAAAGGCTACAAGTTGTTTATTATAAAAAATATATAGATACAAAACCAAACTAGAAATGTAGAGAATAGAGACCTAAAAACAACAGGTAGCAAGAAAACATAATCAAGAGAACCCTAGATATGTAGAAAATAGAAAATCTACATGTCTTCAAGAGAAATGTACATGACAAGCCCACTAACAACATATTAAGGTTGTCCTTAACCCACATTAACCCCTTCCACATATAAAGAGTCAGCATCAAGATGTTTTTGGCCTTTTGTAATAAAACAAACATAGATATTAAGTTTATTAATTGAAATTTCTACCTAACACTGGCCTTTGGTTTGGCTCCAATGATGGATTTAGTTGGCCATTGTTTCTTACTCTTTTTATCTATTAAAATAATGATAACTCTAAAAGTAAGCAACAATATGAATAGTTCTTATGTTTCACACAATTAAATTCCACAATTACACAACTATGCATGTTGCAGAAGTAAAAGCAATATTATGGATCAAAATTAAAGTTCTTCCTTGTAAGGCCCAATCCAAGAAGGTAAAAAACAACTAGAAATGTTCTCATATTACATTCATCCATGAGCATTGGAGAAAAACAAAGGGAACTAGTAACTATGTTAATTCTGTTTGGATATTAATTTTGTCTCACTCGAAGTACTCAAACTTAATTGTTTAGTTGTGGAAAATGATTATTTTCTAATATTGTTTAAGTGCAATATGTAACAATTATTTGTACAACATTTTTTTATAGGAAAATATTCAAACTATAGCAGCCTAAAGAGTTGAGGAGTAGCCTTTTGAACTTGTTGATGAAAATAAGATTTTCCTTGAAGTGATAGGCAAAGAAAGGCACGGTCGAGTTCTTGGATATTGTTTCGGTCTTGCACATTCTTTAGTCTTTGGTGAGCTTTCTTATAAATTACAAATGGCTTCAACAATTGAAACACTAAGACAAGAGAATAAAGAGTTGAAAGAAAAACTAAGCACAGTAGAGCAAACTCAAGTAGAAACTATTAACTTGCTAAAAAGCTTCATGAAGGAGGTTAGATTGGGAAGTGTTAGTAATGAATGATGATGTTTGGTTGATATGACATGTTTTGATTGATGAATAGTGTTCAACATATTTCATATTTTGTTGGTTTATTGATTTTGTAAAGTGATACTTTGAATTATAGCTTTTGATTGTTGATAATGTGTGTGTGTGTGTGTTTGCCTTTTGGGTTGTTGATGATCGTATAGCAATATATTTCATATATTGTGATAGTTTATACCATTTTGTAAAATAGGTGTTTGTAAATTTGTAAAGTAAGTGTACATGGTACATGTTGTAGGCTAAATAATGTGAAATTGTAAACCACTTTTAGTGACGGCCAACAAAAATTGTCACAAAAAAAAAAATGAATCTTTTAGTGACGATCAAATATTTTTGTCACAAAAATATAACATTTGCAAAGGCCAAACTTGTCACTAAAATGTACACTTTTAGTGACGACCAAACATTTTGTCACAAAAATATAGCATTTGTGAAGGCCGGACTTGTCACTAAAATCTTCACTTTTAGTGGTGGCTAAACATTGTCACAAAAATATAGCATTTGTGAAGGCCAGAATTGTCATTAAAATCTACACTTTTAGTGACGAGTGGATCATGTTATCACAAATAATTTCATTTGTGATAGCCATTACTGTTACTAAGAGAAAGGCTTTAGTGATGGCCAAAACTGGTTGTCACTAAAATAAAAGTTTTAGTGACAACAATTTAGTGAGGGCCATCTTGTGTTGTCACTAATAATTTTAAACAATAGTGAGGACCATATTGTGTTTGTAACTAAAAGTGGCCTTTTTAGTGACGACCACGTTTAATCGTCACTAATATGGATACTTTAGTGACAACTGGAAATGCCACAAAAAAATATTCTTTAGTGACGGCCACATATGACTGCCACTAATGGGTTAACTTTAGTAATGGCATGGCCAACTTTATCATCACTAATTACATTAATGCGAGAGCATTAGTGTCGACTTGTGACGGTTTGTCTGGCCATCACTAATACTTTTAGTGACGAATTTTTGAGCTTTTAGTGACGACCCTAGCCTCCACTAAAAATCTTGTTTCTTGTAGTGGAGAAATCCTTTCACATTCTTTTGTAAAACTCTTCTAAAGGTTATGCCTAATTCTTTAAAAGGTAGTGCTTACAGCTTAGCCTACAATGAAAAAGCCTAATGTGAAGGTTATAAATGTTCTTGTAAAAGTTGGGGTTCTTACTTAGCTCGTTAAAAGTAGAGATTATAGTTTAACTTGCAAAAACTATATATGGGTTATAGTTGAGCCCAAAAAACTAAAATTACAAAGTAGATATTTTCAAATTCTTAGTGAAGAGCTAAGATAGTGGATTAAACATGTTGGTCGAATCACTCTAAATCTGCTGTCTTCATGGTGCTTGCTTCTAATATCTATGTTTTAACAACATCATTTTTATCTTCCATACAAATGCTTTCATTCATAAGTACTGTAGCTCGTAGTATTTCCTTCTAATTGTCATTCATATGTTCTGTTGGTTGGAATCATCTTAAAAAATATATACCTTCATGTAATACCCCATATCAATGTGAGGTGATCGTGTAAATTGGGCGAGTTTAAAATACTGAAAAAGGGTTTATTAGTAAGATAAATCATCGAATCGATTGGAGGGAGTACCTCAGGACTTAGATGTCTAAAGAAAATGGTACAACAGTAACAAGCGTCCCGAGAAAAGAATTATGGCATTGAAAGAAATGAGATCGGGAACAGTTTTTGGTACAACAAAAATACAGCTGTCGATTAGGTCGTAATATCGAATTGTTATAGACGACATCCAAAATTTTAATGGAGCATGTCAAGGACTAGTGTTTTATGTATAGAACAACCCTTAAGTGGTTTCAGGTTGAATCGAGTGGATTTAAAGTTAAAACGATCAATTGGGCCTAAGTGTAATTTTCTAAATTTGTCCAAGGGAGGTCAAAACGATAATTTTTTGGAAGTTTCAAGGAAGAAATGAGAATTACTAATCTTGAGGGTCTTAGTGATGGTGTTGGGAAGATCAGGGGATTGAGAATAAGGGCCGAAATGTAAAAAGAAAGTTTCAAAGGGCTAAAATGCAATTTTCGAAAATTCGCCAAAGCATGGCAGATCTGGCCATGATTTTGGCCTGAAAATCCAGAGATTTGGGCAGCAAATCTCGTCAAGGCATGGCAAGGACGGTCTAGGAGGCGTGTGGGAGAAGTTTTGGCCAGAAATTGGCCACGTGGGGGTTGGTTTTGGCCTATAAATACCAAGGGTTTTTGGCCGAATTTGGAGCATCAAATTGCTCGATTTTGAGGGCAAATCGAGGGAAACCAATAAGGGGCTTTTGATCCTTGAGGCAAGAGGAGCATTTCTAGTAAGTTTCGTGAGGTTTAGAGGTGATTTGAAGGGATTTCGAAGGCTGATCGGAGAAGAGAGGCGGACCGCCACGTCGTGCCTGTAAATGCCCGATCAGAGGCTTTTTCCGTGGCCTTTCAACCTAAAATTGGTGGCATCGTGATTGACCAGAGGTGGGCTTTTGATCGGTGTAAGAAAATCGAGCATCAGAGCATCGCCGGCGACCGGATCAACGAATAAGACGATCGGCGCGTGACTGTCACGCGCCAGCCAAACCCTCCAGCCCCTCGCCCGCATGTGGGGGCGCGTGCCACATAGGTAATTTCTGATTTTTTTTCCAAAATTCTTGAAAAATTATTTTATGTATATTTATGTAAAAATATTTGAGAAAATAGTTGTGTGGATAATTATTTTGGATTATTAGTGATCAAAAAATAGGAGAAAATGAGAAAATTATATTTTGATGGTTATTGGATGATTAGGGTACCTTGCGGCTTGAGGTGAAGTGATTTGTGTGAAGTTTGAGGGGGGCACGCAAATTGAGGCATATTGTGCTTTTCGAGAAAAGTTTGAGTTGCATCTAAAGGTGAGTGGTTCTATCCGAAAAGACTTATAGTAGCATGTGAATGGTTTACTATGAGTGTTCATCCCTATGGCCTGGTTTATTGTGTGGTTTGTCCAAACGGTTATTTACACGTGCATTAAATTTCGTACTATAAATTACATACATCGAAATGTTGATTTTAAGTTATGCATGTTATGATTTTCGGCATTGGCATGTTGTGTGTTGTCCATGTGGGACGTGGGTTGTTAACCTGTGATGTAGCCCTGAGTGACAGCACTCGGGATGCGTACCAAGGATTAATGCTAGGTGACCCACTTGGGACAGGGCTGAGACAGATTTCACCCTACGGTACCCAAGTGGTGGGGCTGAGAGTGGACACCACGCCGGTTGTTGGCTCAAGTGGCGGGGCTACGAGTGGACACCACCCTAGGTTCCTTTGAGCAATAGCATTAATACTGAGGTGTCGTTGATTTCGAGGATAGTGCTGATATGATACTCTTGGGGCTAGGGTTACGTTAGGTTTGGGATGCTTTTGAGTAGGAGCGTAATGCCTAACAATGACAATGGGGTGATTCCCAGATTCATATGTCGAGGTTGTCCCTTTTAAACAAGATTGAGTTTGCCAATGGGTCAGTATGGTCGTGTCGCCTTTAGAGATATTGTATTTTCCCCGATTAGGGCTAAGTGCTATGTGGGATTCTCTTAGGCTGGTGCATGTCAGGATTTGTCGATTTTATATATGATTTTGCATGTATTCATGAAAATGTTTTTGAACTCTCACTTAGATGATTCAGCATCTAATTTGGACTTTGTCCCTGGAATATTCAAACGTTCCAGGTGAAAGCAGTGGCGCTAAGGGAAAGAATGTCGTCGAGATGTAGCTGCTATGTTTAGTTTTTGTAGCGATGTTCAGAGGTTATGTAATATTTTGATATTTTCATGTGAAACATCGACTTGGTTATTATCTGTAAAAAGAAATTGTCAGTTATATATATATTTGAGGTTTCAATCTTACTTTCGCTGATATAAATGATAATACTTGTCTTAGTCTAATATTTTTAAATGCTGAGAAGGTATAGTTGGGATTGTCGGGAAATGAGTATGACGAGGGTATCGAGAGACTTGTGTTGCGTGTTGATTTTGAAAAAAAAAAAATATTCCCGAAATCTCGAGTTAACGCACGCTTGAGAAAAATGGGGCGTTACACTTCGCATCTTCATAATTGTTTTACTTATTCCTTCTTTGGAATACTACACTTCTTTGTTACATAAACATTTTATGACTTGAAGAAGTTTTCATTTAGCTTTTCGTAAAACATTCTTTTTATACTATACAATGTATTCTCATTCTTATCTCAATTATCGTTAAATATCTCCACTTTAGTTTTCATGACTTGTACAAAAGTTTTCAAAACATCAAGTTTTCATTGCATAATTGAAAGCTTTTTAAATCTAACAATTGCACATTAATCTGGTAATGCATACACTTGATCTTATGTGTTTCAAACTAATCCTTTCTTAATGCAAAAAGGTTCGTTCAAGCTCTTCCTTAAATGCATTAATCTTATATCTATATATTCATATAACATATGCTTGAAATATTTCAAAATTATCTCTTTGAAAAACTTTATATCATCTTCTGCTGTAACTCTTTTCAATTTATGAAAAATGTCATTTTTAAATAATTTTACTGTATTATATTTTAAATAATTTAAAAAATATTCAAAATATCTAATTTACCCCCCTCTTAGATGATATTTTAATTTGTATCCAAAATTTGGATTTATTGTGACTAAATAGTTTTTATTATTACAAAAATATTTTCTTTTACAACAAAATAATTTATCATTATAAACTAGTTTTGAGTGACAAAATATTATTTGTGTAATACCCCAAGAGCTCAGAAAAAGGTAGTATATAACGAGGATAAGTAAGGAAGCAAACAATATTAGTTGGATACCTTTTAGACTGAATGTAGGTAAAGAACTCTCGGGTTAAGCGTGCTTAAGTTGGAGAAACTCAAGAATGAGTGACCCCTTGGGAAGTTCGTGTAAGCTCATCCAGATAAGTTGTTCTGATCCTTCCTATCGTTCGATTCGAGATGTTACAGTTTGTGACAATAATATTGATGATATTGTAACAAAAATTGATTTTGTCACAATATACTTAATGAGACAAGCATGGTGTGACTAATATGATGAGAAACCAATTTTATCATAATAATTATGTTGTGACAATTTTCATAGTTATTATGACAAATTAATTTATTCCAAGAAACGTAAATTCTTGTAATGATACTTTCACCCACAACTACTATCACTCTTCCAAACTCTCAAGAGCCAACAAATTTGATGTTCTTACTTTGTTCCTTCATAAAATTATTGCTCACTGATATTTATATATTGTCTAAATACTATTTGATTCAATTTTAGTTTACTTTTCACATAAAAATAAAATCTAATTCATATTCTAATTTTTCTTAAAATGCAAAATTGACCCTTTCTCACTCTTCTCTACTTTTTTTTTTTCCATTTTGTGTACATTTAATAAATATTACTAATAGTTAATTATTATACTTTTAATATATATTTTAATTTATAATTTTTTATATATTTAGTTTACATATATTTTTATATATTTGTTGTGACCAACTTACAACAATAAATTTATAATATGAGAAATGCAGAATTAACTTTGGCGTCCGGGAATAATCAAGGAAATGATCCGAGAATCTCGTGATGATGATTCATTATTTGTGAATAGTACATCAGGAAGGCATTGTTGAATGAGACGTGTACATGCTGGTTAATATTGAAAAACCAAAGGAATGTCTAACTTTTAGGTTAAACCGGCCGCCTCCGGGTTAAACCTACTGCTCCTTCGCTGATGTTGAGAAACAGAAGTAACGGCTGGCTCCGGGTTAAACCGACTGACTCCAGGTTAAACCGACTGGCTCCAGGTTAAACCGACTGGCTCCAGGTTAAACCGACTGGCTCCAAAGAACCGATTGCCTCTTTGCTAATGTCGAGAAACAGAAGAAAATGACTGGCTCCGGGTTAAACCGACTGCCTCTTTGTTGATGTCGAGAAACAGAAGAAAACGGCTGGCTCCGGGTTAAACCGACTAGCCCCGGGTTAAACCGACTGCCTCTTTGCTAATGTCGAGAAATAGAAGAAAACGGCTAGCTCCGGGTTAAACCGACTGGCTCCAAAGAACCGACTCAACCTACAAAACGAGCAGACGTGAGAGGTGCGGGAGACCCGCATAAACTCTCCGATGCTTAAATTAGTTCCTTCTTTTGAGAGAAAAATGAGCTTTTGTCCTCGGAATGAACTTACTTGATTGAGCGTTGAAGTCTCGTATTTATAGGATAGTTTGGAGGGGACAAGGTGGTCTTCATCCCGGGTTTTCGGGGAGACACGTGGCGATCATCGGGGCTTTGTAAATAGCGGTTCGTATGAATTGAGTGTCACTCGGTTCTTCCTGAGAACCGGGAGGCACTCGGTTCTTTTGATGAACCGAGGCTATTATGATTATGACGACTATTTCCTGCTCGGGACGATAACTGTTGAATACTTCTTGAAACTCGAAAAAAGATGGCTGGGACTCGATTAGAAAAGAACCGAGAGGCACTCGGTTGGTTAGAGAGAAAACCGAGTGCCACTCGGTTTTGGAGAAAATCGAGTATCACTCAGTTTTAGAGAGAACCAAGTGGCACTCGGTTCTTTGAGTAGAACTGAGTGGCACTCGGTTCTTGTGGGAATCGAGCTCGGTCTTGGGGAACCGAGTGGAACTCGGCTCTTAGAGAGAACCGAGTACTGCTCGGTTTTTGGAGGAGAACCGAGTGTCACTCGGTTCTTTGAGGAGAACCGAGTGTCACTCGGTTCTTCTCCAAAGAACCGAGTAGCATTCGGTTTTTTGGAAGAACCGAGTATCATTCGGTTCCTTCCAATTTTAATGCGCCATACGACTTTATTTCTTTGCAAAAATTTCCTTCGTTTTTCCGACATTTGTTTGGGTATATCAATTGCTCCCTACTTTTTTATCCGGATGCTCTGGATAAAAGAGTAAAATGCCATACAAATTCATTGCACAACGGCTGCTTAGCTTTTGCCATTGCTCTCAATCCTTCAATTATCGCATTGAAACTTTCTGCATATGTGCACGTTTTTCCACATTTTCTGCTCTCTCGCACCCTATAAATAGAGGTTTGGGGAGCTCATTTTAACTCTTCATCTTCGCGAGATCAAGGTTTTTCTCTCATCTTAGCTCACATTTTTCGGGGCAGTGAGTTTTAATAGCCACTCGGTTTAACCGAGTGGCTATAAGAACACAGTTGGCACTCGATTAAACTGAGTGCCTAAATTTTTGGCGCCACTCGATTAAACCGAGTGGCTAAAACATGCTACGATTAAACCGGGTGCCCAACGAGACGCTGCTGGGCACTCGGTTAAACCGAGTGCCGAGTGCCCATTCGTTTTTTACACTTGCCTTCTCGATCATTCGGAGGTTTTATAAATTTTGGCATGGTCTCGGATTTCAAGGAAATATCAATCTTGCATATATTTTGCAACAATTTTCCACTTTCCTTTATGACTTCTAATACCTGTATTTTCTTCATCATTATATTAATTTTCTCCAATGTCTATTTTGTAGGAATTTTCTAATCCTTCAGTCTCACTTTACTGCTCTCGCTCATTCTTCTTAAAGGTAACGCTTCTCATTTCTTCATTATGGCTCGTATGAAGCATGCGGGGCCCCCCAATCCTGCTTTAATTCCGGAGAATACCCCTTCCAAACTTCGTATGAGAGATTTTTTAAAGGCTTGGAAAGCTATCGACGCGCAAACCAATTTTATGGTTAGATATCCTCGGATGGATGAGCCTGACGTCACTCAAGTGGACGAAGGATGTTTAGGAATCCATTACGCATCATTTGATTTTGGTCTTCGATTTCCCTTACCTACGTTTGTCATGGAACTGCTTCGTCATTATCAAATTGTCCCAGCTCAAATTCACCCTAATGGTTGGGCACAATTGATTGGTTTCTCTATCTTATGCCATAAAAGAGGCGTAGTTCCTTCGCTCCATCTTTTATGTGGTTTTTATCGACTTAGGAAAATTAGCAGGAATAAGCGTTTATACACCTTTCAAAAAGTGGGGGGCTTGGATTTCTTGACAGATCTTCATAACAAAGTGAACAAGTTTGAGTCGAGATGGTTTGTGGTTATCCTACCATCAAGTTGGGATGCTCCTCGAGTCTGGAATCATGAGGATACATGTGAGAGGGATTTACCTCCAGCCCAAGACATTCGCCGAGTTTATAGAAGGTTAATAAACGACCTTATGACTGAGGGTCCGGTAGAATTGTCAATCCTTCTTTCAATTGAGAATATTCAAGAGGCAGGTTGGGGGGTTCCGATGCTCGTGAATCATTCCCCTCCTCCTGTCTTCCATCATGAAGAACAAGATGACGTAGACATCTTGGAAGCTGAGGAGGAGGATGAAGAAGATATCTTTGAGCATCCATTGCATACTTTCAGCACTCTCCAGGAGGATTCTCCTGAGGGTAGCTTTTTTACTTAAACTCATGTTGTTTTCTTTTAAACATTCCTTCGGTGTTTGATTGGTTTTGCTTGTTTCGCAGATATGGATATGCTTAGGGAACTTGCTCGTCGTCGACAAGATGAGGACGACAACCTAATTGCAAGGGGCAGAGGATCCCCTCGACCTTCTCGAGGAGTTAACCCATCTTCCAGTTCTCGCCCTCCTCGCGGGATCGCCTCTTCCTCGAGTTCCCGACCTTCCCAAGAGCCGGATCCTTCTTTGGACATCCACCAGACTCAAGACGTTGGCTCCCAAAGTAGGTCTCGTCCTCCTCGTCCTCGAGGGGTCGGGCGTACATCCTCATCAAGGGCTCGTGACTCTTCACGCAAGCGTCAAAGGCGTAGGGACGCTATGACTGCTCAAGAGGACCTAGACATCCCTTTCCCTGCTGTTGAAGTACCAGTGCAAGACTTTCCTCCTCACACTCCTAGCTCCAGGGGGGTCCCAGGCTCTTCATCTCGTTTCTCCCATGATATGGAGCGGATCAACGAGGAATGTCGTAATCCAGCGATTCCTCATCGTACTGACAGACGCAGATTAAGAGAGGAGCGTTCCATGGCACGCTCTTCCATTTTTCCTCCTATGGATAAACCTTCACTTGGTCCATTTATTCTTGTAAGCGGCGCAAAGGTTTTCCCCCAAGACTTCCAGATTAATCCTGGCGTTTTGGAATCAGATTCTGTCATGGATCCAGGTGTAGGAGCTCGCCTTATCTATTCTACAATTCTTCCCCGAGACGAACATCAGCATTTTAGTTCGAATTTTCCTCGCATGATGGATGAGCCCGAGCGTCAACTTGTAAATGTAAGTAAATTTTATTCAAAATTTGCCCGGTTATCCCATTCGTATCTCTAATCTGTGTTTTCTTCTTGTTCAGGCTGTTCAGGGGATCGTGGCCTCAAATGCTCATGGTCGAGCTCATTGCGAGTGGATGGAGGGTGAGCTATCTAGATGGAGGGATAGAAAGGCCGATTGGGACGGCGAACGCCAAACCCTGAAAGGAAAAATACGGCACTACGAAAGTGACATAGAAGGGTTACATAAGCGATTGACTGAAACTCAAGCTGGTACTTCCTACCTTCATGGAGAGGTCCGAGATTTGCAAAAAGGAAAAGCTGTATTAGAGCGTGAAAAGATCGAATTGCAGAATGTCCACGAGCAGCTTCTCCAAGAGCATTCTCTGAGGCTCTCGGAGCTAAAACTTGATCGTGAAGAGTTAGCAGCAGTTAGAAAGGAAAATCTGGAGCTTAAAGATCAACAGGCCTCAGTTTGTGCTGAAGCCGTTAAGGCTTATCGTCTTTCAAAAGATTGTCAGTATAGGAAAGGTCAATATGCCACTGGATTCACTAGGTACGGATTCTACCTGGCTCGCTCATATTTGGAATCTCAACGTCCAGGGGAGACATTTCTAGAACTGGTTTTCACTAGAGAGGCAGAAAACTTTGAAGCTCCAGACTGGCGTAAATACGACCCACTTCCCTTGAGTCCTAATTCTTATCTTCAATCCCGACTTAAGGATAACTTGGAGAATTTAACGGGTCCCTGGGAACCGTTTGATTTTGGGCCTGACGATGATAGTATGATTGAGGCTCTGCAGGATTTGGGAGTTTCGGGAGATGATGCCAACCTGCCTACTATCACAACTGAGGAAGATGAGGAAGGTGAAATCCCAGACGTAGATGCTGATCATTAAGCTTAGGCCGCCAAGGTTTTTTTTTTTTTTTTGTACTTCATCCTTCCTTTCTTTTAATGAGAAATATATTTTCATCGCCGTATTGCTTGTAATAATTCGAAAAGGGGTCGCTTGACCTCATGGTTGGATTAAACGTAGAGTATGGAAATCATCTTCCTTTATCCTAATGCCTCTTTATTGCGCTGGAGACGAGACATAACGATTTGATTGACTATTGCTGGGTCTCAGGCAAGGTAATAAATCTTGACTTTGGATTCTATTGTCGGGCCAAAGTCGAGATAATAAATCTTAACTTTTTACCTCATCGTCCGGCCATGGGCAGGATAACGAGTTTTGACTTCTTCCTTGTTACTGGACCAAACGTGGGATAACAAGTCTTGATTTTCGCTCCCATTGTCGGGCCATGGGCAGGACAACGAGTTTTGACTTCTGCTTCGTTACCGGGCCAAAAGTGGGGTAACAAGTCTTGATTTTCGCTCCCATTGTCGGGCCACAGGCAGGACAACGAGTTTTGACTTCTGCCTCGTTACCGGGCCGAAAGCGGGGTAACAAGTCTTGATTTTCGCTCCCATTGTTGGGCCATAGGCAGGACAAC
Source organism: Diospyros kaki (assembly GCA_036245055.1). Lineage (NCBI taxonomy): Eukaryota > Viridiplantae > Streptophyta > Magnoliopsida > Ericales > Ebenaceae > Diospyros > Diospyros kaki. Next base: position 1,176,070 of record BSEG01000011.1, read on the forward strand.
GAGTTTTGACTTCTGCCTCGTTACCGGGCCGAAAGCGGGGTAACAAGTCTTGATTTTTGCTGCCATTGTCGGGCCATGGGCAGGACAACGAGTTTTGACTTCTGCTTCGTTACCGGGCTGAAAGCGGGGTAACAAGTCTTGATTTTTGCTCCCATTGTCGGGCCATGGGCAGGACAACGAGTTTTGACTTCTGCTTCGTTACCGGGCCAAAAGCGGGGTAACAAGTCTTGACCTTATGCAATAAATGTGTAACTGAAAACAATTTATGTCAGTACGACGGAGAAATTAAAAGTGAACAAACATTTTCTTGTGAATCAGTTCAACACACCACACGTTTACAATGTAAATCACACTGTTACTACTGTATATATTCCTCACATCTGAGAGGGGTAGTATAGCTTGAGATGGTTTAGATTCCAAGTTTTACCCATACTTTCCCCCTGAAGGGTCTGAAGGATGCATGTGTTAGGCCCAATCAACTTTTGGATGCAGTACGGTCCTTCCCAATTGGCCCGCAGTTTTCCCTGTTCTCGAAGCGTATTAGTAATAGCTGATTTTCTAAGCACCAAGTCGTCATCTTTCAAAGGTCGACTTCTCACTCGAGAGTTATAGTAGCTGGAAATTCTCTTGTGATATGCGGCTAACAGGGTGGCTGCCTTGTCTCTTTGCTCTTCGACTAAGTCGAGATTTTCTTTTAGCAATGCAGAATTGTTAGCATCTGGATTGCCCTCATAAGCGTTTAATCTGGGAGATCCAATGGCTACTTCCACAGGAATTAGGGCTTCTGTTCCATAAACTAGATTAAACGGTGTTTCTCCTGTTGATACTCGACTTGTGGTACGATAGGCCCATAGGATGGTATGCAATTCATCAACCCACGCCCCCTTTGCTTCCTCGAGACGAGTTTTTAGACCATGCAAAATAGTGCGATTACTGGCTTCAGCTTGACCGTTAGCTTGAGGATATGCTACCGAGGCAATTCGTAGACGGATTCCTAAACCTTCACAAAAACTCCGAAACGAATCACAGTCGAATTGTTTTCCATGATCAGTATTAATTATTCGTGGAACCCCGAATCGACAAACAACGTCTCTCCAGATCATATTTTCGACTTTCTTGGCAGTGATGGTAGCAAGCGCTTCAGCTTCAATCCATTTAGTGAAGTAATCTGTTGCCATTAGGAGGAACTTTCGTTGACCCGATGCTTGAGGAAACGGGCCTAATATATCCAAACCCCATTGAGCAAACGGTATCGGCTGAAAAATTAGTTGCAGTTCCGATATTGGAGCAGACTGTACCGGTGCATGGCGTTGGCATTTGTCACATTCTTTAACCTTCTTTAATGCATCATGTCGAAGCGTAAGCCAGAAAAAACCTGCTCGCATGATCTTTGTTGCTAAGGCCCTGGCTCCCAGATGCTCGCCACAAGCTCCACCGTGAACCTCTAATAATGTAAATTCCGCATCTTGGGGACCTAAACATTTTAGGAGCGGCATGGTGTAGGCCCGTTTGTATAGCGTCCCATCTATAATGGTGAAGCGTGCTCCCCGAGTTTTGATTTTTCTTGCCTCAACCGAATCACTTGGTAACTCTCCTTGGAGTAAATAATTGCGAATAGGTGTTCGCCAATCGTTGACCATATCAATGCACATCACTTCGTCTTCTTCTATACTGGGTTTATGAAGGACTTCTACAAAAACGGTTCTTCCGAGAGTTTCCTTAGCTGACGCCAACTTTGACAAGGCATCTGCGTGGTTATTTAGGGACCGGTTAATCTGTACCAACTGAAAGTTTTGGAATAATTGTGCTAGGGCCTTGACTTTTTGTAGATATTGTGCCATTGTCGAATCCTTAGTTTCATATTGTCCATGGAATTGTTGAACAATTAGTTGAGAATCACTATGAGCTGTCAGTTCAGTCACCTCAAGTTTTCGAGCCAATTTCATCCCTGCAACTAACGCTTCATATTCGGCTACATTATTTGAACTGGGGAATGCAAATCGTAGTGAATATTCCAAAGTATCTCCTTCAGGGGGAATGAGAACTATCCCCGCCCCACTTCCTTGTGAGTTGGAAGCCCCATCTACAAACATTAACCATTCCGACCGGCTCTCAACTTCTGGTTCACCAGCGGTTGTGCATTCAACTATAAAATCTGCTAACGCTTGTCCTTTTATGGCTTGTCTTGGCTGGAATTGTATATCATGTTCACTTAGTTCGATAGACCATTTGGTGAGTCGACCAGAACACTCTGGCTTTTACAAGATGCTTCGGAGTGGTTGGTCTGTCCACACAATGATGGGGTGGGCCTGAAAGTATGGCCTCAACTTTCGAGCATCATTTATCAAGGCAAAGACTACCTTCTGGGCAAAAGGATAGCGTGTTTCCGGTCCTTGTAAAACTTTACTGACATAGTATATTGGTCGATCCAATTGTCCTTATTTCTTAATCAATACTGCACTTATTGCTCTTTCACTCACGCCCAAGTACACATATAATGTTTCCCCAGTTACCGGGCATGTCAATAGGGGAACTTCCTTTAAGTACTCCTTTAACGCATCGAACGACTTCTGACATTGTTCCGTCCACTCAAACTTTTTTCCCGCTTTCAATGTTTGAAGGAATGGAAGTTCTCTTTCTGCTGACTTAGAGAGGAAACGCCCTAGAGCTGACATCCGACCTGTCAACCGTTGAACATCCTTAATTGAGGTCGGGGGCTCCATATCCAGTATCGCCTGAATTTTTTCGAGGTTTGCTTCAATGCCCCTTTGTGTAATCATGTACCCCAAGAATTTGCCCGACTGCACTCCAAATGCACATTTCGAGGGATTCAGTCTCATGTTGTATTGCCGAAATACTTTGAATACTTGGGATAACTTTTCCACATGTGATTCTTGTTCTAGGCTTTTTACAATCATATCATCTACATAAGCCTCCATTATGCTGCCCAACAAGTGTTTGAAAACTTTGTTGACCATGCGTTGATAGGTAGCCCCGGCGTTCTTAAGACCAAAAGGCATGACCTTGTAGCAATAAGTCCCTTTTTCTGTAATGAATGAGGTTTTTTCTTGGTCTGGGGAATGCATCATTATTTGATGATATCCCGAGAATGCATCCAGAAAACTCAATAGTTGGTATCCAGATGTGTCATCTACCAGCCGATCTATTCTCGGAAGGGGGTATGAATCTTTCGGACAGGCTTTATTGAGATTTGTGAAATCCACACATACCCGCCATTTACCATTTGACTTTTTGACCATTACCACATTCGCTAACCAGTCTGGATACAATACTTCTCGGATGAACCCAGCTTCCAATAATTTATCAATCTCTTCTTCTAGAGCTGTCAATCTGTCCGGGGCGATATTACGTTTCTTCTGGCGTATAGGTCTGAAATGAGGATCCACATTTAAATGATGACAAATTACTTCCGGATTGATACCGGGCATGTCAGCTGGTGTCCAAGCAAAGATGTCCATATTCTCTTTCAAACATGCCACTATATCATTTTTTAGCCTCTCGGGTAATTGTGAGCCGACATGCGCTTCCTTTTCTGGCTCGCTTTCACTTAACCGTATAGCCTCCAATTTCTCAACTGGTTGAGGTTTGTATACAGATTTCTTGGCGAGAGAATTTTGCATTGCCTGTTCAGTGATTGATAGAGTCTCATTCCTCCCCTTTCCCTTGGTAGAAGAGACATAGCAAGCTCGAGCTTTCCTTTGATCTCCACGCACTTGTCCCACTCCTTGCGGTGTCGGGAATTTTATTAACAAGTAACATGATGAAATGACCGCTCTCATGTCGTTGAGCAAAGGGCGCCCCAAGATTACGTTATAAGCGGCTGATGAAGTTTTCACTACCATAAAGTTTGCTTGTCGGGTCACACTCTGTGGATCAGATCCTAAAGTGATTGGCAATTGTACTGCTCCAGCGACTTGTACAGCTTCTCCCGTGAAACTGTACAAAGGTGAGGAGATTAATTTCAAGCGATCATGAGACATGTGCATCTGTTCGAAGCAATTCCAATAAATGAGATTGACCGAGCTGCCACTGTCAACCAAAATTCTCCCGATTGGGTGTTTTGCTACCACGGCTGAAATTACTACGGGATCATCATGGGGAATGGTTACATCTCCCTTATCTGCCAGCGTAAAAACGATGGGCTCTTCATCATCTTTCATCTCCATTATAGAATTTACCTGGTAAGCCTGGCGGGCATAAGCTTTTCGAGAGGCAGAGGTCATACCTGCCAAAGTTTCGCCACCAGATATAACATGTATTTCTTGGTGCGTGGGTGTGTTATCTGAAGCGGCAACTGCTCTATTGTCCTTCCCCCCATGATTTTGTTTTTCTTGTCTCTCTAGTCTTTCTTCCCTTCCCAGAGGCTCCCTATTTGCTCTTTCCTCTGCCCTTATATACTTTCGCAGATGTCCTTCTTGTATGAGCATCTCGATTTGGTTTTTAAGTTCTCGACATTGATCAGTGGAATGTCCCCGAGTTCCATGATATCTACAGTACTCTTCTTGATTTCTTCCCATGGGGTGATTAACTTTCTTTGGGAGTTTAATTAGACCTGAACCTTCCACGGCGGCCAATATCGCCGATCGCGGTTGGGTAAGACGAGCATAATGATTAAATCGGCGTCCAGAGGCGTCTGGTCTTACCTGTTTTTCTGGTTGTCTAGCAGAGTGGTCTTCACCTTCTCGATCCTTCCTTTTTCGTTCCCTATCTTCTCCACCTATCACCGTTCTCATAACCTCGGTATGGAGTATGTATCTGTTTGTCCTAGCAAATAAATCTGTCAGGGATCTTGGAGGATCCAAAGACAAAGATTCCTGAAAAGACATCAATCGTGCTCCTTGCATCATTGCAGATATGGCCATTTCAAGTGGTAAGTTTCGAATTTCAAGAGTGGTGCTTCGGAACCTGTCGACATACTGTCATAAGGTTTCTTTAGCCCCTTGCCGAATGCTGAGGAGATGTGTCGCATCTCTTTTCTTTCGACTGTTAATTACAAAAGCTTTCACAAATTCTCTTCTCAGTTGAGCAAATGATGAAATCGATGATTCGGGCAATCCTTTGAACCATGTTCGGGCATGCCCAGTTAGGGTTAGTGAAAATGCCCGACACATAATCTCGTCTTCCCAGCCGTGGAGTATCATCAACGATTCATAATTCTCAATGTGATCATCTGGGTCGTCTTTTCCAGTGTAGGAGGTAATTTGTGGCATTTTGAATTTTTTCGGCAATGGCTTCTCCAATATACTTCGGGTGAATGGGGATTTTTTCATAGAGTGCTCTTCAGTGGCAGGGACCAATTTCTTTTGTTCCAATACTTCTTCTATCACTTTTCTTACATCGTTTTGCATACTTACTGCAATATTGTCATCACCCCCTCTATTTCTTGGTGTTGAATTCCTCGTGGGACTTTGTTTTCCGCCTGTTGGTGTACTTGCAACAACTTCTGGTTGTCTTTCGCCTTTTAAGCTCTGCATGTCCCTTTTCTCCTTTTGATATCTCGACTTTTGTCCTTGATTTTGATGAGTGGTGGCTCTATGATCACGTAATGGTTGCTTCGTATAATTACCTCGACGAGGTGAAGGCCGAGAGTGAGTGTCAGATGCAACTCCTTGATAAGAATCAACTTCTTTGTCGTTAAGCTGAGTTTCTCTTGGCGGTACTGCTTCAGGTATAAGTCTTCTAAGAGTGGTTGGTAACACAGTACCCGGGGCCAAACTTTGGAGTACTCCGGCCATGTCTCGTAGGGCTTGCATTCCTTCGATATGTTGTTGTCGTAATGCTTCATAGTCTGCTAAGGGGACAGTAGGGAGAACCTGATGTGACGGTCCAGGCTGATGGTGAACTTCACGTTGATTCACCAGATGATGCGAAACTGGTGGAGGTGATTGGATTTCCACTTGCAGCTGCGGATCGAATGGAGTTGATTGGAGGCTCCCTTGTTGTTGGAAACCAAATGGAGGCCGGGGTATTCGCTTGGGATTTTGTGAACCTCGCGAATGGGGTCGAGTTTCCACGCCCTGAGAGAAAGTCCGTTGATTACCCCTGGTGCTTGCCATCAGTTACGTCTTTGAGTATGACTTTTTTGTCGAGTTTCCCACAGACGGCGCCAATTGTTGTGACCAACTTACAACAATAAATTTATAATATGAGAAATGCAGAATTAACTTTGGCGTCCGAGAATAATCAAGGAAATGATCCGAGAATCTCGTGATGATGATTCATTATTTGTGAATAGTACATCAGGAAGGCATTGTTGAATGAGACGTGTACATGCTGGTTAATATTGAAAAACCAAAGGAATGTCTAACTTTTAGGTTAAACCGGCCGCCTCCGGGTTAAACCTACTGCTCCTTCGCTGATGTTGAGAAACAGAAGTAACGGCTAGCTCCGGGTTAAACCGATTGACTCCAGGTTAAACCGACTGGCTCCAGGTTAAACCGACTGGCTCCAGGTTAAACCGACTGGCTCCAAAGAACCGATTGCCTCTTTGCTAATGTCGAGAAACAGAAGAAAATGACTGGCTCCGGGTTAAACCGACTGCCTCTTTGTTGATGTCGAGAAACAGAAGAAAACGGCTGGCTCCGGGTTAAACCGACTAGCCCCGGGTTAAACCGACTGCCTCTTTGCTGATGTCGAGAAATAGAAGAAAACGGCTGGCTCCGGGTTAAACCGACTGGCTCCAAAGAACCGACTCAACCTACAAAACGAGCAGACGTGAGAGGCGCGGGAGACCCGCACAAACTCTCTGATGCTTAAATTAGTTCCTTCTTTTGAGAGAAAAATGAGCTTTTGTCCTCGGAATGAACTTACTTGATTGAGCGTTGAAGTCTCGTATTTATAGGATAGTTTGGAGGGGACAAGGTGGTCTTCATCCCGGGTTTTCGGGGAGACACGTGGCGATCATCGGGGCTTTGTAAATAGCGGTTCGTATGAATTGAGTGTCACTCGGTTCTTCCTGAGAACCAGGAGGCACTCGGTTCTTTTGATGAACCGAGGCTATTATGATTATGACGACTATTTCCTGCTCGGGACGATAACTGTTGAATACTTCTTGAAACTCGAAAAAAGATGGCTGGGACTCGATTAGAAAAGAACCGAGAGGCACTCGGTTGGTTAGAGAGAAAACCGAGTGCCACTCGATTTTGGAGAAAACCGAGTATCACTCGGTTTTAGAGAGAACCAAGTGGCACTCGGTTCTTTGAGTAGAACCGAGTGGCACTCGGTTCTTGTGGGAATCGAGCTCGGTCTTGGGGAACCGAGTGGAACTCGACTCTTAGAGAGAACCGAGTACTGCTCGGTTTTTGGAGGAGAACCGAGTGTCACTCGGTTCTTTGAGGAGAACTGAGTGTTACTCGGTTCTTCTCCAAAGAACCGAGTAGCATTCGTTTTTTTGGAAGAACCGAGTATCATTCGGTTCCTTCCAATTTTAATGCGCCATACGACTTTATTTCTTTGCAAAAATTTCCTTCGTTTTTCCGACATTTGTTTGGGTATATCAAATGTGTTTAAAAAATATGCGTCCATGCTCAAGATAGATCCAAGAGGAAGAAGCCTTAGATACTTTTCTGATAGAGCAATCTCTTGGAGACCCTCCAGATTACGGTTCCAGAGAGTCTCTCCAAGGTCTCAGCGATACAGTATTTGAGGGACCCTCCGGATTATGATTCATCAAGAATGTGTCAACTCATCACTTTCAAAATCTTTGTCTAGACATCAAGAATAAACAACTTTAGAAGACACAAATACTCTTCCACCTATTAGTTTAACCTCTATAAATAGGGAGTCATTTCTCCAATTGAGATATGCAAGAACTCTTACATAATCTACCTAAATATGTTTCTATTTTTCGGTTGAGACTAACTTAAACATCAAATGGCCTATGCACGAGGCACCTTGGATTGCCTTTTGTTTTACTGGTCTTCTAGAGACTATAGCCTCAAGACGAACACTTTTCCGCAATTATAAATTTATTATTGTATTTTGTTAACAACAATAATTTTTAAAAAAATAGTTAATAATTTATGAAGAAATGTCGTTAGTTCCTTGAAGAAGTATCCATAATTCTATGAGAGAGTCAAAAGTTAGTGTACAAATCATATTATTGTAAAAGTTCATTAGGATGGTGTCGACATTTGTAGTGAATAGAAATATTACACTTAAATTGATTGTAATTTAGAGATTATAAGTTCGAATTTTATTGATAAAGTAAAATTTTATATTATAAAAAGTAAAAAAATGAAACAGTAAAACTAATCAATTGACAAATAAGCCCTTTTATATTATAAAAATTAAAAAAAATAAAAATAATTTTTAATTTCAAAAAATCTCATAATTACCAAATATATGTTAATTTTCCCTTTATAGGTACAAATATTATTTAATTTTCAAATAATTTAAGTGGCAACATGCGGGCGATAAACTTATATATGTGGCACTATCTTAGAAGAAAAAAGTGAGCATAAAAATATAATAATATCTCTAATTCCATGAAATAAGAAGGCCTTCAATCCATTTTGTGATGAAAAAACCTTTCCTTTATTTTGAGGGTGGGGAGGGGCGACGCTAAACAATCACATAGCTGAACAACCATGTGCAGGGAAAAAAGGGTCTTTTCAGTGCCTGAAGAGAATTTTCTTAAAATATTATATTTTTTAAATAATTTAATAAACTATTACACTTTCCAAATTATTTGATAAACTACTACACTTCTTTTTAACTTAGAATGTCACATTGAAATAACTTAGAATGTCACATTGGAATGCGAGTCTTTTGGCAAGTCAAACTCACTATTGAGAATAACAATATATAATAAATAGGCTACTCTCAATAACGAGTTTAATTTGCCCTAATTTTTGTTCTTACATAGCATCTTCCTCGACTTATCCTTTGATATTTGTACAAATTTAGAGGTTTTCTCAAACTCGTTACTAGCAATAGTGAGATACAACAAAACACGCTACTCCAAATGACGAGTTTGAAAATTTTGCTTTAGTGTCGAGCAATAAGCGTAGGAAGATAATAAGTGAGAACAGAAATTGAGATAAATTGAATTCATTATTAGAAATACCATGTTTTTATTATATCTTATTTATCCTCTAATTAGAAAACTCACATTTTATATCATCATCGTCCAAGTTGAACTCTCACCAAGTCCAACAAAACTACAGGACCAATTGTCCTTTAGTGTCCAAGTAATGACAAAATTGTACATTTTTGCATCCTCAATTATTTTCACATATCTTATAATTCCAACTACTAAAATCTATAGCAGAAATCACATGCAACTTGTTCGTGTTCATTCAATAAAACCCATGTGGTCCTACTCTGTCTTGTTCAAGATTTTTTTTTTTAATTTTTTTGTTAATAGAAATGATAAAATTTGTCAAGATAAAAATAGGTTGATCTATCTTATTCAAGAATTTAGTTTTGTGTGTGTGTGTGTGTGTGTGTTTTTCAATATTTATTTATTTGTGTTAAATTCTTATTTTCATTTAACCTATAAAAAGAGTCGTGTTGAGCAAGCCACGACGAGAGAAAGATACGAGAACAAAAGAAAATGAACATGAAAGTTAGAATACGAAAAATCAACAATTAACTTATTTATCTATTTTTGCATCAAACTTGCAAAACAGAGATATCAAAAAACAAAAAAAGAAACTTTACTCAATGGACGCTTAGCTAAAAAGTTGCATATTAGGGGTAAGTTGCATATTAGGGGTAAATCACATCAAATGTCACAAAATTTTGGTCTCTTTTTCAGTTTGATCACTAAACTTTAATTACTTGTAAAATGATCACAAAACTTTAAAATGTTTTGCAATGTGGTCACTAAAGGAATTTTTTATGGTTCTTAGTCAAAATTGCTGACGTGGCAATGATGTGGCGCTGACGTGGCGATGATGTGGCCATTGCCACGTCAGCAATTTTGACTAAAAATTGTTCAAAAATCACTTTAGTGATCATATTGCAAAATATTTTAAAGTTTTGTGATCACTTTGCAAGGAATTGAAGTTTAGTGATCAAATTGAAAAAGAGGCCAAAGTTTTGTGACCTTTAGTATGATTTACCCTGCATATTAGAGTAAACCATCTCTTCCAAAAGCAGTAATGCTTCACGCAACCTCCATGAAAGTAATCTAGTGTTTGTAGAATGATCAACATTAAGTTCTAACACTTGAGAACTTAATGGAATGATGGTAATTGGCAGGGCGACGGGTGGCCACAGCCTCAATCTGCGCTATGGATAATGCCAAATGCATTCTCTTCGCTTATTGCTTTAGTGGGTAATTATACTTCAAAACAAAAACAAAAAATGCCCTTTAATTAACAAATGAGACAATGTTTTTTCTCCACTAAAAAACAAATTAATAACATTATTTTATAAATTACTAATTACTTTTTAAAATTTATAGACCATGTAAAAAGTTTTATATTTGTTATGCTTGTTAAAATAATTGAAATAATAATAATAATAATAAGTCTAAGAAGAAGAAACGTCACAGAGCCAGGATGAGGGACCCCACGCATGGCCGCGTCCAAGAGGGAGGCCCCCAGGCCGCATGGAAGCTTTACTCAACAGTGGCCGCATTCACGCGGTAAACAGTGGCCACTTCCCCCCCTCCCCATGCTGCCACATAGTAGCGTGGCCAAGGAAAGAAAGTCAGGGGGGTGTTGCACCCTCAAGAGTCGCCTCTCGCGGGTGCTTTATGCGCGCCTCCAAGTGCGTGCTTGCGTATGCTCACGCGTGCGCTTGGTTGTCCTCTTGTCCACTTATGCATGCTCGCACCCACGTCTTCCCACGCTTGCCTTTGCATTCGCTCGCTCGCATGCCTACACTTATGCACCCTTACGCCGATGACCCTGCAAGATTCAATCATAGCCATCTCTATGAGACTTAGTCAAAACCGTCTCCAAGATGCGCGTCAAGAAAATCGGGTCTTGTGACATTAGCAGACCCCTCCATCACTATAAATATGAGGGTCCTTTGTCTTATTCAGCATGCGATCTCTAGCACTCAAAGCTTCCTTTCGCATTTGAACTCTTTATTTCTTCAAGGGACTAACTTAAGCATGGTTCTCTTGTGATTCACCTCCCACGCCCTTAACCGATCTTTTTTCTAGATAGGTCATCCATCGCTTGGAGGAGTCTTCCATTGCCCTCACTCTACCCGCGAAAGGGTCTCCCATCATCCTAAGACACCCCCGAGAGGGTCTCCCGTCATCCTCAGACACCTACCGAAAGGGCCTCCCATCGCTCTCATCAGACCACCCCCGAGGGAGTCTTCCATCGCACACTCCAAAGTACCACCCATCATTCGTGCCAGTCATACGTGAGTCAACCGAAGGTGTTTTCCATTTAAACAAATTTATTGTTGTATCCGTGCAACAAGAATATTAAAATAAAACACAATTTATAATGTAAAAGTTTTTATAATTAATATGTCTAAAAACATGCGTCCATGCTCAAGACAGACCCAAGAGGAAGAAGCCCTCACCTTCTTGATAGAGCAATCTCTTGAAGACCCTCTAGATTATGGTCCCAAAAAGCTTCTCCAAGGTCTCAGAGATACAGTATTTGAGTGACCCTTCGAATTATGGTCCATTAATAATGTGTCAACTCACTTCCAAAATCTTTATCTAGACATCAGGAACAAATTACAACCTTGGAAGATACAAATGCTCTTCCACCTATTAGTCTTAACCTCTATAAATAGGGAGTTATCCTGCCAAACGCAAGAACTCCTACATAATCTACCTAAATATTTTTCTATTTTTCAGTTGAGACTAACTTAAACATCAAAGAGCCCATGTAGGAGACACCTTTGTCTGTCTTTTGTTTTACTGCTCTCCTAAAGACTATAGCCTCAAGACAACACCTTCCCACAAGTATAAATTTATTGTTGTATTTTGTCAACACTGATAATTTTTAAAAAATAGTTGATAATTTATGAAGAAATGTTATTAATTGTTTGAAGAAGTATTTATAATTCTACGAGAGTCAAAAGTTAGTGTAAAATCATATTATCGTAAAAATTTATGAGGGTGATATCGACATTTGTAGTGAATGGAAATATTACACTCAAATTGACTGTAATTTAAAGATTATAAGTTCAAATTTTATTGACAAAGTAAAATTTTATATTATAAAAACGAAAAAATTTAAACAATAAAACTAATCAAATGACATATAAGCCCTTTTATATTATAAAAATTAAAAAAATGTAAAATTCATTTTTAATTTCAAATACTCTCATAATTACCAAATATATGTTAATTTTCCCTTTATAGGTAAGCATATTAATTTTTTTTAATTTTTAAATAATTTAAGTGAAAACATACGAGCAACAAACTTATATATGTGACACTATCTTAGACGAAAAAAATGTGGATAAAAATATAATAATACCTCTAATTCCATGAAATATGAAGGCCTTCGATCCATTTTGTGATGAAAAAAACTTTTCTTTATTTTTAGGACCGGGGGGGGGGGCTAAACAACCCTATGTACGGTAAAAAGGGTTTCAGTGCCTCAAGAGAAATTTCTTAAAATATTATAATTTTTTAAATAATTTAATAAACTACTACACTTTTCAAATTGTTTAACAAACTGCGACACTTCTTTTAACTTAGAATACCACGTTGGAATGCGAGTCTTTTGGTGAGTCAAACTCGTTATTCGGAATAACAACATATAACAAATAGTCTACCCCCAATAACGAGTTTAATTCACCCTAAAGCAAAGGATTTGGACCCTTTTTCTTCTTCTTCTTCACTGCGCACGCCCGACCCTCTCTGTAAATTAATTTAATTCCCTCTTCTCTCAACACCCATTATTATATATGAGAGACAGATGGTAGTGGGGAATTATACGTGGCAAGATGGAGAATAAATTCTCTAACATGCCTATGAAAAGCCAGCTTCTGAATCGTGAAAGTGAAATTTGAGTTGTGGAGAGTAGAGGCCATCTGAATGCATTAAGAAGCTATCCGAATGGAGTATGCATATCCGGATGAATTAAGAGAATATCCGGATAGGATAAGCATATCCGGATGGATTCAAAGAAAGAACTCGGCGTATCCAGATGCGAAGTTTAAGAGCCTGAGAGTGATATCCAGATGCCAAGACTTATATCCAAATATCACCAAATCATATATATATGAATGTCTCGTCCCCTTATCCTGATGTCACTCACAAAAAATCAAAGAAACCATTCGAATGAGCTACTGTAGCATTTGCATGATATGCTATTGGCTCAATTTAAGGAGGACATTTGGATATGCCTCAATCTATCCAGATGCCTCTCCACGACATCTAAATACTCCACACACCCATCCAAATGACTTTTCTCATATCTGGATGTCTCATTCACCCTATCCAGATACATCTTCATCCATCCGAATGCTTCCGCCTCAAATCTGCATATCTCACATACACTTATATACTTAACCATACTTAGCTTAATCCCTTAACTTACACACTTAATCTTTATCCAACCCAACCAAACACCAACCATTAATTATAATATCAACCAAACAAGATTAAATTAATACCAAGGAATACAAAAAATAAATAAAAATAAATCATACCTGTACGGGTCGTTACACTCCTTGTGGTCGCGACATACGCGGTCGCTGGGGACGGCCTTAGCCACTGACCATGATGAACACGGCTACCGCTGACAGCACCTCATCCACCGCAAGGACGACCAATGAGCAGCAAGCCCAGTGACCATGATGAACATGGCAACCAGCGATTGCCTCAGTCATGTCTGTATTACAACGGGCAGACAAAAAATAATATTACACTTAAAAAAAATCATGGAAAAAAACGTGACTGAATTATAAACCACAAAGGTGTAGACAAATATTAAACCTCTAATACCACTGTAGAACTTTCAATGAAATCGCAAACGGTCTATAAAATATCTAGATCACAGCGGAATAATCGAATCTGATTTGTCTAATGACCTCCGTGGAAGAAAACTATACGTCCATCCCTTGTTCGTTCAAGGCTCGAATGTTGATACTAAAGACAGCATATGAGCGATTAAAAACTGATTCTAATTGTAATGTTTTTTTCATTGGGTTCTATACCTATTTATAAGTATTATACAGATATAGATAGGCATATCTCTTTAAAAATTTGAATCTAATTTAAATTCCAATCGCTTATCACATCATATTATTAAAATTCAAATACGAATGAATTTGAAACAAATTCAAATTCTAAATACTTATTTTATCATTAGGGAACTTATCCCTATGTAACTGCAATTCTAACAATAAATAACAAATAAGTATAGATTATTATACTAGTAAAGAGTATTTTAAAAATTTAAAATATAAATTATAAAGTAATCAAAACGAATGAGAAGAAAAATCTACAAATAACTTACATACAACAAAACTCAAATCGACAACTCCTCTTTTATTAAATACTGAAATTTTAAAATTTATTTTAAAAAATACTATAAATTTCAAATTATTTATAATTTCTTAAATCAAAACCTCACACTAATCTACGTTACGATGACAAAATTAATTGAGTGGAAGTCGTTATTGCTAGTAGCCACTTGCGCTCTATTAACTTGACATGGGGTTTATGTGGGCGTTGAGTTGGAAAAATTATAATATTTTAATAAATAATTTATAATTTATAATTTTTTAAATAGATTTTATAATTATAGTGTTTGTACAAAAAGTTCCCCATCAGTTAACATATAAACAATTAGTTTGCCTTTTCTTTATGTAACTTATTTGTTTAGACTTTTGAGACCAAGCTGGCCCAAATTTAGTATTGGGCTCAACAAGTGATCAGAGCCCACAAAAATTGGCCCAACAGGTTGTGTGGCCAACCTTGTAACTTTCAGATGCAATATCCAAAATAATAATAATAATAATAATAATAATTGCCAGAACACATTACAATGTATCGTATTAAAATTTCTCAATAAATTAGGGCTGTTCTTTTTATGTTTTAATTTTTTAATTTTGAATTAATTTTCAAGTTTATGTTTTAAGTATATGTTTTGAGATTGTTGAAAATGTGTTCATTTTGTCTGTAACGTTTTTTGTATTTTAGAAATTTTAAACATATTTGTGAGAAAATAGTCAAAATAACTTTTTGTTATTTTGAGTTTTCTTTGCAATATTTTTTCTTATTTTAAAAAATACAATTTTGAAAATATGAAAGTAAACCTATTTTTACTGTTTTAAAAAATTAAAAACTCAAAATTAAAAATAATCTGAAAATAACAAAGAAAACATGCCTTATTAATGTGAGGATCCATCATATTAAAATTTTCTCCATTTAAGCCTACATTCTTTTATGGCTGCAATTCTCACTTCACAATGTATGATCCAAGTGATGCTTATTGGACTTGTACCATTGTGATTTTATAGTTAGACTTTGATTATACTTAAAAAGAGAAGCATTCGGGTTCACTCTTGGTTCATAAAGTCAAATTATACATTCAAATCTCTTCGATAAGTTATCAATATATATAGGATTAGGTTGTGACCCAAAACACCTCAAGTAGGAATATTAGTTGGCAAAGTAAATAAATTTTAAAAATAATTTATTAATTAAAAATTAAATAAATTATCAGTGTATTAAAAAATGATCAAAATCATGCTAGATCGTCAACACCTCATGAACTTTCTATTTGACTTTGATTGGATAATTAGCTAATTAAGGCCTTAAATACTCGTAGATAATAAAACACTTAAGAAAGTATATCCTTAAAAAATACAAGATAAAACAGAATAAGAGAACTCAATTCAAATCTAAAATATTCTCCTAACAAGATCAGAAATGGTCATCATTTACTTGTCATGACTAGCATAGTTTGAGTACAAGAAAATTCTGAAGGCTTGTCTACAAAACCCTTTAACTTGAGATAAATTTCTAAGATTTAGGAACAAAAAAATTTCAAACTTAATATAAAGAATTACAAGATGGGCATTCCCAATCTTATTAATGGCACGTGTCCAAACCTCTATAAATCTACATCAAGATAAGTCACACTTACCCAATAATTATAGTTTAATTTAATTCAAGACTCAAAAAATGAGTAGAAATCAACTAATTTTTTATGATATGAGCGAGATCAGCTCATTCTTATCATCATTCTCATTATAAAGTTAATCTCAATCCCCAAAAGATATATAAAAAGATTTTAAGAGGTGAGACAAAAGTACGACAATTCAATATAGTTCTCATAACTTTTTATTTTTTGTCGAATTCTCTATTAACTTAAACATTATAGTTGTGTCGGCGCAAATAACTCTTGAAATAGTAATTTTTATTTTCTATCTACGTTCACATCTCAAAGTCTATGTCAACAGTGCATGTAGTCGAAATCTCATCTAAATCGTTTAAATGCAATTGATGACTAATCCCTGTATCATCAATATTATCTCCAACTTTATCGACCAAATAGTTGTGTCACCATTTTTTTTTCTTTATTAAAAAAATAAGAGAAGACAAGTGACCCACTTCACTGTTTGTGGCCGATCTGCGGCCGCAGATGATGTTCGAAAATAGAAGGAACAGGCAAAAGGAAAAGGCTGCATTGAATTGAATTAATGGATATGAATGCCTTCAACGTGATAGGCAGCAACCGGCACCGGCAGCTGCAGCGGTTGGATCACCCCTTCATTGACCAATAAGTGAGACATGAAAATACATACCTAAGACTTACATAAACGCTTACATAATTTAAACTGAACTCAACTTGCTCCTCCATCATCAGCAACAGATTCAGAAGATAGATTTGTCGTGATACTGAGTCTGACTCAACGACTCTTATATCAGTCGTCCAACCTATATAAGGATCAAGACCCCTCCCCCCCCCCCCCCCTCACAAGTACAACCTTCTAACTCTCTTGTTTCTTACATACTTGTTGGTGCTTCACACTAAATTGAGCATCAGAAAGCCAAATCGGGGGATCTAGCCTCGCCTTTTCTTGTAGGCATTGATCTTAAAGCAGACTTTGGTGATCCGTCCTTAAGCATCATCAATATATGCATAGGGATGAATGAATAAAAACGTAACCTTATAAAAACATGCATTTGGAAACATTGTTTCCACGTTATTTTGCAACAATAATGCGTAGACACTGCTTAGTTGAGAACAACAGGGCTTATGTTGGGACAGCTTGAACAAACAAGGAGGTGATAATATCTTTGACGTTGGTGACAGAATGAGTGTAGCCATCTCCATGCGAGTACAGAACGTTTATCACCCTGGCAAGGTTGAGGACTCGTACAAGCAGAGGCATTGCCAGTTTAGTTGGCTGCAACATCTCTGCATTAATGTCCTTCCATGCTTCTCCAACTTGCTTCTTAAGTTCCACGACTGCCTCTTCCTCTGATGCTCCATACTGTTCCATGTAGCATTCCACAGCAGAGGCTACATGCCCTCTCTCTTGCTCAAACTATATAGAATTAACATAACAACTCATTATATCTAATGCATGTATACATATATATACTCATTATATCCATACTGTTCTATGTAGCATTCCATAGTCGAGGCTACATGTCCTCTCTCTTGCTTAGTCTATATAGAATTAACATAATCATTCATCATATAAATGACTCTATCAAGTCACAAACAACAAAAATTTTACCAAAAAACTTAATGTCTCAGTCAAGTACCTTGTGGCCAGCAATGTCATTCGCGAGCCGACATATAACAGAGGAAGCCCTAACAATTAAAGGGCAACTTGACACCCAATCAAAGGCCTCTTGGGTGGCCAAATCACCCATCCCAACAAATGAATTGGTCGAAAGTATCTCATAACCACAGGTTACGAGCGCCACTTGCATGTACTCTTCCATGGATGGAGTGTAGCCTTGGTGGAACCATTTGGCCTCCTCAAAGTTGGCCCTCACCTGCTTCTTCATCTAAGAAATTTAACCTCCACATTAATTAATGGCCTTTTGATGAGATAAATTAAACAAGAACCAGCGAAACTTACTGTTGATTTTGCATAGTCGACGGCATAAGACCTCCCTTGCTTGGCCATCTCCTCCTCAATCATGTCGTAAACATCAAGCAATGCTTCGTAACACGGCCTCATGTACTCTGGAAGTTGATGTGTAGCGCTAACATGCCACCTAAAAATCAAGCAATTGGGCCTCATTAGAGGGATCCATTTCAATTCATGCATGCATGACGAGTTTAATGAATTATTTCAAGGTGAACAAAATCAAACTTTTCAATTGCATCAGTGAAGAGGGCAAGTTCTTCCAAAGTGCCATAAGCGTCGTATGCGTCGTCTATAATAGAGAGTATAACACCCACTTTGGTTAGCATCTTTCTACCAAGCTCATACTGGGGTTCGAAATACACTCCCATTATCCAAAAGTAGCCCTCCACCACTCTGTCTCTTGCAAACGGCAGCTTCTTTGGCACATCTAAATCTTTCCACCACCTAAAAAATATATATCATTTACATGAAAATCATTTCCAACTCAAACTACTTAAGAAAATTCTATTATTTTGACTTAGGCTTAGTACGTATATTGTTGGATAGCAGAAGAACCTTGTGATCTCACTGAGCTCTCTTTGGTGTAGCTTCTGCAACAGGTTGAAATCTAATTTGGCAAAGTCCAGGAGGAGTGTATCATCATGGCCTTTTGGCTCAAACAAAGAGATATAGCTCCTTGCCTCTACCCTTGTGAGGCCCGTCCGGATGGGCTGGTTTAGAGCATGTATCACCTTGTCGGCAAGAGCATCGCCTAGGTCCGGTAGGGCAGACTCCAACTGGGCAGTGGTGAAGGCGACCAGCTCATCCAAGACGTCTTCTCCCCGCACCCTGAGATGAGCAGCCTCGTACAAGCTTAGCAGTGCCTCCACATCTCTCGTTAAAAATTCCTTAAACTGGCCGTCTCTTCCCTTCAGTTCCTTGAACACATCTGTTTGTTTGGACCATAGAATTGATGCATCATCATCCATACATATATACACGCTGTTAATTAAACGAAGCAACGGATTGTTTAATTACCAGAAGACACAGGAAACCCTTGTTGTCTGAGCAGCCGGAAAGTGAGAGCAGTGTCGTAAACACCGTCGCCGGCGTCATCGAGTCGTCGATGATTCCAGGTCCTGTTCATACGCTGCAATGCTGTCTCGATCTCGCTCTCGAAATGGTAAGCCACGCCCAGGCGTTGGATGGCATCGATGAAGTCGGCAGAAGCAGCTGTCGCCAACGTCGTTCTGATCAGCTCTTTCAGCTCCTCATGTCGCCGCTGCTCTGTGCTTACATCCACTCCCTCCTACGTACAGAATGATCAACATTAAGTTCTAACACTTAAAAAGTGTTAGCTTCATCGTGCTCTGTTTGCGGTTGAGTTTTAGTGCTGTCGATTTGTTTGGCATGTGCCGCCGACATTGTCGGCATGATCAAAACGACGTGGTTTCGGTATTTGACCGACTACCCGCATTTTTATATAGAAATATTATATATTTTTATATTGATATTTGTATAAGAAATTGTGTAAGAATTAATGAGTATGGTTTCTTACCGTAGCAGACGCAGCAGAATAAACAAGGAAACGATCCCCCCAAATGGAAGGATGGTAATTGGCAGAGCGACGGGTGGCCTCAGCCTCAACTTGCGCTGTGGATAATGCCATATGCCTTCTCTTTGCTTATTGTTTTTGTGGGTTGGGAAGTTGGCAGGGCTAAGAGCTTTTGTGGGTATTTATACTTCAAAATAAAAACTCACGTGAAATTAATGCCCTGTAATGTTAGCCAATAAAATAAAAGGAGGCAATGTGTCTTTTTCCCATGCTATGACACAAGCTCAAGAAATGAGGATGACGTGGACACAAGCTCGCTTCAAATTGATGCCCTTTAAAGTGTTTATTTTTTATAACTGATGTGGACACACATTTTATCACGTAAAAATGTTTATAATTGATCTGTCTAATAAAGAGGACTCAAACTCTAAGACAAATTTAAGAGGAAGAAATTTAAAGAGACAGGCTTTGGAGACTTTTTTAGGTAACGTTTGTTAAAATGAATAAGATAAAGGAGTATCAAGATAATGTTAAAATAGTTTTTGGATCAAGATATAAAATGGTTAAGATAAAGTTGAGAAATATTTCAAAATTTTTATCAAATTATTTGTTAAATTTTTTAAAATTCACTAGAGGATACAAATGTCATTTTTCTTATTTTTTTCTTATTTATAAGCATATTTTGAAATATCAAGATAAGAGGTCATTAATGATTTTTTCAAGAATGGTCAGATAATTAAGCTTAACAAACATGTTAAAAAAGATAAAAGTCCGGAATGTTTTCCATATCTTGATTTTTCCATCTCATATCTTGATTAACAAACACCCCCTTAATAGAGTAGTTCTTGAGAGACCCTTCAAATTATGGCTCTAGAAGTCTTTACCAGGTCTTAGAGATATATAGCCTTCGGGAGATCCTTCGAATTATAATCCATTCAAAATGTGTCAACTCACTTTCAAGATCTCCTTTACTTATTAGCCTTAACAAACAACCCTAGAAGCTGGGTCGGCTCAAGGGTTAGGCTGGTGAGACATGTGCATAGGGCCCCCAACTCTTAAGCCTAATAAATAATTATTTTAATTTTATTATTAAAATAAAATTAATAAATTTTTAATTTTTAATTAAGGGGTTGGGGGCCCCTAAATTTATAATGGCCTAGGAACCCCCAACCCCTTGAGCCGGTCTTGCCTAGAAGACAGCTTCTACAGCGATGCATCTTTACCATTCATGTTTCAGATAATGTGAGTATTTAAAGTCGAGAGTTCATCGTACATTAAAGATTGTTTTCATATTCTTGCATACTTTTGATACACATTAATTGTGAATGGAGGTATGTCATTTTTTAGATGTGGAACTTATATAGTTTATACTTGTTGCTTGAGAATGATGGTTGGCCTCTCCCTTTTATTACTATTTGGCCACATGTGACATGTAATACTCGAAAAATCCTTAAGGGTATAAATGGTACTTTATGAAGGGTACAAATGGAATTTTTGAAATAATAAGGTTGTAGGGTACATTAACACAGTTTTAAGTGACCGAATCAATTGAAGGGAGTACCCTGAACCTTAGATATTTAAGGGAAATGGAATAACACTGACGAGTGATTTGAGGCATGATTTTAGGTATAAAAAAAAATTGGGTCGGGAACGATTTTCGGTACAGCTGTCGATCGGGCTAAGAAAATCGAATCGACGTAGGAAACTTCTGAAGAGTCAATGGAATATGCTGAGGACCAATATTTTATATGTAGAACAACTCTTGAGTGATTTCGGGTTGAAACGAAGGGATTTATGGTCAAAACGATCAATTGGGTCAAAGTGTAATTTTCTAATTTTGCCCGAGAGAGGTCAAAAGGATAGTTTTTTAAAAATTTCAAGGGTAAAATGAAGAGTACTAAACCTGTGGGCTTTAGTGGTATAGCTGGATAGATCAGGGGCACTCTAGAAAAGGCTAAAATGGCATTTGAAGAAACTAAGGGGCCAAAGTGTAATAAAAAGAAAATCTCGTGTGAACACAACAAGAAGAAATTGGTCGCCACAATCCACCGCACGTGGCCGTCGCTTCCGGCGATGGGACGACCAAGGGAGAGCTAGGGGAGGTGGTATACGGCGGGGGAAAGCTTGGTGGCCAAGGCTTGGGCGGTGATTGGTCGAGAAGTGGCCGGATTTTGCTATAAAAGATGTGAGGGTTTTGCCGAAACTTAGCACACAAATTGGCCGCATTTTGGTGTGATTTTGAGATAGTGGTTAAGAGGCTTTTTCTCCTTGCATCAAGGAGAAGAGTTCTGGAGCATTTGGGAGCGTTTGGAGTGCACTTGGTGGACGTTTGAAGCTCAACCGAAAACACGAGGCCAACCGCCTAGGGCCGCCTGCAACTGCCCATTTGGGGTGTTTTTTGGTGGCCTTTCGACCCGAAAGGGGTGCCGTTGGGATCATCTAGGCGAGCGCTTCAAGGGGTGTGCTCAAATCGGTCATTGAAGAAGTTGTTGCCGTCGGAAATAAGGAAGAAGGTGGCGCGTGAGCTACACACGCCACACTCCACCCATAGAGACGCATAGGGCGCGTGACATAGGGGTATTTTCAAAATTTTATATCGGTATCTTCCTTAAATTATTTTAGGATTTATTGTGTGAAAAATTTGAGAAAAAGTTTAAGGAGATAATTATTTTTGAATTATCGAGGTGAAAATTGAGAGAAAAATAGAGAAAATTATGAAAAATTGAGGAAAAATAGATTTTAATGCTCCTTTAATTAAACATGATGTTTAGGGAGTATCATGGCTCGAGGTTGAGTATAAGTACAGGTGTTTGAGATTTGGCACACATATGAAGGTCGTGCATAAGGATCGAGGCATTTCGAATACGTTTAAGGTGAGTGGTTCTCTCCAAAAACTTGTTTACTGTGGGTGTTTATATCCTAAAACTTGGTATTAGTATTACCTAAATGGCTTGTGGTTTTATGCAAAATAGTTTTATTGCATGCGAACGATAACCAGTGACAGTTGGTTTTATGAGGAAGGTTCGTTCCTAAACGTTTTGTACTGGTGCATTACATTTTATAAAATGTTATTTATATGATACATTGAGTTGTGAAATGTGGCATAGTCATGCGTTTTGTGTTGTTCATATGGAATGTCAGCCTAAAATGTTGTCTAAATAGTGTAGCCATAATTCTCCAAGGGTATTGACGGAATAATAGGGGTATCTTGTGTCGTTGTGCATGCCGGGATGGTCGCCTTGGTTTTGGTGCCAGGCTGTTTGGTCAGGGAAGTTGTACTAGGATGACTAGGTGGTCCATATGGGATTTGAGTTGGGATTGGGTAGTGGTTCCTGGATGCTTTTGAGTGGAAACATAATCTCTGACGTAAATGTGGTAAGCCAGATTTCTGCGTTGATGTGACTCTCCTAGGCTGAGAGTTGGTAACGATTGTTCCCGAGATGTTGGGGAGATGCATTGACGTTGCCCCTCTTAAGCAAGAACTGCATCGTGTCGATGAGTCGGTATGGTGGCATGACTTTTAGAAAGATTGTTTTTTCCCCATGGTAGGGTTAAGCGTTGTGGGATTCTCTTGGTCTAGGGCTTGACGGGTGGTGTTGGTTTATTTCATGTCTTGCATTTATTCATGAAAACGTGATTTTGAACTCTCACTTAGATGATTCATTATCTAATATGGATTACGTCCCTGGAATATTCAAACGTTCCAAGTGAAGGTAGCAGTGCGAAAGGAAAATGGATCGCCGAGAAGTGACAGCAATTAGTGGATAGTTTATAGTATATCATTTTCAATTATGCTGTTTATTTTGATGATGTTATGTAAATGTTGGTTCGGTTTTATGTTATGAATAAATTGGTTTCGATTATGTCTATTGAGGTTTCGATCTAGCTTCCGCATTTGAGGTGATTTACCTGTCTTAATTTATTAATGATTCTAAGTTGATATACTTAGAAGGTGTAACGGGATTTTCGGGGAACGGGTTTTGTGTTGAGTTTCCATTGAAAAAAAAATATATATCTCTGGAATCTACATTACCTAACGCCTTGGGAGAGCAAGGTGTTACATGACATATAGTATTAGAGCTAGCTTAGTGGGAACACAATAGGTGTGCATTGGATGGTTGGTGTAACACCCCGCTTTCCCGGGCGTATTATAATTTGAGACAATTCTGAGATAATAAATTTTTTTCTTTCAAACTAATGCTAAACCATATCATTCTTGATATCCATCCCAAAATTTTCATTCATTTATCTCGAAAGAGAATCATCATACACATCAAATGCGAAAGCAAGGACCGAACCTGACATCTTACTTTAACATTAAATAAATTCTTACATCATCGTTTCTTAACATAACTTAATACAAAGTATAAGTTTTCAACTAACATTAATCCTTAATAAGGTTACACATCATCATTTCTCAAAATGTTCAGAATTTAAAGTAACAGAGCTTAAATACATAGGTTACATAACATACATTTCATTCATCATTCAATTCATCATGCATTTTGCTAAGTGCCATTTCATGCCTTATTCATCCTCGTATCTGCTACAATCTCCATCTGATCGTTTGAATATTTTAGGGGTAAAGCCTAAGTTAGATGATGAATCATCTAAGTAAGGGAACAATAAACACATTTCGTGCATGAATGTAAAATACAAAATGCCATTTTCATATCATTTCGGTTTGAGTCGATCGCACTCAACTACTGCTCCCCATTTTTACGGTCACCTCTTTCGAAGGCGGGGTGTATGGGTCCACCCTTGGCAGAGCAGCGGTGCCAGTCCATATCTCAAATCCTTATGCGATGCATGATCAATAATATCATCGTGAACATGTGCACATTTCATCATCAATACATGTAAATGCAATCTACATGATATATTCATATCAAGATATGATAACATAATAAAATTATTTATTCAAAATCGAATTTTGGAATGAACCACTTACAAACCAAACATTTTCCATAAAATTAAATTCAGTTGGGAAGTACGACTTACCTTCTCAAGCTTATCGAATTACATCGATATTCGCGCCTTGCCACGAAGTTCATGCATCGTCTCGATTTGCGTGCCAACCTCAAAATTTTTACAAGTCATTTCAACTTAAGCCTCAAAACATCCTAATCACCATATTTATTTAAATAAGTATTAAAACCTATTTTTTCATAATTTTTTGCATTTTCTTTATTTTTCTCTCTATTTCTTCTTATTTTTCCTCAATAAATCCAAACTAAATATTTCTCAAATATTTCACTATGAAAATCCATAAAATAATATTCTTGAATTTCTAGAATTTTCTAAAAAATTTTACTCACCTTGATTTAGCCACTCAGGCTTTTTCGATATGCGTGTCATATCCTCAAAACGCGTTCTTTAACCATTTTTCTCGCCAAAAATCTCTGAAATATTAATAAATCTCCTTTACCCATTATCCTAGAATTTTCTAGGATTTTTTTTCACTTTTTCCTATTTTCTTCCATTTTCTTTCCTATCTTTTATTATTTCTTTTCTTTTCTTTTTCTTTTCTATTTTTCTTTCTTCATCTTCAACCTCTACTCTTCCTTCTTCTTCGCGAACCAGCACCTGTAGCCACCTCGCCTGTGGGCCAGCTGCCTTGTTGCTGTCCTCGTCGGTTGCTGGCTGGTGTCTCCATCGGCCGCTGCACCTGCCGTGCCATGCCCGCCATCGCGAGCTGCCATTGCGACAGCTTTCCCTTCCTTGCGTCCTGCTGCCAAGCTCACGGGCATGGATTCCATGGCCGCTGCTTCGCTTGCTTCTGGTGGTCATCGACCTCACCAATCGTCCACACGCCCATGGCCGTTGCCTCAGCCTGCTGCTAGTTGCTAGACCAGCGCCTCCAGTCACTCCAGCTGCTCCGCTCGAGCTTGCTTTGCGGACAACCATGGCCGCTGCAACTTCAGCCATGGCAGCTGTTTTTATGCACGCTGCTGCCTGCTCTAACACCAGGTAACCATCGATCGACTCTCACTCGAGCAACTCCCTCTCTCTCTCTCTCTGCTATCGATCATGCTTGGCCAAGGCTCTCGGCTAAAGCTTGTTGCCATTTTTCTAGGCCAAGCTCTCTCTCAAACTCCCTAATCCTCCATTTCTTCTTTGCTTGCTATTTATAGGCAACTTATTGCCCCAAATCAGCCTTGTCATAACCCATTGTGTGAAAATCACTCTATTTCACGTTTGCAGGGCATGGCTTGGAGTTTGCAGAGGCATGGCTGCCATTCACGCACACAGCACGCCATATATATATATATACACTATATATATATCATATATTAATATATATAAAAATTATGTATTAAACCCAATTTTCTCATAATATCATTTGGGCAATTCCCTAATTGAGATTACATCCTCAAACACTAAATTAAGTTGCATTACAATACCAAAAACACAAAATTAATAACTTCAAAGTTACTCGATAATGACGATTCCGCCCCAGTATCCTCACCGGTCTATCGTTTTATCTTGAAATCAATGAAGGGTTGCTCATTATGAAAAATCAGAACCCCCTCAAGCTTCCGTTGACTTTCTGGAAGTCTCTTATGATGATTCGGTTTCTTAGCCTGATTTGCAGTTGTATTTTAGCTGTACCGAAAATAGTTTCTGATCCAATTTCTTTCGATGCCATAAATCTTATCTCAAAACGCTCATTAATACCATATCATTTTCCTTAGACATCTAAACTCCAAGACACTCCCTATAGTCGATTTGATACTGATAACTGCTATCAAGCTATTTTTTCGGTATTCCAAACTTATTGAAATTACGTGGTAATCTCATACAAACATGGGGTATTACAATTGGATCCTCAAGTGAGGGTATGCATCTTTGAAGGTTGTATAAGGAAATAAAATAAAATGAGGTAATGTGTCTTTTTCCCGTGAGATGAAACAAACGAGGCAATGTTATTTGTCTACTAATTAACAACTTATTAACTATTTTTTTATAAATTATTAATTAGTATTTAAAAATTATGGACTATGTAAAAAGTTTTTATATTTTTTAAAAATAAATACTTTTTATTATGTAAAAGTATTTACAATTTATGAACTCAAAAAAATGGATCCAAGGCTAAGACAGATCCAAGAGAAATAAGCCCAAAAGGGGAGGCCTTGTAGGCCTTCCTAATGGAGCCTTCCCCCAAGACTATCCAAATTATGGCAATTGGGAGCTTCTCTAGGGGTTTTAGAGATACAAACTTTGAGGGATCCTTCGGATTATGGCCCATCAAGAATTTGTTAACTTGTGACGCCCCAACCCCCACTATCGGGTGCCACCATAATCTGTGATACAACCTCGGTCTGCTCCAAATGACGGTTATGCCCCCGTTAATATAAAGCATTAAAATAATATGGGCACCCTTGGTGGGGTCCAGGCTTCGCCGCCTTCGACTGGTCAAGAACTTGGGAGTAAAATGCGTAGGAAGCGAAAAATCACCCGAGTCCTGTAATACCCTGAGAGCCCAGAGAAGTTAGTATATATCAAGGATAGTGTAAGAAAGAAAACAACACCAACTAGATACCTTTTAGGCTGAATGTTGGCAAGGAACTCTGAGGTTAAGCGTGCTTGAGCTAGGAGCAGTTCAAGGATGGGTGACCCCTTGGGAAGTTCGCGTAGGCCTATCAAGGTAAGTTGTTCTGATCCTTCCTATCGCTCGATCGGGATGTTACAGGTGGTATTAGAGCTTAAGATTATTGGAAACCCTAAGTAACTCAGATGTAGTTGATATCGGAGTTAAATCCTATTTGAAGATTAGGGAATATCAATTTAAAGACTTAAGAGGGTCCGATGTTGATAGAACCAGTTAGTAGGAACCCCCAAGTGAAGGTTTAGAGGAAAGAGACTAAGGGTTCGTAAGATGAAATCCCTACTTGGAGATTCAGGAATTGTCGGTTGAAGGCTTAGAGGTTATTGGATTTAAGTGTTGGGTAGTGGAAGTGCATATCTAGGCAAGTTCTGGCTAAGGAAAGACTTGGTATTTAAGTGTGTTCATTTGTGACCCACCTCTCTTTCCTAGGAACTTACCTGGTGTACTATTCACATACAGATACTAATCCAGTATAAGGTTGCTATTCTCAGTGACTAGTGGAAGCCTGATGGAAGCTAGTACAAATGGAATGATCTAGCCATTGAAGTTAGGATCCGATGATATGATTCAGGTGTAAAATGATTATGGATCTGAGAGTTTAAAGACTGTCGATTTGAGGTCATTAGTCGAAATCTTTATAATGAAAGATAGGATAACTGTGGTTATCGAGGATGATCGAATCATGGATGATTAGTTTGATGTGACGTAGCCTAGCTAAAGAGTTAGGATCAAACGATAAGTATTTTTAAGGATCATTTAGTGTCTCGAAAATGAGATGTATAGATAAGGGATTCAATGGATTAGGTTGAGCGAGAAACCGAAAGTAGTTAAATGATGGCATGTGAGTTATGCTAATTGATAAGGCGGTAGTGGTGTCTCCAATATGACTCGCAGAAATGGGACAATGAACCCTAATAGTGTTGGGTCCAAGTCCCAATGGTCTAGGATACGAGGTGTGCCACTAGCTGTGATAAATCGAGGCTGAAACCCTAGGGAATCAACCCGAAATGAAATGGATTGAGTATGGACTGAGTGTCCTATTTAAATAATTGTATCAGGGTTCGTGGTCATCTTGGGAGTAGGTGACACGACGAACAGTGCGAAGCTCAGGATACTATGATATCTAATATGGCAATGGGATCATGAATGGTTGTGTGCTGATAGTCAGCTGGATCTAAAGAGCGAAATGCGAGAGTCAGTAGATTCTTGGTAAACGAGATTTTGGGTAGTAGAGCATGACCTGTTTAAGGCCTTGACGATAAGTTGTGAGATGGCAATCTCAGTTTGAGAAAGAGATTGAGTACCTAAAAGACAAGAGTTGCTTGTAGGTCATATTGACCTTAAGGAAGGATGATGAGAAACCTAGTCAACAAAAGTTGTGACTATAGTTCGGTATGCCAAGTGGGCTTGAGGATTCGAAAGTCTGTAAGAGAAGACTCATGCATAAGTTATGCCTTGAGCATCGGTATGTGGACCTGAATCGTTATTTGAGATTTAAAGTATCATTCTGTAAAGAGTCCTTGGGATTTTTGAGGAATTTCCCTAAGGATTGGAGTACTATGGGAGACGTAAGTACCTACCCACTCTAGTTAGCGAGTTGGTTACGGATAGATGTCTTTGAGAATTTTTGGCGTGCTTGAAAGAGACAAGTAATGGCAAATGTGCCAGGATGTCAGATTACAGTAGGAAACGCCGTGTTCTCAATAGATCGAAATCTATTGGAGATCAAGAATTTTCGATTTTGGGAGAATGAAACTTCTGTTGAGTTAGATGATTAGTCTATGATAGCCCTAGTGGGAAAATCAAGGATGTGTAGCTGGATGATGATTAAAATGATGTCATAGATTGTATGGACTAAGAGGCTAAAATAGTATGAATAAAGTTGATAGCACTATTGTCAAGACGATTAAACATTAGAGTGAAGAAGCAAGTCTAGAGATTGCGAGTTGCAAGTGAACTTGTGCTACGATTAACTGGAAGTTAAAGGGCCGATGGTCAAATGCGAGGAAAGTAATCAGATGATTTCTTTATGGTAAAGTATGATGAGATGGTGCCTTCAGGATCAAGTATGATTAAAGTTAGTTGACATGAAACATTATTACTTGAGGATTAATTTAAACAAATTTGAGGATCAAATGATTAATCTGATTTGAGGATCACTTCAAAAAGTATGAGGAGTTATGGATGAATGGATACTAGTTTGGCGACCAAGTAACAAAGGAGCAAGCAATGCAAGGATATTAGTATTGAGAGACTCAGAAGACAACATTAAATTTCGATCGATGTTAAAAGTTAGATTGTGAAAGGAAGATTTGAAGACAGATAGAATCTATTAAGATTTCTTGAGAAAATAGCTACATGACATGATTAGAAGATGATTGTGGTCAATTGGCGAAAACTTGAGATTATATTGGGAGATGAATACCTACAAGAATGAGGAAATAACAGAAATCTCGAATAGATTAGCACAAGTAAAGATTAAGCAATGACTAAGTTTGAGATGACCTAAGGTAAGGCATAGCTAGTTTTGAGGATATGTGATGATGTTTTCGGATCTAAGGGTATGTGAAATAGTTGACGATATAAAAATATTCCCTTGAGGATAAATTTGATAAAAGTCAAGATGTATCAAAATCAGGAACTTTTGTGTTAAGGTTGGAAGACTATCAAAGCATGAGTGATTAGTTCAAGATGACTGGCGCCGTAGGAAATCAGAGTTAGAGAAGTGTCATGATTAAGGATATCGATTGGATGACTTAGTGAAAAGAAAATTGAAAATTGAGGATATGGATATGAGAGCCATGGGCTCATTATAATGATATGGGTACTGGCTTGAATGAGAGTTCAGGTGTAGACTCGTGGCCAAAGGACCGAGTTATGCGATTATGATTCGAAAGGTATGCATGGTTGACAAGTATACTTGTCTATGGGTTGATGAGCATGGTCAGACCAAGGGTTCGGATTTTGATATGCGCATCGGTATTCACAAGTTTCGGTAGGATCTTATCTAGTTATTTGATCAGTCAGGTGTTAATTTCAAGAATGAAATTTTGAGATTTAGGACATATAGCAAATTTCAATGACGAAATTTTTGTGAGGGGAGAATGTAATACCCCAGCTTCGTATGAGGTTGCCATGTAATTTCGATAAGTTTAGAACACCGAAAAATTGGTTTAATAGTAGTTATAAGTACCGAATCGACTGCAGGGAATGCCTCGGAGTGAAATTGTCTAAAGAAAATAATATGGTTTCAATAGGCATTCCGAGATAGGATTTATGGTATCCAAAGAAATCGGATCGGGAACAGTTTTCGGTACAGCTAAAATACAGCTGTCATTTAGGCTGTAAAATTGAATCGTTGTGGGGGACTCTCGAAAAATCAACGGAACCCTAGGGGGGCTTCGGTTTTGTGTAAAAAGCAACCCTTCAGTGGTTTCGAGATGAAACGATGGCTCGGTGAGGATGCTGGGGCGGAATCGTCTTTATCGAGTAAATCTTAAGTTATTAATTTTGTGTTTTCTATATTGAAATGAAATTAATTCAGTGTTTAAGGGTATGATTGAAATTAAGGAATTGCTCAAGTGATATTATGAGAAAATTAGGATTTAATGTATAATTTTTCTTAATTTAAAGTATAATAAATAGTTATATATATATGCACATGCATATGTGCGTGGATGGCAGTCTCTGTGAGATCTTCATTGCCAAGGACTTCCTGATTCAGCCGCATCTGAGATTTGCACAATATAATGGCAATAAGAATGTGGTTAGAATTGAGATTGGGTGTAGTTTATACATTCATATATATATATATATATATTTGTAATTGAGTGGAGTAGGGGCTAAGGCAGTGGAGGCTATAAATTGGGATGCTTCTTGGCTGATTGAGAAGCAGCGAGGGAGATAAGATTGGGAGTGTGGCCGAGAGCATCAAAGCAAGGGAGGGAAAGAGAGAGAGAGAAAGAGAGCTGGAAGGAAGATGGGCCGCAGCCATGGCAGCCGCGACAGTGAGCTGGGCGACGCGAGCAATGGGAGCAGGGCAGCAGTGGGGAGGCCGGTTGCGAAGGCTCACGGTGGCACGAGGAAGCTCGAGGAGTCGTGCAGCGGAAGCCGATCGGGGTGAGGGCACCCATGACAGCCATAGCCGCAACCAGTTGCAGCAAGGCTGCAACCAGTCGCGGCCATCAGCGGCCGCAAATGGCTGCCAGCCATAGCGCAGCGGCCACAGTAGCGGCCAGGGAGGTCGGCAGAGGCCGGCGAGGGCTATCGCGGCAGCTGGTGGGAGCAAGGGAGGGCCAGCGGAGCTTGGTCGTGCGCACGCATGGCTGGCGCGCAGGTTGCAGGGGAGAAGAAGAGGAAGAAGAAGGGAGGAGAAAGAAAAGAAAAAAAGAAAGAAAAAGAAGAAAAAAATAGGGAAAAATTTTCAGAAAAATTCTGGAAAATAGGAAATGATATTTTGGAAATATCCCAGAGATTTTGGCGAGAAAAACGGCCCGGGCACGCGTTTCGAGAATATGGCACGCATACCGATGAAGCTAGAGATGCTAAGTTAAGGTGAGTAAAATTCTCTAAAAAATTCTAAAAATTCAAGAATATTATTTTATGAATTTTCGTAGTGAAATATTTGAGAAAATATTTGAGAAATATTTAGTTTGGATTTATTGAGGAAAATTAGGAAGAAATAGAAAGAAAATTAAAGAAAATGTCAGAAATTATGGAAAATAGGTTTTAATATTTATTTAAATAAATATGGTGATTAGGATGCCTGAGGATTAAAGTTGAAGAGATTTGTACAAATTTTGGGGTTAACATGCAAACCGAGGCGATGCACCCAAATCGAGGTGATGCACGAATTTCGAGGTAGCCCGATAAGCTTGAGAAGGTAAGTGATACTCCCCAATTAAAGTTAATTTTATGGAAAATGCTTGGTTAGTAAGTGGTTTATGTTCCTCGAAAGTGTTTTCATCATATTGACATGCCCTGATATGAATCCATCACATAGACTGCATACATGACATGACTATGAAATGCATAGATACACGTTGATATCATTGATCACTCGCATTTGAGGCCATAGGGAGTACGAACTGGCACCGCTGCTTTACCAAGGGTGCACCCATACACCTCGCCTTCGAAAGAAGGGGCCGCAAAAATGGTAGGTAGCATGAGGGGTGCAGTTGACACCTACGATGAAAGACATTGCATTCATGCACGAAATATGTTTTCTGTACCCTTACTTAGATGATTCATCATCTAACTTGGGTTTTGCTCCTGGAATATTCAAACGTTCCAGGTAGAGATTGTAGTAGATACGAGAATAAATGAGGCATAAAATGGCACTTAATAGATTGCATGAGAAATGAAATGTATGTAACGTAGCCCCTATATTTAGGTTCTTCTACTTTAGATTTTGAACGTTTTGAGGAATGTTGAAGATGTAAGAATTTATTTATGATTAATGTTAAGATATTAGGTTTCGATCATTGCTTCCGCATTCGATATGTATAATGAATCTCTTTCGAGATAAATGAATGGGAATTCTGGGATGGGGCGTTACATAAGGTGGACTTCGAGTCCCTATGGATTGTGATCGAGCCTTCTCCCAGCTAAAAAGCGTCGCTTCGTTGGTGTTGGGATAACGAGCGGGACTTCTGGTCAGAGAAGCTTGATGACATCGGGATTTCTCAGGCTGTCTATCACTGAGTAATTGAGAGATTATATGCCCTTGGCACTTGTAATCTACCCGACCTGCTTACCTTAAAAAACATTGCCGCTATTGGGTGGGGCATTCGACTTGAAGACATGCCCGGGACCCCCACCCTCACTTTTGTGCCACCATCGGCTATGCCTGAGAACACCTTACAAGTTGAGGAGGAAGAGGACTAGGGCCCCGAGGAAGAAGAAGAAGGGGGGAATTCTCTAGGGAGTATGGTCTTTCTTGGTTGTTCTTCCTCTGAGGGTAGACCCCTAGAATCGCAGAGATTGCCTTTTAATTACCAATTTCAGTGGCTAACTTTTACTTTTATCTCTTGTTTTGCAGACATGAATCTATTCAGGGAACAAACGCTCAAACGATGTGGTAGGAATTCACGCCAGCCTGGCGAGCAAGACCCGTAACCTCCTCCTCAAGCACCTCATAGCTTGTTACAGGGACCTCCGTCTGACATGCCAGATCCTAGCTTTCTTCCCCCACCAGCTCTTAGCTCGTCTCGAAGGCGCCTAAAAATGAAAAGGTCTAAGGCAGGTGCCTTATCCAGTCTTCCTTGCCCCGAACCCTTGGTTCCAACATCGGGCGTATCCATGTTAGATTCCCCTACCCTCGAAGGCGCTCTTGTGGAACCAAATCCAACTGATGCATCTAGCTCACGAAGAAAGGGGATTGGCAGCTCTCGTTCCTCTTTTGGCAGTGAGCTTGATCGAATCAATGAAGAGAGTCGTCAACCTTTTGTTCCCTTTTGCAGGGACCGACGAAAGTTAAAAGCTAAGCTCCTAGATTTTTGACCAATTCTTCCTCCCATTACTGAGCTTAGATGAAGTTTCTTGCCAATCCCCAACAGCACTCAGGTGAGGGGCGACCACTTCCATGTGCAACCTAGGCTAATTGATACAAACTCTATAAGAGACCCAGGGATCGGTGCTAGGATGATATATGCTACCGTGCTCCCTTAGGATGAACAAGATTTTTTTGGTATTTAGCCTAGCCTTGCCAACTCTCCCAAGCAGAAGATTATTGAGGTAAGTTATCTCTATTATGCCTGCATGTCGTACTTGTCATCTGACTTGGTTGTTGGTCTTCTAATGCATTGTTTGCACCTAGGAGGTCCAAGGGTTGGTGATATCCAATGCTATCGGGAGAGCTTATCATCATCGGGCAGAGCAAGAGAAGGCAGAGGCGAGAGAGAATATGGTAAAGTGGAGGGATCATGAGTGTTCCTACCAAGCAGATATCAGAAAGTTGAATTGAGAGGCAGAGGACATGTGCTCCAAGCTAGCAGAAGCTCATGGTGAGTCTTCAAGCATAAAGGGGGAGATAGAGAAGCTTCGAAAGAATAAAGAATCGCTGACGAGAGAGCTCATAAGAGTCTGGGAAGCTCATGATAATCTTTTGGAAGAACATTCCTTGAGGGTAGATGAACTTGCTCATCAAAAGAAATAATATAGGTCGTTCAAGGATCGAAGAAATGAGGAGATTTTAGCGGCACATGAGGAGGCTGTGAGGGACTATTTCCTTTCGATGGACTGCTAAGAGAGGAAGATTCGTTATAGGGGTTGCTTTACTAAGTATGGATTCTACCTTGCACGCTCGGACTTGGAATCCAAGTGCCTAGGAGAACAGTTCCCTAAGTTGGTTTATATGGATGAGTTTGAGGAGTTTGAGGTCCTTGACTGGCGAAGATATAATGATCCTGACCCCACGAGTCCCAGGACTTATTTGAATGCCAACTTAGCTGATAATCTGGAGAACATGTCGGGTACATGGGAGCCGTATGCCTTTGCTTCAGGGGAAGTGGAGATGACTGACGCCCTCCCTACGGCTGATGACACAATTATTCCATCTTTGGGCCTGGAGGAAGGTGAGGCCCTATCTGCCCTGAGTAGCAGTGCTCCCAGCTCTGGTAGGAGGAAGCGGACTTAAAGAACATTTCCTTTTTTTTTTTTTAAGTGCAGTAGCTCTTTCTTCGTTGAGTGTAGTAGCTTTTATTTGCATAAATAAGAGTTGTCTCTTTTCTTTAACAATAGCTGCATCTCGCTGGTTTTCTTTACTATTGCTGCCCATCGAAGGTCTGGTTCCGACCTTAGGATTTTAGGATTTTCATGCCATAAGGTGGACTATGGGCGTTCAGGCCCTTAGTGGTCCTTTGGCAATTCCTTGACCTTGTTATCAAGCCAGGCCAATTAAGTAGGCTGGCGGGATAGCTCTTGATTTTAATATTGGCGAGTTGTGCTGGACATATTTATTATTTCACTAGACTGGGCCACTTGGCTTTGAGGCATGACGGTTATCACACTCGTCGGGCCTATTCAGCCGTGCTTTTCTCATAGCGTATTGTGTGGCAGGGCCTTTTGTATTACTATTGGGCTTACTAGAGTATCCTACTAGCGGGACATTAATTCACTTGCCAATGTTATTTGATCTTTTCACTTCCAGGCAAGACTTGCCATATTGCTTTGCGGGGAAGTAAAAAACTCTATTTTCATCTCTTTTTTTTTTTTTTTTGTGAGAAGGGACCCATAGCGGGTCGTTCTCTTTATCCTTTGCCTGAAATGAAATGAAAAAATGAAAACACAAGCATATTATGTGGTTTGAAAAAATGTGCCTACGTCCACGGTCCCTCATTGGGTTTATATTATTATTGCGTTACACGTCAAGAGGAGAGTACAATTTCAGGTGGTTTGTGCTC
Organism: Diospyros kaki; assembly: GCA_036245055.1. Taxonomy (NCBI): domain Eukaryota; kingdom Viridiplantae; phylum Streptophyta; class Magnoliopsida; order Ericales; family Ebenaceae; genus Diospyros; species Diospyros kaki. The sequence continues at coordinate 1,211,630 of BSEG01000011.1, forward strand.
CAAGTCTTGCCCATGGTTTTACCCTGGAACGTTTGGAGGACACATGTACTAGGGCCTATCATTTCCTGGATGCGATACGGCCTTTCCCAATTTGCCCGAAATTTTCCATCCTCTCGTAGGGCATTGGTGATGACTGACTTTTTGAGGATCAAATCTCCTTCCTTGAGAGGCCAACTCTTTACTCGAGAGTTGTAATAGTTGGCAATCCTTTTATGATAGGCAGTGATTCGTACAGCCACCCTGTCTCTCTGTTCCTTAATGAGATCAAGACTTTCTCTCAGTGAATCAAAGTTATCTGAGCTGTCGCATTTATCAAAAGCATCTAATCGGGGTGATCTGCACGAGATTTCTACCAGAATCAAAGCTTTTGTTCCATACACCAGGTTAAAGGGTGTTTCACCCATTGAGACCCAGCTGGTTGTTCGGTAGGCCCACAAGACGGTAGGTAATTCATCCACCCACGCTCCCTTTGCACCTTCTAGCCGAGTTTTCAAACCATGTAAGATTGTTCTGTTGCTGATCTCGTCTTGTCCGTTAGCTTGGGGATATGTTATTGAAGAAATCCTTAACTGAATATCTAAGTCTTTGCAGAAATTTCGGAAAGAATCACAGTCAAACTGCTTTCCATGATCGACGTTAATAATTCGTGGGATTTCAAATCGGCATACAATGTCTTTCCACACCATGGCCTCTACTTTCCTTGCATTAATAGTGGCTAAGGCGTTGGCTTCAATCCACTTGGTGAAATAATCTGTTCCCACTAAAAGAAATTTCCTTTGCCCTGTAGCTTGTGGAAATGGGCCTAGAATATCCAAGCCCCATTGAGCAAAGGGAATAGGCTGGAATGTGGGTTGTAATTGCGATATTGGAGCAGAGTGAATCGGAGCGTGCCTCTGACATTCATCACACTCCCTAACCTTCGTTTGGGCGTCTTGTTGTAATGTGGGCCAAAAGAAGCCTGCCCTTAGGATTTTGGCCCCGAGGGCCCTTCCTCCTAGATGGTCACGGCATACTCCACTGTGAACTTCGATCAAGGCATGATCGGTCCCCTGAGGACCTAAGCATTTGAGGAGCGATATAGTGTACGCTCTCTTGTAAAGCATTCCATCTATCACTGTGAAACGAGCCCCTCTAATTTTAATTCTTTTGGCCTCCTTTGAGTCTGCAGGCAATTCTCCCATGGTCAAATATCTATAAAAAAGGTTTCTCCAGTCATTGCTATTCTCAATGCATGCTACCTTAGGTTCTTCTATACTTGGTCGCTGAAGGACTTCCACATACACTGTTCTTCTTGTGGTTTCTTTAGTGGATGCCAATTTGGATAAAGCATCCGCATGACCTTTAAGGGATCTGTTGATCTACACTAGCTGGAAACTTTCTAACAATAGTGCGAGTTTCCTAACTTTTTGCAAATACTGTCCCATGGCTGGCTCTCTGGTCTCGTACTGCCCGTAGTATTGCTGAATAATCAACTGAGAATCACTGTGAGCTATCAATTGTGCTACTTCAAGTTTTCGGGCTAACCTCAGACCGGTAATTAATGCTTCATACTCAGCCACATTATTCAAGCTTGGAAAAGCGAATCTCAAAGAGTATTCGAGGGATTCTCCTTCTGGAGGGATAAGCACTACTCCAGCTCTACTCCCTTGGGAACTGGTGGCCCCATCTACAAACAACAACCATTTTGTTCTACTCTATTCTTTGGCTTCCCTAGAGGGAGTACATTCAACAATAAAATTTGTCAACGCTTGCCCTTTTATGGCCTACCTAGGATGAAATTGTATGTCATACTCGCTCAACTCAATGGATCATTTGGTGAGACGACCGGAACATTCAGGCTTTTGCAAGATGCTCCGCAGTGGCTGATCTGTCAGTACGCTGATAGAATGGGCTTGGAAGTATGGCCTCAATTTTCTAGAGGCGTTCAGCAGGGCCAGTGCCACATTTTCAATGAAGGGATAACGTGTTTCTGGGCCTTGTAGAACCTTACTGACGTAGTACACTGGTCAGTCCACCTGTCCTTCCTTTTTAATCAGCACTGCACTTACTGCTTTGTTACTTACGCCCAAGTACAAATATAACATTTCCCCAGTTTCAAGTCAGGTCAACAGAGGAACTTCTTTCAAGTATTCCTTTAATGTCTCAAATGACTTCTGGCATTGCTCTGTCTACTCAAACTTTTTCCCCGCCCTTAACGTCTAAAGAAACGGGAGTTCCTTCTTTGCTGACTTGGAGAGGAAACGTCAAAGAGCCGCCATCCGACCTGTTAGCCGCTGCACCTCCTTAATTAATGTTGGGGGTTCCATATCCAGTATCGCTTAAATTTTTTTGGGGTTCGCCTCAATGCCCCTTTGTGTGATCATATACCCCAAGAATTTTCCAGATTGAACTCCAAATGCACATTTTACTCGGTTTAGGCGCATTTTGTATTGCCTAAAAACTTCGAGCACTTGTGCCAACTTTTTTACATGCGATTCCTTATCCCAACTTTTCACGATCATATCATCAACATATGCTTCCATTGTATTACTCAGTAATTCCTTAAAGACCTTATTAACCATGCGTTGATAAGTGGCCCCAGCGTTCTTGAGCCCGAAGGGCATAACTTGGTAACAATATGCTCCTTTCTCTGTAATGAATGATGTTTTCTCCTGATCCGGAGGATACATCATTATTTGATGATACCTTGAGAAGGCATCTAAAAAGCGCAACAGTTGATACCCAGATGTTTCATCCACCAGATGGTCAATCCGAGGTAACGGGTAGGAATCTTTAGGACATGCCTTGTTGAGGCTGGTGAAGTCTATACACACACGCCACTTTCCATTGGGTTTTTTAACCATGACGACATTTGCCAGCCACACTGGATATAACACCTCTCGAATGAAACCTACCTTTAGTAGCTTATCAACTTCCACTTCTAACGCTGGTAGTCTATCAGGGGCAATATTCATCTTCTTCTGTTGAACAGGCTTGAACTGAGGGTCCACATTCAAATGGTGGCATATTACGCCTGGACTGATCCCCGGCATATCCTTTGGTGTCCAAACAAAGACATCCAAATTTTCTCTAAGGTACTCCACGATTTCTTCTTTTACTGGTTCCGAAAGCTGTGTGCCAACATACGCCAACTTCTCGGGATCTGTATCACTTAAGTATACTGCTTCTAACTCTTCCACTGGTTGGGGCTTACGAGCAATCTCTTCTACCAAGGATTTGTGTATGGATTTCTCAGCAATAGACAAAGTCTCTTCTGTTTTTTTTCCTTTTGTGGATGACACATAACAGGATCTTGCCTTCCTCTGATCTCTACGAACCTGCCCCACTCCTGAGAGAGCGGGAAATTTCATTAATAAGTAGCAGGAGGACACTACAACCCTCATATCATTGAGGAGCGATCAGCCCAAAATCATGTTGTACGCTGCAGAAGGGGCTTTGACCACCATAAAATTTTCTTGTCTAGTCACACTTTGAGGGTCAGCGCCCAATGTGACTGGTAGTTGAATAGATCCTGCCACTGGGATAGCTTCCCCAGTGAAGCTGTACAACGGAGAAGACACTTTTCTCAATCGATCTTGGGATATATGCATTTGCTCGAAACAATTTCAATAGATTAGATTAACAGAGCTGCTGCTATCCACTAAGATTCTATTGATAGGGTGTTTGGTGACAACTGCAGAAATTACCATTGGATTTTCATGCGGGAGTATTATATCACCTCTATCAGCAGGGGTGAATGTGATTGGCTCCTCATCTTCTCTTACCTCCATCACTGAATTGACTTACTAGGCTTGACGGGCATAAGCTTTTCGAGAAGAAGAAGTATTCCCAACTTGATGTGTCAGCTCATTGTCAGGGGGGGCATTATTCTGTCATCCCTTATCCCTTCATTTTACCATAAATTTTGTCTGTCTTGACCCTCAGGTCTTTCTTCCCTTCTTTGACGCTCTCGATCATTTTTTCCTTCAGTCCTTACATATCTTTGCAAGTGTCATTCACGAATGAGTGCTTCAATTTGATTTAACTCCCTACACTGATCAGTAAAGTGTCCCCGAGTTCAGTGATACCTATAGTATTCTTCGTGATTTCTCCCCATGGGGTGGTCTGCCTTCTTCAGAAGCTGGAAAAGGCCCGACTCCTCTAATGCCACCAGTATAGTTGATCGAGGTTGATTGAGCCTAGTGTAATGATGGAATTGTGGTCCAATTGTATCCGATCTCCTAGTCCGTTCTTTCTGCTGGTTTGATCTTTCTTCATTATCTCACTCTTTTCTCTTTCTCTCTCCATCTTCATTTCCCCCTACCATTCTCATCATCTCCGTATGGAGTATATACTTATTAGCCTTGACAAACAGGTCTGTCAGAGATTTCAGAGGGTCTACAGACAATGATTTTTGCAAAGGGGTTAGTCGTGTCTCTTGGAACATAGCAGACACTGCCATTTCAATCAGTAAATTACAGAGCTCAAGTGTGGCGTTCCGAAATCTGTCCACGTAGTGGCGTAGGGTCTCTGTATTCCCTTGTCGAATGCTAAGCAAATATGTCGCATCTTTCTTTCTTTGACTGTTAATAATGAATGCTTTGATAAACTCCATTTTTAGCTACCCGAATAAAGAGATGGATGCTTTGGGTAAACTGTTAAACTAGGCTCGAGCGTGCCCAGTTAGGGTTAATGGAAATGCTCTGCACATTATCTCGTCGTCCCATCCATGAAGCATCATTAAAGATTCATAATTTTGCACGTGATCATAAGGGTCATCCTTGCCTGAATAAGGATTTATTTGAGGCATCTTGAACTTTCTCGGCAAGGATTTCTCCACTACTTCTGCCACGAATGGTAGTTTTTCTCTAGATTGTTCCCCGAAAATGGGTAATAACTTATTCTGTTGTAGCACCCGCTCAATCATCTTTTTCATATCGGTTGCCTCCCGTGCACTAAATGCAGTAGGGTTGTCATCAGGCCCATCATTCTGCTTGGTTGTGGGTTTGGAATCCCGACCTCTTTCCATAAGAGTGCTGGCTACTGTTTCAGAATATCTTTCTCTTTGTGGGCTTCACCTTTCTGTCTTTCGATGATCAGTTCCTCCATGATTTCCTTGATGGGGGAGAAGTTTGGCTATGAGCTCCTTTTAAAGGAGATCTCGGTTGATTGTTTCTAGTAGGGACAGGTTGAGCGTGAGTTTTAGGGCTATCTTCTCGATAAGAGCCGTTCCCTGGTACCTCCTGACGAGCCTTGTGGGATGAAACTGTTTCTGGTATGAACTTTCTCAATGTGGTTGGGATTGACCCGTGAGGGACAAAACTTTACAAAATACTAGCCATTTCCCGAAGAGCTTGTATTCCTTCGGCATGTTGCTGTCGTAGGGCCTCATACTCAGCCCAAGGAACGACGGATGGGATTTGCATACATGAGTAGGGTCCTGAGAGAACATGTGAGGCAGTAAGAGGTGGCACCTGAAGTTGTACCCCGAATGGGTGAGAGGACTCTGGAAGGGGCGACTGGTGGTGAGTGAAGGATGGGTGACCCTCACGAGGGGATTGATGGGTGAGGGACGGTTGACCCCCATGGGTGAGGGGGGATGTCCCTCATAGGTGAGGGGCGGATGGCCCTCATGGATGAGGGGTAACGGGCCTTCATGAGTAGATTGATGTTGATCTTCTACCCGAGCAAGGGTCTCTCGTCGAGGTGATTGGGCACCACGGGAGATGATCTGACGATTACTTCGGGTTTGAGCCATAATGAGGGAATAGTTCTATAGTTTTTCGTTTGCGTTTCAAATAGACGACACCAATTGTTATTACATGGTTACAACAATAAATTTGTGAAAAGGGAAACTGCAATGGATGACCCTCTTATGGACGATCTGAGTGATGGGTGACCCTCGTGAGGCATATCTAAGCGATGGATGAGTCTCCTAAGGTAATGTGACAGCGATGGTGAGTCCCTTGGCTAGGTTGAGAGCGATGGATGAGTCTTTCGGGGGTGAAAACAGCGATGGATGACTTGCTGGAAAAGAATCGGTTAGGGGCACAGGCGAAAGTCTCCACGCGGACACTCCAATGCTTAAGTCAGATCACCGTAGAAGTAGAGTATTTGAAAGCAAGAGTGTAAATGCCAGAGGGAGAGATTGCATACAGAATGAGGGAAAGTGACCTCTTATTTATAGCAACGAGAGGGGCATCCATGTGTCGCGTGTCTCAAGTTTCACGACAAGAATCTCGGACAGGTTTTGACGTAGTCTCGTGGGGGTAGTTTAAGGCCGATTCTCTCAAAGGTGTTGGTGCGAGAGTGTGGGGCACACGGAGGTAGGCGTAATGCCCCGGGTGACCTTCACTCGAGGGTGTGTACCAGTGCAGGCGAGGATACGGGCGCAAGCACGAGGGAGAGCACGCGGGGCTGTGCACGTGAATGCACGGGGTTGGGTACGAGGAGGGAGCGGGTGGGCAGCTGCGCCCCCGCGAGCTCCCCTCCCCCTCGAGTGGGGTCACTCGAGGGTAAGGTTTCCCCCGAGTACCCCAACTTGAGGACAGAGCCTGGGCACAGCAGCCGCGCGCGCGGGCGCGCGGCCTTGCTCGCTAAAGCGCGTGCACCCCCGAGTGGGGTCACTCGGGGATACCTTTGTAATACCCAGGGAGCCCAGAGGAGAATAGTATATATCGAGGATAAGTAAGGAAGGAAACAACACTAGCATTTCCCAAATCAGCATAAATTCATGGATTCAGAAATGCGTACACACAGACATGCACAAAGAATAGTTCGCTTTGTGCTCTCTACGCATCCCGCATCGAGTGATAGGAAGGACTGAAACAACTTACCATGATGGGCCTACACGAACTTCCCAGGAGGTCACCCATCCTTGAGCTTTCCCAGCTCAAGCACGCTTAACCCCGGAGTTCCTTGCCTACATTCAACCCAAAAGGTACCCAACTGGTGTTGTTTCCTTTCTTACTTATCCTCGATGTATACTATTCTCCTTAGGGTTCCCGGAGTATTACATTCTCCTCCCCTTGAGCACATGACGTCCTCGTCATGCAACCTTACAATTAGTCCCGGACCTTCTCCCCTTTGGAGGCTGCCATCCTAGAAGCCTGCCAGAAGCCGCTCCTTGATCAGGCCTCGCGCCCTGGCGCCACTCCTCGCACTCATTGGACCGCCTTCTCCAAGGGTCGGCTCTAATACCACTTTTCTGTAGGATCACATCTATAGTTGATTATCTGATTATTGGCTAAATTAGTTGTTCTATCAAACATCTTTGCTGGTTCGGAATCACCTTCTATGGACCAATGATATACAGAGGTTTGTGTGATGAGGCCCAAAATCTTTGGGGTAATCCATTTCCAAAAAAATAACCTGCTCAGGCATCTGATGTGATTTCATTTTCGCTTTCATCTCGATGTTAAATATCTGTAAGCGATCCTGGGTAGTTCCCTGAAGTTGAGCTTTAAGAGCCAGAATTCTAGAATTGGGATTTATAAGGGCCGAGTCTGCAATGATGGGCCTTCTCAATGGCTGCATTGGCATATTTGTATCCACAATTACAACACTGTTTTGAGGTGACGTTTCCATAACGCAAATATACTTCTTGGATTCCATTGTAACATGCGTGAACGTGATAAACTGCGGATTGATCCCTATGCTAGGTAGCATGAGAACCTCTCTCATGGTGATCGGAGCATTAGCAGCGGCCGCCATGGTGGCGAGATCGAACCTTCGGATCGGAACTCTGATCTACGAGATGTGAAATTGATCGAAAATTGAGAGAGAACCGAGAAAGAGAAGCCGACCGATGCAAGATTTGAAGGCGCGAACAAACGCTAATGTAATACCCCAGGAGCCTAAAGGAGAATAGTATATATCGAGGATAAGTAAAGAAGGTACCCAGATAGTGTTGTTTCCTTCCCTATCCTGGATATATACTATTCTCCTCTACGCTCCCGGAGTATTACAACCTTACCCCCAAGTGACCCTCACTCAGGGGGAAGGTTTCCCCGAGTGAACTTACTCGGGGGCGAGGCTAGGGTGCGGCCTCGCTAGACAGCCACCCTTGAGTGACCCTCACTCGAGGGTGACGGCCCCTCGGGTGACCTCCTGGGTCACCCAGGCTGCCTTGCCACGTGGCGCTCCTCCGGGCCGCAACGTGGCACTTTTTGCGATTCTCCGACTTTAGTATTTTTTTCATGCATAACAAGAATAATAATAAAACTCACACTAATCATTATCCTTAAATTAAACAAAATTAATAAAAACATTCGAATTACATCAGATGCTACTTACACACACGAAATTAGTGAAAATGATGAGTGACATTTGGATTAATGCATTATATTATGTAAATATATAATATACTAATATAAAAATGATATACTACACGTAAACTCCTAAAAGAAATAGTCAAATAAGATTAATAAATTTTTCAAACCTTATAAAGTTTGTCCTTTTCTATGTTAAAGTTTGTGTTATGACCTTTCCTAGAATGGAGACTATTATATGTTCCATTAAAAATTCAAAACTTTTAAGTAATTAACTTATTTTAGAATTATGCAAATTTATAAGATTTATATTTTTTCCATAGATTTATAAGATTATATATTGATAATTATTTCTAAAATATCTAAATTTTAGAAAACAAAACATAAGTATTTTTTCTTTTTTTTTTAGAATAATAATAAAACTCGCACTAATCATTATCCTTAAAATAAACAAAATTAATGAAAACGTTCGAATTACATCGGATGCTACTTAGACACTCGAAATTAGTGACAATTGATTTGTGACAGCTTCATTAACACATTATATTATGTAAATATATAATATACTAATATAAAAATATTATACTACATGTAAACTCCTTAAAAGAAATAGTCAAATCAAATTAATATATTTTTCAAATCTTATAAAGTTTGTCCTCTTCTATGTTAAAGTTTGTGTTATGACCTTTCCTAGAATGGAGACTACGTACTATATGTTTGATTAAAAATTCAAAACTTTTTAGTAATTAACTTATTTTAGAATTATGTAAATTTATGAGATTTATATTTTTTCCATAGATTTATGAGATTATATATTGATAATTATTTTTAAAATATCTAAATTTAAGAAAACAAAATGTAAGTATATTTTCTTTCTTTTTTTAGAATAATAATAAAACTCGCACTAAGCATTATCCTTAAATTAAACAAAATTAATAAAAACCACCAAGTTACCTCAGATGCTACATAGACACTCAGAATTAGTGACAATTGATGTGAGACAGTTGCATTAATACATTATATTATTTAAATAAATAATTTACAAATATAAAAATATTATACAACACGTAAACTCCTTACAAGAAATAGTCAAATAAGATTAATATATTTTCCAAATCTTATAAAGTTTGTCCTTGTCTCTGTCCTTACAGGAAATAATCAAATAAGATTAATATATTCTCCAAATCTTATAAAGTTTGTCCTTTTCTATGTTAAAGTTTGTGTTATGACCTTTCTGTGAATGGAGACTATTATATGTTCTAATTAAAATTCAAAACTTTTTACTAATTAACTTATTTTAGAATTATGTAAATTTATGAGATTTATATTTTTTTTCCATAGATTTAATTAGGGGATTATATATTGATAATTAATTTTAAAATATCTAAATTTTGGAAAACAAAACCTCAGTATTTTATATTTTTTTTTAGAATAATAATAAAACTCACACTAATCATTATCCTTAAATTAAACAAAAATAATAAAAACTGCACAGTTACATCAGATGCTACTTAGACACTCAAAATTAATGACAATTGATATGAGACAATTGCATTAATACATTATATTTTGTAAATATATAATATACTAATATAAAAATATTATACTACACGTAAACTCCTTAAAAGAAATAGTCAAATAAGATTAATATATTTTTCAAATCTTATAAAGTTTGTCCTTTTCTATATATGTTAAAGTTTGTGCTATGACCTTTCCTAGAATGGAGACTATTATATGTTCCAATTAAAATTCAAAACATTTTAGTAATTAACTTAATTTAGAATTATGCAAATTTATGAGATTTATATTTTTTCCATAGACTTAATTAGGAGATTATATATTGATAATTATTTTTAAAATATCTAAATTTTGGAAAACAAAACATCAGTATTTTTTCTTTTTTTTTTTAGAATAACAATAAAACTCGCACTAATCATTATCCTTAAATTAAACAAAATTAATAAAAACCTCCCAGTTACATCGGATGCTACTTAGACACTCAAAGTTAGTGACAATTGATGTGAGACGATTGCATTAATACATTATATTATGTAAATATATAATATACTAATATAAAAATGCAATACTTCACGTAAACTCCTTAAAAGAAATAGTCAAATTAGATTAATATATTTTTCAAATCTTCTAAAGTTTGTCCTTTATTATGTTAAAGTTTGTGTTATGACCTTTCTAGAATGGAGACTATTATATGTTCCAATTAAAATAAAAAACTTTTTAGTAATTAACTTAATTTAGAATTACGTAAATCTTTGAGATTTATATTTTTTCCATAGATTTAATTCGGAGATTATATATTGATAATTATTTTTAAAATATCTAAATTTTGGAAAACAAAACATCAGTATTTTTTCTTTTTTTTTAGAATAACAATAAAACTCGCACTAATCATTATCCTTAAATTAAACAAAATTAATAAAAACCTCCCAGTTACATCGAATGCTACTTAAACACTCAAAGTTAGTGACAATTGATGTGAGACAGTTGCATTAATACATTATATTATGTAAATATATAATATACTAATATAAAAATGCTATACTTCACGTAAACTCCTTAAAAAAAATAGTCAAATCAGATTAATATATTTTTCAAATCTTCTAAAGTTTGTCCTTTATTATGTTAAAGTTTGTGTTATGACCTTTCCGAGAATGGAGACTATTATATGTTCCAATTAAAATAAAAAAAAAATTAGTAATAAACTTATTTTAGAATTATGTAAATTTATGAGATTTATATTTTTTCCATTGATTTAATTTGGAGATTATAAGTTGATAATTATTTCTAAAATATCTAAATTTTGGAAAACAAAACTTCAGTATTTTTTCTTTTTTTTTTTTAGAAAAACAATAAAAATCCCACTAATCATTTTTCCTTAAATTAAACAAAATTAATAAAAACCTCCCAGTTATATCGGATACTGCTTAGACACTCAAAGTTAGTGACAATTGATGTGAGACGGTTAGATTAATACATTATATTATGTAAATATATAATATACTAATATAAAAATGCTATACTTCACGTAAACTCCTTAAAAGAAATAGTCAAATCAGATTAATATATTTTTCAAATCTTCTAAAGTTTGTGCTTTATGATGATAAAGTTTGTGTTATGACATTTCGAGAATGGAGACTATTATATGTTCCAATTAAAATAAAAAACTTTTTAGTAATTAACTTAATTTAGAATTATGTAAATTTATGAGATTTATATTTTTTCCATAGATTTAATTTGTTGATTATATATTGATAATTATTTTTAGAATATCTTAATTTTGGAAAACAAAACATCAGTATTTTTTCTTTTTTTTTTAGAAAAACAATTAAAATCACACTAATCATTTTTCCTTAAATTAAACAAAATTAATAAAAACCTCCCAGTTACATCGGATGCTGCTTAGACACTCAAAGTTAGTGACAATTGATGTGAGACGGTTGCATTAATACATTACATTATGTAAATATATAATATACTAATATAAAAATGCTATACTTCATGTAAACTCCTTAAAAGAAATAGTCAAATCAGATTAATATATTTTTCAAATCTTCTAAAGTTTGTCCTTTATTATGTTAAAGTTTGTGTTATGACCTTTTTGAGAGTGGAGACTATTATATGTTCCAATTAAAATAAAAAAAAATTTAGTAATAAACTTATTTTAGAATTATGTAAATTTATGAGATTTATATTTTTTCCATAGATTTAATTTGGAGATTATATATTAATAATTATTTTTAGAATATCTTATTTTTGGAAAACAAAACATCAGTATTTTTTCTTTTTTTTAGAAAAACAATTAAAATCTCACTAATCATTTTTCCTTAAATTAAACAAAATTAATAAAAACCTCCCAGTTACATCGAATGTTGCTTAGACACTCAAAGTTAGTGACAATTGATGTGAGACGGTTGCATTAATACATTATATTATGTAAATATATATACTAATATAAAAATGCTATACTTCAAGTAAACTCCTTAAAAAAAATAGTCAAATTAGATTAATATATTTTTTAATTAAAATAAAAAACTTTTTAGTAATTAACTTAATTTAGAATTATGTAAATTTATGAGATTTATACTTTTTCCATAGATTTAATTAGGAGATTATATAATGACAAGTATTTTTAGAATATCTAAATTTTGGAAAAGAAAACATCAGTATTTTTTCTTTTTTTCTAGAATAACAATAAAAATCGCACTAATCATTATTCCTTAAATTAAAGAAAATTAATAAAAACCTCCCAGTTACATCGGATGCTGCTTAGACACTCAAAGTTAGTGACAATTGATGTGAGACGGTTGCGTTAATACATTACATTATGTAAATATATAATATACTAATATAAAAATGCTATACTTCATGTAAACTCCTTAAAAGAAATAGTCAAATCAGATTAATATATTTTTCAAATCTTCCAAAGTTTGTCCTTTATTATGTTAAAGTTTGTGTTATGACCTTTTTGAGAGTGGAGACTATTATATGTTCCAATTAAAATAAAAAACTTTTTAGTAATAAACTTATTTTACAATTATGTAAATTTATGAGATTTATATTTTTTCCATAGATTTAATTTGGAGATTATATATTGATAATTATATTTAAAATATCTAAATTTTGGAAAACAAAACTTCAGTATTTTTTCTTTTTTTTAGAAAAACAATAAAAATCCCACTAATCATTTTTCCTCAAATTAAACAAAATTAATAAAAACCTCCCAGTTACATCGGATGCTGCTTAGACACTCAAAGTTTGTGACAATTGATGTGAGACGGTTGCATTAATACATTATATTATGTAAATATATAATATACAAATATAAAAATGCTATACTTCACGTAAACTCCTTAAAAGAAATAGTCAAATCAGATTAATATATTTTTCAAATCTTCTAAAGTTTGTCCTTTATTATGTTAAAGTTTGTGTTATGAGATTTCCGAGAATGGAGACTATTATATGTACCAATTAAAATAAAAACTTTTTAGTAATTAACTTAATTTAGAATTATGAAAATTTTTGAGATTTATATTTTTTCCATAGATTTAATTAGGAGATTATATATTGATAATTATTTTTAAAATATCAAAATTTTGGAAAAACAAGCATCAGTATTTTTTCATTTTTTTTAGAATAACAATAAAACTCGCACTAATCATTATCCTTAAATTAAACAAAATTAATAAAAACCTCCCAGTTACATCGGATGCTACTTAGACACTCAAAGTTAGCGACAATTGATGTGAGACGGTTGCATCAATAAATTATATTACGTAAATATATAATATACCAATATAAAAATATTATACTGCACGTAAACTCCTTAAAATAAATAGTCGAATAAGATTAATATATTTTTTAATTAAAATAAAAACCTTTTTAGTAATTAACTTAATTTAGAATTATGTAAATTTATGAGATTTATACTTTTTCCATAGATTTAATTAGGAGATTATATAATGACAAGTATTTTTAGAATATCTAAATTTTGGAAAAGAAAACATCAGTATTTTTTTTTTTCTAGAATAACAATAAAAATCGTACTAATCATTATTCCTTAAATTAAAGAAAATTAATAAAAACCTCCCAGTTACATCGAATGCTGCTTAGACACTCAAAGTTAGTGACAATTGATGTGAGACGGTTGCATTAATACATTATATTATGTAAATATATAATATACTAATATAAAGTTGCTATACTTCACGTAAACTCCTTAAAAGAAATAGTCAAATCAGATTAATATATTTTTCAAATCTTTGAAAATTTTTCCTTTATAATGTTAAAGTTTGTGTTATGACATTTTTGAGAGTGGAGACTATTATATGTTCCAATTAAAATAAAAAACTTTTTAGTAATAAACTTATTTTAGAATTATGTAAATTTATGAGATTTATATTTTTTCCATAGATTTAATTTGGAGATTATATAATGATAATTATTTTTAAAATATCTAAATTTTGGAAAACAAAACTTCAGTAATTTTTCTTTTTTTTTTAGACAAACAATAAAACTCGCACAAAACATTACCCTTAAATTAAAAAAAAATAATAAAAACCTCCCAATTACATCGGATCCTACTTAGGCACTCAAAGTTAGTGACAATTGATTTGAGACGGTTGCATTAATACATTATATTATGTAAATATATAATATACTAATATAAAAATGCTATACTTCACGTAAACTCCTTAAAAGAAATAGACAAATCAGATCAATATATTTTTCAAATCTTCTAAAGTTTGTCCTTTATTATGTTAAAGTTTGTGTTATGACCTTTCTGAGAATGGAGACTACTATACGTTCCAATTAAAATAAACAACTTTTTAGTAATTAACTTAATTTAGAATTATGTAAATTTTTGAGATTTATATTTTTTCCATAGATTTAATTCGGAGATTATATATTGATAATTATTATTAAAATATTTAAATTTTGGAAAACAAAACATCAGCATGTTTTCTTTTTTTTTAGAATAACAATAAAACTCGCACTAATCATTACCCTAAAATTAAAAAAAGTTAATAAAAACCTCCCAGTTACATCGGATGCTATTTAGACACTCAAAGTTAGTCACAATTGATGTGAGACAGTTGCGTTAATACATTATATTATGTAAATATATAATATACTAATATAAAGATGCTATACTTCACGTAAACTCCTTAAAAGAAATAGTCAAATCAGATTAATATATTTTTCAAATCTTTTAAAGTTTGTCCTTTATTATGTTAAAGTTTGTGTTAGACCTTTCCGAGAATGGAGACTACTATATGTTCCAATTAAAATAAAAAACTTTTTAGTAATTAACTTAATTTTGAATTATGTAAATTTTTGAGATTTATATTTTTTCCATAGATTTAATTAGAGATTATATATTGATAATTATTTTTAAAATATCTAAATTTTGGAAAAACAAACATCAGTATTTTTTCTTTTTTTTAGAATAACAAAAAAACTCGCACTAATACTTATCCTTAAATTAAACAAAATTAATCAAAACCTCCCAGTTACATCGGATGCTACTTAGACACTCAAAGTTAGCGACAATTCATGTGAGACGGTTACAACAATAAATTATATTATTTAAATATATAATATACCAATATAAAAATATTATACTACACGTAAACTCCTTAAAAGAAATAGTCAAATATGATTAATATATTTTTTAAAACTTATAAAGTTTGTCGTTTTCAAGGTTAAAGTTTGTGTTATGACCTTTCCGAGAATGGAGACGATTATATGTTCCAATTAAAATAAAAAACTTTTTAATAATTAACTTAATTTAGAATTATATACATTTATGAGATTTATATTTTTTCCATAGATTTAATTTGGAGATTATATATTGATAATTATTTTTAAAATATATAAATTTTGGAAAACAAAACATTAGTATTTTTTCTTTTTTTTTAGAATAACAATAAAACTTGCACTAATCATTATTCTTAAATTAAAAAAATTAATAAAAACCTCCCAGTTACATCGGATGCTACTTAGACACTCAAAGTTAGTGACAATTGATGAGAGACGGTTGCATTAATACATTATATTATGTAAATATATAATATACTAATATAAAAATGCTATACTTCACGTAAACTCCTTAAAAAAAATAGTCAAATCAGATTAATATATTTTTCAAACTTCTAAAGTTTGTCCTTTATTACGTTAAAGTTTGTGTTATGACCTTTCCGAGAATGGAGACTATTATATGTTCCAATTAAAATAAAAAACTTTTTAGTACTTAACTTAATTTAGAATTATGTAAATTTATGAGATTTATATTTTTTCTATAGATTTAATTCGGAGATTATATATTGATAATTATTTTTAAAATATCTAAATTTTTGAAAACAAAACATAAGTATTTTTTCATTTTTTTAGAATAACAATAAAACTCGCACTAATCATTGTCCTTAAATTAAACAAAATTAATAAAAACCTCCTAGTTACATCGGATGCTACTTTGACAGTCAAAGTTAGTGACAATGGATGTGAGACGGTTGCATTAATACATTATATTATGTAAATATATAATATACTAATATAAAAATGCTATACTTCACGTAAACTCCTTAAAAGAAATAGTCAAATCAGATTAATATATTTTTCAAATCTTCTAAAGTTTGTGCTTTATGATGTTAAAGTTTGTGTTATGACATTTCCGAGAATGGAGACTATTATATGTTCCAATTAAAATAAAAAACTTTTTAGTAATTAACTTAATTTAGAATTATGTAAATTTTTGAGATTTATATTTTTTCCATAGATTTAATTTGGAGATTATATATTGATAATTATTTTTAGAATATCTTAATTTTGGAAAACAAAACATCAGTATTTTTTCTTTTTTTTTAGAAAAACAATAAAAATCCCACTAATCATTTTTCCTTAAATTAAACAAAATTAATAAAAACCTCCCAGTTACATCGGATGCTGCTTAGACACTCAAAGTTAGTGACAATTGATGTGAGACGGTTGCATTAATACATTATATTATGTAAATATATAATATACTAATATAAAAATGCTATACTTCACGTAAACTCCTTAAAAGAAATAGTCAAATCAGATTAATATATTTTTTAAATCTTCTAAAGTTTGTGCTTTATGATGTTAAAGTTTGTGTTATGACATTTTCGAGAATGGAGACTATTATATGTTCCAATTAAAATAAAAAACTTTTTAGTAATTAACTTAATTTAGAATTATGTAAATTTATGATGTAAGGCCCGCTTCCGAATATTCCCACTAGCATAGGATATTCGAAAGAAGGTCATCACAAAGATAATATAGAACAAACCATAATAAAACGACAACTCAATTCATTTCTAGCAGCGGAAATTTAAAATAAGATTTAATTACACTTTCAATAACTCATGACTCTAGGCTCGATGGCCATACAAAATAATAAGAGGCGCAAATGCCAATAAGATAACAAATCCTTATCACTATAATCCTTACTAAATCACTAACTAGGATCTTTGAAGCTAGGACGCGTCTCTGTACACCACTATCCCTGGGCTGCAGTCCTACTGGACTCACCCCTAATAACCGTCTTTCCTTTACCTGGAATAGCAAAGAAGATCAAGTGAGCCACAAGGCTCAGCAAGTTCGAGAAACAATGAATAGTATATAAGATCCAAGAACATGATGACACCAAGAAGAGTAATCAAGGACTCCACAATTATATACAAGATTCATAATTCATGAATTTTTCAATTCAACTCAATATATCGTGTCACCATGTATCACTATGCAAATGTGCATAAAATTTCAATGTCATTATTAATTCTCACAGGCTCGCAGGCCATCAATCAATACATGCAAGAGTGCATCATTTCATTATCAATATCAATTTTCCCGACTCTCAAGCCATAAATCAATGCATGCAAAGTGCATAAATTTCATATAACCTCACAAATAAATATGGAGCCAACCTGCCGGGCTATGGCCACCTCGTCCCGCACTAGGTGCTCTAGGGTACCCTTTCCTTCCGCGCAAAATAATAGGTGCGCAAAGATAAATAATACAAAACCTCATAACATGAACATATTGACTATGTACAAACGTGACATGCATTCACTCCCATATAAATATTATGAAATTTCGACTCACAACTATTGCTATACTTATATTTATTTTTTGTCTATTTCACAATACTCGATAGTTTCCCACTCACATCAATTATGCACACGAGACACAATGATTTACCCAAGAATTTATTCAATCAATTTCCAAGGAGCTCATAAATTCTTTACAATTTATTTAAATGAGCCCCAAATATTTATATATATATATATATATATATATTGATATATGATTTACATTATTTATGGAATAACAATAACAAAAAGGTTATATTCATCATTATATATATAATATAATTAAATGGGTAAGGGTGACGTGTATTCAGGTGAGGCATGGATGTTTAAAGACTTAAGTATATAAATATATCTATATATAAGTGGGTTGCTTGGAACAGAGCATCCATGGCTTTGGCTTGAATGCATATATATATATATAATATATATATAAATGAATGTAACTAAGTTTGCATCCAGTGACATGTGCTTATATATACAAATATATAAATGTAATTGGGTTGCTTGGAGCAGGGCAGCTGGCCGTGTATACATATATATATATATATATTATTTGGATGCTCTTAAATAGTAGCAACACACATGTGTGTATATATATATTTATATATATTTTAAGTGCCTTACGTTCAACTTACAGAGAGTTGTAAACCTACATATACATATATAAATATTTTATTCAAGTGTCTTATGCATTCAGTGAGTGTTCAACATGGTATTAAACCTATATATACATATATAAATATATTATTTGGGTGCTTATGCTGAAGTGGGTTTACATATTTGATAGCATGTAAACATATTAGACAAAACAGAGACTAAATGGGTGCTAAACGTGCATATGCAAATATATATATATATATAATATTGGGTAACTTCAATTTACTGGATTATTGGGAGTGTGTGGAGTTAAACACATGTGTGTATGTGTATATATATATATATATACATTTAGGTGCATTCAATTTTACACTGGGTCTTAACATGCGTGAGCCTTTATATATATATATATATATATATATTATTTGAGTACCCCAAGTGCTAAACGTAAGTAAACACTACACTAATTAAATAGACAAGCATATATGTATATATATGGTACTGCAAGTAAGCGTATAAACATATATAAAAGTGGATTGAAACTGGGAGGGGTGGGTTTGCTCGATGAACCAGGATAGTTAACTTGGGCGCGGATTTATGCATATAATAGTGGTTTGCTCGGCTAGAACAGAAGATTCAAGTAAGTTAAAAGTGTATATATATATATATACATGGTCCGAATAAAGCACTGGGTATGAATAAACAGCGAGAGAGAGAGAGAGAGAGAGAGAGAGAGAGAACTCCCAACGAACAGCTCATCTACAACTGTTATATATAAATATTTATTTTATATATATAAGTGGATCAGGACAGAGGCGCTTAAACAGAGGATATATGCGTATGCATAGTATTTATATAAGTGGGTCTTTGATTTTTGGCTGGTACAAGGAAACCGAACAGGGGCGTATATATATAAATAAAAGTGTGTCACTAGGTCTCTTAGCTGAACAGAAAGCAACCGAATGGAGTGAGTGAATATACATATATATATTCCAAATGGGTCACAGTGGGTTGCTGAAACAAGGGCGATGCGCATATATCTATATATATATATACATATCTATATAGTTTAGCTTTTTGGGATACAAATGAAGAAGATTTGTACCATTACCTACTAAAATGCCATTCACTTGAAGAAATAGGGGTGATGCTATTCCTCGCTGTGCCTTCAACAAGACTATGTATATGTGTATATCTATATACAGCTTTCTTACGTGATGGATCAGAGCAACAGGGAGACAAATACACATATGTATATATATAGATTCACGATTGAGAAGGCTAAGGAAACTTGCCTTAGGAGCTGCTCCAACCAGAAAGAAGTAGCTAAACCCTTCCACTGAGCTCAGGTCATCAACAACAAAATGGGAGAAGAAGAAGATCAAACAGAAGATGGATGGAGAAGAAGATAACAGGCAATGGAATAATGTGAAGGAAAAAAAGCGATATGCACTGCCTAAAATAGGAGGTGCATTCTGGCCAAAAGCAGAAAAAGAAGACGCAGAATAAACAGTTGCAGGTTGAGCTGCCCCCTCTCCCAAAAGACTGATTTGCCCCTCCTTTATCTCATTACAGAGAATCTTTTTAAGGCATTCTTGATATTTGACACATATTTTAAATTTCTATTTTTTTCTTTTTCTGACCCACATAAAATTCAAATCTGCCTCATCATGGGCCCAAGCCCATTTCAACAATTTATTTAACACACCTGATAAACCCATGAATTCATTTAACTATTTAAATGGAGCCCAAAATATTAATTTCCCAAATTCTTAAAAATTAGACCCATACACTTAAATTTATGATCACATGCACCAAGAAAATTTCATATTAAGCTAAAATCATTTCATGCATCAAAATAAATTGTTAAAATACTTCAACCCACATTTAGAATGCCCTTTAGTTAAAATTAAATATGTAAAACACCTAGGCCCAATTTAGGGTCATTACATATGAGATTTATATTTTTTCCATAGATTTAATTTGGAGATTATATATTAATAATTATTTTTAGAATATCTTATTTTTGGAAAACAAAACATCAGTATTTTTTCTTTTTTTTTAGAAAAACAATTAAAATCTCACTAATCATTTTTCCTTAAATTAAACAAAATTAATAAAAACCTCCCAGTTACATCGAATGTTGCTTAGACACTCAAAGTTAGTGACAATTGATGTGAGACGGTTGCATTAATACATTATATTATGTAAATATATAATATACTAATATAAAAATGCTATATTTCATGTAAACTCTTTAAAAGAAATAGTCAAATCAGATTAATATATTTTTCAAATCTTCTAAGGTTTGTCCTTTATTATGTTAAAGTTACTGTTATGACCTTTCCGAGAATGGAGACTATTATATGTTCCAATTAAAATAAAAAACTTTTTAGTAATAAACTTATTTTAGAATTATGTAAATTTATGAGATTTATATTTTTTCCATTGATTTAATTTGGAGATTATATGTTGATAATTATTTTTAAAATATCTAAATTTTGGAAAACAAAACTTCAGTATTTTTTATTTTTTTTTTAAGAATAATGATAAAAATTGCACTAATCATTATCCTTAAATTAAACAAAATTAATAAAAATCTCCCAGTTACATTGGATGCTACTTAGACACTTAAATTAGTGACAATTGATGTGAGACAGTTGCATTAATACATTATATTATGTAAATATATAATATACTAATATAAAAATTTTATACTACACGTAAACTCCTTAAAAGAAATAGTCAAATCAGATTAATATATTTTTCAAATCTTCTAAATTTGTCCTTTTCTATGTTAAAGTTTGTGTTGTGACCTTTCCTAAAATGGAGACTATTATATGTTCGGTTTAAAATTCAAAACTTTTTTGTAATTAACTCATTTTAGAATTATGTAAATTTATGAGATTTATATTTTTTCCATAGATTTATGAGATTACATATTGATAATTATTTTTAAGATTTCTTAATTTAAGAAAACAAAACATAAGTATTTTTTCTTTGTTTTTTTTAGAATAATAACAAAACTCGCACTAATCATTTTCCTTAAATTAAACAAAATTAATAAAAACCTGCCAGTTACATCGGATGCTACTTAGACACTCAGAATTAGTGACAATTGATGTGAGACGATTGCATTAATGCATTATATTATGTAAAAATATATTATACTAATATGAAAATGTTGTACTACAAGTAAACTCCTTAAAAGAAATAGTCAAATCAGATTAATATCTTTTTCAAATCTTATAAAGTTTGTACTTTTCTATGTTAAAGTTTGTGTTATGACATGGAGACTATTATATGTTCCAATTAAAAAAACAAAAATTTTAGTAATTAACTTATTTTAGAATTATGTAAATTTATGAGATTTATTTTTTTTCGATAGATTTAATTAGGAGATTTTATGTTGATAATTATTTTTAAAATATTTAAATTTTGAAAAACAAAACATCAGTGTTTTTTCTTTTTTTTTAGAATAATAATAAAACTCACACTAAGCATTATCCTTAAATTAAACAAAATTAATAAAAACCTCCAGGTTACCTCATATGCTACTTAGACAGTCAAAATTAGTGACAATTGATTTGAGACTGTTGCATTAATACATTATATTATGTAAATATATAATATACTAATATAAAAATGTTATACTACACGTAAACTCCTTGATAGAAATAGTCAAATCAGATTAATATATTTTTCAAATCTTATAAAGTTTGTCCTTTACTATGTTAAAGTTTGTGTTATGACCTTTCCGAGATTGGAGACTATTATATGTTCCAAGTAAAATAAAAAACTTTTTAGTAATTAACTTATTTTAGAATTATGTAAATTTATGACATTTGTTTTTTCACTAGATTTAATTAGGAAATTATATATTGATAATTATTTTTAAAATATCTAAATTTTGGAAAACAAAACATTAGTATTTTTTCCATTTTTTTAGAATAATAATAAAACTAGCACTAATCATTATCCTTAAATTAAAAATAATTAATAAAAATCTCCCAGTAACATTGTATGCTACTTAGACACTCAAAATTAGTGACAATTGATGTGAGACGATTGCATTAATGCATTATATTATGTAAATATATAATATACTAATATAAAAATATTGTACTACATGTAAACTCCTTAAAAGAAATAGTCAAATCAGATTAATATCTTTTTCAAATCCTATAAAGTTTGTCCTTTTCTATGTTAAAGTTTGTGTTATGATCTTTCCTAGAATGGAGACTATTATGTGTTCCAATTAAAATTCAAAACTTCATAGTAATTAACTTATTTTAGAATTATGTAAATTTATGAGATTTATATTTTTTCCATTGATTTATGAGATTATATATTGATAATTATTTTTATAAATTCTAAATTTTAGAAAACAAAACATCAGCGTTTTTTCTTTTTGTTTTTTGGAATAATAATAAAATTAGCTCTAATCATTATCCTTAAATTAAACGAAATTAATAAAAACGTTCGAATTACATCAGATGCTACTTACACACTCGAAATTAGTGACAATTGATGTGTGACAATTACATTAATACATTATCTTATGTAAATATATAATATACTAATATAAAAATATTATCCTAGACGTAAACTCCTAAAAGAAATAGTCAATTCAAATTAATATATTTTTCAAATGTTATAAAGTTTGTCCTTTTCTATGTTAAAGTTTGTGTTAGGACCTTTCCAAGAATGGAGACTGTTATATGTTCCATTTAAAATTCAAAACTTTTTAGTAATTAACTTATTTTAGAATTTTGTAAATTTTGAGATTTATTTTTTTTCTATAGATTTATGAGATTATATATTGATAATTATTTTTAAAATATCTAAATTTTAGAAAACAAAACGTAAGTATTTTTTATTTTTTTTAGAATAATAATAAAAGTCGCACTAATCATTATCCTTTAATTAAACAAAATTAATGAAAACGTTTGAATTACATCGGATGCTACTTAGACGCTCGAAATTAGTGACAACTTATATGTGATAGTTTTTTTAATACATTATATTATGTAAATATATAATATACTAATATCAAAATATTATACTACACGTGAACTCCTTAAAAGAAATAGTCAAATTAGATTAATATATTTTTCAAATCTTATAAAGTTTGTCCTTTTCTATGTTAAAGTTTGTGTTGTGACCTTTCCTAGAATGGAGACTATTATATGTTCGGTTTAAAATTCAAAACTTTTTTGTAATTAACTCATTTTAGAATTATGTAAATTTATGAGATTTATATTTTTTCCATAGATTTATGAGATTACATATTGATAATTATTTTTAAAATTTCTTAATTTAAGAAAACAAAACATAAGTATTTTTTCTTTGTTTTTTTAGAATAATAAAAAAACTCACACTAATCATTTTCTTTAAATTAAACAAAATTAATAAAAACCTCCCAGTTACATCGAATGGTACTTAGACACTCAAAATTAGTGACAATTGACGTGAGACGGTTGCATTAATACCTTATATTATGTAAATATATAATATACTAATATAAAAATGTTATACTACACATAAACTCCTTAAAAAAAATAGTCAAATCAGAATAATATATTTTTGAAATCTTATAAAGTTTTTCCTTTTCTATGTTAAAGTTTGTGTTATGACGTTTCCTAGAATGGAGACTGTTATATGTTCCAAATAAAATTCAAAACTTTTTAGTAAGTAACTTATTTTAGAATTATGTAAATTTATGAGATTTATATTTTTTCCGTTGATTTATCAGATTATATATTGATAATTTTTTTTAAAATATCTAAATTTTAAAAATCAAATTATCAGTATTTTTTCTTTTTTTTGGAATAATAATAAAATTCGCTCTAATGATTATCCTTAAATTAAACAAAATTAATAAAAACGTTCGGATTACATCACATGCGACTTACACACTCAAAATTAGTGACAATTGATGTGTGAGAGTTGGATTAATACATTATATTATGTAAATATATAATATACAAATATGAAAATATTATACTATATGTAAACTCCTATAAGAAATAGTCAAATCAGATTAATATATTTTTCAAATCTTATAAAGTTTGTCCTTTTCTAGGTTAAAGTTTGTGTTATGACATTTCCGAGAATGGAGGCTATTATATGTTCCAATTAAAATAAAAAACATTTTATTAATTAACTTATTTTAGAATTATGTAAATTTATGAGATTTATATTTGTTCCATATATTTAATTAGGAGATTATATATTGATAATTATTTTTAAAGTATCTAAATTTTGGAAAACAAAACATCAGCATTTTTTCTTTTTTTTTTAGAATAATAATAAAACTCACACTAATCATTATCCTTAAATTAAACAAAATTAATAAAAACATTCGAATTACATCAGATGCTACTTAGACACTTGAAATTAGTGACAACTGATGTGTGATAGTTGCATTAATGCATTATATTATGTAAATATATAATATACTAATATAAAAATATTATACTACACGTAAACTCCTTAAAAGAAATAGTGAAATCAGATTAATATATTTTTCAAATCTTATAAAGTTTGTCCTTTTCTATGTTAAAGTTTGTGTTATGACATTTCCTAGAATGGAGACTATTATATGTTCCATTAAAAATTCAAAACTTTTTAGTAATTAACTTATTTTAGAATTATGTAAATTTATGAGATTTATATTTTTTTCGTAGATTTATGAGATTACATATTGATAATTATTTTTAAAATATCTAAATTTTGGAAAACAAAACATGAGTATTTTTTCTTTTTTTTTAGAATAATAATAAAACTCGCACTAATCATTTTCCTTAAATTAAACAAAATTAATGAAAACCTCCCAGTTACATCGGATGCTACTTAGACACTCAAAATTAGTGACAATTGATGTGAGACGGTTGTATTAATACATTATATTATGTCAATATATAATATACTAATATGAAAATGTTATACTACACATAAACTCCCTAAAAGAAATAGTCAAATCAGATTAATATATTTTTCAAATCTTATAAAGTTTGTCCTTTTCTATGTTAAAGTTTGTGTTCTGACCTTTACTAGAATAAAGACTATTATACGTTCCAATTAAAATTCAAAACTTTTTAGTAATTAACTTATTTTAGAATTATGTAAATTTATGACATTTATATTTTTTTCTATAGGTTTTTGACATTATATATTGATAATTATTTTTAAAATATCTAAATTTTAGAAAACAAAACATAAGTATTTTTTTTTTGTTTTTTTAGAATAATAATAAAACTCGCACTAATCATTATCCTTAAATTAAACAAAATTAATAAAAACCTCTGAGTTTCATCGGATGTTGCTTAGACATTCAAAATTAGTGACAATTGATGTGAGGCGGTTGCATTAATACATTATATTATGTAAATATATAATATACTAATATAAAAATGTTATTCTACACATAAAATCCTTAAAAGATATAGTCAAATCAGATTATTAAAATTTTCAAATCTTATAAATATTGTCCTTTGCTGTGTTAAAGTTTGTGTTTTGACCTTTCCTGGAATGGAGACTATTATATGTTCCATTGAAAATTCAAAACTTTTTAGTAATTAACTTGTTTTAGAATTATGTAAATTTATGAGATTTATATTTTTTGCATTGATTTAGGAGATTATATATTGATAATTAGTTTTGAAATATCTAAATTTTAGAAAGCAAAACATAAGTATTTTTTCTTTTTTTTGGGTAAAAATAAAACTCACACTAATCATTATCCTTAATTAAATAAAATTAATAAAGATCTCCGAGCTACGCGGAATCCTACTTAGACACTCAAAAGTGGCAATTGATGTGACATGATTGTATTAATTTTTTATATTATGTAAATATATAATATATTAATATAAATGTGTTATACTACACGTCAACTTCTTAAAAGAAATAGTCAAATTAGATTAATATATTTTTCAAATCTTATAAAGTTTGGCCATTGCTATGTTAATGTTTGTGTGACGAGCTTTCCTAAAATGAAGATTTATTTGAATGGAAAGAGTGTAAAATCAATCAAAAAGTGAAGAAAATAGAAAGCACCAATCAATGTCATAGGTAGCAATAACTACACGTGTGTGGAGGAGATAAAGTCCCTCGCTATGCATTTTAATATCCTTAAGTAACGTGTGTTTCTGCATTAATACTAAATTATTGGGAAGTGGAAGGGAAGAAAGTAACTTCAAAAAGTGGATATATTCCAATAGTTTGACTAATTCCTAATCTCATTGGTGAATGTGTTTTCCCGCTAAACTTTGCAAAAGATTGTCCAAACATCGATTAACAACATTTGTTTGGATTTTAGGGGTGACTTACAAAACTGAACTATGATTGAGTAATGCCAAAGTGTGAGCAAAAAGTGACTTATAAATTTGATATCTCAATTAAAAAAAATAGTTTTGGGAATACCATGAAGTCACACAATCTACTTGAAATATAAATGAAAAACTTGTGAAGCATCATTAGATTGCAAAATGACCCATTTTTGAAAACATATCTTTTTTTTTTCCTGTAAATAAGGGATAAATGGAACAAAACATGCCAAAAAGACTACAAATTAAGGTCAGGGCATACCTCAGGTCACCAAAAAACCAGGGGGAACAACACAACAATGATCATCCTCTGGGCCAAAACAAAGAAAAAATAACAGAAAGGATAAAGAAAAAAATAAGCATAACAAAAGAGGAAAAGGGAGAAAACTAAAATATGTACAAGAGAAGACACCGGCCAGAAGAGGTGCGAAATGCATCAAGATATGACAAGGCACCAAGTAAAATCTCTGGAAAACCAAAGCTTGGACATCGAACAACCCAAGAACTAGGAATCAACAAGCATAAGTGTCGAAGAGGTGAATGCCAATGATAAGACTCCCTAGATGTAACATCCCGAAATTTGAAGACAAATGTTAATTATTAATTTTGGTATTTGAAATCATTATGAAATATTTATGGATGTAAAAGAAAAAAATAAATGTTTATGTTGTTTTGAGAAAATGAAAATTAGAATAATTAATTTAATTGAAAATGTTTATGAAAATAAGGAAATATTGATTTAATTTGTATTTCTAGTGATTATTGAGTGTTTATTGTTTAAAGAAAATAATTATTTATTGGGGAGTATTTAGGAAAATAATAAAATAAATTGAATTAGGGGATTTCTGGAAATTATGGGGTGAAAGTGAAAAAAGGGGTAACTGTGAAGTGGGGGCGCAAGCGCTGGAGTAATTCTCGAAAATGGGTCGCAGATCACCTTAAATATAATTGCGTGCATTATATGTATGAGGGAGCAACTAGCGCAAGCGGCTATGCATGCGCATGTGCAGGCGGGGAACGTGGGTTTGATTCTGCCTGCGCGCGAATAAGGATTTTGCTCAATTTTGCCAAGCCATGGATGCCTAAAACGGCGCCGTTTTGGTCTAAACACGGTGGCCGCGTGCGTGGCCCAGCGACTGCCACGTGGCTGCCCTTTATTTTGGGCAATTTAAAGGCCAATTTTGGCCTTCTTTGAGCCAGAGAGTAGAGAAGAAATTGAAGAAGAAGAAAATGCACGAAGACAATAACGCGCTGAGGAAGAAAATGGGGGAATTTGGGGAGAATTCACAATTAATCAAGATTTAATTGGGTTTTAATTAGACAAGTAAGTAAAGAATTATGTATTAATCATTCTGTACGGTTGGAATTTTATTTTGGGTTCGATTTTATTAATTTTGGGATTTATATCAATTTGCAGCGTGTATTATTTTGGTTGCATTCAAGCGTAAAAACGTTGTAATCAAGTTAAACGAGGCAAGCTCCCCTCTACCCTTGCGATCTCTTTCTATTTGGTGAACCTCTTGCATTTCCTTAATTCGTTTCAATTTCGCGTATTAATTATACGAATCAAGGATTTTATTAGTGTGATTAATTTAAATTAAATATGAGACTCGTTGAGATTTTATTTGCAGTGTGCCCATGGGGGTAAAAAGTATTAGAAGCGTTATATGTTTAAAAATTTTATACAGATAAATTATTTATATTACACAGTTACATTTATTTAGTGGAAGCTACGATTTTATTTATTGGCACGAAAGGTTTTACTTCGTAGCGGGAGTACAAGAAAGGCAAGAAATAGCCGTGTAAAGGCAAGCTCCTAACCCGCTCCTCATGTTCTTTAATTCTCGTGAGAGACTCTGTGGTTCCTCGTATTATATACCTTCCCTTACTCCAATTCGGCTCCTAGCATTATTTATTGAGTTATTATCCATTTGGTATCATTTAAATTAAATCTGGGACTTCTAGAATTTTATTGTTGTGTGTCTACGAGGGTTTGTACTGCCCCTATTCATTTCGGAATGATGTTGAACACAACTTGGGGACTAAGATCTTAGATGTGTGCAGGTTTAATTATGGATTTCTTGGGTGTGAGTAGGCTAGAGTTGTCGAGCAATGGGGCAAGGATCAACTGTTTAGTGACATTGGAGTAGACTATCGTACGACCCTGAAATGGACCGTCGGGTGGACACTCATAGTCACTGATCGTTGACCAATGCCGAACACTGTTGATTAGCTCTACCATTATATGATTTACTGCATGATTCGATATGTTGTATTACTGTTCATGGTTTGATATGCACATGGGTACGAGATACATGTTGGGATATTCATTTATTGGGTATGCTTGGACACGGGCATTCTAGCATGATTAGATTGCATCCGGCACAAGCATATGCATCGCGTGTGGTTTACTATATGGGCGGAGAATGGCTTGATGCTTGGATGTATGGGCGCCAGTGTATCACGTTGATGCTCACTACGCCATTGCATCTTTATGTGCATTGCATGGTTACCAACAGTTCTCAAATCTCGGACGGGAGGACCATTCTGAGGGGAGCCTATGGCTCGGTTATTCTATAGCTTAGGTGTTGGGATGACCGACGCGAGCACACGAGTGACGGGAGCACCGACCTGGGACGATGCGCACAGGTTTGTTGGAGATATATGTTGCCTTTCAGGGTAGCAGCAGGTTGGTATAGGACTTGGGTGCCGTGTGTCTTATGTGGGCCCCAATGACTGATACGTGCTTTTATTTATGCTTTTACACTGTGTTGGGCTTCTCATGGCTTGTGTGTGCTTGGGGGTTGATATTCTTGGGTGAGTTTACTGGATATGTTCAGCCTTCAGCCTTCCTTTCTTTATACTTGTTGAGTCTCTCGACTTACTTTGTTTTCTATCATTCCAGGTAGTAGCAGCATGGGTCAAGGGCAAGAGAGATAGCATCTAGCGGCAGAGTCAGTATGGTGTACATGCAGTTCCGTTAGTCCCCGTTAACTCTGATGTTTGAGTAGGATTTACTCTATTATTTTTAACTATGTCAAGTCATTCCTCGTGTCTCATGTATGTTGGCACAGGTGTTTGTTTGCATTTGTTTATCATGTGACCGCTGTGCTAGTGAAATACCCGTAGTGCATGCATGTGTATAGTTTAGCTTCCACTGTTTTAATTCTTTTGTATGCATACCAGGGTAGTTTATGTCTTATGTTTCATTCTTTCTCCTTTCATAAGCCCTCCTGTTCGGGTAATCTGGGTGGTTAGGATGTCCAGGTGGGGGTGCTTATAATGGACATGAAGATCTACCTCCAAAATAAGGACATTTCAATGAGGGAAAGAGGTCTGGTCGCTTAGAAGCCACCAGACATGACGAAGAGCATAACTCTGAAGGGACGGCCTAATACGAATACTTGTCAATCAGGCCCATACCGTACATTGAATCGAGTGAGCTAGCTGAGATGCTGATCTTTCCTGATCAAGAAAACACCTGTTATTGCGCTCCCTCCAAATGAAATACACCAGGGCTTAAAGAACCAATCTGTTCGCCACCTGCCAGGGACTCTTACCACTCCATCTAGCCGCTTCCCAAAGGACTCCAATATCCCATCTGTGCCAGGGCCAGCTGAATTTCTTCGATCTACGAAAGAAGGACACCAATTCTCTAGAATAGCTACACTGAAAGAATAGGTGATTGTGTCTCTCAGCCTCTGCCCTGCAAAGAAAACATCTATTCGGAAAAGACAAGAACAACTTAATACAGTCAAGAGTAAACAAACGTTCTCGAATTGCTAACCATAGAATAAACGAGTAAGCGGGGGTACCAGCAGATGGGAAACCTGAGAGTGCTGGGCTTGAATCGCTTGGAAGGCTACCCTCACTAAGAAGAGCCCATTCGAGGCTGGAAGCCAATAAGGCTCATCATGGTGGTCAGTCCGAGGCAGGCTGGGCATATGATTCCAAAAAAGATTAGGGGATAGAGAAATGAGAGTCTCCTTCCGAATCCAAGCACCATCCTTAATAAAATCAGAGAACTTAGCCAAAATAGGAATGCCTGATTGTCGAGGAAACTGGCGAGAGAAGAGATCAATAAGAACATCTGACGGATGCCACTGATCATACCAAAAAAAAGTACTTCGCCCGTCCCCAATCCTCCATCCAAAAAAAGGTTTCAGAATACCCTGCAATAATAGCAACTTCCTCCAATACAACGGGTAAGCATACGGAGTCTTGGGGAGCCAAATGCATGCTCCTTTAACTCTATAGGTGTGCACCCACTGAATCGATAGAGATTCCTTATCCCCAACTAATAAAAGCTACAGAAGCTTAGCTTCCAAGGCTTGATTCCAGACATAGAGAGGCTTAAGACCCAGGCCACCCTGCTTCTTCGGACAACAAATGTCACTCAAGGCAACTTTCGCTTTATGAGGGTCCGACTCATTGCCACTCCAAAGGAAGTTACGAATAAGCTGCTCAATCTCACGAATCACCTTCTTCGGAAGGATGAAAATTGAGGCCCAGTACACAGATCGTGGAAAGAACCAACTGAGCTAATTGTAAGCAGCCCCCAAAAGAGAAAGCTCTATTGCGCCAAGTAAAAATTCTATTCCTAACTTGATCGATAATGGTCTGACAATCCCCATAAGAGAGCTTAGAAGAGAGCAAAGGAACACCCAAATACCACATAGGCAAGGTCCCTTTTCTAAACCCTAAGGCGTTGTAGATAGCCTCACGAAGAGAAGCATCCTTACACGAAATAATGCAATCAGTCTTCATCAAATTGGTCGTTAGGCCAAACAACTACGAAAAAAGCTCTAAGCAAGACTTCAAGATGCTAACCAAAGAGGTGTCGCCATGAGAGAACAAGAGCAAATCATTAGCAAACATGAGCATCACTAACCGAGGCTGCTTGCATTTCCAATGGAATTGAAATCCCGAGGTCTGCGAGTGATGCATGATAATGCCTTGCAAAATTTACATAACGAGAACAAAAAGGTATGGGGATAAAGGATCGCCTTACCTCAACCCCTACTCCCAGGAAAGAAACCATTTAATTGGCCGTTGATCTTAATGAATAGCAAGGAGTGGTGATACATTCCTGGATCCAGTCACAAAATTGGAGAGGGAAGTTCATCAATTGAAGAACCTGTTAGATTTGAAGAATCAATGACAAGTACCAGGAGGGGGGTGAATTGGTATACTTAAAAATTCTTTTGATAAAATGAGTTGTCATCGATGAAGACTATGGCTTCATTAAACCTCAAGACTTTGAAATTGCACGATAAGGTATCAACCGTATTAAGACACTCTTGATTTGACAAAGAAGATTACAAGACTAAAAGCTATGAACTATTTCTTAATGAGGAACTTTAAATCTATAGACCAAGAAAGAAATAAAGAAATGCCTAAGAGAATGAAGAGGAAGAGACACAAGCACAAAAGAACACAATGAGTTATAGTGGTTCAGCTTGACTAAGCCTAATCCACTACCTTAGCTCCTTACTAAGGATTTTTAAGCAAAATATTATAACTCTCCTATCACACTTGATAGGCCCTCTAGCACTAAGCTAGGAAGATACAAACCTCTTGCTTGAACCAGCAAGTCCTCTAGGAAAATCTAGGTATTCTAAACCTCTTACAAGCAAAGTAAGCCCACTAGCAATACAAGCTAGGATGATATAAAATGTTATAATAAACAAGAGGATCTGAGAGATAATCTTCTCAGTTACAAGTTCTCTCAAAGATTAAGACAAGGCATGAAATAGAATTGATTACAAAATAAACCCAATGCCTTAGAAAATAGAATAACTTTACCAATGAAACACAATAACGATTTCAACACTTTGGAGCTTGTAGATGAATTTCTTGAACTCTTGAAATCCCCAAATGACTTGTATATATAGCCTCTTGAAAGCCCATGATTGAATCAACCCGTTGTTAGTGGAAATAGCACTTGGGAGCAAAAGCTGAACTAGCCGTTATGTCTCTCTACGAGTAAAACGGTCAACAGATGCAGAGCATCGGTCGACAAATTATTTGGATCTGTCGACAGTTCCTTGTGCGAGCATTTTGCCAGTCGACAAATGCATAGGCATCGGTCGACAGATGGCTTGATTGCATAAGAAAGTATCAAGGATTTGCATTCTGTCGGTCGACAGATGCAAGAGCATCGGTCGACAGATCTTTACAAAGATATATGATCGGTCGACAGATGAAGCCATTCTCAGAAGACCCTTACTGCCAGTCGACAGATGTATAGACATCGGTCGACAGATTAAGGATAGAACAAAGGATCGGTCGACAGAGTAAAAGTAATCTGTCGACAGATGAAGGTTTTTTAAGAAACACTTATACTGACGATCGATAGATGAAAAACCATCAGTCGACAGATGATCCAATATTTGGAAACCGGTCAACAGATCATATTGACCAGTCGACAGATGGCTTACAGAATTTTTAAAACACAAGCTTCTTTTGGAACAAGACACCTAACAGCTTTTTACGACTTCTTTTAAAAGGATTACACTTTGATTTTGGAGATGACAAATTGCTTTTAATATACGAGATTTTGCAAAAGCGAGAGATTAATTTCATCATTAAAACCAGAACTTTACATTTAAATCATAGAACTATCACGTGATTCATCATTCTCCCCCTTTTTGATGATGACAAAACTTTTATTAGCTTTTGAAAATTTTCCATTTCCAAAGCGATTTATATACCCATTTCCCCATTTTTGTCATACTTAAAAAAATCAAGGACAATGAGGTAGCTAATATTAAGCAAAGCTCCCCCTTAAGCTAAAACATGGTTTATTTCCAAAGGAGTGGAAATTTCAATTTTTAACCAATCACTCATTAAAATACCCATAAACAAGTTTAATAAAAAAACATTCACATAATACAAAGAAATGAACCTTCCATCATAAGGATAGACACAAAACATTGTTTAATAATAGAAGATAGCAAATATCATAAGGATGAACACAAAACATTGTTTTCCAATAGCAAATAATAAATGTGTGATACATAAGAGAAACGTTCAAATGTCTTCAGATGATGAAGAGGATGATGAAGCAGCTGGAAGACGAGATGAGATGAGATTAAAAAGGTCGTAATGGCGACGATGAAGCTCCTGTAGCTCATGTCGAACTTCTTCTCTAAAGCTTGAAAATTCTGACTTAAGTTCGGCTAAGCCATGGATAAGATCATCAGTTGAAGATGAAACTGAGGAAGGTCCAGATGGAGTGACAGTCTTCCTTTTCTTGCTTGCTTTGCCTCGGACCCAAGTCCCCCTTTCTTGAGCCACAAACCCTATTCTTATGGCTATATTGCTATTTATATGTTGTGCAGGGTTCAAATAAATCTTTTGTGCACCATTAAGACTTCCTACTTCTTTTTCGGGAAGATCACTCAATACCATTCCATAGGGTAGTGATCGCTTACTTCCTCTAAATGATTCTATCATGTGATTCACAATAAGAAGTGAAAGATTTGGCCTTCTTTTAGCCATAATGCATTGCATTAGCCATAGATCCATCCTAGTAACTTCTGAAAAATTTCCACTTCTAGGAATCAACATTTGACAGCAGATTAAATGCAGCATCCTAGTATGCAAATTCATTCTAGTGGTTTCATTTATATGAGACTTGATGGAGTCATCTTCATATACTTCTTTACAGGCTTTAATAAGATCTTGTGTCCAAGAAGTATAATCCTCTCCTCCTTGAGGGATTCCAAAGCGATTTTGAATTAAGGGTAGGTTTACCTCAAAATGGGTTTTGCCTATGTTGGTTCTAAATCGAATATCCGATCTTTGGCCATTAAATAGGTTATCATCATTTTCATAAAAGACTTGTATAACATCCTCTAGAATATCCCTATGTGTAGTCAAAAAATTCCACCATCCAAAATCTTTGAAAGTAGTGAGGTAGGGAAACTTAATACCTATCAAAAAGTCGATTTCAAGATAGCGTCCAAGTAGTACCTCTCTAGATTCAAACTTTTGAAGATACCTTTCATTTTGATGGACGCTCTCAAAGAGTTGGGGCTGAGGAAGAAAACGCAGAGGATGACTTGAAGAGGCCTTCTCCTTTTCCTTTTCTGGATTCTTTGTGCGCGTCATGATGATAAATGAGAGAGATTGATGAATGGAGGAAGAAATCTTGAGGAATAGATGATTTGAAGAGAGAAATCAAGAGAGGGAGAGTCGATTTTGAGAGAAATTACGGCTTAGAGAGAAGACGGGTGGTCGCCCGTTCTTTTTAAAGACCGATCGAAACGGTCGACAGATCTTTTAATCGGTCGACAGATATGCAAAAATGATGAAAACGGTTGATAGATAGATTTAAATCAGTCGACATATTCTTTATGTATCACAGTTCACTTTAGCCGATTGATAAAACGGTCGACAAATAAGAATACATCGGTCGACAGTTTGCACAATTTTGTATAATCGGTCGACAGTTAAATATCATCTGTCGACAGATTTATACTTTTGGCCATTATAAAGATCAACAAATAGAACCTCAAGCACACACACAAGAAATTCAGTTAATAGTCAGATTTATGAATGATCATTCCTAATTTGCTTCTAAAATACTCAAACTTTCCGTTGTCAAGAGGTTTGGTAAATATATCGGCAATTTGATGATTTGTATCTATAAAATCAAGTTCTATATCACCTTTCTGCACATGATCTCTGATGAAGTGATGTTTAACCTCAATGTGTTTAGTTCGAGCATGGAAAACAGGATTTTTTGTTAAGGTTATTGCACTTGTGTTGTCACATTTTATGGGAATATTATGAAGCTTTATGCCATAGTCTTCTAATTGATGTTTCATCCATAAGATTTGAGCACAACAGCTTCCAGCTGCTACATATTCAGCTTCAGTGGAAGAGAGTGCGACGGTATTTTGCTTTCTACTTGACCATGATACTAGAGAATAGCCTAGAAAATGGCATGAACCACTAGTGCTTTTTCTATCAATTTTGCACCCATCATAATCGGCATCGGTATAAGTTTCAAGATAGTATTCATTTGATTTAGGGTAGAATAGTTCTAGATTAAATGACCCTTTTAAGTATCTAAAAATTCGTTTTACTGCTTTCAAATGAGACTCTTTAGGATCGGATTGAAATCTAGCACATAGGCAAACACTAAACATAATATCCGATCTACTTGCGGTTAAATATAGTAGAGATCCAATCATACTTCTAAATAGCTTAATGTCTACTTTTTGTCCTATTTCATCTTTGTCTAAGTATACTGAACTGCTCATGGGAGTAGCTATGGGTTTGCTATCTTGAACATTGAATTTCTTAAGAAGATCCTTAATGTATTTTTGTTGAGATATATAGATCCCTTCATCTTCTTGTTTAATTTGTAATCCAAGGAAATATTTCATTTCTCCCATCATACTCATTTCAAACTCCCCTTGCATTAGATTTGCAAAATTATCACATAAAGATTTATTAGTTGACCCAAAAATAATGTCATCAACATATATTTGAACTAATAAAATATCTTTGTCTTGTAATTTTATGAATAAGGTTGTATCTATTTGCCCTCTTTTAAATCCTTTTTCAATAAGAAATTTGCTAAGCCTTTCATACCAAGCTCTAGGGGCTTGTTTTAAACCATATAACGCTTTAGATAATATGAATACATGATCTTCAAATTTTGGGTCTTCAAAACCCGGGGGTTGTTCTACATACACTTCCTCATTTATGTATCCATTTAGAAAGGCGCTTTTAACGTCCATTTGATATAGTTTAAAATCTTTGTAGCATGCAAATGACAATAGCATTCTTTTGGCTTCAAGTCTAGCTACGGGGGCATAGGTTTCATCATAATCTATTCCTTCTTCTTGATTATATCCTTGAGCTACTAGCCTTGTTTTATTTCTTGTAACAATTCCATTTTCGTCCATTTTGTTTCTAAATACCCATTTTGTTCCTATGGTTGGATGATCTTTAGGTCGAGGTACTAAATTCCACACTTCATTTCTTTCAAATTGATTTAATTCTTCTTGCATAGCAATAATTCAATTTTCATCTTTTAAGGCATCCTAAATGTTCTTAGGTTTTATTTGAGATATAAAGGCAGCATATTAACATTCATTTCTAATAGATGCTCTAGTCCTAATTCCTTTAGAAGGATCTCCTAAAATATCATTATTCTCTACATATTTTCTTTCTCTTGGGGATAATGGTTCTTTTTCTTCTTGAGATAAAATTTCTTCATTTTGACCTTGGCTATTTGAAGATTGATCTAGTGAAAGTTTTCTAAGATTTTGACTTATTTCGTTTTCATCTTCTTCTTGAGATTTTTGAACAAAAGAGTTTGTATCATCAACTTTTACTTGAATAGACTCTTCTATTGTTAAAGTCTTTTTGTTGAATACTCTATATGCCTTGCTTAGAATTGAGTATCCTAAGAATATGCCCTCATCACATTTTGAATCGAATTTTCCTAAGGCATCTTTATTATTTAGAATGAAACATTTGCTCCCAAAAATGTGGAAGTACGAGATATTGGGTTTTCTCCATTTATATAGTTCATATGGAGTTTTCTTTAAGATAGGTCTTATGGAAACTCTATTTAGAATATAGCAAGCTGTATTTACAGCTTCTGCCCAAAGATTTTTAGGGAGATTTTTGTCACATAACATAGTTCTAGCCATTTCTTGTAGAGACCTATTTTTCCTTTCAACTACTCCATTTTGTTGAGGGGTTCTAGCACAACAAAAATTATGTTCAATACCATTATTTTCACAAAAATATTTGAAGTATTCATTTTCAAATTCTCCTCCATGATCACTCCTAATCTTTGAAATACATATTCCTTTGTCTTTTTGAACTCTTTTGCAAAAGATTTCGAATTGTTTGAATGTTTCATTTTTGGATGCAAGGAATATTACCCAAGTAAATCTAGAGTAGTCATCTACAATTACAAGAGTATAGTGTTTACCTCCTAGGCTTTGAGTTCTCATAGGTCCAAAAAGATCTAACTGCAGCAACATTAAGGGTCTAGATGTAGAGACTTCATTAGAAGGTTTGAAAGATATACTTATTTGCTTGCCTTTCATACATGCATCACAAATGTGATCTCTTTCATATTTCAACTTAGGTAGCCGTTTAACAAGATCATGCTTAGATAATTTGTTTACAAGATTCATGCTAGCATGACCTAGTCTACTATGCCATAACCAAGTATTCTGAGATACGGAGGTTACTAGACATCTTTCTATACTTGATAAGGATAGGTCTAGGAAAATTATGTATACGTTATCAATTCTATTTCCTACAATCTTTAGTTCATTTGTTTTTAGACATGATACTTCACATGCATAGGTGTTAAAACATACTTTATTTCCATTGTCACACAATTGACTTATAGTAATTAAATTGTGTTTAAGACCATCTACCAAAGCAACATTTTCAAGTATAAATTTTGGAAAACAAATAGAGCCCATACCACGGATTTTACCTTTTGAGTTGTCACCATAGACAACGTTACCTCCTTGTGTGTAGGTGATGTTGTTGAAGAGTCGTTCATCTCCGGTCATGTGTTTTAAACAACCACTATCAAGAAACCACTTGCTCCTCATAACATTTGTAGTAAGAGCAACCTGTCACACAAGCGATCAAGTTGCTTCCTTTGGTACCAACCCTTTTTGGGTCCATTTACGTTAGCATATAACTCTATTTTTGGTACCCAAACTTGCTTATATCTATGTGGATTGTTTCTTATGAAACATTTGTTGATAGAGTGATTATGTCTCCCACAATAATAACATGTGATCCTATTCTTTGAAAAGTATGGTTTATGAAAATGATCTTTTGGTTTTTGACACGAAGCTTTTACAAAAATGGTTTTGTTTTGATTATTTAGACATGGATCAAAACCCAATCCCTGTTTGTCTCCATAGCTTCTTTGAGCTCCTAGGATAATTTCAAGTTTCTTTTTCCCTTCAACAAGTTTTTCTAAAGATTCTTTTAAGTCAAGATTTTGTTTGATGAGAATTTCAGTTTCACTTACTAGGTCCTTTTTCTCATTCACCCAAGAGTCTTTTTCTTCTTGCAATATTCTTACTTCACTATCTAATGATTTAGATTTCTTCCTTAGAACATTGTATTTGAAACTAACTTCTTCAAACTCATTCATGATTTCATTTAATGCATCTTGTAGTTCTTCAAGAGTAAAGTTTGAAGGTTTAGAAAGACTTACTTTTTCAATATTGGCCATAAGACAGAGGTTGGAAACTTTTTCATTTTGATCTTCATCTTCCGAAGAGAAATCATTCTCACTCCATGCAGCTAAGGCTTTCTTCTTTCCTTTCCACTCTTTTTTCTTCAAGGAAGGACATTTGGATCTTACATGACCTGCTTTCTTACATTCATAACATTTAATTTCTTTAGTACCTTCTTCCTTTTGTTCATTATCTTTCTTAAAGCACCATTTTTGATTGAATTTTTGATTTCTCATGAATCTATTGAACCTCCTAGTAAACATTGCAAAGTGTTCGTCCTCACTATCTTGCGAATCATGGTTTTTGGTTTCTACTTTAAAGGCTATATTCTTATTTTTCTTTGATTCATCTAAATCATTTCTTTTCATCAAAATCTCATGAGTCATTAGTGATCCTAACAAGGTATCAAAAGTTAGAGTATCCAGATCTTTAGCTTCTGTTATGGCGGTGACTTTTGGATCCCAATTTCTAGGAAGACTCCTCAAGACTTTTCAAACTTTTTCTACATTTGGATATGTTTTTCCTAGAGATTCTAAACTTGAGACTATCATTAAATCTAGTAAACATCTCTTTTATAGACTCATCATCCTTCATAGAAAATAATTCATAATCATGAACGAGCAAACTATTTTTTGTTTCTTTTACCTATTTTGTACCTTCATGTGTTACCTCTAATTTATCCCATATTTCTTTGGCAGTCTTGCAAGTAGAGATACGGTTGAATTCTTCAGCACTTAGAGCACATATCAGGGCATTCATTGCTTTTGCATTGATTTCCATATTTCTCCTTTCCTCTGCTGTGCAAGTCTCCATTTTCTCCATGTAGGCTAATGTGATTTTCTTCTTGATGGCTTGCATAAGAGAGGAATCCTGCATAAGATAGATTTGCATTCTTGCTTTCCAATAGTTATAGTTAGTACCATCAAATAGAGGAGGACGAGTGGTACTTTGACCCTCAGAATTTGATGAACTAGCCAAATGAGCCATAGATGGATCATGTCCCTAGGTTGTTAGACCTGTTTAACTAAATGGGCACTTGGCTCTGATACCAATTGTTAGATTTGAAGAATCAATGGAAAATACCAAGAGGGGGGTGAATTGGTATACTTAAAAATTCTTTTGATAAAATGAGTTGTCATCGATGAAGACTATGGCTTTATTAAACCTCAAGACTTTGAAATTGCACGATAAGGTATCAACCATATTAAGACACTCTTGATTTGACAAAGAAGATTACAAGACTGAAAGCTATGAACTATTTCTTAATGAGGAACTTTAAATCTATGGACCAAGAAAGAAATAAAGAAATGCCTAAGAGAATGAAGAGGAAGAGACACAAGCACAAAAGAACACAATGAGTTATAGTGGTTCGGCTTGACTAAGCTTAATCCATTACCTTAGCTCCTCATTAAGGATTTTTAAGCAAAATATTATAACTCTCCTATCACACTTGATAGGCCCTCTAGCACTAAGCTAGGAAGATACAAACCTCTTGCTTGAACCAACAAGTCCTCTAGGAAAATCTAGGTATTCTAAACCTCTTACAAGCAAAGTAAGCCCACTAGTAATACAAGCTAGGATGATATAAAATGTTATAATAAACAAGAGGATCTGAGAGATAATCTTCTCAGTTACAAGTTCTCTCAAAGATTAAGACAAGGCATGAAATAGAATTGATTACAAAATAAACCCAATGCCTTAGAAAATAGAACAACTTTACCAATGAAGCACAATAACGATTTCAGCACTTTAGAGCTTGTAGATGAATTTCTTGAACTCTTGAAATCCCCAAATGACTTGTATATATAGCCTCTTGAAAGCCCATGATTGAATCAACTCGTTGTTAGTGGAAAGAGCACTTGGGAGCAAAAGTTGAACTAGCCGTTATGCGTCTCTGCGAGTAAAATGGTCGACAGATGCAGAGCATCGGTCGACAGATAGGTAATATTTCAAATTCTAGTCGACAAATTATTTGGATCTGTCGACAGTTCCTTGTGCGAGCATTCTGCCGGTCGACAGATGCATAGGCATCGGTCGACAGATAGCTTGATTGCATAGGCATCGGTCGACAGTATGAGTGTTTCTTAAAAGTAATCTGTCGACAGATGAAGGTCTTTTAAGAAACACTCATACTGTCGGTCGACAGATGGAAAACCATCGATCGATAGATGATCCAATATTTGAAAATCGGTCGACAAATCATATTGACCAGTTGACAAATGGCTTACAGAATTTTTAAAACACAAGCTTCTTTTGGAACAAGATACCTAACGGCTTTTTACGACTTCTTTTAAAAGGATTACACTTTGATTTTGGAGATGACAAATCGCTTTTAATATATGAGATTTTGCAAAAGCGAGAGATTAATTTCATCATTAAAACCAGAACTTTACATTTGAATCATAGAACTATCATGTGATTCATCAGAACCATCATGAGAAAACCCCACTCCATCGTATCATAAGCCTTAGCTATATCGAGTTTCATAGCGTAACAAGGAGGACCCTTATGAAGATGATATTGGAAAACCAACTCCTGGGCAAGAAAAACATTATCCCCTATTGAACGCCCAGGCACAAAAGCCACTTGAGACACATCCACTAATCCTGAGAGCACCGGCTTGATCCTGTTAGCCAAAATCTTTGTAATGACTTTATATAAGACATTACAACAAGAGATAGGCCTAAATTGTAACGGCTTGATCCCTAATAATGGTTGCATTAACCTGGCCCAAAAGGTGATCGGAAGAGAAAAAGCTTTGGACCGCCTCCACCACATCCGGGCCCACTATCTCCCATGATTTTTTAAAAAAATTTGTCGTAAACCCATCGGGTCCAGGGGCTTTATCATCGCCCATACTGAAGAGAGCTAACTTAACCTCATCCGCTGAAACCTCAGCAACAAGACCAGCTCATTGGTCCTGCTCCAAGCGATTATAAATAAATGGGGCCACATCGAGAGGGTTAAGGGGAGCATGATGAGATCTTTGGCCATCAAGGTTTTGGAAGTACGCAACCATAACGTCCGCAACCTCCTCTTTAGACTTTGTAAATGTCTCATCCTCTCTCAAGAGGTTCATAATCCAGGTGTTATTATGCCTAGCGAGCATAGATTGAAAGAAGAATCAAGAGCACTGATCCCCCTCAGCCGACCACCTTATCTGAGCATGGAGGCGATAATGGTATGACTCTTGCTCAAGAGCCACTAAGTAATCCTTATTCAACTCAACCTCTTTTTGGTGAAGGACAACGTCATGGGGGTTATCTTGCCTCATTTGTTGGATGCAACTTAATTTATTTCTAAGGGACACAACCATGTCAGAAACATGGCCTCTAGACCTATTAAGGATCTTCATAGCATCCTTAACAGTTCTAAGCTTCTGGACAACCTGAAACATGGGAACACCAGGGATCCACTTATCCCAACTAGCTGCCACCTTATCCAAGAAAAGGGGATAATCAACAAGATGGTAAAGGAATCGAAACAGGCTCCCATTATGTTGATACTCAGCAAATAGAGACACCACAATAGGGCTATGGTTAGAAATCCCAGGCTAAAGGAAGGAAGCTTTGCTTTCCGAATAATGGCCAAGCCAGCCGTCATTAACCAGGGCTCTATCTAGCTTACAAAAAATACAATCTTCACCAAATCTTTTATTGCTCCAAGTTAATTTGGGGCCACTATATGCTAGATCTTGGAGCGAAGCGAAGGAAAGAAAATCATTGAACTTGCGCATACCTAGAGAGAAAGAGGTGTTGCCACCCCTCATCTCAGAGCAGTTGCAGCACACATTAAAATCCCCTAAGAGGAGCCAAGGATTAGACACTGCTGACCCCACAACTCTGCTGAGGGACTCCCATAATCTGGCTTGGCCCGCCTCATCATTCCTAGCATAAATGCACGAAAGAGATAAGGGGTTTGGGATCTCAGATCCTATCACTTTGATATGGATAAATTGTTCTGACTTGAACAATGTCTGCACATTGAGGGCGATAGGATCAAAGCCAATCCAAATGCGACCCTCATTACACATATCATAATTGAAGTTCCAATTCCAAGAAGGCATAATGTTGTGAGAAACGTCCATAGCATGCCTTTCTTGGACCCTAGTCTCTAGAAGAGCAATAAGCGACAACTTCTGATTGATGAGAGATAAGGGACCGAACCTCCCACTGCTTAGTGGCTTGGTTTAAACCCCTGATATTCCAGGCAGCTATCTGCATCGTTGACACTATTGGGGGGTTGGGTCCATACTCATAAGACCCTACCTCTGCTCACCATGATCACACATCTTTTTCCTATCTCTGTTGGCCTGAGTTCTAGTCCTAGACCGATGCCTATCAGAGATGATGTTCACTGCTCGCTTAAGCTCTGAGCTCTCTTCTTCATTTCCTTATCGTTCACTCAAGTCTTTTTGAGAATTCCCTTCATCCGCCTCTCCCTCTGACACCATTGGTGAAACACTATCCTTGTCCTCTTCCGCAAGAGCACAAAATCTATTTTTAATTTGAGCATCAACCTCCTTAGGGTCATAAGGAACTGTAACAGTATGTAAATCTGAACAATCCGTTATGGTTATCGAGGCATAATCAGGCTCAGAGAGTGTGGATGATTGTAACACCCCGCCCCGTCGGGGGGCATGTCACTATGTTGGGGCCCATTATACATACATAATCCCTTTCCTAAATACGTTCCTCATACAACAAATACCGTATTTCAAAGGGAAACCCCCCAGCAAATCATTCACAATGCGGAAGCAATAATCGAAACCTGATATGGTACATACTCAACTCACTATATTTAAAACAATATAAGAATTCGTACCATATATTACCATCATATCCTCAAATACATAAATACATTTCTCATCAATTAAAATACTCGATCCACCTGCTGAATCCATCGGCCACGCCATCACGTGCCGTCATATCTCAACCTCCTCCTTGCCCTAACTGCAAGTCTCAACTGGAATGTTGAATGTTCCAGGGGCATAACCCATTAGAAGATGAAACTTCTAGTGAGGGTCCAAAAACATATATATGATGCATGATGCAATGACATGAATAAACATATACC
This sequence comes from Diospyros kaki, assembly GCA_036245055.1. NCBI lineage: Eukaryota > Viridiplantae > Streptophyta > Magnoliopsida > Ericales > Ebenaceae > Diospyros > Diospyros kaki. The sequence goes on from BSEG01000011.1 coordinate 1,255,756, forward strand.
CATAATGTAACTTCCCAGGCATCCCCAGCCCGGCTAGGAATCCTAGGCAAATCCCGAACGTCTGCAGGATAGGCCTAACGTTATTCCCTCAACGCCCTAGGGGAATTACGGCTACACTCTGAGGGTATCATCCCATCCCCATCCACAAGTTTCAATATGACAATAATATCGTGCAATGTAAATATCACGACTTTCAATGCAATATGACAAATGAATATTGCAATTCATAATAACATGCATATATAACAATCATATCATGAATATAAGTTCTTGTGAGAATACCACTCACCTTTGCCAAAAGACAAAGACATCTCGAAAAATGTGCATCGCCTCGATATGCGTGCCCACCTCGATTCTCGTGCTAACTCTCAAAAGTTGCACCAACCTCATCATCTCAATCTCCTCAATCATAAAATAATATTTAATTACTAAATATCCTCAATATTCCATTTATTTCCTATTTCCTTTTATTTTCTTTCATTTTTCCTTCTAAAAATCCCAATAAATATACCGAGACTATTTCCTCAAATCTGACTTCATAAAAATTCATTATAAGCTATGAACTTTCAAGGAAAAATACTGAACTTACCCGGATATTGCGTATTCACGCAAAACAAGGCTCTTTGGTGTAGAAACCGAGGTATCGGGAATCCCAAATCCCAATCTTTTTGCACAAACTTCCATAAAATAATTTTCTCTATTTTCCAGCATTTTTTTCAGAATTTTTGGCCAAGCCACGCGCCCGCACGCACCTGCACATGCCTAGGGCGAGTGGTGGCGCGTGAAGACCCGCGCGTGACCTAAACGCGCCGGTCGTCTTCTCCGGCCAACTTTTTCCGGCGATGAAATCCGACTCCACTAGCATCAAGCCCTCTTTCATTCGATCCATTTGGCATGCTTTGGAGGCTGAAAGGAGCATCGGAAGGCCGTCAACCGACGGTTAAAACTCTCGGCCAGCCGCACCGCCACCGAGCTCCGGCAACCCTTGAAACCCTATCAAACGGCCATGAAAATGGCTCAAATGCTCCAGATCTGTTCTACCTCTCGTGGGCTTCAAAAGCCCATTAAAATTGAATCTCAATTCGTTCAAAATCGCGGCCAATTTGAAGCTCCATTTCCTCTCATTTTCGGCCAAAACCCTAACACTATTTATAGGCAAATCCGAGCAACCCAATGCCTTTGGACGCCTAATACACCCTCTAAGGAGTCTCAACCTCCCTTAGATGGCCCTAGAAACAACCCTTGCCGACCAAGGAAGCCATTTACAGACATCATCATCGCGCGACCAAAACTGGTCAGTTCTTCGTCGATTTTCGGCCACCCTCGTGGCCTTTGTCGATCCTTGCTTCACAAAGATTGGTCCCCGACCAAGCCTCGTGCCATCCCCATGGTTGGATCGGCCGAAATCGGCGACCAAAGACCCCATGGTCGATTCTCATTGGCCAAAACTTTGCAAAATTACAGTTTGGCCCCTTGACTTTTGGCTATTTCATTTTAGCCCATTTCCACTTAACCCCTCAACTTTCCTTTATTGCATTTAGGCCCAAAAAGTCCTAAAACAACATTTTGACCCTTGAGGATTCCAAAAATACCTCATTTCGGCCTCACACTAGCAATTTCTAAAAAAACTGCACTTAGGCCCGAATCTTTGTTTTGGCCTCAAACCCATTCGTTTCTTCCTGAAACCTCTGAATGGTTGTTCTAATCGAAGCCCCCTCAAGCTTTTGTTGACTTCTGAAAAGTCGTCTATGAAAATTCGGTATTGCAGCCTATTTGGCAGCTGCCTTTTTAGCTGTACCGAAAACCGTTCCCGTTCTCATTTCTTTCGACACCATAAATCTTATCTTGGGGTGCTCATTAATACCTCATCAATTTCCTTTGGTATCTCGACTCTAGGGTACTCCCGGTAGTCGATTTAATCATCTATACGGTAATAAATTACCGTTTTATCCCCAATTTATCCTTAAATTTCATTTTTACCCCAAGATAAATTACCCTTGAGTCCTTTAGAATTTCTCGGGTATTATATTCACCCCTCCTTAAAGAAATTTCGTCCTCAAAATTTTCATCTGACAATCAGGTAACTAAGACATAACATAGCTCATTACTTGAACACCTCAAATCAAATATCTATTTGATCCTTTGGCAAACACCTCTCGGTTTGCATTTCTTACACGAGCAATGCTTACAAGCATATCGTGTTCATTCACATAGCATTTTCTCTCGCGGCTCTTATCAGACTACCACACATTTTTCATCATTCTTAGGCACGTACATTTTACCCCGAAACTTTGAGAATGCCCTCTCGCATTTCAAAAATCATTACTCTTGGATTGGCTACAGTCATCAATCATAGACAAGAACACTTGTCAACCACCCTTGCCTTCGTATCTCGTTCACCAGATCCAGCTAAACAACCAGGCTAGCCATAAAAATAGACGTTCCTTTCGGTACTACCATCATAGTCGGCAGGCTAACTAGCCTCCAACTTCGTCTGACACTCACAGCTATCCACCAGGTCCTACGTTGGGCACCTCTCTGCCACGCGCCTGGTGATACGAAGTAGTGCAGTCGTAGTCCTTAAGGAACTCCATCAACATTGCTACCTCTCGTTTAGCTCCTTCTGCGAGAACTCATACCTCAGGCTCCTCATGGTTCTTGAGCATGTCAATGCCCCACCATTTTGGTAGTGTCTCTATTACCTCGAGAGCACATACCACATTTGCCAGTTCCAAGTCATACATCGGGTAGTCCTTTCTGTATCTTGGCATGATCCACATGCCACCATTCAGTTCTGTTGCACTATCACGCAACCCGATCATCTGAGCTATCACAAGCTCTTACTGCACCCAGCAGTTCATTCTCATTTGACTCTCTCACGAGTCCTTACATGGACACAGCTATTTCAGAGAGTTCCCTCTCGAACCCCTGACAACAACTTGTCAACCTCGAAAACTTTCAATCATTTCATAGACAGGTAGGGATCCTATCACAACGCTCCGGTCCATTGGAACTTGGATCCTAGTCAAACCATAACAGTCACAGTGGTACCTAAACTTTGGAATCTGACCGTCTCCTTGGCAGTACGCTAAGCAACTTAGACCATGAGTCACCTGACTCATACCGCGAGACAGCTACCTAGCTTCCCCGGTACGTTGATCATAAGCTCTTTACTAGCCTTCATACCTTGGTCCTTGGGCTCAGATCCGCTGTTACAGGCCACACACCCATGGTGCTATCGTTATTCTAGAGCATCCTTGTCCTGTCTCCGAGAGTTGTAATTGATCCGACTCCCGTCACTTCTGATACTTTTCAATACCAGTCTAAATCTCTAAATCTTACAGATCCTCGATCATATTCAGAGTTACATTCTCTTAGATTTCCAACCTTTCCTCGAACCAACTTCAAGTTAAAAACTTTTGGTTCGTCTCTCGAAATTTATCAGAACATCTACCTTTCAGAAACTTCTGATCCTTATGGTGCTTTATAATAATCAATTCTGATTTCACGATCACCTACATAGAGCCTCATACTCTCATCAATTCTTTCATGATCTGCTTACTACCTAGCAAGCCAATCATAACATCTATCGTGATGTTCCTTAACATTATCCTCAATGTTCCTCATGCATCTCTTTTTCTGAGGAGTACATCATCATATCATTAACTCTATGATCCTCAATGTTCCTTATGTGTCTCCCTAACCGAGGAGTACACCAATATATCATCAATAGACACAACTACCAACGCGACTTCAATGCGAATGGTACATTGGTCAAATCATCAAATCACGACTCTATTGTCGTTTTCCAGAATGCCTCATTCCCTTATCTTAACCTCGATCACATCAATCATAAATAACCCAGCCTCTTGTGGCTATTTCATCATTCATCAAATTCGAGGTAAAAGATATCAATTCTCAATTATCACCTTTTTCTAACTCTGATAATTTACATCCTCAATCAAGCCATACAAGGCTAATCATCCTATAACCTCAAGTTATCATTAACAATCATCATTTAGAAATAATCCCGTTAAATCTTCCGAGAATATATCCTATCATCTCCCAATTCTTCTTACGACTTTCCACTAACCGCGAGTGCCCGTACCATAACTCGACAGGCTCCTTATTTCCCTAACTTGCTGACATCACTCAGCGATACATTTCTCAATCTGCCATTAAGGCTACCTAGACTAACTGTCTAGCCATACGAGAGTTCCAATCTCTCAAATCAAAAATCTCGGATCCTCAATCATTTTGGGTCTACAGCTTCTCTTACTGCGACCTGACATCTTGGCACATCTGCCATCCTCTTGATCATTTCAATCATGTCCAAGATTTGCACAATCTTCTAGACGACAATCATAACCTTACTACCAGCTAGAGTAGGTAGGTACTTATGTCACCTACGGTACTCTCATCCTTACTGGATTTCTTCCTTTGAAAACTCTAAAGTTCCATCACGAATCTCTAGATCCTCAATCATTTCCTTTCAAGAAATTCCTCAAAAATCTCGTATCGATCAATCCTCGAAGATCCCAAATCAGATCACAATATCTGGTTCCATTTATCTTCCAAGAACTCGATTCCTTTGCCATCATGGCTTTCAATTTACCATTTATCATAGTGCCTTTAAGCTCTCTTTGTCGGGTTGACTACCGACCACTTTACCTGATTTCACAGGTTCGTTTAACATACTGAACCGTAGTCACGACCTCTGTTGACTAGGTTTTCTTATCATTCCTTTAGGGTTGATACGACCCATCAATCACCTTTTTCCTTTTTAGTCACCGAACTCTACCTTGAGTTGAGACTATCATTTCACTATTCATCGGTCAAACCTTTGGACCGGCTATGCTCCACTACCTGAAATCTCATTTCGAGAATCCACTGACTCTTGCATTTCGTTCTTCAGATCCAGTTAACTATCGGCACACGACCATTAAATTAGTTCTTCCTAGGCACTACTCTTTCCGTCAGCCAGCACACAGCTGTCATCATCACCCCCATCATATGGTAGGCTTACTCCTACATCATACGTCGACCCTCTCTCGGGTACATCCCGGGTGAAAACTGCACGGTCTCGTCGTAGTCCTTTAAGAACTATCATTCGTCGTCGCTGCCCTGGGTCTAACTCCTTCTGTAAGAACCTTCATTCTAGGCCCTCATCATGGCCTGGTGATTTCATCACCTCATAGGTAGCGCCTACATAGCTCACGAGCATGCATCTTTCCTTTCCATTTCGTACGTTTGGTAGCTTTCCTTTGAGCCACCCAACACGACCATCTCATGATCCCATTGCAATATTTAAATAGGACACACAGTCCACATTTAATCCATTTCATTTCGGGCTAATTCCTTAGGCTTCCTGCCTCGATCAACCATAGCTAGTGGCACACCTCGCAACCATTAGGATTTAGGTCTCCCCTACAAGGTACTGACCCTACTGTGTTGCCCCAGATATTCAGCATCTGATCGTCTCCTCGGCAGTACACTAAGCAACTTAGATCCTGGGTCACCTGACCCATACCGCGAGACAGCTAACTAGCTTCCTCGGTACGTTGATCGTAAGCTCATCACAAGCCTTCTGCTCGGTCCCTAGATCCAAATCTGTCACTGCGAACACCGACCAGTAGTGTTGTCACCCTGCTAGGGTTCCCTTATCCCGCCTTTGCGAGTCTCATCAGTTGCACCACTTTCGTCTCATCAATTGACGCACTCGTGCGCCATCATTTAGCCATCTTTGGCCTCTCGTTTGTCCCAATCCGTGGGATCCCATATCTTATTTCCTAGATACTAAATGATCCTCGAAAATCCTTGTCCTTTTATCCTAACTCATCAGCTAGGCCCTGCATCATCAGACTAATCATTCCTGATCTGATCATCCTCGATAACTACCAGTTATCCAATCTTTCCTTTCAATGATTTTGACTAACGTCCTTAAATTATTAGTCTCCAAAATCTCTCGGATCCATAATCATGTTTACCGAGTCATCCTTACATTCCAATCATATCATCGGATCTTTATTCCAATAGCTAGATCATTCTGCTCGAACTAGCTTCTATCAGGCATTCTACTATTCACCGGGAATAGTAGTCGTCTACTGAAATAGTGTCTGTCGTGAAGAGTACACCAGGTAAGTTCCCAGGAAAGAGTGGTGGGTCACAATGGACGCACTTAAGTACCAAGTCTTTCCTTAGCCAGAACTAGCCTAGACATGCACTTCCACAACAACGCACTTATCCAGTAACCGTCAATACCCAAATCTTACGGTGGCTTTACTTATCTAGCCACACGCGACCTTTTCCTTAGGTTCGCTCTAATATCATCTATACTAGAGTCACATAAGTTTCAAACATTTCCTATGTCCTCAACATTTCCGCTCTGATACCAACTGTAACACCCCGCCCCGTCGGGGGGCGTGTCACTATGCTGGGGCCCATTATACATACATAATCCCTTTCCTAAATACGTTCCTCATACAACAAATACCGTATTTCAAAGGGAAACCCCCCAGCAAATCATTCACAATGCGGAAGCAATAATCGAAACCTGATATGGTACATACTCAACTCACTATATTTAAAACAATATAAGAATTCGTACCATATATTACCATCATATCCTCAAATACATAAATACATTTCTCATCAATTAAAATACTCGATCCACCTGCTAAATCCATCGGCTACGCCATCACATGCCGTCATATCTCAACCTGCTCCTTGCCCTAACTGCAAGTCTCAACTGGAACGTTGAATGTTCCAGGGGCATAACCCATTAGAAGATGAAACTTCTAGTGAGGGTCCAAAAACATATATATGATGCATGATGCAATGACATGAATAAACATATACCCATAATGTAACTTCCCAGGCATCCCCAACCCGGCTAGGAATCCTAGGCAAATCCCGAACGTCTGCGGGATAGGCCTAACGTTATTCCCTCAACGCCCTAGGGGAATTACGGCTATACTCTGAGGGTATCATCCCGTCCCCATCCACAAGTTTCAATATGACAATAATATCGTGCAATGTAAATATCACGACTTTCAATGCAATATGACAAATGAATATTGCAATTCATAATAACATGCATATATAACAATCATATCATGAATATAAGTTCTTGTGAGAATATCACTCACCTTTGTCCAAAGACAAAGATATCTCGAAAAGCGTGCATCGCCTCGATAAGCGTGCCCACCTCGATTCTCGTGCCAACTCTCAAAAGTTGCACCAACCTCATCATCTCGATCTCCTCAATCATAAAATAATATTTAATTACTAAATATCCTCAATATTCCATTTATTTCCTATTTCCTTTCATTTTCTTTCATTTTTCCTTCTAAAAATCCCAATAAATATACCGAGACTATTTCCTCAAATCTGACTTCATAAAAATTCATTATAAGCTATGAACTTTCAAGGAAAAATACTGAACTTACCCGGATATTGCGTATTCACGTAAAACGAGACTTTTTGGTGCAGAAACCGAGGTATCGGGAATCCTAAATCCCAATCTTTTTGCACAAACCTCCATAAAATAATTTTCTCTATTTTTTAGCATTTTTTTCAGAATTTTTGGCCAAGCCACGCGCCCGCACGCGTCTGCACGTGCCTAGGGCGAGTAGTGGCGCATGAAGACCCGCGCGTGACCGGAACGCGCCGGTCTTCTTCTCCGGCCAACTTTTTTCGGCGATGAAATCCGACTCCACTAGCATCAAGCCCTCTTTCATTCGATCCATTTGGCATGCTTTGGAGGTTGAAAGGAGCATCGGAAGGCCGTCAACCGACGGTTAAAACTCTCGGCCAGCCGCACCGCCACCGAGCTCCGGCGACCCTCGAAACCCTATCAAACGGCCATGAAAATGGCTCAAATGCTCCAGATCTGTTCTACCTCTCATGGGCTTCAAAAGCCCCTTAAAATTGAATCTCAATTCGTTCAAAATCGCGGCCAATTTGAAGCTCCATTTCCTCCCATTTTCGGCCAAAACCCTAACCCTATTTATAGGCAAATCCGAGCAACCCAATGCCTTTGGATGCCTAATACACCCTCTAAGGAGTCTCAACCTCCCTTAGATGGCCCTAGAAACAACCCTTGCCGACCAAGGAAGCCATTTACAGACATCATCATCGCGCGACCAAAACTGGTCGGTTCTTCGTCGATTTCCGGCCACCCTCGTGGCCTTTGTCGATCCTTGCTTCACAAAGATTGGTCCCCGACCAAGCCTCGTGCCATCCCCATGGTTGGATCGGCTGAAATCGGCGACCAAAGACCCCATGGTCGATTCTCATTGGCCAAAACTTTGCAAAATTACAGTTTAGCCCCTTGACTTTTGGCTATTCATTTTAGCCCATTTCCACTTAACCCCTCAACTTTCCTTTATTGCATTTAGGCCCAAAAAGTCCTAAAACAACATTTTGACCCTTGAGGATTTCCAAAATACCTCATTTCGGCCTCCCACTAGCAATTTTTAAAAAAACTGCACTTAGGCCTGAATCTTTGTTTTGGCCTCAAACCCATTCGTTTCTTCCTGAAACCTCTGAAGGGTTGTTCCTCATGAAAAACCGAAGCCCCCTCAAGCTTCTGTTGACTTCCAAAAAGTCATCTATGACAATTCAGTATTGCAGCCTATTTGGCAGCTGCCTTTTTAGCTGTACCGAAAACCGTTCCCGTTCTCATTTCTTTCGACACCATAAATCTTATCTCGGGGTGCTCATTAATACCTCATCAATTTCCTTTGGTATCTCGACTCCAGGGTACTCCCGGTAGTCGATTTAATCATCCATACTGTAATAAATTACCGTTTTACCCCCAATTTATCCTTAAATTTCATTTTTACCCCAAGATAAATTACCCTTGAGTCCTTTAGAATTTCTCGGGTATTATAATGATGGCCCTACTTCCTCATCCTTAACCTTCATTTTGTCCTTACCTTTTTTACTTTGCACTTGAACAAAGCCCTTTTCGTCACCACCTTTCTCATTATTCTCTTAGAGGTCATGCTTCAACTGTTTTGGGCATCGCGAGTTCGGGTGACCAAAGACCCTATAGTGGGAGAAAATAGATGGAATCCACTAATACTCAATAGGAAGCCTAGAAATACGACGTTCCCCAGTGGCTTCATCGACACCTTGGTCAATATCAATATGCTTCAGAAACTTCGACAAAGTATTGACCTCGACACAAACTCTTGCATAACATAATCTTGACCTATCCTCAATCATTGGGTCTGCATGCTGAGGTCTTCCAATTTGACTGGCCATAATTGAAATCCCCTTTAAGGACCATCCTTCCAATGGGGGGTTATGAATTTTAACTCACAGAGGGATAGATGACTGGGACTCCTTCGCCAAATTCATTCCTGGTTCCCAACACTTAATAATAAACGGGTGATCCGCAAAATGATATGGGCCGGCATCAACAACCTTCAACATGCTATCTTGGGAATCAAAACGAAAAAAAATAAAAATCACAATTATTTTAAAGGACCTCAAGAAGGCCATGGTGTTGCCACATGCGCTTTGCAGTATTTTGAACAACTGGGAAAGGCAAACGTTTTTCAATAAAATATCCAACAAGAGTATTCATCCAATAATCAGTGCATTCATCAATAACATCACTTGGTAAATGAACTAATGGGATTTCAGATCACATAAATTCAAGGTGGGTGGGAATTCTTTGGGGCCAATCATCAGCGATTTCTGCCCAAGATTTATTGGGCTGGTCTGGAGTAATTTTCTGGTTGGGCTTAACAAAGGCCTGCTGGCCCAAGGAAGAAGTCCCAAATGCAGTACTCGCTGTTTGGCCCGCCCCATTACCCATCAAGAGTTGATGGGCTGGAGGCTGCCTTTTAATCAAGGCTCCTGGGCCTCGTGGGCCATTTAGGCCATAGCTTTGTCGGCCCCCACCATCTTCAATCTTTCTGCCAGCAGCCCCATCTCCTAACGGTCGACCTGCCGCGAAGTGGGAGTTCCTGACATTGCACCGCATGTGACTTGACCGAGCAGCACCTCGTGGGTTGAGGTTTTGCTAGAAATGGTTCAGTGCTCGGTTGGTGGCTTGGTCAAACGCCTGGGCTTTGCCATTTCCGGCTTCTATAGCGTCACCAGCTGGTAGCACTCGAGAATGAGGATCGTCTACCTCCAACGGATTCACCGTTTTCCTCATCTTCAAGCTGGATATGGTGTTTGTGATGGCGCTTGATGCGGCTTTAAGACGACATGTGCTCCAATCATCCCTCTGATTCGTGTCTCGCACTACATACGTCAGAGACGACCGCACTCCCACTGCACTGCTCCCACTGCTTTTGCACACGGAGGGGAAGCTGGAACCCGGCCACCATGCAACTGAGGGAATGACGAAGGGTCGCCCAAGTCAAGCCTTCCAACCTCTTCGCCGCCTTTCCCAGTAACTCCTTGTGCTCCACCCTGCCAAGGGAGGTCCACATACAACAGATTGCCCTCCTCGACCATTGTCGCCTGTCCACCCTCCATCATTACACGTTCCTCTTCGCTTAGAGTACCCTTGTTTGTCCAAACCTGTTCGCTACTTTCCTCTTGCTCCGACGTCATGCCAGCTGTTTCGTAGCCACTAAATTCCTCCATCTAACTTGATTCTGATTTGGCAGATTCATTTCCACCATTTCCAGCCATTGGAGCACTTTCAGCACTCGTCCCAATCACACATGCTATAGCTGGGTTTCTCGATCTTACCTTTGAGTCTGTTTGGAGATACCCTCTTTCCTTTGGCCTATGGTGTAACGGCCCACTTTTTCCGAAACAGGCGTTATTCTCGAAATTTGGGAGATATATTTTTTTTTCTCAATATATATTCAACATAAATCAAAATCCCAACAATCCCGATCTACTATCTCATCATATTAACTTAAGAATAAGTTAAGACTAACAACATCATCACATCAGCGGAAGCAGAATTGAAACCTCGAAAAATATATAACCGAATTCATTTTATTCATAACGTAGAAATTGTTTGACAAGACATTTAAAAAAAAAATACATCAAGTCTTATCTCTCATAACAACTACTAATACCTTGAGCATAGACTAAATATATGCTAACGATTACAAACGAAATCAACAGCTATATCTCAATAACTCCCTTTCCTTTAGCGCTGCTACCTTCACTTGGAACATTTGAATATTTCAGGGATATAGTCCAAATTACATGATGAATCATCTAAGCGAGAGTTCAAAAATATTTTTATGAATATATGCAAACATGAAACAAAATCGACATATTTCAACAAACCTCAGCCCAAGAGAATCTCACATAGCACTTAACCCTAACCGGAGAAAATGCAATCTCTCTAAAGGCAACACATCCACATCGACACATTGGCATATTGCAATCCTGCTTAAGAGGGACAACCTTGACACATGAACCCGGGTATCACCCCACATCATGTCTAGGCATTACGCTCACACTCGAAAGCATCTGGATCCCAACACAACCCTGACCACTTGATGATCAACACTATCCCTGAGAATCCACGTCTACCTCGGAAACAATACTACCGCTCAATGGTCCCAAGGTGGTATCCACTCGCAACCCCGTCACTTGGGTCCAGTAGGGTGAAGTCCGGTTTCAGCCCCGTCCCTAATGGGCATTTTCTCTTGACACGCTTCCCTAGTGCTATCACTCAAGTACCTCACATAGGTTGACAACTCACATCCCAGATGGACATCACACAAACATGCCAATGCCAACATCAACAACTATGCATCATTTAAACATAATTTTCATGTACATAATTTATCACACAAAATTCACTACACATGCATAAAACATTTAGGGACGAACCGCCCTCATGAAACAACCATCACAAGTTAAGACCGTTCACATGCAACAAAACCTTTGCAAGTAATCAATCAAGTTTAGGAGAATCAAACCAAGTTTTTGTAGTGAACAACTCACAATAAACCATTCACATGCCACAAAACAAGTTTTTCTGGTAGAACCACTCCCTTTTAGACGCAACTCAAATTTTCTCGTGCACTGCCTTGATTTGCGTTCCAACCTCAAACTTCGCACAAGTCACTTCACCTTAAGCCGCAAGGCACCCTAATCATCATATTTATCCAATAATCATCAAAATATAATTTTCTCCTTAATTTCCTCACGTTTTCCTATTGTTTCTCTCATTTTTCTTCACTAATAATCCAAAATAAATATCTACAAACCCTTTTCACCAAATATTTTCACATGATAATTCCTAAAACATTTTTCTAGGAATTTAAAAAAAAAATCAGAATTTACCTCAAGGGCACGTGCCCCCATGCGCCTGGTGCATGAACTGCGCATGGTAGTAGCGCGTGTGACGTACACGCGTCTTCTTCTCCGGCGATTTGCGCGCCGGCCGGCACCGAAATCCTTCCCTGATCACGCCACGTGATATCCCTCTTGAAGTCGATCACCAAGGTGCCTGAAACAACCACCGAAGGGCCTCCAAATCGAGTAAAACCAGACCGCCTTTGGCTACCTCGTGCGACTTTCCGGCTAAGCCCGAACACCCTTCAAACGCACTCCAAAATGCTTCAAATTTTCCAGAAATCTCCTTCAGCTCATGGGCATCAAAAGCCCTATAGTTTAAAACCTCAATTCGTTCAATCGAAGCTCAATTTGAAACTCCAAAATGTAAAAACCTTCGGCCAAACGAGCTCTTATTTATAGCCAAAATTGGCCCTCCAATCGGGCATGAGTACTCGACCCAAGGTCTTAAGTGCCTCACCCATCCCTCAGATGACCCAAAAGCATCGACAACGCCCTCGAAACTTGATTTGCAGGTCTGGCATGGCCGACCCATTCAGGGTCGATTTCTTTAAAAATTCAACCACCTCGATGCTCGCCTACGGCCAAGGCTCGGTCCTCAAGCTCCCTCAACCATTCCCTCGAGCTCCTTGTGGTCAAAAAATTACGATCGATGGTTGGCAGAGGCTATCAACCATGGCAGCTTATTCTTTTGTGAAATTACACTTTTGCCCCTCTAATTCTGAATTTTTACACTTTGCCCATTCTCATCAACCCCTGAACTTTCTGTTATTTCTATTAAGACCCTCAAGATGTAAGATCTTAATTTCATCCCCCAATGATCCTAAAAAATCATCCTTTTGACCTTCCTCGGGCAATTTTAGGAAATTACACTTAGGCTCGAATTTTCGTTTCGACTGCAAACTCTCCCGTTTCTGCCCAAAATCGCTTAACGGTTGTTCTACATACAAAATCAAGGTCTCTCAAGGGTTCCGTTGACATTTTAGAAGTCCCTCATGACAATTCAGTTTTTCGGCCAAATCCAAAACTGTACTGACAACTGTTCCCAATCCAATTTCTTTCGATGTTAAAAATCACTTCTTGAATTGCTCATTAATACTATATTATTTTCCTTTGATATTTAAGTTTCGAGGTACCCCCTTCGATTGATTTGGTGACTTATTTTCACTGTTATAGCCATTTTTGATATTTTAATCTCACTTAAATGATGTGGCAGCCTTATACCGAAATGGGGTCTTACATATGGGAAGCCTGCTCCTCGGACGCGATCTCGCCAGCATAGTCCGGTGGGAATGCGCCATGTGCGCGGTTCGCTTAGGGAGAGCCATAGAGACCTCAAAATCTCTCAAGCTAGAGAGAAAGAGAAAGAAAAGTGTTTCATAAAATAATTTGATTATTGAGTCTATTTGAAGATACCCCCTTTGATTATTGAGTTCACTTAGGGAGAGCCATAGAGACCTCAAAATCTCCCTTGATCAAAACATTAATTTGATTGTTGCTTTTTCATAAAATAGTTTGTATTAAGCCCTTACTAGTCCCACGGGTTGACATTAATTATTATAGAATCCCTACACCAAGAACAAAAAGAATCCCTACACCAAGAACAAAATCCAAGTTAATGTCAACCCGTGGGACTAGTAAGGGCTTAATACAAACTAGTGTTTTGATTATTGAGTTTGGCAACTTGGAACATTTGATAAAGCTTGATATGGTGAATAACCTGTTGCTCTAGCTTTGACAAATAGAAATGTTCTTTAACAAGATTGATTATCTTATCCTTCACAAAGCATTCAGCTAACCTCACATGGGCTTCCCAAATAATATATTGTAATGACCCGTTTATTTGTGAATTAGTGTAAATTTGGGTGTAAGGAATTAACAGGAAAAAAAATAAAATTATTGTATTTTTTATCAAGGGATTTTTAGTGATTATTCGAAAATAATGGGGTTTTAAGTGTAATTTCAAAAATTAGGGTGGATGTCGCATTAAATATAAGTTGCGCGCAACAATAGCAAAGGAGGTTATAGGCGAGATGGTTGAGCGTGCCAAGGAAGAGGGAGAGGTCGCAGGATCAAGCCCATGGCCATGTAAGGAAAGTATGTGTTTTTTAAAATCCAGCTGGCGTCAAAACGGTGTTGTTTCAAGGCGTCAGGCAGTGCCCATGCACGCGCTCACAGCCTCGGGCCCATGCGCGGCCAGGCTGCACCACGCAGGGCCCTGCGTGGCCCTACCAAGCGGCTGCCAGCCCTGCCACATGTCGCATATTGTTATTTTGCCCAAAAATTTGTTCCCTTATTACCATGATACTCTTACAATGTTCCTTCCTCTGCGCCTATAAATAGGCAATGAATGCTTGTGGAAATGGGGGAATTTTATAGGAAATTAGGGGTTGTCTTACCTCCATAATGCACACGCAACCTTCCTTCTCCTTAGCCTATATATATGGGAAGTATGTTTGAGTGAAAGGAGATAAGGGAAAATTTTGGTGGCGTAGGCTTGAGTAGTGACTCTATTGCTTAATTTTGGTGGCTAAGTTCTCGAAATTGCAAGCCCCTATTGCTTAATTTCCTAAATTGCAAGTTTATGCTTCTATTTTAGTAAGTCATTTTTCAAGTTATTCCCCTTTTCTAGTAAATTATTTTATGGTTCTCATTTATACCTCTTGAGTCTCAAATAGGGCTTTGAATCACCCTATCTTTCTTTGGGAATGATGTTTTATTGAGGACATGCAAAAGTTTGATGTTATCTTGCATGAATGTTGCCCTAATGTGCATGTTGTTTAGGTAATCGTATGTCAGTTATATATCAAAAGTCATTACAAATGTGCTTAGTTGTGATGATACATAGAGCATGTGCACGAAAATGGTTTTAAAATGTGTAAAGACTTCATGATGCGTGCAGCGGACAAGTCTGCAGGATATATCTGCAAAGAAAGCTTCGACTCAAAGATGGACTTCGGTCCCAAGTTTATGATATGGACTTTGGTCTCAAGGTTTCGGACTTCAATCCCAGGTTTATGATAAGGACTTCGATCCCATGGTTTTGGACTTTGATCCCATGATTATGATTTTAAAAAGATTGCATATGAGCATGAATGCTTGTTTCATCGTGTTACCATGTGAAAGTACCTTAATGCTTCTTTTGCCTCTCGATACCCATGACTCTTATGCTCATTTTCTTTCGGTTATACTTGCTGGGCCTTATGCCTCATATTTGCTTGCATCATTCCAAGTAAGGGTAAGGCTTAAGAAGTGGGCGAGTCAAGTGAAGTTGGAGCCATGGGGTTAAAGTGTGTACAGAGCCGTCTCAATCGAAAGGTCCTTGGGGGGTGTTTTGTGATGTGTAATATTAAGTTATGCTTGTTTATGTTCTAGGTTGTACTCTTGAGGAGATATGGTGGGTATGTGGACCCTAATGTATATGTTTATGAGTAAAAATTTATGAGTATGGCTTCCATTGTTAATAACAAGGATTATGTGCAACGCTTCTAATTGGGTTTTGCATATATGTTATCTTTTATGAGGGTCCCTAGTGTTTAGGGGCGCTCACATATATTATTACAAGGAATGTCATAGAGTGCATAGTTGATTACCTTTTGTTGTGTCCAAAAAAATGGTCTCAAGTCCAAGATAGGGCTAAGAGAAAGAAGCTCAAAAAGGGAAGTCTAGGAGGCCTTCCTGATAGAAATGTCCTTGAGAGACTCTTTCGCAGGTCTTTCCCAAGTACCATCCCAGTGGCATCTCCCAAGTACCCCTCGGGAGGCTCTTCTTGAGGCCTATCTAGGGTACCATCGAGAGACCCTCTCAGAAGCCTCTCCTAAGTCCAATTTGTCAAGCCCACCCTTGATATCTCTACCTAAAAATTTATAACAAATGACTCAAAAGACATGAATTCTCTTTACTTGTCAACTACGACTTCTATAAATAAGAAGTGATTCATCCGATCAGGAGAAGAAAAAAACTCTACTCAGACTACAATCTTCTTGTTTTCTTATACTCTTTCGAAGACTAACATAAATATTGGAGGACCTGCATGAGAGACACCTCGTACCCTTAACTGTTTCCTTTTTTTTAGGTCTCCCAAAGACAAAAACTCGAGATGGATACTTTTTAGTAGCTATAAATTTATCATTATATGTAGACAACAACAATTTAAAAAGAAAGCCCATGTTGATAATGATAGAACTTGTAAAGACCCTTGGAATTCAAGGTCCATATTTCCCCAAAATCTAAATCATTCTCATATAACTCTTGGCCCATATCGAAGTCAAAAACCTTTTACCTTTAAGGAAGAAAGTAGATTATGTGGTCAACTCAAAGGATTGTCTAGTTAATTTTAGGCTTTATATTTTTTCTTAAGAAGAAATGAAGAAACTTACTCCACGTTCTATGGCAATGGTTCAACTTGTGTAGAGAATTTAAATGCTTAAGTGCTTAATGATGAAAGTACAAGACAAACGCCTTAAACAATAGGTAATGAGTCTAATTGTTTAATGCTCGACAATAACATATAATTTCTTATCATATGTTGAGTACTTGAGCTTAGCGTCGTTTAAATTCTCATTAAAGAAGACAATTATTTGACCTTTTTAATTGAGCAAAACACTAGTACCAACATTAAAGGCATCACAATCAACTTTGAACAATAAATCAAAGTTTGGAAGTACTAGAATGGGTGTTTTAGTGATTCATTTCTTTAATTCTATAAAACTCCTTTCCACTTTGTTACTCCTTACAAAGCGTTCTCTTTTCATACCTTTAGTAAGTAGGGAAACAATAGAATATGAATTCTTGATGAATCATTTGCAAAATGAGGTTGGGACATGAAAGATTCAGGCATCATGCATTATATTTGGTGTGGGCCAACTGATGATGACATCGATTTTGTTGCAATCATTTTCAATATCTTACATTGAGATAACATAACCAAAGAAAATAACCTTACTAGTAAAGAAGGTGCATTTCTTAAGATTGGCATAAAAGCTTTTGAGATCAAAACACCTTAAAGACCTGGCAAAGAAGGTCTAGATGATCATCTCGTCTTTTACTATATACCAAAATGTCATCAAAGTAAACCATGATAAATCTTTAATGAAAGGCCAAAATATTTGGTTCGTGAGCCATATAAAAAGTAAGAGAATTTGAGAGACCAAATGACATCACGTTCCATTCATACATTAGTACTAAATTGTTGGGAAGTGGGTAATCGAAGAAAGTTTAGGGTTTAGGTGCATTTTTCATAGATAACTTGGGCATTTTCCAATAGTTTGACTAATAGAATTGTTATAAGCAAACTCTAATTGAGTCAATACCTAATCTCCTTGGTGAATACATTTTCTCACAAAACTTCACAAAATATTGTCCAAACATCGATTAACAACATTTGTTTATATTAAGGGTGACTTACAGAATTGAACTATAGTTGAGTTCCCATCTTATATATGCCAAAGTGTGTGCCAAAAGTGACTCATAAATTTGATATGTCGATCAAAAGTAATGGTCTTGGGAATGTGATAGAGTCACACAACTTGCATGAAATATAAGCGAACAACTTGTGAAGCATCATTTGTTCGATTGCAAGGCCCAAAATGACCCATTTTTTAAAACATATCAAGGACAATCATTATAGAATCCTTATTTCTTTGAGTTCTTGCTACACTAAGAACAAATACCATGTTAGCATCTTCCAAAGGAGCTAGTGGGACTAGCAACAACTTATATAAACTGATGTTTTGATTATTGAGTTTGGCAAAGTGGAACATTTGATAGTGCTTGATATGGTGAATAACATCTTACTCTAGCTTAGACCAATAGAAATGTTCTTTGACAAGATTGATTATCTTATCCCCCCCAAAGTGTCCAACTAACCTCACATCATGGGCTTCCCAAATAATAGATTATTTGTCCAAAAAAATGAACATTGTAGAGTGTATAGTTGATTACCTTTTGTTGTGTTCAAAAAAATGGGCTCTAGTCCAAGATAGGCCCGGAAGAAAGAAGCCCAAAAATGAAAGCTCATAAGGCCTTTCTGATAAGATTGTCCCCGAGAGATTTTCCTGGAGGCCTTTCCTAGATACCCTTCCACAGGCATCTCCCAATTACCCCTCGAGAGCCTTTCTCGAAGGCCCTTTTTGGGTACCCCCAGGAGACCCTCTCGGAAGTCTCTCCCAAGTCCAAGAATGTGTCAAACCCACATCCAATGTTTCTACTTGGAAATCTGGAATAAATGATTCCAAAGATATGGATTCTCCTCTATTTGTCAACTTCGATCTCTATAAATAAAAAGTGATTCCTCCGATGAAGATAAGACAAAAAATTCTATTCAGACTACAATCATCTTGTTTTCCTATACTTTTTTGAAAACTAACTTAAGCATTGGAAGACTCATGCGAGAAACACCCCACACCCTAACTATTTTCTCTTTCGTAGGTCCCCCGAAAACTAAAAGCTCGACACATATACTCTTTAGTAGTTATAAATTTATTGTTGTATCTAGACAACAACAATTTAGTAAAGAAACCCATATTGTTGATGATAGAGCTTGTAAAGACCTTTGGAATTCAAGGTTCATATTTTCACAAAATCTAAATCCTATCTTGTTGATGATAGAGCTTGTAAAGACCCTTGGAATTCAAGGTCCATATTTTTCCAAAAATTAAATCCTTCTCATATAACTCCTTAACCACATCTAAGTCAAAAACCTTTTACCTTAAAGGAAGAAAGCAGATTATGTGGCTTACTCAAAGGATCGACTATCCAATTTTGGGCTCCATATTTGTGCTTAAGAAGAAATAAAGGAACTCACTCCACGTTGTATGGCAATGGTTCAACTTGTGTGGAGAATTTAAATGCTAAAGTGCTTCATGATCAGAGTACAAGACAAACTCCTTAGACAATAGGTAATGAATCCAATTGTTTAATGCTCAAAAAATAACATAAATGTAAAGATCTGGAAAATAAAAAAAAAAATAATAATAAAATATTAATAAAAAAATAAAATAAAAAATAAAAATATTAAAAGGGGAGGCAGCCCCCCAGATAGGTTCTCTCTCTCTCTCTCTCAGCTTTACTGGTTTCTCTTGATCCTGCTGTCCAATTTTGCATCCGACTTCACTTTCATCATTTAAATGCCCTCGATCTACAAGGAGGTAAGTGTTTTGGGTTGATCTTTTATGGTTTTTCTGTTGTTTCATGACACTACAAGAAAACAGTCAATTTGAGACAGATTTTGAGTTTGAGATGGATTTAGAGATGGATTTTGGGCCGTCGCTAAAACCTGTGTCGGTAAATTTGAGACGAATTTTGAGACAGATTAGAGATGGATTTTTTTCGTCTCTGTTTGAGACAGATTTAGAGACGAATTTTTCTGTCTTTGTTTGAGACGGATTTAGAGACGGATTTTTCTGTCTCTGTTTGAGACGGATTTTTGAGACGGATTTAGAGACAAATTTTTTAGACGGATTTAGAGACGGATTTTTCTGTCTCTATTTGAGACGAATTTACAGAAAGAGTTTGAGACGAATTCTTAAACTGATTCGATGTAATTTGAGACGGATTTAGAGACGGATTTTTTTCGTCTCAAAATCCGTCTCAAATTATATATTTAATTAAAAAATAATTTTCTTACAAAATTTTATATATAAACCTGATATACACAATATTAAATCCATATAATATTAAATTCATACAAGAAATCCATATAATATAAATTCATACAAAAAATTCATATAATATTAAATTTAAACAAGAAATCTATACAATATTAATAAAACACATCGTCCATGAACAATAAAAATAATACAATGTAATATCCATCCATGACAATGACGGATCCTCCTAATGATCTGAAGGATTTGAGGGCGATGGCAATGTGATCCTCGCCAGCACTCTCTCTAAACTGACGACGTCGCATACCCTGACCATATGGTATTCTTTGTGACATATCCTATCATATAAGACAAACAATAGTTAGTAGGCATGTGATGACAACTTTTAAATACTTTTGCAATAAAATATGATTCATCAGTTAGTTTAATATTTTATTTTCATGATTCATTAGTTTCCAAGATCTACAAGTATATCCAGAAAAGCATGCTAGCTAGGAACTCTAGCTTGTGATACTTCAAGAGAAATAAATATTTTTTGAACCAATATATAGAATGTCAAGATAAAACTATAAAGCATTCTAAAAGTTTTATTAAATTGTTTGTTAAATTTTTTAAAATACACTGAAAGATATACTAGCCATTTTTTTTATTGATAAGATTGAAAATATGTTTATTTAAGAGGAGAAGAGATAAGTATATTTGAAAAATTACAGATTAATTTAATAATCACGTTAAAAATTACAAAAGTTTAGAATTCTTTTTATATTTTATATTTTTCAATCTATATTTTAATTAACAAACACTACTTAAGACAATTATCAAAAAAAATTACACTTCTCATTTGAGATAACTTTTCGTTGCCACTCGCAAGCATGCTATAGTTTTGTGATTAAAAACTATAATCTTTTTAAGTAAAAATGAATGCATAACATTGTGGCAATGACGGGAGAAAGGACAAGAGATGAGATGAATCTAATTTATCAAAAGAAGAATACTTTGGATTCTATAAAAGGGGCCAAAATTAAAATACAAATAAAGACCCAACGGCCCATGAGACCGAATAGCATGGTCCTTGTTGACATTGGCTTGATGGGGTGGTGGTGCCAAGCCATTGGCAGCAAAGACAGGAAGCATTGGAGAGAGTTCTTCCCAGATGTCATAAAAAAGAGAAAAATAAAGCCAGGATTGTCCACTTGCAACACTACAGATCATAGGAATTTTCTTGCAATATCGTCATCTGGAAGGTACCTCTTAAATAAACATATTTTCAATCTTATCAATAAAAAAAATGGCATGTATATCTTTTAGTGTATTCTAAAAAATTTAATAAACAATTTAATAAAAATTTTAAAATGCTTCCTAGTTTTATCTCGACATTCTATATATTGGTTCAAAAAGTATTCAAATATTATCTTGATACAATTTTATATATTGTATTCAAATATATTTGAACTCTAACAAATAAAAAAATAAAAAAACTAATAAATAAAGAATATGCTCCTACATCACTAGGAGATTTGTATAAGTAGAATCCCAAGCGAAATACAGAACTTATCCACTCAAACTTGAATGAAGTAATTAAACATAAGCACTTTTGAGATAGTTCGTTAGATAAATGAGCCAGATCTCATTTCCAGCCTGTTAATTTCTGGAGACATTAACCAAACCACTATATGGCCTGTTGGCATCATCCTCTATGGCTTGAACACATTAATCCTTAAACTTAGAAGGCTGCACCTCTTGGACTACATTTTTATTTCCAAAGGGAAAGTTAAAAAAACTTAATGAAGACAAAGACTCCCAATTACCAACAGCACCCACATACTTAATTCTTTAACATATAATTTGTTTTATTAATAATATATAACTAGATTAATTTTTTCCACTTTTGATTAATAGTAAGTTACTGATATTAATAAAGTGCAAACTAACATAAAAAAGTTAGAAGACCTCTAATGCACAGGTTCAATTGAACGATATTATAACTATAATGAACAACTCAAAACTAATCTGCAGCAAAAACCACAGAAATACACATCTGAAGCATCATACATATGCATACATACATATTACATTACCCATACATTATATCTTTTCTACTAGCATGCTCTGTAAAAGTAAAAAATTATATATATATATAGGTATATGCATATGCTTTTTGTACCAATTTGTTTCCTTATAACTAAAATAACTTAGAGATCATTTTCAACTTAGGATTTTCGCTGCAAATCAATGATCTCTCCAGAAGTTAATTGCAATGATTTATATCAACCTAGATCCTATATTGTATTCACATAGAAGTATCAAAATGAAAGATCCTTTGAATTACCTTGGGAAGATGATCTCTGAGTTGCCAAAGTGGAGCAGTGTGAGTGAATCGAACAACAAAACACGACGATGACTACCGGAGGTGACGACGACGATGATCGGAGAAGGAAACAGAGACAAGCGAAGGCAGAGGGGTCGATGGTGGGAGTTTAGAGAAAAAGAGAGAGTTGGGGGAGAGTGAGAGAGAGAGAGAGAGGGGGGGAAGATGCGTGATTGAGAGCAAGGGGGGAGGGAAGATGCCAGATTTAAGGTTTTGGAGGGAATGAGAATTTTGGAAGGGAAATAATTTAGGGTTTTGGAGGGAATAGGAATTTGGGAGGGAAATAATTTTTTTATTTTGTTGAAATATTAAGTTATTAAATAAAAAATAAAATAATTTATAAAAAAATATTAATAATTATTTTGGGGAAGGAGTTGACTATGAGGGTGGGTGAGGCATCCACGGCTTTCACACTTTTATGGTATATAATTTCACCCATTTTGTAATTGGATATTCTAGAAAAATCATTTTTTTTTTATTTTTATCAATTATTTTATCAAATAAAATTTAAAGAATATTTAGGTATATTAAAAATTTGATAGAGCTTTAAAAGAAGGAACACCAAACCTGGTGTTTACTTGTTACAGTATAATAAACATATTTGTGTGCTGTGTATGTATATATGTATAATGTATGTGTATGTGTATGTGTATGTGTATGGATATGTATGTATGTATTTATTTATAGATACACACATATATAAAGATGTTTTTACAAAAAATATATAATTTATTAATTTTGGTGTAAATTGAAAAATGAATTTTGAATTAGTTATTTTATGTTCTATGGTGTAAATTTTTTTCATTATAAAAATATTTTTCTTTATTTGTTTTTTAAACCAAACACCAAAATGTAGGAACATCCAAACAAACAAATTAAACCTTATATTCATATTCTTTCTAACTATGAAAATCTTATATTTTATATTCTTTCTCACTATAAAAATCTTATTAGTAAATCTTACAAATTTTTTTCTGTTAATGACCTATAGTGCTTCTCTATCTCCAACTTTTCTGTTAATGAGCTGTAAAGATACATCATTAAACAGAACATGTGAAAGAAATCTAATTATATTACATAATAATAAAAGCATCAAATAATTATATTCGTGCATTTATAGAATTATATTAGGAATTACTTATAATAGTGTTAGTTAAATCTTAATAATTATTTTTTGATTAGAATTAATAAAAATAAATTCAATAAGAAAAAACTATAAATATAACCCTTAAACACAAAAAAAATCAGAGAAAAGAGAAAGAAGATAATCGGTATAATATTATTTTTGGTTCACTTTAGAATCTATCGAACCTCAATCCATCCCCTTCCCTTGTTGGCTGTAATTAGTTTTTTGTTTGATCTGACCACTTATCTAATTAAGATTGAAAACTAATTGGGGTTATTTATTTTTTAATAATTATATTTATATATATTATTTTAAATTATCACAATAAATAATTTTAATTATTTATTAATAATATACATTTATAATAAATATTAAAATTCCTATTCTATCCCTTTCTTCTTTCTCTATTTTGATGTACATGTATTGTTTATAATTTGTTTTGTTTGGATGATATATATATATATATGTATATTTTTTTTAAACAAATTATATTGAAAACAAGAAAAATAAAATAATTTGGACTGGTTAAGATCAAATCGAACCAGTTTAAATCGAATGAATACTCCTAAGGTAGACATCAAATTTGGCATTAAGACGTAATATTAGATTTTTAATTTTTTAAAATATCATCTATTTATTAATCTATTTATTTGCTTAAGAAAAGACAACAAATGAATAAGCTAATTCCTAATTTGATTTTATAACTTCCAAGACACAACAAAATATCATCTATTTATTAATCTATTTATTAATCAATTCAGTTTTAGTATACTTTTTCACATTAAAAAAATATAATTCATATACTAACTTCTTTTTTAAAATACAAAAGTGCCCCTTTCTCTCTCTACTCTTCCCTTTTTTTCATTTTGTATATATTTAATAACCATTACAAATAGTTAATTATTATAAATTTAATATATATTTTAATTTATAAATTTATATATATATTAGTTTACATGTATATATAGTTTATTTTATATTTTATACACATGAAATATATTAATTTATATATTTAGAATTTAATTTCTATATCAATAGATAAAAATTTTACATTTTATAAATTAATTTTACATTTCATAAATTTGAGAGAAAAAATTTCAGTCTCAAAAATACGTCTCAAATTGAGATGAATTTTGAGGTAGAAAAATATCCGTCTCTAATTAGAGACAACATAATTTTTGTCTCAGAAATCCGTCTGAAATTTGAGACGGATTTAGAGACGGAAATTATTCCGTCTCTAATTAGAGACGGATATTTTTCTGTCTCAAAATCCGTCTCAATTTGAAACGGAATATTTTTCGTCTCTAAATCCGTCTCAAATTTGAGACGGATATTTTTCTGTTTCAAAATCCGTCTCTAATTTGAGATGGAAAAATCCATCTCAAAAAATTCGTCTTTAAACTGCTGTTTTCTTGTAGTGTGAGATGTATGTATATAGGCGTTCTTGGGTCTTGACCGGATGTTTAAACTCAGATCTATGGAAATCTGACCATTGGATTTTGTGAGTTTTGGGATATGTTGGTCGAAATAGTTGAGGGTGTCGGATGGCAGTTTCAGATCACCAAAAACCTTAGGTCACGGTGGCCGACAACGACTGGCAGCGAGTTCTCTATTTTAGCCAAAAATTAAATCCTAGATCTACGAAAATCTAGCCCTCCAATTTTAGTTATTTTTGGATATGTTGGTCCCTTTGGTGTAGTGCATCTCGTGGTAGCCTTCAATGGTCGAAAAAGTTGTTGGCAGTTGGCGACTAACAATGAGCAGAACGCGTCCCTTATGTTGGCCGAAAATTAATTTTTAGATTTGCTAAAATCTAACTGTCTGATGGCTCTCATTTTGAGATATGTTGATGTTCATGGCGAGAGTTTCGAAATGGTATGCTGGTCAGCCATATCGTCGTCAACCATTGGCAGAATGTGAAAAAAAAAGGCTTTTGGGTTCAGGTAGGTCGAGTAAGGTTTTGACCAAGGATGGCAGGGTCTGATTGGGTTATAGAATGGCCCAATGTGTTGGCTATGGTTTGACCTAGTTATGGTAGCCCTTGGGTTAGCCCACTCGACTTGTTTTCCCTTCTTTTCGCTTATCCTTGAACCTAGAATAACTTAGTTAAGTTGGTCCTACTCAGGACATTGACGTCAGTCTAATTTGAGTTTTCTTTGGGTCTCTTGGAATTGGCGATGTGACTGGTGAGTCACTTTGTTGATTGGAATACTAAGGACAAAGCCCTATTAGATGATTCGAGATCGAGCAAGACTAACCCCGAGTGTGTTCTAAGCTAACCTATGATAATGACTTGGGTTTACCCCAAATCTTGATCTGTGATGGATTCATTTTATTCTGAGGGTAGCTCATTGCAATTTTTTTAAGTCATCTATTAAATCACTAATTAATTAATTATTACGCTTTTAAAAATTTACCAATTAAGTTATAAATATATTTTTTTTAAAAAAAAACTTTAAAATATTATCTATATTAATAGAAATCTAGTTATGGGTGAATATATATATATATATATTATTCTTATTACAGCCTATAAGTGGGTGTGTAGTTCCACTACACTTACATGTAGCATGCATGGTGAGGCATGATTACGTAGTTGATGGCTAAGCTCGATGAATTTTATGGCGCCAAGTTCAAATATTGTGCGAGTCAAGGTATAAAATAACTGATTCAAGGTGTTAGGCAATGGTTAAGATCTTCGATAATTTACATTATGTCGCTATTTTTATTACTCAAAGGTGATCACCCTATTTTATTCATTGTAGGCTTGGATTCTCAGGATTTTACTCGATTTTCTCCCCAGGCTTAGACTTAAGTCATTCCTTCCCAAGCTAGTAGACAGGATATGTTATGTGTACTATATATTATGCACATATATATTGTTCCATGCATAACTTGTACATGATTTTATATGCAGATCATAGAAAAATACTTTTAAGTGTTCCTAAAATACATAAAATATTTTCATCCTACTAGGAGAAACATAAGCATGAAGAATATAAGTGATACCCTAACTGATTTCTTGTCTTTGAGTATGTGAAATATTGAATGATATGGTGCATTTTAGGCACCACATGAAATGATAAATGGTTATGACTTGTGCATTAAGTAGGGTATCATTTGCATTATTAGAGGACTAACTGGTAAATTCCCTGGTGACTCACAACAGGAAAAGATCATGTTACTGTGAGGCTTGGCATGCCAAGGCCATGAGAGACATGGATAGTATGTTTCAGTATTGTTATCACGTGGGTTATTATAGTATTATAGTGTAATGATGATGTATGTGTCAGTATATGTACTTGCATGCATGTGTGTATAGGCACTAAACTAGTTTCTATTAGTGGGTCCTCGGATTTGGTGGTTAGGTGAGCAACTTATGTGGTTGTCTCTAGGCATTTACTCTTCCTGCACTATGTTTTTCTTTTGAACCTCAAATTATGTAAACCTATGATACGTATACTTATTGTTCATCTTACTATTATGTTATTGTACCCATGATATTCTTCCTAGCATTTTTATTGCATACTCTCCTAGTGGACATGGCATACCTTATACTCACAAGTCCACAAGACTCACCCTTTTTTTAAAAAAAAAAATATTTTCAAGAGATTCTTCTTTTGAATATTGGTCCAACAGATCTTCTAGTATAATGTTAAACCTCTTTTGATTCCTGATTTGATATAGGATGCTTTGTGGAGACACACTTATTATTGAGTCTATTCTTTTGTACTTTATTTTTATGATACACATTTGTACCAAAAGTTCGCGATATGGGATTGTATATGTATTATGATAGCAGGATGTTGGATATTCATTTTTTTTGCAGCTATTTGTATATGAGATATCGAGATTTTTTTTTTTTTTTGTGGGAAGTTGATATAGTATTTTAATTCATGTCTATATTTTGTTAGTATTATTAATACTTATAGCAAATCAATCTAAAGAACAGGTTTACTAATCCACGGTGGGGCCGCTAGGCCTAAGGATTAGTGCCGATCATGACCTACTAAAAATCGAGTTGTGACAATAGAATTCCTTGTCATATATTTACTTAAACTTAGTGTCATTTAAATTCTCATAAAGAAAACAATTGTTTGACTTTTCTAATTGAGCACAACACCAATACCAACATTGGAGGATCACAATCAACTTCAAATAGTAAATCAAAGTTTGGAAATTCTAACATAGGTGTTTCAGTGATTCATTTCTTTAATTATACAAAACTCCTTTGCACTTGTTACTCCATACAAAGTGTTCTCCTTTCATACATTTAGTAAGTAGGGTAACAATAGAATATGAATTCTTGATGAGTCATTTGCAAAATGAGGTTAGGACATGACAGATTTAGGCATCATGCACTGATGATGACATTGATTTTGTTGCAATCCTTTTCAATACCTTACATTGAGATAACACAATCAAAGAAAATAACCTTACTAGTGAAGAAGGTGCATTTCTTAAGATTGGCATCAAAGCCATTGAGATCAAAGCACTTTAAAGAGCGTTTCTTTAATTCTATAAAACTCCGTTGCACTTGTTACTCCATATAGAGCATTCTCCTTTCATACATTTAGTAAGTAGGGCAATAATAGATTATGAATTCTTGATGAATCATTTGCAAAATGAGGTTAAGACATGACAAATTCAGGCATCATGCATTATCTTTGGTGTGGGCCAACTGATGATGACATCGATTTTGTTGCAATCCTTTTCAATACCTTACATTGAGATAACATAACCAAAGAAAACAACCTTACTAGTGAAGAAGGTGCATTTCTTAAGATTGGCATAAAATCCTTTGAGATCGAAGCATTTTAAAGACTTGGCAAAGAATGTCTAGATAATCCTTTCATCTTTTACTATATACCAAAATGTCATCAAAGTAAACCACGATAAATCTCCAATAGAAGGCCAAAATATTTGGTTCAGTAGCTATACAAAAGTACTTAGAGCATTTAAGAGACCAAAAGATATGATGCTCCATTCGTATAAGCCGTCTCGTGTTTTAAGGGCTTTTTTCCATTCATCTTTAGGTCATATCCTAATTTGATGATATCTATTTCTTAGATCAATCTTAGAGAAAATGATGGAACTATGCAATTGATCTAATAAGTCACTAAGGTGAGAGATTGGGAAATCGGTATTTAATAGTAACCTTGTTCATAGCTCAACAATCAACACATATTTGCTTTGATCCATCTTTCTTTGGAACTAACAAAGCAAGAACAACACATTAACTAACTCTTTCTTTGATCAACCCTTTCTTCATGAGTTTCTAAACTTGGTGGTGGAGCTTTTTGTGTTCTCCTAGACTAACCTAATAGGCAGGTTTCTTTGGAATGATAAAACTGGGAAGAAAGTAAATCACAAGATGGATATCGCCATAGGTGACCACCCAGGAAAGATCTCCTCAAGCACAACATTCTTGAATTATTTTAAAAGATGCTCAATTTTATTTAATAAGAGTAAAGATACATGATTCTCCTCAACAATGTAAAGAAGGCATGTTATACTTGATTCTTAATCAATCTTGATAAGATTGAACTTACTACTAAATGCAACATTATTTGATAAAATCATAAAATATGTCTTTAGCTTCATGGGAGTTAATGTGATTTTAACACCTTTTTTGGTAAACAAGTAGGTTTTCAAGTAGTTATCATGGAAGGCTTGTCGATTGTTTTGTCCAAGATGACTTAGTAACAAATGACATACTTCCATGGTGATGAAATCACACCAAACTTCATCTTAGTACCTCTTTCCAAATGAGAAGTGAGATAAGATGTAACACCCCATTTTCTTGGATGTGTTATAACATAGGACAATTATAGGACAATAATTTTTTTTTTTCAAAACTAATGCTAAACCATATCATTCCTCATATCTATCCCAAAATTTCTATACATTTATCTCGAAAGAGAATCATCATAAACATCAAATGCGGAAGCTAGAATCGAACATTAACTTTAACATTAACCATTAATAAGGTTATACATCATCGTTCCTCAAAACGTTCAGAATTCAATGTAGCAGAACTTAAATGCATGGGCTACATAACATACATTCAATTCATCATATACTTTGCTAAGTGCCATTTCATGCCTCATTCATCATCGTTTCTGCTACAATCTCCATCTGGAACGTTTGAATATTACAGTGGTAAAACCCAAGTTAGATGACGAATTATCTAAGGGAACAATAAACATATTTCGTACATGAATGCAAAATGTCATCATTCCTTTAGTTTGAGTCAACCGTACTTGTAATATCCTGAAATTTGGAGATAAATAATAATTATTAATTTTGGTGTTTGAAGTCATTATGGAATATTTGAGGAATTAAGAGAAAATAATAATTTATGTTGTTTGAGAAAATAGGAAATTAAGGGTAATTAATTAAA
The DNA here is from genome assembly GCA_036245055.1 of Diospyros kaki. Lineage (NCBI taxonomy): Eukaryota > Viridiplantae > Streptophyta > Magnoliopsida > Ericales > Ebenaceae > Diospyros > Diospyros kaki. The sequence continues at coordinate 1,285,554 of BSEG01000011.1, forward strand.
TTATTTGGGAATGGTTAATCATTATTAATTATCGTATTTGTTGTGATTATTGTATACTTGTGGGTTAAAAGAAAATATTAATTTATTTGGGTATATGGAGATTTAAGAAAATGTTTATTGATGTTATTTTGAGAAAATAATTAAGTTAATTGGGAGTATTTATGAAAATAGTGAAATAAATTAATTTAGTAGATTTTCAGGAAATTTGGGATGAAAGTGTATTAAGAGAAAAATTGGATGTGGGCTGCAAATGTCAATTTATTGAAGTTTGGGTGTAAGGGAAATTATTAAGGGGGTGCGTGTGTAATTAATGGAAATCTGTAAGTGCTGAACGTGATTTGTGGAAGTGGCTGCAAATCACTTTAAATTTAATTGGAGTGCATATATGTATGAGGGAGCAGCTGGAGCCAAGTGGTTGTGTATGAGGGCGGTGTGCGGCAAGTCACGAGATCAATTCCACGTGCCCGCGAGGCTGGGGGTGTTTTTGCCCATTTAATTTGGCCAGAGGAATGACTGAAACGATGTCGTTTTGGCCCCAAAGGTGGTGGCCGCGAGCGTGGCCCAGTGGCTGCCATGTGGTCGTGCCTCTACCCTTTATTTTAGCCAATTTAAAGGCGGATTTCTGCCATTTTCGAACCAGCAATACTAGTGAGCAAATTGAGAGAAGAAGACGTGCGCACAATGATGAAAATGGAGGGAATTTGGGAGAAATTAGGGATTAAATCAAGGTTTAATTGAGTTTTAATTAGCCAAGTAAGTAGAGAATTATGTATTAAAGATTCTATACGGTTGGAATTTAATTTTGTGTCCAATTTTATTAATTTTTGGAGTTTATTCTATTTTGCAGCGTGTATTAATTTGGGGGAGTGCAAGCTTAAAAACACTGTAATCTGCTAAAACGAGGCAAGTTCTGTACGTCCTTTGTGAGCTTCTTTCATTTTATGAACCCCACGCATTTCCTTAATTTGTTTCAATTTCGTGTATTAATTATACGAATTGAGGATGTTATTAGCGTAATTTAATTTAAATTAAATATAAGACTCGTTGGGGTTTTATTTGCGGTGTACCTACGTGGGTAAAAATTATTAGAAGGGGTCTATGTTTAAGAATTTTATTCGGCTAAATTATTTATAATACACGGTTAGATTTATTTAATGTAAGCTATGATTTTATTAATTGCTATGAAACGTTTTACTTCACAGCGGGAGTGCAAGAAAGGCAAGAAACGGTCGTGTAAAGGCAAGTTTCTAACCCTCTCCTCGTGTTCTTTAATTCTTGTGAGAGACTCCGTGGTTTTTCGTATTTTATACCCTCCCTTACTCCAATTCAGTTCTTAGCATTATTTATTGAGTTATTATCCATTTGGTATCATTTAAATTAAATCCGGGACTTCTAGAATTTTATTTGTTGGGTGCCTACGGGGGTTTGTACCGCCCTATTCCTTTTGGAATGATGTCAAACCCAGCTTGGGGACTAGATTCCTAGATGAGCGAGTTTATTTATGGTTCGATTAGAGCAATCGAGCAGTGGGGCAGATGACGACTGTAATACCCGAGAAATTCTAAAGGACTCAAGGGTAATTTATCTTGGGGCAAAAATAGAATTTAAGGATAAATTAAGGGTATAACGGTAATTTATTACCGTATGGAATATTGAATCGGCTGCCGGGAGTACCCTGGAGTAGAAATGCCAAAGAAAAATGATATGGCATTAATAAGCAACCCGAGATAGGATTTATGGTGCTGAAAGAAATCAGATCGGGAATAATTTTCGATACAGCTAAAAAGGCAGCTGCCAATTAGGCTGCAATACCGAATTTTCATAGACAACTTTTTTGAAGTCAACGGAAGCTTGAGGAGGCTTCGGTTTTCCATAAGGAACAACCCTTCAGAGGTTTCAGGAAGAAACGAATGGGTTTGAGGCCAACACGAAGATTCGGGCCTAAGTGTAGTTTTTTTGAAAATTTCAAGATGAAGGCCGAAACAAGGTTGTTTTGAAATCTTCGGGGGTCGGAATGATGCTTTAGGACATGAGAGTATTAATTGCAATAAGGAAAGTTAAGAGGCTAAGTTGAAAAGGCCAAAATGAGATAGCCTAAAAGTTAAGGGCCTAAGTGCAATTTCTTAAGAAATTTACTGAATCGGTCGGAGGGAGGTCGAAACGGCAATTTTGTAGAATCTTCCAAGAAGGAAAGAATGATTTTAGGACATGAGGGTCCTAATGGAAATAAAAGAAAGTTGAAACGGGGCCAAAGTGAAATTTTGGAAAATGATGGGGCGAAAGTGTAATTTCGCGAAATTGGAGCTACCACGGCCGACAGCCATTCGCGACCGCAGACAAGGAGGTTTTCGAGCATGGGGAACTCGAGGTAATGGTCTAGAGAGCTCAAGGACCAAGTCTTGGTCGTCGGTGAGCAACGAGGCGGCCGAATTTTTGAAAAATCCCACCGTGTCTTGGTCGGATTGTCGCGGCAATGCCGCGACCTGTAAACGGCCGATCGAGGCCGATTGTCCGTGATTTTGGGTCGCCCAAGGGATGGGTTGGAAGCCTGAGGTGTTGGGTCGAGCACCCATGGTCGTTAAAAGGCTCGATTGTGGCTATAAATAGCCGGATTGCGCGAGAGGGTTTCGGCCGAGAGTTCACGATTTTGAACTTCAAATTGAAGCCGTAACCGAACGAATTGAGGGCTTAGATCATAGGGCTTTTGAAGCCCATGTCTGGAAGAAGCTTTCTAGAGAATTAGAGGTATTTTCATGGTCGTTTGAAGGCGATTCGAGGGTCGCCGGAGTTGGGTGGCGGACGCCTTGGCCGAGAGTTCGAGCGTCCGATTGAGGGCTTTCCCGAGGTCCTTTCGAGCTCCAAGAGGTGCCATGGTGATCGACTTCAAGAGGAGAAGGACCTGGTGGAGTCAACCGCTGTCGCCGGAAAAAGTTGGCCGGAGAAGATGACCGGCGCGTGGCCGACACGCGCTGGCTCCCACGCGTCACCACTCGCCCTAGGCGCGTGCAGGCGCGTGCGGACACGTGGCTTGGCCAAAAATTATGGAAAAATAGAGAAAAATATTTTATGGAGGTTTGTGCAAAAATATTGGGATTTAGGATTCTCGATGTCTCGATTTTTGCACCAAAGAGCCTCGTTTTGCGTGAAAACACAATATCCGGGTAAGTTCAGTATTTTTCCTTGAAATTTCATAGCATATAATGAATTATTGTGAAGATAGATTTGAGGAAATAGTCTTGATATATTTATTGGGATTTTTATAAGGAAAAATGAAGGAAAATGAAAGGAAATAGGAAATAAATGGAATATTGAGGATATTTAGTAATTAAATATTATTTTATGATTGAGGAGATCGAGATGATGAGATTGGTGCAACTTTTGAGAGTTGGCACGAGAATCGAGGTCTGCACGCATATCGAGGTAATGCACGCTTTTCGAGGTGTCTTGATCTTTGGGCAAAGGTGAGTGGTATTCTCACAAGAACTTATATTCATGATATGATTGTTATATATGCATGCTATTTATGAATTGCAATATTCATTTGTCATATTGCATTGAAAGTCGTGATATTTACATTGTACGATATTATTGTCATATTGAAACTTGTGCATGGGGTTGGGATGATACCCTTAGAGTGTAGCCGTAATTCCCTAGGGCGTTGAGGGAATAACGTTAGGCCTATCCCGCAGAGGTTCGGGATTTGCCTAGGATTCCTAGCCGGGCTGGGGAGGCCTAAGAAGTTACATTATGGGTATTTGTTGTTCATGTTATTGCATCATGCATCATATATATGTTTTTGGACTCTCACTAGAAGTTTCATCTTCTAATGGGTTATGCCCCTGGAACATTCAACGTTCCAGTTGAGACTTGCGGTTAGCGCAATGAGCAGATTGAGATATGACGGCACGTGATGGCGTGACCAATGGATTCAGCAGCAGATTCCAGTATTTAATTTATTGAGAAATGTATTTGATGTATGCTCGAGATTTCATATGATTTGCACCTAGGGTGTTAGATGTTATCTCGGGAGACATGTATCAATGCATTTATGTAATTGAGGATTTGATGGTAATATATGGTACGAATTCTTTATGATATATATATAAGGTGAATTCAGGTATGTACCGTATCAGGTTTCGATTATCGCTTCCGTATTTTTAATGTTATGCTGGGGGTTTCCCTTTGAGATACGGCATTTGATGTATGAGAAATGTATAAAGGAAAGGGAATATGTATGTATGTGATGGGCCCTAGCATAGTGACACGCCCCTCGATAGGGACGAGGTGTTACAGTTGGTATCAGAGCGGAATTGGTAAAGACATAGGAAATGTCTGAGTCTTAAGTAACTCTAGTATAGATGATATTAGAGCGAACCTAAGGAAAAGGTCGCGTGTGGCTAGATAAGTAAAGCCACCGTAAGATTTAAGTATTGACGGTTACTGGATAAGTGCGTTGTAGTGGAAGTGCATGTCTAGGCAAGTTCTGGCTAAGGAAAGACTTGGTACTTAAGTGTGTCCATTGTGACCCACCACTCTTTCCTGGGAACTTACCTGGTGTACTCTTCACGACAGACACTATTGCAGTAGACGACTACTATTCTCAGTGAATAGTAGAATGCCTGATAGAAGCTAGTACTGGAAGAATGATCTAGCTATTGGAATAAGGATCCGATGATATGATTCGAATGTAAGGATGACTCGGTAACCATGATTATGGATCCGAGAGATTTTAGAGACTATTGATTTGAGGACATTAGTCAAAATCATTGTAAGGAAAGTTTGGATAACTGGTAGTTATCGAGGATGATCGGATCAGGAATGATTAGTCTGATGAGACATGACCTAGCTAATGAGTTAGGATCAAAGGATAAGGATTTTCGAGGATCATTTAGTATCTCGGAAATAAGATATGGGATCCCATGGATTGGGACAAATGAGAGGCTGGAGATGGCCAAAAATGATAGCGCACAAGTGCGTCAATTGATGAGACGAAAGTGGTGCAACTGATGAGACTCGTAGAGGCGGGATAGGAAACCCTGGCAAGGGGACGGAACTACTGGTCGGTGTTCGCAGTGACAGATCTGGATCTAGGGACCGAGGCAGAAGGCTTGTGATGAGCTTACGATCAACGTACCTGAGAAGCTAGTTAGCTGTCTCACGGTATAGGTCAGGGACCCAGGATCTAAGTTACTTAGTGTACTGCCAAGGAGACGATCAGATGCTGAACATCTGGGGCAACACAGTAGGGTCTGTACCTTGTAGGGGAGATCTAAGTCCCAATGGGTGCGAGGTGTGCCACTAGCTATGATCGATCGAGGCCGGAAGCCTCAGGAATCTAAAAGAGATGGATTAAATATGGACTGTACGTCATATTTAAAGATTGCAATGAGATCGTGAGATAGTCGTGTTGGGTGGCACAATGGAATGCTACCTAACGTATGAAATGGAAAGGAAATATGCATGCTCATGAGCCGTGTAGGCACTACCTATGAGGTGAGGAAATCACCAGGCCATGATGAGGGCTTAGAATGAAGGTTCTTAAAGAAGGAGTTAGACTCAGGGCAACGACGACGAATGATAGTTCTTGAGGACTACGACGAGACCGTGCAGTTTTCACCCGGGATATACCTGAGTGAGGGTCAATGTATGATGTAGGAGTAAGCCTACCATATGATGGGGGTGATGATGACAGCTGTGTGCTGGCTGACGGAAAGAGTAGTGCCTAGGAAGAACTAATTTAATGGTCGGGTGTCGATAGTCAACTAGATCTGAAGAATGAAAGGCGAGAGTCAGTGGATTCTCGGTATGAGATTTCAGGTAGTGGAGCATGACCGGTCCAAGGGCTTGACCAATGAATAGTGTAATGGTAGTCTCGACTCAAGGTAGAGTTCGGGTACTAAAAAAGAAAGAGTTGCTTGATGGGTCGTATCGACTATAAAGGAATGATAGGAAACCTAGTCAACAAAGGTTGTGATTACGTTTTAATGTACCAAAGGAACCTGCAGAAATCAGGTAAAATGGTCGGTAGTCAACCCGGCAAAGAGAGCTTAAAGGCACCATGATGAATGATGGATAGAAAGCCATGAAGGCAAAAGGAATCGAGTTCTTGGAAGATAAACGGAACCAGATATTGTGATCTGATTTGGGATCTTCGAGGATTGATTGATATGAGATTTTTGAGGAATTTCCTTGAAAAGAATTGATTGAGGATCTAGGGTTCATAATGGGACTCTAGAGTTTCAGAAAGAAATCCAGCAAGGATTAGAGTACGGTAGGTGACATAAGTACCTGCCTGCTCTAGCTGGTAGTAAGGTTATGATTGTCATCTTAAAAATTGTGCAAATCTTGGACGTAATTGAAAGGATCAAATGATGGTAGATGTGCCAAGATGTTAGGTCGCAGTAAGAGAAGTGCAGACCCAAGTTGATTGAGGATTCGAGATTTTCAATTATGGAGATTGGAACTCTCGTATGGATAGACAGTTAGTCTAGATAGCCTTGATAGGCAAATTGGAAGATGTATCGCTGAGTGAGGTCAGCAAGTTATGGAAATAAGAAGCCTGTCGAGATATGGTACGGGCATTTGTGGTCAGTGAAAAGCCGTAAGAAGAATTGGAAGATGATAGGATATATTCTCAGAAGATTTAACAGGATTATTTCTTAATGATGATTGTCAATGATAGCTTGAGGTTATAGGATGATTAGCCGTGTGTGGCTTGATTGAGGATATAAATTATCAGACTTTGAAAGAGGTGATAAAATAGAATTGATATCTTTTACCTCGAATTTGATGATTAATGAAACAGCCGTAAAAGGCTGGGATTTTTATGATTGATGAATGATCGAGGTTAAGATAAGGAAATAAGGTATTCTGAAATCAATGTTTCAATGATAAGGATATTAAGATGATGATCTCGGAATTGATGATTTGATCAATGTACCATTAGCATTGAAGTCGCGTTGGTAATTGTGTCTATTGATGATATATTGGTGTACTCCTCGGTTAGGGAGACACATAAGGAACATTGAGGATCATAGAGTTAATGATATGATGATGTACTCCTTGGATAGGGAGACACATGAGGAACATTGAGGATCTCAGAATTGATGATATATTGGTGTACTCCTCGGATAGGGAGACGCACGAGAAACATTGAGGATAATGTTAAGGAACATCACGATAGATGTTATGAATGAGATTGGCTTGCTAGGTAATAAGCAGATCGTGAAAGAAATGATGAGAGCATGAGGCTCTATGTGGGTGATTGTGAAATCAAAGTTGATTGTCGTAAGCACCATAAGGATCCGAAGTTTCAGAAAGGTAAGATGTCCTGATAGATATCGGGAGACGAACAGAGGTTGATTCGAGGAAAGGTTGGAAACCTAAGAGAATGTAACTCTAAATAGGATCGAGGATCTGTAAAATTTGGAGATTTAGACTGGTATTGAAAAGTATCAGAAGTGACGGGAGTCGGGTCAATTACAACTCTTGGAGACGAGACAATGAGACTCTAGAAAGACAATAGCACCATGGGTGTGTGGCCTGTAACAGCGGATCTGAGCCCAAGGACCAAGGTATGAAGGCTAGTAAAGAGCTTATGATCAACGTACCGGGGAAGCTAGGTAGCTGTCTCGCGGTATGAGTCAGGGACTCAGGGTCTAAGTTGCTTAGTGTACTGCCAAGGAGACGGTCAGATTCCAAAGTTCAGGTACCACCGTGACTGTTATGGTTTGACTAGGATCCAAGTTCCAATGGACCGGAGCATTGTGATAGGATCCCTACCTGTCTATAAAATGATGGAAAGTTTTTGAGGTTGACAAGTTGTTGTCAGGGGTTCGAGAGGGATCTCTCTGAAATAGTTGTGTCCATGATAGGACTCGTGAGGGAGTCGAATGGGAATGAACTGCCAGGTGCAGTAAGAGCTTATGATAGCTCAAAGGATCGGGTTGCATGATAATGCAACATGACCAAATGATGGCGTGTGGATCATGCCAAGGCACAGAAAGGACTACCCGATGTATGACTTGGAACTGTCAAATGTGGTGTGTGCTCTCGAGATTATGAGACACTACCAAAATGATGGGGCATTGATGTGCTCACGAACCACAAGGAGCCTGAAGTATGAGTTCTCGCAGAAGGAGCTAAACGAGAGGTAGCAACGGTTGATGGAGTTCCTTAAGGACTACGACTGCACTACTTCGTATTACCGGGCGCGTGGCAGAGAGGTGCCCAACGCAGGACCTGGTGGATAGTTGTGAGTGTCAGATGAAGTTGGAGGCTTGTTAGCCTGTCGACTATGATGGTAGTGCCGAAGGGATCGTCTATTTTTTATTATGGCTAACCTGATTGTTTAGCTGGATCTGGTGAATGAGATACGAAGGCAGTGGTGGTTGACAAGTGTACTTGTCTATGGATTGATGATTGTAGCCAGCCCAAGAAGTTATGATTTTTGAAATGCAAGAGAGCATTCTCAAAGTTTCAAGGTAGGATGTGTGTGCCTAAAATGATGAAAGATGTGTGGTTGTCTGAAAAGAGCCACAAAAGGAAATGATGTGAATGAACACGGTATGCTTGTAAGCATTGCTTGTGTAAGGAATGCAAACCGAGAGGTGTTTGCCAAAAGATCAAATAGATTGTTTGATTTGAGGTGTTCAGGTAATGAGCTATTTTATGTCTTAGTTACTTGACTGTCAGATAAAAATTTCGAGGACGAAATTTCTTTAAGGAGGGGTGAATGTAATACCCGAGAAATTCTAAAGGACTCAAGGGTAATTTATCTTGGGGCAAAAATGGAATTTAAGGATAAATTAAGGGTATAACGGTAATTTATTACCGTATGAAATATTGAATCGGCTGCCGGGAGTACCCTGGAGTAGAAATGCCAAAGGAAAATGATATGGCATTAATAAGCAGCCCGAGATAGGATTTATGGTGCTGAAAGAAATCAGATCGGGAACAATTTTCGATACAGCTAAAAAGGCAGCTGCCGATTAGGCTGCAATATCGAATTTTCATAGACGACTTTTCGGAAGTCAACGGAAGCTTGAGGAGGCTTCGGTTTTCCATAAGGAACAACCCTTCATAGGTTTCAGGAAGAAACGAATGGGTTTGAGGCCAACACGAAGATTCGGGCCTAAGTGCAATTTTTTTTGGAAATTTCTAGATGAAGGCCGAAACAAGGTTGTTTTGAAATCTTCGGGAGTCGGAATGATGCTTTAGGACATGAGAGTCTTAATTGAAATAATGGAAAGTTAAGAGGCTAAATCGAAAGGGCCGAAATGAGATAGCCTAAAAGTTAAGGGCCTAAGTGTAATTTCTTAAGAAATTTATCGAATCGGCCGGAGGGAGGTCGAAACGGCAATTTTGTAGAATCTTCCAAGAAGGAAAGAATGATTTTAGGACATGAGGGTCCTAATGGAAATAAAAGAAAGTTGAAACGGGGCCAAAGTGAAATTTTGGAAAATGATGGGGCGAAAGTGTAATTTCGCGAAATTGGAGCTGCCATGGCCGACAGCCATTCGCGACCGCCGACAAGGAGGTTTTCGAGCATGGGGAACTCGAGGTAATGGTCTAGAGAGCTCAAGGACCAAGTCTTGGTCGTCGGTGAGCAACGAGGCGGTTGGATTTTTGAAAAATCCCACCGTGTCTTGGTCGCCCAATGGATGGGTTGGAAGCCTGAGGTGTTGGGTCAAGCACCCATGGTCGTTAGAAGGCTCGATTGTGGCTATAAATAGCCAGATTGCGCGAGAGGGTTTCGACCGAGAGTTCGCGATTTTGAACTTCAAATTGAAGCCTTAATCGAACGAATTGAGGGCTTAGATCATAGGGCTTTTGAAGCCCATGTCTTGAAGAAGCTTTCTGGAGAATTAGAGATATTTTCATGGTCGTTTGAAGGCAATTCGAGGGTCGCCGGAGTTGGGTGGCGGACACCTTGGCCGAGAGTTCGAGCGTCCGATTGAGGGCTTTCCCGAGGTCCTTTCAAGCTCCAAGAGGTGCCATGGTGATCGACTTCAAGAGGAGAAGGACCTGGTGGAGTTAACAACCGGCGCGTGGCCGGCACGCGCTGGCTCCCACGCGCCACCACTGGCCCTAGGCGCGTGCAGGGGCGTGCAGACGCGTGGCTTGGCCAAAAATTTGGGAAAAATTATGGAAAAATAGAGAAAAATATTTTATGGAGGTTTGTGCAAAAATATTGGGATTTGGGATTCTCGATGTCGTAGTTTTCTTACCAAAGAGCCTCGTTTTGCGTGAAAACGCAATATCCGGGTAAGTTCAGTATTTTTCCTTAAAAAGTTCTTAGCATATAATGAATTATTGTGAAGATAGATTTGAGGAAATAGTCTTGATATATTTATTGGGATTTTTATAAGGAAAAATGAAGGAAAATGAAAGGAAATAGGAAATAAATGAAATATTGAGGATATTTAATAATTAAATATTATTTTATGATTGAGGAGATCGAGATGATGAGATTGGTGCAACTTTTGAGAGTTAGCACGAGAATCGAGGTCTGACACGCATATCGAGGCAATGCACGCTTTTCGAGGTGTCTTGATCTTTGGGCAAAGGTGAGTGGTATTCTCACAAGAACTTATATTCATGATATGATTGTTATATATGCATGCTATTTATGAATTGCAATATTCATTTGTCATATTGCATTGAAAGTCGTGATATTTACATTGCACGATATTATTGTCATATTAAAACTTGTGCATGGGGTTGGGATGATACCCTCAGAGTGTAGCTGTAATTCCCCTAGGGCGTTGAGGGAATAACGTTAGGCCTATCCCGCAGAGGTTCGGGATTTTCCTAGGATTCCTAGCCGGACTGGGGAGGCCTAAGAAGTTACATTATGGGTATATGTTGTTCATGTTATTGCATCATGCATCATATATATGTTTTTGGACCCTCACTAGAAGTTTCATCTTCTAATGGGTTATGCCCCTGGAACATTCAACGTTCTAGTTGAGACTTGCGGTTAGGGCAAGGAGCAAATTGAGATATGACGGCACGTGATGGCGTGGCCAATGGATTCAGCAGCAGATTCCAGTATTTAATTTATTGAGAAATGTATTTGATGTATGCTCGAGGTTTCATATGATTTGCACCTAGGGTATCAGATGTTATCTCGGGAGACATGTATCAATGCATTTATGTAATTGAGGATTTGATGGTAATATATGGTACGAATTTTTTATGATATATATAAGGTGAATTCAGGTATGTACCGTATCAGGTTTCGATTATCGCTTCCATAATTGTGAATGATTTGCTGGGGGGTTTCCCTTGAAAATACGGTATTGATGTATGAGAAATGTATAAGGGAAAAGGTTATGTATGAATACGATGGACCCCAGCATAGTGGCACGCCCTTCGATGGGACGGGGTGTTACAACGACTGTTTGGTGATGTTAGGGTAAACTACTATACGACCCTAAAGTGGATCGTCGAGCGGACACTCCTAGTCACTGACCGTTGACCGGTGCCGGACACTGCTGGCTAGCTATGCCATTATGTTGTTTACTGTATGATTTGATATATTGTATTATACTACTATTCATGATTTGATATGCACATGGGTATGGGATGCATATTGGGGTATTCATTTATTGAGTATGCTTGGACACGGATATTCTAGCAAGGTTAGGTTGCATCTGGCACAGACATATGTATTGCGTGTGGTTTACTATGTTGGCGGAGCATGGCCTGATGCCTGGATGTATGGGTGCCAGTGTATCACATTGATGCTCACTACGCCATTGCATTTTTATATACATTGCATGGTTACTGACAGTTCTCAAATCTCGGACAGGAGGACCGTTCCGAGAGAGCCTACGGCTCAGTTATTCTACAGCTCAGGTCTCAGGAGGACCGACGCGAGCATTTAGGTGACGAGAGCACTAACCCGAGATGGCACGCACAGGTTTGTTGGAGATATTCGTTGCCTATTAGGGCACCGACAGGTTGGTATGGGACTTGGGCGACGTGCATCTTGTGTGGGCCCTAAGGACTGTTATGTGCTTTTATTATGCTTTTATACTGTGTTGGGCGTCTCATGACTTGTATGTGCTTGGGGATTGGTGTTCTGGGGAGAGTTTATGGGATTTGTACAACCTTCAGCCTTCCTTTCTTTATACTTGTTGAGTCTCTCGACTCACTTTGCTTTCCATCATTCCAGGTAGTGGCCGCGTGGGTCAAGGGCAAGACAGATAGCATCTAGCGGCAGAGTCGGTATGGTGTACAGGCAGTTCCGTCAGTCCCCGCCAACTCTAATGTTTGAGTGGGATTTACTCTATTATTTTTTTTCTTACTGTGCCAGATCATTCTTCGTGTCTCATGTATATTGGCACAAGCATCTGTATTCATTTATTTATCATGTGACCGCTGGGCTAACAGAGTACCTATAGTGCATGCATATGTATAGTTTAGCTTCCGTTGTTTTCATTCTTGTGTATGCATGCCAAGAGTAGTTTTTGTCTTGTGTTTCAGTCTTTCTCTTTCTGTAGGCGCTCCCGTTCGGGTAGTCTGGATGGTTGGGATATCTGGGCGAAGGTGCTTACAGCACCCAACTGCTGCTCCCCATTTTTACAGCCTTCTTACTAGGCCGAGGTGTATGGCTATATCCATAATCCTAAACTCTATACAATGCATGACCAATAATATCATTGTGAATGTATGCACATTTCATCATAGCATGTAAATGGAATCTACATGACATATTCACATCAAGACATAATAACATGATAAAACTATTTATATAAAATCAAGTTTTGAGTCGAACCATTTATCTCAAACGTATAACATCTTGATTCTCGTGCCAGACTTATAACGTACTCAATTTGGAACCTCAACATTCCCTGGCCAGCATATTTATTCAAAGATATCAATATTCTAGTTTTCCTAATTTTCTCATAATTTTTCTCTAATTTTCTCCATTTTTCTCCTCGATACTAAATATTCCTCAAATATTTCCTCAAATATTTTTCTATAAAAATTCATAACATAACTTTCCTGATTTACTAGAATTTTCTAAGAAATTTTACTCACCTTCGCTTAACTTCTCAAGCTTCCTCGGTATGCGTGTCCTGATCTCAAAATGTGTGTTCGGTCATTTTCTTGACTCCGAACATACTCCTTAAACTCCAAATTAATTTCTAGAATTTTCGAATATTTTTTCATAATTTTTTTCCATGTTTCTTTTTTTTCTTTTTTTTTTCTTTTTTCTTTTCTTTCTTCTTTCTTCTTCTTCTTCTTCTTCTTCCTCCCTACCTCCTGCAACGCCAGGCCCGGACCTTCCATAAGGCCCATGAGGCAGCTGCCTCAGGGCCCATGGAAATTTCACAACTCAAGGCCCCATGCTTTTTCCTCCCGCCCACCCCCTTCTCACGACCCTTCTCCCTCTTTCTCTTTCGCTCGCTGCCCTAGCCCTACCTCTTTGGCACCATCGCGCCTCGTCCTCGCCCCCATTCTCACGACCCTTCTCCCTCTCTCTCTTTTGTTCGTTGCCCTAGCCCTACCTCTTTGGCTCCATCGCGCCTCGCCCTCCCCCTCACTCTCACCTCTCGCTCATGCTCCGTCGCCGGTAGCTCGCTGCCTCTTTCTCTTCTTGCTGCTCCTTGCCCTCACTTTCTCGCCTCTCGCTGCTCGATCGACAATGGCTCGTCCTCAGTGACTTGCCTCGCCCTCGTGGCCAGTGGCTCCTTGCTCGGGCGCTCGCCTCTCGCTGCTCTACTCAGTCGCTGGCTCGCCATCACCCTCCATCGCTCGCCCTTGTGGGTTGTGGCCGGTGGCTTGCTATCTCTTGATTTCCGATTGGGTCATCAGATTAGATCTGCTTCTCAGATGCTCTAACTCCAGATCTACTTCAACTTTCAGCAGTTAGTTGCTTTTTCATTTCGTTTCATTTATAGTAATTTTTAATCGATAATTTAAAAAAAATTAATTTTATTCTTATGATATAAATATTTATTTATTTTTTATATTTTATTATACAATTCGGGACCCATTTTCACATCTCGCCTTAGGGCCCCAAAAACTCAAGTCCGACACTGTGCAACGCAATGCCATGCATGCACAGCCCAGCTCTGCTAGCCCTCCTTCGCGAGCCCGCCGACTGCCGCGGTCATCCTCGCCGGCCTCCGTCGACCTCGTTGGCCGCCGCACCACTGCGAACCAACTTGACTGTCGCCCGTCGCCGTGTTACCGTCGGCCCAACTGTCCTAACAGCAGCTTCGCTGCCATAGCCGTTTGCTATTTGCAACCAACTCCGACTGTCAATACTAGCCAAGATGGCCTCCTGTTGCCGCTGCATCCAAATCTCTCTCTCTCACAATCTCCTTCCATTTCTTCCTCCTCTCTCAGCCATGCTTCTCTACCAATTTATAGGCAGCTACAATCTGCACCCTACGATTTCTTAAGATTTTTCCCTCAAATCTTGCTGAAAATTTCCTACTAAATCCTACTACCATATCTCTCTAATTTGCGCAAATCTCAGCCATGAAAGATTTTGTAGAGGCATGGAATGAATTAGCATAGGCATGGCCTTACGTCTGCACATTGCTACGTACATATATATATAACATTATATATATTACCCCATAGTAATAGAAAAATTACACCTTTAAATCCCAAAATTCATTTCTATTTCACTTAGAAAATTCTCTAATTGCATCTGCATCCTCAAATATCAAATTAATTTGCATTACGATACCGAAAATCCAAAATTAATAACTCATTTCTTACTAAATAAGGACGATTTCATCCCTACGCCCTCACTAGACCTTTATTTCGTCTCGAAACCACTCCAGCATTGATCCTTACATAAAATTGAAGCCCTCTTAGGGTTCTGTTTATTTTCCAGAAGTCCCCTACGACAATTCGATTTTTCAACCCAAATCATAGTTGTATTTTAGTTGTATCGAAAACAATCTCGATTCCGATTTCTTTTGATACCATAAATCCTATTTTAGAATGCTCGTCAATACTATATAAATTTTATTAGACATCTACATTTTAGGGTATTCTCTACAATCGATTCGGTACTTATAACTGTAAAAAATTATACCTAAACCCCTAATTTTTTGATAATTTCACTTATGACCTAAGTTAAAATTACTCTTGAACCCTTTAAAAAGTTTGGAATATTACAAAAGACAATATTTGGTGACCTTTAGTTCACTACATTTTCTCATCTATTGTAGCTTATAAGAGCAAATATGGTCATCAATTCTCTGGTGCATTATTTTATGAAACCTAGGAATTTTTTTAATTACCTTTATGCCTAATAATTTTTATGAATTTCCATTTTAGTCCCTTAGTCATAAATAAGATGATTAATTAATGTTCTACATGGAATCTAATCTAGATTAGACCTAAATAACACGTCAATATTAAAAAACTTCATCAAAATGGAATTTTCTCTATACCATCATATTCTTTTTCCCTTTTTAGCATTTTTGAATTACCTATTAGCATGTGGGAATATGCCAATTAGATGATGAACTACTTAGTGACATGTACATTTAAAATATTTTTATTTCATACAAATGAACAATTATAATATGCAATACTTTTCATTCCTATTATAATGGATTAAGTGACTATCTTTTTTTAATTATTATCAAACAAATATATGTCTTTTGGTTCATGGAATAACACCGATCACCCCTTGATAATCAATTCATTCCCTTATTATTCGCCAAGTTATAAGGGCAATCATATGGTCAAATATGCATGCAACCATGACATATGGGTTTCTATGTAATAAATCATAACTTTTACGAGAATATGCATGAATTCCTTATTATTAATGCAATTTATGCAATAAAAATGGACATAATTGCAATAAAAAATAAATTGTGGGGTAATAAAGAAATTGGAGCTAAATCAAAGGTTATATGCACAAACTAGAAAAATTATCGAGTCTAAGTGCAATAATCTGGAAGTTTGGGGTTGAACTGTCACCAAGGAAAAGTTTCAACTTTTAAGAAAATGCCACCCGTGTCCCTGTCTTGTCCGATGCACCACCTCCCTATCAGCTATGCTCTGGCAACTTCCAGTGCCTCGTAGTCCTGATGCTTCCACCAATTGCTTCTATTCCTTTCCCATCACCGGAAATATTGAAACATCGATTGTTGGAGTCGCCGTTCGTTGGCATTGTCTCACCGTTGCATCGTCGAAATCCACCCCTTGCATCCATCAAGAAATCTCCAAACTTCTTTCTTTCTCATCCTCTAGCTTGTTTGGTCTCGTAGACGCTAATGCAACCCTTAATTGATTCTCAATCAATCTCCGATTATGATTTTGATAACCCAACCAAAATTTGAGAGATTTCTGCAATGATTCCTCAATTGCTTAATTCCGCGTTGGTTATTTTTTCTAATTCTTTTACTTTGCGTTTCATCTTTCCTGGTAAGGGTCAGAGATATGCATCAAATGTGTTGTTTTGCCTTCCTACATGCGCTCTGTAAGGCTCGTCAACCGATTTGGTCCGTTTTGTATTTATTTGTCCAAAATTCGAGTCTAAAGTTGCATTCTTAAATTGTTTGTCGTATCTCGTGATTTATTTTTCACAATTTTTTTAGTTCAATTATTTTTTTATTCTACTGTCAATATCGAAATTTAGAGTGACCATTGTGTTCTCGGTTATGTTTACCTTGACTCCCATCTTTTTTTTGGATGACGCTCCATTACGGATGCCCCCACCAATCAGCCCCTTAGTATGATGGGAAAATTTAAATCAAGAACTGTAGTTGCAAGGATTCAAACACGGGCACACTGTTAACGTAAGGGCAGAAAATCATGTTCGCTACTAACCGATGGGCTATGCCCTGGGGCCCTTGACCCCATCTTTTGATTATTCTTAATATGGTCCTAATTGAATTTTACGTAAGAGAAAATTAGGCCACCCGATCAACCCGTGTTGTATTTCAAGTCATTTTGGACTCGGATAATTTTTAATCCGTTTGCTAATTTCTAGCAACAATATTGGTTTACACGTGTTTGTCTTTATTTCGTTTATAAAGCGCAATATGTTTGATCCAATTTTCTCAAATTTGGTGCCCAAAGTTAGCATCCCATATTTGGTCTATTTAATATTTTTCATAAATTATATTTAGGCCATCCCTTCATGAATTTAAATTTTGCCCTCTGTTCATGATTAGAAAATTAGAGTTAAAAATATACATAGTTTTAAATATAATATTATGCATTTTTAAATTATTTAATATTAAAGGTGGTGTTGTTGATTGAATACAACAACTAAAATTTATATCGTGAAATGAGTTCTGAGAATTAATAGAACATGGTGGAGAAACAAGGCTTGTATAAGAGAAAGTTGTGTAAGGAAATTGAAATTGGGCCTGAAAAGACCTCTAAGGCGAAAAACAAATCAGAAGGCATGCATGGACATATTTTGCACGAGTCTTCTGATATTTAAGTCAAAAAATGTTGTGGTGAAGTTCGGATGTAGATGAAATTACATAAAAATGTGCGGTAAAACACATTAGAGAGTCGTCTGGGAGAAATGTGCCCCTCTAGGAGAGCTTGTTGGTGTTCTCAATATCTAAGCGTCGGGAAGAAGAAGAAAAATAAACCTCCAATATGAGAGGTCGAAGGTTATTTATAACTATTGATTGGTAACTAAGACACATAACACATGTGCGAAGATATAGTGCCCTTCTCGAGGGAGATAAGGTGTCGCTTGGGAGAACTCTTTCTCCAGGGAAAACAACCTGGGATGTCATTTTCTCCTGGGTATGATGTCTTCTCCAAGAGAACTCATTCCCAAAGGACAAGTTACAATAGGTGTGATCCATGATAAACCTTCGAGTTGCACGGAATATTACTTGGACACTCATGAAATGTTACTTGGATAGTCAATAATGATATTTTTAATATGACATGTTTGTGCGTGTGTATTATATTATATGCTTAATTAATGTAAATAATAATATATTAATATAAAAATATTATACTGAATATCACTTCTACACGTGAAAATATTTTTTTAGTAAATAAGTAATTAATCAAACTCAAATTAATATATATGTTTTCAAAATTTTAAAGAGTTTGGCCTCTCCTATGAAGTTAAAGTTAGCATAGTAATAAGTAATTTCAATTTGAGTGGACATTTATTGAATGGGACACGTCTAAAGCAACCAAAAACGTGAAGAAAATATATAACACCAATTAATGTCTTAGGTGGCATGTGACTAACAAACCTCCAACTAGCACGAATTAAGTTTGTTGTAAAAGGGCACTTGGCAAAAAAAAAAGGAAAGAAAATACTTGGTATCATTTGGGTGATAGGTTGTATATATTTGTGAGTTTAAAATCTAGTATTTGAATATCGTGAAGTTTTGGTGTTTATTTAAGTCTAAAAGAAGAATAGGTGAACGACGCTATCACTGAATTGTAGTGGGGGGTTTGATTAGTTTCTTAGATGATATTTGCATGATAGATTAAGCTAAGGGTGTTGCGAAGACGTGAAAATCAACTTGTCTTATCCCTTTTGTCGAGCACAAAGAAAACAAGAAAGAAAAAAAAGTAGACACTTGACTCTCGATTTGAGTAATGCGTCTTTCAATTGTTTATGATGTGTCATAAGTCAAAAGACTTATAAGAGTGAAAAGGTCCAAAAGGGCTCAAAAAAGACAAAGCATGAAACACACGAAGAGAAAAACACCTTAAAACCCAAAAAACTACTCATGTTGTTGACACTATCAAGAAGAATGCTAACAAGGTTTCAAGAAACTAGAAGATCTCCCAGAGACCTCCCTATCTGACAAGGAAATCCCAACTAATGTGCGAAAACATGATGTAAAAAGTGTATTTGGAAAACTCATAACAAATAAGCCTTATCTATGAGAAATCCAAATCCTAGTCGATCTTGGAATACCATGGATACTTATCCTCAAATCCCAGGTTCCTATATAAATAAAAGAACCCTCATTCCAAAAAAGCATGCTACTAATACTGATTCAAGAGCTCTACAACTTTTTTAATCATTCTCCATAATCTAATTTAAGTATTACAGTGGTCGCGTATGGATTGTCTTGTGCCCCCTGATAGTGTTCTTCCTTACAAGAATTTATTGGCTTGAAGGCAATTCCCCAACATATAAATTATATTAATGTATTTATAAATAAGGTTGTTCATGAGCTATTTGTAAACTTCTAATTTAACATCTTTATGAGTCTCTAATTAAGTTTATTAGACATTCATAAGTTTTTAATTAAACATATTTGAAAGTTTTAGCGAACCAAATTTTATTGCGTTCAAACTCGACATGTTTACAAGTAAACCTTTAAAGTTAAGTTCGATATTGACTCATTTCCCTTAACGAATGAATTCGAATGAGATTTTGTCAAACTGAACACCAACCAACTCACAAATGACTTTGTTCATTTACAATCATATTTTTGGTGTTATGGAACTTTGTCAATAAAATAATTTTTAAAATATCTTTTACGTATTTTGTTTAAAAAAGAAAATATAACTAGATTAATAAAATTTGAACACATGATTACATTAAGATTCATTTTTGTTTAAAAATTTATTTAAGAAATTAAAAGGCAAACTATTACTGTCAAGCACGACCTAATAAATCTTTATTTAAAATTTGTTACTTTTTTATAGAGAGCATTCCCAATGTTTTTTATTCTAAATATATATGATTATAATACGCTAAAATATTTTAAATCTTGATTTTAGTCTTCAAACATTTATATTAAGTGAGATAAAATGTTTAAAAAGTAATGTATTTGTCTTCAACTAATAAGATATTTAAAAAACTTAAAATAAATAAAATATGACAAAAGACAATTTCCTTAAAAAATGCATATATTTATTACACCTTAAACATAAATATTAACTCTCATTGCTTTGATTACACTCCTAAATCCGTATTTTCAAGTCAATTTAACTCCTATACTTTGATTTTTTTTTTTTTTTTTTTTGTGATAACTTAAGTTTTTCATTATTTCTATTACACTTCTAGACCTACAATTTTTATCAATTTAACCCATATATTTTAACATGAGTATAATGTGAAATTTATCATCTCATTTACTTTTTTTTTTCACATATAAAAGTATAAAAATTAAATTAATTCGCAAATACAAATTCAAATATATAATCGAAACAATAAAAAGTTTGAGATATTATATAAAAAAATTAAAATATAAAAATTAAATTTATATGTATAATTAAAATAACAAAAATAGCATGTGACGGGGAGACAAATATGATTTGGCCATTTTGGATTTACATTGGATTTGTCCCTTTCAGTGTTGGTTAGTGGCATTTATTGGCGTCTATGCACCAGGGCTTTTCATGTGGATGGCTGTCATCTTCTCCAAAACCCAGAGATTCTCTCCTTTTTCTCTGATCTCCTTTGTCTTCTCCTTCAAATGGCTTCTCCTTCCCACCCTTTCTCTTCCAGACCACCCTTTCCGGGAAAAAGCTCCATACACCTTCTTCATGATGCCCATCAATCTTCCGTTATCTTTTTGGAAAATTTTGGATCTTTGCTTGATGGGTTTTCCTGAGAAACTTTGATTCGATTTCTTTTCCAACTGCACCTAAGGGTTCCGGTAAGTGGAAAGGAAGTTTCAGAACGGGCAATGTATTAAAAAAGCAGCCCTTTTCAGCTTTGATGGAGGAAAAGCATGGAAAATGGCATGCTGTCGGGATTAAGAAGTTCCTGGAGATTAGATTGAAGGGTACAAATTGCAGAGATATTTGAAGCCAAATCGCAGGACAAGAAATGCCAACAGTTTGGATGTATTTGAAGAGATCTTTACACTGCAAATCGGCACCATCAGATGTCCATGATCCGAAGAGCAAGAGACAGTTGCGAGCAATCTTGACGAGGAAAGCAAGGAGATCAGGCTGCTCAAGATCCATAGCGAACCTCAAAGATGTTATCCATGGAAGCACAAGGCGGTTGGAAAGGCCACCGAGCTGCAGCCCAAGATCCATAGGCAGCAATGAATTCCTCAACCCAATAACCCATGAAGTGATTCTGAGCAACTCGAGATGTGAGCTCAAAATCACCGGCTTTGGTGGTTTTCAGGAAGAACCCGGCGACGGCGGCGGTTCAACATTTGTGGGTACTTTAAGGCCTGGGACGCCTGGCCCTGGAGGTCACCCCACGATGCACTATTTCAACCCTGCATTCAGGGCATCAACGAATCAGAGAAGGGAAGGTTTTGGGTTTGGTGGTTCTGCAATTTCCGGCGGCGTCTCAGCCGGCGGAAGAGGAGGAGGAGGAGGAAGCAAAGGGACATCGGCTGTGACATGTCACAAGTGTGGACAGGAGTTTGGGAAATGGGAAGCTTTGGAAGCTCATCATCTTTCCAAGCATGCCGGTAAGAAGATTATGCTTCTCTTTTAGGCTCTTGTTCTGATGATTTGATTTATCTTCCAAAAGGACAATTGGGTCGTAGTTTGTTCCAGATCTTAGGTTTGAAAGTTCCAATTCAAACCACCAATTTCATACCGGTCGACTCCTTTCTCCGATCCTACTTCATAGTCCAAAAAGGGATGTCGTGGATGGGGGGATTTTCCCCTTCACACCCAGTCCGTACATAAATCATTATCCATTTAGATTTGCTTGTCAACGGCCATAAATCCATG
This sequence comes from Diospyros kaki, assembly GCA_036245055.1. Lineage (NCBI taxonomy): Eukaryota > Viridiplantae > Streptophyta > Magnoliopsida > Ericales > Ebenaceae > Diospyros > Diospyros kaki. Next base: position 1,307,196 of record BSEG01000011.1, read on the forward strand.
CTTTATCGTGCAGTTACTGAGCTCGACGAGGGAGACTCATCTCGAAAGATTGTCGAGATAATCTGTCGAACGAGCTGGCAAAAGTCCGACAGTCCCTGCGGCCGGATCGACAAGGTTTTGAGGGTTCACAACATGCAGAAGACTCTCGCTCGGTTTGAGGAATACAGGGAAACAGTGAAGCTCAATGCCAGCAAACTAGCCAAGAAACACCCGCGGTGTCTAGCTGACGGGAACGAGTTGCTGAGGTTCTACGGCACCACTGTGGCATGCTCCCTCGGCTCCAACGGCACATCTCACCTTTGTACGTTTAACAGATGTCGACTTTGTCGCATTATACGAAATGGCTTCTCCACCAAAGAGGACCTAACGGGTGGAATAGGCGTTTTCACAACGTCTACAAGTGGGAGAGCGTTCGAATCTATATCACTAGACGAAGACAAAAACAAAAACCAAAACCAAAACCAAAACGATTCGTGCGTGAGGAAAGCTTTGATAGTCTGCAGAGTGATCGCGGGTAGGGTTCACAAACCATTGGAGAATATACGAGAAATTGTGGGGCAGGCGGGGTTCGACTCGTTGGCTGGAAAAATGGGGCTTTATGCCAACATTGAGGAGCTCTATTTGCTCAACCCCAAAGCTCTCCTTCCTTGCTTTGTGGTAATCTGCAAACCCTAGATTGTTTTCATGGAGGTTGTGTGAAGCATTACTGCTTTTGGAAGAGATGCTTTACTCTAATATGCAACTTTTTAGCTAAGGGTCCGTCAAGTAGAGTTTCCCTTTTGTTTTTCGATATATTTGTTTTGCAAGTTCGACACAAAAATAGAGAAATAAGTTCATTGTTAATTTTTCGTATTCTAACTTTTATGTTCATTTTCTTTTGTTCTGGTACCTTTCCCTCGTTGTGGCTTGCTCAACACGACTCTCTCTATAAGTTAAACGAAAATAAAAATTGAACACAAATAAATAAAAATTAAAAAAAACACATAGAACTAAACTTTTGAATAAGATAGATTGATCTATTTACATCTTAGCAAATTTTATCATTTCCATTAACAAAAAACATAAAAAAAAAATCTTGAACAAGACAAAGTAGGACCACATGGGCTGTATTAAATGAACATGGACATATAGGTTGCATGTGATTTCTATGACAGATGATACTAGTTGGAATTATAAGACGTGAGAATATTTGACGATGCAAAAATGTACATTTTTGTCATTACTTGGACACTAAAGGACAATTGGTCCTATAGTTTTGTTGGCATTGGTGAGAGTTTAACTTGGACGATGATGAGATAAAAAGTGAGTTTTCTAACGAAAGGGTAACAAGATACAACAAAATATGTTACTTCTAATAGTGAGTTCAATTTATCTCAATTTCTCCCCTTATTATATATTCCTACACTTAATTGCTTGTCACCAAAGCAAATTTTTCAATTTCTTCAAATTCGTTATTAGAAGTAGTGTGTTTTACTGTATCTCGCTATTCCTAGTAATGAGTTTGAGAAAACTTGCAAATTTGTACAAGTATCAAGGGATAAGTAGAGGAAAATGTTACGTAATAGCAAAAATTAGGGCAAATTAACTCAATATTGGGAGTAGCGTGTTTGTTATATGTTGCTACTCGTAGTAATGAGTTTGACTCGCCAAAAGACCTGTGTTCCAATGTGGCATTCTAAGTTAGAAGTAGTGTAGTAGTTTGTTAAACAATTTGAAAAGTGTAGCAGTTTATTAAATTATTTAATATTTTTAGAAATTTCTCTTGAGGCAATGAAAATACCCTTTTTGCCCCTGCATAGGGTTGTTTGAGTTATGTGATTGCTTAGCCCCCAATTCTAATGCAAGGCAGCCACTAGATGCATGCAAATGAGTTCACAGAGCCATTAGGCAAAGATTAAATCAGGGAGCCATTGAGCACTTCATCACAAGGACAACTCCCTAAAATGGTACTTTTGCTTCTAATTCTTGAGGCTTAAGTTGCCTAATTCTTCAAGTTTCTACTTCAAATCCATTTCTGTAGATGACTAGATGGGTTAGTTAGCCCATTAACATCAACTTCAAATGAACAGTAGCAGTAGAAGATTTTGAAACAAACTCTGGGATATTGCAGAGTTACCTTGCAGTAGGACATAGGAAGCCACAGTCGACACAAGAATTGACTGCCTGCGTAATTATATCTTCCAAGTTGTACTTGAAATCAAAGCCCAAAGCTGTCAACTTCTCTGAAGAAATCTCCGGGCGCGCCGAACCACCTTCTTCTTGGTCTTGTTCTACTTCTATAAGCCTGCAAATACAGCGAGAAGTTAACGTTTGAAGCTCTTTAAAGCTGTCAATTACATTCAAGCTCTGGGAGAAAGAACCACCTCTGCCTATCTGAGAAAGGGTACGCTTTAGCAAGATGATCGACCAGTTCAGATGCTGAACAAGTGCCGGCACAGCACATGTATTGGCCCTTGGCTCTGGGATGTTCCATGAGGAAGATGTGTGCACTGCATATATCTTCAATATGAACTAAGGCAATTGATCCCATTCTCGAGTTCACAGCAGACAATATTGAGAAGAATTTAGGATCACCTGAACTAATGCCAAATCAACATGTCAGAACATGACTTTATGATATTTGCATATAAATGGTCTTAGCTTTGTAGTAGGCAATGGACAATGTTTCGATGCATCAAGAGCAAATCATTCCAACTTCTACTTCTGGGATGAATGGAAGATGAAAACTTGGATACTGTAAGCAGGGGCAGAGGCAGGATATTTAAGTAGTGGGGGCACACAATGATGACAAAAAACGTAAAAATTAAAGTTATACAATAATTATCTATATTAATAAAAAAAATACTATAATATAACGACAAAATATCATATCAAATATAATTATAGTGTTTCCATATAAACTCAAACATATGTTTTCCAAAAAAAATCTTTAGTTTCAAAAGCAAACTATGAGCAATGAGACCAAAATAAGTAGAAATCAAAAACACTTTTAATCCACAATCTACATCATTCATCAACAAATCAAAATTAAGAAAATAAGTTAAATCACTTTTAATTTACTTTAAAGCCATCGAAATGTCAAAAAATAAAATAACTAAGGAGGAGATTTTACTTGTAGTTAAAAAAAATCTTCATTGAAACTAAGAAAATTGAAAACCCATCTTCATTACTCCCTAACTTGATAACAAAATTTGAGAGATAAAAAGGAAATGCTAAAGAAATTTGAGAGACAAAGAGAAGGTAGAATGCAGACCAGAGAAAATAGAAATGGAGGAAGGGTTAGAGAAAGTGAGAAGAGGGAGAGAGGATATTTAGGATGAATTGGAATTATAAGTAAAATTACCATAATAACCTAAGCTTTCAAAATTTTTTGAACCAAAAGATTAGTTGGGGGGGGGGGATGTAAACTCAAAATAAATACAATAAATTTTCAAAAAAAAAAATTGTCTAGGCAGTGGGGGCAGCCACCCCCACAGTGGATCCGCCACTGACTGTAAGTTGTAGCAGCAAACTTGGATAAAAAATCAAAATGGAGACTTAACAAGCAAAAACATGCAAGAACCAAAATCCTTTTCCTTTATAAAAAACTTGAAAAGCTAAAATTTTGCTGCAATAATGTAGCAAATATCAGGAATGAGGACCTGTTATTGGGGACAAGAGAACTTTAATACTTGATGGAACAGTTGAAGTGAGGAACGGGCCAGCAACCGTAGTTGTTATGACTGAGACAAGATCGATGACCTTCTCCTTGGCGAACTGGAATGCTGCCTCCTCTGTTAGAATCTTTGACAGTACATAAACCTCCAAAAGAAAATTACCCTTCTAATTTCAGACAAATTAAAAACCAGATGCAACCTTTCAAGCTAATCATGCAAGAGGGAAGACAGAGATTTACCCAGCCACTTGCTTTTGTTCTCCAGACATGATCAACAGATTCCTGACAAGATTCATCGACAACGCTGGTCCATTTCTCAGCAGTGTCTTTGGCAGTAATTGTACTAATGGATGATGTGAACACAACTCTCTTCACGGATGCTTCTTTCAAGCATGATTTGAGAAGGTTTAAGGTTCCATTGATTGCAGGCTCAATAATGTTGGCACAGACATAACCTTCTGCCATTTACAGGGGGAAAAAAAAGGAAAATGATTTTGGTGCCAACCCAATCGGCCAATTGGGTCATTTGACAAGGAGCAAAATTATGCTTTCGCCCCTGTTGGCCAACCCGATCGGCTGATTAGATCAGCAACAAAATTGTGATCCAAAAGAAAAAAAGATGAGTTTGACAAGACAGGTGGTCTATAATAGCTTGGAACCACTAAAAGAAAAGATAAAGAAAAAAGCTTGTACCATGAATAGTAAGTATTAGAGTGAACATTCATTACCAACATCCTCTTTTGGAGGAACATCAAACTGCATTGGAGCTGCAACATGAAAAACACCAGTGCAGCCTTTCACTGCTTCATCGAAGCTCCCTTCTTCTTGCAGATCAGCTCTGAATAATCTCAACCGATCACCTCCACCCCATAACGGTAACAGATGTAAAGCCTTTGCTAATGGTTACAGGCATAGGAGGTATTTCAGAACAGCACAAAGATGAGGAAATGGTGATAACAATTTGGTGGTTCTCTTTTGGAATTTAAATGGATGACAAATTGATTTGAGAGATAGACATAGTTCGGATAACAAAATTAACAACAATAATAAAGTGAAAAAGCTAGTGCTAACAATGGTAGACAACAGTTAAAAATCTAGGATGATCGAATCTGCATTAGAATAACAAAATTCATGGTGAAAACCACTAGAAAGAGGTGTGGATCAATCCCTGTTTTTCAGTACAGTGGATTGAAGCAAACCCCAAGTTTGGAAGAAGATTTTATGTAAAACATATATCCATCTTGGAAAATGATTTATTCTTACAGAACTCAACACAAAAAAGAAAGATGACAGAATAATGTCACGATGACATTTTTTGTACTGGAAAATCACTATGATGGCCTTTTCTTTTTGGCTTTTCAAATGAGATATAAAGAATCCATATCATTCTACATTTTCAGCATACACACACACACAAATACATATATCATAACCGATTAATCATAGTTGGAAGAAGCCGGTATGTAGTGGAAATTGGGCCCAGAACTATGCATAAATTGCTCGAACCAACAAATTTCCAGATCATAATATGATTTGCATTATTGTTCTTTGGGTTTGTCATCTAATCTTAAGTCCAACCAAGGCGCTGATCTTAAAAAGGGTACCTTTCTTCTTTAATATTTTATTTTCTCCAATAAATTAAGGCATACATCTGAAGCAAGCAGCCAAACTAAGACAAATTTAGCAATCAACCAAAAATAGAGTTGAGAAGACAGGGTGTAGGCTCCATGGAACTCAGTTGGCTTTCCACGTCAGAATTTCCTCCACTTCCTTTATGGTATCACAGTAGGAAAAACCTACACTTTGGGGACCATATGATATTGAAATAAAAAGAAAACTCAACCAACCATACATTAAAAGTGAAAACAGTGTATGCACGGAAGGCGTAACAATTTGGGCACTGTCTCGAAGAGAGGCTCGTAGATTTGTGAAAAGTCTAAAACTAATGGTTTTGTTTGGTTGGCCACAAAATAAGAATGAGTAATTAATTCACATTTCTTTTCATAAAATCCAATTAGATAAACAAAAACAGAATTTAGGAGATTTCTCCTTAGCTATATGATAGACCACTGATTCACTGGACATACCAAAGGCGTCTAAGGAATTGGGGATAGTTTGGGAATTAGGGGAATTAGGCTGGTGGTTGTAACAGCCAGCCTGTTAGAGGAGGGGTAGAACAGGAATTGCAAGGTTGTGTAACAACCTGCATGTGCGGATTCCAATTCTATTAGAGAATGAGGAATAAAAGAGAGGTGGAGGAGGTGAGGAGGGGGTGAAGAATTTTCCAGAAAGTATGAGAGATTAAGGGCCTCTCAAACTACCCTGTTTTCTTTCTTTTTCGGCTGTAATTGGGTTGGAACTCTTTCTTATTGAATCAAGTCATCTTACAATTCTTATAAGTCTGCCATTTTGGTATTAGAGCATTGCAATCCTAATGGTGAACTTAACGGATCGAGTGGGAGATTTAGAGAAGAGATTGGATAGCGTACAAGTAGGCGTGGACGCCATGAAGAGTGAATCAAATGCCATGAGAAGTGAGGTTCGATCGGTGGAGAAGAATGTTACTTCCCTGTTGCAACAATTTGAATGGATGAGAGCGAGGTGAGAGGAGCAACAGCGAGAAAGGAAGAACAAGGAGAAGTGGGGAGAACAATCATCGGGGGGAGGTAACTAGGAGGCAACGCTCGAGGCAAGTGAGAGGCGAGCTAAAACGGAGCGGTTCGAGGGAGGCTGGCAACCAGAATCTCGCGGACGCTGGCTGGAAATGCCGCTCTTCGATGGAGGTGACCTAGATGGATGGATTTTCAAGGCCGAGAGATACTTCTCGGTAAACGGGTTGACTGATATGGAGAAGGTGGATACAACAGCTGTATGTTTGGAAGGACCTACCCTCTTGTGGTTTCAGTGGGAAGAAAAACGACAGAGAATGAGGACTTCGGAGGATTTCAAGCTGCTGTTGCAAAGCCAATTCTGACCCACTTAAGAAGGGTCGATAGAATAGAGTATTTAAGCTTTTCGGCAGAGAGGGTCTGTCTCAGATTACTGTTAAAGCTTTAAGGCATTGGCATCGCCTTTGGAAAATCTGCCAGAAGCTATGCTAGAAGGGCACTTCATCAACGGTCTCAGCCCGAACATCAAGGCCGAGTTGAGGGTGTTGAGGCCAAGGAGTTTGGAGCAAATGATGGACCTGGTGCAACGAATAGAAGAAAGGAACCTTGTGCTCTGAGGAAATGCAGCTGGATCAACTTCAAATAGAGGTCAGTCTGTTTCACTCGCTATTCCAAATTACCAACGTGGGGGTCCTCAGCCCCATGCGCAATCAGCTTCTAAATCTTTGGCAACGAACTTCCCCTATCCATTTCGGCCCCAAAACAATGGGAAGGTGAGTAATCAACCTTGGAAACGGCTTAGTAAGACCAAATGGAAGTCCAAGCGAGATAAGGGCTTATGTTTTAGGTGTGGCAAGAAGTATACGATAGGCCACAAGTGTAAGAATAAAGAGTTGCAGGTGATAATGATATATGATGAAAAAGTAGAGGAGGAGGAACAGTGGGTAGAGGAAGGAGAAGACAACCAATGCCTCAGCCAAAAGAGGGAGGTAGTAGGGGAACCAGTCCAAGGGGGTGAGGTCATTGAGATGTCCATGAATTTTGTGGTAGGATTGACAGCACCCCAAACAATATAGATAAAATGGGAGATAGAGCAACAGCCAGTTGTGGTCTTAATTGATGAAGGAACAACCCATAACTTTATTTTTGTGGAGTTGGTGTAGCTACTGGGCCTAAGTAGGGAGGAAACAGCAAGTTATGGTGTGATTATGGGGACAGAAGTGGTAGTTCAAGGGGCTGGAATTTGTAAGGGGGTGAAGCTTCAACTCCAAAACTTGCAGATTGTGGAAGATTTCTTACCCTTGGAGCTGGGAAGCTTGGATGTTATTCTAGGAATGAAGTGGCTAGAAGCAGTAGGCAAGATGAATGTGGATTGGAAAACTCTCACAATGAAGTTTCAAGTAGGAGGCATGGCTGTAACTTTGTAGGGGGATCCTAGCTTGAGCAAGACCTTGGTATCCTTAAAGGCTATGGTGAAAGCATTTAAGGAGAAGGGGGAAGGGATGCTGCTGGAATTGGGGACATTGGTAGCTGAAATTGAGGAAGATCAGAGGGCGGTCCCAGAATTATTGAAAGGCGCATTGGCAGAATTTAGAAGGGTGTTTACTGCTACGGAAGGGCTGCCACCAAGCAGAAAAAGAGACCATGCCATAAACCTCATTCTGGGATCATCACCGGTGAGTGTAAGACCTTATCGTTTTCCTTATTTACAAAAGAATGAGATTGAGAAGTTGGTGGGTGAAATGCTGGCCGTTGGAATCATTCAACCCAGTTCCAGCCCATTTTCTAGCCCGGTATTATTAGTTAAGAAGAAGGATGGAGGATGGCGTTTTTGTGTCGATTATAGGGCCTTGAATAAGGTAACGGTTCCAAACAAATTTTCCATTCCGATAATAGATGAGTTACTTGATGAGTTGCATGGTGCTAGGGTCTTTTCCAAACTTGACTTAAAATCTGGTTACCACCAGATTCGGGTTAGGCCCAAGGATGTTCCAAAGATAGCATTCAAGACTCATGAAGGGCATTACGAGTTCCTAGTAATGCCTTTTGAATTGAAGAACGCTCCGGCTTCATTCCAAACGTTGATGAATGAAATTTTCAAAGATTATTTGAGGCATTTTGTGTTGGTGTTTTTCGATGATATCTTGGTGTACAACAACAGTTTGGAACAGCATGAACAACACCTAAGATGTGTGTTAAAGGTGTTAGCGGACAACCAACTGGTGGCCAACAGCAAGAAGTGTGTGTTTGGACAGTTGGAAATTGAGTATTTGGGCCATGTTATTTCTTATTTAGGGGTTTCAGTTAATAGCAACAAGGTGCAAGCAATGATAGATTGGCTTACTCCAACAACGGTAAAGGAATTAAGGGGGTT